>CM039677.1:319886030-321136030 GCA_022496015.1 Hordeum marinum
AGCCTTTCCCTCTTCTTCCCGCTCGATAGTGAGAACTGTACTGACGACTTGATTAGTGGATGCAATGTATAGGAGCAAGGGTTCTTTGATGTGTCGAGCAACAAGCACTGGCTGGGTGGAAAGCAGGGTTTTAAGCTCGACAAAAACTGCTTCAACTTCAGGAGTTCATTCGAACGTATCAGACTTCTTCATCAGTCGGTATAAAGGCAATGCCTTCTCTCCGAGACGAGAAATAAATCTACTCCACGCCGCCAGGCAACCCGTGACCTTCTGGACATCGTGCACATGCTCACGGGTTTTCATTCGGGTGATAGCACCGATCTTTTCAGGATTAACGTCGATTCCCAGTTTGTAAACGAGGAAACCGAGCAACTTGCCACTAGGAACACTGAAAGTGCACTTGGACAGGTTTAACTTGATATCATATGTCCTCACATTGGTGAACGTTTCTGCCAAGTCAGTTAGTAGGTCGAAACCTTTACGAGACTTGACTACAATATCATCCATATATGCTTCGACATTCCGAGGGATCTGCTCGAGCAGGCATTTCTGAATCATACGCATGAAAGTAGCGCCAGCATTTTTCAGACCAAAAGGCATGGTCATATAAAAGAAACACCCGAAAGGGGTGATGAAGGTTGTCTTTATTTCATCTGGACCAAATAGATGGATCTGATGGTTACCAGAGTATGCATCGAGAAAATATAAATGCTCGCACCCATAGTTGAGTCGACAGTCTGATCGATGCGGAGGAGTGGAAAATGATCTTTCGAGTAGACCTGATTGATATGTTTAAAGTCAATACACATGCGGAGTGACTTGTCCTTCTTGAGGACCATGATGATGTTCGAGAGCCACTCGGAGTGGTAAATCTTGCGTATGAACTTAGCCACCAAGAGTCGAGCCACCTCCTTGCTGATTGCCTTCCGCTTCCTCTGCTGCCGACCGACACAAGTGCTCTTTCACAGGCTTGGCCTTCGGGTCAACTCTCAGTCGGTGCTTAGCTAGCTCCCTGGGTACACCCAGCATGTCAGCAGGCTTCCATGTGAAGATGTACCAGTTCTCACGGAGGAACTGGATGAGCGCGGGTTCCTATTTGCTATCGAGTGTCGTCAAGATGTTGGTCGGGGCAGCATTAGGATCTGTCGGGTGAATGTGCACTTGCTTCACTTTACCTGCCGACTGAAAAGCAGACTCAGAGGCAGGCTTCTTAGCACGCAGCAGGTCAACAGAATCGGCATTCTTCTTGTATTCTTCCAACTCGACAACAACCATTTGATGGTCGACAATTTTGGAGCCTTGCTGAAGGCACTCCTCGGCTCTCTGTCGATTCCCTGTGACTGTGATCACACCCTTGGGCCCAGGCATCTTCAGCTTGAGGTACATGTAACATGGGCGGGCCATGAAACGGGCATAAGTCGGTTGACCAAGGATGGCGTGATATGTGATCTAGAAGTCTACAACTTCAAACGTAAACTTTTCCTTGCAAAAATTCTAATCGGTGCCGAACACCACATCCAATGCAATCTGACCGAGTGACTTGGCCTTCTTCCAAGGAAGGACTCCATGGAACTGCATGTTGCTCTCACTAAGTCGGGACATTGGAATGCCCATCCCCTTGAGGGTATCTGCATACAAGATGTTCAAACCACTCCCTCCGTCCATGAGAACCTTGCAGAGTCGAGTGCCTCCCACAACAGGATCCACCACCAGAGCTTGCCGACCGAGGGTAGCAACATGAGCGGGGTGGTCCGACTGGTCAAATGTGATTGCAGTATGAAAACATTTGAGGTACGTGGGGGTTGCAGGAACGGCCATGTTGACCTCCATGTTGATAACTTTCAGTCGACTTTTGCTTTCTACATTGGCAAAAATTATCAAAGTGGCATTAACCTCAGGAAAATCCTCTTTATCTTTGTCATCTTCCTTTTCAGGAGATTTCCCACTTGACTGGCTTTCTTTGAACTGTTGCATCAGCAATCTGCATTGTCGAATGGTGTGTTTTGGCAGCATCAAATTGCCTTGTTCATCCTTCTTCATGTGGATCGCACACGGTAAATCTAGGACGTCCGTTCCTGACTGATTATTTACTTTCTTGGGGGTAAACTGCCCTTTGGGCTTCCCCTTATTCTTTCCTTGTGTTGCCAGAGCAGCTGCCTCTGCCTCAGCAGGATCATCGGCTTTTCGCTTCTGCTTCCGACTGGAATTACCGCCGCCGACATCATTGTCAACTACTTTTACTTTGCCACTGCAGAGCTGGTCATCCTCTTTGCCATTGGCGTACCAAGTGGCAATATCCATCATCTTGCTCAAGGAAATGTCACATGTCCGCCCAAACTTCATATAAAACTCTCTGTACTTAACATCGGCCTTCAAGGCGCAGACGGCTTGGTGCTCGGAATCATTTCCACCGTGTGATGGAGGGTGGTCCAACGCTAAATGTAATCCCTCAAAGTTTCATTGGGTTTCTGAACACAGTGCTATAGACCAATCAAACCAGCAGGACGCTTGCAAGTGCCCTCGAAAGTTTTGATGAACACTCGGGCAAGATCCTCCCAGCAGTAGATGCTAGAAGGAGCCAAATGATTCATCCATGCTCGGGCTAAACCATCCAACATCAAAGAAAAATGCTTCTAGGCGATGTTGTCATTTCCTCCACCAATCTGCACTGCCACTCGGTAATCATCTAGCCACATTTTAGGCTTCAAGTATCCAATAAACTTGCTTATTCTAGCCACCATCCTGAAGTTAGGGGAATCTCAGCAGATCGAATGGCTCTGCTGAAACACTCGGGGCCAGAAACAACGACACTACTTCCACTAGGATAGTCTCTATCATAACCATCCCTATAAGCCCTGCCCCTATCAATCCACTTCTGTGCAAGGAATCCCTCGCCTCGAAGAATCCAGGATTCCACTCATCACCGAACGGGCACCTATCATCATAGTGTCGGGGCACGTATGAACCACTCCACGGAGGAGTAGGGACTCGACGGCGGTCATCACAATGATAATGACGAGCAAACTGATCTCACCCTTGATTTTGATACTGATCTTCATGGTAACCTCCACCCCTAGGACACAGAGGTGACCCTAGGCTATGTGTCGACTGAACTATATCTGCCTTGGGTGAATTGTTGTGTAACCTATTGCACGATTGAGAAGCAGCCGAATTTTGCTGTTGTGCTGCATCAAGCAACGCTCAAATCTGCTGCAAACCTCTGACAGCCTCTGAACGTGATGGTTGAATGGAATATGCAATCATATCAGCGGCTGCAACATTCAGAACTAGAGTACGGAATACCTGGACGTTGTTTTGAGATCCTCTCGGAAACAACTGTTGCTGACGTCGACTGGAAGCTGGTGGACGCTGGCGGAGATGCTCGTCGAGTTCTTACTGTATACCTTCGAGTCAAAGATGTGTGGCCTCCAAGGCTTGGGCCTTGGCAGTCGCACCGACCATGGGCGTATGGAGGATCTCCTAATCCCAGTGTTACTGCTCGTTCGAAGGTCCTCTAGCCTCACGTTTGCCACGGCCGAAGCCAGGCGGTGGGCTTTGATGTGAACCCGCCATAAGAATCTCAGCCGCTGGAGCGCAGCTCTCGCACTTGGAAGGAACGTTAGATTGATCCGACGCCAAGTCAGACACGTCGTGAAGTGATTCGGCGGCTTGATAGCCGTAATCTGTGGAGATGGCGCTTGGCGAGCCGCCGCATGCCTCACCCAGCGCTGGAGCCACGAACGCCCAGATCGCTAGCGGCAATGAACAACAGGGAGGGCTGACAGGTACGGAGTCGACGGCTGCCGAAGAAGAACGCCGCAGGAGCTTGCACGGAAGTGTGCCGCCTCGCGGACCGGGAGCACCTCAATTCTACATCTTGAGCTTGCGTTGGTTTTCCCTTCAAGAGGAAAGGGTGATGCATCGAAGTAGATAAGTATTTCCCTTAGTTGTTGAGAACCAAGGTATCAATCTAGTAGGAGGAACAAGCAAGTCACCAATGGTTGCACCTACACAAACAATCAAACTCTTGCACCCAACGCTATAAAGGGGTTGTCAATCCCTTCACGGTTATTTGCAAGGATTAGATCTAAAAGAGATGGATGTAAACGAGTGTGGAAAGTAAAACATAAATAAATTGCAGAAAGGTATAGATCTGAAAGTATATGATGGAAAATATACCCGGGGGCCATAGGTTTCACTAGAGGCTTCTGTCTTGAAGGCAAATATCATGGTGGGTAAACAAATTACTGTCAAGCAATTGATAGAAAAGTGAATAATCATGTAGTTATCCAAGGCAATGATCATGCATATAGGCATCACATCCATGACAAGTAGACCAAAACGATTCTACATCTACTACTATTACTCCACACATCGACCGACTCCTGTCTACATCTAGAGTATTAAGTTCATGAAGAACAGAGTAACGCATTACGAAATATGACATGATGTAGAGGGATAAACTCAAGCAATATGATGAAAAACCCATCTTGTTACCCTTGATGGAAACAATGCAATACGTGCCTCGCTACCCTACTATGTCACTGGGTGAGGAGATCGCAAGATTGAACCCAAAACCAAGCACTTCTCCCATTGCAAGAATTACCAATCTAGTTGGCCAAACCAAACCAATAACTCGAAGAGACTTGCAATGATATGAAATCATGCAAATAAGAATTTAGAGGAGATTCAAATAAGATTCATGGATAATCTGAACATAAACTCACAATTCATCGGATCTTGACAAACACACCACAAAAGAGGATTACATCGGATAGATCTCCATGAAGATCATGAAGGACATGGTATTGAGGATCAAACAAAGAGAAGAAGCCATCTAGATACTAGCTATGGACATGTAGGTCTATGGTGGACTAGTCACGCATCATCGGAAGGGCAATGTAGTTGATGTAGATGCCCTCCGTGATCGAAACCCCCTCCGGTAGATTATCGGAAAAGGCTCCAAGATTGGATCTCTCGGGAACGGAGGCTTTCAGCGACGGAAAAGTATTTGCGTGGCTCTTTTTGATGTTGGGGGATTATTTGGGTATTTATAGGCCAAAGAATAGGGTTAGGAGACCTGCCAGGGAGCAATAAGCCTGCTAGGCATGGCCAGGGGGCGTGCCTAGCAGGCTTGTGGCGCCCTGGCACCTCCCCTGACGTGCACTCCAAGCTTGATCGACTTGTTTCCTTCCAGAAAAAATCCTTCCGAAGGTTTTATTCCGTTTGGACTCCGTTTAACATCCCATATCTGCAAATCTCAAAAACAAGGAAAAACAGAAAGGGGCACTTGGCAGATTAATAGGTTAGTCACAAAAATAATATAAAATAGCATATTAATACATATAAAAGATCCAAAACAGATAATATAATAGCATGCCATCATCAAAATTATAGATACGTTGGAGATGTATCAGCATCCCCAAGCTTAATTCCTGCTCGTCCTCGAGTAGGTAAATGATAAAAACAGAGTTTTTGATGTGGAGTGCTACCTAACATATTTATCCATGTAACATTCTTTATTCTAGCACGAATATTCAGATCCTTAAGACTCAAAACAAAATCTTAATATTGATATGTATCTCTTCAAAATATAATGGCAAAAGAAAGTTATCCCTACAGTATCATATGGCCTGGCTATGCTCCATCTTCTCCACACAAAGTATTAATATCATGCACAACCCCGATGAAAATTCAAGCAATTGTTTTCACACCTTTATTTTCTCAAACTTTTTCAACTCTCACACAATACATGAGTGCGATCATGGATATAGCACTATAGATGGAATAGAATATGGTGGAGGTTGTCAACGAAAGGGAGAAGATAGTCTCACATCAACTACGCGTATCAACGGGCTATGGAGATGCCCATCAATAGATATCAATGTGAGTGAGTAGGGATTGTCATGCAAAGGATGCACTAGAGCTATAAGTGTATGAAATCTCAAAAGGAAACTAAGTGGACATGCATCATGAAGAAAAATTCCACTAGCTATATGAAAGTGACAAAATAGGAGATTCTCTATCATGAAGATCATGGTGCTACTTTGAAGCACAAGTGTGGAAAAAGGTAGTAGAAATGTCCCTTCTCTCTTTTCTCTCAATTTTTTGTGTGTGTGCATTTAAGGCCTCCTTTATTCTTTTTTTATTTGGGCTTCGTTGGTCTCTTTTTTTCCATAAAGTCCGGAATCTCATCCCCTCTTGTGAGGGAATCATAGCTTCCATCATCCTTTCCTCACATGGGACATGCTCTATTAAGGATAATAATCACACTTTTATTTACTTACAACTCCAAAGAAAATTACAACTCGATACCTATGACAAAATTTGACTCTATATGAAATATGGAAGTGTTTTTGCATGTCATAAAAGGAAACGGTGGAAGTTGCATGGCAATATATCTCGGAATGGTTATGGAGATGCCAGAATAGGTAAGTATGGTGGCTGTTTTGAGGAAAGATGTATGGTGTCTGTTTTGAGGAAGGTATGTGCTGGTTGTTTTCAAGAAGGTATATGGTATACCGGCAAAAGTTGCACGATAATAGAGAGGCTAGCAAAAGTGGAAGGGTGAGAGTGCGTATAATCCATGGACTCAACATTAGTCATAAAGAACTCACATACTTATTGCAAAAGTCTATTGTTCATTGAAGCAAAGCATTAAACACATGCTCCTAGGGGGGAGGTTGGTAGGAGTTAACCATCGCGCCCCCCGACCCTTACACAAAGGTCGACAATCTATAAACAAGTCATGCTCCGACTTACTTACATAACGGTTCACCATACGTGCATGCCACATGAAGCACAAACCTTTACACAAGTATTTTTACCAAATAACAATTTACTTCCTAACATGTCTCTTAACATTACCACCTTTATATCTCAAAACTTTATGCGAGGAATCAAACTTCTCATAAATACCCAATGCACTTAATATGGAAGTTTTTATTATATCCCTCTTGGATGCCTATCATATTAGGACTAAATTCATAACCTAGAGCAATTACCATTCTGTTTTGGAAACTCTCAAAATAATATAAGTGAGGTATGAGAGTTCAAGTATTTCTATAAAATGCAAACACCACCGTGCTCTATAAAATATAACTGAAGCACATAGGGCAAAATTGCCTAACTGAAAATATATAAGTGAAGCACATTGAGCATTCTAACATATTCACGATTCAACGTGTCCCTATCAAAAAATGTGTCGAGCAAGGATGATTGTGGAAAACTAACAAGCAAGGACTCATATCATACAAGACGCTCCAAGCAAAACACATATCATGTGGTGAATAAAAATATAGCCTCGAGTAAATTTACCGATGGGTTGAAGACGAAAGAGGGGATGTATTCCGAGGCATCCACAAGCTTAGGCTCTTTGGCATCCTTTAATATGACTTGGGGTGCCTTGGGAATCCCCAAGCTTAGGCTCTTTCCACTCCTTATTCCATATTCCATCAAATCTTTACCCAAAACTTGAATACTTCACAACACAAAACTTAACAGAAAACTCATGAGATCTGTTAGTATAAGAAAATAAATCACCAATTTAGGTACTGTTGTGAACTCATTATTTATTTATATTGGTGTTATACCTAGTGTATTCTAACTTCTCCCTGGTTCATACCCCATGATACAACCCAAAGATTCATCAAAATATGCAAACAACTCAAAGAAAACAGAATTTGTCAAAAATAGAACAGTCTGTAGCAATCTGAAAACTTTGTATACTTCTGTAACTCAAAAAATTGTGAACAATTAGGAAAACCTGGTAAATTTATATATCAATCTTGTGTAAATCTTTCAGACTCATTTGACGCTCTAAATTTTTTAGAAAATTCTTGGACTGAGCACAAATTTTTTTGTTTTTCAACAAGATCAAATCAACAACTACCCTAGATCACCCCAAAGGTTTTACTTGGATCAAACACTAATTAAAACACCAAAACACAATTACTACACAATTAATAATGTGTTAAACACCCAAAAACATAACCAAAAACAGAAAACAAAAATAAAATTAGGTTGCCTCCCAACAAGCGTTATTGTTTAACGCCCCTACCTGGCAAAATGATTTCAGTGATGCTCACATAAAAAGTAGTAATTGAAATATGAAACAAAGCATCATGAATCTCATTACAAGCAATTTTAAGTATAACCCACTTCCTATGCATAGGGATTTTGTGAGCAAACAATTTATGGGAACAAGAATCATTTAGCATAGGAAGGCAAAACAAGCATAACTTCAAAACTTTGAACACATAGAGAGGAAACTTGATATTATTGGAATTCCTACAAGCATATGTTGCTCCCTCATAATAATTTTCAGTAGAATCATGAAGGAATTTCACAATATACCTATCACACAATGCATTATTCTGATGAGCAACTATAGCATACGTGTCATCACGAAAACTTGGGGAACAAAAAATATCATCTTCATCAAGCATAGAATCCCCAAGCTTGTGGTTTTGCATATCATTAGTGTCATGGATATTCATAGAATTCATACTAACAACATGGCAATCATGATTTTCATTCAAGGAGATATCATGAATCACCTTATAATTTTCCTCTATCAATACTTCATCAAAATTTCCAGATTCACGATTTTAGAACAAAACTTAATAGAGATAATCAAGTGCAATCAACTCACTAGTAATTGGTTCATCATGATTTCGTATTTTGAAAAGATTAGCAAGTGTATGAGGATCCATATCTATAGATTTTTAGCAAGCGAAGATGCAAGCAAATAGAAGGCACTTGGCAACACAAGCAAACATAGCAACGAAAATGCGAACGGAAGAAGGGCGAATAAAAAGGCAAATCTTTTTGGTATTTTCTAAAAATCGTTTTAGAAGTGGGGGAGAGGAAAACGAGAGGCAAATGTCAAATAATATAAATGCAAGAGATGAGTTTGTGATGGGTACTTGGTAGGCTTGATGTGTATCCTCCCCGGCAATGGCGCCAGAAATCCTTCTTGCTACCTCTTGAGCTTGCGTTGGTTTTTCCTTGAAGAAGAAAGGGTGATGCAGCGAAGTAGATAAGTATTTCCCTTAGTTTTTGAGAACCAAGGTATCAATCCAGTAGGAGGAACAAGCAAGTCACCAATGGTTGCACCTACACAAACGATCAAACTCTTGCACCCAACGCTATAAAGGGGTTGTCAATCCCTCCACGGTTATTTGCAAGGATTAGATCTAAAAGAGATAGATCTAAACGAGTGTGGAAAGTAAAAGATAAATAAATTGCAGCAAGGTATGGATCCGAATATATATGATGGAAAATAGACCCAGGGGCCATAGGTTTCACTAGAGGCTTCTCTCTTGAAGGCAAATATCATGGTGGGTAAACAAATTACTGTCAAGCAATTGATAGAAAAGCAAATAATCATGTAGTTATCCAAGGCAATGATCATGCATATAGGCATCACATCCGTGACAAGCAGACCGAAACGATTCTGCATCTACTACTATTACTCCACACATCGACCGACTCCTGCATGTATCTAGAGTATTAAGTTCATGAAGAACAGAGTAATGCATTAAGAAAGATGACATGTTGTAGAGGGATAAACTCAAGCAATATGATGAAAACCCCATCTTGTTACCCTTGATGGCAACAATACAATGCATGCCTCACTACCCCTACTATGTCACTGGGTGAGGACACCGCAAGATTGAACCCAAAACCAAGCACTTCTCCTATTGCAAGAATTACCAATCTAGTTGGCCAACCCAAACCAATAACTCGAAGAGACTTGCAAGGATATAAAATCATGCAAATAAGAATTCAGAGGAGATTCAAATAAGATTAATGGATAACCTGAACTTAAATTCACAATTCATTGGATCTTGACAAACACACCACAAAATAGGATTACATCAGATAGATCTCCATGAAGATCATGAAGAACATGGTATTGAAGATCAAAGAGAGAGAGAAGAAGCCATCTAGATACTAGGTATGGACCCGTAGGTCTGTGGTGGACTACTCACACATCATCGGAGGGGCGATGGAGTTGATGTAGATGCTCTCCATGATCGAAACCCCCTGCTGTAGATTATCGAAAAAGGCTCAAAGATTGGATCTCTCAAGGAATGGAGGCTTCCGGCGGCGGAAAGGTATTTGTGTGGCTCTTTTTGATGTTGGGGAAATATTTGGGTATTTATAGGTGAGAGAATAGGGTTAGGAGACCTGCCAGGGAGCGACAAGCCTGCTAGACATGGCTAGGGGGGCGCCTAGCAGGCTTGTGGTGCCTGGCACCTCCCCTAACGTGCACTCCAAGCTTGATCGACTTGTTTCCTTCCAGAAAAATTCCTTCCGAAGGTTTTATTCCCTTTGGACTCTGTTTAATATCCCATATCTGCAAATCTCAAAAACAAGGAAAAAAATAGAAACTGGCAGTTGGCTCTAGATTAATAGGTTAGTCCCAAAAATAATATAAAATAGCATATCAATGCATATAAAACATCCAAAACAGGTAATATAATAGCATGCCATCATCAAAAATTATAGATACGTTGGACACATATCACTCAACGTCTAGAGGCGCTTCCTGAAGCCATGCCAAATCGTCGGCAATGAAGGTGAGCGTGTCGAGAAGGATCTCACGACCCATGAATAAACCGCCGCCAGAAGACATGACGAAGAAGAAAATTGCAAACTCGCCGGAAGTCGCTTAGACACCTGCCCCATGGTGGGCACCAACTGTCATGGGAATGATCCTGACAGTAGAAGGTAGGGGTACATAAGGAGAGGGCGGAGTCCTAGCTATGGCGAGGTTGTACACACGGATGTATGAGTTTAAGCCCCTCTCGTGGAGGTAACAGCCCTACATCTCAGTTCTCGGGAGCTTCTGTCGTGTGGAATGTATGAGTTACAGGGGTGCGAACCCTTGTGCCTGTGGGGAGGGGCAGCTTATATAGAGTACGCTACCCCTCATCAATACCCAGCAACCAAGGGTTCGATCGTGGTAATAAAGGCATATGTTACTGATAACGTATGCAATAAATGCTACTAATGGTGACTAGTCGAACGCCTGTCTGCTGGCCTCCCTGGAGTGGCTTCTGGTCTTCTACGGTCGACTGACCTTTAGTTCTTCCAAGTGAAAGGCGACTATTGAGTGGAGGGAGAAACCTCCGAGTGGATTTCCTGATGAGTGACTCATGCACCATGGTGACTTTAGTCGGAGTCTTCCTTGTAATCTTTAAGTCCTCCAATGCAGTGTCCTTAGGTAGGGTATGTAGGTCAAGCCTAGGACCCTACCATAGGTACATATCCTCATCAGACACCATCCCACCTCTCTCTCTCATGACATAGTTGTTGCCCCGACACCCTTGGTGTAGAGATGGTCGTGCATGTTGTTGTTTGGGCACAAGCATGGCAACGGGTGGGGAGTTGTCGCTGCAACTGAACGACATGGAGAAGTGTGCGGAAACCGCAAAGCTAGTGGAAAGGTCGGCGAGAGTGACGCAACCTCAACAAAAATTGCAAATTGGTAGCAATCGAACGTTGTGCGATGTGTCGTTTTGCTATAACATGGTGAGACTGAGATGAACGGTTTACTCTCCTCGTCGGGGCTCAAGACATCATGCCACCACGCCCTATAATTTCAATGTTATATGACTAAACAAGCATGTCTCCAATAATGTTAGGACCTAAAACTACATCATCAAAGTTATATGACTAAAATGACACACCTCCAATAGTTTTAGGAACTAAAACTGCAGTTTCAAGCTATAGAACTAAACTGATGCAACTTGAATAGTTTGAGGGCTTACATTGTTGGAATTTAGTCTATTTTGGGCTGGCCCAATAGCTACTTTCAGAATTCCTAATAAATCCTAGAGGCCCACTTAGCTCATTCATGCAATGCAAGAAATGAGACTAAAATTTAGTCCCATACCGCTCACCTAGTAGGAGTTAGACCTCCTGATAAGGAAGGTTGTTTCTCAACATGTATGAGGATAAGAACAAGAGAGACACTCACGCGTGCTCCTCCTTCGCCACATGCCTCGCCACACCATGCCTCATCATGCCATGTCGTGGGTTACCGGAATGATCCATGCCGTTGTCTATATTTTTGCCACCCGTGACTGGTATACAAAAGGTGACACGAGAGATGATTTTTTTTTGCTGTAGTGGAGATTGAATACGAATGCTGCATCTTTCAACTGTTGTATGTTCGTTTTATCTCCCTCTTTTTCTTCACCTCCCATCGATGCATGTTCGCCTCCTTCTCATGTGCCTAAAAGAGCCCTCTCCTCTCCAGAGAGACACCAGAACATCATCTTCCTCATGCCAACAAGTTCCAAACTCCGAGTTGTTGCTAGGTTCTTCCCCATCCTGGCTTGCGGCGTGCACCGTACGTCGGGATAGTAGGCCTCCAAAACCTCACCTCTTTAAGTCCTGTATGAGAAAATGGTGATAAGGTTTTTGGGGAGCGCTCTACGCGACTGCTGACCTCTTCATCACTTAGGCTCCGGACGCCGGCGACCACTTCCCCAACGATGACTTCTTCCCCAAGTCGACAACCTCTTCAACGACATGGCCAGCGACAACATCAACGCAAATGTCAATGATATTGTCACACCTTAGTACGTGTCGTGTTTTTTTGTTCGAGATCCTACTACAGTTTCTTCTTCTAGTATCTCTTCTAAATATGTTCTGCTCTAGTTCACATCTACACATGTTGTTTGCCTACTCGTTGTTAGATTGCATGACTTGTTTTATCTCTATTATTATAGTCATTTTTATCTACTATTTCTGTTAATAAAATATTTCTCATTTTTCCAACATATATTATTACTCTATATTTATTATAACATGATAATTCCGTAGTGTTCATTGTTGGGTTCTACCGTAGGTGCATCGCATGAAATTTTCCTACGCGCAGAACATCCAAGAACATGCTACGGAGATGGATCACAGTTTGTTACCACTATACGCGCAGTGCCGTGCAACGGAAGTAGAGTTGGGGTAGCGCGTTCCTGTGGTCCGTCTCCTCCTCGTCCGATCTCCCTCAAACAACCGTTCTGATCTCCCTCAAACAGCCGGTCGCTGGATCCCACGTACAGGTTCGTCGAAGCGGCGCAAGTGCACCGCCTCTAACGGTGTCCGCGCATGCAGGAGGAACACCCGTGCGGCGGACTGCTAGGTCCGATCACACGGTCGGCGGCGGCGAGTGGAGGTGGCTAGTTGCAACTCATGCAAAGCCCTAATGACGGCGCTGAAGCGATCAATCGGATGGGTGTGCCGCACCTCCACTATATATAGGCATCCGGAGCAGGCTCAACTCTTGCGCCTCGCACGGATCCTAAAGCCCATGTGTTCCTTCCCTTAAGCGTGCGACCCCTTAGGTTCTAACTCGACCAGTTGGTAGCGGCCTCTAGCAAAACATGCCAACTCCAAGTGTCTGATGAAGCTGGTTAGGCAAACCTGTACTTCACACTTCTATTCCCTTTGCCACACGATATATGTTGTCGTGCACAAGGCGATATGGTCACCCTTGTTGCATCACGACCTCTTTCTCGTTTTGTTGAATCCGACCAACATTCGGATTATCTCATAATCCTCATCGCATGGCCATGCTTATCCAGGTCAGAACACCCGAGGGGCCCAGAGTATATCTCTCCTGGTAACAGGGGCAAATCCCATCTTGCTCGACCATGTCTCGCGGCATGGGTTTGGACAAGCCCGAAACCTACCTTTGTAACTACCCAGTCATGGAGTAGTGTTTGGTCGTCCCAAAGCAAGTCTGTCACCATCCCGAGTACATGCGCCAGCTTAGGTCTTAGGACATAGAACGTATGTTGTACTAGAGACTCACAGATGACCTATCGTTGCGTCTCATAGTTGGGTCTGTCCAACTCAGACCTTATCTCGACTTGGATCCGACTATGTTGAATCCGACCAGACCTTTCTGAGTCCATATTATCCGGCTAGCATCCAATGCTACATGGTCAGTGAGACCGGACCATCCACCGTGTCATATGCTAGTCTGATTAGTTGTGCGTCCACACAACCCTTTGGACTAGGGACCATTTAGGACAATTATTATACAATGCATAGTCTCACAAGCAAGTCACGTACTTGTTAATACACATCAATGATAATGTCCAAGGACTATCTTTATTCATAAACACATAGGAAATATCATCATCCATGATTGCCTTTAGGGCATATCTCTAACAGTCTCCCACTTGCACTAGAGTCAATCAAATAGACATCAAATGCCCATAGCTCTAACGTTCCCCTCATGCTTGGGTTGTGGAAGCGGCTTAGTCAACGGATCTGCAACATTTGCATCTGTATGAATCTTGCACAAATTGGTATCCTTTCTCTACGAGCTTTCATATCAAGTGATATTTTTGGTCTATGTGCCTGGTCTTGTGGTGTTGTCTCGGCTCCTTGGCCTGTGCGATGGCACCTGAATTATCGCAATAAAGGTCCAACGGTTTTGACCGGCCCGGGAACACACCAACATCTTCGAGGAACTTCCGAAACCAAACACTTTCCTTTGCGGCTTCACAAGCCGCAATGTATTCAGCCTATGTTGTGGAGTCGGCCATCGTATCTTGCTTGGAACTCATCCAGCTCACTGCTCCTCCATTCATGACATACACGAATCCAATTTGCGATCGACAATCATCCCTATCGGTTTGGAAACTAGCATCAGCGTAACCCTTTACACAGAGCTCCTCCTCGCCTCCATAAAATAGGAACATCTCTTTAATCCTTTTCAGGTACTTCAAGATAGTTTTCACCACTACCTAGTGACTCTCACCTGGGTCGGCCTGGTATCTGCTTGTTAAACTTACTGCATAGGCAACATCAGGATGTGTACATAGCATGGCATACATGATGGATCCAATTGCCGAGGCATATGGACTCCTACTCATCCGGTTTCGCTCATAAGAAGTTCTACGACTCTGAGTCTTGCTTGGCCTTACAACATGTGAGACGGGCAAGAACCCTTTCTTGGCCTCATGTTGAACCTCTTGAGCACTTTGTCTATGTACGTGCTCTAGCTCAAGCCGAGTAGCCTCCTCGATCTATCTCTATAAATCTTGATGCCTAAAATGTACACTGCCTCTCCAAGGTATTTCATCGAAAACTTGCCATTCAATGATTCCGTGAGTGAGTTCAGCATCGAAACATCATTTCCGATCAGAAGTATGTCATCCACATACAAGATCAAAAATACTACCGAGCTCTCACTAGACTTCTTGTATAAACAATAGTCCTCTTCATTCTTGATGAAACCAAGGTCAACGATGACTTCATCAAAACGAATGTTCCAACTCCGAGCTTCTTGCCTCAATCCATAAATGGATCTCTTGAGATTGCATATTTTACCAGCGTTAGTTGAATCGACAAAACCTTTGGGTTGTATCATATATACATCCTCTTTTAAATTTCCATGAAGGAAAGCCGTTTTGACATCCATCTGCCATATCTCATAATCGAAATATGCAGCTATAGCTAGTATGATCCTCACCGACTTTAGCATCTCTACCGGCGAGTAGGTCTCGTCGTAGTCAATTCCTTGAACTTGTCCATAACCTTTAGCGACAAGCTAAGCTTTGTGGATCTGAACATTTCCATCCACATCGGTTTTCTTCCTAAAGACCCATTTACAACCAATGGCAACTACACCAGGTGGCGGATCAACCAAGTCCCAGACTTGATTCTCATCCATGGACTTTAACTCGGATCTCAAGGCATCTAGCCATGCCTCGGAATCTGGGCACACCATCGCTTCTGCATACGTGGCCGGCTCATCGCTTTCCAGCAACAATACATTTTGCACTATGTGTAATATTTCCGACCTTCGTGGCTCCGGTGCCGACTCCACTACGGGTTCCCTCATCAACTCCGGTATGATCTCATCACCAGCCGAGTCGTCCCCGAGTGGCTCTCGAATTTCTTCGAGTCGCACCATTCTCCCACTAGCCTCCCGATTGAGAAACTCTTTCTCTAGGAAAACCCCATTCCGAGCAACAAACACTTTGTTCTCTTCTCGGTTGTAGAAGTTATATCCCAAGGTTTCTCTCGAATATCCCACAAATATGCATTTATCCGACTTGGGTGTAAGCTTGTCCGACATGAGTCTGTTAGTGCATCTAGTGCCCCTTAGTGATTTTGGTGTATTGAAGACTTATAGGTTAAAGAACTAATGTGTTTGTGAGTGTACACAGGCTCTATAAGTCGATGAGGAGTTTGATATATTCGGAGATTACCGACCCCTAAAAATGTATGTCTTCAACTGAAGACTTTGGTGAAAACTTTGCTGAAGACTTTGGTATTCCTTGAAGACTTTGAAAGTGAAGAAGTTGGTGTGACCTTGAAGATATGAATGAGGACTATGAAGCATGAAGACTTTTGTTTTCGTAGTTTCATTTCCTTTCTTTGAGTCATAGGAAACACCATACTGTTAAAGGGGGCCGAGGTAATACTAAGGAAAATTTCCAACTCATGCTCAACTCCAACAGCCTCAACCTATCCAATCCTTCGAGTGAAGACTTTGGAAATCTCTTGCGGTGCAGTCCAGTTCTTTAGTGATAGAGATGATGTTCTTCTGGTCTCTGATGAAATTGATCTGATTGAGGAGTTAGGATTTCGCCAGTGCGAATTTCCTACAAGTGAGGAACATGATAAGCCTAAGGACTTTCATAGTTCAAAATTCCGACCGTTTTTTTGCTTAGCGCCACCTGTCCCCAATCATCTTATCCACATAGGTCATATCATTGGGGGCATTGATGTCTTATCATGTAAGGTTGCACCCTGGCTATAAATAGCCACCCCCACAACCACTAGTTGGTTGGCTACTCTAAGAGAGAACTGACACTTGTCATTTGAGAGCAACACATCCTCCAAGGACTTTGAGAGAAAATCATCAGTGAGGAAAAACCCAAATCCAAACCACCAAACCCAAAGTGATTGAGCATCACTGAAGAAATTCCTGTGTGGAACCGACGCTTGTTACCTCTGAGGACTATGTATCCTCGAGACGGTTAGGCGTCATGCACTAGTGCATCCTGCAGTCAATTGGGGATCACGGAGTGACCTTGGTCTAGAGCATCCAACAGTAAATTGTGGATCGCCGGGTGACCAGTTTGTGAGGGTTTTGGAAGTCTACCCTGAAGACTTACCATGAGTGTTGGGCGAGGACTGTGTGACTTTAGCTCAAGGAGAATACGGTAAGGACTGTGTGTCCTAGGACTTTGTGTCCTCTGGTTTAAATACCAGGCCGCTCCAAACCAGATGTACGACTATCACAGCAGTTGGAACTGGGTCATCAAATCATTGTCTTCATCGAGCTACCTGGTTCTATTTCCTCAACCCCTCTATTCCTTGAATACTTGTTGATGAAATTGATCTTTACTATTTGAAGAATTTGACTAAAGACTTTCACAAATTCCTCGCCTCAAATTCTTCAACTTACCTTGTTCCTCACCTACTTATCCTGTATCATGCTACTTGTAATTTGTGCATGTTTTATTTCATCATGATGATTATGCTGTCATTGTGTTCCTCATGCACTTGAGTACTTATTCTGCTGCTAGTTATTCATCACATTTCAAAGTCCTCAAGTTGAAATTCCTCAAGTGATGAATTTGTAAAAATCGCCTATTCACCCCCCTCTAGTCGCTATAACGCACTTTCAATTGGTATCAGAGCAAGGTACTCCCTTGTTCTATGTGATTTTGGTTTAACCACCTGGAGTTCTAGGTATGTCGACTGTAGGTATGATCAAGGTTTCCACAGGATGTCCTACCTTCGATGGGACGGACTACCCCTATTGTAAGAACAAGATGCGCATGCATCTGGAGGCAATTGACAATGACCTCTGGTACATTGTGGAAAATGGTGTTCCCTGCATTTCTCCAACTGTCACTGTTGCTGATACGAAGAAATTCAAGCAACTCGATTCTCATGCGAAGAATGTCATCTGTGGCTATCTGAGCAAAGGTCAGTATGGCAGAGTGAGTGCTTTGGAGTCTGCTAAGCTTATTTGGGATAGGTTGTCCAAACTCAACGAAGGTGTTTCCACTCAACGTGACTCTCGTGTTGATATTCTTAGAAATCTCTTCAACAGCTTCAAGAGACTCGACAATGAAAATGTTCAAGAAACTTTTGATCATCTTACTGATATCTCCAATGAGTTTCAAGCACTGGGTGTCACTGATATCATCGACCATGAAGTGGTGAAGAAACTTCTAAGATATCTTGATTCCTCATTCGATACTCTGGCTTTGATGATTCAAGAATGTGGAGACTACAAGTCACTTGATCCTGCTGATATTCTTGAGAGACTCAATACTCATGAATTTCAACAAGCTAAGAAGAGAGACCTCTATGGGCCTAGCTATGGAAGATCTCGTGCTCTGAAGGCAAAAGAAATTTCCTCATCCGAAGGTGAACATTCTGACAATAGCCTTGGTGATCCTGAAGAACTAAGTCAGGAGCTAGCAATGCTCGTGTGGAAATTCTAGAAGTTCTCAAGGAGAGGTGGATTTGGAAAGTCATCAAAGAGTGGTTTGAGGAAATCAGATTCCTCAGATGACTACAAGAAAAGAACCTGTCACCATTGCAAGAAACATGGACACTTCATCTCTGACTGTCCTCTCTGGGAAAAAGAATCAAACAAGAAGAAGAAATACAAGGATGACAGTTCTGATGACTCGAAGAAAAAGAAGAAATCTTCAAAGTCCTCATCTGCAAAGTCCTCATCTTCAAAGTCCTCAAAGCACAAGAAGAATGAATCCATAAAGGCTCGAGCGTTCATTGGCAAGGAAATGGATTCTGAAGAATAATCTGGAGAATATGAAGAAAAGGAAGAATCTGAGGTGGAATCAAAATCTGGTGTTGCAAGCCTTGCCATCGACATTGCTTTCGTAAACAAGTCCATCTTCAACGATGAAGAAAATGAATACTCCAACGACTCTGACGTCAACAATGATGATTATGCTCCCACCTATTGCTTCATGGCAAAAGTCTCAAAGGTACACAAACATCATTCCTCATTTGAATCAAGTGAAGGTGAATCTGATGAATATGTGAAACCTAGCTATGCTAAACTTGTTAACATTGCCACTAAGCAACAAAGTGCACTTGAAAAGCTTCAGAAAATGCTAGACAAAAGCGATGATCTATTGAACAGTGAAGTGGATCAGACTCAAACTCTGTCTGACGATCTCAAAAGTCTTCAAACAAAGTATGATAACCTTCAGATTCATCATAATGCTCTCTTAGACAATCATGAGAAGCTTTCTTATGAATTTATTCAGAGAAAGCAAGATCTTGAGAAACTAAGGGTGTCACATGAGGATCTCCAAAGGGAAAATGATTCCTTACTGGCTCAACAGATCAGTACCGCTCAAGAAGAATTTGTTCCACCTTGTTTGAAATGCATCAAAAGTGAAATTGCTAATTCTTCACCTGAATGTTCAAATGCTTCTATTGCTGCAAATTCTTCAACTATTCCAGTGGTCTCAAATTCCTCATCTGAGGATACCACAAGTATCAATGACGAAAATGCAGGGTTGAAGGAATTGTATGTGACAGGCATGTACAAAATTCTCAAAGGACACCAAACCCTTTGCGATGTCCTCAAAAAGCAGATTCTGAACAGGAACCCCAAGAAAGAGGGTATTGCCTTTGAGAGGAAACTCAACACTGATGGATCCTACTGGACACCTGAGTAGTAACCCAAAACCTCATGGGTTGCTCCGAAAGGACCTCCTGTAGATCCATCCACTTTATCTGGCTTTATTTGTGAAACTTCATATTCCTCTTATGAGTCACTTGACTCCAACTACAAATTCTTCAAAAATCAGAAAGGTGAAGTATTTGCCAGATTAGTTGGAACTAACTGCAGGAACGGTTCTCCTATGAAGAAAATCTGGGTTCCCAAGAGCTACCTACAAAATCTTCAAGTGAATGTCATCATGACACCACTCATGAAGAATAGGAACCCCTGGTCAAATTCCTCATATGGACCAAAGTCTTCACTTGGACCAAATTCCTCAAATGGTCAAAAATATCATTCTCGTGCTAATGCATCTGTTTCGCAGGGAAAATCTAAGAGTTCTAAATATGTGCATTATTCTTCAAATCATTATATTCATAAGTCTTCGAAGAATTTCTCTCCTTATTAATATGAGTACTATAACCCTCGTCCTGTGAAACAAAGCGCACTTGCTTCAACGCCTCCCTTCTCATATGGTGCTCGCAGAATGATGAACTATTTGCCACCCCTTCAGATGTGGGTGGTGAAGAAATTGAACTAATTTCTTATGCAGGGTCAGGTCTCCAGATGAACTTGAACATCTGATGAATTTGCTGGAGACCTGAGGAAATGCTTGAAAGGACGCAATCTAACCATGTAGAAATGAATTCCTCATTTCTCACGTCCTCACACTACTTGCTTACTATCTTGTGTGATGAAATTTTGTCTGATGAAATTGATGTCACATTCTTCACTCTAAAGCATATGAGTTCGTAAGTTGTACTAATTCATCTGCATGATGAACCAGCTACTGAGTGGTGTAGGATCGAAAGTAGGTCTAGAGGGGGTGATTAGACTACTTTGCCAATTAAAAGTTTTGCCTATACAAAATTTTAGGGTTGACACTTTTTAGCATTTCATGGCAAGTCAAGTACACCCTACACATGCAAGTCTAAGAGTATATAGCAACGGAAAGTAAAATCAAGCATGTATAGAAGGGATAGGGCAGGAAGATCAAACGCAATTGTAGACACGATGATTTTCCCGTGGTTCCGATAGGTGGCGCTATCGTACATCCACGTTCATGGAGTCTTCAACCCACAGAGGGTAACGGTCGCGATAGTCCACGGAGGGCTCCACCCAAAAGGGTCCACGAAGTAGCAACCTTGACTATTCCATACGGCTTCCGTCCACGAAGGACTAGCCTCACTATGGGTAGATCTTCACAAAGTAGGGGATCTACTTGCCCTTACAAACTTCTTGGTTCACTCCACAATACGAAGTAGGAGGCTTCCAAGCGACACCTAACCAATCTAGGAGGCACCACCCTCCAAAAGGTAGTAGGCTCGGCAATGATGATGAACTCCTTGCTCTTGTGATTCAAGATGATAGACTCCTCAACACACAATCTCTCTCACACAGGTTTGGCTTGGTAGAAGAGATAGGATTGGTGGAAAGCAACTTCGGGAGGCTAGAAATCAAGATCCATATGATTGGAGTGGAAGATCTGGACCTCAACACAAGGGTAGGTGGTTCTCTCTCAGAAAATCTGATAGGATAGGTATGGAATAGTTCTGAGTGCTTCTCTGTCGAGTGAGTGGTGGTGAAGGGTATATAGGCATCCCCAAAAATCCAACCTTTACACACAAAATGACCAACTCGATGAAACCGATGTGTTAATCTCGGTGGTACCGAAGTGACCAAAAGGTGGCAACTTTTGAATCTCGGAGGGACCGATATAGGAATCTTGGTTGCACCGATAAGGTGATCAATGGTCAGATTTCCAATCTCGGTGACGCCGTAATAGAAAGTTGGCAACCTAAACTCGGTGGCATCAGTATGGAATCGGTTGCACCGAAGTGGCTAGGGTTTGGCAGAGTCTGTCTAGGTTCTGGAGTCGGTGACCAAAGTGGGATAGTTGGTTGCACCAATTTTTAGTGTTGGGTATAGAACAGACTTTGGTGGGAGAGTTTTGTGGATGTTTTTGGTGACTATCACTTGTGCACGTTCGAGCATATTGTTCACCAACAAGACCTTACCCTCTTTTAATAGTATTGGCTTTCCTATGACTCAAAGTGATTTCTCACAAATATAAAATGTAGAGTCCTCTTGCTTGAAGCTTGGCCAACCTATTTCCTTGAATCTTGGGGTTTGTCCACAATCTCCTTTTGCCAATCCTCTCATTGAACATTTCCTGAAATATACTTAGTGGAAACATTAGTTCGATGACTTATATGTTGTTATCAATTACCAAAACCACCATGGGAGCAAATGTGCTTTCAATCTCCCCCTTTTTGGTAATTGATGACAACATATAGATCAAAGCTTCGACATATGATAAAATCATTGAGTATAATCGTCGCTTTGAGAGGTATGTGATAAGCAAGAGCTCCCCCTAAATTTGTGCATTATTTTGAATTTGTGTTTGAATGCAAATGCACAATCGATTAGGCATATGGGGCACTTATTCCATGTCACATACAACTTGGTGGTGTGCGAGAATAATTAGAATGAATAACAACGCACAACACACATAAGCAAGGGTGAATGATCATCTTATGAGCATTAAGATGATAGGAAATAGTTGCATCACCCATAACATAGTAGCATAACACAAACACAAAAGTATCTCCCATCACACAAAAGAACGAAAAGTTTTTGAAAAGCAAATAAAAGACAAATCTCTCTCTCGCTCGAAGCCTATAGATCTATATACACTTCTCCCCCTTTGGAACAAGTTACCAAAAAGTTCAAAGGCATATATCTAAGCGTTCTTGGGCACATATCCTCCAGTTGCTGATGAAGGAGTCGACATGATGGCGTTGGCGAATATCTATGCGGATGTCGTAGATGGAGCTAGAGTGGTCACTGACGGAGCTGAAGTTGATGAAGCAGATGGAGTTGTTTGAGCTGGCACTGTGGCTGATCTGGCCTGAGTAGTGAACTGAGTGTCTGGCCCTAGAGGTGATTGCTCCTCCTCCTCATCATCATCATCCTCATCTTCTGAAGTAGAAGAGACCTGAGGGATTTTCATGGAGTCAACTTCATGCTGAAGTTATGTGACTATCTTCGTCAGCCCGTCCACCTTATCAGTAAGGGTCTTGATTCTGGTCTCAAATATCCTAACAAGACTGTTCTAGTTGTCCAGAATCCCCTTAATGTCCTTTTGCATGCCCTGAATAGATGCAATCAATAGATCCATTTGCTCGTTCCTGGATCGTGGGACTCGAGCACTAGCGGCTCTCACTGCATCTACTTCTTCCTGAGCTGCAGCAGAAGTGGGATGATCAGCATCCATCACCATGATGTTGTCCTATAGATCTGGCTGTAGGGGCAAATGTGGGTGATCTAGGGCATAAATGTGCTTCTCCAGTTTTCATTTTATGAGCATCTGGATGTAGGGTGCATAACAACATGAGCGCTTCTGGTCAGCAGCAACCCTCTTGATTGTCTCTACAATCAAGTCCATGACTCTGATCCTGGTGTGAGTGTTAATGTGGATCAACATGTTGATGGAGTGGCCTCGGATCATCTTGTCATCTCCGGACTTGGGCATCAAGGTATGCCTCAGAATGGTGTTGATAGTGCGGAGGCCAGCCTGGAGGAAATAGATGGATTCTAGCCTGTGAGACTTCACATTTTCAGGAGGGATCTCCTTATACATCCTAGCCATAGCATTGTGACTAGCCTTGGATTCTGTGTAGACATCCAGGTCACCATCCTGTGCTTCAGGAACTCCTAAGATATTTGCCCATTCCTCAAAAGTTGATTCATATCGGGCACCTTCAGTCATCCACACAATTCTACCATCTTCGTAGAAGTGTGCAGTGGAGTAAAACTGCATGATCATCTCGTCATTCCATGCTATGAATTCTCTGCCAAGGAATTCATCAAGACCAATGTAATGGAAGTTATCCTGGACACTTGGAAAGTAGTCCTCATTCTCCTTGATGACCTTCCAGTCTACATAGTGCATATCACTAATAGCTGGACTCTTGTCAAAGAGCACAGTCTCATAGAAGTCCTGCTGCTCCTTGGTATAGAACCTGTAGTCCACAGTTGTTTTCTTCCTTTGAGCATAAGGGTCTATTGCTCTCCAAGCCCTCAATCCAGAATCCTTCCTCTTCTTCATGTCCTCAGCTACTAGGTAGCTGGCATTGTGAACTAGGAGGTGTGGTCTGAGCTTCATCAGGGTTGTCAAATCATCCACATCATCAACTCTGGAAGCAGTTCCTTTGTTCTTTTCAGAAGCTGGAATCTGCCTAATGGTCCTCTTGGACTTCTCAGCAGCCTTCTTGGATGTGCTGGTTTTAGGCATAGCATCAGACATCAGCTTCTTTGCCTTTTTCTTGGGAGGAGACTTTGCAGCTGGCTCAACCTCCTCTTCCTCAGCAGCAGCACTTCTGGATCCTCAAACATGGATGTAGGCCTGCCAGTCACATGCATGATCCTCTTCCTTGCCTTTTTCTCTCCTGCCTTCTTAGGCACAACTCTTCTAGGGATCTCAATAGACATTGTTGCTCTGGCAGTCTCATGAGCCTTGAAGGTTGAAGCTGGTGCATATACCTTGTTGACTACTCTTCTACAGGAAGTAGCTTCAGTTGCATCTTTCTTGGCAGCCTTCTCTTGCTTCTTAGCAAGAATTTCCTCAGGCACAAAATCTGAATCCTCTTCATCTGAGTTCAAACTCTTCCTAGTTCTAGTGGCAGCCTTGGGCAACCCATGAGAGCTGGGGGTGCCTAGATGTGAGAATGAACTGGGCTCTGGGCTTGTCCCTGAACTCATGTCTGCTCTCTACTCTGACCTGTTCTGACTGTCTTCTGAACCTGACATGCTGACCCTGTGAATAGAGTATAGATGAGCAGAAGGAGATGAGTCATCACAAAATGAGGCTATTTTTGAAAATTGAGCAATGAGTTTTCAAAAGTTTTGCAATCTGTCAAATACATATCGGTGCAGCCGAAAAGAATTTTTCGGTGAGACCGAGACTGACTAACTTGTTAACAGAAACTTGGCAGCCTTTTTGGTAGGACCGAAAAGAGCTACTCGGTTCCACCGAGTTAGTTCTCACCCTCACAGAAAAGCATATCGGTGAGACCGATATTTCCGTTTAGGTTCCACCGAGATGTATCGGGCGGACAGCAAAACCCTAAAAAAACATCTACCTCGGAATTTTGCAGATTTGATTGGATGAATATGTGAGCAATAGGTGGCTTATAGAGAAAACAAAGTCCAACGTGCAAGAATCAGAATGGGAGCACACTAGAGATCGAATTCGTACCCTAGTTTGGCGTGGATCCTCTACACCGGCAACGTTGGTGTAGATTACGTCGACAGCGGCGATTCCCAGCGGCGGAGGAGCTCGGGAAGTCAAGGGCGATGACCAGGGGTCTTGGGCGGCAGCTTAGGGTTCTAGGGGCGCGACATTGAAGATAGAAATTTCAAAGCGTCGGGGTCCACAGCATATATACCCCTCACTGTCGGTGATACCGATTTTATGTTTTTGGTGTCACTGAGTTCCTAAACTATTAGCTGATGGAAACTCAGTGTAACCGAGAATATGAAATCGATGCTACCGAGATTGAAAACCAGATCAACCCTAAGCATTCGGTGAGACCGAGATTTTGTGGTTGGTTCCACCGAGTTGCACTTGGGAGGTTTTAATGGTCAGTCCTTGTCGATATGGAACTCCGAGTGCTCCACATACAGAGGGATCGAAAAGCACTTGTTCAAATTTTGTGATGCAGCATGAATGGAATATGAGATGAGAAATCATAGATAGCTAAAGAGTGGTCCTAGGCATTCTTGTCCATCCAATTGGCAAAAGATAAATCAAAAGCCAAATAGCAACAATTGGATATCCTCGAATGAGAAAATAGATGCAGACCAACATGCTCACACAATAAGATGTCAAAAGAAATCATGACAAACATGCACAAACATACTAGCATCTAACAAGCACTTGGGCAATGACAAAGTCATCTATATATTAGTATTTGACTTAGGAGCCAAGTAAGAGTACTTGATCATAGGTCATACTCATCGTTTAAGCACAAGTGGGGTTACCACTTTTTCATAAAGCATTTGATGTTGTCACATACTAAGAGATGCTTTGACTCATGAATTTGAGTAAAGCTCCCCCTAAATGTGACATCCCCCCATAAGAGGGATAAACTAACCTTGGGTTTTGTCTATGAAGACTTCATGTTGGTGAGGTAGTTGTGGATGCTCAATGTTGATGAGGATCACCAAGAGTTGGGAGCATCCTTGTTGTTTCCTTACTCCTCTCACCTACATGGGTTAGTCCCAACATACAAGAGACAAATACAAGGATACCTATGGACATGGAGTGCAAAGTATGTGTTATGATGTCCATTGATTTGTTGATTACCTTGTCCCTTGCTTACCTTTGAGGGAATGTGTGACTCCTTGAACTATTGCATTGAGTTGATGCTGAGTGCAAAAAGTTCTTGCCAATAATGAATGTGTGTGAATTTCATTGGCGGAGTCACCCCTCAAGAACTTACTAGTTATTTTTATTGGGAACCCACATCAAGTTGATGGGGATCCTTGCTGTTGAAGTGGCCTTTGTAGCAGTTGAGCTTGAAGTAGCCTTGGGAACCCACTCCACCAAAACTAGGGGTTCATCTTCATATGAGTCAATGTCCTCTTGAAGCTTGTTCTTGCCCTTGAGCTTGTGGTCTTGTGGTGGAAGGTCATCTTGATTGTTTGTCCCCTTGGGAAGAGTATTTTCATACTTCTCCTTTTGAGGAACAAACTTGGACTTGGGATATTGACCTTCTTCCCACTCAACTCCATTTGTGTCGAAGTAGACAACACCATGATTCTTCTGGTATCCTCCCTGCTTGCGTACAATTTCCTCAAATTGCTTACATCCGGCAAGACTCTTGTAGATACCTTTTTCTACAATTCCTTTCAATAAAGCATTTTTTTGCTCAAGTGTAACTTGGCTAAGAGAAACATCATTAGTGGAATCAATAGAACTACTAGAAGCAACATCATTGAATTTATTGTTGGAAATATGCCCTAGAGGCAATAAATAAAGTGTTTATTATTGTATTACCTTGTTCATGATAATCGTTTATTATCCATGCTATAATTGTATTACGGAATGAGTAAAGAGACTTGCCAGTAACGAGGTTGAACTAGGTATGGAGATACCGACGATAAAATCTCGGGCAAGTAACATACCGAAGAACAAAGGGAACATCATACGGGATTAACTGAATCCTTGACATAGAGGTTCGACCGATAAAGATCTTCGTAGAATATGTAGGAACCAATGTGGACATCCAGGTCCCGCCATTGGTTATTGACCGTAGAGGTGTCTCGGTCATGTCTACATAGTTCTTGAACCCGCAGGGTCTGCACACTTAAGGTTTGGTGACATTTCGGTAGTATAGAGTTATGTATGGTGGTGACCGAAGTTTGTTCCGAGTCCCGTATGAGATCCTGGACGTCACGAGGAACTCCGGAATGGTCTGGAGGTAAAGATTCATATATAGGAAGTCCTGTTTTGGTCGCCGAAAAAGTTCCGGGCTTATCGGTAGTGTACCGGGAGTGTCGGTAGTGTACCGGGAGACCTCTGGGAGGGGTATTTCGGCCAAAGAGGCTTCATGGGCTGTGGGAGAGTGAATATCAGCCCTTAGTGGGCTGGTGGAAACTCCCACACAAGGCCCATGTGGCTGGAGAATAAAACCCAAAAGGAAAAAGTTGGAAAAAGGAAAAAAAGGAAAAACAAAGAATGAATCCTAATCCTACTAGGAGTGGAGGAGGTCGACTCCTCCTCTCCTAGTTCGGCCGAAGCCTAGAAGGCTTGGAGGCCAAGCTGCCTCCTCTCCTCCTCTCCTCCTATATATACTGGTGGTATTGAGGGTTTTTGGACTAGATTTTCAGCCATGTGCTACCCGTTCCTCCGGTGCATAGTTTCTCCTCTAGATCGGTCTTCTACAGTGCTTAGGCGAAGCCCTGCCGGAATTACTCCACCACCATCGCGGGAGCGCCATCAGGCTGCCGGAGAACTCTTCTTCCTCTCCACTCCTTCTTGCTGGATCAAGACGGTGGAGATCGTCATCAAGTTGTACGTGTGCCGAACGCGGAGGTGCCGTTCGTTCGGTGCTAGATCGGAAGGATCGTGATCAAGTTCGTGAGACGGATCGTGATCAAGTTCGTGGGATGGATCATGATCAGATCGCGGGACGGATCGTGATTGGATCATGGGACGGATCGTGATTGGATCGCGGGACACACGGCGATTTGGATCGCGAAGACGTTCGACTACACCAACCGTGTTTCTTAACGCTTCCCGCTTAGCGATCTACAAGGGTATTTAGATCCACTCTCCCTCTCGTAGATGCTCATCACCATGGATAGATCTTCATGTGCGTAGGAAATTTTTTGTTTCCCATGCAACGTTCCCCAACATTTATCACTTTTATTGTTGCTAGTAGATGAAGAATCTTTCTTGTCTTTGTTACTAGATTGCTTAGTTTTAACTTGAGGCATGAAAGTAGACAAGAGTAGTCGTTTGGCTAGATAAGATGAGGTCTTCTTTCGGAGATCGTCATTGATAGCTTTGAGAAACTCATGCTCTTGCTCCAAGTTGAGCTTCTCGAAGCGTAGCTTCTCATGAGTTCTCACAAGCTCTCTATGATCTTCGAGAGTAGATTCAGGAGCTAACTTAAGAGTGTTTAGTTCTTTAGTTAGTTGTTCTATTTTCATCTTATCATCATCACATGACTTATCTTGACTAGCATGAGAATTATCAAGTTCACTTTGATCAATATCACTAGTTTTATCACAAAGCAAGTCATCATCACACAGTAGATCATCTTCATCACTATCAAAATCAAGATATTCGGGGTGTGATACCTTGGGGCCTTTATCCATGAAGCAACTTCCACTCCCTTCATTTGGTGAATCAAATAGATCGTAGGAGTTGGTAGTCAGTAGAGCAATTCTGGCAACACCTTCATCTTGACTATAGTCGGAGTCGGAGTGATAGCTTCTCTCAGAGTTGTTGTCGGAGTCGGAGCCAGAAACCCATTCACCAACATGAGCTTGATTTATTCTCCAAATCTTCACTTCTCCTTGATTGTCTTCGTTCATAACGATCATCTCTACTCCTTCTCTCTCTTTGTGGTGATTCATTCCTTGAGCTTCGTCTTCAAGGTGACTCTTCTCTTCTTTTGTAGGGAACCATGCACTCATTTTAGTAGTATCCGGGCTTCCCACAATTGTAGCAATTGCGGTCATGACTTGACGAATGCTTCTCATCATATCTTGAGTTGGAGTTTCTTTCTTTGCTTCTTGTAGAACTTGTTGAATTTCTTGACCATGAGGCTTATCTCTTCATTGGTGACAAGGTTGTTCCTTGAAGTTGCGGGAGCATCACTTGTGGCTTTGTAATCACCGCTAGACTTGTGATGAAGCTCTTCTTTATCTTTGAGTGTCATCTCATGAGCAACAATGCTTCCAATGACTTCCGTAGGCCTGAGATCTTTGTAGTTTGGCATCATTTGGATCAATGTGCACATGGTGTTGTATCTCTCATCCAAAGCTCTAAGTATCTTCTTGATGATGAATTTGTCGGTCATTTCTTCGCTTCCTAAGCCGGCAATCTCATTGGTGATGAGAGCTAGCCTAGAGTACATCTCCGTGACTCCTTCACCATCCTTCATCTTGAACTTGTCAAGCTGACCTTGAAGAACATCTAACTTGGATTCTCTCATGGACTCGGTTCCTTCGTGCATATCAACCAAAGTATCCCAAATCTCTTTTGCATTCTCAACATGGCTAATTTTGTTGAATTCTTTGGGGCATAAGCAGTTGAAGAGAATGTCACATGCTTGAGCATTGTATTGCAACATCTTTAATTCATCCGCGGTCGCTTCACGATCCGGTTCCCGTCCATCCGCAAAGAACTCACCTTGCAAGCCAACACGAACAACAGCCCAAATGGCAGGGTTATGTACAAGAATATGCATTTTCATTTTATCCTTCCAACTAGCACAATTAGTGCCATCAAACTACGGACCTCTACGGTGATAACTTCACTCACTAGATGCCATACTTCTCCTAGGTTGTGAGACCTAAGCAATGGAGACCATCGCTCTGATACCACTTGCAGGATCGAAATTAGGTCTAGAGGAGGGGTGATTAGACTACTTGACCAATTAAAAGTTTTGCCTATACCAAATTTTAGGGTTGATAGTTTTTAGCATTTCATGGAAAGTCAAGTACACCCTACACATGCAAGTCTAAGAGTATATAGTAGTGGGAAGTAACAACAAGCATGTATAGAAGGGATAGGGTAGGAAGATCAAACGCAATTGTAGACACGATGATTTTTCCCATGGTTCCAATAGGTGGCACTATCGTACATCCACATTTATGGAGTCTTCAACCCACGGAGGGTAACGGTCGCGAGAGTCCATAGAGGCCTCCACCCAAAAGGGTCCACGAAGTAGCAACCTTGACTATTCCATACGGTTTCCGTCCATGAAGGACTAGCCTCACTATGGGTAGATCTTCACAAAGTAGGCGATCTCCTTGCCCTTACAAACTTCTTGGTTCACTCCACAACATGAAGTAGGAGGCTCCCAAGCGACACCTAACCAATCTAGGAGGCACCACCCACCAAAAGGTAATAGGCTCGGTAATGACGATGAACTCCTTGCTCATGTGCTTCAAGATGATAGACTCCTCAACACACAACCTCTCTCACACATATTTGGTTTGGTAGAAGAGATAGGATTGGTGGAAAGCAACTTGGGGAGGCTAGAAATCAAGATCCATATGATTGGAGTGGAAGATCTTGACCTCAACACAAGGGTAGGTGGTTCTCTCTCAGAAAATCTAATAGGATAGGTTGGAATAGTTCTAAGTGCTTCTCTATTGAGTGAGTGGTGGTGAAGGGGTATATATAGGCATCCCCAAAAATCCAACCGTTACACACAAAATGACCAACTCGGTGACACCGATGTGTTAATCTAGGTGGTACCGAAGTGACCAAAAGGTGGCAACTTTTGAATCTCAGAGGGACCGATGTAGGAATCTCGATTGCACCGATAAGGTGACCAACGGTCAGATTTCCAATCTCGGTGACGCCGATCCAAAATTTTCGGAGGGACCAAAAATGTGAATTTGCGTAACAGGAAGTTGGCAACCTAAACTCGGTGGCACCGGTATGGAATCCATTGCACCGAAGTGGCTAGGGTTTGGCAGAGTCTGTCTAGGTTCTGAAGTCGGTGGCACTGAAGTGGGATAGTTGGTTACACTGATTTTGAGTGTTGGGTATAGAACAGACTTTGGTGGGAGATTTTTGTGGATGTTTTTGGCGACTATCACTTGTGCACGTTTGAGCATATTGTTCACCAACAAAACCTTACCCCCTTTCAATAGTATTGGCTTTCCTATGACTAAAAGTGATTTCTCACAAATATAAAATGTAGAGTCCTCTTGCTTGAAGCTTGGCCAACCTATTTCCTTGAATCTTGGGGTTTGTCCACAATCTCCTTTTGCCAATCCTCTCATTGAACATTTCCTGAAATATACTTAGTGGAAACATTAGTTCAATGACTTATATGTTGTTATTAATTACCAAAACCACGAAGGGAGCAAATGTGCTTTCAAGTGGGTCCTCGATAGTGGATGCACAAACTACATGACTGCTGACAAGAATCTACTGATGAATTTTCCACTTACTCCATCTCATCTAAAGCATATCACCTATGCAGACAAAGGAAAAAAGCAAGGTATTGCTTCTAGGTAAGGTTGCAATCTCAAAGGACCGAACCATGGATAAGGTGATGTTAGTCGAATCCCTCGGGTTCAACCTTATGTCTGTCTCAATGCTTTGTGATCTTGATATGGTTGTCGTATTTGGAAAATATCGTTGTGTTGTGATCATGGATTGTGACAATTCCAAAGTCTTCAAAGGCTTTAGGAGAGGAGACTTGTATATTGTTGATTTCTCTACAGGTCCTCAGCCTACCACATGCCTACTTGCAAAATCCTCAGAAGGCTGGTTGTGGCATCGACGACTTGGACATGCTGGTATGAGGAACTTGCACACACTCGTGAATAAAAAGCACGTCATTGGCATTGATGGTGTCAAATTCCTCAAGGACCACCTTTGTGGTGCATGTGAGTCTAGAAAGATGACCAGATCCAAGCATCCCTTGAAGACAATCATGACCACGACTCGAACCTTTGAATTGCTTCACATGGATCTCTTTGGCCCCACTCATTACTCCACACTAACAAATTCTTCAAGTTTGTATGGCTTTGTCATTGTTGATGATTACTCTAATTACACTTGGGTGCATATTATTCTGTACAAGTCTGAAGTGCAGGATGTCTTCAGACGATTTGCTTCAAGGGCCTCCACGAACTTCGGCATCAAGATCAAGCATATCAGGAGTGATAATGGGACTGAGTTCAAGAACACCAATCTTGATGAATATCTTGATGAACTTGGTATTACTCATGAGTTATCTTCCCCTTATACTCCTCAGCAAAACGACATCGTTGAGCGCAAGAACAGGACTCTTGTTGAGATGGTCTGCACCATGCTTGATGAATACAAGACTCCTCGTCGCGTGTGGCTTGAGGCAATTGATACTGCATGCCACATCATCAACAGGGTATATCTTCACAAATTCTTCAAGAAGACTTCGTATGAACTTATGACTGGCATGAAACCCAATATAAGTTATCTCAAAGTCTTCGGTGCAAAATGCTGGATTAGAGATCCTCACCACAGTTCTAAATTTGCACCGAAAGCACATGAAGGTTTTATTCTTGGTTACTGAAAGGACTCGCACACCTACAGAGTCTTCAACACCTACCATCACAAGGTTGTTGAAATTGTAGATGTGCTAGATGAACAGTCTCCTGAGGAATCCATTAAGTTGAAGGCTACTGAAGACGTCATACCCACTAAGGAAGTCATTTCAATGAATGAAGACATTCATGCTGATACACCTGAAGAAAATGGTGCCGATGAAAATCCTCAGGCACATCAACCTGCTCACCCAAGAGTTGCAAATGAACTGCAGATTGAAAAAAAGCATCGATGACATCAATGCACCAGGTCCCCTCACTCGCTTAAGAGCTTCACATTTGACTAACTTTTGTGGGCACTTTGCTTTTGTCTCTATCATAGATCCCACCAAAGTTGATGAAACATTCAAGGAGCCTCAGTGGACTCAAGCTATGCAAGGGGAATTGCATAAATTCAAGCTCAATAACGTGTGGGAACTTGTAAAGCGGCCAGATCCTCGCAAGCATAACATCATAGGTACCAAGTGGATCTATCGCAAGAAGCAAGATGAAAATGACCTTGTGGTGAGGAATAAGGCTCGTCTTGTAGCTCAAGGCTACACACAGGTTGAAGGAATTGACTTTGATGAAACTTTTTCACCAGTTGCTAGACTTGAAGCTATTTGCATATTTCTTGCCTATGCTAACCATCATGATATCATCTTATATCAAATGGATGTGAAAAGTGCATTCCTCAATGGTAAGCTTGAGGAAGAAGTATATGTTGCTCAACCCCTAGGTTTTGAAGACCCTAAGCATCCTGACAAAGTCTTCGGACTCAACAAGGCCCTCTATGGCCTCAAGCAGGCCCCTCGGGCATGGTACGACACTCTAAAGGAGTTCCTCATGAAGAAAGGCTTCAAACCCGGTTCACTCTACCCAACTCTTTTCACAAAATCCTATGAATGAACTGTTCATATGCCAAATATATGTAGACTATATTATCTTTGGCTGTACTAACAAACGTTACAATGATGAATTTGCATATATGATGAGTGAAGAATATCGAATGTCTATGATGGGAGAGTTGAAATTCTTCTTAGGTCTTCAAATTCGTCAGCAAGACAATGGCATCTTCATATCTCAAGAGAAATACCTCAAGGATGTTCTCAGGAAATTCGACATGCAAGATTGCAAAGGCGTCAAAACTCCAATGCCTTCAAAAGGCCACCTCTACACTGACGAAAATGGTAGAGAATTCAATCAGAAGGTATATCGCTCCATGATTGGCTCATTATTGTATCTATGTGCATCTAGGCCTGATATTATGCTGAGTGTTTGCATGTGTGCCCGATTCCAAGCAACACCGAAGGAATCACACCATAAGGTTGTGAAACATATTCTTTGATACTTAGTTCACACACCAACGCTTGGATTATGGTATCCCAAGGGCTCAAATCTTCACCTCGTCGGATACTTTGATGCTGACTATGCTGGAGATCATGTGGATCGCAAGTCAACCTCAGGCACATGTCATTTCCTCGGACGATCCTTAGTCTGTTGGTCCTCGAAGAAGTAGAACTGTGTGTCACTATCTACTGCTGAAGCTGAGTACATTGCTTCTGGTTCATGTTGCACTCAGTTGCTGTGGATGAAGCAAACCCTCCAGGACTATGGCATCAAGTTGAAGAATGTGCCTCTCTACTGTGACAACGAGAGTGCCATCAAGATTGCTTACAACTCAGTTCAGCATTCCAAGACAAAGCACATCCAGATTCGTCATCATTTTCTTCGAGATTATGTACTCAAGGGTGACATCGCCATCGACCACATCCCTACTAAAGAACAACTGGCCGATATCTTCACAAAGCCCTTGGATGAAAAGAGATTTTGCAAGTTGTGGTGTGAGCTAAATATCTTAGAATCTTTGAATGTTCTTTGAATGTTCTTTGAATGTTCTTTGAAAAAGGACACACATCCTAACACTTATGCAAAATTGATGACTTAGGTGTGCAACACACGAAGTAACGTTTTTCTTCAATCAATGAAGAATAACCCTCAAAGTGTGAAGAAATTAATGAAGAATTCGATTCTCAGAACCCTACAACAATAGTACGCGGTGCCTGAAGTCATCATTCTTATACGGTGGGTCACGCCACCAACCATAGTTGAAATTCTTCAAAGTTGAGATTTTCATCATTTTGCAAATTCTTCAAATTTTCAAATTCGTCAAGTTTGAAAGTCTTCAACTTTTCAAATTCTTCAAACTATGAAACTCATGTTCTTCATTGACTATATACATATATACTGGAGTTTTCAATGTCCTCAACAACATTCACTTATTGCTAATTCTTCAAGTTAATTTTCATCTAAGTGAATGTGATCGGACCCTTTCCCCCTCAATGCTAAACTCAACCTAGTCTGTTCACAAATTCTTCATATGTGTTCTACTTTGAAACTTGTTCAAAGTCTTCATTGTGTCCTTGACAGCTAAAGAATTTGCGAACGGAAACTTTAAAATTTTCACTATCAAAATTTTCGGCGTTTCCCGCTCAAACAGTTCCGATTCCCGCGACTGGATAATCCACGATCCCACACTATTGCCACTACTCAGAATGTGGGTGACACATGTCGCGTGGAGAGCAAGGGTCAGGGGCAATCTGGTCCAAAATCTTCGGATGGATTGGTTTTCACCTTCCCTATAAATACCCATCCCCTTTCACTGTGCTCGGTTACTCCTCACTCCTACTCTCTCCCGAGCTCCGACCTAAAATCATCATCGCCGGTGTGGAAGAGCTTCACTGCCTTGACCTTGCCGTCGCCGTACTCGCATCGGCCGCGGAAGTCTTCACCCCGCCGCTGCTATAGCCGTCTCCCTCTGCCAAGCTAGGGCGTGGGAGATCTGGACTGACGAACTTCCTTAATCTCATCTCATAGTTTGTCGTGTTCTTTATCAGGATAAATAAAATCTATTTTTACTACCCTTGTTTGATCTTCAAGTTTTCCTCATTATTCTCAAAGGTGTTTATTCTTCAAGAATCTTATTCTAAAGCACCTTACACATTCATACACTTGATGTTTTTTGAAAAACTTCTGAGAACGCATATGACCTCTTCAAATTCCCCGCACATATACTTTGTTCATAGGTACAAACATGTCTGCTCATGAATCACTAGGTTCTCATCAACTTAACTCATTTGCATCATTTCTTGAGGAAAAACTGTGCACTTCTGCAGAATCTTCAAGAGTTCAGATTCCTCGACCGAAGAAAATGGTTGATGGAAAGAAGCCACAAAAAGGTGGAAAGATGCCTGATGTGTAGACTGCTTTTGAGATTCCTGAAGACTTTTATGAGGAATACTGCACACCCGATGAAGAAATTCACGGCAAAGAGACAACTAAGCAGAGAAAGATTCATCTGCAGAAAATAGAGATGAGATGGGCAAAGGAGTGGAAAGAATACCCGCTATGTCACTCCTAAATATATGATGAAATTCGTAGTCAAGCCACCATGCAGCAGGCCACCCTTGGCTCCTAATCAGATTGCTGATCCCACCAGTCTCAAGACTAGCAATGACTTTCCTCATGAATGGGAAATGCAACAAGCCACGCTGGCGAAGAAAGCAAAAGAGGCTGTGAAGAAATTCAATGAAGACTCTGTTGCTACCTCTGTCGGAGCCTCTGCAAGTGCTCCAAAGAAATCGATGATGAAGACATCTGCTGTGAAGTCAAATTCTTCAACTTCAAAATCATCACAGCAGATTCCTCAGGCTCAAAAGCCTCAGCCTTCAAAGGCATCAGCCGCGGGTACGGTTCCTGTTCAGTCCTCAACTACAGCTGCAAAGTCCTCAACTCCTGTGCATCTTGCATCTTGTTAGAGGACAGAAGGATTCTCAATTGCTTCAAGGGCATTAACAAGTTCCTCAGCCCAAGCACATTCCTCAAGCAGTCCTTCCCTAAGGGAAATGAAAGCAATTGCTGGCCGAGGAACGCGACCAAGTCCACAACCCAAGAAGGTGGCATTCACAATACCATCAGATTCCTCAGATGAAGCTGATGATGAGGAACTGGCTGAAATCATGAGAAACAAGCAACAACGAGTGGTTCAAGCAAAGGGGACTCAAATTCCTCTTTTGCTTGATCCAAAACAGGTGCTTAACTTCATAGATATCTAGCACAAGGATCCCAAAACGCCCATTGATGACTTGAAACTGCCTCATGGTCCTGATCATGTCCTCACAGCTTTCATAGCTAAAGAAAAATGTAAGTATGAAAAGGCCAGACAAACCAAGAAGGCTCGGTACAAGAAAGAGCATTTCTTGAAAAAAATGTTCTGAATCTGTCTCCTGAGGAACTTGTGAAGATGCGGTCTGAGATCAAAGACCTTAGTGAGGAATTCAATACATACTATGCTGATTGGCAAGGCGCCAAGGTTCACTTCATCAATGTGGCTGATAAAGTCATTAAGGACCATAACACCAGGGTGGCAGCTCGATCGCAATCACTATTTCCTCAGGTTGATGAATCTACTCAGCCTGCTGAAGAAAATGCAAGCGCAGCTGAAGAAAGTCAGACTGGTGAAGAACATACCAAGACAACCTCCACTGTTGTGCCTGAAGAAACTGAGAGGTCAGCAGAAGCTTTTGCTGCGCCTGATGAAAATGTACCACCTTCACCTTCAGCCGAAAACGTACCAAATCATCAAAGGTGAAGACAATCAACCTTGCTTCTGCATCATAAGTGAAGAAAACTAAGGCTGCTTAGAAGAAGGAACTAAAAAGAAAAGCTTCAACTTCAGATTCATCAGTTGTGAAGAAGTTGAAGACTCTGCCAAAATCTTCAACTGAACCATTAGATGCCACCCCAATTTCCTAGCACCAGCCTATGAGATAATTCCATTTGGCATTGACTATGTCATCCCAGATGATGAAGATGAAGATTATCATTCTGCTGCTTCGACAGAGTAGATTGATGAAGGAATTGAAGTCGAAGCAAATGCTTCAACTCCATAGGTATCTCTATCCCAGCCTCGGTTCACTGCTGAAGAGGCTGGTGTTGAAGAAATTGATGAGGACGTGGACATTGGCAACACGACTCCTGTCATCAATGATGAATATTGGGAAGCTGCTCACCCAAATTCCCCGATGACCACTCCTTTGTCACAGATTCCTCAATCCCCAGCCCAGACTGAAGAAATTCATGAAGAATCTAATGACTTGGCCAATCCAGCCACTAAAGAAAATCCAGCTGCGTTAGCTGATGACTTTGATGCTCAAACTGTCACTGAGGAAACTGCTCTGTAAATTCCTCGGTCTGAAGAAATTCCTCCTATGCTTAAGGAGATTAAGGTCCGCTTCAAGCCAAACCTTCATCCGAAGCCGAGGATGCCATTAAAAGGCTCAAAGCGCCCCAAATTCCTCAAGTCCAATTTCTTCAACGAGCACATTTTCTTCACTGGACCTAATCCATATGACTCAGCAAGGGCCGGTCGCACCAGATTCTGGACTCCAACTCAGATGAATTACTATGCATCAGTGTTGTTTGACAAGAAGAAAGAACCATCAAATTCCTCATGCTGATATGGAACCAATTGCATCCTTCACACCAGTGCTCTCGGTTCTTCACGATGTTGGAATTCTTCCCTTCTGTGTGGACATTTGCGATTGGAATGAAGAGCTAATTCTTCAATTCTATGCCACACTGCACATCACAAGTGATGCCACTGACATCAACTCCTGGATCTTGGATTGGATGACCGGATCTACTCACTTCACTACTCCAGCATCTGAATTGCTTCGGTCAGTCCCTGTCCCAATTCCTTCAGAAGAAGCTCGTCGTGTATTTGATGAACCTGCTCTACCCAGTCAACTGATGCAAGTGCTGACGAAATTGTTGGCTCCTGGAAAACCTCAACGGACAACCTTCCTTGTGAAGGATTTGCTCTATGTGCCCAGGACGGTCTATCGCATTCTCACCAACACCCTATGTCCTCAGAAGGGCTACAACTATGAAGAAGAAGAAGAAGTGGAAGGAGTCATGAAGAACATGCTATTCAACATTATTCATGGGATTCCCATCAACTTCCATGATTTCTTCATGAGGAGATTGGCGAATGCAGCACTAGCCCCATTTGAACTGAAGCCTTATGCACCCTGGATCATGAAGTTCATCAGATCAAAGTCTTCAGTTCCCTTCAAGGCGGACTTCCAGAATCACTTTGGCTTCTTGCCCCCGATTGAAATCCTCAAGAGCGCAATTGCCTCAGTTGAAGGAAAAGGCAAAGCTGTCATTGATGAAGTCACTCATCCATTAGATGGTCAGTTTCGCAAAGCTGCATCTTTCTCCACCAATGATGACACTGCAACCCAGGATTCTGTTGCAAAGGCCTCAGCACAAAAGCCTCAAGAGTCTGCCCCTTGTGTGATGACTGATCGATAGCTTCTCATAAGTCTTCATCAGAAGGTTGATCGCAATCACAAGTGGGTAAACCGTCTGTTTGCTTCAATTCTTCAGACCATGACTGTGACGCAGAACTCTGTGAAGAAAAATCACTACTATGTGCATGAAATCTTCGATCGAGCATGGGCCATTCTCGCACACCTCAAGACTCCTAGGGAACTCAAAGACATGGACTTTCAGCAAAACTTTGACTGGTCTCATCCTCCTCAGAAGAAATTCAAGAAGGTTCAAGTTCCTCAGATGGTTACAAGTTCATATTTTTCATCATGTGAGATGAATGAAGCTGAGGACATTGACGACACTGCCGCAGGCCCTGCGTCGACAAACGACCCCAACACTGCTGGTGCTCCTTCCTCACCAACAAGATGAAATTCTTCAAGGGGCGTTAGTCCTCACTTTTTTGTCCCTTCTGGTCTTCGATGACAAAGGGGGAGACAATTTGAGTTAGTCTTCAAGCGGGTCTCTATATATGGGCTGTATTTTTGTTTAAGTTACAACTCTCGCTCTTCTGAAGCTTTTGTTGGTTGAGTTGTAAACTTAAGTCCGATGGTGGTCTGACTCTTTTGAACTGCTTACCGCATGCTTATTTCTTCAAGTACCTTAATGCATGCATGCTGAATTTTGTCAGACACCATTTTCATCATGCATTTCAAATTCTTCATATCATATGTTAAATGTGTGTATGAATTACAAGATATAGGGGGGTTCTCCATGTTGCTAGACAAAGATCTCAAAACTTCTTCTATTGTGTTTCATGGCGTGGTGCCTGGTAAGTCGGCACACCCAGTACGAAAAATCTCTTTGGAGGTGGCTTTCGGCGATGAGTATAATTACAGGGTGGAGACCTTAGGGTTCGAGGTGGTCAAGATCAAGAGCCCTTATAATGCGTTGTTCGGGCAGCCGGCTTACGCCAAGTTCATGGCTAGGCCTTGTTATGTTTATTTGCAGCTTAAGATGCCCGGACTAAATGTGTAACGACCCGACCTAAAAGGTCGAATCTCCGGTGTTTCCGTACCATCCCAAGATCATGCTGGTACACACACGGTACATCAATGTATATATCAAAGGGAAATCACACAACATTATATTAACGAAATCTCATATTGAGTCCTTTATTACAATAATCATTACAATAAAGTGGCCGAAGGCCAACTCATGAGAATAACTAAGTCTTGCGGAAGCGTCGAAGGTAGATGAGTCCATCTGACTCCAAGGGCATCTCACCGAGCGTAGAGCGTATCCTCACTCCTGGTCGGAAAAGTACTCTGCAACATGATACGTTGCAGCCGTGTAGGTCAGCATATGGAATATGCTGGCAAAGTCACAAAAGAGGGGTGAAAAGATAATCATCTAGTCTACATGCTTATATGGCAGGTGGGGTGGTAAGTTTTTGCGTAAATCCAATTTTTCCTACATCAAGAGAGGGGTAAGCAAAAATTATTACTAAGTTGGTTGATTAATGAGATGGTTCCACCAACCAATTCTCATACCCAAGTTATTAATAACCACATCATCATATTAATTGTGTTGAGAGTTTCCGGAAGTTTCAGTTCCTTTGGCTCAAGTCGTCCATGACTGTGGACACGGCTAATCGATTAGGTTTGAGTACTCTGTAGAGCTTTGCACACGTCCCCACAAGATTTGGTCGCCTCCGTTTGATTTCTCACAATTCAGGGTGTTCTAGAAACGGATGACCAAAACATGGTCTTCCAAAGGGTTTCCCTGCGACTCTGTCGGTGCCCATCCTTTCCTACCGTTCTTCTACATCTCGTAGCACCACCTGTCCAGGGTCACCACGATATCCAACCAAGCCAGAGCCCATAATGACTTGTGGCTATGCAGGTAAGCCTTGGGTTTTGAAGCATCCATCCATCTCTTTGTGCCTGGGTGGACCTTTCCACGTGAATACTGGCCATCTCCAGCAACACCTAGGCAAATCCACTGGTTTCTCCAGGGTGCCGTTCAACCATCATCCACCTAGAGGTATGTTGAAAACTCGGAGTCTTGAAGTCTTGATCATTATGTAGGTCTTGAAATTATTAACTCTCTCAACTCTCATAAATCACACAACCAACCCCATCTACTAATAGCAGAGCAAAATGTAAAACAACATTTCCCGGGGCCAGTGTGTCAAGTGTTGAGGGGGTACCTACCACATGATACTACAACAATGTGACCAAGTTTCCAACTAACCTACTTTGCATGCAATTGGGGTGATGGAAGAACTAATGCAATAAAAACATGGGTAAAGATGATCAAAGTGACTTGCCTGATTGATGATCTTCGTACGTGAGTGACTCTAAGTAACAAGCTTCGCACTACAGATAATCTAACGAAGCAAACAAGCACTCAATAAGCATACAACAAAATATTGCAACTCACAAACATCAACCATGAACTAGTAAACAATCAAGACAAAACAATGCACAAATCACAAGCAAGAAAACACACAAAGTTTTGTTTTCAAAAAGGTGATGGATAAAACATTACTAACATAATGAAACCATTTGTATTAACCAAAACAACAGTTGACAGCAAGAAAACAATAAAAAAATTATTAATAACAGAATTAAATAAATTTAAAGTTTGTTGAGAAAAACTTTAGTAAAGTTTAAAAAAGTTTTGACAAACACTATATGAATCAACTATAGTTTTACTAACAAAAGAATGAAACTAAACTTATTATTTATTAACAAAACATGTTCTTAACAGAAAAGAATTTACAATTAAACTTGTCTTAGAAAACAGAATTAAATTAGATAAAACTTTGTTGAAAGAAAAACTATTACTAACTAGTTGTTTTAATCAAATTAAACCTATTTGAAAAGAAGTTGTGATTCCTATGTAATAAAGAAACAAACTAAGCAAATTTACATTTTTTAATAGTAAGTAAAACACTAAATGTTCAAGCAACAGCACCTACTAAACAAAATAAAACTAAATCTAATTTAAACTAACTAAAAACTAAATAAATAAAACTATACTAACTAATAGGCAGAATTTGTTTATAGCTATAAAACTAATCAAAATCATCCTAAAAATCCTCAAACTAATCAAGAAGATAGTCCTAACTAAGACCAAACAGTAGCAAAAAGATTCATATCAAAATCTATTTTCAAACTCTAGTTATTCAGATTTGAATGATTTGAGAAAATTTGATTAAATTCAAATTTTATAGTTCAAATTTAAAATTTAAAAGTACAGGGTGAAACTACATGAAAAATGTGAGCTATTGCAAAAAGAATCAACTCAAAACATTAAACAGATTAAAAGTTATAGCTAAAACAAATTTGAAAAGTTTCTGTTAATTAAACAAAACAGAAAAAAACAGAAAACTACCGGACGGCCAGGGGCTACGTGGCAGCCTGTGAGTGGCCAAATAGGTGTGTGCGAGTGGGGTTACGGGCGGATGGCCGATGGCTAGAGAAAAACGGTTCAGGGCTTAACGTTATAATCTGGGTCGTCAGATCCAGATCGAACGGATGAGGGAGCTCACAGTGTAAAGGTCGCCGGCGTTGGAGGTCTCCGGTGGATCCGAGGCGGCGAGGTCGTCAGCGAGGAGCTCCGGTGGTCGAGGGAGATGTTTAAGGGGTCCGGGCGGCGGCGCTTGACGTCCGGCGTCGAACGGTGGCGTCAGAGAGGCGAGGGGAGGTCGGAGTCGATGGCCACGAGCAATGGGGAGTTTCGGTGGTGGCAGGGGCTCCGACGAGGGTTTGCGGCGGCGTTCTGGCGACGGGGGGGGCTCGGGGGGAAATGGATGCGGGGAGTTGGGGCTCTTATATATGGTGCTCGGGTGTGTGCGGGGAGGATAGAGGAGGGAGATCCGGGGAGGAGAAGAAACTGCCGGCGAGGTCGTCGGCGCGTGCGGGAAGGAGAGGGATGACCGCGCGGTGCGAACGGTCGGTCGGGTGGGTCCCGATGTCAGAGAGAGAGGGGGCATCAACTGCGCGTCGGTCGACCGGTCGGTAATTACTTCGCTAATAAATGCCCGTGGGCCGGCCCGTTTAATTACGAAACTGTTACTGTTTTTAATAACCAGAGCAGTAAAACCTCTTTAAAAGCATTCAAACGATTTCTAAATATAGGAGTATTATATATCAAAATTAACAGAATAATAAATTCCATTTATTCAACATTTTTATTCTGTCATTTGAACACTTTGAAAAAAATAATATTTTTAGAAATTGCCTATTTGGTTTCAAAACCTTTTGCAAATATTTTTCAAAAGAACCCCTGGTTCTTATTGTTCAAATATATCACCAAGATGACCCTGGTGTGGAGTGTCATGTTACTCCCCTCTTATTTTGAACATTTTACCAAGATTTACAAATAGGTGAAAGCAACTTAGGGGAAGTAGAAAGGGGTTTCAGAAATTCAGAAGGGGCATTTCAACAATTACATACATTCAAGCAATGATGATGATGGATGCATAGCTATATTTCATAACATTCCAAAAATGAAATTTTGGGATGTTACAAACCTACCCACCTTAAGATGAATCTCGCCCTCGAGATTCGGGTTGGCTAGAAAATAGGTGTGGTTGGTCTCTACGAAGATCTTCTTCGCGTTCCTAGGTGGCTTCTTCCTCGGTGTGATGATTCCACAAAACCTTACAGAACTTGGTGATCCTGCTGCAGGTAACTCTGTTGGCAGTCTCGAGGATTCTGACAGGCTTCTCCTCGTAGGTCAGATCACTGTCAAGTTGTATGGCCTCTAGGGGCACTGTGTCTCTCAAAGGAATATCAGCCATCTCAGCATGGCATTTCTTCAGCTGGGAAACATGGAAAACATCATGAACTCCGGACAATCCTTCCGGCAATTCCAGTTTGTATGCAACTTCGCCTCTACGTTCAAGAATTTTGTAGGGGCCTATGAATCTGGGTGCTAACTTTCCTTTAACACCAAACCTCTTGATTCCTCGAAGTGGGGACACACGAAGATATGCTCGGTCTCCCACTTCATATGTCACTTCCTTACGTTTGCTGTCAGCATAACTCTTCTGTCGAGATTGAGCTATCTTGAGTCTGTCACGGATCAGCTTGACTTTCTCTTCAGAATCTCGGATAAGGTCGGGACCAAAAAGTTGTCGATCTCCAACACCATCCCACATGAGTGGTGTTCTACACCTCCTTCCGTATAAAGCTTCGAAAGGGGCCATCTTCAGACTGGTCTGATAACTGTTGTTGTACGAGAATTCTGCGTAGGGTAAAATGTCATCCCAACTGGATCCATAATGTAGCGCACAGGCTCTCAACATGTCTTCCAGAATCTGGTTGACTCTCTCAGTCTGGCCATCTGTCTACGGATGAAAAGTTGTACTGAACTCCAGCCTTGTACCCAAAGTTTCATGTAACTGATGCCAAAACTTTGAGGTAAATTGTGTTCCTCTATCTGACATGATACTCCTCGGAACTCCATGCAGACATACGATCCTGGTCATATATATCTTGGCTAGCTTAGCACTGGTATAGGTGGTTTTCACTCGAATGAAATGAGCCATCTTGGTCAAACGATCTACCACTACCCAGATGGAATCAAATCCTGAACGGGTCCTGGGTAATCCTGTTATGAAGTCCATACCAAGCTTTTCCCATTTCCACTCGGGTATCGGCAAAGGTTGGAGTAACCCTGCTGGTTTCTGATGTTCCGACTTTACTCGCTGACAAACATCACATATTGCAACATGTTCAGCAATATCCTTCTTCATACCTGTCCACCAATAACTGTCCTTTAAATCCAAATACATCTTGGTGTTGCCTGGGTGTATCGAGTAAGGTGAATCGTGGGCTTCTTGAAGTATCAACTTCCTGAGCTCCGGGTCATTGGGCACATAGATGCGATTCTCAAACCACAAAGTTCCGTGTTCATCCTCACGAAAACCTTTAGCTTTTCCATCTTCCATTCTCTGCTTTATCTCAGCTATCTCCTTGTCCGATTTCTGGGCTTCTCGAATTCTTTCGGTCAAGGTGGACTGGATCTCCAGTGTGGCAACATATCCGCTTGGAACTATCTCTAGTCTGAGCTCTCTGAGATCATCGGCTAACTCCTGGGGTAATCCTCCTGCTGTGAGTGTGTTTACATAAGTTTTCCGACTCAAGGCATCTGCTACCACATTTTCCTTACCTGGATGATAGTGTAATCTCATGTCATAGTCCTTGATTAACTCTAACCATCTCCTCTGTCTGAGGTTCAACTCCTTCTGCATGAAGATATATTTCAGGCTCTTATGGTCGGCGTAAACATCACAACTATTTCCGATAAGAAAATGTCTCCAGGTCTTGAGTGCGTGCATTATGGCTGCTAGTTCCAAATCATGGGTGGCATAATTCAACTCATGTGGTCGTAGTTGTCTGGATGCATAAGCTACAACCTTTCCATCTTGCATGAGTATCCTCCAAGTCCTTGACGTGAAGCATCACAATAAACCTGGAAGTCCTTCCGAATATTGGGCAAAATCAACACTGGGGCTGTGACCAAACGTTTCTTCAACTCCTAGAAACTGGCTTCACATTCCTCAGTCCAAATATACTTAGACTCTTTCTTCAACAACTCCGTCATGGGCTTGGCAATCTTTGAGAAATTTTTAATGAATCTCAGGTAATATCCGGCTAGTCCGAGGAAACTGCGGATCTCCTTAACTGAGGTGGGTGACTTCCACTCAGTGACGGCTTCAACCTTAGTGGGGTCTATGGCTATTCCTTCTCCAGAAATAATATGTCCAAGGAATCCGACTTCCGTCAGCCAAAATTCACATTTGCTGAATTTGGCATATAACTGATGCTCTCTTAGCTTCTCCAGAACTAAACGCAGATGTTCCTTGTGTTCTTCCTCGTTCTTGGAGAATATCAGTATGTCATCGATGAACACCATGACAAACTTGTCCAAATATTCCATAAACACCTTGTTCATCATATTCATGAAGTAGGCAGGAGCATTAGTCAAACCAAAGGACATGACAGTATACTCATACAAGCCATACCTTGTGGTGAAAGCTGTTTTGGGTATATCCTGTTCACGAATCTTCAGTTGGTGATACCCTGATCGAGGATCGATCTTGGAGAATACTTTGGTGCCTACTAGCTGATCAAACAAGTCATTAATCATCGGCAGAGGGTACTTGTTCTTGATAGTCACCTCGTTCAAGGCACGATAATCGACTACCATTCTCAAGGTTTTATCCTTCTTCTCCACCAAAAGAACTGGGGCTCCCCAAGGTGAAGAACTTGGGCTAATATATCCCTTGTCCAATAGTTCCTTAATCTGCTTCTTGATTTCCACTAAATCATTTGCAGGCATCCGATAGGGTCTCTTGGAAATTGGGGCTGTCCCTGGTTGCAGCTCTATTAGGAACTCAATCTCCCTATCTAGTGGCATGCCCTCAATTCTTCCGGGAATACATTCGGAAAGTCTTTTACCATAGGTACTTCCTCCTGAACAACTCCTGTGAGGGAATTTAACCGAGCACTCATACGTGTGCGTCGGGATACATACTTAATCCTCTTGTTCTTCGGGGTGGTGAGTGAAACAGACTTGCTGGGGCAATCAAGATTTCCTTCATACTTGGTCATCCAATACATGCCTAGGATTACATCCAATCCCTGGGATTCTAAGATGATGAGGTCGGTGGGAAAAACATGGTTTCCTATATTAAGCTTCAAGGCATGGCATCCTATCCCTGCCATCATCATACCTCCTGGGGAACTGACCTTAATGGGTTGACTAAGGGTTTTGGTGGGCAAACCATACTTATCCACAACTACCCTTGATATGAATGAATGAGTTGCACCGGAATCAAAAAGTACTGTAACAGGACGTGAATGCAATAAAAACTTACCAACCACAGTCTCGGGTTGATCATAGACTTCTTCCACGTCAAGGTGGTTCACCTAGGCACGAGGAAACGGATTTGGCTTCTTGGCTGCGGAGTTGCCGTTCCCATTTCCCTGCTTTCTCTGGGGACATTCAGTAGCATAGTGCCCTGTCTTCTGGCACTTGAAACAGGTGATGTGGCTCAGATCCTTCTGAGTAGGAGCGTGACGGTGCTGGTTGTTGTTCCCATTCCCATTGTCAGTCTTGAAGTTGCCATGGTTGGGACGAACATTCCCATTTCCTCCATGGTTGTGGCCTCCATGGTTGTGCACCGCATGAGTGTGCCTTCCAAACTTACCGGTACCTGATCCGGTATTTCCGGAGTACGGGGAGTATCGGGGCTTCGGATGAGCTCCAGAGTTGAACATCCCCTGAGTGTACTTCCGTTTACGGTTCTCAATTTGCTGTTGTTTACCCTCCAAGATGAGGGCCTTGTCCACCAGCTCTTGGTAGTTGTTGAAGGTAGCCACTACCAACTGCATGCTCAACTCATCGTTGAGTCCTTCCAGAAACTTCTCTTGCCTGGCCGCATCATCAGCCACGTCCCCTGGTGCATAACGAGCCAATGTGCTGAAGTCGTCCACGTACTGGGCCACAGAGCGATTTCCCTGGCACAAGTTGCGAAACTCGCGCTTCTTCAGACTCATAGCTCCAGCTGAAACATGTGCGGTGCGGAAAGCTTGCTTGAACTGCTCCCAAGTTACATCAGCAATAGGATATGTGGTGGTGTAGTTTTCCCACCATGAAGCTGCTGGTCCTTCCAGTTGATGTGCGGCAAAGCGTACTTTCTCAGCATCAGTACATCCAGCGGTGACGAGTTCTCTCTCCATCTTACGGAGCCAGTCATCTGCCACAATGGGCTCAGTGCTGCTGGAGAAAGTTGGAGGATTCAACCTCAGAAAACGGGTGAGATTGTCAGCCTGAGGTGGATGGTGGTGGTTGTTGTTCTGGTTGTTGGTCTGATTCTGGATCAATAGCTGCATCAGTGCATTCTGCTGCTGAAGAAGTTGCGTGAGTTCCGGCGGAAAGGTGAAGTCGGACTCATGTCGTGGAGGCATCTTGCTGTTTTCAGAGGGGTGAGAATTAGAATAGAACAAGGGCCTAAAAGAAGAAATTCACTACCCATATGCAATGCAACAACATATCACACCAAACACTCATTCATTTATTCAATCAATGCCAAACATCGGAATACAATACTCAATCAAACTAAGCATCGACCTATGCTTTTAACGTTGAAAATAAAAGATACATGGAGGGCATAACTAAAGTTTTCCTCAGAAGTACATGGTGACTGAGTCTCCTCCAGTGGTGCTCTCCTCATAGTCATCATCGTCGCTGATGAAAGGAGCCAAGTCTCCCTCAGGATGAAGATTTTCACCCATGTCCATCTGTTCCTCCAAAGTGGCGATGCGAGTGTTCAGCTTGTCGATCCTCTCTAAGAAATCCTTCACCTCATACTCATGCTCGTACTCGGCTTCCCGTAAGTCAGCTTCGAGGTCAATCTCACGGTTCATCAGATTTTTGATTGTCTTCATATCAGCACGAACTCGAAGCTCCAGAGTCCTGATGTGGGTCTCCAGGGTATGGATATAGGAAATGGTGGTGTCTGCAGTGGGAGGGGTTATGATATTTCCATTGGCATCTCTGTGACAAACCACGCTGAGTCCTGGTGAAATGGTTCCACCTTTGTATTCCTCCTGAATACGTCCAAGGGCACGATGAATGGCCATGTCTCTTCCAAGTATCCAGCTGGGTGCCACAAACTTGAAGTCGATGGGTTCCTTCCGATTCCCAAAGGTCTTCCCTGGGATGTGCACCTCGATCCTGTAGCGTCCATCTTGGGGAAATGACATGATAGGAGTCCCGGTGATGCTCGGCAAAGCAATCCTCACGTCCTTGACGATCCTCATCAGCTCCTTACCAAAGGGCATCGTTGCGTCAGGCTGGCAAAACTCCGTGATCAACACTTGAATGAAGGTGGCCATCTATAAATTTTGAAATAACCGGAGAGAAATCAGAAATGAGTAGATGAGAGTATAAGAATTTTAAAGACAAAGAGATATAATCCTAAGGCTTTCCAATCCTAGAGGTTACGTCCTACGGACAGCGTGTGCTCTCATACCATTTCTGTAATGACCCGACCTGAAAGGTCGAATCTCCGGTGTTTCCGTACCATCCCAAGATCATGCTGGTACACACACCGTACATCAATGTATATATCAAAGGGAAATCACACAACATTATATTAATGAAATCTCATATCGAGTCCTTTATTACAATAATCATTACAATAAAGTGGCCGAAGGCCAACTCATGAGAATAACTAAGTCTTGCGGAAGCGTCAAAGGTAGATGAGTCCATCTGACTCCAAGGGCATCTCACCGAGCGTAGAGCGTATCGTCACTCCTGGTCGGAAAAGTACTCTGCAACATGATACGTTGCAGCCGTGTAGGTCAGCATATGGAATATGCCGGCAAAGTCACAAAAGAGGGGTGAAAAGATAATCATCTAGTCTACATGCTTATATGGCAGGTGGGGTGGTAAGTTTTTGCGTAAATCCAATTTTTCCTACATCAAGAGAGGGGTAAGAAAAATTATTACTAAGTTGGTTGTTTACTGAGATGGTTCCACCAACCAATTCTCATACCCAATTTATTAATACCCACATCATCATATTAATTGTGTTGAGAGTTTCGGGAAGTTTCAGTTCCTTTGGCTCAAGTCGTCCATGACCGTGGACACGGCTAATCGATTAGGTTTGAGTACTCTGTAGAGCTTTGCACACGTTCCCCACAAGATTTGGTCGCCTCCGTTTAATTTTTCGCACTTCAGGGTGTTTTAGAAACGGATGACCAAAACATGGTCTTCCAAAGGGTTTCCCTGTGACTCTGTCGGTGCCCATCCTTTCCTACCGTTCTTCTACATCTCGTAGCACCGCCTGTCCAAGGTCACCACGATATCCAACCAAGCCAGAGCCCATAATGACTTGTGGCTATGCAGGTAAGCCTTGGGTTTTGAAGCATCCATCCATCTCTTTGTGCCTGGGTGGACCTTTCCGCGTGAATACTGGCCATCTCCAGCAACACCTAGGCAAATCCACCGGTTTCTCCAGGGTGCCGTTCAACCATCATCCACCTAGAGGTATGTTGAAAACTCGGAGTCTTGAAGTCTTGATCATTATGTAGGTCTTGAAATTATTAACTCTCTCAACTCTCATGAATCACACAACCAACCCCGTCTACTAATAGCATAGCAAAATGTAAAACAACGTTTCCCGGGGCCAATGTATCAAGTGTTGAGGGGGTACCTAACACATGATACTACAACAATGTGACCAAGTTTCCGACTAACCTACTTTGCATGCAACTGGGGTGATGGAAGAACTAATGCAATAAAAACATGGGTAAAGATGATCAAAGTGACTTGCCTGATTGATGATCTTCGTACATGAGTGACTCTAAGTAACAAGCTTCGCACTCCGGATAATCTAACGAAGCAAACAAGCACTCAATAAGCATACAACAAAATATTGCAACTCACAAACATCAACCATGAACTAGTAAACAATCAAGACAAAACAATGCACAAATCACAAGCAAGAAAACACACAAAGTTTTATTTTCAAAAAGGTGATGGATAAAACATTACTAACATAATGAAACCATTTGTATTAACCAAAACAAGAGTTGACAACAAGAAAAAAATAAAAAAAATTATTAATAACAGAATTAAATAAATTTAAAGTTTGTTGAGAAAAACTTTAGTAAAGTTTATAAAAGTTTTGATAAACACTATATGAATCAACTATAGTTTTACTAACAAAAGAATGAAACTAAACTTATTATTTATTAACAAAACATGTTCTTAACAGAAAAGAATTTACAATTAAACTTGTCTTAGAAAACAGAATTAAATTACATAAAACTTTGTTGAAAGAAAAACTATTACTAACTAGTTGTTTTAATCAAATTAAACCTATTTGAAAAGAAGTTGTGATTCCTATGTTAATAAAGAAACAAACTAAGCAAATTTACACTTTTTTAATAGTAAGTAAAACACTAAATGTTCAAGCAACAGCACCTACTAAACAAAATAACACTAAATCTAATTTAAACTAACTAAAAACTAAATAAATAAAACTATACTAACTAATAGGCAGAATCTGTTTATAGCTAGAACACTAATCAAAATCATCCTAAAAATCCTCAAACTAAGCCTGAAGATAGTCCTAACTAAGACCAAATAGAAGCAAAAAGATTCATATCAAAATCTATTTTCAAACTCTAGTTATTCAGATTTGAATGATTTGAGAAAATTTGATTAAATTCAAATTTTATAGTTCAAATTTAAAATTTAAAAGTACAGGGTGAAACTACATGAAAAATTTGAGCTATTGCAAAAAGAATCAACTCAAAACATTAAACAGATTAAAAGTTATAGCTAAAACAAATTTGAAAAGTTTCTGTTAATTAAACAAAACAGAAAAAAAACAAAAAACTACCGGACGGCTAGGGGCTACGTGGCAGCCTGTGAGTGGCCAAAGAGGTGTGTGCGAGTGGGGTTATGGGCAGACGGCCGATGGCTAGAGAAAAACGGTTCGGGGCTTAACGTTATAATCTCGGTCATCAGATCCAGATCGAACGGATGAGGGAGCTCACAGTGTAAAGGTCGCCGGCGTTGGAGGTCTCCGGTGGATCTGAGGCGGCGAGGTCGTCGGCGAGGAGCTCCGGTGGTCGGGGGAGATGTTGAAGGGGTCCGGGCGGCGGCGCTTGACGTCCGGCATCGAACGGTGGCGTCGGAGAGGCGAGGGGAGGTCGGAGTCGATGGCCACGAGCAATGGGGAGTTTCAGTGGTGGAAGGGGCTCCGGCGAGGGTTTGCGGCGGCGTTCTGGTGACGGGAGAGGGGGTCTCGGGGGGAAATGGATGCGGGGAGTTGGGGTTCTTATATAGGGTGCTCGGGTGTGTGCGGGGAGGAGAGAGGAGGGATATCCGGGGAGGAGAAGAAACTGCCGGCGAGGTCGTCGGCACGTGCGGGAAGGAGAGGGATGACCGCGCGGTGTGAACGGTCGGTCGGGTGGGTCCCGATGTCAGAGAGATAGGAGGCGTCAACTGCACGTCGGTCGACCGGTCGGTAATTACTTCGCTAATAAATGCCCGTGGGCCGGCCCGTTTAATTACAAAACCGTTACTGTTTTTAATAATCGGAGCAGTAAAACGTCTTTAAAAGCATTCAGAAAATTTCTAAATGTAGGAGTATTATATATCAAAATTAACAGAATAATAAATTACATTTATTGAACATTTTTATTCTGTCATTTGAACACTTTGGAAAAAATAATATTTTTAGAAATTGCCTATTTGGTTTTAAAACCTTTTGCAAATATTTTTCAAAAGACCCCCTGGTTCTTATTGTTCAAATATATCACCAAGATGACCCTGGTGTGGAGTGTCATGTTACTCCCCTCTTATTTTGAACATTTTACCAAGATTTACAAATAGGTGAAAGCAACTTAGGGGAAGTAGAAAGGGGTTTCAGAAATTCAGAAGGGGCATTTCAACAATTACATACATTCAAGCAATGATGATGATGGATGCATAGCTATATTTCATAACATTCCAAAAATGAAATTTTGGGATGTTACAAAATGGCACAATTACGGTTCATGGCAATCGAAAAACGGCTCTTGAGTGTGAGGAAGGTGATGCGGCTTATGCTGAGGCTAGCTGTGCACAAGAGGAGCTGAAGTTCTATAAGGAGAACGTTGACCCGGAGGACATGACCCCGTTGAAGAAACCAAATACAGAGGCAGAGCCGCCACTCAAGTTTTCAACATATGATACTAAAACAGTGGACTTTACTCTGGGCGACTCATCCAAGCAGTTCACCATCGGGGCTCACATGGATCCCAAATAGGAAAGCGTGCTCATCGAATTCATCCGTGAGAACCGGGACATCTTTTCATGGAAACCCTCTGACATGCCAGGTGTACCGAGAGAGTTCGCTGAGCACAATCTTAATGTGGATCCGAAGTTTAAGCCAATCAAGCAGTTCCTGCGGCGGTTCAATGAGGAGAGGCGCAAGGCTATCGGGGAGGAGGTTGCCCGGCTCTTAGCTGCTGGGTTCATAGTTGAAGTTTTTCACCCGGAATGGTTGGCTAATCCAGTATTAGTGCTTAAAAAGAATAGTACGTGGCGTATGTGCATAGATTACACGGACCTCAACAAGGCTTGTCCGGCTAATCCCTTCGCACTCCCTCGCATTGATCAGATCATTGATGCAACAGCCGGTTGTGAGAATTTGTGTTTTTTGGATGCTTATTCGGGGTATCATCAGATCAAAATGGCAGTCAAGGACCAGGAGAATACATCATTTATCACACCTTTTGGGGCATTCTGCTACGTCTCCATGCCTTTTGGGCTCAAGAGTGCCCAAGCGACTTACGAGCGGTGTGTGCAGAACTGTCTCCACAGCCAGATTGGCCGTAATGTTCATGCTTATGTGGATGACATAGTGGTGAAGTCTAGGAAGAAGGAAACCCTCTTGCAGGACCTGAAGGAAACTTTTGACAATCTCCGGGTGTACAAAATGATGCTTAACCCGGCAAAATGTGTCTTTGGTGTCCCTGGAGGAAAGCTTTTGGGGTTCTTGGTGTCTGAGCGTGGCATCGAGAATAATCCGGATAAAATCAAGGCTATCACCTCTTTGCGAGAGCCGACATGCATCAATGACGTTCAGCGTATTGCAGGCCGGATTGCGGCGCTGAGCCGGTTCATAAGCCGGCATGGGGAGAAAGCCATCCCCCTATATCAGATGATGAAGAAGACGGACAAGTTTAAGTGGAGCAAGGCAGCCACAGAGGCGCTGGAAGCTCTTAAGAAGCAATTGACTGAGCCGCCAGTATTAGCCGCTCCGGCTGATAAAGAGCCGCTACTCCTATATGTAGCAGCTAACAGCCGGGCGGTCAGTGTAGCGATTGTTGTTGAACGTAAGGAAGCAGGGAAAGAGCATCCCGTTTAGAGGCCTGTCTACTACATCAGTGAGGTCTTGGCTGAGTCCAAGCAGCGATATCTGCATTGGCAGAAGCTTGTATACGGGGTCTTTATGGCTAATCGTAAGCTGAAGCACTACTTTTTGGGCCATCCAATAACTGTAGTAAGCTCTGCCCCGTTGGGGGATATTATTCAGAACAGGGAGGCTACGGGAAGGATTGCCAAGTGGGCTTTAGAGTTGGGGCCTCTTAACATCAGTTACACCCCTCGTACAGCAATTAAGTCTCAGGCCTTGGTGGATTTCATAAATGATTGGACAAAGTGCCAGGCGCCTGAAGAGAAGCCATACAACACATACTGGACCATATATTTTGACGGGTCTAAATAGCTTGAGGGGTCTGGTGCCGGTGTGGTTCTCACCTCCCCGAAAGGTGATAAGTTTTGTTATGTGCTCCGGTTGATGTTCCCTTGTACTAATAATGCTTCTGAGTATGAAGCTTTGCTCCATGCTTTGAGAGTCGCTAAAGAGATGAATTTAAGCCGGGTTAGATGCCTGGGTGACTCAGACCTTGTGGCTCAGCAAGTTTCAGGTACTTGGGATTCTAAGGACCCACGGATGGCGGCTTATCGATGGGCGGTTGATGTTGTTGCAGGTTATTTCAAAGGGTATCAGGTGGATCATATTGATCGTCGGCGGAACGAGGCGGCTGATGCATTATCACGACTCGGATCTCAGTGTAAGCCAGTGCCGCCTAATGTGTTTCTTGACGTGTTATATCATCCGACTATCAAGATGCCTTCTGAGGAGGAGCTGGCAATTCCTGACCCGAAGGCGGCTCTAGTGGCGGCTCTGCAAGTTATTCCGGATTGGACTACTCCTTATTTAGCATACTTGACGCGCGGCGAGTTGCCGGATGATGAGATCCGGGCTCGGGAGATCATCCGCCGTTCTAAATCCATGACAATTATCAACGGTGAGTTACACAAATCCAGTGTGACAGGTGTCTTCCAACACTGTGTGTCACCAGAAGAGGGCCAGCAAATCTTAAATGAAATTCATGCTGGCGACTGTGGACATCATGTCGGGTCAAGATCTTTAGTGGCTAAAGCGTTTCAGCATGGATTTTTCTGGTTGACGGCTCACAAGGATGCAGAGGATCTGGTTCGTAAGTGTGACGCTTGTCAGAAATTTGGCCAACGTGCTCATGTCCCGGCTCAAGAGTTGAGGATGATACCTATCACTTGGTCGTTTGCGGTCTGGGGGCTTGATATGGTAGGACCCTTCAAGAGGTCCAAAGATAAGAAAACGCACCTCTTGGTGGCGGTTGATAAGTTTACCAAGTGGGTTGAGGCTGAGCCAGTAAGCAAGTGTGATGCAGCTACAGCGGTTGAGTTTGTCAGGAAATTGATCTATCGTTTTGGCTATCCACACAGTATTATCACTGATAATGGTACAAATTTGTCCAAGGGGGCTATGAAGGTGTTCTGTGAGAAGGAGCATATCTGGCTTGATGTTTCTGCCCTAGCACATCCACAGTCCAATGGCCAGGCTGAGCGGGCTAATCAGGAAATCCTGCGAGGGGTTAAACCCCGGCTCATGGTCCCTTTGAAACGGACAGCCAGGTGTTGGGTTGATGAGTTGCCTTCCGTCTTATGGAGCATCCGGACTACACCTAACAGGTCTACAGGTTTTACACCTTTTTTCATGGTCTATGGGGATGAGGCGGTTCTACCCAGTGACATCCGGCATGATTCACCACGGGTGGCGGCTTATGTTGAGACAGACAATGAGCTGGCACGTCAAGATGCGTTAGATGCCTTGGACGAAGCACGAGAGTTAGCAGCGACCAGATCAGCAATTTACCAGCAAGACCTGCGACGCTATCATAGCCGCAGGGTGAAGACCCGGACGTTCCAGGAAGGTGACCTGGTGCTCCGGCTTATTCAAGACCAAACTGGGATGCATAAACTCTCTCCGCCGTGGGAAGGGCCCTTTGTGGTTAGCAGAAACCTCAACAACGGGTCATACTATCTCATTGACATTCGTGATGAGTCGGACACGGTGGGTCAGGAGACTTTGCGGCCATGGAACGTGGCACACTTGCGGCCATACTATACTTAAGAGATGATGCAGATCCATTATCATTATGCATATCATATTTATATAGAGTAGTACTACTACCAAAGATTGGAGACCCGACTATTATGGATATTTTTATGATCTCAGGATGAAATTCTTCACTACCAGCAAAATTGTGGTTCCTGTGGTTCTTTGACCCGCCAAGGTCTTGCCGGTTAATCTCCTTTAGAGACCCTGAACCAGTTAAAGTGACCGGTTAAAAGTATTCCAGTCAATCTCGCTTTAGAGACCCTAAGCCGGTTCACAGAGTTGACGGCCAATCTCGCTTTAGAGACCCTGAACTGATGTCAATACAATACGTTCTTCTCAGTCAATCTCGCCTTAGAGACCCTGAGCCGGCTCACAGAGTTGACGGCCAATCTCGCCTTAGAGACCCTGAACTGATGTTACTCTTACCAGACAATCTAGCCTTAGAGACCCTGAGCCGGTTCACAAAGTGGACGGCCCATCTCGCCTTAGAGACCCTAAACTGTTGTAAGTTAAAAGTTAAGCTCTTATCAGTCAATCTCGCCTTAGAGACCCTGAGCCGGCTCACAGAGTTGACGGCCATTCGCTTTAGAGACCCTGAACTGGTATGATGCGCAATTGGCTTTATGCCTAGTTTGAGTACATTAAGCGCTGTTGTTGATGGAGGCTTCATACCTTTGGTATAGCTTAAAAAATTCCCCTAAGGCAACAACGTGTACATCAAATTCCAGTTGCTTATCAACTGCGGCCATCGAAGGGGGCTTCTTACTGACGGGTATCGCTTATCTCACCCTAATGGTCGGCTTTATGCCACTTCCGGTTACTTATTAACCGCGGTTGTCGAAGGGGGCTTCTTACCGACGGGTTCGCTTATCTCACCCTAACAACCGGCGTTTACGCCAAAAATAGTTGCGGAAGGAGGCTCTTGCCCTTGGGTATAGCTTACATAAGCCCTTCACGCAGCCGGCTAGTACAATTACTAGTAGCGGCTGTCGAATGGATGCTTCTTACCATAAGGTATAGCTTACATAATACCATCGGTAGCCGGCCCTATTCAACATTGGCTGATTGGAGGAGGCTTCTTGCCTTCGGGTATAGCTTACATCACCCTCCAACAACAGGCTTTCTTGAGCTGCGATTGTCAGTAGAGGCTTCTTACCTTTGGTATAGCTTACATAAACCTATTGACAACCGGTGTTGGAATACAATGGATAAAGTATTTGCTGTTAAAAGGAGGTTTTTTATCATCATGGTGCAGTTTACATCACCCCTCATGCAGCCGGCTGTAGGCCGCTTTACAGTTTTCAACAGTCGTCGTTGTCACATAGAGGCTTCCTACCGTCAGGTATAGCTTACTTTACCTTGTGGCAGTCGGCTCTTCCATGGCATCTCATTATAAGAAAAGGGAAGTCATGCTGCTCCGGTTGATGGAGTAAATTTCCCGAGTCTCATAACTTCGGGTGAAGGACAGACGTCTCGGACAAATTATGCATTGGTTTATCAACAGTCGCGTTTGTTCATGGAGGCTATTTGCCAACAGAGGTATTATCCGGCGCTAAAAGGAGTTTTGAAGACTTCCAAGTGCCTCTCATGAATCATTGGCAGATTTATCAAAGATGGAAGCAAAGTGCTGAGAAAGATGATTGACAGTACTATAAAGTAAACCTCCGACAAGTGCAATAAGATGTTAAAAGGCTGTTACAAAAGATGTTCTCAGAGGGAACAAACGATGTTTCTGACGAAGTTTCAAAACACCATGGGCGGATGATTACAAGAGCCAATACTTGCTCTGACTATTACAAGGTTCGGTCACTCGGCCGGCTCATACCGCTCCGGATCTTCCGCGGTTCGGATCTGAAGATTGCCGAGTTCCCAGCTGCAGTTAGAGACGGCAACAAATGACCCTTCAAATAAAGGTGCGACGTTAAGCTCACCAGGGAAGAGATCTCTGCTTCGGGTGGGTGTTAGGTCTTTACACTCGTAAAGCGGCCCGCAGATCCGTTTATCTTCTTGGTCGTATGCTGCTTGGTAGTTCTTCAAGTCACCATCCGCCTCATTAGCCATTACAGACGCTAGATAGTGAGAGTCCTTGACGACTTTCAAATAGTCTTCGTCGGAGAATTCTGAGCCGTCCACCTTCTTCGAAGGATATCCACCCATCATCTCATCCGGTGTGAGATCCGGCGCGAAGGCCATGGCCCGGCTCAAGCCTGGGACGGCTCCAGAGCGGAAAGCCGACTTCTTCAGCTCTTGGATTTGTTTGGGCACCGTCGAGAACAGCTCTAATACCCCTTTCAGGGCATTGGGAATCTTCTCCTTATACTGTATGCTTTTGATGGTGAACATTGCTCCACAATATAGCTGCTCTGTGAAGGTATATACGGCTTTCAGCGACAGGATGCTGTCTTCTGCAAGTTGCCGGCTCAAAGGTCTTGCATAAGTCGGAAGAGACATGTCAGTCGTCAGTTGTTTCATAAACGATATTAAGTAAGGAGTACAGGAACGATTGACTTACCAAATAAGGCGGCAGACATCTTAGCGATGTGCCTTTTGAGCCCTTGGAGCTCCTCAGCAACGACAATGAGCCGCTGATTGGCATCATCTGCCCGTTTGATCAGTGCAGCTTTCTCCGACTCAGCCGTTTCTTTCAATGTTGTTAGCTCGGCGGTGATCTTGGCTACTTCTTCGGCTAAGAACCGGCATCTCTCATCAGCAAGACTTCGTGCTTCCTGTTGAGCTGCCAAGTTGATTTTGAGATCCGCCAGTTGAGAGCCGGTTGTGTTAAGAGTGTCATGTGCATATCAAAGGCAAATTATAAGCTATTGCGGCAACAAGAGTATTCATATGCATAAGGGTTCACAGTTCAAGTGCTACAAGTCTCAAACAGATTGCAAGCAATATATTTGACACTTGGGGGCTAATGTATATTTGATCTGTTTACATCTACAGTTCCGGCTCATCTTCCTAGAAATTAACCCGGAACTTGGGGGCTACACTATGGTTCTTTTTCTAATCTCGAAAGTTCCGGTTCAAATAAATCTGAGCTGGCCCTTGGGGGCTACAGTTGGCAGTATACAAGTGTTGACAGTATCTAAAGCAGAAGTGTTTTCTACATAACCTTCGAAAGAAGACCCGAATTCAACTCTATGTTAGGTTAAATCCGGCCCTTGGGGGCTGGGGAAGGTTATGGCTGAAGAAAGGTAACATACCTCATATTTTGCCTTCATCGTGCTGACCAGCCGGAGTTCCAAGTCTCGGTTGGTGTTGACCCGGTTCATGTAGCCGGAGTGGAGTTCATCGGCTGTCATTTTGTTGTACGACGAGTCAAACTCAAGTTTCCGCGAAGCTTCGGACAGCTCCATATGCCGGGTTAAGACATGCGCTGGTGAAGGAGGTTTTTGAGCAGACCCGGTGATGATAACATCCGGAGTCGCCGGGGTCCTGGCGGGTGTAACCGGCCTTGAAGGAGCAGCTGGGGAGTTCTCCTTTGTGACGTCATCTGCCGCCGGCTCAGTAGAAGCCGTTGGTCGAGTTTCTTCTTCCGCTGGAGTTTCCTCCGGCTGTTCAATATCCGGTTGAGCCGGGGTCGGCTGTTCAGGCTCTTGATTGTCAGCAACAGGGCTGGAGGAAGGTTGATGGGTCTTGCGGCGTTTCGCCTGAGCACTGCAAAGTAAAGGGTCAGCATTTAAAGGAGATTGGTATCTCATCAAAGACATCCAGATATTTTGACACTTACAGAGGATTAATCTTTGGTGGAGGTATGACTGAGGCTGAAGAGTCGCCCGATGAGGGTGTTTTCTGAAAATCAAGACACGGAAATGATAATACATTCGGACATGAAGAGAAACAAAAAAAGGGAAATATGGATATTAACCTCTGCAGGCCGCTTCTTAGGAGCTGGCGAATTTGGTAGTCCCGGTGCAAGCTCTGTAGAGCCGGCGCTCCGGGTCTGACGTCGTTCAGCTTGCTGTTTTTGAAAGGAAATCAAGAGCCGGATGAGCGAGAGGATGAGATAGAGGAAACTTTCTAACAACCCGCCTCGGCTTTCGGAAGAAATATTCTGAGTCGGAATACATGCAAGTTACCTCAGGAGCGTTGGCGTGACTGGTTTCTACTTCGTCCTGTGAGACACGGAAAGATATTATTAAAGAGCCGGGAAGACAAAAAGTCAAGTAAGTAAAGTTCGAGGATCTTACCTCCGACTCTGAAGAAGTCGGGTGTTCGAACCAGTTCTCTTGAGGAGTTGCCTTCTTTGGTTTCTTGGTGGCGACTTTCTTCTTGGTTGTCTTTGGAAGAGGAACGTATTCCTTCTTCCAAAAGTCGGAGTCAGCCTGTACAAATTGAGCCGGAGGAAGAATATCAAGTTTTGAAAAGGAGTATATAAATATACAACAGGCGGAGGCAAGATAAAAATACTTACAAGAGGCGCCGGGTTGGTCGCGCAGAAGGGCGCTAGGCCGATGGTGCTGCATGAGCCGGAGGTCTCGTGCACAAGACTTCGGACGGTCATACAGATGTCATCCTCAGGCAAAGTGGTGGCGCTGAAGCACAGTTCGCTATCGTAAAATCTTGGATATTCATACATGAGCCGGTTACGGCGGCTCAGAGGCATGATCCGCCATTGTACCCAGCAGCGGATAAGGTCCGTTCCAATAAGGCCGTTGGCCAGAAGAGCCTTCACTCTGGCGTGGGGCTTCTCATATCTAGCACGATCGGCAGCTGAGAGCCGGTCGGGCAGTGAAGTGTCGGTTGAGAGCCGGGAAGGACGATAACCCGGTAGACGATGTTCCGAGTCCGGAGACGTGTCTTTGCAATAGAACCACGTCTTGTTCCAATCCTTCGGGTGGCTGGGCATCTGAATAGCCGGAAAGGTGATACCCCTTCGGGGCTGGATGGTGATTCCCCCGAGTTCTAGACTTGGCCCGCTCTTGTATTCTGTCTGCCGGTTGGCATAGAAGAACTCACGGAAGAATTCGACTGATGGTCTGGATTGAAGATACGCCTCACAGAGGACTTGAAAATGGCAAATGTTGGACACTAAATTTGGTGCCAGGTCTTGGGGATGTAGCTTGTACAGATGGAGAATGTCACGGAAAAACTTTGACCCGGGTGGTACGAATCCCCACTCGATGTGATCCGTAAAGACTATGACCTCACCTTTCTTTGGTGCGGGGCGGGTCTCATCACCCGGAACCCGCCAGTTGATCACTTCCTTCGGAGGAAGGGTGCCAGCGGCTACGAGGTCAGACAGGTATTCTTCGGTCACGCAAGAGCCGACCCAATTGCAGGAATTGGTGGCACGTGTCATATTGGTGGCTTAAAAGTACTGTGCAAAAAGAAAATGGTGACTAGTCAAACAAGAGCATATAGCTACAGCAGCTTACAAATTACAGGGTTCTAAAAGATTAAGCCTTGAAAGGCCCGGCTGATAAAGAGCCGGAGGGAGTCTAGCGGCTCACTATGGACAGAAGAGTCGGAAGCCAGTCAAGACCCGGACAAACAGGTTTCACAAACTGCTACTAAAATTTTGGATCTACCGAAGCGGAAAAGGGAGTTCTACGTCAACCTAAGCCAAGAACAGTGAAGATGAAAAATCGACCTACAGCTTCAACCGACCGCACATTGCGCACGGGGGGGCCATGTACGGTGGCGGCGATGACACTGCAGCCTAAAAAGATGCGTGGCGGGCCCCGAGGCTTGGCCGTGCGGCCGTGCTGGAGAATGAAGCACGCGGCGGAGGTCCGCCGGTGGAAACCCTATTTGCTACCAATCTAAAGCTACGGGAAGAGGTACTTACCGGAGGCGGAGACGGCGGCGGGCGAGATTCTGACGCAAACAGGTTGATGCAGCGGCCTGAGTTGGAGACGGACGAGCGGTGACACCGGAGCGGAGTGGACGAGCTCAAGCGACGGACGGGCGACAGGAAGAAGAAGAAGAGGCGCACGAGCGGGAATGCATTGGTTTGACCCATGTGGGTCCTATTTAAACAGGGAAATGGTGCGGGTTCCTAGGCATCAATGCCGGTCTTGCCGAATGGACGCCTCGATTTTCGGTAAACGGTTAAATGCGAGAGATTTGGTGATACGTCAGTGTATCTGTGATGTCATGCCGGGTCATTTCTGGTGACTCTCAGACAATTGCAAGAGACGGATGAAATGAGCTGGCTCACTTTAGCCTGGGGGCTAATGTTGGGGATATAACCCCGTGACATGACCCGGCTGGAAGGTTCCGGTTGATAGCATTGGTTATGAGCCGGCCCACGAAGACATGTATCAACTGGAGGCCCAAGATGATTGGCGGCTCTTGATGCGGGCCGGACGACAGAGACCCGGATGTGTAAGACCTTCCAAAGGATGACTTGGCTAGTAAGATTGAGATAGATTCGGAGATATAAACATAATCCGACTGTGCAATTGTAAGACCCGACGGTTCTGACCTCTTATATAAAGGCAGAGTCGGGGCGGCTTAGAGGTAGGTGATCGAAAACTAGGTCAAGCTTCTAGTCCCTTGTAATCGATACAACAAGCAATAGCAACACAAGCAGGACGTAGGCTTTTACCTCGACTTGAGGGGCCAAACCTGGGTAAACTCCTGTCCTTCGTCTTGATCAACCCCTTTGAGTCCACTACCAGGGCGATGGCTCCGAACTCAAGTCTGGTAACCTGGACATCTGCCGTGTCAAAACCACGACAGCTACCTCTTGAGCATGCATTGGTTTTCCCTTGAAGAGGAAAGGGTGATGCAGCAAAGTAGATAAGTATTTCCGTCAGTTGTTGAGAACCAAGGTATCAATCCAGTAGGAGGAACAAGCAAGTTACTGATGACCCACAAGTATAGGGGATCTATCGTAGTCCTTTCGATAAGTAAGAGTGTCGAACCCAACGAGGAGCAGAAGGAAATGACAAGCGGTTCTCAGTAAGGTATTCTCTGCAAGCACTGAAATTATCAGAAACAGATAGTTTTGTGATAAGATAATTTGTAACGGGTAGCAAGTAACAATTGTAACAAAGGTGCAGCAAGGTGGCCCAATCCTTTTATAGCAAAGGACAAACCTGGACAAACTCTTATATAAAGCAAAGTGCTCCCGAGGACACATGGGAATTTATGTCAAGCTAGTTTTCATCATGCATATGTGATTCATGTTCGCTACTTTGATAATTTGATATGTGGATGGACCGGTGCTTGGGTGTTACCCTTACTTGGACAAGCCTCCCACTTATGATTAACCCCTCCCACAAGCATCCGCAACTACGAAAGAAGAATTAAGATAAATCTAACCATATCATGAAACATGTGGATCCAAATCAGCCCCTTACGAAGCAACGCATAAACTAGGGTTTAAGCTTCTCTCACTCTAGCAACCCATCATCTACTTATTACTTCCCAATGCCTTCCTCTAGGCCCAAACAATGGTGAAGTGTTATGTAGTCGACATTCACATAACACCACTAGTGGAGAGACAACATACATCTCATCAAAATATCGAATGAATACCAAATTCACATGATTACTTATAACAAGACTTATCCCATGTCCTCGGGAACAAACGTAACTACTCACAAAGCATATAATGTTCATAATCATAGGAGTATTAATGATGATGATGGGGTTATTACCCCTAGGTAGGCCAAAGCAACGGGGTCTTCCCCCTTTATGCTTCGAAGAAAAACTACACAGCTGGTTGGACGAGGCCGGTTGGAGGACGTCCGGCTCGAGCTGGGGCCGGCTGGCGCCCCGGACGGCCGCTCAGTGAGCCGGCCCAACCCTCGGCCGGCTGGGCATGGTCGGCTGCTCCTGGGCCGCCTCTTCCGTTGACCTTGGGATGGACAGGTGACGTCTCGTCCCTCTACACACGGGTACGGCGATGCAACATGACCAGCAGGACGGGCGGCCCTATGGCAACAGTGGCCGCTGACGCAGTGCAAAGCATGGCTGTAGTTCGGCCGTCCAGGCCGCTGACCTCGCGAGCGCGACCAGGCAAGGGAATAGTGTCGGCACACCCTCGCACACTTGATTACCTGTCCCGGCGTGGCTACAATGCAGTCGGCCATACTAGCTGTTGGGGAACGCGACAGAAAACAAAAATTTCCGGTATAGCGAGCATGCCCAGGACCACTATGGAGACTGCATACAAGGTTTGATCTGATCCGTACCGACTCGAAGCGCAGCGGTAGAAGAGTCGGTGGAGATCGTTGGTGCAGATCCCCACGGCTAGGATTTTACAACCTCCCAACCGCGAGGATGTACTCCCTCGTCGGACAGCCCTCCGGGAGGCGGTCGGACAGTCCCCCGGACGATGTCGCGGACAGCCCTTCGGGAGGACCCTTGAAACTCGAACGGAGACTCGGACAGCCCTTCGGGAGGACACTCGAAACTCGAACGGAGACTCGGACAGCTCTTCGGGAGGACACACGAACAGCCCCTCGGGCAAAAGATCGAAACTACGACCTCTCTACGGGGTTGCACACATACGGTGTGATCTATCCGGCAGGGCTTCGCCGTCCAGAACTAATTCCTGCCGGAACCCAGACAGCCTTTCGGCTCTACGAAACTATTTCGCTGGGAGGGAGAGAAGAAGCCAAATCATTGCAATGGCACTTGTATGTGAGAAGAAGTGAGTTTTTGGGCTGCCTCCTCACCCCTATTTATAGGGTGAGAGACTATGGTGAAAATACCAAAATGCCCTCAGATATTTTCACTATTCAGAATAGTGATTCCACTATTCATAAATAGTGTTTTCCACTATTTCGTAATAGTGTTTTCACTAGTCATGAGATATTTTCTCCCAATAGTGTTTCCCACTATTCTTAATAGTGTTTCCACTATTCACGGGATATTTTCCCCAGCAGGCACTTTCACTATTCACGACAACATTTTTCAGCGTCCGTTCGAACTGAAAATATTTATGTGGGCTTAGAACATTTCTAGCACCCACTAAAATAATTTTCAATGCGATCCGGAACAATTCCGGATTAGTGATTTTCATCTGCGAAATGCATCTGAAGCAGTTCCGGTAGCTCCGAAGTTTCCAGAATGATTCTCGCACCCTCCAAGAATTATCAGGCATGTGCCGAAACCAATTTGACTTGATGGTATCCCCTGAAACAACTTTTCAGTTTTACCGAAACTATTTCGGTGTTCTCTCTACGGAACTTTTCCGGTGTCCGAAACTTTTTCGGTGATTTTCTTTCAGACTCCCTGTCTAGTATTCAGCAGATAGATGACCCTTAAGCGTGTGACCCTATAGGTTCGGTGAAGCATAGACATGACCCGGAACCCCTTCCGATCAATGATCAACATCGGAGCCGTGGACACCCATATTGACCCCTATACCCACACGAATGAATATTCGAGTGAACCTCCAGTTGCCGTGTGCTATTCCTGTTGCTTCATGATATGTTACCAATACCCAAGGTGAGACATGTTGGCATTCCCGTGGATCAACAACTTGTCCACTATGCCAGTCGCCTCGTTACCGGTATTGTTCTCTTTTCTCGTTCCCGTGTTCCGGCATCCCCGTGATCAAATCACAAAAGGTCTAGCCAGACGATGATGGATGCCGTAACACCGAGAGGGCACAGAGATATCTCTCCATCGTCGGAGGAGCAAATCCCATTCTTGAGCTATCAAGTTACTTGACATACTTTTCCATGAACCCGTAAGCCGCCGTAATAGCCATCCATTTACGGATCACGTTTAACAAACCCCAAAGTTCATGAAGCAAGCATGAAGAAACTCGATACTCTCATGGTCTAAGGAATCATGCAAACGTAAACCATCTCTGTGTTATTAACCATTAACTTGTGACGAATGTATCTCATAGCATAACATCAATTCGGATCGATTCAACACAAGTGTTCTACCAACATCGTGCCCTCAAAATTGCCGGCATAGCCATGCCCATGATCAGGAAAACAGGATCATCATGCAATACTTGAGCCAGTCTTAGAGGCAAGACTAGGAATACAATTTACCGTTTATTATACCACACGTGCACATGAGTTTCCCTCCAAGCCTCGTGGATATTGCAGACTCGAGAATCATTGCAGTTATAACATGGATCATAAACATTCATTACATACTTGGAGATACAAAAGTAACTGTTATTACTGCCTCTAGGGCATATCTCCTACAGACTCCCACTTGCACTAGAGTCATAATCCAGTTACATGGCTTCCCTAACACCAATGGCTATCCGGTGTTGCTCATGCTTTGCTCGTGGTAGAGGTTGTGTCATCGGGTCTGACACATTCAGATCCGTGTGAACTTTGCGTACTTTCACTAAACCTTCTTCGACATGATGTCGAATGAGTTTATATTTGCGTTGAATATGCATTGTCTTATGGTGCGAACATGGCTCCCTCGCCTGAGCCACGGTGCCACTATTATCACAATAGATCTCCACCGGGTCCAGAGCACTTGGAACCACACCAAGGTCTTCAAGAAATTGCTTCATACCAACAGCTTGCTTGGAGGCTTCAGAAGCAGCAACATATTCTGCCTCCATCGTAGAATCCGCCACAGTCTTTTGTTTGGAACTTTTCCAATCAACTACACCGCCGTTCAATATGAAAACATAGCCAGATTGAGATTTGAAGTCATCTGGGTCAGTCATGAAGCCTGCATCAGTGTAACAACTTACAATGAGCTCTTCATCACCTCCGTACACAAGGAGTAAATCCTTGGTCCTTCTGAGGTACTTAAGAATACCCTTGACTGCGGCCCAGTGTTCCAATCCTGGATCACCTTGGTACCGGCTGCTAACACTTAGCGCATAGGAAACATCTGGTCTTGTACATAGCATGGCATACATAATAGAACCAACTGCCGAAGCATATGGAATATCATTCATTTGTACTCGCTCATCGAGGGTCCGAGGACTCTGATTCTTGCAAAGCACTGTGCCAGGTGACATGGGGAGTAGGCCTTTCTTGGAGTTCTCCATGTTGAACCTTTTCAACACCTTGTCAATATACGTGCTTTGGCTAAGCGCTATTAGGCGTCTTGATCTATCTCTATAGACCCTGATGCCCAATACATATGCCGCTTCACCTAAGTCTTTCATTGAAAAACTCCTTTTCAATGAGTCTTTTATTTCGCTAAGAAAATTCACATCATTTCCAATCAACAATATGTCATCCACATACAAGATTAGAAATGCTTTTGCGCTCCCACTAAACTTCTTGTAAATACAAGATTCTTCATCGTTCCTGATGAAGCCAAACTCTTTGACCACTTCATCAAAACGAATGTTCCAGCTCCTTGATGCTTGCTTAAGACCATAAATGGCTTTCTGAAGCTTACATACCTTTCCAGCATTCTTAGGATCGACAAAACCTTCTGGTTGTATCATGTATACATCCTGTTCAAGGTTTCCATTTAGGAAAGCTGTTTTGACATCCATCTGCCATATTTCATAATCGAAATAAGCAGCAATTGCTAGTAATATCCGAACAGACCTAAGCATAGCTACGGGCGAGAAAGTTTCGTCGTAGTCCACTCCTGGAACTTGCGTGAACCCTTTCGCGACAAGTCTAGCTTTGTGGATAGTAATGTTACCATCCGAGTCCATCTTTCTTTTGAAAATCCATTTACAACCAATGGGTTTTATGCCATCTGGAAGTTCTTCCAAGTTCCAAACTTGGTTTTCGTACATGGATTCCATTTCGGATCTCATGGCCTTGTGCCATTCCCTTGAGCTAGGCCCCGCCATCGCTTCCTTGTAGTGCGCAGGTTCATCATCTTCAAGAATGAAGATTTCGTTATGAAACCACTCAAGTGGCTGGATAGCCCTACCTGATCTGCGCGATTCAGTTACAACATTGTCTGAAGTTTCCGCATCACATGCGACAACTTCCGGCCCAGTTGTAGGGATAATTTGCGGAATTACTTCCGGTTCCTTAGCCACATCAACGGTGGACGAAGATTCACTAATCTCATTAAGTTGTACTGTCCTCCCACTAGCTTCTTTAGCAAGAAACTCTTTCTCAAGAAAGACTCCACCTTTAGCGACAAACACTTTTTGCTCGGAGAGTAGGTAGAAGGAATACCCAACAGTGCTTGTTAGATAACCTACAAAGTAACATTTGTCTGATCTGGGATCGAGTTTGCTAGGCTGTAAACGCTTTACGTATGCCTCACAACCCCAAATTTTAAGATGCGACACACAAGGTTTCTTCCCATGCCACATCTCATGTGGTGTCGTTTTAATAGACTTAGACGGTGCTTTGTTTAGTGTGTGAGCGGCAGTTTCTAGTGCATGACCCCAAAAAGATATCGATAGATCTGTAAGAGACATCATCGACCTTACCATGTCTAACAGGGTTCGGTTACGTCGTTCTGACACTCCATTTCTCTGTGGAGTTCCGGGAGGCGAAGCTGTGAAATGATTCCACGATCACTCAGATGTTGGCCAAACTCGTGACTAAGATATTCGCCTCCGCGATCAGACCGCAGAAACTTAATCTTTTTGTTACGATGATTTTCTACCTCATTTTGAAATTCTTTGAACTTTTCAAATGTTTCCGACTTATGCTTCATCAAGTAGATATATCCATACCTACTTAAATCATCAGTAAAAGTTACGAAGTAGAAATACCCACCCCGTGCGACTGTGCTCATTGGACCACATACATCACTATGTATTATTTCCAATAATTCACTCGCCTGTTCAGGATGACCCGTGAATGGCGTCTTGGTCATTTTTCCCATCAAGCAAGCTTCACATGTGTCAAATGATTCAAAATCAAAAGACGGTAAAACTCCATCTTTATGGAGTCTTTGCATGCGTTTCTTTCCGATGTGGCCAAGCCGACGGTGCCACATGAAAGTGGTAGTGGTATCAGCCTTTTTAAGGCGTTTAGCATTCACGTTAAAGACATCATTTTTACTTTCAAGATTTAGTATGAAAAGGCCCCCAACAATGGGTGCAAATCCATAAAACATATCCTTACAATAAAGTGAACAACCATTGTTCTCAAACTTGTAGGAGTACCCATCGTGTACTAAACATGATCCAGAGATAATGTTTCTACACAACAACGGAACAAAATAACAGTTGCTAAGTTCCAAAATAAATCCTGAAGGGAGACGTAGAGGCATAATGCCGATGGCTTGAGCGGCGATCCCAGTGCCGTTCCCGACATGCATCACGACTTCATTCTTTCCCAGCTTGCGCACCTTCTGAAGCCCCTGTATCGAGTTGCAAATGTGAGCAACGGATCCGGTATCAAATACCCAAGACTTAGAATTTCCGCTAGCAAGCAAAACGTCAATGACATTAACTTGTATAACAATTATACCTTTTCCGGTTTTCCCGGACTTCTTATCTTCCAGATACTTCTTGCAGTTTCTCTTCCAGTGACCTGTGCCCTTGCAGTAGAAGCACTCAGTTTCATTCTTGGCTCCGCCCTTAGATTTGCGTTGGAAACCGGTCTTACCGGTGCCCTTGCCCTTCTTTGGCTTGCCTTTCTTTTTGAAACTGGCAGTTTTATTCACAAGTAACACTTGCTTGCGACTTTTCTGCAGTCCTCCTTCAGCAGTTTTCAGCATGGCAAGCACCTCATTTGTTGTTTTGTCCATCCCATTCATGTTGTAGTTCATGATAAAACCGCCATAAGACGGGGGGAGTGAACCTAGCAACAAGTCCATAACATGCTCTTTTGGAAGTGGGAATTCCAGGATTTTAAGCCTTTCAGCGTAGCCAATCATATTGACTACGTGTTCGCCAACTGAACTGCCCTCAGCCATCTTGGTCTCCGCCATCATTTTCATGATGTCAAAATGTTCAGACCGTGCATTAAACTTGTAAAGAGCATCCAGATCTTTGATCATATCAAAGGAGTTATGGAATTCAAAATGTTTTTGAAGCTCTGAACTCATGCAAGACAACATGAGGCACTGCACTAAGTTGTAATCATCATCCTTAGTGACCCAGACATTTTGTATGTCTGCCGCAGCAGTTGCCGCCGGTTTAGGAGGAAGAGGTCCGTCAAGCACGTACACTTTCTTAGCACCCCTGAGGACAATCCTCAGGGTACGGACCCAGTCCGCATAGTTGTTTCCATTCGCAACTAACTTCTCTTTCTCTAACATCGGGCCTAAGTTGAACGCGCTATTGCGAGCCATTTGATCTACAACGGAAAACACAAGTTCACTTAGACTTTGTTCATAATGATATTAGCACTAGTGAATAAAACGTTTTTATTCCAAGGTGCGCTCCCACTCAAATCAATATCTCTCAAAATTGATTATGAGTGATTCAAGACCCAGACTTCAATTCATCGTCATAGAATCATCATCTCATGACAGGAATTTTAATCGGTAGGCTAACTTGCCGATCACATCTCCGTGTGATTCTTGTTCATCTTTCGATGCGTGTGTTCCGAGCTCATGACTTTCATGCCTGAATGTCAAGACAACCAAGTGATATTGTTGCGAGGTCTTTACTCACCCGCCTCACACATCCCTAATCGTTCGTACCCATGCATCCATGGCGCACCCCGAAAAGTTAGGTGCCGTGACGGTGCTACACTTGGGAGAACACTAACTACTTGATATTTTTGTGAGATATCACCCTAATAAAAAGCGACTACCGCGCAATCAAGAAGGGTGCAACATAAGGGATAAACATCTCAGGCAATTCATAATTAGCATGATATGGTATAGCCCCTTCTGACGGAGAAGTCAAGTATTTCTTCGTCTTCGGCATTCACGTCGGTGTTCACCTTTGCGAAGATTGCCACCACCTTGTCGATGCACCAGATAATATTGCTATCTCTATAGCTAATAAAATAAGTGCATTACATAAGGTTGACACGCAGGTCATTAAAGTGCAATCATATGGCTCCAGCCATCATGCCGAATCATGACACGCAAGTCATGTTAATTACACCATATAGCCATCTCATACATAATCAAAATTGAATATGAGCTTTGCTATACCACATCACATGCAAACCATCCTGCAAAAACCAAGTTAGATGCCTCTAATCGGTTTATACAAAATTTTATTTTACGTGGCTTCTAAGGTTTTGACTCAAACCGCAGCTACCAACGTCTATCATCAAGTATGAGAATTCAAGTTGCTAGATTAACTTTCCAGGGTGTATGAAACACGAGATGATAAAATCTCGAGCCCCATACTAAACTTCGTCATACGCTTGACCCCCGTGCAGATCATATCTGCATTGCCCTTTCGTCTGCGAAACATCCATCTTTCTTTTGACTATGGTGGAACCCAAAGAACTGTTAGCACTTCGTTGATCTGTCAATCAGCATACTCAGGAGCAGCATGAAAGGATCGCGGATTGCCAGAACTTTGTAAGATTCCACCATTCCATCAAGATATGGACTACGCAAATTCACGGGAAGCAATAGGAACATCGGGTAACAGATTTCATCTGCTACCCGCACAAATAATTTTCAGCAATAGATCTCATCTACTACAAAATTATATTATGCAATACCCATACATCTCATGTATTCTAGATCATAACATGCATCTACTCATAGCCTGGCTCTTGATGCCACTGTTGGGGAACGCGACAGAAAACAAAAATTTCCGGTATAGTGAGCATGCCCAGGACCACTATGGAGACTGCATACAAGGTTTGATCTGATCCGTACCGACTCGAAGCGCAGCGGTAGAAGAGTCGGTGGAGATCGTTGGTGTAGATCCCCGCAGCTAGGATTTTACAACCTCCCAACCGCGAGGATGTACTCCCTCGTCGGACAGCCCTCCGGGAGGCGGTAGGACAGTCCCCCGGACGATGTCGCGGACAGCCCTTCGGGAGGACCCTTGAAACTCGAACGGAGACTCGGACAGCCCTTCGGGAGGACACTCGAAACTCGAACGGAAACTCGGACAGCCCTTCGGGAGGACACACGAACAGCCCCTCGGGAAAAAGATCGAAACTACGACCTCTCAATGGGGTTGCACGCATACGGTGTATCTATCCGGCAGGGCTTCGCCGTCCAGAACTAGTTCCCGCCGGAACCCAGACAGCCTTCCGGCTCTACGAAACTATTTCGCTGGGAGGGAGAGAAGAAGCCAGATCATTGCAATGGCACTTGTATGTGAGAAGGAGTGAGTTTTTGGGCTGCCTCCTCACCCCTATTTATAGGGTGAGAGACTATGGTGAAAATACCAAAATGCCCTCAAATATTTTCACTATTCATAATGGTGATTCCACTATTCATAAATAGTGTTTCCCACTATTCACAATAGTGTTTTCCACTATTTCGTAATAGTGTTTTCACTAGTCATGAGATATTTTCTCCCAATAGTGTTTCCCACTATTCATAATAGTGTTTCTACTATTCACGAGATATTTCCTCCAAAAAGCACTTTCACTATTCACGACGACATTTTTCAGCGGCCATTCGAACTAAAAATATTTATGTGGGCTTAGAACATTTCCAGCACCCACTAAAATAATTTTCAATGCGATCCGGAACAATTCCGGATTAGTGATTTTCATCTGTGAAATGCATCTGAAGCAGTTCCGGCAGCTCCGGAACATCTCCCGTTTTTCTTCCGGAAAATTCCCAGAAGTTTCCAGAATGATTCTGGCACCCTCCAAGAATTATCAGGCATGTGCCGAAACCAATTTGACTTGATGGTATCCCCTGAAACAACTTTTCAGTTTACCGAAACTGTTCCGGTGTTCTCTCTGCGGAACTTTTCCGCTGTCCGAAACTTTTCTGGTGTCCGAAACTTTTTCGGTGATTTTGTTTCAGACTGCCTGTCTAGTATTCAGCAGATAGATGACCCTTAAGCGTGTGACCCTATAGGTTCAGTGAAGCATAGACATGACCCGGAACCCCTTCCGATCAATGATCAACATTGGAGCCGTGGACACCCATATTGACCCCTATACCCACACGAATGAATATTCGAGTGAACCTCCAGTTGTTGTGTGCTATTCCTGTTGCTTCATGATATGTTACCAATACCCAAGGTGAGACATGTTGGCATTCCCGTGGATCAACAACTTGTCCACTATGCCAGTCGCCTCGTTACCGGTATTGTTCTCTTTTCTCGTTCCCGTGTTCCGGCATCCCCGTGATCAAATCACAAAAGGGTTGGCCAGACGATGATGGATGCCATAACACCGAGAGGGCCCAAAGATATCTCTGCATCGTCGGAGGAGCAAATCCCATTCTTGAGCTATCAAGTTACTTGACATACTTTTCCATGAACCCATAAGCCGCCGTAATAGCCACCCATTTACGGATCACGTTTAACAAACCCCAAAGTTCATGAAGCAAGCATGAAGAAACTCGATACTCTCATGGTCTAAGGAATCATGCAAACGTAAACCATCTCTTTGTTATTAACCATTAACTTGTGACGAATGTATCTCATAGCATAACATCAATTCGGATCGATTCAACACAAGTGTTCTACCAACATCGTTCCCTCAAAATTGCCGGCATAGCCATGCCCATGATCAGGAAAACAGGATCATCATGCAATACTTGAGCCAGTCTTAGAGGCAAGACTAGGAATACAATTTACCGTTTATTATACCACACGTGCACATGAGTTTCCCTCCAAGCCTCATGGATATTGCAGACTCGAGAATCATTGCAGTTATAGCATGGATCATAAAAATTCATTACATACTTGGAGATACAAAAGTAACTGTTATTACTGCCTCTAGGGCATATCTCCTACACCAGCGACTTTGGCCGGCTGGCACTAGGCGACGCCAACCCGGTGCCCGTGCCGTGGCAGGTGGGCGAGGGCCAATCATCGGGCCGGCTGGCAGGCCCAGCAGGAGATGGGACCGCTCAACCGATGGCCCTACAAGTGACGAGACGACACGAATGGCAAGACCCCCTGGCCAGCCAGAGAGGCTGCTAGCCGGGTCCCCCCACCCTTGTACTTAGAATATATTATAAGAGCCGGGAGGTTGGCCTATAACCCCCCCCCCCCCGATCCCCCCATGCAATGGCGACGGAGGATCGCCCCCCACCCAGATACACGCAGAGCTCTCACACCCCCTCTAGCAGTGGAGGAAGACGAGCCGGGTGCTCCTTCCTCCTCCTCCAAACACAACTCCAGGAGCACCCTTGTATGCATACTCATCCCTCCAACTAAACCAAGCAGGACTAGGGTGTTATCAGCCTCATCGAGACTCCGGCCACTTACGAGTGTGTAGGTGCTCGTCTGTGCCGGTCTGCCCCAGGCCGTGGGCGCACTCGCACTGACTCAGTCCAGCGGCTCTCACGGTCACGTGGGAGTAATGGCCATCACTTCCTCCACCGCTTACGGACGAGCGCAGGTTGCGGCTAACGCTGCCGCTCCCCGCGTCGACACGTCCGACCCGCTTGGCGCGGCCCTCCGGGGCTTGAGCACTCCGATCGCCCCGACGGTGAACCCCGACACCGCCGTGGCTGATCTCGAGGCGGCTCGTCGCATCCTGTTCGAGGATGCCACCGCCCTCACGGCCATGCGGCACCGCATGGAGGCGGCACAACGTGAGTACGCTTCCGCTTACGGACTCACCCTGGCTGGCACCGAGCCCAGCCGGCGTGGGGTTGTGCGCGATAGCGGTCGCGTGGTCGCTAAAATCCTTGGCGGCAAGATGCCCGTCTACGACACCCCAGCAGCCAACCCGCGAGCTCTCAAGGTGTCCTACGAGGAATTGGCCACCTTGGAGGGTGAAGAGCGTACCGCCCACGAGCGCCACATCAAGGAGCTCATCGATGTTGTTGGTGTGCAGCAGCATCTGCTCGCGACGGGCGGCGCTGCCACTAAAGGCCCCCGGCCCGAGCGCGAGGGCACGGGAACTGCCGGCCGCTAGGCGGCCTAGTACTCCCGCTCTCCTCGTGTCTCCGGCCGCTGGGACGATATGAACTACCCCCGGCCCTCTTAGCCGCCGGGGAGCGAACAGCTGGCTGTTAACAGCCGGCGCACCAACAACCCGCCTCGAAGCGGCCGCCATCACGAAGCGCCGGCATCCGGCACCCGGCGCAGCCGTGGGCACACACCGCCCCGCGGCGCGAGTCGGGACAATCGGTTCCACCTACCGTCCGCCCCGAGCTCTCAACTCAGCTCGGACCACGCGTCCCCCGCAGCGAGAACGATGCCCGCAACCGCATCAACAAACTCGCGCAATCTGCCCTCCTTGAGGAGGAGGGATCGATTGGTCTGACTTGCTTCGGCCCCCGGATCCGCACCGAGCCTTTTCCAACCGGCTTTATGCTCCCTCGGGACACCCCGAAATATAACGGGGCAGCCAAGCCCGAGGACTGGCTGATCGACTACACCACCGCGGTTGGCATCGCTAGGGGGAACAAGCGCGTAGGCGTTCGCTACGCCCCCCTCATGTTGATCGGCTCGGCCCGCACCTGGCTCAACAGCCTGGCGGCCGGCAGCATCAACACTTGGACGGACTTCGAGGAGGCCTTCGTCCGCAACTTCACCGGTACTTACAAGCGGCCTGGCCGTCCCCGTGAACTCGCTATGTGCGTTCACGGTCCAGACGAATCCCTCCACGACTACCTCACTCGATGGACCAAGCTCTGCAACTCTTGCGAGGGGGTGCACGAAGTACAAGCCGTGCAGTAATTCATTGAAGGCTGCCGAGATGGCACCCCCTCAAGCACAAGCTTCTATGCTCCGAGCCGTCCACGCTTGCCGAGCTCATGACCAAGGCGGACAAGTACGCCACGGCCGATTCGGCCATCCGGGTCCACATGACCCCGCCTGCCAAGGCGACGACCACATCGGCCACGACCCGGGCGGCAGCCGACAACCGGCAGCCGCAAAACAACAGGCGCAAGAACGACCACCCGGATCCCCGCTACGGGAGCCGGCAGGTCAACACCATTGAGGAGCAGGAGCCGGCTGCCCAGCCTTCCGGCCAGCGCCAGTGCACTAGCAAGGCTGCCAGGCAGCCGAAGATCACCTTCGAGCAAATGCTCGACCTCCCCTGCAAGAACCACTCAGGGGCCAAACCCTCAACGCACACGCTCTGAAAGTGCAGCTTCTCATAGCGATTGGCCCGGGGGGCGGCCTTCCGGCTCCTCCCGCGCCGCCAGCCCGTGCGCCGGCCCCGGTCCAAGCTGCCGCCCCGGCGCCGACTCTGGCTCCGGCTCAGAACAACGGTCCTTTGATCGACCAGTTCCCCAACCAAGACAACTGTTACGTTGTCTTCACCAGTGAAGAGACGGGAAAACATGCCCAACGCCAGCTCCGACGTGAGGTGAATGCCACCATGCTGGCAACTCCCTAGTTCATGCACTGGTCGGAGAAGCCGGTCACTTGGAGCCAGGCCGGTCACCCCGTTGTGATGCCGAATCCCGGCAGCTATGCCTTGGTCCTCGACCCTCACCATCGCCACCAAGGAGCGAACTTGCCGCTTCTCGCGGGTGCTGATAGATGGTGGCAGCAGCATCAACATCCTCTACCTCGACACTATGCACAAGATGGGGCTGAAGACAGAAGACCTGCAGGCGAGCCGGACGATTTTCCATGGCATCATGCCTAGAAACTCCTGCTCTCCTATCGACAAGATCACACTCGACGTCATCTTCGGCGGACCCGGCCACTTCCGCCGCGAGCCGGTGCTTTTCGAGGTCGTGGACCTCGCGAGCCCCTACCATGCATTGTTGGGCCGACTGGCTCTTGTCAGCTTCATGGCGGTCCCCCATTATGCCTACCTCAAGCTCAAGATGTCGAGCCGCAAGGGAATCATCACCATCAAGGGTGACTATAAGATGTCGCTCGAGTGCACTCGAGACGGGAGCCGGCTAGCCGAGGCCCTAGAGATCGCCAAGGAGAAATGACAGCTCGACCGGCTCGTGGCCCTTGCTGCCAGCTAGCCGGCCGTGTCGGCTCCTCCCTCGCAATCTGTTGGCGAGGCCTCCTTCCAGCCGTCCAAAGACACCAAGCAAATCCCGCTCGACCCGGCCAACCCGGCTCAGTGCGTCACCATCGGCTCCCGCCTCAACAGGAAATAGGAAGGCGAGCTCGTCGACTTCCTCCATGAGAATCGGGGCGTCTTTGCACGGTCCCCCCAGGACATGTCGGGTGTTCTGAGGAAGTTCGCCGAGCACAAACTCCACGTCTGGCCGGACGTCAAGCCGATCAAGCAACCCCTACGCCGCTTCTCCGAGGAGAAGCGGCATACTATAGGCGAAGAGATTGCCTGGCTAGCCAAACCAGTTCATCATGGAAGTGTTCCACCCGGACTGACTGGCCAAACCAGTCCTGGTGCTGAAGAAGAACAAGACCTAGTGCATGTGCATCGACTACACTAGCCTGAACAAGGCGTGTCCCAAGTACCCGTTCGCTCTGCCGCGGATCGATCAAGTCATCGACTCCACGGCCGGCTGCGACTTGCTGTCCTTCCTGGACGCCTACTCCGGCTACCACCAGATCAAGCAGGACCCGGAAGACCGGCTCAAGACCTCCTTCATCACGCCCTTTGGGCCTACTGCTACATCACCATATCCTTTGGCCTAAAGAACGCAGGCGCCACCTTCCAACGGTGCATGCAGAAATGCCTCCTGCCTTAGATAGGCAGGAATGTCCATGTCTACGTCGATGACATCGTCGTCAAAACCAAGAAGCATTTCTGCCTCCTCGATGACCTCCGGGAGACCTTCGTGAACTTGCGCGAGTACAAGATCAAGCTCAACCCAGAGAAGTGTGTCTTCGGCGTCCCGGCCGGTCAACTCTTGGGTTTCTTCGTGTTCGCCCACGGTATCGAAGCTAACCCCGAGAAGATCAGTGCGATCGAGCGCATGCCCAAGCCAACCCGGCTCCACGACATCCAGAAGTTCACCGGGCACCTTGCCTCGCTCAGCCGGTTCATCAGCCGCCTGGGGGAGAAGGCCTTGCCCCTCTACGGGCTCCTTCGCAAGATGGCTCTGATCGAGCCAGGCCAAACCAAGAAGCCGGGCATTTTCGACTGGCCCGACGAGGCGGACAAGGCTTTCCGCGGCCTCAAGAAGGCTCTCACCCACGCGCCCATCCTGTCCGCGCTGGTTGAGAAGGAACCCCTACTCGTCTACGTCGCGGCGACCGCCCGCGTCATCAGCGTCGTCCTAGTGGTCGAGCGGCCAGAGGAGGGCAAGACCCTGCCAGTCCAGCGACCTGTCTACTACCTCAGTAAGGTCCTCTCCACGTCCAAGCAGAACTACCCCCACTACCAGAATATGTGCTATGGCATATACTTCGCCGCCAAGAAGGTCAGGCAGTACTCCCAAGAACACGCCATCAACGTAGTGAGCACGGCCCCGCTCGACAAAATCATGAGCGACCGGGACTCCACCGGCTGGATCGCCAAATGGGTCATCGCCCTTGCCGATCACGAGATTTGGTACGAGCCAAGAACCGCCATCAAGTCATAGGCGTTCGCTGTCTACCTCGTCGACTGGGCAGAGACGAAGTTCGTGTCACCTCCCCCAGATTCCACGCATTGGCGCATGAATTTTGACGGCTCGAAAATGAGGACCGGCATGGATGCCCGCATAGTCCTCTCCTCCCCGAAGGGCGACCAGCTCAAATTCGCCCTCCAGATCCACTTCGCCGCCTCCAACAACGTGGACGAGTACGAGGCCATCGTGCATGGCCTCTGACTCGCCAAGGAGATCGGCATCAGGCGCATCCTCTGATTTGGTGACTCCAACCTCGTGGTACAGCAAGTCTCTGGCGAAAATGGGACGCCAAGGATGCCAACATGGCTAGCTACCGCTTCCTCATACAATAGCTCACCGGCTCCTTCGAGGGCTGTGAGTTTCATCACGTCCCACGGGCAGACAACGAGGTGGCGGATGCGCTGGCGAAGATCGGCTCCACCCGGCAAGCCATCCCAGCCGGCGTCTTCCTCGAACGGCTGCTCAAGCCGTCGATCAAGCCCTCCCCGGAAGCAGAGTCAATCTTCGTGTCGGCGGGCATCGCCGGCCCATCGACGGCCCTGGCCGCCTCTCCAGCACCTTCACCACCGGCTCCCGAACTGTCGGCCGCCCAGCCGGCTCCGATCGAGCCAGCGGCATCCAAGGCGGCCGGCTCCAACGACGCGATCGTCATGATGACCATCGACCAGCCGGCCCCGGAGGCTGGCGAACTAGTCCCGAGGACTGATCTTCCAGTCCCAGGGGCTCCCGAGCCAGTCCCGGGTGTTGGCGCACTGGTCTCGGGAGTTGGTCATCCGGCCCCGAGGGCTCCCGAGCCGGCCCCCGTCACGGCCCCCTCATGGGCCCAACCCATCCTGGCGTTTCTTCTACGGGGCGAGCTGCCCCCGGACGAGGCTTTGGCAAGGCAAATCCAACGCCAGACCATGGCCTATGGCATCATCAACAACGAGCTCATCCACCACAGCACAACCGGCATTTTCCAGCGATGCGTCGAGCCGGAAAAGGGTCTGGAGATCCTCCTCGACATCCACTAGGGTGAGTGCGGGCACCACGCCGCCTCTAGGATCCTGGTGGCCAAGGCTTACCTTCATGGTTTCTTTTGGCCGACTACTCTCGAGGCGGCCAAGAAATTGGTCGACGAATGCAAGGGCTGCCAACGCTTCAGCATGCAGAGCCACCTGCCGGCAACAACCCTCCGAACCATCCCCCTCTCGTGGGCGTTTGCCATTTGGGGTTTGGACATGGTGGGCCCATTCAAGACCGCTCGAGGCGGCATGGCGCACTTGCTGGTGGCTGTCGACAAATTCACCAAGTGGATCGAGGCACGGCCAATCAAGAAGCTAGATGGCCCCACGACCGTCCGGTTCATCGACGACATCACAGTGCGCTATGGTGTCCCCCAAAGCATCATCACCGACAATGGCACGAACTTCGCCAAGGGCGCACTCGCGCGTTTCTGCTCCAAGCAAGGAATCCGGCTCGACCTGGCCTCCGTCGCTCATCCGTAGTCGAACGGCCAGCTCGAGAGGGTGAACGCCCTCATCTTGTCCGGCATCAAGCCCCGGCTCGTGACGCCGCTGGTGAGGTCGACCGGCTGCTAGATCGACGAGCTGCTGGCCGTCCTTTGGAGTCTCAGGACCACCCCAAACCGTTCAACCGGCTACACTCCCTTCTTCCTTGTGTATGGGTCCGAGGCGATGATCCCCACCGACGTCGAGTTCGATTCGCCTCGGGTCGCCCTATAAACGAAGACGGACGCCAAGGAGGCAAGAGAAGACGATGTCGACCTACTCGAGGAAGCTCGCGAATTGGCCTTGAGCCGGACGGCAATCTACCAGCAGAAGCTCTGACACTACTACAACAAGTGGATCCGACCACTCTCCTTTCGCGAAGGGGACCTGGTCCTCAGACGGATCCAGCGGACAGCCGGACAACACAAGTTGTCCTCCCCATGGGAGGGCCCGTTCATCGTCAGCAAGGCATTACACAACAATGCGTACTACCTGATAGATGCCCAGAAGCCACATAAACGCAAGAGAGACGCCTCCGGCAAGGAGACGGAGTGCCCATGGAACGCGGCGCTCCTACGCTCGTTTTACTGCTGAAAAAACCAATGTATGTATGTATCCCCACCCTTTTGGGCTTACGAATGCAATGCCCGCCCCAGACCGGCTCTTGGGGCGCGCCCAATTTTGTTTCCCTCAAAAGTTCCCTCACTCACCGGCCCCCCGACCCGGCTCGCGGGCCCTGGGGCTAGCCGGCTAGACCTGGAACGCTTCTCCAAAAATTGGCTAAGTAATGTGAGCCTGCCAAACCTCCCCACCCTTACTAGCTACAGAACTAGCCCCCGGCTGTCCGGCTGACGGGGCCTCGGGGCGGCATGGTTTGGCTCACATGAAAGGTCAAACGAAGGGAGACCCCGGCTAGGCCCAGCCCGATCATCGCCGCATCTCTACCACTCTACTTATCCCGAAAAGCCCTCGCGATTCCTAAGTTTCGAACCGGCTCCCTTGAGGTGACGCCCCGACCCAGCTACAGACCGGTTCCCGGCTGTCGAGCTAGCGGGGCCGAAACCAAAGGGGAAAAGTAGAAGGATCGAAGAAAGTCAAGCGGGCAAGAAAGGATAAGAATGAGTCGACATGAGCAACAAGGCAAAACACGCCAAATATTCATAGCATAAATGTTAAGACAAAAGCGGCTCACGGCCAGCATAGTTCATTACATCAAACACCCCCAGTGGGTGGATTCGAGCCTAATTTGCAGGGAGAAAAAAGAGAAAGATAAAAAATGCCCGGGGGCTTAGGCCACCCGTGGGACGCCAGCCGGCGTGCCCCCAGCCGGCGCGTCGCTGGGCAGATCGGCTCTTGCCTCGGAGGTGGCCGCGTCCTTCGGGTCGGCCTCCTTGGCCTTCGAGGCGGGCTCCTCGGTTTTGGCCGTCTCGCCACTCGAGTCGGTGCTCTCGTCGGCAACCTCATCATCCGCTGGGCCTTGGGGGATGTCAAAGGAGTCCTCGGGCAACGGCTCGCCGTCCTCGCCAAGGACCGGCAGGAACTCGTCCGCGTCGACATACGACGCAAGCTCGTTGGCCTGGTGGACAAGGGCCGGCTCATGAGCCTCCCGCTCTGCGGCCGACACGTCCCGCATGGTCGCCAGCCGGCCCAGATCCACGCTGCGATACCACAACATGACGAACCGAAGCGCCATCTGCGCCCCGGCTCGGGCGGTTGACGCCTTCCAGGCTTCGAGGCGGGGGACAGCATGCTCCAGCCACTGGGCCACGCGGTTCGTCGGAGCTCCTCCGCGACCCGGCCATAGCGCGGCAATAACTTCTTTGCCGGCTGTCTTCAGCCGATCCATGCTCCGCTCAAGATGGGTCATCCGCATCTCAATGGCGAGCCCGATCTCGTCCACGTCCCATGGGACCTCCTGCTCGATGGAGCGACCCTGTTCTCGAAGGTACTCCCGGTGCTCCTCAACGGTGCGTGCAGCGCGGCGCTGAGTTTCCAGGAAGTGCCCTAAGGGAAAGTAGAAGAAGAAAGAAAGGCGAATCAAAACACGAGAATCAGCAAAGGGAAAGGCGACCGGATGGAGAAGAGAGGAAAAAGCGCTTACCCTCAATGGCGTCGTCCATCCCAAGGGCGAAGTTGAGTGCCACCGTCTGCTCTGCCTCCACAGCCGCCCTCGACGTGGCAAGGGAGCCCCAGACCTCCTCGAGCATCCTCTCGAGGCGGGTCACTTCGTCTTGGAGGGCAGTGGTCCTCCGGGCGGCATCAGCCGCCTCCTTGACGGCCGTCTCCCGGGCTGCCACCTCCTTCGCTGCCTCGGCTTTGAGCCGGTCCCGGACTGCCTCCCCGTCCACCAGCAGCACGGCGAGCTGGTCCTTCTCCTGCGTGGCCGCCTGGACGTCTTGCGCCAGCCGGTCCCGCTCGAAGATGAGCCCGGTCTTCTCCTCCCAAAGGGCGGCCAGGTCACCTGCAAGTCACGGCACGCGTCAGCCAGCTCTCGGGGGCTACGTGCCCCTCCTGTGAAGTTCAACTGACCTTGCACGTGCGCCAACTCCTCCTCCAGGCGGTAGAAGTCGTATTTTCCGCGGTCGTGGATGGCGACCGCCTCCTCGAATAGCTTCTGCCGCAGGGAGGTTCCCTCCTGTCGAAAGGAGGCAAAAGATCAAGACGCGTTACAAAGAGATCTGGCCCGGCTGCCTGTCAGCCGGCTAGCCGGCTCGCATCTCGGGGGATACACCCAGTGGGTGTGCTCGCGCGCCCCCACTGAAAACTCTAAGACAAAGCTATCGGGCTTACCTCCGCATGCTGTAGCGCGGCGTCTGCCGCCTCCGCAAACCGGGCCAGCTTCTGCCGGCACCGGTCCAAGACGCTCCCCAAGTCCCCGAAGGAGGAGACTGGGCCGCCTGCCTGGGGAGCCGGCAGGGCTGGCGCATGCGCCAATGCCTCCCAGTCTCGGAGCACCTCCCGCATCGACCATAGGGTCCTCCGGGCCCGGCCGCCGCTGCCACCTGGGCTCACCGCGGCTCCACCCGCCGGGGGCGGATTGATGATGGCAAGGGGCCGGGAATCGCTTCTTGCCGGGCCCCCGCCCAGCGCTGTCGCCGCCTACTCTTCCTATCGCTCCGGCGCGTCGATCGCGACGAAGGGCACCTCCACCTCCATGGCCGCCACCTCTGGTGTCGCCTCTGGGGCCACCGGGGCCTCCGGCACCTCAACCCGGACCAGCTCGGCCGCAGGCGGTGTCACCTCCGGCACCTCGGGCTAGGCCGCCTCGAGAGCCGACTCTGCCGTCGTCGCCCCCACTTGGGCCGCCTCCTGCGTGGACGGGGGCGCCGGCGGATCCGTGGCCACTCCTCGCGGCTCGCTCGATGGAGGCCTCAACATACGGGTCGACTCCACCGCTGAGTCCGACGCTCATGGGGGATCCGACGACTTCCTCCGCCTCCGGCTGCTCGAGGCCCCTCCTCGCGTCCCGGACTTGGAGGCTCGTAGCTCCGCGAGCCTCCTCTTCTCCTCCTGCTGGGTGGCCGCATGCTCGCAGGCCAGCCGGCTCGCGCATCCATCGGCTCCTCCTCGTGGAGCTCGATGGGGTCACTGCAGCGCCTGAGGATTGGTTACTTACCGGCTGGCGACCTGGAAGAAAACTCACATAAGGAAAAAAACTTACCCGATGACGAGGGGCAAGGCCTGTTTGGCGCGTGGCGGCAGCCTCCGTGCGGCCACCTTCACCCGCTTCAGACCGGGCGGCGGAGCCGTCGGCCCCCCTGAGCCGGTCTCTTCCCCTGGCCGCCTGCTCCGGTCGCTGGGGCTTGAGCCAGCCGCTCCTCGCTCCTTCAACCCTGGCGCGCTGAGGGAGGAGGCTCGTTCTAAATCATTAATTCATTATCATCGTGTCGTCGTCTGTCCAGTCCCTGATCGTGGGGGCAAGAGGGAACTCACCCGCTCCGTTGGGCTCCCCGGCCGCGCCGGACCCTTCGGCTCCGCTGGGAGCACTAGTTCACGGGTCTGCCGGCTCGTCGAATCCTCCCGAGGAGTCCACCCCCTCCTCCGGGGGGGCTCCCGTCTGGTAGTCTTCGGAGTCGGAGTTTTCACGCTCCGCCTCGAAGATCTGAGGATGCGGGCCGTCCGGCGTATTCTGTCGTACCAGCAGCTGCGGTCAGCACATCAAAGTAAGCTCTCTAACCGACTGTCGGTTGGGAAGTATCAAACGAAGAAGAAACCGCCTCGATGAAAAACTTACCAGAGGAGGCCGGTTGATGCGGTCGTATGGCTCCATGCCGAAGGACCACAAGGCGGGCTTCAGCTTGAATGTCGTAAGGGCATTCACCCGCTTTGCCACCTGAGTTGGCGTCAGCTCGACGCTGGACAGACGGTAGGGGTCGCATCGGCCGGACATGTCGCAGATCCGGTGCGGCCTTAGCTAGAGGGGCAAAACCCGGCGCGAGATAAAGGCCACCACCAGGTCGGCGGCGACCAGCCCCTCGGAGCTCTTTAGCTGCGTGAGCCGACCAAGATCCTCCAGGGCCACACCGCGCGGGGCAGTCCCCAACCAGTTTGACTAGGTGGATTGCATGTCGTCAAAAGGCGGCAGCCGGATGTAGTCCATTCTCGGGTCGGCGTTCTTCATGTAGAAGAACGTCCGATGCCACCCCTTGATAGAGTCGATAAGAGAAAGAGGGGGGAAGCACGCGACGCCGCGGCAGCACACCATCGTGCCCCCGTGGGCGTTGCTTTTCAAAGGCTTGAGGTAAAAAAGAGCGTTGAAGAGTTCAATGAAGGGAAGAATGTCGAGGTACCCCTCGCACAACGTCACAAAGGCGGAGATATATACAATCGAGTTTGGGCCGAGATTATGCGGCTGGAGGTCGAAAGTATCAAGGAGAAAACAGAAGAAGAGACTCACCGGGAGCCCGAACCCCGGGAGAAGTGCTAGAGGAACACGACGTGCTCCTGAAAGGACGTGGATGTCGCCTAGAGGGGGGTGAATAGGCGCCTTAAAATAATTACGGTTTAAGCTTGAACAAATGCGGAATAAAACTATCGTTTAATTAGTCAAGCACAAAACCTAAAACAACTAGGCTCACCTATGTGCACCAACAACTTATGTTAAGCAAGATATACAACTAGGTGATAGCAAGATATATAACAAGAAACAATATGGCCATCACAAAGTAAAGTGCATAAGTAAAGGGGCTCGGGTAAGAGATAACCGAGGCACACGGAGACGACGATGTATCCCGAAGTTCACACCCTTGCGGATGCTAATCTCCGTTCGGAGCGGTGTGGAGGCACAATGCTCCCCAAGAAGCCACTAGGGCCACCATAATCTCCTCACACCCTCACACAATGCAAGATGCCGTGATTTCACTAAGGGACCCTTGAGGGCGGTCATCGAACCCGTACAAACTAGGTTGGGGCAATCTCCACAACTTAATTGGAGGCTCCCAACGACACCACGAAGCTTCACCACAATGGACTGTGGCTCCAAGGTGACCTCAAATGCTCGGGGCAATCTTCACAGCCTAATTGGAGACCCTGACGCTTTCCTGGAGCTTTGCACCACAATGATTGAGCTCCAAGGCACCACCAACCATCTAGGGTGCCAAAGCACCCAAGAGGAACAAGCTCTAGGGTGCTCAAACACCCAAGAGTAATAAGCTTCTCAACTTCTCACTTCCACGTATCACCGTGGAGAACTCAAACCTATGCACCAAATGAAATGGCAAGGGCACACGGAGTGCCCAAGTCCTTCTATCCCAAATCCCACCAAAGCAAATAATGCTAGGGAGGAAATGAGAGGAAGAACGAAGAAGAACATGAATAACTCCAATATCTAGATCCAAGGGGTTCCCCTCACTTAGAGAAGAAAGTGATTGGTGGAAATGTGGATCTAGATCTCCTCTCTCTTTTCCCTCAATAACTAGCAAGAATCATTGGAGGGATTTATAGTTATCAAGCTTGAAGAAGGTCAACAATGGGGGAATAACACGAGCTCAAAGGATAAGGTTCAATGGGGAAGAAGACCCCCTTTTATAGGTGGGGAAAAATCCAACCGTTATGCTCACAGCCCGCACAGAGCAGTACTACTGCTCCAAGGAGCGATACTACCTCTAGGGAGGTAGTAGCCATATGAAAAACAACAGCGAGGAGGCAAAAGGCCAGTAGAACCGCCGGAGCGGTACTACCGCTCGTCCTCACGGTACTACCGCTAGGGATAGCGGTACTACCGCAAATGGTAGCGGTACTACTGCTTACGAGGGGTACTAAAAAAATACATCCGTGCCTACCACTGGTGGACAAAACACAAGATTTTGGTCCGGAGCATTAGTACCGCTCTTGGAGCCGCGATAGTAAAAAATTACATCCGCTCTAGCCGCGGTAGTACCGCTGCGGCCTTTTAAGAACACCAAAACTGCCACAACTTTTGCAAACGGACTCTGAATTCAATAAAACAAAATTTGTTGAAAAGCTAATGACATGGGATAACATAATATTGATTGAAATATCAATAAGAAGCAAATGATAAAAGGTCCATAAGAAAATGGTGAGAACCCTTCCTCGAATAAGATCGGTAAAACCTCCAATACCGAAAACGCAATAAACGAAGAATATGAAATCCGTTTTCGATGTACTAGAGCTTGTCACGAAGATAAAAACAAGCTCAAGAACCCACATAGAGAAATGGAAACCAAGAACCAAGAAAGATGATGATGCCAAGAATTCAATGGTTTGAGCTCTCAACGAACGATACGATCAAGCTACTCACTTGAGAGCCCCCCTTGATAGTACGGCAATCGTTTCTATAACCCGGTCTCTCAAATACCACCATGAGACCGATAAAATAGAAAACCCTATCAAGGTCAAACCTTAGCCTTGTGCATAGTCCACTTGATCTAGATGATGACGATCTTGACTTCCTCAAGATGGACCACCTTTCTTGATTGCGTTGGCTTGATGAAGACTAGATGATTGCTCCCCCATACTCCACTATGGGTGAGCCACTCTTCGGCACATCTTCACATGTACATTGTCACCACAATGAATGGTGATCCTCAAGCATGATCTCTCTGTGATGCTTCACTTGAGCTTGCACATCGCAACCTTGATGACGATCTCCACTTGATGTCATCTTCCATGGGATGTATGGGATCTGCCTCTTGATGCAAGCCCATGGAAATATACCTAACCCCACAAATAACTCTCACGTAGACCATGGGTTAGCACACAAAGCGTAATAATGCTTACCACACCATGGGATCACTTGATCCCTCTCGGTACATCTTGTATGCTTTGTGTGTTAATCAACTTGATTCACTTTTTGACTTAGTCTTGATCAACCTTGTATCTTAGATTCTCTCTTCATAAAGACGATGTCTTGAAGGTAAACATGAATGCTCACACAATCCTCTTCTTCAAGACATGCTTGCAAAAAACTCAACTCCCACATGACCAATCTTTGGATAAACCTTGAATACCACCTTGGTCACTATATAAACTCCTTGAAACCAACAGATGGACTCCAAGAAGTACCTACGGACAAATCCTTCGAATATAACTCAAGGCAACCATTAGTCCATAGGGATTGTCATCAATTACACAAAAACACACATGGAGAAATGTGCTCTTACAGCTCCCCTGGCTGTGGCACCGGCACCATCTCGTCGCCCGGCGTGCGTGCGACCACCCGCTCCTCCGGTGGCAGCATGCGCGCACGGCGGAGCTCGGCGATGTCCGCCTCGACCACAATGGAGCCAACCCAGCTTCCGCCCCGTCCATCGGCCATCGTGGCGGCGGTGTGGTGTGCGGGCTCGGTTGCATGTTCGGGCGCGGTGTCACGTGGGAAGGCGAGGAAGCAACGAAGACGGGTAGCAAGGGGGCGAGTTAGATGCGGGTATCTCTGCCCCCTGCCCTTCCTCTCCTTTTATAGGGGAGGCCACAACTGGGGGACATGGGATTAACTGCGCCCAACCCTCGGAAACTCCGCATGCACGTGGGTGGCCCCGGGTCGTAACGACTGCTTCGGGCCGTACAGGATCCCGGCCTGCGTCCCGAGGCCTACTGGGCTACGCCTAGGGTCCTAGCGGGCTAGGCCCAGGCAATGTCCTGTCTCCCTGCATGCATGGGACCCGCGACATCATCACTCTCCGCATGGCGCGCTGCATGCCAGCACGGGTCCTAGGGCGGCGCGTTGGTACCCGAGGCGTCGGGCCTAACGGCCGACCCGGCTGCCCTTTCGGCTTCGAGCTGGAGGCAGGCTTAGCTGGGGAAGCCGCCGGCTCCCCTACATCTGCCGGACACGGGCCCCCGCCGGCTTCGGGGACTACGGATGAGGTTATTACCCCTGGGTAGACCAAAGCAACAGGGTCTTCCCCCTTTACGCTTTGAAGAAAAACTACACGGCCGGTTGGGCGAGGCTGGCAGGAGGATGTCCTGCTCGAGCTGGGGCCGGCTGGCGCCCCGAACGGCTGGTCAGGGAGCCGGCCCGACCCTTGGCCGTTTGGGCACGGCCGGCTGCTCCTGGGCCGCCTCTTCCGTTGACCTTGGGACGGACGGGTGACGTACCGTCCCTCTGTGCGTGGGTACGGCGACGCGATGCGACCGGCACGACGGGCGGCCCTGTGGCTATAGTGGCCGCTGATGCACTACAGAGCGTGGCTACAGTCCGACTGTCTAGGCTGCTGACCTCGACGAGCGCGACCGGCCGAGGGAATAGTGCCAGCATGCCCTCGCCCACTCGATTACCTGTCTCGGCGTGGCTACATTGCAGCCGGCCGTACCAGCGACTTCGGCCGGCTGGCGCTAGGCGACACCAACCCGGCGGCCCATGTCGCGGCAGGTGGGCGAGGGCCAATCATCGGGCTGGCTGGCGGGCCCAGTAGGAGATGGGACTGCTCAACTGGTGGCCCCTACAAGTGATGAGACGACGTGAATGGCGGGACCCCCTGGCCAGCCGGAGAGGCTGTCAGCTAGGTCCCCCCGCCCTTGTACTTAGAATATATTATAAGAGTCGGGGGTTGGCCTATAAAAAACCCTGAGCCCCCCATTCAACAGGGACGGAGGATCGCCCCCACACACACACACGCAGAGCTCTCACACCCCCTCTAGCAGTGGAGGAAGATGAGCTGGCTGCTCTTTCTTCCTCCTCCAAACACAGCTCCAGGAGCACCCTTGTATGGATACTCATCCCTCCAACTAAACCAAGCAGGACTAGGGGTGTTACCTCCCTCGGAGGGCCCTGAACCTGGGTACATCGCGTGTCATCACCGCTTGTACCCAATCTCGCACCCGGAGCCCGTCGGCGTCCTCCGGCCCCAACACCCACGATAAGACACCCTATGGCATCTGTCGTGAGAAAACGACGACAGATGATCAAGGATCGAAACATATGATCTTCCACCAAGTAAACCAACTAGCATCAACTACAACGAGTAGTCAACACTACTAGCAACCCACATGTACCAATGAGGTTTTGAGACAAAGATCGGATACAAGAGATGAACTAGGATTTGGAGAGGAGATGGTGCTGATGAAGATGTTGCTAGAGATTGACCCCCTCTCGATGAGAGGATCGTTGGTGATGACGATGGCTTCGATTTCCCCTCCGAGAGGGAAGTTTCGCTGGCAAGATCGCCCTGCTAGAGCTCTAGATTGGTTCTGCCCAAGTTCCACCTCGAGACGGCAGTGCTTTGTCCTGAAAGCTCTGTTATAATTTTTTCCAGGATAAAGCCCTCAATAAAGCAGAAGACGGGCATCGAAGGGCTGCCGGGTGGGCCACAAGCCCTAGGGGCATGCCCATGGGGTAGGGCATGCCCTGCAGGCTTGTGGCTGCCTGGTGGCCCCCTGATGTATTTCTTTTACCCAATATTTTTTATATATTCCAAAATAATTCTTCGTAGATTTTCAGGACTTTTGGAGTTGTGCAAAATAGGTATCTCGGGTTTGCTACTTTTCTAGTCTAGAACTCCAGTTGTCGGCATTCTCCCTCTTCATGTAAACCTTGTAAAATAATAGAGAAAAGGCATAAGTGTTGTGCCAAAATGTGTAATAACAGCCCATAATGCAGTAAATATCAGTAGAAAATCATGATGCAAAATGGACGTATCAACTCCCCCAAGCTTAGACCTCGCTTGTCCTCAAGCGAAAGCCAAAATCGATAAATATGCCCACATGTTTAGAGATAGAGGTGTCGATAAAATAAAATACGGGCATGAAGGCATCATGATCATCTTTAGAATAGCAACATATATTGACTTGTAATTTCTTATGCTAAAGTAATAATTCATTCACAATGGCAAAGTATGAATCAAGAACTCTATTGAGAATCGACAAACTATGATCTCAGTCACTGAAGCAATTCCAATTTATCATAACATAGGAAAGTGTCAATATAAGAGCTTGTAAAGCAAACCCACATACTCAATCATCTTTTAGTCTTTCACAATTGCTAACATTCACGAGGCACCTATGATTTCAAAGTTTCATTTGGACACAGAGAAAGATAGGGGCTTATAGTGTTGCCTCCCAACTATTTACCTCAAGGGTAATGTCAACAGTAATGACTCATGCTTGTCCACTTTCGAGTGGATATATGTGCCTAGATCATTCCCCAACACGTGACACTTGCCAGAAAATAAAGGCGAAAATAGAGAAGGTTATGGAAATCACCATGACTCTTGCATAAAGGTAAGAACTAGAAAATAAAAGTAACAGATAGGCCCTTCACAGAGGGAAGCATAGGTTGTCATGCACTTTTATAGTTGGATGCACAATCTCTTAATGCAAAAGAACGTCACTTTATATTGCCCCTTGTGATAGAGAACTTTATTATGCAGTTCGTCACTTTTATTTCTTCCCTATCACAAGTTCGTATAAAGTTTATTTTCCTCACATTAATAGATCACACATATTTAGAGCGCAATTTTTATTGCTTGCACCGATGACAACTTACTTGAAGGATCTTATTCTCTCCTTAGGTAGGTATGGTGGACTCTCATGGCAAAACTGGGTTAAGGGTGTTTGGATGCATAAGTAGTATCTCTACTTGGTGTGAAGGTTTTGGATGATATTAGGTGGAAGAAAGCGACACATGTTGAGGGATCCATAACAATATAACTTCTATTCGGAAATAAGCAAACATAAACCATTATGTTGTCTTCCTTGTCCGACATCAACTTCTTAACATATAATATTTTAATGAGTGCTCACGATCATAGAAGATGTCCAAGATAATATATTTATATGTGAACCTCTCTTTCTTTATTACTTCCTTTTAATTGCCCCAATGACCAACAACTATGTTTGTCAACCCACAACAGGTTTCGATCGACATACTTCTTATATGTGAAGTCATAACTCCCCATAATATTGTCATATGTACTCTTTGCTTTTATTCTATACTTCTTTCTACTTCATCTTTCTCAAGATCAAGATCATGCCAAACAAGCAAAAGCCCTCAACTCAAAAGCATTTTTTATTATATAACTCACGGACTTGCTTACATAGGAGGAATCATAAAGCAAAGACTCGAAACTAGATCACACGAGAAATTTATTCTACTAGATCAAGTATAACCAAAAGGATCAAACTAAGGAAAGATGATAAAAATAAAAATAAAAATAAAAATAAAAAATAAAAGATTTGATGATGATATGATATTGGGGCACCTCCCCCAAGCTTGGCACAAGCCAAGGGGAGTGCCCATACCCATGTCTTTAGTTTTCGTGCTTCGGAGGTGGCGATGTCAGAGTTGTTGATGAGGTTGGAAGTTTTTCCTCCATATTCCAAGGCATAGGCTCACCATCGTAAAAGGATGAACGAGTCTTCGGAATCCTCAAATCTGCAGTCAAACTCATTCTCTTAAATCAGTAGTCATACTCACAGTTTTGGTTTTGCAGGTCATAGATCTGGGCTTGGAGGTGCTCGATTCTCCTGTAAAGTTTGAAGATGTGATCCACAATGTCCTTGCCGTCTAGCTTATGTTTATGGGTAAACTCCGCGATCATCATATGATTAGCATCGAGTCCTCGTTCCACCATCCCTTGGCACTTGAAGACTTGTTGTTCTATTGTTTCGAGCCTTGTCTCCATGCTTCTGGTTTTCTTTGTGCCCTCAACATCATGGATGTGCAGCACCCCCTCACGCATCTCAATGGTTTGAGGGTGTTGCACCACCTCCGCAAGGTAGGGGTTGATGACCTTCTCGGAGAACTTGTCCTTCGAAACACTTGGGGACGTCATGTTGATCTAAAATTTCTGCAGAAAAAGTTCAAAGAGAAAATAGGAGGTATTGTCGTGATACGAGAGTCAAAACCTCCGGGAGATTATATAATGAATTTTTACCGACCTGAAGGAGTATGCCACAATAAAACGGAGTCCATAAGGTGCACGAGGTGGCCACAAGCCCCAGGGGCACGTCCAGGGGGGTAGGGCGCGCCCTGCAGGCTTGTCGCCTCCTCATGCACTATTCGGACTACTTTAAATTTTCCTAATTTTTTAAATATTCCAAAACAGATAAAAAATGCCAATGGAAAAGTTTTGGAGTCTTTTTACTTACCGTACCACATACCTATTCCTTTTCGGAGTCTAAAACATTCTGGTAAGTCTCCCTAATGTACTCCTTCGGAGTTATGGTATTAAGGATATTGGTTTCAACATTTATGGGAGTACCTGAGATATAATGTTTGATTCTTTGACCGTTCACCACCTTCGGGTTTGTGCCTTCGGCGTTGTTAATCTTGATGGCACTAGAAGGTATACCTCCTCAATAACGTAAGGACCTTCCCATTTAGACAGAAGTTTTCCTGCAAAAAATATTAAACGATAATTGTATAGCAAGACATGATCACCTACATTAAATTCACGCTTTTGTATCCTTCTATCATGCCATCTCTTAACCTTTTCCTTAAACAACTTGGCATTCTCATAGGCTTGGGTTCTCCATTCATCAAGTGAGCTAATGTCAAATAACCTCTTCTCACCAGCAAGTTTGAAATCATAATTGAGCTCTTTGATTGCCCAATAAGCTTTATGTTCTAGTTCTAGAGGTAAGTGACATGCTTTACCATAAACCATCTTATACGGAGACATACCCATAGGATTTTTGTAAGCAGTTCTATAATCCCACAATGCATCATCAAGTTTCTTAGACCAATTCTTCCTAGATCTATTAACAGTCTTCTACAAAATCAATTTAATTTCTCTACTACTCAATTCTGACCACTAGACTGGGGATGATAAGGAGATGCAATTCTATGACTAACATCGTATTTAGCGAGCAATTTACGGAAAGCACCATGAATAAAGTGTGAACCATCATCGGTCATCAAATATCTAGGGACTCCGAATATAGGGAAATAACTTCTTTAAGCATTTTAATAGAAGTGTTATGATCAGTGCTACTAGTTGGAATAGCTTCTACCTACTTAGTAACATAATCAACCACAACTAGAATATGAGTATACCCGTTAGACTGTGGAAAAGGCCCCATATAATCAAAACCCCAAACATCAAATGGTTCAATAACAAGAGAGTAATTCATAGGCATTTCCCGACGTCTACTAATATTACCAATTCTTTGACATTCATCACAAGACAAGACAAACTTACGAGCATCCTTGAAGAGAGCGGGCCAATAAAACCCAAATTGTAGTACCTTATGTGCAGTTCTATCTCCAGCGTGGTGTCCTCCATAGGCTTCAGAGTGGCACTTGCGTAAGATTTGTTCCTGTTCATGCTCAGGTACACAACGTATAATAATACCATCTACTCCTTCTTTATAAAGGTGTGGATCATCTCAAAAGTAATGCCTCAAATCATAGAAGAGCTTTTTCTTTTGTTGGTATGTGAAACTAGGAGGTATAAACTTAGCAACAATGTAATTCGGATAATCAGTATACCAAGGAGCATTATGTGAAGCATTCGCTACAGCCAATTGTACATCAGGAAAGCTATCATCAATAGGTAGTGGGTCATCAAGAACATTTTCTAACCTAGACAAGTTATCTGCCACAGGGTTATCAGCACCCTTTCTATCAATTATATGCAAATCAAATTCTTGTAGCAGAAGGACCCACCTAATAAGTCTAGGTTTAGCATCTTTCTTTTCCATAAGGCACTTAATAGCAGCATGATCGGTGTGAACAGTTACTTTGGAATCAACAATATAAGGTCTAAACTTATCACAAGCAAACATGACTGCTAAAAATTCTTTTTTAGTAGTAGCACAGTTTCTTTGAGCATTGTCTAGAGTTTTACTAGCATAATGGATAACATTTAATTTCTTATCGATTCTTTGTCCTAGAACAACACCAACAACATAGTCACTAGCATCACACATAATTTCAAAGGATAGATTCCAGACGGGTGGTTCAACAATAGGTGCGGTAATAAGGGCATTCTTAAGAATCTCAAATGCTTCCACACAAAAACAAAATGGACATCTTTTTGCAAAAGATTTGTGAGAGGCCTAGAAATCTTAAAGAAATATTTGATAAACCTCCTATAGAAACCAGCATGACCAAGGAAACTTCTTATACCTTTGATATCTGTAGGACACGGCATTTTTTCGATGGCATCAACTTTAGCTTTATCAACTTCAATACCTCTTTCGGAGATCTTGTGTCCCAATACAATACCTTCATTAACCATAAAGTGGCACTTTTCCTAGTTTAGGACAAGATTAGTTTCTTCACATCTCTGCAAAACTCGATCAAGGTTGCTCAAACAATCATCAAATGAAGTTCCATAAACGGAAAAATCATCCATGAAAACCTCAAGAATATTTTCACAAAAGTCAGAGAATATAGCCATCATACATCTTTGAAAGGTAGCAGGTGCATTGCATAAACCAAAAGGCATACGTTTATAAGCAAAGGTACCAAAAGGGCAAGTAAAAGTGATTTTTTCTTGATCCTGGCCTGATACAGGTATTTGAGAGAAACCAGAGTAACCATATAGAAAGCAAAAATGAGTATGTTTGGATAATCTTTATAGCATTTGATCAATAAAAGGTTAAGGGTAATGATCTTTCTTAGTAGCTTTATTTAATTTCCTAAAATCAATTACCATTCTATAACCTGTAACAATTCTTTGCGGGATCAATTCATTTTTTATCATTAGGAACAATGGTAATACCTCCCTTCTTAGGGACACAATGGACGGGACTAACCCATCCACTATCAGCAACAGGATAAATTATACGTGCCTCCAGAAGCTTTAGTATTTCTGTTCTTACCACTTCATTCGTCTTAGGGTTCAACCGTCGTTGGTGATCAATAACTGGTTTGGCATCGGGCTCCATATTAATTTTATTCTGACATAGAGAGGGACTAATGCCCTTAAGATCATCAAGAGTATAACCAATAGCAGCATGGTGCTTCCTCAGAGTTTTCAATAATCTCATTTCTTCATGCTTTCAAAGGTTAGCACTAATAATAACATGATATATCTCCTTTTCATCAAGATAAGCATATTTCAACGTATCAGGTAACTGCTTGAGCTCAAACATGGGATCACCCTTGGGTGGAGGAGGATCCCCAAGTATTTCAACAGGTAAGTTGTGTTTCAAAATAGGCTACTGATCAAAGAAAAAAGCATCTATTTTGTTCCTCTCATTCATATGCATATCATTTTCATGGTCTAGCAAATATTGTTCTAAAGGATCAGTAGGAGGCACAGCAATATAAGCGAGACCAATAATTTCATCTTTACTAGGAAATTCTTTCTCATGGGGTTGTCTACAAAATTTATAGAAATTAAACTCATGAGACACATCCCCAAAACTCACAGTAACTATTTCTTTCTCACAATCAATCGTAGCATTAACAGTATTTAAGAAGGGTATGCCAAATATAATGGGACAAAAAATATGTTGTGGGGAACCAAGAACAAGAAAATCAGTAGAATATTTTGTTTTCCCACACAAGACTTCAACATCTCTAACAATCCCCATCGATGCAATAGTGTCTCTATTAACAAGCTTAATAGTAACATCAATTTCCTCTAGTTCAATTGGTGCAGTATCATGCATGATTTCTTTGTATAAGGAATAGGGGATTCCACTTACATTAGCACCCATATCACACAAGCCATGATAACAATGATCTCCTATTTTAACAGAAACAACAGGCACGCCAGTAACTGGTCTATGTTTATGCTTAGTATCAGGTCTAGCAATTCTAGCCGCGTCATTGCAGAAATGAATAACATGCCCATAAATATTATCAACCAAGAGATCTTTAACTATAGCAATACTAGGTTCAACTTTAATTCGCTCAGGGGGTGTAGATGTTCTAATACAACTGTTACGTACCACAGTCGAAGCTTTAGCATGTTCCTTTATCCTAACAGGAAAGGGTAGTTTCTCAATGTAAGCAGTAGGGATAACAGGATCAACATTATAAGTAATAATTTCCTCTTCAACTTTAATAGGTTCAACTACTTTCACTTAAATAGGAGGAGTATATTTAAACCACTTATCCTTAGGGAGATCAACATGAGTAGCAAAATATTCATAGATAGAAGCTACTATCTCACAGTCAAGTCCATATTTAGTGCTAAATTCATGAAAAGCATCGGTGACTACGAAGGATTTAACGCAATCAAACTTAAGGTTCATACCTGATTCCTTGCCTTCATCGAGTTCCCAATCTTCAGAGTTGCGTTTAATTCTTTCCAATAAATTCCATTTGAATTCAATATCTTTCTTCATAAAAGAACCAGCATAAGAAGTATCGAGCATGGATTGATCATTACGAGAAAGCCGAGCATAAAAATTCTGAATAATAATTTCTCTCGAGAGCTCATGATTAGGGCATGAATATAACATTGAATTAAGCCTCCCCCAAGCTTGAGCGATTATTTATCCTTCACGAGGCCAAAAATTGTAAATATAATTCCGATCACGATGAACCAGATGCATAGGATAGAACTTCTGATGAAATTCCATTTTCAGTCGGTTGTAGTTCCATGATCCAATATCATCACATAGCTTGTACCATGCCAATGCATTTTCCTTCAAAGATAAAGGAAAGACCTTCTTCTTAACAACATCCTCGGGCAAACTTGCAAGCTTAAATAATCCACAAACGTCATCCACATGGATTAGATGCAAATACGGATGTAGTGTTCCATCTCCTGCATAAGGATTAGCTAGCAATTTCTCTATCATACCCGAAGGAATTTCATAATAAATATTTTCAGTAGGCTTAGTAGGTTGAGGGACAACTCTTTGTGTGTTTGGTCGAGGTGAAGATACTGCAAATAAACCCCTCAAAGGATTACTTTCCATAGTAACAAGTGACAGTAAATTTTAGCACACTATATAAAATTTTCCTTACCAAGTTCCACTCACCAAAGGCGCTTCACTCCCCGGCAACGCCACCAGAAAAGAGTCTTGATGACCCACAAGTATAGGGGATCTATCGTAGTCCTTTTGATAGTTAAGAGTGTGGAACCCAACGAGGAGCAGAAGGAAATGACAAGCGGTTCTCAGTAAGGTATTCTCTACAAGCACTGAAATTATTGGTAACACATAGTTTTGTGATAAGATAACTTGAATTGGGTAGCAAGTAACAATTGTAAAAAAGGTGCAGCAAGGTGGCCCAATCCTTTTTATAGCAAAGGACAAGCCTGGACAAACTCTTATATAAAGCAAAGCGCTCCCAAGGACACATGGGAATTTCTGTCAAGCTAGTTTTCATCACGCATATGTGATTCGCATTCACTACTTTGATAATTTGATATGTGGGTGGACCGGTGCTTGGGTGCTGCCCTTACTTGGACAAGCCTCCCACTTATGATTAACCCCTCCCGCAAGCATCTGCAACTACGAAAGAAGAATTAAGATAAATCTAACCATAGCATGAAACATGTGGATCCAAATCAGCCCCTTACGAAGCAACGCATAAACTAGGGTTTAAGATTCTGTCACTCTAGCAACCCATCATCTACTTATTACTTCCCAATGCCTTCCCCTAGGCCCAAATAATGGTGAGTGTTATGTAGTCGACATTCACATAACACCACTAGAGGAGAGACAACATACATCTCATCAAAATATCGAACGAATACCGAATTCACATGATTACTTATAACAAGACTTATCCCATGTCCTCAGGAACAAACGTAACTACTCACAAAGCATGTTCATTTTCATAATTAGAGGAGTATTAATTATCATAAAGGATCTGAACATATGATCTCCCACCAAGTAAACCAACTAGCATCAACTGCCTAGTGACCCCCCCTGATGTATTTCTTTAGCCCAATATTTTTTATATATTCCAAAATAATTCTTCGTAGATTTTCAGGACTTTTTGAGTTGCGTAGAATAGGTATCTCAGATTTTCTCCTTTTCCAATCCAGAACTCCAGCTACTGGCATTCTCCCCCTTCATGTAAACCTTGTAAAATAATAGAGAAAAGGCATAAGTGTTGTGAGAAAATGTGTAATAACATCCCATAATGTAGTAAATATCAATATAAAATCATGATGCAAAATGGACGTATCAGTTACCAATGGATGTACCTACACAAATAATCAAACTCTTGCACCCAACACTATAAAGGGGTTGTCAATCCCTTCACGGTTATTTGCAAGGATTAGATCCAATAGAGATAGATGTAAACGAGAACGGAAAGTAAAAGATAAATAAATTGCAGGAAGGTATTTTTGGTATTTTTGGTTTATAGATCTGAAAATATATTATGGAAAGTAGACCCCGGGGGCCATAGGTTTCACTAGAGGCTTCTCTCATGATGGCAAGTATTACTGTGGGTGAACAAATTACTGTCGAGCAATTGATAGAAAAGAGAATAATTATGAAGAGATCCAAGGCAATGATTATGTATATAGGCATCACGTCCGTGTCAAGTAGACCGAAACGATTTTGCATCTACTACTATTACTCCACACATCGACCGACTCCTGCCTGCATCTAGAGTATTAAGTTCATGAAGAATAGAGTAACACATTAGGTAAGATGACATGATGTAGATGGATAAACTCAAGAAATATGATGAAAACCCCATCTTTTTATCCTTGATGGCAACAACACAATATGTGCCTCGCTATCCCTACTATGTCACTGGGTGAGGACACCGCAAGATTGAACCCAAAACTAAGCACTTCTCCCATTGCAAGAATTACCAATCTAGTTGGCCAAACCAAACCAATAACTCGAAGAGACTTGCAAAGATATGAAATCATGCATATAAGAATTTAGAAAAGACTCAAATAATATTCATAGATAATCTAAACATAAACCCACAATTCATCGGATCTCGACAAACACACCGCAAAAGAGTATTACATCGGATAGATCTCCATGAAGATCATGAAGAACATGGTATTGAAGAGAAAAGAGAGAGAAGAAGCCATCTAGATACTAGCTATGGACCCGAAGGTCTGTGGTGAACTACTCACGCATCATCGGAGGGGCAATGGAGTTGATGTAGATGCCCTCCGTGATCAAATTCCCCTCCGACAGATTATCGGAAAAGGCTCCAAGATTGGATCTCTCGGGAACGGAGGCTTCCGGTGGCGGAAAAGTGTTTTCGTGGCTCCCTTTGGTATACAGGGAATATTTGTGAATTTATAGGCCGATAAATAGGGTTAGGGGAGCTGTCGTGGGCCCACAAGCCTGGGGGCGCGCCCTACCCCCCCTGGGCGCCCCCATGTGGCTTGTGGCCACACGGCGGCTCTCCCGACTTCATCTCCAAGTCTCCTGGGTTGCTTCTGGCCCAAGAAAAATTATTCCGAAGATTTTATTCCGTTTGGACTCCTTTTAATATTCCTTATCTGCAATACTCAAAAACAAGGAAAAACAAAAACTAGCACTAGGCTCTAGATTAATAATTTAGTCCCAAAAATAATATAAAATAACATGTTAATGCATATAAAACATCCAAAACAGATAATATAATAGCATGGAACAATAAAAAATATAGATACGTTGGAGACGTATCACCCACTGCGACCTCGTGCAAAAGCAGGAAATGGGTTGTCGGAGCCCTCACTAACTGAATAGGTCTTGCCCCCATAAGTCATAAAACCAATGTCGGTGTTGCAATAGCCGATTAGCGTGACACGATGGTGGAGCAGCCATCAGCGGGACTAGATGGAGGTGAAAGAGTGAGGGAGTGAATTGCAAAAACCACCACATTTGGGGCATCGTTTGCAGAAAACCACGAGGTCACTAATCATTTGCCAAAAACATCGCGCATTTAGTAAACTTTTTGCAGTATGCACTGATTGGGTGATTTGTTGCATTTTAGCGTGTTTTCGACAGCTAGGCCCTGATTTGACCCTACGTGGCATAACGGCCGTGCAGACGACGTCATCTGGTGGAAACGACTTGGTTGGCTCGCCTCGGACAGACCGACCAAACCGCGCCACTTCACACTTCTCGCTCGCTCCTCTATTTCTGTCTAGCGCTCGCAACCTCCCTCAGTCTCCTCTCCACTTGCCACCGGCCGCCATGGTGTCTTGGAACGACGATGAGAGCAATGAGGACTCCAACATGCAGTTCATCTCTTCCTACAACTCCCCTATTAAGGTCAGTTGGTTCAACCAGGACTGAGTTTAGGGTTTTGATTTGTGCATTTGGGATTTAGGGTTTGTGTGGCTTCAGATCGACTTGAACCAGCTTTTTTGGGTTGCCCAGATCCCATCTACAATCGATGACCCGTTGTACACTGGTGTTGCTGACGACTTGAGGGTACACCTGGCCATGGGCTGGGCCGGGCCCTAAAAATCCCATAGCAGAAAACTAAGGCCCAGGCCTGGCCTTGGCCCTACCACCAGGCCTACTTTTCAAGCCCAAGACATGCCCATTTGTTGAAAAGCCTGTCGGGCCTAGGGTCGGGCCTCTTCCTTAGAATCACAATATGCCAAGCCCAAGCCCGGCCCGACCCTGCTGGTGGGCTCAAAACTCAGGACCAAGCCCGGTCCACGGGCAAGCCTGTCGGGCCTAGGCCCTGGATTTTTGGGTCGGGCCTGGCCGGGCCGGTCGGGCCGGGCCTGAGATGGCCAGATATACTTGAGGGTGATGTGCGAGCATGGCAAGACAGGGAAGAAATGTGTTGCATTCGAGAGGATAAGAATCGGGAGGAGGTTCATTACTTGTGCCCTAGAAGTAAGTTAGCAAATTAGTTGCAAATTATCAGTTTACCTCTCCTGTGCAGTATAGCAATTCTGTTCTAGAGTTTACTGTACATTGTTCATAAGGATTGTTCATTTTTCATCATCACTATTCATGTTAGGGACGAAAAAGCTCACAATAATTGTTGTTTAGTTTGGTCAGTTGACTTGATCTAACTAAATCTGCACCTCAATTGTAACTTTAACTTAACTGAATCTGTAACCTATGACAACATGTTTGAACTATATTTTTTGTATTGTAGAGAGTTAATAATTGTGGGTTAGTGCGGTGGGTAGATGAGGAGTGGCCAGATCATCTGCAGAATGCTCTCCATAAACCGTGGCTTATGTATGAGGATAGCAACCATGCTAATAGGATTGCATGCGTTGAACATTCATCTAATGTGCACAATCTTACACAACAGAAAAATCAGTTGCAGGAGACTTATTAGAAGCTTGTTGAAGATGTGAACCACCTCTTGGATTCTCGGGATAATCTTCCACAAGTAAATTACCAGGATGATGCTGAGAGCAGCATGCAAAAGGATGCTGAGAGCAGCATGGAAAAGGATGCTGAGATCAAAAAATTGAAGGTAGTTGTCGACCAGTTGAAGTTCATTCATGTTGCTCAAGGCAATTGCATTAGAAATATGAAGCACAATCATCTTAAAGAGAAGGAAAAGATCACTGATAACAAGACTCTGAAGTTTTGCTGGGCAGTCCTGAAGAAATAGAAGGACAAGCTGGATTGTTACATTGTTGAGTGGATTAAAGAGAAGCAGAAGTTGTGCCTTGAGAAGAGTACTTTACAGTTTTGTGTTGATGACCTGAAGAAAGCAGGTGAAAATAACACGAGGAAGCTGAAGGAGATCAAGGGTATTTGTGATGAAGAATAATTTGTGTTGTCATATGACCATGTGGGTCATTGTCTTTAGTTACTAGCTTTCAACTATGGCTTGTAATGTGTTGGACTAAGTTACTTTTGTAGCATTGAACTATGGCTTGTAATGTGTTAAGTTTGAATCTGTTGAACTAAGTTACGTTGGTAGCATTGAACTATGGCTTGTAATGTGTTAAGTTTGAATCTATTGAACTAAGGTTTGTTCGTAGTGCTATTTTATTGTTGGTTTGTGATGAATTGTGTGCGATGAAATTTGTGTTTGAAGCCCTAGTTGTTGCGTTTAGGGGTTGGCCGACACGGAGCCATCCTAAGTGACCCAGTTGCTTCATTTAGGGATTGGTCGACGTCGAGCCATCCTAAGTGACCCAGTTGCTTCATTTAGGGGTTGGTGGACGCCGAGACACACTAAGTGACCCAGTTGCTTCATTTAGGGGTTGGTCGACGCCGAGCCACCCTAAGTGAACCAGTTGCTTCATTTAGGGGTTGGTCGACGCCGAGCCACCCTAAGTGAACCAGTTGCTTCATTTAGGGGTTGGTCGACGCCGAGCCACCCTAAATGACCCAGTTGCTTCATTCAGGGGTTGGTCAACACCGAGCCACCCTAAGTGACCCAGTTGCTTCATTCAGGGGTTGGTTGACACCGAGCCACCCTAAGTGACCCAATTGATTCATTTAGGGGTTGGTCGACGCCGATCACCCTAAGTGACCACCCTAAGTGACCAAGTTGCTTCATTTAGGGGTTGGTCGACGCCGAGCCACCCCAAGTGACTCGGTTGCTTCATTTAGGGGTTGGTTGACGCCGAGCCACCCTAAGTGACCCGGTTGCTTCATTTAGGGGTTGGTCGACACCGGTCCACCCTAAGTGACCCACTTGCTTCATTTAGGGGTTGGTCAACACCGATCCACCCTAAGTGACCTAGTTGACTCATTTCGGGGTTGGTTGATACCGAGCCACCCTAAGTGACTCGGTCGCTTCATTTAGGGGTTTGTCGATGCCGAACCTCATCATCATCATAAGTAGAAGATCATAAACAAGATCATCATCATCATCATCATAGTGTACATGACAGCCTCATGCATGAAAGTCTAAATGACAGCATCATTATCATTATAAATAGAAGATCATAAACAACATAATCATCATGATAGTCTAGATGACATACTCATGCATAAAAGTCTTAATCACAACCATAATTTGGTAACTTACATAGTGCCATCGCAAACTAGCCAAAATAGGCTGAATTAAACGGGTTTCAACATCACAAACCCAAAGCTGTTTTCAACATCACAAACTCAAAGCTGTTTTCAACATCACCATCATGAAATTACTTCTTCTTGCTGTCGTGAGAACAATTGAACCACTCACACATCTTATAAGATGGTTTTCTCAGCCTTCCAGTACCTGAAGCTCTTGGTGGTAGGTACCTTTTCTTTTCCCTTGGCTTGGTAGTAGTAGTAGATGAACTTGGCATAGCAGCAACAATAGTAGATGAACCTGGCCTAGAAGCAGCAGCAATAGATGCAGGCCTTAAAGCAGCAGCAGCAGAAGTACTTGCTACCCTTGTTGCTCTCCTAGTTGCAAGAGGAGATATACTTCTTGCCCTGGGTGCTACAGGAGTTGATGGAGCTGGACTTAGGGCTGATAGAGCTCTTGGTACTGTCTTGGGGCTAGTGTATCAACTCTTTTGTTTTCCTGAAGTGACAACATACAAAGATTAGAACATAGTATAAGAAATGTCAGCATAAATTGATATTTTGGAAGTTTGGACAATTAACCTGGTGTTGGTTCCTTCTCATTGCAAGGGTTGGCTTAAGATTTTTGTGGCAGCTAGCTAGTGTACCTATGCCCACTCAAATTGTAATTACTACAAGTGATTGATGCCATCCTAGAAGTATCCTTGGTAGCTGACTTCTCAAAATGATTCATTCTCTTCTTTGTCTGCTTCTTTCCTGGCTTGTCTTTGAAAACATGTGGCTCTATGTCAGGGGTCCCGTCTTTGGCCATAGATCAGGCACATGCATATGGTAAACAATTGGATTGTAGGCTTGTTGATACATTGGTTTCTTGAAGAAACCATTAACAAAATCTTCTGGATGTAGTTTGGCCTTGTTAATTGATGAAACACCATGATTGCAAGGAACCTCAGTCATGTCCCATATTCTACACCCACATGTATGATCTTTCAGATTTACTGCATATGTGCTTTCTTCACTTGTAACCTGGTATAGATTAGGTCCAACCTTGATTGACTGATAGAATATGGAGTGATGTTTTGCTTCTTCCAGCTTTCCAGCATATGTTGGGCATATCTGCCACTTAGCTATCTCAGTCTTGGTCCTATTGGCATTGATCTTAACTAGAAATTTTGTTCTGATGCCATCAACCATGCTTTTAATTGGTTGTCCTCTCACATCAAGTATCATTTTGTTGAATACTTCACTTATATTGTTGACAACCAAGTCGGTTTTACAATTTGTGTCCATGGCATGTCTAGCCCATGTATGCTTGGGTATCTTACTAAGCCATTTCCAAGTTGCTTGACACTCTATTTTCATGCGATCCATTGCTTGATCGTATCCATGCTCAGTATATGAATAACTAGCCTGATCCATGTATTTCTTTAACTCTTCACCTCTAAAGCCAGCTGTTTGAAAGTTCTGATAAATATGTCTAAGGCGGAATCTTTGAGGGCATTTTGGGAAGACATTGGTTATTGCTTTAAGAAGAACATGTGTAAGTAACTAATGTTTAAACATGATGGCACAAGACACTATTTATAACTACTTAGCATGGTCTAACTTGCAATTGTACTACATATAGAGTGATGATGTATGACTTATCTTTTTTCTATTGGGTATGATAGTGTAGTAGCCATATTTCCCTAACTCACCACCAAAATCATACTTAAGTTGTGTTAGAAACCATGCCCAGCTGGCAGTGTCTTCATTGTCAGCAATTGCAAATGCAATGAAAAAAAGATGTTGTTATTACAATCTCTACCAGTTGCAGCCAATATTTGTTGCCTTGTGGTCAACTTAATGAAGCAGCCATCAACACCTTCAGCAACACAAATTACATTAGTACCACGATAACAACCAGGACAACATAAATGATTGTGTTTACACAAATTAATGTAAGTACATATGAAGGGTCTACATCATTTATGAAACGCTCTCTGCAAGCATTTAGGCACATGAACAGGCCATGGAATCTAGGATTTAAGCTAGGATGGACCTTCAATTGCTTTGTTGTAACAATGCATCTACTCCAGGATTGGTATCTAGCACGGCTTGGAGGTAATCCCCTATCCTTGTCTATTGCACCCTCTGATCTCCTTGGATAACACTCTTAGCTGCTTCCTAGATTTGTAGGCCATGTGAATGGACACTTCTATTCCATGTTTATTCTTCAAATTGTCTATTATTGTCTAGACTGGTGTGCTTATGTCTTCCCTCAACTGTTCTTCACACTCATCTGCCAACTACCTTGCAGTCACTTTGGTGCTCTCTCCTACAACATCACAATTGTGGTAAAAGTTCATCTTCTTTATGCGAAATGTTCTCTCATGTGCAATTTTGATAAGAAACAACGAAAACAAGACAATCTTCTGTACTGCAAACTGCAATAACTCTATGTGAGCAGTTTCTATGAAAAGAGTAGTTCCTATTTTGTGAGATGTGAAATGTAAGAAGTGCCCTCCTGAATTGTTGGACATCTAGGAAACAAAGTTTCTTCATATATTGTTCTTGTGGGTTCTCCCTCTTCTCACCATACCAAACCCTAGGCTTCTTCTTTCGGGCCCTACTCTTCCTACCATTTGGTTTGGTTGTCTAAATATTGGAAGCTGAGCACCATCATTATCATCGTGAATTAAGTCACCTGGGTTGCTCTCCTCATCAGATGAAAGTATCCAATCTTGCTCTATGATTTGATCCAGAGTTCCTTGTGATTTGGTTGTTGGCCCCTTCCTCTGAATTCCTCTTGTGTTGCTGCTTCCTCCTGCACTACTTCCTCCCACAATGCTTCCTCATATCCTGCCCTCCTCTGCTTGCTCCTCCTGTCCTGCCTCCTTCTCTCCTGCTTCATCCTCCCCCTTCTCCTCATCTGGTTCATAAAGCTCTTCTACATCAGTGTCTCCTTCAAAGTGATTGAGAGGATCAACTCTATGCCTCTTCATTGCCTCCATCCTAGCTATTATGTCATCATCTGCTAAAAGTTAATTCTCATTATCACTGTCAGTTAACTCTTCACCAGGTAGCTCTAGGAGTTTTCTTTTTGCTGCCTTGTACTTCTCTTTTTGTTTCTTATTGGTCCTGAACTTCTGAATCTCTTCATTCCTCCTATGCTCCATCATCTGCTCAATCTTCTCTTGCTCTTGGTCTGTCTCCATGAAATACTCATGCCTCTCATCACCATAGTCCAATGCAAACTCTGGTTCACTTGGACCCTTAAGATTCAACAAACATGAACTCTCCAGGGTGTTCATGACCTGGATTGGCTGTGGTTGGGGGCTTCACTGGACTAGGGGAAACAACTCCTGAAGTATCTACCTCATAGACAAGTGGTACACCTAATTCAGACAAAGGGACCTGCTCTTCATAAACGTGACCAATGTTTAGGTTAGCTGGTGTTGGTGCATCACTTCTCATAATTGTAATGTTATCCACATTATTTACTTTACTAGTTATATCATCCAACATTTCTTCCACCTTATCATCATCAGTTAATTCTTCCATTCCTGACACCCCAACTCATGGATCTCGGACATAATACATAAAATCTCTCGAACTAAAGCCTTTTATCTCTATTAGTGCAATCAGATTCCATTAGGTTATGTCTGATAAGAAAATTGTTCTTTCCAAATTATATCTGTCCAAGAAATGGAACCTCACTTCCATTCTTCATCATCCAACCTAGTTCATTTAATAGTGCTTAAAATTCAGATAAAACTAGTGTTCAACAGTACATGTACATATGTTTAGTTAAAACTAGTGTTAAACATTCAGTTAAAATTTCAGATAGAATTCAGTTAAAAGTGAGTAATGAGCCATTCTGTCAAATTTTCTACAAATTGGTGTTACAATTAAGTTAAAAAATACCTTGCAGTTAAAATTCAATTAACATGACTAAATAATTCTGGACAAGGTACTTTGCAGTTCACAACCAAGACTTACTTACAATAATCCTAACAATAAATCCAGTAATAAAATGCTACAATCCTAACCATAAACCCAATAGCACTACACCACGGTAGAGCTTAGGTGACACACTTCTGTGGGCAAAGATCTACTAATTTTCATAAATTAGATGTTGGTGTAACTTTTAACTTTTGTCTTCGTATCAAGTGTCGGCAGATGTATAACATTGTTGACACGCTAAGTGTGGGGAAGCACGAAGCGACAATGTGTGTGTCAGCAATTGTTTAATGACGTGCTATGTGTCGGCATGTGTGTGCCTTGACATATTTTTTATTGGCATAGGTATGTATTTAGCAACCTAAAATGTACAGGCATATGTAGGATGTATGGACTCGCATTAAGCATTAAGTGTCGACGTAGGTGGACACATGTCAATAGTTCAGAATTCAAAAAATTGGCGCGTGTTCGGCGCCGAAGAGAAATTTTCACCCGTTCGTGTAAAGTATCCTCGGTGCAAAATGCCCTTCCCCGTGCAGAATTTTCCAAATCGAAGCCCCACCGCAGCCGCTGCCCTCGCGCTGGATCTACTCTCCCCGCCGATGAAGCGCTCCATCCACTATTCCCGCCGCCGCCGCCGGGTAAGTGCTCCCATCGCCCGAGCGCCCCCCCCCCCCCCCCCCCCCCCCGCGCGCGGCGCCCGCCGGATACGCGGGCCAATCCCCACCCGCGATGTAAGTCGTAGCCCAGCGCTGCGCCCCCCCCCCCCCCCCCCCCGCCCCACCCCACCCCGCCCCGTGCCGGGACAACGATCCAGACGCCGCGCAGGCCGGACCCCTGAAGCAACAGTACCAGTCGCTGCCCCTTCCTCCTATCTTCTGCCTCTCCGTCCTACCTCGAGTCGTCTCCGTCCATCCCCAGCCATCCCTCCCTAGCCTCCATCTCATCCATGTTTGATGCGTTGGCATACTGTAGCCTGACCACCAGAGGCCTTTACTCGGCGTAGCTGTTTGGAACAACACCGGCTGGTACCGAGCTGTAGTACTATTGCGGTAAACAAGTGGCCATCGACATGTGTCTCCGCTGGTGCTGAGTGCTGACTCGAGGATGGACATCTTGGCGAGCATCTCGTGCTCATCTCATGTCCTGCATCTGCTGGATGTACTCTATGGCGTCCCTAGTAATGGACACTTTGTCCATCTGCAAGTCTAGTGTCTTCCCAAGTTTACGATTTCACAATCAAATACGTAGGTGTGCACATGATCTGCTATGGTGTGTAATCTGAATGGCAAACTTGTGTAGTGTGTGTGTTCCCGTGTTGGTCTGGTGGCGTGACTATCTGTTTTGTTGTGATTTGCAGCGCAGCGCAAGCGAGATATCGGTGAACAGCACCCCCCGTGTTCCATTGTTTGACATCTTCCCTACTGCTGCATGGCTCCATCTCCCGCGGGTTCGTTGCTGCTATCGTTGGTGTTGTTCGTGTTCGATTTGATCATCCTGTTGTTTCCTGCTGCTGCAGGAGGTTGCAAGGTTGGTGAGCTTTTCCTTTTCTTCCACCCTCATTTAGGTGTTTATATTTCCTCGGATCTGATTAAATTCCTTTGGATGCATTAGGTGGTCAGATCTGGTTGGATCTTTGGGATTTTTTGTTGCTATGCGGGAGGTGCTGCAGCATGCCGAGATTTACACCAATTTTTTGTTGCCCTTTTCTATTTTTTCGGTGGCTGTGGGTTTGGCGTGGGCTCCTATTGTTGGGTTCTGTCAGTCAACTATCTCATTGGCATGTCTCTTGGTATGGTTAGCCCCTGTTTTAGGTGTTTGACTTGAGTATTAATCGATGTATTAGTCAAATATATTTGTCTATTGGTTTGGGTTGGTCCCTGCTTTAGTTCTTTGGATTGACGATTAATTACCTGGATGGTTAGTTCTAGGGATTATGCATGTTCATTATGCAGCTTTTGCTTGCATCACGTTTTTGTGCTTTATTAGGCACTCTATGTTGCAGTGTTCTATATTAGACAATTCATATATTTTTTGCAGGCAGTGTACAGATGTGGATTGGACTGTACTTACGGCCTACCATCTTCTATATCACCATAACATACTTTTGTGCAGAATAATATCTCCAAATCACATCCTCCCTGATACCGATTTCTTGTGAAATCTTGACGCTAACATTGTGCTCTTGTGTTCATGTTGCCTTCTGTTCTTGTTGTTGCCACTGTAAAATTCTATATCTATATACACATATATTATGGAACAGAGGGGAGGGAGCTTTCGTAATGCCACGGTTCTTGTTGTTGCTGCATTTTATTTGGTACTTGTGTAAAATTTTGTTGTTATTTTAGTTCAACTACTTGATTGTTGTATAGACTGCTAACTCATTTGTAAACACTTACAGGAGCAGGAGCAAAAATGGCAACCACATCAAGAAGCACAAAAATAATTCCTAAACTTAGATGGCAACCACATGAAGAAGCGCAGAAAAAATCGAGCAAATCATAATCAAAATCACACATCTGGAAGTAAGAGTTTTGCTCGGGTTGACACTAAAATGGTATGCAACTAGGCAGCCCTTATTTGAACTTAGATGTTTGTACATTTTGCTCATTGTTTTAATCCTTTGATTACTTGACATAGACCGAGGTGCTCAAGCGTTGCCCTCATAGACATGAACTGTTTATTGAAACACATACACATCGAATTAGTGGAATGAATTCCTAAAAAAGGGTCCGCATTAAGAATTGTAAGTTCATATGCACTTGAATTTTTCGATGCCTTTCATATTTTTGTTTATGTAGTAAATACTAGGAGCACATAACACATTCCTGAAATTTACAGAAAGAACTTCAAGATGAAGCAGTAAAGCACCCTGAATTAGTGGACAATGGTATTGAGGATGGTTATTTGTTTGCATTTGTTTGTGGAAAAGAAAAAAAATGGATATGTTTGTGGTATAGGATTGGGGCCAACTCCATCTGAACTAGAGTTGCCTGGAACCTAGCAGTATAAATCTACAAAGCTTCAAATGGCAATGGAAGCGTGTCGTGTATCTGACCAAAAAGTGGAACATTTGCAAGAACGGACGACATGAAGAAGAAAATGGTGGAAATGGATGACATGAAGAAGCAAATGGCTGAGATGAGGGAACTTCTTTTGTATTCAAAGGGGCAACAAGATGAAAACATACCTACAAGAGGTCTATTATATTGTACCTCTGCGATAGTGGAACATGTAATAACATCTACAATGCTTCATTTTGATGTAGGTCATAAGGACAAGAGAAACTAGTAATACTAAAGAAGGTAATGATATTCAGGAGGACGTGGCTAAGTCAAATGTTATTGGAAGAATAGTTGTTAATACAGAGAAATATGACAAGCAACAAGGGGTAAATCTTCCTTTCCTGCTTGTTATTATGGCCCTCTTTTAGGCTATGATTCAACTTCAATGAAAATTCATTTGACTTAAGTCTAAATTATAATTCATTTAAAAAGATTTTGTCAATATGATGCTTTATTAACTTATGTTTTTCTGCTTGGGATTCCCTATGCTTTTGTACACAACAGTATGTATATGTACACTTGAACTTGCTTCTTTAAAATGAAATTATGTTCTGAATTACAATTTTTCCCCATAGGGTGGAAGAGATGTGATACTATATAGCATCACTAGACCTTTAAATGTTGCTATTGCCTAAGGAACAATTCAAACAACTAATCCAAAGGCTGTGGTGGGGGTGAGCCTCTAGGTTTTCAATTTGTTGAAATTGTCGTCCATTCGGTGTTCAAAAGGGAAACTGTCTTGCCTCGTCCATATGGAGATGTGATTACCATGGCACATGTTAAGGGGAAATCAATTGCATGGCCATCTGGTATGGTAAGAATCCAGAACACTTGCTTTATTTTATTTTCTGCTAATTGGTCACCTATTAGCCATGGGAGATGCTAAGTAATTATTAATGTGGTAGATCAAAGATGCGCAGAAGGCAACAAATGTGCCACGAGGTGTAGGTAATATAACATACTCCATACATCAAGTTTGCTACGATCCATTCTTTTTATGTGATGTGATGAAGTTGCTGTGATTGGAATAAGTGGAATGTTGGTTGCATGTCAGAAACCATCTATTTAATATCATGTTTTCCCCCTATCTAATTCATGTTATCGATTTACTTCTTGACTGTATAATATTATCGGAAGTAGACACATGGGCAACTTCCATGTAAAGAATTTCTAAATCATATCTGTAATTTATTCAGGAGAATAAAGCCATGCATAATCAGTTTGTACCAATTTTTGTATGAAGTTTGAACATTTTTTGGGTTGAATGCTCACTTTCTTGAGAAAATTGTATGGATTTCAGGTACTTAGCAACCTAGCGCATGGATATGATGACTTTGTATGTTGTACACACCTATCTAGACAGAGTATGTGTTGGCAAACGTACCTAACTAACCTGACATTTTAAGTCTTGGCCAAGGTATGTGTCTAGACCAATAGACTAAGTGTCGGCAAAGGTAGATGCCTAGACAAGCAGACTAAGTGTCAGCAAAGGTAGATGCCTAGACAAGCAGACTAAGTGTCGGCAAACACATACACCTGTAAGGACAATCTATATGTCGCCAAAGGTAGGGTGTATGCCCACAAACCAACTGTCGGGGTACGTAGGGTGTATGCCAACATACCAACTGTCAGGATATGTGGGGTATATGTATGCAGTAAATGTGTCGGTGTAGGTAGGGTGTATGCCGACTGAAAATGTGTCGGGAAGTAAAAACTGCCGGCAATACCTTCGTCAACAGCAAGTCCTCCGACTGTTTTATCTTGTGTCGGCATAGGTGTTAGCTACAATTTATGTGTCGGCAAAGGTATCCTATGCCAATAGATTGATGTGTCATAAAATCTTGACCGTGGTGTAGTGTACCTACAACTCTAAAACGCCCCAACTCTTGAACAGTTAAACCCTAACCCTAGAACCCTAACCTTAGAATCCAAATCGGGGAAAAGAGAAAGGAGGGAGAAAGGAGGGAAAGAGAAAAGAGAAAGTGTGGAGTGACGCGGTCGGTATGTCCGACGCAAGCCGACCGCGTCGTTTCCACTAGACGGCGTCGACTGCCCAGCCGTTATGCCACGTAGTGTCAAATCGGACCCTAGCTGTCAGAAACGCGCTCAAACGGAGCAAATCGCTCAATCAATGCATATTGCAAAAATTTTACTAAATGCGCGGTGTTTTTTGTAAATGATTAGTGACCTCGTGATTTTCTGCAAACGATGCCTCGAATATGATGGTGTTTTGCAATTCATTCAAGAATGAGGTGCGAACAGAGTTTAAACAGGGTTGAGGGCGCGCTGGAGCCGAATCAATCGGTCCTCCTCAGTCAAACCATGAACGCTTTGTGTTCTGTGCCAGACAGTCCCAACAAAAGACACAGGCAACTAAAACGGATGAAAACTATACCCGCCAGCCTGCTGGGCCGGATGTAGCCTACCAACCACGTTCACAGTGAATTGACGGAGGCAGCTCGCTTACGCAAGGTGGAGGAGATCTTTTTGAGAAAAAAAAAGGCAAGTGTGGAAGAAAATAAAGTCGATGGTTGGTGGGTGATCTGACCCACCGCAAAAAAATGGGTTTGGTGGGCTTCCGCAAGGGCTGCAGCACAGGTTGTGCAGTCCCGCACTCTCACGGTCTCACCAGCAACACTCATGCACGCCCTTGCGCGGCCCCCGCTCCTATAAATTGCGTGGCCGGGATCTGCGGACTAGACCGCGCACACACTCGACCTCTTCCTTTCGGTTCCTCGGCCTCCTGAACGATAGCATCGGCACAACTGTACGAGGTTAGCAACTCACCGCCTCCTGATCATGCTTCGATGATCCTTCTTCTTTTTCATCATACGTGGGTCGCTTAATTACTACTAGCTTTGTCGTGATGAACGCATGGCTGTTAGTTAGGGTAAGGGGGGTGTGGGGTTGTGGTTGGTTGAGTAGATGGTTGGAGCAGGTGGGTGGGTCGCGGTGCCCGGCCGGCGGCGCTACGTCCAATAAGCGTGCTGCCGCTCCTCGTCGGAGCGGCAAGCCTGGTGTATCCGGGTGTGGTCGGCGTGGCGGCGGCGTCGACTTTGCTATGGATCTTTTGTTCCTCCGGCTGCGTCGTCCTCACGGCAGTTCTTGCGCTGATGTGTGGCCGGGTGGATGTGTACACGGGGTCGCCGGCTGGTGTTGCTTCTGATGGCAACGGAGGCGGCGGCTTCTGTTCTGGCGCAGGGTTGATTAGTCGTTGAGGGGGACGGCGGATCTAAGGCTCGTCGGGCACGGGGTGGTCCTCGGCCGATGTGCCCTTTCTTCGCCTCTTTAAAGCCTCGATGCGATGGTGTCCGGTGGGTCTTCGGCTCGAGGCTCTGGTCGCTCCTTCCTCCGATGGCGGCTTCGACGGCGTGGGGAGGATGGAGGCAGATCCAGGATGGTTCAGCAATCAACCCCCTCAGGGACCTGTTTGTTATTTTTCTTGTTTTGGGGCCTTTTTTCCTGTTGTGCCTGGACGGGTTGCCCTTGCCCCTCTTCTGGCTTATTATTCCAGGCTGTGCGATAGTATATTGCTCTCTAGCTGGGACAGTACCGTGATTTTGTGGCATGACTGATATTTGTTTGATTCTAAATTTCTAATATATAATCTTTTTTATTGCAGAGCAAAGAAATGGCGGCCGAGACTTTCCTCTTCACCTCCGAGTCCGTGAACGAGGGCCATCCCGACAAGCTGTGCGACCAGGTCTCCGACGCCGTCCTGGACGCCTGCTTGGCCCAGGATCCCGACAGCAAGGTTGCCTGCGAGACCTGCACTAAGACCAACATGGTCATGGTCTTCGGCGAGATCACCACCAAGGCCACCGTCGACTACGAGAAGATCGTGCGTGACACCTGCCGCGACATCGGCTTCGTCTCTGACGACGTCGGTCTTGACGCCGACCATTGCAAGGTGCTTGTCAACATCGAGCAGCAATCCCCTGACATTGCCCAGGGTGTTCACGGACACTTCACCAAGCGTCCCGAAGAGGTCGGCGCCGGTGACCAGGGCATCATGTTCGGCTACGCCACCGATGAGACCCCTGAGCTGATGCCCCTCACCCACATGCTCGCCACCAAGCTTGGAGCTCGCCTCACCGAGGTCCGCAAGAATGGCACCTGTGCCTGGCTCAGGCCTGATGGAAAGACCCAGGTCACCATTGAGTACCTAAATGAGGGTGGTGCCATGGTGCCTGTTCGTGTGCACACCGTCCTCATCTCCACCCAGCATGACGAGACCGTCACCAACGATGAGATTGCCGCGGACCTCAAGGAGCATGTCATCAAACCGGTGATTCCCGGGAAGTACCTCGATGAGAACACCATCTTCCACCTGAACCCATCTGGCCGCTTCGTCATCGGTGGACCTCACGGTGACGCTGGTCTCACCGGCCGCAAGATCATCATCGACACCTATGGTGGCTGGGGTGCCCACGGCGGCGGCGCTTTCTCAGGCAAGGACCCAACCAAGGTTGACCGCAGTGGTGCCTACATTGCCAGGCAGGCTGCCAAGAGCATCATCGCCAGCGGCCTCGCACGCCGCTGCATTGTGCAGATCTCATACGCCATTGGTGTACCTGAGCCTTTGTCTGTGTTCGTCGACTCCTATGGCACCGGCAAGATCCCCGACAGGGAGATCCTCAAGCTCGTGAAGGAGAACTTTGACTTCAGGCCCGGGATGATCAGCATTAACCTGGACTTGAAGAAAGGTGGAAAGAGGTTCATCAAGACCGCTGCTTACGGCCACTTTGGCCGCGATGATGCTGACTTCACCTGGGAGGTGGTGAAGCCCCTCAAGTTCGACAAGGCATCTGCCTAAGAAGAAGACATCACAGTGGAGTTATTCTTGGTCTGCTGCCACTCGAGTTCAACAATCCTTTTGCTCCTGGGAAGTAAGAAGAAGCATTCGACATCACCACGACGTGCTGCACTGGTCTTACCGTCTAGTGATCAGTGCTAAGTTTTCTTACTGGTGTATCCATTCATATATTTTTCCTTTTCTGTTTGAGTGTGCTGAAACTGCTGAGTGATGTGCAGTTTGCTCTGTCACTCGCCCCGTCACTTCCACTTTTCATATTCAGTTTTGTGTAGTTTCCCCTCATAAAGCTCTTTCTTCTGGAGTCTAAAGAGCCATGTTGTGTAGTTCCCCTCATAATGCTTTTTCTTCCAGAGTCTAAAGAGCCATATGTAATTCTATTGCCCCGTTCTTCCCAAATTGTGATTCTTCTAAGCAGTACTGTACTTTATATACTGTTCAAGGTTTTTAATCATGGTTTGTGCAATTGGTAAATGTAAGCCCAACTCAAGCAAAAGTGGTTTGATGTGATCTGGATTTATACTGCCAAAGTCATTTTGATTCACTTGACTCTGTTCTTGGCCCACACTAAGGTGCCCAAATCATCGTAATGTAAACTGCAATCCATGCCTTGCCGTGCCGCTTTTCGTTGCAGGTCACTCTTTTTTCCCTGACTTTGGTTGGAATTGTTTGCTGATCATTCTGTGATGGTCCATATGGCCTGTTCAGCCTCATGTCATTCTCCTCTTTTTTCTCCTTCTAGATTTAGCCGTGACAGCAGGAGTGGTTGGCGGCCAACACTCACATGTCATCACGTATGAAGCAAAGCCAATGCTCCTGGTACACATGTATAAGGTACTGACTAACAAAACTCTGAGAGCATGATATATTTCCTTTATTCAATTAGTTTTTTTAAGGTTCGAAAGAATATCAAAATTGGGTTCTGTTTATTGAATGTTGAGTTGTAGTGCTGTCGGCAGAAAGGCTTTCTCATTACAGTAGACGAAGAAAGACATTTTACATGTGATCCAAGTCGGTTTACATTACGAGTGTCTGAGCTTACCACCCGGGGTATTGGTTATAAAAAAATGCGAGACTTGGTATGTTTCTTCCCTTACCTGATCATCATCAATGTCCAATAACAAATTTAACTGTAGAAACAGAAGACATGATACGGACAAGGCATTAGTAAACCGACCAAGTTGGGTGAGGTACGTTCAAAAATTATTCTTTATCTGCCACAACAAATTTATACGAATAGGTAATCAAGCACAAACCTGGAAGGCTGCAATTGCCATAATACATTAATCTCCAATGAAGCTAGAACAAAGATGAAAATCTTCTGGGCGTAATTGGAGCATGATTCCTGCCTGACTGCCACAATACTTCCAGTAAACCTGAGAGGTATGATGAACAAATTCCTCAACGCTTACCACACTATGATAAAAACTACTTGCAAAGTTCACCACCTATCGGTCCTGTAAGTAACTGAAGTGGAGGCTATTCATATTTTGCCCAGAGCGCAAGAAAAACATGAAAGGAAATCCTAGTGATAAGAGTGGTATGAAAACCTGCAAATACTCTAAGTAAAGTACCCATGACAGTTAACATATACTTATGAGTTTTCCTTTCTTATTGGCCCTTGGAAAGGACCAAACATAGTAGATGTCCATACAAATGAACTCTCAATAAATAAATAAATAAATAAATAAGTAAATAAATAAAAGGCTTTTCTCATACAGGATTGCTACTCCAGTATCCAGGTAGCATGTCTATGAAACTGGCAAAGCCAAATGTGAATTTGGACCGGAAATGTTGCCCCATTGGCGTGAGAGGTTGTCAGAGATACATTTTTAGTAGATTATAGACCGGCACTTAATTATTTCCAGAATGTGAACACAAACCATGGCATCGTATTTTTAGGACCTGTTTTGACTGTAAACATAATGTAATCAACAGAAACTTGCAGAAGAACATAGTGACACTATTTCATAGATTTACTATCCAATATATAAAATATACAATTGCTGAGATAAATCCCATCATTCTCTGAAAGTTAATTGTATTAGGACCCAGTGGAGTACCAGAACAAATAAATATATAGGTAAAACTGTGTGTATAAATGATGTCTGCAGAACCCGTTAAGGTTTAAACGGTTCAAAATTCTCAAAACATGTGAAACAAATACTAGAACATCACCCATATGGATATGATATAAGATGATCTAACGGAGTGATTGGGAAAATATGACTTTATGTGCCCTCGGCAGAAATTACAGTCATTTCAGCTCACTGTGACATATATATGAAGGGCACATAAATTTATGTTTTTTGTTCAATCACTCCATTAGATCATTTGACGTTGTAGTCCTAGTGTCAATAGTATGTTTTTTCATAGTTACGTTGGAGACGTATCAGTGTCATGTATGGTAAGATCAACACTAGTGAGAAGGGGCGAGCACAACATAGGCCGTGCAGAACCAAGCACCATGTAGTGCATCAGCCCCACCCCAGGGGAAATGCTTCCCTGATGCAGCCAACCTACATGCAGGCTGCCAAATGAGATGCACAACCTGGATTTTGGACTGTATTTACTCAGATGGGCCCAACTGACTCACGGATGCAAAGACCCCCCAAATGGTGCAACCTTCCAAACACATCTTTAACAAATCAGCAAAAAACAACATACCATTTTGCAAGGACCAAATGCCAACGAGCACCCACAAAAAGGAAGCACGACGCAACAACAACCCAAGCGAGCACTTCGTCTTGTGATTGCTCTTGGGGCTTTGGGAATCCTCAACATTGAGAAATTTGTAGGAGCACTTTGCCTTTTGGTGCCCATGGTTAGAGCGGTGAAAGCACAATCACTCTCTTGGTGGTTTGGTAATTAATGTGAATATACATATTAGTGAACTAATATTTTTCTTGAGTATATCAGGAAGTCTATTCTTGGTACAACAATTGGATGTGATAGTGAACCCCTCAGGATGCTAAAGATGCATGTTGGCAAAGCTTCCAGACTCTACATTTTGGTTTAGTGGTCCAAGATCATATTGAGTCCATAGGAAAGCTAATACTATTAAAATTGGATGTGGTTTTGATGATGGTCTAACTGCTCAAGTGCTTAGAGACATTTGCGCCAAAAATCCTCAGTCACATTCTCACAATCATCTATGTCCTGAACCACATAGTCAATCTTGATCCTATCGATATGGATCTAGATGGACGCACATATATACACTTGACATAGGCACTCCCTAAACCCTAGCATCACGGTCTCATCGAGTTGGCCCCTTTGATCCCACCGAAGAGCACTGGCCAACCTTATGTTATCAATTGAACTTCAATCAAAATTTTTTATCGGCTCCAATCGATGAAACCAGAGTGTGAAAAGTGCTTAGGTCAGCATCGCTCTGTCCCATCGAGAGGTTTCATCCGGTGTGACCAACAAGCCTAAAGTTTAAATCTTTTGTACTGGTCGGTCTCACCCAAGTGTTTCAGCTGGTCCCATTGAGTAGTGCATAAAGGTGTGTAATGGTTGGATTTTTTATGTTGCCTATATATACCCCCACCAATTCCACCAACTCTCAGAGAGCAACTGGTTTGAAGCTACCACTTCCCATATCCATTTTCAAAGAGAGAACCACCTATACTTGTGTTGAGATCAAGAGGATTCCACTTCAACCTTTGATCCTTGATCTCTACACTCCTCAAGTTGCTTTCCACCCAAATCCGTATCCAATAACATAGTGAATCTGTGAAGAGTGTTTGAGTGTTGAGGAGACTATATTTTGAAGCACAAGAGCAAGGAGCTCATCATAAACAACAACATATATTACCTTTTGGAGAGTGGTATCTCCTCGATTGGTAAGGTGTCACTTGGGAGCCCCCAATCTTGTGGAGTGATGTTGGAAATATGCCCTAGAGGCAATAATAAATTGGTTATTATTATATTTCCTTGTTCGTGATAATCGTTTATTATCCATGCTATAATTGTATTGATTGGAAACTAAATATATGTGTGGGTATATAGACAACATTATGTCCCTAGTATGCCTCTAGTAGACTAGCTCGTTGATCAAAGATGGTCAAGGTTTCCTAGCCATGTACATGAGATGTCATTTGATAACGGGGTCACATCATTAGGAGAATGATATGATGGACAAGACCCAAACTATAAATGTAGCATATGATCGTGTCAGTTTATTGCTACAGTTTTCAGCATGTCAAGTATCTCTTCCTATGACCATGAGATCATGCAACTCACTGACACCAGAGGAGTGCCTTGTGTGTATCAAACGTCGCAACGTAACTGGGTGGCTATAAAGGTGCTCTACAGGTATCTCCAAGGGTGTCTGTTGGGTTGGCATGGATCAAGACCGAGATTTGTTACTCCGTGTGATGGAGAGGTATCTCAGGGTCCACTTGGTAATACAACATCACAATAAGCCTCGGAAGCAACGTGACTAAGTGTTAGCCACGGGATCTTGTATTACGGAACGAGTAAAGAGACTTGATGGTAACGAGATTGAACTAGGTATAGAGATACCGACGATCGAATCTCGGGAAAGTAACATACCGAAGAACAAAGGGAACAACATACAGGATTAACTGAATCCTTGACATAGAGGTTGAACCGATAAAGATCTTCATAGAATATGTAGGAGCCAATATGGGCATCTAGGTCCCTTTATTGGTTATTGGCCGTAGAGGTGTCTCGGTCATGTCTACATAGTTCTCGAACCCGCATGGTCTGCACACTTAAGGTTCGATGACGTTTCGGTAGTATAGAGTTATGCATGGTGGTGACCAAAGGTTGTTCGGAGTCCCGAATGAGATCCCAGATGTCACAAGGAGCTCCGTAATGGTCCAGAGGTAAAGATTGATATATAGGAAGTCCCGTTTTGGTCACCAGAAAAGTTTCGAGCTCATCAGTAGTGTACCAGGAGTGCCGAGAGGGTACCGAGGGACCATCGGGAGGGGTGTTGTCGGGGATACACAAAATAGGTAGGCCCATGAAGGGTCGAAATATCATAATACCATGGGGTCCACACACCAGGTGGGTCCGGATTAATACATACATACTATTCACTCCACCGAGTACGTTCCATCCACTTGGCGACAGTCAACCACTCAGCCATATGTCTCACTCGGATATGCGAAGACCAACAAGGCAGTCGAAGCATCATTCTCATTTTGGAGGTTTTGTAGTGGGCTGACTTTATGGCAGCAATGCCCCATCTTGTAACATAGGAGGTGAGGGGGTGACGCACTCTATATAAGCCACCACCACCACATAGCTCAGGCTAGCTTCTTGGCCCTTGGCTCTCTCTCGCCATTAGTCTCAGGACTTAGGTCAGGCTTGGAGATCCGTTCTCCTTTCTCCCTCTCAAATACACCATGTAACTCATGTTCATGACGAATAAGAAAAGCCTCTCCGGAGCACGAGACGTAGGGTTGTTATCTCCACCGTGAGAGGCCCGAACTCGCTAAAACCAATGTGTCACCCATTTGCATCTCGATAGATCATGCTTCGTTATCCCACCCCTCTTTAATGTCAGAATCGCTCCCACGACATTTGGCGCCCACCGTGGGGCATGACGTCTATCGAACCATGATGCAGATGGTTATTTCTTCGATCACCGATGGCCGTTCGATTTCCGCTGGTGCTTTCTATTCGGTTTCATCTCCATGTTCTAAGTTCGAACACATTTGTTTGTACTGTTCATCTTCGCGACGAGCATTGCATCGCAAGAAAAAGAAAAACTGACATCCATCCAAGCAGCAACACCGGCGTGAAAGCAGGAAACTCCGACCTTGGCTTAGCCGACTGCACCTCCACGTACGGCTACCGGTGCCGTCTGCCTCATCGTCGTCATGCACAACTTTCGGCGTTGTCTGCCTTATCGTCATCACGCATGATCGCCAGCCTCGTTCGCTTCACCGTCGTCATGCATGACCACCGGCATCGTCTCCAACGACGTCGCTGAGCCCTCGCGCACGGTCGTCGATGCCGTTCGTCTTGTCGTCGACTTCGGCCTCATGTCCTCGGCCGCTCGACGGCAACCTCCGTGGTGGAGGCACATGCCCAACGCGGCGCGGGCACTCACACTCCTTCCTCTAGCGTCGGTCACTGGCTACGATCTCCGTGGCGGAGGAGCGCTGCGATGACGACCTGTGGAACAACCTCGTCCCATGACCAATGGCCGTTCGGGTTCGAGGAAATCAATTCCTGGTAAGTGCATGCATAACGTGGACCGGTTCCTCGATCAATTAAACTGTAAAAAATGGAAACGACAAGACGTGGGCCTCGTAATTGTTCGGAGAGTTGATTGACCACCCCTCATTAAGCGGCCAATTGGTGAGTCTCTCCCACGCCGTTTCCTAATTATTGCGTCCATAAAAGTGCACCCTTTCCCTTACTACCTTTCCACTAGTAATTGATACGTCGTGGACAACCATCCGGCAATTAATTTTGTGGCTATGCTTACTGGCTAACATACAGGGGCGTTTTTGATCTAGCAAAAATATACGACTTGTAGCTACACTCGCTACTGACATGCAGGGTAACTTGTCCCGTTGCTGGGTCCGGACGACAACTCACTCGGACGGACATTTCGTTCAGGCAAGTAACAAGGTGACATGTAGACAACTAACATGCAGTCACTTGGCGAGACACGTCGTCATCACTCGGCAACCACGCGCATTGCCACTTGGCGAGGTACGTCTTGGTCATTTGGCAGCTCCGCGCATCGCCATTTAGTCGGACGCTCCATCATCACTCGGTAGCTCCACGCGTCGTCACTCTACTGGACGCGTCATCATCACTCGACGGCTCCGCGCATCGCCATTCAGGCAGACGCTCCATCGTCACTCGACAGCTCCGTGCGTCGTCACTCTACTGGACGCGTCGTCACCACTCGGCGAGGCACGTCTTCGTCATTTGGTAGCTCCGTGCATCTCCATCCAGTCAGACGCTCCATCGTCACTCCGCAGCTCCACGCGCCATCACTCTACTGGACGCGTCGTCATCGTCACTCGGCAGCTCCGCACATCACCATTCAGCCAGACGCTCCATCATCACTCGGCAGCTCCACGCGCCGTCACTCTACTTGACGCATCGTCATCACTCGGCAGCTCCGCACATCGCCATCCAGTCGGACGTTCCATCGTCACTCGGCAGCTCCGCGTGCCGTCACTCTACTGGACGTGTCGTCATCACTCGATAGCTCCGCGTATCACCATTCAGCTGGACGCTCCATCGTCACTCGGCAGCTTCACGTGCCGTCACTCTACTGGACGCGTCGTCACCACTCGGCGAGGCACGTCTTCGTCATTTGACAGCTCCACGCATCGCCATTCAGTCGGACGCTCCATCGTCACTCGGCAGCTCCGCGCGTCCTCACTCTACTGGACGCGTCGTCATCACTCGGCGAGGCACGTCTTCGTCATTTGGCAGCTCCGCGCATCGCCATTCAGTCGGACGCTCCATCGTCACTCGGCAACTCCGCGCATCGCCATTCAGTCGGACGCTCCATCGTCACTCGGCAGCTCCGCGCATCGCCATTCAGTCGGACGCTCCATCGTCACTCGGCAGCTCCGCGCATCGCCACTCGATGAGACACGTCTTCGTCACTCGGCAGCTCCGTGCATCGCCACTCAGCCGGACGTGTCTACTTCGCCCGATCGCTCCCGCACCATCAGACAGCTAAGTCATTCGTCATACGCTGCATTCAATTAAATAGTTGTTTCCGCATCACCGAGTGTCGAGGAAGTGACACATGACGTTCACCCGGAGGCCGCACCACCTAGTGTACCTCTGCGCTCGGTTGTTTATTTTTATGTGGGAACACTTCACTTCCGCTTCTTTTGGGTCCAGTAGTCAAACGAGTTCAGTCGGATCTTGCACTCTATTAGACCCTTGCCGGTCCCGAACCAACAAGCACCTGACACACCCAGCGGATGTCTATAGGTGTTATTTATACAAATTATTTCAGCAAATATCAGGTTACTTCAAGAACTTTTTATGTTGGCTTGTGCTATTTTTCGTACACAGGTTACGCATTCACTCGACGCATCTATGCACCATCTTCGTCGCTACTCAGGCTCAGTCGCCACGACGATCATTCATGTGTTTCCACTTGTTCAGACGCTTCCTCGATGGCATGATGGACTTGGCTGCCCCGCTTGCCGTCTCTTGATCGGCTATCTGTCGACGACAAGCTCGACTCAGCTGCCCTATGCGCCGTCACTTGGTCGATTCCTCTTCAATGAAAAACTCGACTCGGCCGCCCCACGCGCCATCACTTGGTCGATTCCTCTTCAACGGCAAGATCGACTTTGCCGCCCCGTGCGCCGTCACTTAGTCGACTCCACTCCGACAGATGCGTCTTCATCACTCGGCCGCCCCGCACGTCGCCACTCCGATGGATGCGTCTTCATCACTCGGCCGCCCCGCGCGTCGTCACTCCGATAGATGCGTCTTCATCACTTGACCGCCCCGCGCGTCGCCACTCTGACCGATGCGTCTGCTGGAAATATGCCCTAGAGGCAATAATAAATTGGTTATTATCATATTTCCTTGCTCATGATAATCGTTTATTATCCATGCTATAATTGTATTGATCGAAAACTCAGATACATGTGTGGATACATAGACAACACCTTGTCCCTAGTATGCCTCTAATAGACTAGCTCGTTGATCAAAGATGGATATGGTTTCCTAGTCATGGACATGAGATGTCATTTGATAACGGGATCACATCATTAGGAGAATAATGTGATGGACAAGACCCAAACTACAAACGTAGCATATGATCGTGTCAGTTTATTGCTACTATTTTCTGCATGTCAAGTATATGTTCCTATGACCATGAGATCATGCAACTCACTGACGCCGGAGGAGTACCTTGTGTGTATGAAAAGTTGCAACGTAACTTGGTGACTATAAAGGTGCTCTACAGGTGTCTCCGAGGGTGTCTGTTGGGTTCGCATGGATCAAGACCGGGATTTGTTACTCCGTGTGACGGAGAGGTATCTCAGGGCCCACTCGGTAATACAACATCACAATAAGCCTTGCAAGCAATGTGACTAAGTGTTAGTCACGGGATCTTGTATTACGAAACGAGTAAAGAGACTTGCCAGTAACAAGATTGAACTAGGTATGGAGATACCGATGATCAAATCTCGGGCAAGTAACATACCGACGAACAAAGGGAACGTCATACAGGATTGACTGAATCCTTGACATAGAGGTTCAACTGATAAAGATCTTTGCAGAATATGTAGGAACCAATATGGGCATCCAGGTCCCGCTATTGGTTATCGACCGTAGAGGTGTCTCGGTCATGTCTACATAGTTCTCGAACCCGTAGGGTCTGCACACTTAAGGTTCGATGACGTTTCGGTAGTATAGTCACGAGGAGCTCCGGAATGGTTCGGAGGTAAAGACTGATATATGGTGTTTGGTCTTCGGAAGGGTTCCGAAATTCACCAAAATAGTTTTAGATGCTTCCCGAAATGTTCGGGGTACAAGAACACTTTATTTGGGCCAAGGGGTAAATCCCATGAGGCAATAGGAAGGTGCAAAAGCTGATTTGCGGAGGCCAGGGACCAGACACCAGGGACCCTGGCGTCTGGGGCAAGACGCCGAGGACCTTGGCGTCTGGTCCTGGAGTCCGAGGAGGACTCTTGCCTTGCGGGCAAACCTACCTTGAGGAGGATTTTTCTCCAAGTTTCGATCCTAGGGCTCAGCATATAAATAAAGGGGCGGGGCTAGCACTTGGAACACATCAAGAAACCCTAAGCCACGTGCTGCCTCTCCTCTAGTTTGTAGTTTCTCCTCTAGATCGGTCTCAGAGGCGAAGCCCTGTTGGAATTGCTCCACCACCATCGCCGCAACGCCATCGCGCTGCCGGAGAACTCGTCTACCTCTCTACTCCCTCTTGTTTGATCAAGAAGGCGGAGATCGTCATCGAGCTGTACGTGTGCTGAACGCGGAGGTGCCGTCCGTTTGGCGCTAGATCGGAAGGACCGTGATCAAGATCGCGAGACAGATCGTGATGAGTTCGCGGGACGGATCGTGATTGGATCGCGGGACGGATCATGATGAGATCGCGGGACGCTCGGCGATTTGGATCGCGAAGACGTTCGACTACACCAACCGTGTTTCTTAATGCTTCCCGCTTAGCGATCTACAAGGGTATGTAGATCCACTCTCCCTCTCGTAGGTGCTCATCACCATGGATAGATCTTGCGTGTGCATAGGAATTTTTTTGTTTCCCATGCAACATTCCCCAACAGTGGCATCATGAGCTAGGTCTATGTGTAGATGAGATCTCGAGTAGAACACAAAGAGTTTGTGGGTGTTGATGCTTAGATTGCTTCCTCCGTTGGTCATGTTTTGGTTCAGCGGTATTGTGGGATGAAGCGGCCCGGACCAACCTTACTCGTACGCTTACGAGAGACTAGTTCCATCGACTGACGTGTAACCTCGTTACACAAAGATGGCTGGCGGGTGCCTGTTTCTCCTATTTTAGTTGGATCAGATTCGACAAAGGCGGTCCTTGAGAAGGTTTTAAAGCAACTTATGTATCACCATTGTGGTTTATGCGTAGGTGAGAATGTTCTTGCTAGATACCCGTAGCAGCCACGTAAAACATGCAACAACAATTAGAGGACGTCTAACTTGTTTTTGCAGGGTATGTTGTGATGTGATATGACCAATTACATGATGTGATATATGTGATGTATGAGATGATCATGTGTTGTATAGAATATCATGACTTGCATGTCGATGAGTACGGCAACCGGCACAAGCCATAGGGTTGTCTTTAATTATTGTATGACTTGCGTGTCAATCATTAAGCGCTATGTAATGCTTTACTTTATCGCTAAACGGTAGGAATAGTAGTAGAAGCATGATGGGCGTGATAACCCCGATGGAGACACGTTGATGGAGATCATGGTGTCGTGCCGGTGACGATGGAGATCATGCCGGTGCTTTCAAGATGGAGATCAAAAGCACAAGTTCATGGCCATATCATGTCACTTATGATTTGCATGTGATGTTAATCCTTTTATGCACCTTGTTTTGCTTAGGACGACGGTAGCATTATAAGGTGATACCTCACTTAATTTCAAGATAAATTGTGTTCTCCCCGAGTGTGCACCATTGCGAAAGTTCGTCGTGTCGAGACACCACGTGATGATCGTGTGTGATAGACTCTACGTTCACATACAACGGGTGCAAGCAAGTGTTGCACATGCAGAACACTCGGGTTAAACTTGACGAGCCTAGCATGTACAGACAGGGCCTCGAAACACAAGAGACCGAAAGGTCGAACATGAGTCATATAGTAGATATGATCAACATGATGATGTTCACCATTGAAACCACCTCAACCCACGCGATGATCGGACTTGAGTTGGTGAATTTGGATCATGTATCACTCGAATGACCGAAAGGAAGTCAATTAGAGTGGGAGTTCTTAAGTAGTATGATTAATTGAACTCATTATCATGAACATAGTCAGTCGTGTCTTTGCAAATTATGTTGTAGATTACTAGCTCACGCTGTAGCTCCCTTGTATTTTTATATGTTCCTAGAGAAATAGAGTTGAAAGATGATGGTAGCAATATTGCGGATTGGGTCCGTGATCTGAGGATTGTCCTCATTGCTGCATAGAAGGCTTATGTCCTTAATGCACCGCTCGGTGCGCCACCCCCTCTAGCGTCGTCTGTAGATGTTGTGAACATCTGACAGGCGCATTCCGATGATTACTTGATAGTTTAGTGCGTCATGCATTACAGTTGAGAATTGAGGCTCCAAAACGTTTTGAACGTCACGGAACATATGAGATGTTCTAAGAGCTGAAATTAGGATCTCAGGCTCGTGCTCGTGTTGCGAGATATGAGATCTCCAACAAGATTCTTTGCTTGCAAGATGAAGGAGAATAGCTCAATCGTTGAGCATGTGCTCAGATTTTCTGGGTGCTACAATCGCTTGAATCGAGTGGGAGTTGATCTTCCAGATAAGATAGTGATTGATATAGTTCTCCAAGTCATTGTCACTAAGCTACTAGAACTTGATGATAAACTACAAAATGCCAGGGATAGAAATAATGATCCCTGAGCTATTCGCGATGTTTGACACCGCGAAGGTAGAAATCAAGAAGGAGCGTCAAGTGTTGATGGTTAGTAAAACCACTAGTTTCGAGAAGGGCAAGGGAAAGGAGGGAAACATCATGGATGGCAAGTCAGTTGCTGTTCCAGTGAATCAACCCAAAGTTGAACCCAAACCCGAGACTAAGTGCTTCGATTATGGGGAGAGCGGTCGCTGAAGCAGAACAACCCTAGATACTTGGTAGATAAGAATGCTGGCAACATCGACATAAGTATATTTGATATACGTGTTATTGATGTGTACCTTGCTAGTACTCCTAGTAGCACCTGGGTATTGGATACCGGTTCGGTTGCTAAATGTTTGTAACTCGAAATAAAAGCTACGAAATAAACAGAGAACTAGCTAAGGGTGAGGTGACGATGTGTGTTGGAAATGTTTCCAAGGTTGATGTGATCAAACATCGCACACTCTCTCTACCTTCGGGATTAGTGATGAACCTAAATAAATGTTATTTGGTGTTTTGCATTGAGCATGAACGTGATTAGATCGTGTTTATTGCAACACGGTTATTCATTTAAGTTAGAGATTAATGGTTATTCTGTTTACATGAATAATACCTTCAATGGTCATGCACCCAGTGAGAATGGTTTGTTGAATCCTTATCGTAGTAATAAACATGTTCATAACATTGATGCCAAAAGATACAAAGTTAATAATGATAGTACCACATACTTGTGGCACTGCCGCTAAATGTTATATTGGTATAAAACGCATGAAGAAACTCCATGGTGATGGATCTTTGGACTCATTCGATTTCGAATCGGTTGAGACATGCGAACCATGCCTCTTGGGCAAGTTGACTAAGGACCTCGTTTTCCAGATTGATGGAGTGGGCAAGTGATTTATTGGAAATGATACATGTTGATGTATGCAATCCAATGAGTCTTGTAGCGTGCGGTGGATATCGTTATTTTCTTGCCTTCATTGATGATTTGAGTAGATATAGTGTATATTTACTTAATGGAACACAATTCTGAATCATTTGAAAGGTTCAAGCAAATTCAGAGTGAAGTTTAAGATCATTGTGACAAGAAGATAAAATTATATGCGATATGATCGTGGAGGTGAATATCTGAGTTATGAGTTTGGCATACAACTTTAGACAATGTGAAAGTTGTTTCACAACTCACGCCACCTGGAACACCATAGTGTGATGGTGTGTTCGAATGTCATAGTCGTGCTCTATTGGATATGGTGCATGCTATGATGTCTCTTATCGTTTTGCCACTATCGTTTTTGGGGTTATGCATTAGAGACAACTACATTCACTTTAAAAGGGGAACCATCTAAATCCGTTGAGATGACACCATATGGTTTGGTAGAAACCTAAAGTTGTCATTTATTAGAGTTTGGGAATGCGACACTTATGTCTGATAAGCTCGAACCCAAAGTGGACAAATGCATCTTCATAGAATACCCTAAGAACAGTTGGGTGAACCTTCTATCTCAGATCCAAGCATAAAATGTTTGTTGCTAAAACTGGGTCCTTTCTCGAGAAAAAGTTTTCTCTCGAAAGAATTGAGTGGGAGGAAGATATAACTTGATGAGGTTGTTGAACCTTTGTTTCAACCAGAGAGTAGCGCAGCGCAGGAAGATGTTTCTGTGAAGCCTACGTTAGTTGACGAGGAAGTTAATGATGATGATCATGAAGTTTTAGATCAAGTTACTATCAAACCTCGTAGGTGGATAAGGACGCGTACTACTCTTGAGTGGTACAGCAACCCTGTCTTAGAGGTCATGTTGTTGGACAACGATGAACCTATGAACTATGGAGAAGCGATGATGGGCCCGCAATCCAACAAATGGTTAGAGGCCATGAAATCCGAGAAAGGATCCATGTCTGAAAACCAAGTATAGACTTTGGTGGACTTGCTCGTTGAACGGCAGGTCGTTGAGTACAAATGGATCTTTAAAATGAAGACAGACGCTGATGGTGAATGTCACCATTTATAAAGCTCGACTTGTCGCAAAGAAGTTTCCGGCAAGTTCAAGGAGGTGACTACGAAGAGACTTTCTCACTCGTAGCGATGCTAAAGTCTGTTGGAATTATGTTAGCAGTTGCTGCATTTTTCAATTATGAAATCTGGCAGATGGATGACAAAACATCGTTTCCTTAACAGTTTGCTTAAGGAAAGATTGTATGTGATACAACCAGAAGGTTTTGTCAGTCCTAAGAATGCTAAAAGGTGTGCGAGCTCCAGCAATCCATCTAAGACTGGAGCAAGCATCTCGGAGTTGGAATATACACTTTGATGAGGTGATCAAAGTTTTGTAGTTTATACAAAGTTTAGGAGAAACTTGTATTTACAATAAAGTGAGTGGGAGCACTATAGAATTTCTGATAAGTATATGTGGATGACATATTGTTGATCGGAAATAATGTAGAATTTCTCGAAAGCATAAACGGTTGTTTGAAAAGTGATTTTCAAAGGAAGACTTGGATAAATCTACCTAATTGTTGAGCATCAAGATCTATAGAGATAGATCAAGGTGCTTGATGAGACTTTCAATGAGTACATACCTTGACAAGATTTTGAAAGAGTTCAAAATGGATCAGTCAGAGAAAGAGTTCTCGCCTGATTTGTAAGGTGTGAAGTTGAGTGAGACTCAAAGCTCGACAATGGAATAAGAAAGAGGAAGGACGAACGCCGTCCCCTATGCCTTAGCCATAGGCTCTGTATAGTATGCCATGCTGTGTACCACACCTGTGTGTGCCTTGCCATGAGTTCGTCAAGGGGTATGAGAGTGATCCAGGAGTGGTTCACTGGACAACGGTCAAGATTATCCTTAGTAACTAAAAGACTAAGGAGATGTTTCTCGATTATGGAGGTGATAAAGAGTTCATCGTAAAGGGTACGTCGATGCAAACTTTGACATTGATCCGGATGACTCGTAGTAGCAATCTAGATACCTATAGTGGAGCAGCCATTTGGAATAGTACCAAACTGGAGTGTGGTAGCAGTGTTTACAGTTTGACATAGAGATTTGCAAAGTACACACAGATCTGAATGTCGCAGACCCATTGACTATAAGACCTCTGTCACATGCAAAGCATGATCGAGCCCCAGAACTCATTGGGTGTTAGATTCATAACAATGCGAATCACATGGTGATGTGAACTAGATTATTGACTCTAGTGCAAGTGGGAGACTGTTGGAAATATGCTCTAGAGGCAATAATAAATTGGTTATTATCATATTTCCTTGCTCATGATAATCGTTTATTATCCATGCTATAATTGTATTGATCGGAAACTCAAATACATGTGTGGATACATAGATAACACCATGTCCCTAGTATGCCTCTAATAGACTAGCTCGTTGATCAAAGATGGCTATGGTTTCCTAGTCATGGACATGAGATGTGATTTGATAATGGGATCACATCATTAGGAGAATGATGTGATGGACAAGACCCAAACTACAAACGTAGCTTATGATCGTGTCAGTTTATTGCTACTGTTTTCTGCATGTCAAGTATATGTTCCTATGACCTTGAGATCACGCAACTCACTGATGCTGGAGGAGTATCTTGTGTGTATCAAACGTTGGAACGTAACTGGGTGACTATAAAGGTGCTCTACAGGTGTCTCCGAGGGTGTTTGTTGGGTTGGCATGGATCAAGACTGGGATTTGTTACTCCGTGTGATGGAGAGGTATCTCAGGGCCCACTCGGTAATACAACATCACAATAAGCCTTGCAAGCAATGTGACTAAGTGTTAGTCATGGGATCTTGTATTACGTAATGAGTAAAGAGACTTGCCGGTAACGAGATTGAACTAGGTATGGAGATACCGACGATCGAATCTCGGGTAAGTAACATACCGACGAACAAAGGGAACATCATACAGGATTGATTGAATCCTTGACATAGAGGTTCGACCGATAAAGATCTTCATAGAATATGTAGGAACCAATATGGGCATCTAGGTCACGCTATTGGTTATTGACCGTAGAGGTGTCTCGGTCATGTCTACATAGTTCTCGAACCCGCAGGGTCTGCACACTTAAGGTTCGGTGACGTTTCGGTAGTATATAGTTATGTATGGTGGTGACCGAAGGTTGTTCAGAGTCTTGGATGAGATCCCGGACGTCACGAGGAGCTCCGGAATGGTTCGGAGGTAAAGATTGATATATGGGATAATAGTGTTTGGTCTCCAGAAGGGTTCCGGAATTCACCGAAAGAGTTTAGGATGTTTCCCGAAATGTTCGGGGTAGAAGAACACTTTATTTGGGCAAAGGGGTAAAGCCCAGGAGGAAATAGGAAGGTGCAAAAGCTGTTTTGCGAAGGCCAGGGGCCAGGCGCCAGGGACCCCGGAGTCTGGGGCCAGACGCCGAGGACCTTGGCGTCTGGTCCTGGAGTCCAAGGAGGACTCTTGCCTTGCGGGCAAACCGACCTTGAGGAGATTTTTTCTCCAAGTTTTGACCCTAGGGCTCAGCATATAAATAAAGGGACGGGGCTAGAACTTGGAACACTTCAAGAAACCATTAAGCCATGTGCTGCCTCTCCTCTAGTTCGTAGTTTCTCCTCTAGATCGGTTTCAGCGGCGAAGCCCTGCTAGAATTGCTCCACCACCATCAGCGCAACGCCGTCGCGCTGCCAGAGAACTCATCTACCTCTCCGCTCCCTCTTGCTAGATCAAGAAGGTGGAGATCGTCATCGAGCTATACATGTGCTGAACGCGGAGGTGCCGTCCGTTCAGCGCTAGATCAAAAGGACCGTGATCAAGATCGCGAGACAGATCGTGATGAGTTCGTGGGACGGATCATGATTGGATCGCGGGACAGATCGTGATGAGATCGTGGGACACTCGGTGATTTGGATCGCGAAGACGTTCGACTACACCAACCGCGTTTCTTAACGCTTCCCGCTTAGCGATCTACAAGGGTACGTAGATCCACTCTCCCTCTCGTAGATGCTCATCACTATGGATAGATCTTGTGTGTGGGTAGGAATTTTTTGTTTCCCATGCAACGTTACCCAACATCGTCTTCATCACTCGGCCGCCCCGCGCGTCACCACTCCGATGGATGCGTCTTCATCACTCGGCCGCCCCGCGTGTCACCACTCCGGTGGATGCGTCTTCATCACTCCGCCGCCCCGCGCGTCGCCATTCTGATGGATGCGTCTTCATCACTCGATAGCCCCGCACGTCGCCACTCCGTGTGGCACGTCTTCATCATTAAGCCGCCTCGCGCGCCATCGCATGGCTTAGTTGCGATTCCGTATCGCCTAAGTCAAAAACTGCTCCGAGTGAGGACATGCTCCACACTCGGGGGCTTAGCCGCGATTCCGTAGCGCCTAAGTCAAAAACTACTCCGAGTGCTGACATGCTCCACACTCGGGGGCTTAGCTGCGATTCCGTATCGCCTAAGTCAAAAACTACTCCGAGTGCGGACATGCTCCACACTCGGGTGCTTAGCTGCGATTCCATATCGCCTAAGTCAAAAACTACTCCGAGTGCGGACATTCTCCACACTCGGGGGCTTAGTTGCGATTCCGTATCGCCTAAATCAAAAACTTCTCCGAGTGCGGACATGCTCCACACTCGGGGGCTTAGCTGCGATTCCGTATCGCCTAAGTCAAAAACTACTCCGAGTGCAAACATGCTCCACACTCGGGGGCTTAGCTGGGGTTCCGTATCGCCTAAGTCAAAAACTACTCCGAGTGCGGACATGCTCCACACTTGGGGGCTTAGATGCGGTTCCGTATCGCCTAAGTCAAAAACTACTCCGAGTGAGGACATGCTGCACACTCGGGGGCTTAGCTGCGATTCCGTATTGCCTAAGTCAAAAACTACTCCGAGTGCGGACATGCTCCACATTCGGAGGCTTAGGTGCGATTCCGTATCGCCTAAGTCAAAAACTACTCCGAGTGCGGACATGCTCCACACTCGGGGGCTTAGCTGCGATTCCGTATCGCCTAAGTCAAAAACTACTCCGAGTGCGGACATGCTCCACACTCGGGGGCTTTTCTGCGATTCCATATCGTGTAAGTCAAAAACTACTCCGAGTATGGACATCCTCCACACTCGGGGGCTTAGCTGCGATTCCGTATCGCCTATGTCAAAAACTACTCCGAGTGCGGACACCCTCCACACTCGGGGGCTTTGCTGCGATTCCGTATTGCCTAAGTCAAAAACTACTCCGAGTGAGGACATGATCCACACTCGGGGGCTTAGCTACGAACCTGATTCGCCTAAGTTAGAAGCTACTCCGAGTGAGGACAACATCCACACTCGGGTACTTAGCCATGATTCAGAAATCATATAAGACAGACTCAATAAACATTCAACATGCCAACCACACGAAGATTTGCCCGACTGGCCCAGTTCCAGGTTATATCTATTTACTGTGCCCATCACACAAGGATCAGTCCGACTGATTCAGCTCCAGATTGCAACAATTTACTATGCCAAGCGCATCAGAGTTCACCTATTTAGTTCAGTTCCGCACTGCAAGACATAAACCCTCTGCCCGACTCATCTAGTTCGATAGAGGCTCGGGGACTACACCCGGTGGGTGCACTTAGCGTGCACCCACTGGAAGAGAAATAAAAGAAACATTATGCTCGGTCAGGTCCGACAACAACATTCAAGTTTAAATAAGCTCTACAGACTCCAACCGATCGCCAGCAATCGGTCATAGTCTTAGGGGCTACTATCGGGGATACACAAAATAGGTAGGCCCATAAAGGGTCGAAATATCATAATACCATGGGGTCCACACACTAGGTGGGTCCGTATTAATACATACATACTATTCACTTGACCGAGTACGTTCCATCCACTCAGCGACAGTCAACCACTCGGCCATGTGTCTCACTCGGATATGCGAAGACCAACAAGGCAGTCGAAGCATCATTCTCATTTTGGAGGTTTTGTAGTGGGCTGACTTTATGGCAGCAATGCCCCATCTTGTAACATAGGAGGTGAGGGGGTGACACACTCTATATAAGCCACCCCCACCACATAGCTCAGGCTAGCTTCTTGGCCCTTGACTCTCTCTCGCCATTAGTCTTAGGACTTAGGTCAGGCTTGGAGATCTGTTCTCCTTTCTCCCTCTCAAATACACCATGTAACTCATGTTCATGACGAATAAGAAAAGCCTGTTAGGAGCACGAGACGTAGGGTTGTTATCTCCATCGTGAGAGGCCCGAACTCGTTAAACCACCATGTCACCCATTTGAATCTCGATAGATCATGCTTCGTTATCCTACCCCTCTCTAATGTCAGAATTGCTCCCACGACAGGTGTCTCGACCCAAAGGGCCACATGGGCTATGGGAGGAGGCAAATCAGCCCCTGGTGGGCTGGCCGAAGCCCCCACTAAAGGCCCATGCGGCTGGGGTGGGAAAAACCCAAAGGTGGAAAGGTGGAAAGTGTTTCCAAGTGGAGAGGAGGAATCCTACTCCTAGTAGGATTGGAGTAGGACTCCTCCACCTCCAATTTCGGCCAACCTTTGAGGGTTTGAGGCTGCCTCCTCTCCTCCCTCCCTTCTATATATACTAGAGATTTAGAGGGAAGAGCTAATCCTAATTGCCACGTGCTTCCTCTACTTCATCTAGACCGATTTTCTCCTCTAGTCCAGTTCGGCGATGCTTAGGCGAAGCCCTGCCGGAATAGTTCCACCACCATCAACGCCACACTGTCACGCTGCCAGAGAACACATCTACCTCTTTGCCCCCTCTTGTTGGATCAAGAAGGTGGAGATCATCATCGAGCTGTACGTGTGCTGAACGCGGAGGTGCCGTCCGTTCGGCGCTAGATCGGAAGGACCGTGATCAAGATCGCGAGACGATTCATGATTGGATCGCGAGACAGATCGTTATGGGATCACGGGACGGATCGTGATTGGATCGCGAGATGGATCGTGATGGTATCGCGGGTTTCTCGGCGATTTGAATCGCGAAGACGTTTGACCAAATCAACCGTGTTTCTTAACGCTTCCCGCTTAGCGATCTACAAGGGTATGTAGATCCACTCTCCCTCTCGTAGATGCTCATCACCATAGATAGATCTTGCATGTGCGTAGGAAATTTTTTGTTTCCCATGCAACGTTCCCCAACAGTGGCATCACGAGCTAGGTCTATGTGTAGATGAGATCACGAGTAGAACACAAAGGAGTTTGTGGGCGTTGATGCTTAGATTGCTTCCTCCCTTGGTCGTGTTTTGATTCAACGACATTGTGGGATGAAGCAGCCCGGACCAACCTTACTCGTACGCTGACGAGAGACCGGTTCCATCGACTGACGTGTAACTTTGTTGCACAAAGATGGCTCGCGGGTGTCTGTTTCTCCTACTTTAGTTGGATCGGGTTCGACAAAGGCGATCCTTGAGAAGGTTGAATAGCAATTTTTGTATCACCATTGTGGTTTTTGCGTAGGTGAGAATTGTTCTTGCTAGATACCCGTAGCAGCCACGTAAACTTGCAACAACAATTAGAGGACGTCTAACTTGTTTTTGCAGGGTATGTTGTGATGTGATATGGCCAATTACATGATGAGATATATGTGATGTATGAGTTGATCATGCATTGTATAGAATATCACGACTTGCATGTCGATGAGTATGGCAACCGGCAGGAGCCATAGGGTTGTCTTTAATTATTGTATGACCTGCGTGTCAATCATTAAGCGCTATCCGATGCTTTACTTTATCGCTAAGCGGTAGCAATAGTAGTAGAAGCATGATGGGCGCAACAATCCTGATGGCAACACATTGATGGAGATCAAGATGATGGAGATCACGGTGTCATGCCGGTGACGATGGAGATCATGCCGGCGCTTTAAGGATGGAGATCAAAAGCACAAGTTCATGGCCATATCATGTCACTTATGAGTTGCATGTGATGTTAATCCTGTTATGCACGTTGTTTTGCTTAGGACGACGGTAGCAGTATAAGGTGATCCCTCACTAAAATTTGAAGATAAATTATGTTCTCCCCAAGTGTGCACTATTGCAAAAGTTTGTCGTGTCGAGACACCACATGATGATCGGGTGTGATAGACTCTACGTTCACATACAATGGGTTCAAGCCAGTGTTGCACGTGCAGAACACTCGGGTTAAACTTGACGAGCCTAGCATGTACAGACATGGCCTCGAAGCACAAGAGACCGAAAGGTCGAACATGAGTCATATAGTAGATATGATCAACATTATGATGTTCACCATTGAAACCACCTCAACTCATGTGATGATCAGACTTGAGTTGGTGAATTTGGATCATGTATCACTCGAATGACCGGAGGGATGTCAATTTGAGTGGGAGTTCTTAGGTAATATGATTAATTGAACTCATTATCATGAACATAGTCAAAGTGTCTTTGCAAATTATGTTGTAGATTACTAGCTCGTGCTGTAGCTCCCTTGAATTTTTATATGTTCCTAGAGAAATATAGTTGAAAGATGATGGTAGAAATAATGCAGACTAGGTCCGTGATCTGAGGATTGTGCTTGTTGCTGAAGAGAAGACTTATGTCCTTAATACACTGCTCGGTGCATCACCCCCTCTAACGTCGTTTGTAGATGTTGTGAACATCTGGCAGGCACGTTCCGATGACTACTTGATAGTTCAGTGCATCATGCATTACGACATAGAATCGAGGCCCCAAAACAGTTTCAACATCATGGAACATATGAGATGTTCTAAGAGCTGAAATTAGGATCTCAGGCTCGTCCCCGTGTTGTGAGGTATGAGACCTCCAAAAAGATTCTTTGCCTACAAGATGAAGGAGAATAGCTCAATCATTGAGCATGTGCTCAGATTGTCTAGGTGCTACAATCGTTTGAATTGAGTGGGAGTTGATCTTCCAGATAAGATAGTGATTGATATAGTTCTCCAAGTCACTGTCACTAAGATACTAGAGCTTCGTGATGAACTATAAAATGCCAAGGATGGATATAATGATCCCTGAGCTATTCGTGATTTTTGACACCGTGAAGGTAGAAATCAAGAAGGAGCATCAAGTGTTGATGGTTAGGGAAACCACTAGTTTCGAGAAGGGCAATGGATAGGAGGGAAAATTCATGGATGACGAGTCAGTTGCTGCTCCAGTGAAGCAACCCAAGGTTGAACCCAAACCCGAGACTAAGTGCTTCTATTATCAGGAGAACGGTCGCTGAAACAGAACAACCCTAGATACTTGGTAGATAAGAAGGCTGGCAACGTCTACAGAAGTATATTTGATATACATGTTATTGATGGGTACCTTGCTAGTACTCCTAGTAGCACCTGGGTATTGGATACCGGTTCGGTTTCTAAATGTTAGTAACTCGAAATAAAAGCTACGGAATAAAAGAGTGAGGTGACGATGTTGGAAGTGTTTCCAAGGTTGATGTGATCACCATCACACGCTCTCTCGAGCCTCGAGATTAGTGATGAACCTAAATAAATGTTATTTGGTGTCTGCGTTGAGCATGAACGTGATTAGATCATGTTTATTGCAATACGATTATTCATTTAAGTTAGAGAATAATGGTTATTATATTTACATGAATAATACCTTCAATGGTCATGCACCCAATGAGAATGGTTTATTGAATCTTGATTGTAGTAATACACATGTTCATAACATTGATGCCAAAAGATACAAAGTTAATAATTATAGTACCACATGCTTGTGTCACTACCGTTAAATGTCATATTTGTGTAAAGCGCATGAAGAAACTCCAGGTTGATGGATCTTTGGACTCTTTTGATTTTGAATCGGTTGAGACATGCGGACCATGCCTCATGGGCAAGATGACTAAAACCCCGTTTTCCGGCTTGATGAAATGGGCAAGTGACTTATTGGAAATGATACATGCTGATGTATACGGTCCAATGAGTGTTGTAGAGTGCGGTGGATATCGTTATTTTCTTACCTTCACTGATGATTTGAGTAGATATAGTGTATATTTACTTAATGAAACACAAGTCTGAATCGAAATCAGAGTGAAGTTTAAGATCATCGTAACAAGAAGATAAAAATGTCTACGATATGATAGTGGAGGTGAATATCCGAGTTACGAGTTTGGCATACAACTTTAGACAATGTGAAAGTTGTTTCACAACACACGCCACGTGGAACACCATAGTGTGATGGTGTGTCCGAATGTCATAGTCGTGCTCTATTGGATATGGTGCGTACTATGATGTCTCTTATCGATTTGCCACTATTGTTTTGGGGTTATGCATTAGAGACAACTACATTCACTTTAAAAGGGGCACCATCTAAGTCCGTTGAGATGAGACCATATTAAATTTTTTTTGGCGGAAACCTAAGCTGTCATTTCTTAATGTTTGGGGCTGCGATGCTTAGATGAAAAGGGGTTTTCACCTAATGAGCTTGAACCCAAAGCGGAAAAATGCATCTTCATAGAATACCCTAACGTAACTGTTGGGTAAACCTTCTATCTTATATCCAAGCACAAAGTGTTGTTTCTAAAACGGGTCCTTTCTCGAGAAAGAGTTTCTCTCGAAAGAATTGAGTGGGAGGAAGATAGAACTTGATGAGGTTGTTGAACCTTTGTTTCAACCAGAGAGTAGCACAATGCAGAAAGATGTTTCTGTGGAGCCTACGTCAGTTGAAGAGGAAGTTAATGATGATGATCATGAAGCTTCAGATAAAGTTACTATCGAACCTCGTAGGTCGACAAGGACACGTACTGCTCTTGAGTGGCACGACAACCCTGTCTTAGAGGTCATGTTGTTGGACAACAATGAGCCTACGGGCTATGGAGAAGCGATGATGGGCCCGAATTCCGACAAATGGCTAGGAGCCATGAAATCTGAGAAAGGATCCATGTGTGAAAACCAAGTATGGACTTTGGTAGACTTGCCTGTTGAATGGTAGGCTGTTGAGTACAAATGGATTTTTTAGAAGAAGACAGACGATGATGGTGAATGTCACCATTTATAAAGCTCGACTTGTCGTAAAGAAGTTTCTGACAAGTTCAAGGGGTTGACTGCGATGAGACTTTCTCATCCGTAGCGGTGCTAAAGTCTGTTGAAATTATGTTAGTAGTTGCTGCATTTTTCAATTACAAAATCTGGCAGATGGATGTCAAAACATCGTTTCCTTCCTTGAGGAAAGGTTGTATGAGATACAACCAGAAGGTTTTGTCAGTCCTAAGGATGCTAAAAGCTGTGCAAGCTCCAGTGATCCTGCTATGGATTGGAGAAAGCATCTCGGAGTTGGAATATACGCTTTGATGAGGTGATCAAAGTTTTTGAGTCTATACAAAGTTTATGAGAAACTTGTATTTACGATAAAGTGCGTGGGAGCACTATAGAGTTTCTGATAAGTATATGTGGATGACATATTGTTGATTGGAAATGATGTAGAATTTCTGGAAAGCATAAAGGGTTGTTTGAAAAGGAGTTTTTCAAAGAAAAACCTAGAATGAAGCTACTTAATTGTTGGGCATCAAGATCTATAAGAGATAGATCAAGACGTTTGATAAGATTTTACAATGAGTAAATACCTTGACAAGATTTTGAAAGAGTTTAAAATGGATCAGTCAAAGAAAGAGTTCTTGCCTGATTTGTAAGGTGTTAAGTTGAGTAAGAATCAAAGCCCGACCATGGCAGACGAAAGAGAAAGGACGAAGGTCCTCCCCTATGCCTTAGCCATAGGCTCGATATAGTATGCCATGCTGTGTACCGCACCTGGTGTGTGCCTTGCCATGAGTCTGTCAAGGGGTACAAGAGTGATCCAAGATTGGATCACTGGACAACGGTTAAGATTATCCTTAGCAACTAAAGGACTAAGGAAATGTTTCTCAGTTATGGAGGTGATAAAGAGTTTGTCGTAAAGGGTTATGTCGACGCAAGCTTTAACACCAATCTGAATGACTCTGAGTAGCAATCCGTATACATATAGTGGATCCACCTCAAGTCTCTATTACGATGGGAGCCCATATAGATCTCCGTTCCGGCACCCTGTCGGAGGGGGGGGGGTTCGTCCACGGAGGGCTTCTTCATCAACCTTGTTGCCCTCATGATAATATGTGAGTTGTTCACCACAGACCTAGGGGTCCGTATGTAGTACCTAGATGGCAACCTCTCTCTCCGTTGATCTTTAATACAATGTTCTTCGCATCTTTGCCTTGATCTATCCGATGTAATCCCTTTGTATTGTGCGTTTGTTGGGATTCAATGAATTGTGGGTTTATGTTCATATTATTCAAGAAAAGTATTTGAGTCAAACCTGATTACTATGATTCTTATTTGCACGATCATTATAGCTTTGTAATGCTCTCTTATCTATTGAGATAGTTTGACCAACTAGATTGATATTTCTTCGGTGGGAGTAGTGCGTTGTGGTAGGTTCAACCTGGCGAGTTTCTATATCCTAGCAACAAAGTAAGGACAAGATACGTACTTGTGTGACTGGTACTAAGGATAAAACAATGGGGTTAATTCATATTGATTGAGTTTACTTTGTCTACATCATGTCATCTTTTTCCAAGCACTACTCTGTTTTACTTAATACTCTAGATGCATGCTGGATAGCGGTCGATGAGTGGAGTAAAAGTAATAGGTGCAGGCAGGAGTCGGCCTATTTGCTTATGGACGTGATGCCTATATACACATGATCATTTCCGTGAAAATCGCATAACTATGTGTTTTTGTATCAATTGCCCAACAACAATTTGTTTACCCACCGTATGCTATTTTTATGAGAGATGCCACTAGACAACACTATGCCCCCTGAGTCTATTCACTTATATACTTAAAAACGCTACTATTACCTTACTTCCATTTACTTGCTTTTATTTTATTTTGCAATTCACAATTGTCTACACTACTCACTTGCTTGCAAATAACGAGACCAAGGGCATTGAGAACCCTCTTGCCAGCGTTGGGTGCAAGTTGTTTGCTCTTTCGTGTGCAACCGCTAAACACGGTTGAAGATTGGTATTCATATTGGTTTGATAAACCTTGGTTTCATAACAGAGAGAAATACTTACCCACATTATGCTGTGATAACCCATTCCTCTTCACAGAAAACCCAACGCAGATAACAAGTATCAGGAAGGATTTCTGGAGCCGTTGCCAGGGAATACCATCGTCAACTATCAAGTAACTTCACATAAATTTTCATTCACTTTTTATTCTTTTTATTGGCTGTTATATTTGGTTTTTCTCATAAATATCAAAATACAAAAGTATTTATCTTTGCTAGTTACTAGTTTACTTCTTTGCTTGCTTTACTTGCTAGTTTATTTGTCTCGCTTGTTGCTCTGCTTGTTCGGTCAACGTGTCTCAAGATACTACTAAGTTGTGTGAATTTTCAAATACTAATAATAATGATTTTATTAGTACTTCTATACCACCTGCCACTATTGCGGATGCTTTTGATATTAATGCTGCATTGCTAAATCTTATCACGAAAGATCAATTTTCGAGAAGTCCTAATGAGGATCCCGTGTCAAATCTTAATACATTTGTTGAATTATGTGATATGCAAAAGAAAAAGGATATGGATAATTATAGTGTGGAATTAAAATTATTTCCTTTTTTACTAAGATATAAAGCTAAATTTTGGTTTTCATCTTTACCTCGTTATAGTATTGGAACATGGGATAAGTGTAAAGATGCTTTCATTGCCAAGTATTTTCCTCCTACTAAGATCATCTCCCTTAGAAATCAATAATGAACTTTAAACATCAAAATCAAGATCATGTTGCACAAGCTTGTGATATAATGAAATTGATGATAATAAATTGCCCTACTCATGGTTTAAACTTGTGGATGATTATGCAAAACTTTTATGCTGGACTAAATTTTGTGCCTAGAAATCTTCTAGATTCTGCCATAGGTGGTACCTTTATGGATGGGACCTTAGGAGAGGACAAAAAACTTCTAGAAAACATATGAAAAATTATTCTCAATGGCATACCGAAAGAGCTCCAACTGGTAAGAAGGTAAATTCTATCAAAGAAATCGCCACTTTGAGTGAAAACTAGATGCTCTTATGAATATGGTTGCTAGTAAAAATATTCATGTTGATCTCAATGATATGCCTTTTTCTACTTTGAATGAGAAAAATAATGATGCTATTGATGTGAACTTTATCTCGTGAAATAATTTCAATAACAATGCTTATAGAGGAAATTTCAATTCTAGACCGTATCCTGGCAATTCCTCTAACAACTATGGAAATTTTTATGGTAATTCTTATGTAAATTTTTCTACAAACTCTACTAGTATACCCTCTAATCTTGAGAACAAAATTAAGGAATTTATTAATTCTCAAAAAGTTTTCGATGCTATGGTAGAAGAAAAGTTGCATGTGATTGATGCTTTGGCTAAAAACATGGATATAATTGCTCTTGATGTAGAAACTCTTAAAAGTAAAGCTTTGCCACCCAAGCATGATTTTAATGAGACTATTAAATCTACCCAAATATATATTAATGAAATTAAGAAGAGGACCGCTAAGTTGAGAGCTAAGTGGGAATTCTTAGAATAAGCTCTTCCACCCGATTTTTAGCGAAATCACGATGAAGATCTTAAAATGATTGGTATTTCTCATATTGAATATTTATTCAATTCTATGAATATTAATGATAAAGGGACTGGATATGAGTACACTCTAGTTGATAAGCGTCCCATTTGCTTGGAGGGTGATGATTTTGATGCTAAAACTTAAAAAGTGGGTTTAGAGAGGTCAAAACTTTAACTAGTGATGTGCCCACTATCTTGGATTACAAGGAATTTAATTATTATAAATTATCTTTAGTAGAATGTATTTCCTTATTGCAAACCATTGTTAGATCATCCAATGCTTATGAACAAAATAAAGCTTTTACCGAACATATAGTAGAAGCTATGATAAAAGCTTATGATGAGAAACTTGAACTTGAAGTTTCTATTCCTAGAAAATTGAATGATGAGTGGGAACCTACTATCAAAATAAATATAAATAAATAGTAATGTTTTGTGTGACCTTGGTGCTAGTGTTTGAACTATACCTAAATCTTTATGTGATGTGCTTGGTCTCACTAATATGGAAAATTGTTCCCTAAACTTGCATCTTGCGGATTATGCCATTAAGAAACATTTAGGTTGAATTAATGATGTGATTATTATTGAAAATAAAAATTATGTGCATGTAGACTTCATTGTGCTTGATATTGATTGCAATCCTTCTTGTCCCATAATACTTGGAAGGCCCTTCTTACGAACTATAGGTACAATTATTGACATGAAAGAGGGAAACATAAGGTTCAAGTTCCCATTAAAGAAAGGAATGGAACACTTACCTAGGAATAGAATTAATTTACCTTATGAATCAATCATGAGAGACACTTATGGGTGGAGTGTCAAAGATGACAACACTAGAAACTTTGCATTATGCCTAGCTAGGGGCATAAAACAATAGTGCTTGTTAGGAGGCAACCCAATAGTTATCTTTATTTTTGCTTTTTTTACTTTCTGTTAGTTTGTGATAAAATGATTATTGCTTCTATAATGATTATGTTTTTATTTTTTAATTAGTGTTTGTGCCAAGTAATGGGATGACTCACAAGATAAGTAGAAACGATGCTGAAACAAAACAGAATCTTTTGACTCCAGTACATACATTTTCATTTTTTACTATAGCGTCATAATGATCTGAAATTTTACACAATATTTCTATACAAATTCTCCATGTTGACCTATTTTTTTAGAATTTTTAGAATTGCAGAAGTATAGGCGTCAAGATTCTGGCATTCTTTGTGACAGAAGGATGGGGATATCGATGAAGATGTGAACCATCGAATTAAAGCCGGATGGATGAAGTGGTGCCAAGCTTCTGGCATTCTTTGTGACAAGCAGGTGCCACAAAAGCTAAAAGGCAAGTTCTATAGGACGGTGGTTCGACCCTCAATGTTGTATGTCGCTGAGTGTTGGCCGACTAAAAGGCGACATGTGCAACAGTTAGGTGTGGCGGAGATGCGCATGTTGAGATGGTTGTGTGGCCACACAAGGAAGGACCGAATCCGAAATGATGACATACGATATAGAGTTAGGGTAGCGCCAATTGAAGAGAAGCTTGTCCAACATCGTCTGAGATGGTTTGGGCATATTCAGCGCAGGCCTCCAGAAGCCCCAGTGCATAGTGGACGGCTAAAGCATGCTGATAATGTCAAAAGAGGCCGGGGTAGACCAAAATTGACATGTGAAGAGTTCGTAAAGAGAGATCTGAAGGATTGGAGCATCACCAAAGAACTAGCCATGGACAGGGGTGCGTGGAAGCTTGCTATCCATGTGCCAGAACCATGAGTTGGTCGCGAGATCTTATGGGTTTCACCTCTAGCCTACCCCAAATTGTTTGGGACTAAAGGATTGGTTGTTGTTGTTGTAGAAGTATAGGCTCTTTATAGATTGCTACAGACTGTTCTCTTTTAGATAGATTCTTTTTTGCTTGCATAGTTTTCTTATTTTTATTATGCTATGGATTGTATCGGGGGTATAATCCATGGAGAAGTTAGAATACAATACCTATTATGCAAAAATGAAATATGAATCAATTTATAATAGTACCTAAAGTATTCAATATGTTGCTTATACAAACGGATCTCACGAAGCTTTGTTTAGTTTTGTGTGATTGAACTTTTCAAGTTTTGGTTGCTATCACGATGGACCATGGAATAAGGAGTAGAAAGAGCCTAAGCTTGGGGATACCCATGAAACCCCAAGGTAATATTCTAAGGAAGACTCAAGTGTCTAAACTTGGGGATGCCCCGGAAGGCATCCCCTCTTTCGTCTCAATCCATCAGTATGTCACTTGGAGCTACATTTTTATTCATCACATGATATGAGTTTTTCTTGGAGCGTCATTTTGCTTTTGTTTGCTTTCACTTTCAGGTTGCCACAATCATCGTTTGTTGGACACACCTATTTGAGAGATACACACCTTCATCATAATTTGTTAGAATACTCTATGATCTTCACTTATATATTTTTTGAGCTTAGCAGTTGCTCTAGTACTTCACTTATATGTTTTTGAGCACGGTGGCGTGTAGATTTTATTGAAATAATATGCTCTCGTTCTTCACTTATATTTATTTGAGAGTTAATGAATAGTGATGGTAATTTGCATGGGTCATAAGACTGGTCAAAAAATAATAGGTATTCAATGAGTGGTGATCAAAACCATCATGTAGCATATATAGAGAAATTGTGAGTTAATGACATTAATGTGGTAATATGAAAAAGGTGTGAGTTCATAATTATTGATTCGTAGAAGTGTCAATACTAAGAGGTGTTAACTTCTTGTTCACCTGACAAATAAGGAGGCATGGCAATGATGTGTGAGCATTTATATTCCTCTTTGAAATCCTAGTGTTGTTTCGAGTCGGGGGCGCGCGATGGTTAACTCGTCCCAACCTCCTCCGTGAGGGCATGCGAGTAGTACTTTGATTTATGATAAAAATAAGAAAACTTTGCAATAAGTATATGAGTTATTTATTACTAATGTGAAATCATGGACCTACGCATTTTCACCTTCTTATATTTACTAGCCACTTTGGTACCATGCATAGCCCATTCTCACCTGGAGGATCGATGCGACTTTTGTCGGTGCATCCAAACCCTCTGACATGATATGCTCTATTGCACATAAGCCTCATTATATCTTCCTAAAACAGCCACCATACCTACTTATCATGGCATTTCCATAGCTATTCCAAGATATATTGCCATGCAAATTCCATCATCACTTAACATGACTAGTTGTTCATCATCATATTGCTTTGCATGATCATATAGAGCTGACATAGTATTTGTGGCAAAGCCACCATTCATCATATTTTTGATACATGTTACGGTAGAACTTGCACATCCTGGTACACTGCCAGAGGCATTCATATAGAGTCATGTCGTCTGATGAATTTTTCATATTGAGTTGTAAGTAAATAAAAGTGTGATGATCATCCTTATTAGAGCATTGTCCCAGTGAGGAAAGGATAATGGAGACTATGATTACCCCACAAGTCGGGATGAGACTCCGAAAGAAAAATGAAAAATGGGGGAGGCCAAATGAGCCCACCACAAAAAAATGGGGGAGGTGAAAAAATAAGAAAAAAGAAAAAAGCCCACCATGAAAAATGAGAGAAAAAGAGAGAATGGACTTTGCTACTATCCTTTACCACATCTGTGCCTCAAAGTGGCACCATGTTCTTCATATAGAGAGTCTCCTATTTTGTCACTTCCATATGCTAGTGGGAATTACTTTTCATTATAAACTTGGCTTGTATATTCCGACGACTGGCTTCCTCAAATGCCCGAGGTCTTCATGAGCAAGCAAGTTGGATGCACACCCCACTTAGCTTCAGTTGGGCTTTCATACACTTATAGCTCTAGTGGATCATTCGCATGGAAATCCCTACTCCTTGCATTGACATCTATCGACGTGCATCTCCATAGCTCGTTCGTACGCTTGGTTGATGTGATAGTATCTTGTTCACTTTTTACCCCTTTGATATCTACCATCATATTATATTCCACCTACATGCTATGTCCAATGGCTCACGCTCATGTATTGTGTGAAGAATAAAATGTTGATGCATGCTGAAAAGGTATAATCCAATTGTCTGTAGACAACATGGTGCTTAACATTTGTATTGATGTGGTGAAGACGGAGCCATGCCTTGCTAATATAATAAGATGAATGGGGGTAAACGTTCTTTTATGATCGTATACTTTGAAAAATCAATGATTTTGTTTCTTATAATTCTAAGTATTGCTATGTTAATGTTAATTCATCGTTTCTCAATGAGCATACATACAAAAGATTACATAATGGGTAGCATGTCAAATCAAAAATTCTGTTTTTATCAATTACCTACTTGAGGACGAGCATGAATTAAGCTTGGGGATGCTTGATACGTCTCCAACGTATCTATAATTTTTGATTGTTCCACGCTGATATATTATCATTCTAGGATACTTTTTGGGAATTTGTTTACCAATTTATAATATTTGTGAGCACTAAGCTATTGACCCAGTGCCCAGTGCCGGTTGTTGTTTTCTGCATGTTTTTTTACTTTTCAGGTTTACAGTACCAAACGAAGTCCAATTGCCATGAAACTTTTTTATGATTTTTTAATATAATGTTCTAGACCTGATGTGTGGTGTCCCCCTCGTGGACTTCCCGACACCCCTCTTTGTCCTATAAATTCTCTAATATCCCAAAATCTAGAGGAGGTCCCTAAACACTTTTTACGCCACCGCAAGTCTCTGTTTCGACGGGATCCCGTCCAGAGCTCTGTTCCGGCACCCTGTTGGAGGGGGGATAAATCACGGAGGGCCTCTTCATCAACCTTGCTGCCCTCATGATGATGTGTGAGTAGTTCACCACAGACCTATGGGTACATATGTAGTACCTAGATGGCAATCTCTCTCTCCCTCTCTCTCTCTCTTGATCTTCAATACAATGTTCATCGCATCTTTGCCTGGATCTATCCGATATAATTCCTTTGTATGGTGCGTTTGTTGGGATCCAATGAATTGTAGGTTTATGTTCAGATTATTCATGAAATGTATTTGAGTCAAATATTATTACTATGATTCTTATTTGCATGACCATTATATCTTTGTAATGCTCTCCAGTCTATTGAGATAGTTTGGCCAACTAGATTGATATTTCTTCGGTGGGAGTAGTGCATTGTGGTAGGCTCAACTGGCGAGTTTATATATGCCAGCCACAAATTAGGGGACAAGATACGTCTTTGTGTTGCTGCTACTAAGGACAAAACGATGGGGTTAATTCATATTGATCGAGTTTACTTTTTATACATCATGTTATCTTTCTCCAAGCATTACTCTATTTTAGTTAATACTCTAGATGCATGCTGGATAGCAGTCGATGAGTGGAGTCATAGTAATAGGTGCAAGAAGAAGTCGGCCTATTTGCTTATGGACGTGATGCCTATATACACATGATCATTTCCGTGAAAATCGCATAACTATCCGCTTTTCTATCGATTGCTCAACAGTAATTTCTTTACCCACCGTATGCTATTTTTATGAGAGATGCCACTAGAGAACACTATGGGCCCCGAGTCTATTCACTTATATATTTACAAATGCTACTATTACCTTGCTTCCATTGACTGGCTTTTATTTTATTTTGAAATCTGCAATTATCTTCATAACTCACTTGCTTGCAAATAACAAGCGCAAGGGATTGACAACCCTCTTGCCAACGTTGGGTGCAAGTTGTTTGCTCTTTTGTGTGCAGCCTCTGAAGACGATTGAGGATTGGTATTCCTATTGGTTCGGTAAACCATGGTTTCATAACTAAGGGAAATACTTTCCTACATTGTGGTGCAATAACATGTTCCTCTTCACGAAAAACCCAACAGAGATCATAAGTATCAGAGAGCATTGTTGTTATTCTTATGCATTGAGTCTAATTAATTTTGGATGTTAGTCGCTGCTTGAACCTCAAAGGTGCTCTGCATTTATGTTTTGCAGTCTCAGAAAGGGCTAGCAGAGTACGATGTCACCATATTATATCTTGATTGTTTTGACAAATTGTTGGCATGTGAGATACCTTATTATTGCTTGCTAGTTGGTTATGTATTTCCATGAGAAAATTTGATGTTTAATTGTTATCATGGATGTGGTTGTGTATGACTTATGCTGAAAACCTGAACACTAGTTAAGTAGGTGTATGATGACGAGAAAAAAAGAGTTTATCAACTGAATTGCTTGAGGACAAGCAATGAGTTAAGCTTGGGGGAGTTGATACTCTCCAACGTATCTACTTTTCCAAAAACTTTTGCTCTGGTTTTGGACTCTAATTTGCATTAATTGAATGAAACTAACCCCGACTGACGCTAATTTCAGCAGAATTACCTTGGTGTTATTTTTTTGCAGAAATAAAAGTTCTCGGAATTGGATATAACGTTTTTGAATTATTATGGGAATATATGATGTATTATGGAGCGAAGAACAACCAGAGGAGGGATGCTAGTGGGCCACAAGCCACCCCCCATGCCGCCACATGATGGCTTGTGGGGCCCACATGTCTCCGGTGGCCCTAATTCCAGTCCTATAAAATCACATATGTGGAGAAAAAAATCAGAGAGAAGTTTTCATCATGTTTCACGAGACGGAGCCGCCGCCACCTCCTATTCTTCCTCGAGAGGGCTGATTTGGAGCCTATTTTGGGCTTCGGAGAGGGGAAAGCGTTGCCGTCATCATTGCCAACCCTTCTTCATCAACACCACCATGATGCTTACTGTCGGGAGTGAGTAATTCCTTTGTAGGCTTGCTGTACGGTGGTGGGATTGGATGAGATAGATCACGTAATCGATTTAAATTTGATAAGGCTTGATCCCTAGTATCCACTATGTTCTGAGATTGATGTTGTTATGACTTTTCTATGCTTAATGCTTGTCACTAGGGCCCGAGTCCCATGATTTCAGATTTGAACATATTATGTTTTCACGAATATAAGATTGATCTGGATCCTATCTTGCAAGTTGTATGCACCTATTACATGTCTTGATCCACATACTAGGTGCATACAACTTTGGGGTGTACAGATCATACGACATAATAGGTGCATACAACTTGCAAGATAGGATCCAAAACACTCTCATATTCAAAGAAACATAATAGGTTCAAATCTAAAATCTTGGCACTCGGGCCCTATTGACAAGCATTAAGCATAGCAAAGTCATAGCAACATCAATCTGAGAACATAGTGGATACGAGGGATCAAGCCCTATCAAAAAGACTCGATTACATGACAAATATAATCCAATCCCATCACCGTCTAGCAAGCCTACAAAGTAATTACTAACTCATAGTGGTGAGCACCATGGAATTGTTGATGGATAAGGTTTGGTGATGACGATAGCGACAAATGCCCCTCTCTAGAGCCCCTAACAGACTTCAGATCAGCCCTCCCAAGGAAGAATAGAAGGTGGCGGCGGCTCCGTCTTATAAAACACAATGAATCTTTCTTTCTTATTTTATAGGACAGAAAACACCTTATATTAGAGGATGGGCGTTGAAGGCATGAGAGGTGGCCCACAAGCCACCCTGGTGTGCCCTAGTGGGGTAGGCGCACCCCCATGGCTTGTGGCGACCTACTAGGTCTTTTGCTGTTGGTTATCTCGCCAGTATTTTTTATATATTCCAAAAAAAATTCATCAATTTTTAGCTCAATCCGAGAACTTTTATTTCTACACAAAAAGAACACCATGGTAGTTCTGTTGAAAATTCGGGTTAGTTTCATTCAAATCATGCAAATTAGAGTCCAAAACAAGAACAAAAGTGTTTGGGAAAGTAGAAAGATTCAAGACATACTAATATGAAGAATAAGAAAGTTCATTAAGATAGTAACATTCGCAACCACAACGGGGAGATCCTCACAAATTCCAATAGATATAGTAGTGGATTTGTCAGCCATTTGCAAGGATATTTCAGTAGGTGTAAGTTTATTCAAATCAAGTCTTCTATATAAAGAGAAAGGCATAACACTAACACCAGCTCCCAAATCACATAAAAGCAGTTTTAACATAACTTCATTTAATGGAACAAGGTATAATGGGTATTCCAGGATCTCCTAATTTCTTAGATACACCACCATCAAAAGGGTAATTAGCAAGCATAGTGGAAATCTTAGCTTTAGGTATCTTTCTTTTATTAGTGACAATATCTTTCATATATTTAGGTAAGGAGGTATTTTCAAATATTCGTCAAACATGTTCGCAAAAATACAAATCGAAGGATGTCAACAACGCGCTCAAAATCCTCCTCAACCTTATTTTTCGAAGGCTTACAATGGAATGGAATGGGTTTTTGAACTCACAACTTTCTTTCTTGACCATGTTTTCTAGCAATGAAATCCCGCTTATCATAACGGTTATTCTTAGGAGGTGGGTTATCAAGATTGGGAGAAGGTTCTATATCTACATCATTATCAGGTTCTTTATCATTATCCGGCTGAACATCAACATGAACATCATCATTATCATTATCGTTACATGGATGTTCACTACTAGATTGTGTCTCAGTATCAGAAATACAAACATCATTATGATTCTCAAAAGGTTTTTCTACCAGAGGTTCACTAGAAGCTAGAAGCATGTAAAATTTTATCATTTTTCTTTTTCTAATTCTTTTTAGACGAACTAGGTGCATCATTGTTAATTTCTGAGAATCTTGCTCAATCCTTTTAGGATGTCCTTCTGAATAAAGAGGCTCCTGGGTCATTCTACCCCATCTAGTCAAAACTCTAACAACATGATCACTTAATTTATTATTCATTTTAGTAAGCAAATCATTTAGTGACTTAGCAACTTGTTCTAGCTAAGTATAAACCATGGATGCATGTTTACCCATACCTCTAAAATCTTAGGAATTCTAAACATCAAGTCACTCAAACGATCAATCATCATATCATTTCGTTTTAATTGATCCTTAACATACATATTGAAATGTTCTTGCTTAACAATGTAGTTATCAAATCCGTCCATGGATTGACTAAGAATTTTATTATAAGGTATATCACCCTCATCAAATCTACAAAGAGAATGTTACCTCTACTACCTGTATAGGGATATCGAGTCCATGCATTTCTTCAATAGGTGGTAAATTCTTGACATCTTCAGTTTTAATACCTTTCTCTTTCATAGATTTCTTAGCTTCTTGCATATCTTATAGACTAAGGAATAGAAGACCTCTCTTCTTTTAAATTGGTTCCGACAGTGCTTCAGGAATTCTCCAATCATTGGCATTTAAAAGAATATTATCTAATAGTTCTTCACCATGTCCAACAATTCGTTTCCTGAAAACACAACCAGCACAACTATCTTGGTAGTCCGTAGAAGTATCTGTTAGTCCATTGTAAAAGATATCAAGTATTTCATTTTTGTTAAGAGGATGTCCCGACAAAGCTTTAAGTAATTGGAGAAGCCTCTCCCAAGTTTGAGGGAGATTCTCTTCTTTAGATGGCACAACGTTAAATATTTCCTCTAAAGCAACTTGTTTCTTATGAGCAGGAAAATATTTTTCAGAGAAGTAATACATCATATCCTAGGGACTACTCACACAACCAGGAGAAAGAATATGAAACCACTTCTTAGCATCACTGTTTAATGAGAAAGAGAAAACATAAGAATATAGTAGTAGTGATTTTTTTCCTCATGAGCAAATATGGTGGCAATATCGTTTAAATTTAGTAAGGTGTGCAACAACAGTTTCACTTTCATTACATGAAAAGGATCAGATTCTACCAAAGTAATTAACTCAGGATCAACAGAAAATTCATAATCCTTATTAGTAAAACATATAGGATAAGTACCAAACTTAGGATCATATTTCATTTTCTCCATCATATATTTTTCTTTCAGTTTACTCAGTAGTTTCTTAAGATCATATCTATCATTATAAGAAACAAAGTCTCTATCTATCTCCACGTCCATAACGTAACCATATGGTACTCCAGGCATTTCAATTCCAGTAGGAGGTCCAGACATAACACGTGAATCATATTTTTCATCAATTTTAGCATTCTGAAGTTCTCTAGATCTAGCAATTTCTTCATCAAGAAATTCACCTAGTGGCACCATTTTATCTAGTAAAGTACTAGCATCATCAAGAGCTTCATTTATAACATAAGTAGGATCATAAATTACTTGTGACATATCAGAGTTAATAGCAGGTGGTGGTGTCACAAGCTTACTCAGAATAGAAGGTGAATCAAGTGCGGAGCTAGATGGCAGTTCCTTACCTTCCCTCGTCTTAGAGGGTACGATCTTGGTCTTAGTGTATTTCAGATTCTTCATAATGATCAATAGGAATCACAAGTGAACTAAATAAATAGAGCTATGCTCCCTGACAACAGCGCCAGAAAAAGGTCTTGACAACTGATACGTCCCCGTCGTATCTATAATTTTTGATTGGTTCATGCCAATATTCTACAACTTTCATATACTTTTGGCAACATTTTATAATATTATTGGGACTAACTTACTTACCTAGTGCCTAATGCCAGTTCCTCTTTTTTGTGTGTTTTTTGTTTTGCAGAAATTCCATATCAAACAAAGTCCAAACATGATAAAAAATTATGGAGATTGTTTTGGAATATATGTGAATTTTGGGCATCGGAATCAACGCAAGACGGTGCATGAGGGAGGCACAAGCCAACAAGGCGCTCCCCCAGGGGGCGCCCTGATGGCTGGTGGTCCCCCTTTAAGACAGTTGAGGCTCTCCTTTTGGAGCAAGAAATACATTTTCACGATAAAAAGGCCCTCAAAATTTTAGCCGGATCGGAGTTAGAGATCTCCGGATATTTATGAAACGGTGAAGGGGTCCAAAAACAGTCGCGAAAACAGGAGAGAAACAGAGAGAGATCCAACCTCGGAGGGGATCTTGCCCTCCATGAGCCATGGCGGCCATGGACCATAGGGAAAACCCTCCTCCCACCTAGGGAGGAGGTTAAGGAAGAAGAAGGAGGGGGGCTCTCTCTTCCTCTCTCCCGATGGCCGGAGCGCCGTCGGGGCATCCATCGCGACGGCAATCTACACCAACAAATTCACGGCCATCATCACCAACCCTTCTCCATCAAGACCGCCATGATTCTCACCACCGGGTGTGAGTAATTCCTTTGTAGTCTTTCTAGACGGTGGTGGGATTGGATGAGATTGATCATATAATCGAGTTACGTTTGATAGGGCTTGATCCCTAGCATCCACTATGTTCTGAGATGATGTTGTTATGACTTTGCTATGCTTAATGCTTGTCACTAGGGCCCGAGTGCCATGATTTCAGATCTGAACATATTATATTTTCAAGAATATAAGATTGATTTGGATCCTATCTTCCAAGATGTATGCACCTATTACATGTCTTGATCTCCATACCCCAAGGTGACAATAATTGGGATTCTTTCTGGTGATTGCCATAGTTTGAGTAGTTCATGTATTCACCATGTGTTAATGCTTTCTTTCTGGTTCTCTATTAAAATGAGGCCTTAATATACCTTAGTTTCCAATAGGACCCCGCTTCCACGGGAGGGTAGGACAAAAGATGTCATGCAAGTTCTTATCGCAAGCACGCATGACTATATACGGAATACATGCCTACATTACATTGATGCATTGGAGCTAGTTATGTGTCTCCCTAGTGTGTAACTATTATATGATAAATGTCATCTAAATCATTATCCATCATAGATCCATGTGCCTACGTGTTACATATACTGACCTACTAAGTACTTCTAGTTTACTTCCTGCAAAATAGTTTCATACTTCTTCTAGGTAAAGTAAGCATTAGCATGTGTAGAGTTGTATCAGTGGTCGATAGAACTTGGCAGATTTTTAATTCTACCTTTATCTCCTTGTTGGGTTCAACACTCTTACTTATTGAAAAAGGCTACAAATGACCCCCCTACACTTGTGGGTTATCAAGACCTTTTTCAGGTGCCGTTGTCAGGGAGCAATAGCGTAGTGGTTGATATTGTCGTGTCTGCTTGTTTGCTTTATCACTAAGTAAATTTTATTTTCTGTTATTAGTTGGTTTATATCTTTAGTTATGGATATGGAACACTAAACACCAATAGGATTAGTGGTACTTCCTACTCATGGAGATGGGGAACCTCCTAAAACCCTCGATGCTCGTTATCTAAAACTCGTTAATGACTCCTTTGATAATCTTGAGAAATCCCCATTGAACTTTATAATGGGAGGAATGTTGGATCAACGTGAGTACTTTAGGGATTATCGCTTATCTCAAAAAGGGAAACACCCGTGGGATCAAATTACAGTCTTGCGTTGGTTTGCTTGGGATGCATGCTTGAAATGTGATTATACTTGTTGCTCTAAGACTAAGGCTCCACACCTCCCCTTTCAATGTGAATTTAATGATAATTAAACCTTGGCTTCTTATGATAATGGTATATATGATTACTATGATGTGGAACGAATTAGAAGAATTTGGTGCTTTTAAGGGTGCTTATGAAATTGCTTCTTTGCTTGAAAATTATGATGATGTTCCTTACAAATCTAGAAATATTGCCATACTTAAATATTGCGATGAGAATTATGAATACAATTCTAACATTATTGAATTTATCGAGATAATGTCCGTTGCCTTGTAAGAGACTAAAATTTTGTAGGAATCTATGGAAGAAGAAATTGTCAAAACTGTGAGCTCATTAGATGAAGAAGATTTGGAGGAAAGCGAAGAACAAACAGAGGAAGAGCGGATTAGCTACCCGTGCCCACCTTTTAATGAGAGTAACTCTTCAACTCATACATTGTTTAATTTCCCTTCGCACGTACTGAATGATGAATGCTATGATGATTGCTATGATCCCTTGGATTCATTTGAAATATCCCTTTTTGATGAACTAGATGCTTGCTATGCTTGTGTCCATGATGCCAACATGAATTATTTTTATGGAGATGAACTTTATATAGTTCCATATGTTAAGCATGAAATTGTTTCTATTGCACCCACATATGATAGTCCTATCATGTTTTTGAATTCTCCCAACTACTCTATGTCGAAGAAGTTTGCACTTATTAAGGATTATATTGATGGGTTGCATATTACTATTACACATGATGATTTTGATGAATATTATATGCATGTGATTGCTTCTCATACTTGCAATTATTATGAGTGAGGAACCAAATCTTCACCTCTCTATGTTTCCGATACGATAAAATTGCAAGAAACTGCTTATGCTATGTATTGGCCTTTACTTGATGTGCAGGAATTGTTCTTGTATGACATGCCAATGCATAGAAAGAGAGTTAGAATTTGTTGTCACATGGTACACATCACTTTGTGACCACTACTTATTTACAAATCACTGTTAATTAAAATTGGATTTGATATACCTAGGGATCTGGCTGGATCAATTATTTGAGCACTATATGCCCAGCTTAATGGATTTAAAGAAAGTGTTGTTAGGGAGACAACCCGGAAGTTTTAAAAGTCATTTATTTTTGTTGTGTGGTATTAAAATAATTAAAAACAAAAAATAAAGTGGGTAACTTAAATCTTTTTCAAAAATAAAAGTGGAAGTGAGAAGGACGAGCACCATTGAAGTGGGGGCTAGCCTTGAACTTTGTTCATGCCCATGAAACTTTGTGAATCCTGATTACAGAAACTTTTCAACAAAAATAATTATCCCCTTGTATAAATCCATTGTATTGTAAAAATAATGGCCAAGAATTAGCTTTAGGATGTTTAAATTGCTTGTTTGATACGTGATGTGCAAAAATAGAAACTTCGTTTATAGTGTTTGATTTTTCATATTTTACTGGAACGCCAAAAGTTTCTGAAATTTTCACGCAATACTTTCATACAAATTCTATACTACTTCATAATTTTTCAAGAGTTTTTGAGTTACATAATTGTGGTATCCATCTGCATCTTTACAGACTTTCATGTTTTTCCCAGATTGCTATTATAGTTGCTTTGCGTGCTTATGTTTGAATTCTTGTTGAGCCCCATTGTCGGTGCACTAGAGTTTTAGGCTCTCTAGTGCCCCTTACTTGTGCACGGGCAGTAGTAGCCACCCTGGTAGCAAGGCCCAGCAGGGACTTACCGGATACCAACACAGGAAAATCAAAACTACCAGCAAGGTCTTGCCGGGAGGGCTATTGAACCACCAGGCGAAGCAAGGCCCCGATAAGGCAAGGCCCCGGCAAGACCCCACCAGCACATAGGGCAGATGTCAATCCACCTAGACGCGTGTCATGGCGTCGATGTTGGAGGGAGCTGAGCGGCACCAATGGGATGGGCTCCCGTCCCGTCCCACTAACGAACAGAGATGCCTGATGGTGCATTAAATGCGCCTGTCCTACTCCGTCAGTGTTAGGTATGATAGCACTGTAGCTCTGTACACCCTGTGTATGCACTGTACGCCACTGTTGGGATCCCCTTCATAGTATAAAAGGAGGCCCAGGGAGATATGGTAGAGGACCCCTTTTTTGACTTTTGGGACTTTCTAGCCCACATACGTGGTAGCTGCTCATAGCCCCTGTAGCTACAACCCTAAGAACACTCCCAATATAACGAAGCAGGAGTAGGTTTTTACGCATCCGTGCGGCCCGAACCTGGGTAAAGATCCCCACGTGTTGTTCATTAGACCGGCTCTTTGCGCAAGCCTTCCCACCCACCGAACCGAAAGGTGTCCCCATGATCCCATAGGTGTTCGTTCCCACGACACCCATTGACTTTGGGAGCCATAGAATTGTGATAGAATACAGTGGGTAATGTTAGATTATAATTATGCAATAATGTTATGGCAGGAAATGATGAGATTTGATGATGATGTACTAACGTTTCTAAGCAAAGTTCTGTTAAGTTTTGTGTGGATGAAATGTTCAAAGATCGAGGAGGTATCGATATTAGAAGAATAAGGAGAGACAAGAGTAAGCTTGGGTATTCCCAAGGCACCCCAAGTATATATTCAAGAAGACTCAAGCGTCTACGCTTGGGGATGCCCCGGAAGGAATCCCATTGAAAGTACGTGGATGTCGCCTAGAGGGGGGGGGGTGAATAGGCGCTTTAAAATAATTATGGTTTAGGCTTGAACAAATGCGGAATAAAACTATCGTTTAATTAGTCAAGCACAAAACCTAAAACAACTAGGCTCACCGATGTGCACCAACAACTTATGCTAAGCAAGGTAGACAACTAAGTGATAGCAAGATATATAACAAGAAACAATATGACTATCAAAGGTTAAAGTGCATAAGTAAAGGGGCTCGGGTCAGAGATAACCGAGGCACGTGCAGATGACGATGTATCCCAAAGTTCACACCCTTGCGGATGCTAATCCCTGTTCGGAGCGGTGTGGAGGCACAGATCTCCCCAAGAAGCCACTAGGGCCACCGTAAACTCCTCATGCCCTCGCACAATGCAAGGTGTCATGATTCCACTAAGGGACCCTTGAGGGTGGTCATTGAACCCGTACAAACAAGGTTGGGGCAATCTCCAAAACTTAATTGGAGGCTCCCAACGACACCACGAAGCTTCACCGCAATGGATTGTGGCTCCAACATGACCTCAAATGCGCGGGGCAATCTCCATGACCTAATTGGAGACCCTGAAGCTTGCCTGGAGCTTTGCACCACAATGATTGAGCTCTGAGGCACCACCAACCATCAAGGGCGCCAAAGCACCCAAGAGGAACAAGCTCTAGGGTGCTCAAACACCCAAGAGTAATAAGCTTTGTTACCTCTTGAGCATGCATTGTTTCCCCTTGAAGAGGAAAGGGTGATACAGCAAAGTAGATAAGTATTTCCCTCAGTTGTTGAGAACCAAGGTATCAATCCAGTAGGAGGAACAAGCAAGTCACCAATGGATGCACCTACACAAACAATCAAACTCTTGCACCCAACGCTATAAAGGGGTTGTCAATCCCTTCACGGTTATTTGCAATGATTAGATCTGATAGAGATAGATGTAAACGAGAACAGAAAGTAAAAGGTAAATAAATTCCATAAAAGTATTTTTGGTATTTTTGGTTTATAGATTTGAAAGTATATTATGGGAAGTAGATTCGGGGGGCATAGGTTTCACTAGAGGCTTCTCTCTCGAAGGAAAATATCATGGTGGGTAAACAAATTACTGTCAAGCAATTGATAGAAAAGTGAATAATCATGTAGTTATCCAAGGCAATGATCATGCATATAGGCATCACGTCCATATCAAGTAGACCGAAAGGACTCTGCATCTACTACTATTACTCCACACATCGACCGACTCCTGCCTGCATCTAGAGTATTAAGTTCATGAAGAAGAGAGTAACACATTAAGAAAGATGACATGATATAGAGGGATAAACTCAATCAATATGATGAAAACCCCATCTTGTTACCCTTGATGGCAACAATACAATACGTGCCTCGCTACCCCTACTATGTCACTGGGTGAGGACTCTGCAAGATTGAAACCAAAACCATGCACTTCTCCCATTACAAAAATTACCAATCTAGTTGGCCAACCAAACCAATAAGTCAAAGAGATTTACAAGGATATGAAATCATGCATATAAGAATTCATAGGATATTAAAATAAGATTCATGGATAATCTGAACATAAACTCACAATTCATCGGATCTGGACAAACACACCACAAAAGAGGATTGCATGAAGAACATGGTATTGAAGATCATGAAGAACATGGTATTGAAGATCAGAGAGTGAGAAGATGCCATCTAGCCAGTAGCTATGGACCCGTAGGTCTGTGGTGGACTACTCACGCATCATCGGAGGGGTAATGGAGTTGATGTAGTTGCCCTCCGTGATCGAAACCCCCTCTGGCAGATTACCGGAAAAGGCTCCAAGATAGGATCTCTCGGGAACGGGGGCTTCTCACGGCAGAAAAGTATTTGCGTGGCTCATTCTGATGTTGGGGGAATATTTGGGAATTTATAGGCCAAAGATTAGGGTTAGGAGACCTGCCAGGAGACGGCAAGCTTGCTAGGCACGACGAGGGGCCCCGCTCCTAGCAGGCTTGTGACTGTGTGGCAGGTTTCCTGCCGTGCACTCCAAGCCTGGTTGATTTGTTTCCGTCCAGAAAAATTCTTTTCGAAGGTTTTATTCCATTTGGTCTCCATTTAATATTCCATATGTCCAAAACTCAAAAACAAGAAAAAAACAAAAAATGGCACCAGGCTCTAGATTAATAGGTTAGTACCAAAAATAATATAAAATAGCATATTAATGCATATAAAACATCCAAAAAAGATAATATAATAGCATGCCATCATAAAAATTTGCACATACATTGGAGACATATCAACATCCCCAAGCTTAATTTCTGCTCGCCCTCGAGTAGGTAAATGATAAAAACAGAATTTTTGATGTGGAGTGCTACCTAACATATTTATCCATGTAATATTCTTTATTGTGGCATGAATATTAATATCCATAGGACTCAAAACAAAAGCTTAATATTTATATAAAAACAATAACATTTCAAGCATACTAATAAAGCAATTGTATCTCTTCAAAATATAATGGCAAAAGAAAGTTATTCCTACAATATCATATGGTCTGGCTATGCTCCATCTTCCCCACACAAAGTATTTATATCATGCACAACCCCGGCGAAAAGTCAAGCAATTGTTTTCACAACTTTATTGTCTCAAACTTTTTCAACTCTCATGCAACACATGAGCGTGTGCCATGGATATAACACTATAGGTGGAATAGAATGTGGTGGAGCTTGTCAAGGAAAGGGAGAAGATAGTCTCACATCAACTAGGCATATCAATGGGCTATGGAGATGCCCATTAATAGATATCAATGTGAATGAGTAGGGATTTCCATTCAACGGATGCACTAGAGCTATAAGTGTATGAAATCTCAAAAAGGAACTAAGTGGACGTGCATCATGAAGAAAAAAATCCACTAGTTGTATGAAAGTGACAAAATAGGAGACTCTCTATCATGAAGATCATGGTGCTACTTTGAAGCACAAGTGTGGAAAAAAGATAGTAACAATGTCCCTTCTCTATTTTCTCTCATTTTTTATTGGTGGGCATTTAAGGCCTAATTATTATATATTTTTTATTTGGGCTTCGCTGGCCTCTTTTATTTTTTTCATAAAGTTTGGAATCTCATCCCCACTTGTGAGGGAATCCTAGTTTCCATCATCCTTTCCTCACATGGGACATGCTCTAATAATGATAATCATCACACTTTTATTTACTTACGACTCAAAAGAAAATTAGAACTCGATACCTATGACAAAATATGACTCTATATGCAATATGGAAGTGATGGTGCATGTCATAAAAGGAAACGGTGGAAGTTGCATGGCAATATATCTCGGAATGGCTATGGAAATGCCATGATAGGTAGGTATGGTGGTTGTTTTGAGGAAAGATATATATGGTGGCTGTTTTGAGGAAGGTATATGGTGGATGTTTTGAGGAAGGTGTTTGTTGTACCGGCAAAAGTTGCACGATACTAGAGAGGCTGGCAAAGGTGGAAGGGTGAGAGTGCGTATAATCCATGGACTCAACATTAGTCATAAAGAACTCACATACTTATTGCAAAAGCCTATTAGTCATTGAAGCAAAGTATTAAACGCATGCTCCTAGGGGAGACGTTGGTAGGACTTAACCATCGTGCGCTCCCGAACCTCACACAAAGGTCGACAATCTATAAACAAGTCATGCTCCGACTTCCTTACATAACGGTTCACCATACGTGCATGCTATGGGAATCACAAACCTTTACACAAGTATTTTTACCAAATCACAATTACTTCCAAACATGAATCTTAAGATTACCATCTTTATATCCCAGAACTTTATGCAAGGAATCAAACTTGTCATAAATACTCAATGCACTTAATATGGAAGTTTTTATTATATCCCTCTTGGATGCCTATCGTATTAGGACTAAATTCATAACCTAGACCAATTACCATGCTGTTTAGAGACTCTCAAAATAATATAAGTGACATACAAGATTTCAAGTATTTCTATAAAACGCAAACACCACCGTGCTCGAAAAAATATAAGTGAAGCACATACGGGCAAAATTGCCTAACTGAAAAGATATAAGTGAAGCACATTGGGTATTCTAACATATTCACGATTCAGCGTGTCCTTATCAAAAAATGTGTCCAACAAGGATGATTGTGGAAAACTAACAAGCAAAGACTCATATCATACAAGACGCTCAAAGCAAAACACATATCATTACTGATGGATTGAACACAAAAGAGGGGATGCCTTTCGGGGCATCCCAAAGCTTAGGCTCTTTGGCATCCTTGAATATGACTTGGGATGCCTTGGGCATCCCCAAGCTTAGGCTCTTGCCACTCCTTATTCCACAGTATGTCAAGTACACCCTACGCATGCATGTCTATGAGTATAGCAGCGGAAAATAAAGACAAGCATGTAAGTAAAGGAAGGGAAGATCAAACACAATTGGTGACACGATGATGTTTCTCGTGGTTCCGATAGGTGGCGCTATCGTACATCCATGTTTATGGAGTCTTCAACCCACAGAGGGTAACGACCGCGAGAGTCCATAGAGGACTCTACCCACGGAGGGTTCCACGAAGAAGCAACGTTGACTATACCATGATGGCCTATGTCCATGGAGGACTAGCCTAACTCACGGTATATGTCATGGGAATGAGCCTGACATTAGAAGGTAGGGGTACGAAAGGAGAGGGTAGAGTCCTAGCTATGGCGAGGATGTACACACGGATGTATGAGTTCAAGCCCCTCTCGAGGAGGTAACAGCCCTACGTCTTAGTGTTCTGGAGCTTTGTCATGTGGAATGTAAAGATTACAGTGGTTGCAAAACCTTGTGCCAAAGGGGAGGGGTGGCTTATATAGAGTTCGCTGCCCCTCATAATTACCCGACATCCAAGGGTCCGATTGTGGGTTTAAATACTAATGTTATTGGTAACGTACATAATAAAAGATACTAATGATGAAAGGCCTAACGCCTGCCCGTTGGCCTCCTGGGGGTGGCTTCTGATCTTCTGGCATCGACTGAAAGTGAGGTCTTCCGAGTGACAAATGACTGTCAAGTGGAGGATGAAGTCTCCAAATGGATTGCCTGTCGAGTGGCTTGAGCGCCACCGGGAATCCAGTTGGAAGCTTACTTTCGATCATCAAGTCCTCCAATGTAGTGTCCTTAGGTAGGGTATGTAGGTCAGGCCTAGGACCCTACCCTAGGTACATATCCTTATCATTAGCCCCCGAATGGATCAGGGTTCGAGTGGTGAATGGGGATATTGATGTCTGTTCAGAACAAGGCACCAAATCTTCCGAATGATATTCGGGAATTCAACGAAACTTGCGTCGACTGAACTCTTCGTCATTCGCCCGGATTGATTCAGCCTTGAAAGTGCTCGAGTGAATGTTCAATGCCAATTTTGTTCCTAGTGATTTGAAGGAATCTTTGGAGGTGACGGGTCGGTCAGTTAGACCCGGATCTTGTGAGAAACGAAAATTTGGGAAGCACGCACGCCTGTGACGATGGCGCCACGATTGGGGCAAGTGGGGGCATGACGCCTTGATTCTCTCACCGGTCATTTCGCCACGTACCGGGCGTTGTTCGCGGTTGACGTGTGCGGTGATCTTGCGGGCCCACCCGTCAGTGACACACTTGGTGGGGTATAAATCTCGAAGCACCACGGATTGCACAGTAATCTTCCCCAAACTTCCTCTCTTCCTCCGCCTCCTCTGACCTCAGAGCAACACTCCGCCCTTCTCCAACGAGCGCAGCCAACGCAATGACGAAGGGAACCACGGAGAAGTTAGAGCACAGCAAGAAGGGGGCGGCAAAAGGCAAGGGCAAGAAGCCCTCGACTGCTCAGTTCACCGTGCCGCCAGGATGGATCTAGGGAGAGTTTCTCCCCTCGGTGGTCACTCGAGCGGACATCGATGGCCTGGTTGCCAATGGGTTTGTGGCGGACGGCGCTTGGAGGTTGTCGAAGGGAGAGCGCGAGCCGGAGCCACGCAAAGGAGAGCGGGTTCTCCTCCTATCCCACGTAGAAAGAGGGTTTTCTATGCCTCCCCACCCGTTCATTAGAGGGTTTCTGAACTTCTTTGGTGCTCAGCTCCACCACTTCCCGCCGAATGCAATTTTCTACTTGTCTGCTTTCATCACTTTGTTCGAATGCTTCCTAGGCTGTCCTACTCACTAGGGGCTATTCAAGCACATATTCACTGTTAGATCTCAGACTGTAAAGAAAGCCCTTCCCAAGGATGGGAAAACCCATGTATTGCAGCTGTGTGGGGGTCTAGGACTTCAAAAGAGAGCTCATAGTTCTTTCCCTTCTATGACCTCTCCTGAATCTGTTAGAGGCTCGCAGTCAACATGGTTTTATTGCAAAGATGTAGCTTCTCCCAACATGTTGACTGGTCTTTCCCCTTTCATCTGATCGTCCAGTCGTCCCCAAGTCTCTAAAGGTGTCGGAAGAGGAACAAGTCCAAGTGGGAATCTTTGTGGACGCCGTGGTGAAACTTATTCGGGGTGGAGTGACCGGCATGGATCTCTTGGAAACATTCCTCTATCGATGGATTCAGCTGCTCCAGGCCAGGGATCACACCATGTGGCACTATGCAGGCCCCGAGGATTCGACTAGGACACACCTAGAAGAGGTTCCACAAAAGACTGTCGAGCAATGGCTTCGCAGTATCACCGGGGCATGCGACAATCCCTTAGGAGCCAAGAGGATCCGACCATACTCGGCCGAAAACCTGCCGAAGAATCTAGTAAGTTGCACTTTGTCGACTGAAGTATTTGTACGGTCGAGTGATCGATTAATTTAGTGACTGACTTCCTTGTTTGAATCACGCAGGAGTGGATGCACATGTACTCGCCTGTGCCCAATGGGAATCAGCCTGAAGATGGAGGGGTGAGCGAGGGCGGCAGTGTGGACACCGCTGGCTCCTCTGAGTCTGAAGATGAATGTGAAGACTCGGATGAGAACGAGGAAGAAGTTGAGTCTCCTCATGTGGAACGCCATTCTAAGTGCTGCCAAGACCCTGTGACCGCCATGGAGAAGGCCCCAGACTTGAGTGAGAGGAACCCGAAACGGAGTTGACCTTTGACCGTCGAGTTGAATGAGCAATCGGGAAAGCAACCCAAGCCGAATGTAGCAAAACCTCGCAAAGCTCTGCCACGCATGAGGATGGCTGTGCCTGTCGTCTCCACGTGAGTATTTACTTTTGAATTTTCACCGTCAATTGTGATTTTGAACTCTTGTTGACTAAGTGTCGTTTGATCTATCAGAGCTGCTACTTCAGTGACGTCACCTCAACATGATGGAGGGGAAGCAATGGACGTAGACACTGCTGATGCAACCACTTCCCACAAAGGTAACCAAATTTTCAGTTCTACTTCTCGAATACGGTTTGTCAATTGCAAACGTTAATATTGTCGATTGATAATTGCAGAAATCATCCAGTTGGAAGATGACGAAGAACACCCTAGGGGTACAGGAGGCGGAAGTGAGACCCTAGGCACCCCGTGCATACGTACTCAAAGAACTTCGTCCGTGCAGACTCATCAACGGTCGACCACCAGATCTTCCCAGGGGATAAGTGACTCGACACGGGTCAGAGCTGACCCTGCAATGCCTCTGTCGAATGCCCCACCAGCTACTTCGACTATCATGACATCAACTCCAACCGAACCTTCTCACACCACATTGACTGCTCCAGCCAGTACGCTGATCCCGCCAGTGATGGATTTTCCTCTGCACCGTGTTCTGGAAGACCGGACCGGAGCTGCAAAGGAGGCCATGATCTAGGCGGAGTAGATGATGCTGTGCACCAAGGAAGCATACGAGGCCAGCAAGGTGGCCTATGACGCTAGCACAACGCTTCACACCAATGTCCGAGTAAGTTTGATTGTAAGTACATTTCCGATTGAATTCATGTCTTGTTTGGTTGTACACCCACTCGGTGTTTGTTTTCCGCTTGTAGAATGTTTCAAGGTTCTCCACTCGAATAGATCAGGTCTTTAATCGAGTAGGATTTGATCCAGTGGGGGCACTCCGAGTGCACCCACTGGGTGTAGTCCCCGAGACCGCTGTCGAATGCTTGCACCAGCAGAGGGCTTAGAGTTTGTCATACACGAGATACATTTGCCGTTGATCGCACCACTCTGAGGCTACTTTGTAGGTTTCATGGATATCATTGATCAACCATGATATGACGCTATTAAAAGGGTGTGGAGTGGGATGGCATGCCACTCAACAGATCGAGTGATGGATGTTCGGTGACGGATATGCTTATGCTTGCGCGTCTTTTTTTCTTCTGCCACTCGACAGGTCGAGAGTTAGCAGATCTAGTGGGGGCACGCCAAGTGCAACCGCTGGGTGTAGTCCCCGAGACCGCCGCAGAGTGCTTGCACTGGCGGGGGTCTGATAGAGACCGTTGAAAATTGTCAGGGCAGACCTTGCCAAATGTTTTAGTAACTAGTGGGGGCACGCTGAGTGCACCCATTGGGTGTAGTCCTTGAGGCTACTGTTGATCACAGGCGATGAGCAGTAGTCTTGAAAACTTGAAATCAGAATTTTTGTCGTACGGGGAGTACGGTTGTCACTCGACATGTCGAGTGCATTTTATTTTTCTTATCCGTCCCGCATCGAAGCTACCTTGTAGGTTTTATGGACATCATTTGATCAACCATTATATGACGCTACTTCAAAGGTGAGGAGTGGGGCCGACGGATCACTCAACAGATCGAGCATTAACATTTCTAGTGGGGGCACTCTGATTGCACCCATTGGGTGTAGTCCTCGAGACCACCATCGAGTGCTTGCACTGGCGGGGGTCTAATAGAGACCATCTTGAAGTTGTTTATGGTACAAGGAGTACCCGAGCCACTCAACATGTCGAGTGGACTTTTGGTTGAACTCTTCTTCCCTTGGACGCAGGTTTCATGGAGATCATTGGTCAACCATGATATGACGCTATTATAGGATAATGGAGCGGGGTGGTGCGTGCCGCCCAGTCGACCGTCTTTGGTTTTCCGCACTTCGGAGTGCTGGTGTTTTTTGTCGATTGAATTTCTTTCTGTGTTGGTTTCAGAGGGCTTGTGAAATTGGCACGTAGTACAAGGACCTTGAAGATGAAAGGAGCCGTCTGTGCGTGGATTTGGAAGCCTCCAACAATGCTTTGGAGCAAGTGTGGGCTGAACTAAAAACTCTGGGAGGTAACTTCTGTCGACCCACTGCATTCTCATCCTCACTTTCCATGCTTTGAACCGAGTGCTTTCACTCGAACAAATGTACGCAATGAAAATCATCGACTCCAAGCGCGACTCAACAATGTTGTTTCTTTAGATACCATGAAGAAAGCGCTGGAGGACAAGGACAAAGCGCTTGCTGATACCCAACAAGTGGCGAAGGAGAAAACTAAAGCTGCCAACCAGAAGCTGACTGCTGCCAAGAAGACAGAGGAGGAGAACTCGAAACTGAAGCGGGAGGGTGCGTACCTCATCAAGAGAACTGAGCAGCTAACCAAGAGGAGTAATGGCCTAGAGAAGCACTTGGGGGAGTTCTCGAGGAAGATGTACATCATGCTCGACGGTGAGTATCTCTGTCGACTGAACTTTATAAAATCTTTGACGACTGTATCTCATCAATCCTCCTCCCATTCCTTTTTCCCAAATAAATTCCATCAGGACTTTGAAGAAGAGACTGAGGAGATCGAGCCAAATTTGGATCCCACCAAGTCACCTGTTGGAGATGCGGTGGCCATGAATAGGCTCAGACTCAACTTCAGGCTCCAGGGTGTTCAAGCACGTGTCATCCGACTGAAATCTGCGATGGAGAGGATCGACAAGGAACTGTGGCCTCAAGACACTCTTCGCCTCGACCTCACATCTATGGTGGCGCCCCTGAACGACCTCCCCAGTCGAGTGTAGGCCTGGAAGATATCTGCCGCTCGCTGCGGAGCTGACATGGCACTCTCCCTCGTTAGGGTCCATTGCAAGGACACGAGGGAAGACAAGTTGAGGGAGCTCTGAGTGGTTAACACGAAGAAACTTCAGTTTGAATATTTCATGGAGACCTTCATCGACGCAGCCACCAGGATTGCAGACGGCATTGACTTGGACACGTTCATCAAGCCAGCCAGCCCGTCGGGTGCTTGAAAAACTTGATCTTTGAAAAAAACTTCATTTGCCTCGGTATGCCGAGTGGAATTGTATCAGCTTTAAAACTTCATTCATGCCTTAAGCCTGAGCACGTTTGTTTCCTCATGAAACATTTATCCGCGATTAAACCTTTGGATTTATCAGCATTTGGCTTTCAATCGTTTGTTCGACTGAATTTGTTTTCTGACTTAGGCAAAAGCTGGTTCGTAGCTAAGCCCCCGAGTGTGAGGATTGCCCAACACTCGAGGTAGTTTTCAAGCCTTGGTGAAGACTTATTCACATCTAGGATGTCGAGTGGATGGATTACTATCCACTCGGCGAGGATTTTAACTTAGGCGAAAGCATGTTCGTAGCTAAGCCCCCGAGTGTAAGGATTTCTCAACACTTGGAGTATCTTTGAACCTAAGCGAAGATTGATTCGCAAATAGGTCGTCAAGTGGATGGACTACTACCCACTCGGCAGGGATTTTAACTTAGGCGAAAGCATGTTCGCAGCTAAGCCCCCGAGTGTGAGGATTGCTCAACACTCGTAGAGGAGTTTTGAACTTAGACGAAAGCTGGTTCGTAAGTAAGTTGTCGAGTGAATGGACTGCTATCCACCCGACAGGGTTTTTAACTTAGGTGAAAGCATGTTTGCAGCTAAGCCCCCGAGTGTGAGAATTGCTCGACACTCGGAGAATTCCCAAGTGTGAAACTATACGATCAGAATCGACAAAAAACTGTGGAAGTCTGATTTGCATAGACGAAGTATTTTTCATTACATCAAAAATCCTTCTATCTCTAAGTATAGAAGTGTCGGAGCAGATCTACATTCCAGGCCCGTGGCTCGTCCATCTATTTCTTGAGGCTATAAAAGTGATAGGCTCCGCTGTTCAACACTTTGGTGACGACGAAGGGTCCTTCCCACGCTGGAGCAAGCTTGTGGGGTCGCTATTGATCCACTCGGAGCACCAAATCCCCCTTGTGAAACGACCGACTCTTGACATTCTTCACATGGAAACGCCGCAGATCTTGGTGATAAGCTGTAGTCCGAATCAGAGCCATCTCTCGTTCTTCTTCCAGCAGATCGACACCATCTTGCCTGGCTTGTTCGGCTTCAGCTTCAGAATAAAGTTCCACTCGGATAGAATTGTGAAACAAATCACTCGACAGGATAACTTCGGCTCCATAGACCAGGAAAAAAGAAGTCCGTCCAGTCGATCGATTAGGCGTCGTTCTCAGGGCCCATAAAGCAGACGATAGCTCAGTTACCCAGGCTCCGGCGGCATGATCCAAGTCGCGCATGAGGCGAGGCTTCAGACCTTGCAAGATGACGCCATTTGCATGCTCGACTTGTCCATTGGTTTGAGGATGCGCAACAGATGCATAATCCACCCGAGTGCCTTGGGAGGTGCAGAAGTTTTTGAATTCTTCCGAGTCAAAGTTGGTGCCGTTATCCGTGATAATGCTGTGAGGAACGCCGTATCGAAAAATTATTTCCCCCATGAATGTTACTGCAGTGCGGGAGTTCAACTTCTTGATTGGCTTGGCTTCTATCCATTTTGTAGATTTGTCGACTGCAACCAGCAAATGAGTGAATCCGCCTTTTCTAGTCCGAAAGGGACCAACCATGTCAATTCCCCAAACATCATACGGCCAGGCGAGGGGAATCGTCTTCACAGCAGATGCCAGCTTGTGTGACAAGTTTGCATAGAACTAGCATCCATCACAATGATCAACAATGTCTTTAGCCATCTCATTGGCTTGTGGCCAAAAGAAACCAGCTCGGTATGCTTTAGCGATGATTGTCCGTGAGGACGCATGATGGCTGCAAGTTCCCGAGTGGATTTCATCTAGAATAACCCGAACTTCTTCGGGAGAGATGCAACGCCGCGTCACGCTAGTCGCGCTTTCTCTGAACAACTAATCTCCAATCATAGTAAAGGCTTTCGACCTATGCACGATCTATCGAGCTTTAGTCTCATCTTAAGGGGGTTCTTGTGTGAGGATATTTGCAATGTAGGCACCGTCGAATTAGGAATGACAACCAGAATCTCCATGACCAAATCAATTACCGCAGGGACATCGACGTCAGTCGTATCGGTGGAGCTCATAGCTTGTGGGGGATCTTCGGTGAAAGGATCCTCTTGCATCGAAGGAGTATGCAGGTGCTCTAAAAACACATTACTGGGGACGGGCCATCGAGTGGACCCAATCTTTGCTAGTTCATCAGCCGCTTGATTCTTCAGTCGGGGAACATGATGAAGTTCCAGGCCTTCGAATTTCTTTTCCAACTTTCTAACAGCACTACAGTACCCAGTCATAGTGGGGTTTCGAACATCCCACTCTTTCATCACTTGATTTACCACCAAATCTGAGTCGCCATAAACCATCAGGCACTTGACGCCGAGTGAGATAGCCATGTGCAACCCATACAAAAGTGCTTCATATTCCGCCTCATTGTTGGAGGAATCGAAGTGAATTTGCAAGACATAACTGAGCTTGTCTCCCTTTGGAGATATCAGGACAACACCAGCACCGTACCCATTCAACATTTTAGAGCCGTCGAAGAACATGGTCCTGTGTGCCGAGTGAATCTGGGTTGGCTGTTGCTGTTCAATCCACTTGGCAATAAAATCCGCAAGTGCGTGAGACTTGATCGCTTTCTTGGCTTCAAACTTAATGTCAAAGTATAAGAGTTCGATTGCCCACTTAGCCACTCGACCAGATGCGTCCCGATTGTTGAGAAGCTCTGATAACGGAGCATCACTGATGACTGAAATCGAGTGGTCTTGAAAATAATGTGCTACCTTCTTTGCTGATAAGTAAATACCATAAACCAGCTTCTGGTAGTGTGGATATCTTTGCTTTGAGGGAGACAAAACCTCAGAAACATAATAAACTGGTCGTTGGACTTTGTAAGCTTTACCCTCCTCTTCCCGCTCGACAGTTAACACTGTATTGATGACATGATTAGTGGCCGCGATGTACAGGAGCAAGGGTTCTTTGCTACAAGGAGCGGCAAGCACCGACTGGGTGGAGAGTAGGGCTTTGAGCTCAACAAACGCTGCTTCGACTTCTGGAGTCCACTCGAACGTGTCGGACTTCTTCATCAGTCGGTACAAAGGCAGTGCCTTCTCATTGAGACGAGAAATGAATCGACTCAATGCTGCCAAGCAACCTATGAGTTTCTGAACATCGTGCACTCGCACGGGAGTCTTCATTCGGGTAATGGCGCCGATTTTCTCAGGGTCGATGTCGATCCCTCGTTCGAAAACGAGAAAACCGAGTAACTTGCTGCCAGGGACGCTGAAAGTACACTTGGCCAAGTTCAGCTTTATATCGTATCTCCTCAGGTTGGCGAATGTTTCGGCCAAGTCAGACAGTAGGCCGGAACCTTTGCGGGACTTGACAACTATATCATCCATGTATGCCTAGACATTCCGAGGGATCTGGTCGAGTAGACACTTCCGAATCATGCTCATGAAAGTAGCGCAGGCATTTTTCAGACCGAATGGCATAGTGATGTAGCAAAAACACCCGAATGGGGTGATGAAGGCTGTTTTTATTTCATTTGGGCCATACAGAAGGATCTGATTGTACCCAGAGTAAGCATCTAGAAACGATAAATGCTCGCATCCCGTAGTCGAGTCGACAATCTGATCTATGCGGGGGAACGGAAAATGGTCTTTCGGGTAGACCCGATTGATATGTTTGAAGTCAATGCACATACGCAACGAATTATCCTTCTTGGGCACCATGACAACATTCGAAAGCCACTCGGAGTGGTAAATATCCTGAATGAACTTGGCCTGTAAGAGACGGGCCACTTCTTCACCGATTGTTTTACGCTTTTCCGCCGCCGATCGACGCAAATGCTCTTTGACGGGTTTAGCTTTCGGATCAATTCTCAGACGGTGCTCAACCAGCCTCGTGGGAACCCCCGGCATGTCAGCAGGCTTCCATGCGAAGATATCCCAGTTCTCACGGAGGAACTAGATGAGCTCGGCTTCCTATTTACCGTAAAGTGTTGATGATATATTGGCCGGGGCAGCAGTTGGATCCGTCGGGTGGATGTGCACTTCTTCACTTCTCCTGCCGACTGAAACGTCGACTCAAAAGCGGGCTTATCTGCGCGGAGCAAATCAGCAGGGTCGGCGCTCTTTTTTTATTCTTCTAGCTCGACCATAGGCATCTGATGATCAACGATCTTGGAGCCTTGCTGGAGGCATTCTTCAGACTGTTGTCGATTGCCAGTGACCGTGATCATACCCTTAGGGCCCGACATCTTCAACTTGAGATACAGGTAACATGGACGAGCCATGAAACAAGCATACGCGGGTCAACCCAAAATGGCATGATAAGCACTCTGGAAATCCACGACTTCAAACGTCAACTTTTCCTTTCAAAATTGTTTATCGTTCCTGAATGTCACGTCCAATGCAATCTGGCCGAGTGACTTGGACTTCTTCCCTGGGATGACTCCTTGCAATTGCATGTTGCTTTCACTCAGTCAGGACATCGGAATGCCCATCCCTTTTAGGGTATCTGCATAGAGAATGTTCAGGCCGCTGCCACCGTCCATGAGGACCTTTTGGAGTCAACTGCCCCCCACCACTGGATTAACCACCAGAGCCTATCGACCAGGAGTGGCCACATGAGCAGGATGATTTGTTTGGTCGAATGTGATGGCATACTAGGACCATTTGAGTAGGTGGGGGTGGTAGGTACACCCATGTTGACTTCCCTGTTGATAACCTTCAGTTGAGTCTTGCTTTCTACATCAGCGAAAATCATAAGCGTAGCAGTGACATCTGGGAATGTTTCTTTATCTTCATCATCATCCTTCTCCGGAGTCTTATCACTCGGCGGAGTCTCTTTGAGCTGCTGGATAAGCGTTCGACATTGCTGAGTGGTGTGCTTGGGCAAAATCATGTTGTCTTCCTCATCTTTTCTCGTGTGGATTACACACGGCTGATCCATCACATTAGTCCCTGACTAATTATTTCCTTTCTTAGGGGCAAACTGTCCTTTAGCTTTCCCCTTATTCTTTGCCTAAGTCACCAGCGCGACTGCCTCTGCTTGGACCGGACCATCAGCTTTCCGCTTCTATTTCTGATTGGAATTACCGCCAGCATCACTAACGACTGCTTTTCCTTTGCCGCTACGGAGGTGGTCTTCTTCCTCGCCATTGGCGTTCCGAGTGGCGATTTCGATCATCTTGCCGAGTGATATATCACCCGTTTGATCAAATTCAAGTAAAGCTCTCTGTATTTCACGCCAGCCTTGAAGGGACACCCAACTTGATGTTCGGAAACATTCTCCACTGTATGATGCAGAGTGGACCAACGCTAAATGTAATCCCTCAAGGTCTCATTGGGCTTCTGGACACAATGTTATAAGTCGACCAACTCGGCAGGACGCTTGCAAGTGCCCTCAAAGGTTCGGACGAACACTCGGACAAGATCTTCCTATCAATATATACTAGATGGAGCCAAGCGATTAAACCAAGCACGAGCTGAACCATCCAACATCAAGGACAGGTGTTTCATTGCGACGTTATCATTGCCGCCGCCAATTTGAACAGCCACTCGACAATCACCCAACCAAGTCTCTGGCTTTGACTCGCGAGTAAACTTCCCGATCCTGGACACCAACCTGAAGTTGGGGGGAATCTCTGCAGAACAGATGGCCCTGCTAAAACACTCAGGACCAGAAATCACAGCTGAACTGCCACTCGGAAAATCTCTATCTTGTCCTTCTCTATGGGCTCTACCCCTGTCGATCCGCCTCTAAGTGAGGAGATCACGAGCATCAAACCCCGCATTCCGCTCGTCACCGAATGAGCACCTTTCGTCCTGGTGCCGGGGCACATGCGGACCACCCTACGGAGGAGTGGGCACTTGATGGTGGTCTTCGCGATGAAACTGATCTTTGACCTGATCTTCACAAAAGCCTCCGCCCCTTCGGTGCAAGGGCGATCCAGGGCTGTGTGCCGACTGAACGGTTTCTGCCCTGGGTGAGTTGCTATGTATCCTGTTACGCGACTGTGAAACAACAAAATTCTGATGCTGCGCTGCATCTAGCAATGCTCTGATCTGCATCAATCCTCTACCAGCCTCTGATCGAGATGGCTGAATGGAATTGCTATCCTAGCCGCAGCTACCACATTTAACACAGGAGTAGGGTATACCTCAACATTGTTGTGAGACCCAGTCGGAAACAGCTGTCGCTAACGTTGACCGAAAACTGGTGGGCGCTAGCGAGCGTGCTCGTCTAGTTCTCTCTGGAGCTCTTCCAGCCGAATACGCGTGGACTCCATGGCCTGGGCCTCGGCGGTCGTACCAATGATGGGAGTATGCAGGACTTCACCATCGCGACGCGGCTGTTCACTCGACAGGCCGCCAACCTCCCGCTTGCTGTGGCCAAAGCCCGGTGGCGGGCTTTGATGAGAGCCCACCATAAGGATGAGAGCTATAGGATCGCAGCTCTCGCACTCGAAAGGAACATCAGACTGATCAGAGTCCAACTCGAACTGTGGCCAAAGCCCGGTGGCGGGCTTTATTATTATATTTCCTTGTTCATGATAATCGTTTATTATCCATGCTATAATTGTATTGATTGGAAACACATTACATGTGTGGGTAAATAGACAACACTTTGTCCCTAGTATGCCTCTAGTGAACTAGCTCCTTGGTCAAAGATGGTCAAGATTTCCTAGCCATTGACATGTGATGTCATTTCATAACGGGATCACATCATTAGGAGAATGATGTGATAGACAAGACCCAAACTACAAACATAGCATATGCTCGTGTCAGTTTATTGCTACTGTTTTCTGCATGTCAAGTATATGTTTCTATGACCATGATATCATGCAACTCACGGACACCGGAAGAGTGCCTTGTGTCTATCCAACGTTGCAACGTAACTGGGTGACTATAAAGGTGCTCTACAGGTATCTCCTAGGGTGTCTGTTGGGTTGGCATGGATCAAGACTGGGATTTGTTACTCCGTGTGACGGAGAGGTATCTCAGGGCCCACTCGGTAATACAACATCAATATAAGCCTTGCAAGCAATGTGACTAAGTGTTAGTCATGGGATCTTGTATTATGGAACGAATAAAGAGACTTGCCGGTAACGAGGTTGAACTAGGTATGGAGATACCGACGATCGAATCTCGGGCAAGTAACATACCGAAGAACAAAGGGAACATCATACGGGAGTAACTGAATCCTTGACATAGAGGTTCGACTGATAAAGATCTTTGTAGAATATGTAGGAGCCAATATGGGCATCTAGGTCCCGCTATTGGTTATTGACCGTAGAGGTGTCTCGGTCATGTCTACATAGTTCTTGAACCTGCAGGGTCTGCACAGTTAAGGTTTGGTGACGTTTCGATAGTATAGAGTTATGCATGGTGGTGACCGAAGGTTGTTCGGAGTCCCGGATGAGATCCCGGACGTCACAAGGAGCTCCGGAGGTAAAGATTCATATAGAGGAAGTCCTATTTTGGTTGCCAAAAAAGTTTCGGGCTCATCGGTAGTGTACCGGGAGTGCCGGTAGTGTACCGGGAGACCATCGGGAGGGGTATTTCGACCCAAGAGGCTACATGGTCTGTCGAAGAGTGAATACCAGACCTTAGTGGGCTGGTGGAAGTCCACACACGGCCCATGCAGCTGGGAAGAAAAGCCCAGAGAGAAAAAGGTGGAAAAAGGCAAAAAGGCAAAAATAAGGAGGAGTCCTAGTCCTACTAGGATTGGAGAAGGAATCCTCCTCTCCTCTTGATTCGGCCAAAGCCTAGGTTGCTTGGCCCTTGGGCCAAGCCTCCTCCTCTCTTGTTCTTATATATACTAGAGGTCTTATGGTTTTTGCACTAGATTTTCAGCCACGTGCTACCCATTCCTCTAGTGCGTAGTTTCTCCTCTAGATCGGTTTTCTGTAGTGCTTAGGCGAAGCCCTGCCGGAATTGCTCCATCACCATCCCGGCGGCGCTGTCATGCTGCCGGAGAACTCGTCTACCTCTCTGCTCCCTCTTGATGGATCAAGAAGGCGGAGATCGTCATCAAGCTGTACGTGTGCTGAACGCCGAGGTGCCGTCCGTTCGGTGCTTGATCGGGACGGATCGTGATTGGATCGCGGGACGCTTGGCGATTTGGATCGCGAAGACGTTCGCCTACACCAACCGCATTTCTTAATGCTTCCCACTTAGAGATCTACAAGGGTATGTAGATCCACTCTCCCTCTCGTAGATGCTCATCACCATGGATAGGTCTTGCATGAATGTAGGAAATTTTTTGTTTCCCATGCGACGTTCCCCAACAATGGCATCATGAGCTAGGTCTATGTGTAGATGAGATCTCGATTAGAACACAAAGAGTTTGTGGGCGTTGATGCTTAGATTGCTTCCTCCCTTGGTCGTGTTTTGGTTCAGCGGTATTGTGGGATGAAGCGGTCCGGACCAACATTACTCGTACGCTTACGAGAGACCGGTTCCCTCAACTGCAACTTGTTGCAAAAGATGGCTGGCGGGTGGCAGTTTCTCCTACTTTAGTTGGATCGGATTCGACAAAGGCGGTCCTTGAGAAGGTTGAAAAGCAACTTATGTATCACCGTTGTGATTTATGTGTAGGTGAGAATTGTTCTTGCTAGGTACCCGTAGCAGCCACGTAAAACATGCAACAACAATTAGAGGACATCTAACTTGTTTTTGCATGTCGATGAGTACGGCAACCGGCAGGAGCCATAGGGTGGTCTTTAATTATTGTATGACCTGCGTGTCAATCATTAAGCGCTATGTAATGCTTTACTTTATCGCTAAACGGTGGCGATAGTAGTACAAGCATGATGGGCGCGACAACCCTGATGGCGACACGTTGATGGAGATCAAGATGATGGAGATCATGGTGTCGTGCCGGTGACGATGGAGATCATGCCGGTGCTTTCAAGATGGAGATCAAAAGCACAAGTTCATGACCATATCATGTCACTTATGATTTGCATGTGATGTTAATCCTTTTATGCACCTTGTTTTGCTTAGGATGACGGTAGCATTATAAGGTGATCCCTCACTTAAATTTCAAGATGAATTGTGTTCTCCCCGAGTGTGCATCGTTGCGAAAGTTCATCGTGTCGAGACACCACGTGATGATCAGGTGTGATAGACTCTACGTTCACATACAACGGGTGCAAGCCAGTGTTGCACATGCAGAAAACTCGGGTTAAACTTGATGAGCCTAGCATGTACAGACATGGCCTCGGAACACAAGAGACTGAAAGGTCGAACATGAGTCATATAGTAGATATGATCAACATGATGATGTTCACCATTGAAACCATCTCAACTCACGTGATGATCGGACTTGAGTTGGTGAATTTGGATCATGTGACACTCAGATGACCTGAGGGATGTCAATTTGAGTGGGAGCTTTGGTAATTTGATTAACTAAACTCATTATCTTGGACAATAGTCTAAGTAACCTTTGCATATTTATGTTTTAAATCAATGGCTCGCATAGTAGCACCCTTGAATTTTAATGCGTTCCTAGAGAAAGCTAAGTTGAAAGATGATGGAAGTAACTTTGTTGACTGGGCCCGTAATCTGAGGATTATCCTCATGGCTTCCCAGAAATCATATGTCCTTCATGCACTGCTTGGTGACCAACCAGAAGACATGTCATCCGAAGACGTTAAGAACGCTTGGGAAGCACGTTCTGGAGATTACTCAATAGTTCAGTGTGCAATATTGTATGGCTTAGAACCGGGACTTCAAAGACGTTTTGAACGTCATGGAGCATATGAGATGTTCCAGGAGTTGAAGTTTATCTTTCAGAAGAATGCCTGGATCGAGAGGTGGAGACCTCCGATAAGTTCTATGCTTGCAAAATGGAGGAGAACGGGTCTATCAGTGAGCATATACTAAGAATGTTTGGGTATTTGAATCGTCTAGCAGAGTTGGGAATTGCCCTTCTAGCAGAGGCGATCACTGACAGAGTTCTTCAATCACTGCCACCTAGTTACAAGAGCTTTGTGATGAACTATAACATGCACGGGATGAACAAGTCAGTCGCCGAGCTGTTTGCGATGCTAAAAGTCGCTGAGTCTAAAATCCAGAAAGAACATCAAGTTTTGATGGTCAATAAAACCACTAGTTTCAAGAAGAATGGCAAGGGCAAGGGCAAGAAGGGTAAAACCAAGAAGGATGGCAAAGCAGTTGCTACTCCTGTAAAGAAGCCCAAGCATGGACCCAAGCCAGAAACTGAGTGCTCTCATTGCAAGGGAACTGGTCACTGGAAGCGGAACTACGCCAAGTACCTGGCTGACAAGAAGGCTGCCAATGATAAACAAGGTATATATGATATACATGTTATTGATGTGTACCTTACTAGCTCTCGTTGTAGTGCCTGGGTATTTGATACCGGTTCGGTTGCTCACATTTGCAACTCAAAACAGGAACTACGGAATAGATGAAGGCTGGCAAAGGATGAAGTGACGATGCGCGTGGGAAATGGTTCCAAGGTTGATGTGATCACCGTCGGCACGCTTTCTCTTCGATTACCATCGGGATTAGTGATGAACCTGAATAATTGTTATTTAGTGCATGCGTTAAGCATGAACATTATATCTAGATCTTGTTTATTGTGAGACGGTTACTCATTTAAATCAGAGAATAAAGGTTGTTCTATTTATATAAGTAATATCTTTTCTGGTCATGCACCCAATGTGAGGGGTTTATTCATATTGAATCTTGATAGTGATGATACACATGTTCATAACATTGATGCCAAAAGATGAAGAGTTGATAATGATAGTACCGCTTTCTTGTGGCACTGCCGTTTAGGTCATATTGGTGTAAAACGCATGAGGAAGCTCCATGCTGATGGACTTTTGGAGTCACTTGATTTTGAATCACTTGACATGTGTGAACCATGCCTAATGGGCAAGATGACTAAAACGCCGTTCTCTGGAACAATGAAACGGGCAAGTGACTTGTTGGAAATCATACATACTGATGTGTGTGGTCCAATGAATGTTGTAGCGCATGGTGGATATCATTATTTTCTCACCTTCACTGATGACTTAAGTAGATATGGGTATACTTACTTAATGAAACACAAGGCTGAAACGTTTGAAAAGTTCAAGCAATTTCAGAGTGAAGTTGAGAATCATCGTAATAAGAAGATTAAATTCCTGCGATCTGATCGAGGAGGTGGATATCTGAGTTATGAGTTTGGCAGTCACTTAAGACAGTGTGGAATTGTTTCACAGTTGACACTGCCCTGAACACCACAGCGTAATGGTGTGTCCGAACGTCGTAATCGAACCTTGTTAGATATGGTGTGTTCTATGATCTCTCTTGCTGATTTGCCACTATCGTTTTGGGGTTATGCATTAGAGACAACTGCATTCACTTTAAATAGGGCACCATCGAAATCTGTTGAGACGATGCCATATGAACTATGGTTTGGCAAGAGGCCAAAGTTGTCGTTTCTTAAAGTTTGGGGATGTGATGCTTATGTCAAAAAGCTTCAGCCTGAAAAGCTGGAACCCAAAGCGGAGAAATGCATATTCATAGGATACCCGAAAGAGACAGTCGGGTATACCTTCTATCTCAAATCCAAAGGCAAAGTGTTTGTCGCTAAGAACGGAACATTTCTTGAGAAAGAGTTTCTCTCGAAAGAATTGAGTGGGAGGAAAATAGAGCTTGATGAGGTTATTGAACCTTTACTTCAACCAGAATGTAGCGCAACACAGAAAGAAGTTTCTGTGGAACCTACGACGGTTGAAGAGGAAGCTAATAATGATGATCATGAAGTTTCGGATCAAGTTGCTATTGAACCTCGTAGATCGACAAGGGCGCGTACTACTCCTGAGTGGTATGGCAACCCTGTCTTGGAGGTCATGTTGTTGGACAACAATGAACCTACGAGCTATGGAGGAGCGGTGATGGGCCCGGATTCTGAGAAATGGTTAAACGCCATGAAATCCAAGATGGGATCCATGTATGAAAACAAAGTATGGACTTTGGAAGTATTACCTGAAGGGCAAAAGGCCATTCAGAACAAATGGATCTTTAAGAAGAAGACAAACGTAGATGGTAATGTCACTGTCTATAAAGCTCGACTTGTGGCAAAGGGTTTTTCACAAGTTCAAGGAGTTAACTACGATGAGACCTTCTCACCCGTAGCGATGCTTAAGTCTGTCAGAATCATGTTAGCAATATCTGCTTATTTCGACTATGAAATTTGGCAGATGGATGTCAAAACAGAGTTCCTCAACGGTTTCCTTGAGGAAGAGTTGTATATGATGCAACCAGAAGGTTTTGTCGATCCAGAGAATGCTGACAAAGTTTGCAAACTCCAGCGATCCATTTATGGGCTGGTACAAGCATCTCGGAGTTGGAATAAGCGCTTTGATGAGGTGATCAAAGCGTTTGAGTTTATACAAGTTTATGGAGAAGCTTGTATTTACAAGAAAGTGAGTGGGAGATCTATAGCGTTTCTAATATTATATGTGGATGACATATTGCTGATTGGAAACAATATAGAAATGCTGGAAAGCGTGAAGGAATATTTGAACAAGAGTTTTTTAATGAAGGACCTAGGAGAAGCTGCTTTCATATTAGGCATTAAGATCTATAGAGATAGATCGAGACGCTTAATAGCACTTTCACGGAGCACATACCTTGATAAAGTTTTGAAGAATTTCAAAATGGATCAGTCCAAGAAGGGGTTCTTGCCTGTGTTACAAGGTGTGAAGTTGAGTAAGACTCAATGCCCAGTGACTGCAGAAGAGAGAGAAAAGATGAGTGCCATCCCCTATGCTTCAGCCATAGGCTCTATCATGTATGCAATGCTGTGCACAAGACCCTATGTCAGCCTTGCCATAAGTATGGCCGGAAGGTTTCAAAGTGATCCTGGAATGGAGCACTGGGCAGCGGTCAAGAATATCCTTAAGTACCTGAAAAGGACTAAGGAAATGTTTCTCGTTTATGGAGGTGATGAGGAGCTCTTCGTAAAGGGTTACATCAATGCAAGCTTTGACACTGATCCGGATGACTCTAAGTCACAAACCGGATACATAGTTATTCGCAACGGGGGTGCAGTAAGCTGGTGTAGTTCCAAGAAAAGAGTGGTAGCCGATTCTACGTGCAAAGCGGAGTACATCGCAGCCTCAGAGGCAGCGAAGGAAGGTGTATGGATGAAGCAGTTCATCAAAGATCTTGGAGTAGTTCCCAGTGCACTGAATCCAATGAACCTGTTCCGTGACAACACTGGTGCCATTGCTCTGGCCAAGGAATCAAGGTTTCACAAGAGGACCAGACACATAAAGCGACGCTTCAACTCCATCCGCGATTACATTGAGGAAAAGGACATAGATATTTGCAAAGTGCACACGGATATGAATGTTGCAGACCCGTTGACTAAACCTCTTCCAAGGGCTAAACATGATCAACACCACAACTGCATGGGTGTTCGATTCATTACAATGTAAATCACATAGTGATGTGCACTAGATAATTGACTCTAGTGCAAGTGGGAGACTGTTGGAAATATGCCCTAGAGGCAATAAATAAAGTGTTTATTATTATATTTCCTTATTCATGATAATTGTTTATTATCCATGCTATAATTGTATTGATTGGAAACACATTACATGTGTGGGTAAATAGACAACACTTTGTCCCTAGTATGCCTCTAGTGAACTAGCTCGTTGGTCAAAGATGGTCAAGGTTTCCTAGCCATTGACATGTGATGTCATTTGATAACGGAATCACATCATTAGGTGAATGATGTGATGGACAAGACCCAAATTACAAACATAGCATATGATCGTGTCGGTTTATTTCTACTATTTTCTGCATGTCAAGTATATGTTTCTATGACCATGGGATCATGCAACTCACAGACACCGGAAGAGTGCCTTGTGTCTATCAAACGTCTCAATGTAACTGGGTGACTATAAAGGTGCTCTACAGGTATCTCTGAGTGTGTGTGTTGGGTTGGCATGGATCAAGATTAGGATTTGTTACTTAGTGTGACAGAGAGGTATCTCAGGGCCCACTCGGTAATACAACATCACAATAAACCTTGCAAGCAATGTGACTAAGTGTTAGTCATGGGAACTTGTATTACGGAATGAGTAAAGAGACTTGCCGGTAATGAGGTTGAACTAGGTATGGAGATACCGACGATCGAATCTCGGGCAAGTAACATACCGAAGAACAAAGGGAACATCATACGGGATTAATTGAATCCTTGACATAGAGGTTCGACCAATAAAAATCTTTGTAGAATATGTAGGAACCAATATGGGCATCCAGGTCCCGCTATTGGTTATTGACCATAGAGGTGTCTCGGTCATGTCTACATAGTTCTCGAACCCGCAGGGTGTGCACACTTAAGGTTTGGTGACGTTTCGATAGTATAGAGTTATGCATGGCGGTGACCGAATGTTGTTCGGAGTCCTGGATGAGATCCAGGACGTCACGAGGAGCTCCGGAGGTAAATATTCATATATAAGAAGTCCTATTTTGGTCACCGGAAAAGTTTCGGGCTCATCAGTAGTGTACCGGGAGTGCCGGTAGTGTACTGAGAGACCATCGGGAGGGGTATTTCGACACAAGAGGCTACATGGGCTGTGGGAGAGTGAATACCAGCCCTTAGTGGGCTGGTGGAAGTCCCACACAAGGTCCATTCGGCTTGGAAGAAAAGCCCAAGAGAAAAAGGTGGAAAAAGGCAAAAAGGCAAAAATAAGGAGGAGTCCTAGTCCTACTAGGATTGGAGGAAAAAATCCTCCTCTCCTTTTGATTCGGCCGAAGCCTAGGTGGCTTGGCCCTTGGGCCAAGCCTCCTCCTCTCTTCCTATTATATATACTAGAGGTTTTAGGGTTTTTGCACTAGATTTTCAGCCACTTGCTACCCGTTCCTCTAGTGCATAGTTTCTCCTCTAGATCGGTTTTCTGTAGTGCTTAGGTGAAGCCCTGCCGGAATTGCTCCACCACCATCACCGCGGCGCTGTCACCCTGCCGGAGAACTCGTCTACCTCTCCTCTCCCTCTTGCTGGATCAAGAAGGCGGCGATCGTCATCAAGCTGTACGTGTGTTGAACGCGGAGGTGCCGTCCGTTCGGTGCTTGATCGGGACGGATCATGATTGGATCGCGGGACGCTCGGCGATTTGGATTGCGAAGACGTTCGACTACACCAACTGCGTTTCTTAATGCTTCCCGCTTAGCGATCTACAAGGGTATGTAGATCCACTCTCCCTCTCGTAGATGCTCATCACCATGGATAGGTCTTGCGTGAACATTGGAATTTTTTTGTTTCCCATGCGACGTTCCCGACAAAAATGACCAACTAGGTGACACCGATGTGTTAATCTCGGTGGTATCAAAGTGGCCAAAAGGTGACAACTTTTGAATCTTGGTGAGACCGATGTAGGAAACTTGGTCGCACCAATAAGGTTACCAATGCTCAGAGTGCCCAATCTCGGTGACGTCGATCCAACAATCTCGATGGGACCGATATTGTGAATTTGCGTAACAAAAAGTTGGCACCCTAAACTCGGTGGCACCGAAGTAGAATCGGTTGCACTAAAGTGGCTATGGTTTGGCTGAGTTTGTCTAGGTTCTGGAATGGGTGGCACAGAGTGGAAAGTATTGGTTGCACCGATTTTGAATATTTGGCTTTGGAGAGACTTTTGTGGAAGAGCTTGTGGGTGTATGTGGTGACTATCACTTGTGCACGTATGAGCATTTTGTTCACCGACAAAACCTTACACCTTTTTAATAGTATAGGCTTTCCTATGGACTCAAGGTGATTTCTCACAAAGGATACAAAGTAGAGTCCTTTGTTTGAGGCTTTGCCAATCTATTTCCTTGCATCTTGGGGCATTCCACAATCCTTATGCCAACCCATCATTGAACTTTTCCTAAAACATACTTAGTGGAAACATTAGTTCAATGATATATATGTTGTTATTAATTACCAAAACCACCAAGGGAGCAAATGTGCTTTAAATCTCCCCCTTTTTGGTAATTGATGACAACATATAGATCAAAGCTTAGACATATGATATAATCAATGAATATAATTGTCGCTTTGAGAAGTATGAGATAAGCAAGAGCTCCCCCTAATTTTGTGCATTATTTTAAATTTGCATTTGAATGCAAATGCACAATCGATTAGGTACATGGGGCACTTCTTCCATGTCACATACATCTTGGTGGTGTGCGAGAGTAATAAGAGTTAACAACATAGCACAATACATAAAGCAAAGTGAATGATCACCACATAATCATCAAAACATAGGAAATAGTAGCAACACACATTAAGGCGTATGATCAAACACAAATAAAATTTTGTTTGTGTTTAAATAGCAAGCAACCAAAATATCAAATGTTTTGTAAAACAGCAATAAAAACAGACACTTTCTCACTCAAAGCCTGGATGTATATATAACTTCTCCCCCTTTGGCAACAAGTTACCAAAAAGTTCGAAGAGATATAGCTAATCGTCCTTCTGGGGCTGATCTCCTCCGGTAGTTGATGTTGGAGTCGAGAGAACTGCGTCGACGAAGACTTCTACTAAATTCCTGGATGGAGTTGGAGTAGATACTAGAGGCACTAGAGCTGATGAAGCCGATGTAACTGTGGCTGGAGCAGAAGATGAAGGCCTCGTCTCTAGAGCTGGTACTGTAGGTGTCCTGGCCTTAGTCATAAACTAGGCAGTCGTCCTGGTAGGTGCACTATCCTCATCATCATCAGACTCGGAATCTGAAGGGGTGCGACGGATAGGGGCTTCATCTACCTCCTTCTTAAGCTCATTGACTGTGTTAGTCAGCCCATTAACCTTGTCATCAAGACTTTTCACTCTATCCTCAATGATATTCACAAGGCTTTCCTGAGTGTCCATGATGGTTTTGATATCTGATACGTCTCCAACATATCTATAATTTTTGATTGTTTCATGCTATTATATTATCTATTTTGGATGTTTTATATGCATTAATATGCTATTTTATATTATTTTTGGGACTAACCTATTAATCTAGAGCCTAGTGCCAGTTTATGTTTTTTCCTTGTTTTTGAGAATTGCAGATAAGGAATATTAGACGGAGTCCAAACGGAATAAAACCTTCGTCATGTTTTTTTCTAGAACGAAAGGAAACTACGAGACTTGAGAACCAAGGCAGAGGAGCCACCATGGGACCACAAGCCCTAGGGCCGCGCCCAGGCGGGTAGGGCACGCCCAACAGGCTTGTGGGCCCACGACAGCTCCCCTAACCCTAATCTTCGGCCTATAAATTCCCAAATATTCTATCATTATCAGAACAAGCCACGAAAAACTTTTCGACCGTCAGAAGCCTCCGTTCGTGGGAGATCCAATCTTGGAGCCTTTTCCGATAATCTGCGGGAGGGTGATTCGATCATGGAGGGCATCTACGTCAACTCCATTGCCCCTCCGATGATGCGTGAGTAGTTCACCACAGACCTTTGGGTCCATAGCTAGTATCTAGCTGGCTTCTTCTCTCTCTTTGATCTTTAATACCATGTTCTTCATGATCTTCATGGAGATCTATCCGATGTAATACTCTTTTGTTGGGGAACGTCGCATGGGAAACAAAAAATTTCCTATGCACTTGCAGATCTATCAATGGTGATGAGCATCTACGAGAGGGAGAGTGGATCTACGTACCCTTGTAGATTGCTAATCGGGAAGCGTTAAGAAACACGGTTGGTGTAGTCGAACATCTTCGCGATCCAAATCGCCGAGCGTCCCGCGATCACATCACGATCCGTCCCGCGATCCAATCACGATCCGTCCTGCGAACTCATGACGATCCGTCCCGCGATCTCATCATGATCCGTCCCGTGATCTCATCACGATCCGTCCCGTGAACTCATCACGAACCGTCTCGCTTGTTCACGGTCCTTCCGATCTAGCGCCGAACAGATGGCACCTCCGCGTTCAGCACACGTGCAGCTTGATGACGATCTCCACCGTCTTGTTCCAGAAAGAGGAAGTGGAGAGGGAGAAGAGTTCACCGACAGCGTGACGGCGCTCCAGTGATGGTGGTGGAGCAATTCCGGTAGGGCTTCCCCTAAGCACTGCGGAAATTCGATGTAGAGGAGCACCGGTGGAACGGGTAGCACGTGGCCGTAAAATCAAGTGCAAAACACCCAATACCTCCAGTATATATAAGAGGGAGGGAGGAGGAGGGCTGGCGCACAAGGAAGCCCTGCCTTGCCTCTTGCGCAAGGAGGATTGGAGGAGTCCTCCTCCAATCCTAGTAGGACTAGGATTGCTCCTTTCCTACTTGGAATCTATTCCCACCTTTTGCGGTTTTTTCTTTCTTTCTCAAGCCCAGCCGCATGGGACTCTTAGAGGACTTCCACCAGCACACTAAGGGCTGGTTTCCACCCTCCCACAGCCCATGTAGCCTCTTGGGTCGAAATACCTCTCCCGATGGTCCCCCGGTACACTACCGGCACTCCCGGTACAATACCGACGAGCCCGAAACTTTTCCGGCGACCAAAATAGGACTTCCTATATATGAATCTTTACCTCCGGACCATTCCGGAGCTCCTCGTGACGTCCGGGATCTCATACAGGACTCCGAACAACCTTCGGTCACCACCATACATAACTCTATACTACCGAAACGTCACCAAACCTTAAGTGTGCAGACCCTGCGGGTTCGAGAACTATGTAGACATGACCGAGACACCTCTAAGGTCAATAACCAATAGCAGGCCCTGGATGACCATGTTGGTTCCTATATATTCTACGAAGATCTTTTATCGGTTGAACCTCTATGTCAAGGATTCAGTCAATCCCATATAACGTTCCCTTTGTTCTTCGGTATGTTACTTGCCCGAGATTCGATCGTCGGTATCTCCATACCTAGTTCAACCTCGTTACCGGCAAGTCTATTTACTCGTTCCGTTATACAAGATCCCGTGGATAACACTTAGTCACATTGCTTGCAAGGCTTTGTTTTGATGTTGTATTACCGAGTGGGCCCTGAGATACCTCTCCGTCACACGGAGTAACAAATCCCAGTCTTGATCCATCCCAACTCAACAGACACCCTCGGAGATACCTGTAGAGCACCTTTATAGTCACCCAGTTACGTTGCGACGTTTGATACACACAAGGTACTCCTCCGATGTCAGTGAGTTGTATGATCTCATGGTCATAGGAACACATACTTTGACATGCAGAAAACAGTAGCAACAAACTGACACGATCATATGCTACGTTTGTAGTTTGGGTCTTGTCCATCACATCATTCTCCTAATGATGTGATCCCGTTATCAAATGACATCTCATGTGCATGGCTAGGAAACCTTAACCATCTTTCGATCAACAAGCTAGTTCACTAGAGGCATACTAGGGACATTGTGTTTGTCTATATATCCACACGTGTATCCATGTTTCCAATTAATACAATTATAGTATGGATAATAAACGATTATCATGAACAAGGAAATATGATAATAACTAATTTATTATTACCTCTAGGGCATATTTCCAATAGTCTCCCACTTGCACTAGAGTCAATAATCTAGTTCACATCACCATGTGATTCGCATTGTTATGAATCAAACACCCAATGAGTTCTGGGGCTCGATCATGCTTTGCATGTGAGAGAGGTCTTATAGTTAACGGGTCTGTGACATTCAGATCCGTGTGTACTTTTGCAAATCTCTATGTCAAACCGTAAACACTGCTACCACACCTCACTTGGTACTATTCCAAATGGCTGCTTCACTATATGTATCCAGATTGCTACTACGGGTCATCTGGATTGGTGTTAAAGCTTGCATCGACGTGACTCTTTACGGCGAACTCTTTATCACCTCCATAATCGAGAAACATCTCCTTAGTCTTTTTAGTTACTAAGGATAATCTTGACCGCTGTCCAATGATCCACTCCTGGATCACTCTTGTACCCCTTGACGGATTCATGGCGAGGCACACACAGGTGCGGTACACATCATGGCATACTATACAGAGCCTATGGCTAAGGCATAGGGGACGACATTCGTCCTTTCTCTTTCTTCTGCTGTGGTCGAGCTTTGAGTCTCACTCAACTTCACACCTTACAAAGCAGGCGAGAACAATTCTCTCTGACTAATCCATTTTGAACTCTTTCAAAATCTTGTCAAGGTATGTACTCATTGAAAGTCTTATCAAACATCTTGATCTATCTTTATAGATCTTGATGCTCAACAATTAGGTAGCTTCATCCAGGTCTTCCTTTGAAAAACTCTTTTCAAACAACCATTTATGCTCTCCAGAAATTCTACATCATTTCCAAATAGCAATATGTCATCCACATGTACTTATCGGAAACTCTATAGTGCTCCCACTCACTTTATTGCAAATACAAGTTTCTCGTAAACTTTGTATAGACTCAAAAACCTTGATCACCTCATCAAAGTGTATATTCCAACTCCGAGATGCTTGCTTTGGTTCATAGAAGAATCACTGAAGCTCGCACACCTTTTAGCATCCTTAAGACTAACAAAACCTTCTGGTTGTATCTCATACAACCTTTCCTTAAGGAAGGAAACGATGTTTTGGTATCCATCTGCCAGATTTCATAATTGAAAAATGCAGCAACTCCTAACATAATTCCAACAGACTTTAGCATCGCTACGAGTGAGAAAGTCTCATCGCAGTCAACTCTTTGAACTTGTCGTCAAGTACTTTGCAACAAAGCTGTCTTCATTTTAAAAATACATTTGTACTTTAATGACCTGCCGTCCAACAAGCAAGTCCACCAAAGTCTATACTTGGTTTTCATACATGGATCCTTTCTCGGATTTCATGGCCTCTAACCATTTGTTGGTTTCCGGGCCCATCATCGCTTCTCCATAGTTCGTAGGTTCATCGTTGTCCAACAACATGACCTCCAAGACAGGGTTGTCGTACCGCTCAGTAGCAGTACACGTCCTTGTCGACCTACGAAGTTCGATAGTAACTTGGTCCGAAGCTTCATGATCATCATCATTACCTTCCTCTTCAACTGACGTACGCTTCACAGAAACATCTTTCTGCGCTGCGCCACTTTTTGGTTGAAGTGAAGGTTCAATAACCTCATCGAGTTCTATTTTCCTCGTAGGTCGATAGTAACTTGATCCGAAGCTTCATGATCATCATCATTAACTTCCTCTTCAACTGATGTAGGCTTCACATAAACATCTTTCTACGATGCGCTACTTTCTGGTTGAAGCAGTGGTTCAATAACCTCATCAAGTTCTATCCTCCTCCCACTCAATACTTTCAAGAGAAACCTTTTCTCGAGAAAGGACCCGGTTTTAGTAATAAACATTTTATGCTTGGATCTGAGATAGAAGGTTCACCCAACTGTTCTCAGGGTATTCTATGAAGATGCATTTGTCCGCTTTGGGTTCGAGCTCATTAGGTGAAAACATTTTCCACACAAGCGTCGTAGCCCCAAGCATTAAGAAATGACAGCTTAGGTTTCTATCAAACCATAATTCACACGGTGTCATCTAAATGGATTTAGATGGTGCCCTATTTAAAGTGAATGTAGTTGTCTCTAATGCACAACCCCAAAATGATAGTAACAAAACGATAAGAGACATCATAGCATGCACCATATCCAATAGAGCACGACTATGACGTTCGGACACATCATCACACTATGGTGTTCCAGGTGGCGTGAGTTGTGAAAACAGTTCTCACATTGTCTAAAGTTGTATGCCAAACTCGTAACTTAGATATTCACCTCAACGATCATATCGCAGATATTTTTTATCTTCTTGTCATGATGATCTTAAACTTCACTCTAAATTTGCTTGAACTTTTCAAACGATTCAGACTTGTGTTTCATTAAGTAAACATACACTATATCTACCCAAATCATCAGTGAAGGTAAGAAAATAACGATATCCACCGCACGCTACAAGACTCATTGGATTGCATACATCAACATGTATCATTTCTAATAAATCACTTGCCCGCTCCGTCAAACGAGAAAATGGGGTCCTTAGTCATCTTTGACCAAGAGGCATGGTTCACATGTCTTAACTGATTTGAAATCGAATGAGTCCAAAGATCCATCAGCATGGAGTTTCTTCATGCCCTTTATACCAATATGACGTTTAGCGGCAGTGCCACAAGCATCTGGTACTATCATTATTAACTTTGTATCTTTTTGGCACTAATGTTATGAACATGTGTATTACTACGATCAAGTTTCAACAAACCATTCTTACTGGGTGTATGACCATTGAAGGTATTATTCATGTAAATAGAATAACCATTATTCTCTAATTTAAATGAATAACCGTGTTGCAATGAACATGATCTAATCACGTTCATGCTCAATGCAAAAACACCACATAACATTTATTTAGGTTCGTCACCAATCTCGAAGGTAGAGAGAGCATGCGATGTTGATCACATCAGCCTTGGAAACATTTCCAACACACATCGTCACCTCACACTTAGCTAGTTCTCCGTTTATTCCGTAGCTTTTATTTCGAGTTACTAACATTTAGCAACCGAACCGGTATCCAATACCCAGGTACTACTAGGAGTACTAGCATGGTACACATAAATAACACGTATATCAAATATACTTCTATCGACTTTGCCAGCCTTCTTATCTACCAAGTATCTAGGGTTGTTCCGCTTCAGCGACCATTCTCCTCATAATCGAATCACTTAGTCTCGGGTTTGGGTTAGACTTTGGGTTGCTTCACTGGAGCTACAACTAACTTGTTATCCATGAAGTTTCCCTCCTTGCTCTTGCCCTTCTCGAAACTAGCGGTTTTGACTAACCATCAACACTTTGACGCTCCTTCTCGATTTCTACCTTTGCGGTGTCAAACATCGTGAATAGCTTAGGGATCATTATTTCTATCCCTGGCGTTTTATAGTTCATCACCAAGTTCTAGTAGCTTTAGTGACAGTGTGTTGGAGAACTATATCAATCACTATCTTATCTGGAAGATCAACTCCCACTCAATTCAAGCGATTGTAGCACCAAGACAATCTGAGCACATGCTCAACGATTGATCTATTCTCTTTCATCTTACAGGCAAAGAATCTTGTTGGCGATCTCATATCTCACAACACGGGCATGAGCCTGAGATCCTAATTTCAGCTCTTAGAACATCTCATATGTTCCTTGACGTTCAAAACATTTCGAAGCCTCAATTCTAAGCTGTAATGCATGACACACTAAACTATCAAGTAGTTATCAGAACATGCCTGTCAGATGTTCACAACATCTACAAACAACGCTAGAGGGGTTGGCGCACCGAGCGGTGCATTAAGGACATAAGCCTTCTGTGCAGCAATGAGGACAATCCTCAGATCACGGAGCAATGATTACATAGCGCTTAATGATTGACACGCAGGTCATACAATAATTCAAGACAACCCTATGGCTCCTGCTAGTTGTCGTACTCATCGACATGCAAGTCGTGATAATCTATACATCACATGATCATCTCATACCTCACATATATCACATCATGTAATTGGCCATATCATATCACAACATACCCTACAAAAACAAGTTAGACGTCCTCTAATTGTTGTTGCATGTCTTACGTGGCTGCTACGGGTATCTAGCAAGAACAATTCTCACCTATGCAGAAACCACAACGGTGATACACTAGTTGCTTTTCAACCTTCTCAAGGACCACCTTTGTCGAATCCGATCCAACTAAAGTGAGAGAAACTGGCACCCGCAAGCCATCTATGCAACAAGTTGTGGTCGAGGGAACCGGTCTCTCGTAAGCGTACGAGTAATGTTGGTCCAGGCCACTTCATCTCACAATTACGCTGAACCAAAATCCGACCAAGGGAGGAAGCAATCTAAGAATCAACGCCCACAAACCTTTTGTGTTCTACTCGAGATCTCATCTACACATAGACCTAGCTCTGATACCACTGTTAGGGAACGTCGCATGGGAAACAAAATTTTTCCTACGCACACGCAGATCTATCCATGGTGATGAGCATCTATGAGAGGGAGAGTGGATCTACGTACCCTTGTAGATCGCTAAGCAGGAAGCGTTAAGAAACGCGGTTGGTGTAGTCGAACATCTTCGCGATCCAAATCGCCGAGTGTCCCGCGATCACATCACGATCCGTCCCCCGATCCAATCACGATCCGTCCCGCAAACTCATCGTGATTCGTCCCGCGATCTCATCACGATCCGTCCCGTGATCTCATCATGATCCGTCCTGTGAACTCATCACGAACCGTCTCGCGATCTTGTTCACGGTCCTTCCGATCTAGCGCCGAACAGACGGCACCTCCGCGTTCAGCACACATGCAGCTTGATGACGATCTCCACTGTCTTGATCCAGCAAGAGGAATTGGAGTGGGAGAAGAGTTCACCGGTAGCGTGACGGCGCTCCGGTGATGGTGGTGGAGCAATTCCGGCACGGCTTCGCCTAAGCACTGCGGAAATTCGATCTAGAGGAGCACTGGTGGAACGGGTAGCACGTGGCCGTAAAATCAAGTGCAAAACACCAGATACCTCCAGTATATATAAGAGGGAGGGAGGAGGAGGGCTGGCGCACAAGGCAGCCCTGCCTTGCCTCTTGCGCAAGGAGGATTGGAGGAGTCCTCCTCCAATCCTAGTAGGACTAGGATTGCTCCTTTCCTACTTGGAATCTATTCCCACCTTTTGCGTTTTTTTCTTTCTTTCTCAAGTCCAGCTGCATGGGACTCTTAGAGGACTTCCACCAGCCAACTAAGGGCTAGTTTCCACCCTCCCACAGCCCATGTAGCCTCTTGGGTCGAAATACCTCTCCCGATGGTCCCCCGGTACACTACCGGCACTCCCGGTACACTACCGATGAGCCCGAAACTTTTCCGACGACCAAAATTGGACTTCCTATATATGAATCTTTACCTCCGGACCATTCCGGAGCTCCTCGTGATGTTTGGGATCTCATCTGGGACTCCGAACAACCTTCGGTCACCACCATACATAACTCTATACTACCAAAACGTCACCAAACCTTAAGTGTGCAGACCCTACGGGTTCGAGAACTATGTAGACATGACCGAGACACCTCTATGGTCAATAACCAATAGCGGGCCCTGGATGACCATATTGGTTCCTATATATTCTACGAAGATCTTTTATCGGTCGAACCTCTATTTCAAGGATTCAGTCAATCCCGTATAACGTTCCCTTTGTTCTTAGGTATGTTACTTGCCCGAGATTCGATCGTTGGTATCTCCATACCTAGTTCAACCTCGTTAATGGCAAGTCTCTTTACTCGTTCCATAATACAAGATCCCGTGGCTAAGACTTAGTCACATTGCTTGCAAGGCTTTGTTGTGATGTTGTATTACCGAGTGGGCCCTGAGATACCTCTCCGTCACACGGAGTAACAAATCCCAGTCTTGATCCATGCCAACTCAACAGACACCCTCGGAGATACCTATAGAGCACCTTTATGGTCACCCAGTTACGTTGCGACGTTTGATACACACAAGGTACTCCTCCTATGTCAGTGAGTTGCATGATCTCATGGTCACAGGAACACATACTTTGACATGCAGAAAACAGTAGCAACAAACTGACACGTCATATGCTACGTTTGTAGTTTGGGTCTTGTCCATCACATCATTCTCCTAATGATGTGATCCCGTTATCAAATGACATCTCATGTCCATGGGTAGGAAACCTTAACCATCTTTCGACCAACGAGCTAGTTCACTAGAGGCATACTAGGGACATTGTGTTTGTCTATATATCCACACAAGTATCCATGTTTACAATTAATACAATTATAGCATGGATAATAAACGATTATCATGAACAAGGAAATATGATAATATTTCCAACATGTTTTGCGGTGTGTTTGTTGAGATCCGATGAATTGTGGGTTTATGTTTAGATTATCCATGAATATTATTTGAGTCTTTCCTAAATTCTTATATGCATGATTTCATATCTTTGCAAGTCTCTTCGAGTTATTGGTTTGGTTTAGCCAACTAGATTGGTAATTCTTGCAATAGGAGAAGTGCTTAGTTTTGGGTTCAATCTTGCGGTGCCCTCACCCAGTGACAAAGTAGGGGTAGCGAGGCACGTATTGTATTGTTTCCATCAAGGATAACAAGATGGGGTTTTCATCATATTGCTTGAGTTTATCCCTCTACATCATGTCATCTTACCTAATTCATTACTCTGTTCTTCATGAACTTAATACTCTAGATGCAGGCAGGAGTCGGTCGATGTGTGGAGTAATAGTAGTAGATGCAGAATCATTTCTGTCTACTTGACATGAACGTGATGTCTATATGCATAATAATTGCCTTGTATATCTTCATAATTATTCTCTTTTCTATCAATTGCTCGACAATAATTTGTTCATCCATCGTAATACTTGCTATCATGAGAGAAACCTCTAGTGAAACCTATGCCCCCCGGGTCTACTTTCCATCTTATACTTTCAGATCTAAAACCGAAAATACAAAAAATACTTTGATGCATTACTTTTACATATTGTTTTACTTTCCGTTTTAGCAATCTATCTCTATCAGATCTTATCCTTGCAAGTAACCTTAAAGGGATTGACAACCCCTTCATAGCGTTGGGTGCAAGAGTTTGATTCTTTGTGTAGGTACACCTATTGGGGATTTGCTTGTATCTCCTACTAGATTGATACCTTTGTTCTTAACAACTTAGGGAGATACTTATCTACTTTGCTGCATCAACCATTCCTCTTCACAAAAACCAATGCATGCTCGAGAGGTAGCAAGAAGGATTTCTGGCACCGTTGCTGGGGAGATCTACATCAAGCCTACCAAGTACCCATCACAAACTCATCTGTTGCATTTACTTTATTTGCCATTTTCCTCTCCCCCACTTCTAAAACGATTTTTAGAAAATACCAAAAAGATTTGACTTTTTATTCGCCCTTTTTCGTTCGTCTTTTCGTTCGCTTGCTTGTGTGCTTGATTGCTTGCTTGTCACGATGACTCAAGAGAATACCAAGTTGTGTGACTTTTCCTATACTAATAATAATGATTTTATCAGTACCCCAGTTGCTCCCGCCACTAGTGTGGAATCTGATGAAATTAATGCTGCTTTGCTCAGTCTTGTTATGAAAGAACAAATTTCTGGCCTTGCTAATGAAGATGTCGCATCCCATCTAAATACTTTCGTTGAGTTATGTGATATGCAAAAGAAGAAAGATGTGGATGATGATATTGTTAAATTGAAGTTATTCCCATTCTCACTACGAGATCATGCTAAAACTTGGTTTTCATCTTTGCCTAAAAATAGTATTGATTCATGGAATAAGTGTAAAGATGCTTTTATTTCCAAGTACTTTCCGCTTGCTAAAATCATCTCCCTTAGGAACAATATAATGAATTTTAAGCAACTTTATCATGAGCATGTTGCACAATCTTGGGAAAGGATGAAACTTATGGTTAGGAATTGCCCCGCGCATGGTTTGAGTTTATGGATGATTATAAAAAAATTCTATGATGGATTGAATTTTGCTTCTAGGAACCTCTTATATTCTGCCGCGGGTGGTACTTTTATGGAAATCACATTAGGAGAAGCTACTAAACTCCTAGATAATATTATGGCAAATTACTCTCAATGGCACACCGAAAGATCTCCTACTAGTAAAAAAGTGCATGCTATTGAAGAGATTAATACTTTGAGTGAAAAGATGGATGAATTGATGAAATTGTTTGCTAGTAAGAGTGCTCCTATTGATCCTAATGATATGCCTTTTTCTTCTTTGATTGGAAATAACAATGAATCTACGGATGTGAATTTTGTTGGTAGGATTTTTTTTGGTAATAACGCTTATAGAGGTAATTCCAATGCTGGGCCATTTCCTAGTAATTCCTTTCGAGAGTAATATTAAATAATTCATTAGTACACAAAAAGGTTTCAATGCTATGATTGAAGAAAAATTGCTCACGATTGATGATTTGGATAGAAACGTTGATAGAAGTTCTCTTGAGATTGATTATTTAAAAATTAGACCTATTCCACCCAAGCATGATATTAATGAGTCTTAAAATCTATGAGACTTTCTATTGATGAGTGTAAGAAAAGAACTGCTAGAATACGTTCTAAGCGTGAATAGATTGAAAAAGTGTGTTCTCGTGATAATAATGATGAAGCTCTTAAAGTGATTGATGTGACTCCTATTGAATCTTTGTTTTCCAATGTTAATATTGATAAGGATGGGACTGGAGATGAGTCAACTTTAGTTAAAAGGCATCCCAATGATTCGGAGTTTATAGATCTTGATGCTAAGATTGATAAAAGTGGAATTGAAGAGGTCAAAACTTTAAATAGCAATAAACCCACTCTTTTGGATTTCAAGTACTTTAATCATGATAGTTGCTCCGTAATTGATTGTATTTCCTTGTTGCAATCCATGTTGAACTCTCCTCATGCTTATAATCAAAACAAATCTTTTACTAAACATATTGTTCATGCTATGATGAAAGCTTTTGAAGAAAAACTTGAGTTCGAAGTTTCTACACCTAGAAAGTTATATGATGAGTCGGAACCTACTATTAAGATTAAGATTAAAGATTATGAGTGCCATGCTTTGTGTGATTTGGGTGCTAGCGTTTCCATGATTCCAAAATTTTTTATGTGATGTGTTAGGTTTCCGTGAATTTGGTGATTGTTCCTTAAATTTGCATCTTGCGGATTCCACTATAAATAAACCTATGGGAAGAATTAATGATGTTCTTATTGTTGCAAATAGGAATTTTGTGCCCATAGGTTTCATTGTTCTTGATATAGATTGCAATCCTACATGTCCTATTATTCTTGGTAGACCTTTCCTTAGAACGATTGGTGTAATTATTGATATGAAGGAAGGGAATATTAGATTCCAATTTCCATTAAGGAAAGGAACGGAACACTTCCCTAGGAAGAAAATAAAATTACCTTATGAATCTATCATGATATCTCCTTATGGATTGCATACCAAAGATGACAATACCTAGATCTATTGCGTTTTGCCTAGCTAGGGGCGTTAAACAATAGCGCTTGTTGGGAGGCAACACAATTTTATTTTGCTTTCTACTTTTTGCTTCTGTTTTGATGTGTTTTGCACATGATTAATTCTGTGGTAACTGTGTTTATGTGTTTAAATTAGTGTTTGAGCCAAGTAAAACCTTTGGGGTGACCTATGGTAGTGGTTGATTTGATCTTGCTGAAAAACAGAAACTTTTGCGCTCAGTCCAGGAATTTTCTAACTTTTTCAGAGAGTCGAATTGATCTGAAATTTTTAAAAAAGATTGAAATATAAATTTCCCTGGTTGTACTAATTTTTAAGAATTTTTAGATTTCCATAAGTATTCGAAGTTTACAGATTGCTACAGGTTGTTCTGTTTTTGACATATTATGTTTTCTTTGTGTTGTTTGCTTATTTTGATGTATCTATGGGTCGTATCGGGCGGTATGAGTCATGGAAAAGTTAGAATACAGTAGGTATTACACAAATATAAATAATTAATGAGTTCACAACAGTACCTAAAGTGGTGATTTATTTTTCTTATACTAACGGATCTCATGAGTTTTCTGTTGAGTTTTGTGTTGTGAAGTTCTCAAGCTTTGGGTGAAGATTTTATGGATTATGGAATAAAGAGTGGCAAAAGCAAAATATTGGGGATGACCAAGGCACCCCAAGTCATATTCAAGGATACCAAAGATTCTAATCTTGGGGATGCCCCGGAAGGTATCCCCTCATTCGTCTTCAATCCATCGGTAAATTTACTTGAGGCTACATTTTTATTCACCACATCATATGTGTTTTTCTTGGAGCGTCTTGTATGATATGATTGTTTACTTTTTAGTTTGCCACAATCATCCTCGCTCACCCATCTTTTGAGAGAGACATGCTGAATCATGAATTTATTAGAATACTCTATGTGCTTCACTTATATCTTTTGAGCTAGGCAATGTTGCTCTAGTGCTTCACTTATATCTTTATAGAGCATGGTGGTGTTATATTTTGTAGAAATTATTGAAATATCATTCCTCACTTATATTATTTTGAGAGTTTCTTAAGACAGCATGGTAATTTGTTTAGGTTATGAATTTAGTCCTAATATAATGGGCATCCAAGAGGGATATAATAAAAACTTTCATATTAAGTGCATTAAAAACTATGAGAAGTTTGATTCCTTGCATATAGTTTTGAGATAATAGAGATGGTAATACGAGAGTCATGCTAGTGAGTAGTTGTGAATTGGAAGAGATACATGTGTTAAAGCTTGTGATTCCCGTAGCATGCACGTATGGTGAACTGTTATGTGACGAAGTCGGAGCATGATTTGTTTAATGATTGTCGACCTTTGTGTGAGGGTCGGGAGCCAGCGATTGTTAACTCCGACCAACCTCTCCCCTAGGAGCATGCGTCTAATGCTTTGTTTGATAACTAATATACTTTTGCAATAAGTATGTGAGTTCCTTATGATTAATGTTGAGTCCATGGATTATACGCACTCTCACCCTTCCATCTTTGCTATCCTCTCTAGTACCGCGCTACTTTCGCCGGTACATCAAACCCTCCTTCTTCAAAACAGCCACCATATATTCCTCAAAACAGCCACCATACCTACCTATTATGGCATTTCCATAGCCATTCTGAGATATATTGCCATGCAACTTCCATCATGTAGTTTTTTTATGACTTGCATCACACTTCATATTGAATATAGGGTCATATTTTGTCATACGAATCGAGTTGTAATTTCTTTTTCTTTGAGTTATAAGTAAATAAAAGTGTGTTGATTTTTTATTAATAGAGAATTGTCTCGTGGGAGAAAAGGATGATGGAGGCTATGACTCCCTCACAAGTTGGGATGAGTATCCGGACTTTACAAAAAATAGAAGAGGCCAGCGAAGCCCAAACAAAAAAATAATAGAAGAGGCCAAAGAAGCCCACCAAAAAAATAAAAAAAGAAGAAAAAAAAGAGAGAAAGAGAGAAGGGACAATTACTACTACCTTTTTCCACACTTGTGCTTCAAAGTAGCACCATGATTTTCATGATAGAGAGTCTCATATTTTGTCACTTTCATATAACTAGTGGATATTCATTTTGCACGACCACTTAGTTTTCTTTTTTGAGCTTTCATACACTTATAGCTCTAAGTGCAATTGTTGCATGGCAATCCCTACTCACTCACATTGATATCTATTGATGGGCATATCTATAGCCCGTTGATACGCCTAGTTGATGTGAAACTATCTTCTCCTTTTTTTCTCCTTGCACCTCCTCCATATTATATTCCACCTATAATGTTATGGCTCACACTCATGTATTGCGTGAGAGTTGAAAATGTTTGAGAACACCAAAAGTGTGAAACAATTGCTTGACTTGTTCATCGGGATTGTGCATGATTTAGATACTTTGTGTGGGGAAGATGAAGCATAGCTAGACCATATGATTTTATAGGGATAAATTTCTAAGGCCATGTTATTTCGAAAGGACACGACTACCTTGTTGGTGTGCTCGAAGTATTACTATTTTTATGTCAATATTAGACTATTGTTTTGAATCTTACGGATCTGAATATTCAAGCCACAGTAAAGAATATTACATGGGAAAATATGTTAGGTAGCGTTCCACATCAAAAATTCTGTTTTTATCATTTACCTACTCTAGGACGAGCAGTAATTAAGCTTGGGGATGCTGATACGTCTCCAACGTATCTATAATTTTTGATTGTTCCATGCCCAGGGGGTAGGGCGCGCCGGGCAGGCTTGTGGGCCCACGGTAGCTCCCCTAACCCTAATCTTCGGCCTATAAATTCCCAAATATTCCATCATTATCATAACAAGCCACGAAAACACTTTTCCACCGCCAGAAGCCTCTGTTCTCGAGAGATCCAATCTTGGAGCCTTTTCCGGTAATCTGCCGAAGGGGGATTCGATCACGGAGGGCATCTACATCAACTCCATTGCCCCTCCGATGATGCGTGAGTAGTTCACCATAGACCTTCGGGTCCATAGCTAGTAGCTAGATGGCTTTTCTCTCTCTTTGCTCTTTAATACCATGTTCTTCATGATCTTCATGGAGATCTATCCGATGTAATACTCTTTTGTGGTGTGTTTGTCGAGATTCGATGAATTGTGGGTTTATGTTCAGATTATCCATGAATAATATTTGAGTCTTTCCTGAATTCTTATATGCATGATTTCATATCTTTGCAAGTCTCTTCAAGTTATTGGTTTGGTTTGGCCAACTAGATTGGTAATTCTTGCAATAGGAGAAGTGCTTAGTTTTGGGTTCAATCTTGCAGTGTCCTCGCCCAGTGACAAAGAAGGGGTAGTGAGGCACATATTGTATTGTTTCCATCAATGATAACAAGATGGGGATTTCATCATATTGCTTGAGTTTATCCCTCTACATCTTGTCATCTTACCTAATGCGTTACTCTGTTCTTCATGAACTTAATACTCTAGATGCAGGCAAGAGTCGGTCGATGTGTGGAGTAATAGTAGTAGATGCAGAATCGTTTCGGTCTACTTGACACGGACGTGATGCCTGTATGCATAGTCATTGTCTTGGATATCTTCATAATTATTCGCTTTTCTATGAATTGCTCGACAGTAATTTGTTCACCCACCGTAATACTTGCTATCATGAGAGAAGCCTCTAGTAAAACCTATGTCCCCCGGGTCTATTTTCCATCTTATACATTCAGATCTAAAACCAAAAATACTTTGATGTATTACTTTTACCTATTGTTTTACTTTTCATTTAAGCAATCTATCTCTTTCAGATCTCATCCTTGCAAGTAACCTTAAAGGTATTTACAACCCCTTTATAGCGTTGGGTGCAAGAGTGTGATTCTTTGTGTAGGTACACCTATTGGTGACTTGCTTGTATCTGCCATTGGATTGATACCTTGGTTTTTAAGAACTGAGGTAAATACTTATCTACTTTGCTGCATCAACTGTTCCTCTTCACGGAAACCAATGCATGCTCGAGAAGTAGCAATATCCTTCTTCATGTCCATGACAGTGGTGATCAAGAGATCCATCTGCTCGTTCCTGGATCTAGGGACCTGAGCACTACTAGCTCGAGCTACCTCTACCTGTGCCAGAGCTGCAGCTGATGTGGGATGATCTATGTCCATCACCACAATGTTGTCCTCGAGATCTGGCTGAAGTGGCAAGTGGGGTCTATCCATAGCAAAGATTTTCTTGTCAAGCTTAGAATTGATAAGCATCTGAATATACGGTGCATAGCAGCATGAGCGCTTCTGATCAGTAGCAACCCTCTTCACAGTCTCTACTATCAAATCCATCACTCGAATCCTAGTGTGACTATCAAGATGGATGAGCATGTTGATGGAGTATCCACGAATCATCTTCTCGTCTCCAGACTTGGGCATCAAAGTATGCCTCAGGATGGTGTTCATGGTATAGAGGCTTGGCTGGATGAAGTAAATAGATCCCAACTTTTGAGATTGCACATTAGCAGCAGGGATAGGATTATACATATCCTTCATAGCATTGGGGCTCTCCTTGGATTCTGAGTCGACATCCAAATCTCCATCCTATACCTTTGGGACTCCTAAGATGGTAGCCCACTCATCAACAGTAGTTTCATATCTTCCTCCTTTGATCATCCAAGCAATCCTACCATCTCCATATAAATGAGTAGTGGAGTAGAACTACATGATCATCTTATCATTCCAAGCAGTGAACTCCTTGCCAACAAATTTATCTAGCCCAATGCAGTAGAAGTTGTCTTGGACACATGGAAAGTAGTCCTCATTATCCTTGATATATTTCTAGTCCACATATCTCATGTCATTGATTGTAGGGCTCTTGTCAAGCAAAATCGTCTCATAGACGTCTTGCTGCTCTTTGGTAGAGAACCTGTAGTCAACATCAGTCTTCCTCCTTTGGGCATATGGATCAATAGCTCTCCATGCCCTCAACCCTGAATCCTTCCTCTTCTTCATATCCTCATCTCTAGGATGGCTGGCATCATGTACAAGAAGGTGAGGTCTGAGCTTCATCAGAACTATCATAGCATCATCATCATCATCATCATCATCATCATCATCATCATCATCATCATCATCATCATCATCATCTGCTTCTCTGAAAGTTGATGTCTTGTTCTTCTCAGCAGCGGGTATATCTCTGGTAGTCCTCTTGGACTTCTGTGTAGCATCTTTCTTGGGAACAACCTTGGTGCTCTTGGAGGGACCAGACTTAGGCATAACATCAGCTAGAAGTTTCTCAGCCTTCTTCTTAGGAGGGGCCCGAGCAACAGGTTCCTCCTCTTCCCCCTCTTCAATAGCAGCACCAGCAACCTCCTCTGGTTCATACATTGAGGTAGGTCTGCCCGTCACACGGATGATCCTCTTCCTGGCTGTCTTCTTCTCTCCTGCCTTCTTAGGCAAATATTTCCTTGGAATCTCAATAGACATAGTTACCCTAGCACTCTCATGTGCTTTGAAGGTCTCTGTAGGTGCATAAACTTGTCTGACCACCCTCCTAGATGAGGTGGCCTCATTAGTAGATTTCCTTGTAGCCTTCTCTTGCTTCTTAGCAAGAACATCTTTTGGAACAAAATCAGAATCTTCCTCATCAAAATTAACTTTCTTCCTGGTCCTTGTTGCAGCCTTAGGCAACCCATGAGAACTGGGCGTGCCTGGATCTGAGGATGAGCTGCACTCAGGACTAGTGCCTGAACTCATATCAACATTCTGCTCCTGCAGATTCTAGGTATCTTCAGCATCTGACATGTCTGACCCTGTGAATAGAGTATAGAAGAGTGGAATAGGATAAGTCATCACAAAATGCAGAGATTTTTGAAAGTTTGAACTAAGAATTTCCAAAGTTTTGCATTTTGTTAAATGTATTTCGATACAACCAAGGAAAACTTTCCGGTCACATTGAGACAAACAACCTTCTTTCAAGGAACTTGGCACCATTTTCGGTTGCGCCGAAAATGAGCATTAGGTTCCACCGAGGTGTTCTCAGTGTGGCAGAAAAGAGAATCGGTGACACCGATTATTTCACATGGGTTCTATGGAGATACAGGAGGCGGATGACAAAACCCTAAAAATTTGCCATTTGCTATCTAATGGAATTTTCTATTGGATGAAACAATCTCAAACAGAGGATAGACTAGGAATAAAGCCTAATGCGCATGAATCGGACAATGGAGCACGAGAGGGGCCCGAATCCATACCCTAATTTGGCGATGGATCCACTACAACGGTGACGTTCGAGAAGAATATGTCGACGACGGTGATTCCTAGCGATGGAGGCGCTCGGAGAAGCAAGGCAGTGACCAAGGGCCTTCGGAACGGCAACTAGGATTGTGGAGGCATGATGTTTGAAGAATCAATTTCAAAAATGTCAGGGTCCACAGATTGTATACCCATCACTGTAGGTGACACCGCTTTGATATTTTTGGTGTCATCGAGTTTCACAACAGCAGCTGACAATGAAACTCGGTGTACTCGAGAATATGAAATCGGCAACACCGAGATTGAAAAACCAGATCAACCCTAGGCATTTGGTGAGACCAAGAATTTGGAGTTGGTTCCACCGAGATGCTCTTGGGAGGTTTTAATGCTTAGTCCTTGATGATACGGAACTCCGAGTGCTCCTCACATGGGGAGATCGAGAAGTACTTGTTCAAATTTTGTGATGCATCATGAATAGAATATGAGGCGAGAAAGCATAGATAACTAGATGAGTGGTCCTAGGCATTCTTGTATATCCAATTGGCAAGTGAAAATCAAAAGCCAAATAGCAACAATTGGATATCCTCGAATGAGTAAATAAATGCAGACTAACATGCTCACACAATAAGATGTCAAATGAAATCATAGCAAACATGCACAAACACAATAACATCTAACAAGCACTTTGGCGATGATGGAGTCATCTATATATCAGTATATTGACTTAGGAGCCAAGTAAGAATACTTGGTCATAGGTCATACTCATCGTTTAAGCACGAGTGGGGTTACCACTTTTACATAAAGCATTTAATGTTGTGACATTCTATGAGATGCTTTGACTCAAGTCTTAGAGTAAAGCTACCCCTTGATGTGACATCCCCCCATAGGAGGGATAAACTAACCTTGGGTTTTGTCGATGAGGACTTCATGTAGGTGAAGTAGTGGTGGATGCTCAAAGTTGATGAAGATCACCAAGAGTTGGGTGCATCCTTGTTGTTTCATTACTCTTCTCACTTACATGGGTTAGTACCAACACACAAGAGACAGATACAAGGATATATATGGAGATGGAGTGCAATGCATATGTGATGATGTCCATTGATTTGTTGATTACCTTGTCCCCTGCTTACCTTTGAGGGAATGTGTGACTCCTTGAACTATTGCATGATGTTTATGTTGATTGCAACTAGTTCTTGCCAATAATGAATATGAGTGAATTTCATTGGCAGAGTCACCCCTCAAGAACTTCTCTAGTTCTTCTTCTTGGGGACCCACATCAAGTTGATGGGGATCCTCGGTGTTGAAGTAGAACTTGTAGAAGTTGAGCTTGTAGTAGCCTTTGGAACCCACTTCACCAAAGCTTGGGATTCGTATTCATATGAGTCAATGTCCTCTTGAAGCTTGTTCTTGTCCTTGAGCTTGGGGTCTTGTGGTGGAAGGTCATCTTGAGATTTTTGTTCCCTTGGTGAGAGTATTTTCATACTTCTCCTTTTGAGGAACAAACTTGGGATTGGGGTATTGACCTTCTTCCCTTTCAACTCCATTATCATTGAAGTAGCCGACACCATGATTCTTCCGGTATCCTCCGTGCTTCCGTACAATCTCTTGAAATTGTTTGCACCCTTCAAGACTCTTGTAGATACCTTTCTCTATAATCCCTTTCAAGAGTTCATTTTCTTGGTCAAGTGTAACTTGGCTAAGAGAAGAGTTAGTGTGTGACAGCCCAAGTGTTGTCCCTGCCTTTTATGGCCTTGTAACCTATGTGGACCCATGGGTCATGTGTTGTATGATATGAGTTTTCTCCTTGCCATGTCATTGTCTCATGCATCATGCATCATGCATCATGCATCTCATCATCATGTCATGCATATTATCTGTAGTGTGCTTCTATGTGTCCTCGTTGTGTTGTTGTGAGTGGTCTTGTGTATGAGTGTGCATGAATGGGTATCAACCTCCTCCCCTCTCTCTTACATTCAAAAGACCAATTCCTAAAACCTTTTATTCCTATTGTCATTCTTCAACAAAATTATCTTGCCAACTAAATCTGTTAAAATTGTTCAAGTTGTAGGAAATATTATTTTGAGTTTGTATGTGTTGCTCTATGTGATGTTTGAACTTGGGCTCATGGGGTTTTGCTAAATAATAGGGGATGTTCATATTTAAAAGTATTTAAAAACCTTGTACCAAAAATCAACTTGTTATTTTTATTAAATAGTGCATATTATTTCAATGTCAAAGTATAAATTTCTTCTTGCAAAACACCTTTGATTTTCCTCTGGAGGGATTTTCTTGTGTTGCTGTTTTATTTAAAGGAAAACCCTGTTGTGTTTTCCCTGTGAGAGAGAGCTAGCAAGTGGGCCTTTTCCTTTCTTCTCCCGGCCCAGTTTCTTCCCCCGCGAGACCCAGCCAGGTAGCAGACGGCTACTTGCTCCCGTTTTGTCTCCGTCAGGTTTAGTGAGCGACGCCTAAGAGAGAGAGCTTGCGAGAGCGCCGAAACCGTCGCCATCGGGGTCTCACGGACATCGAGGCCACCCCTTTAAATAGGTGCGGTTTCCTAGGGTTTCTTCTTTCCCTTGCCGCAGCCGCTTCCCTCTCCTTCGCCCTCTTCCTTCCCCTTTCCTCTTCTCTGTCAAAGAGAGAGGATAGAGGTAGTTCAGAGAGAGCAGAGCTCCGCCGGCCTTCGGTCGCCGTCGTTGCCTCCGGTGGCCCGTGCGTCGCCATCGGGGATGGCATGGTTGCTGGCCACGTTCCATTCCACATGCTAGGGAGGTGAGGAGCACCTCCCCACAGCGTCGCTTCGTCGTGGCCGTCGTCCACAAGGGAGAAGGGCGTCGCTGACGTCTTCTTCCTCTTCTTCGCCGCCGCGTTGTCGTCCTTCTTCCTCCTCTTCGTCGCGCTCCAAGCCGTCGTTGTCCCCTTCTCGGTGAGCCATCGCGTCCCCTCCTGTTGCCGTAGGCATAGCTTGCCGTCACCATAGTGCGCTATCGCCGCTGTTCCGTCCAAGGTGGGGCCTCAAGGGTCGTTGCCTCCGTCCCTTCGTCACGAGACGAGCAGGGGATGGACTCCCCGTAGAGTCCACAGTTCCCGCAGTAGTCGAGCAAGTTCCGTTTTGTCAGTGTTGTGCTCAGGCAGTTAGTATTAGAAGCGCTCCCACCTTTTTTCCTCTTTTTCTGATTGGCCTGATGTGGTGTTGTGTGTTCGGATCCGTTGTGTGCGCTGGATCCCGTGCGCGGTGCTGCGTGTGTTGGATCGGGTGCGGCTGTGTGCCCGATCTGGTGTGGCTGTGTAGTGTGCAGTGTTGTGTGTGTGTGTGGCAGTGTTGTGTGTGTGTGTTGTGTGTGTGTGACAAGTGGGCCCAGGCCCCACTTGCCATACACTAGGGGGCCCTGGTGAGTATGCCAGGTGTGTCCCCTCCTATTTGTGTTTTCTTTTATTTATTTATGTTTTGTGGTGTTTTAAATAGGATATTTATATTTCTAGTATAATTGCTAAATCTGGTATGAGCATTTATGAATATGTGCATTCATTGTAAATTTTCACTTATAGGAATGAGTGGGGTTTTGCTCTGTTGTGTTTTGCCATGATGCTCCATGTAAACATATGAGTATGATACATGATTTTGGGGTAGAATCATCCAAGGAATCCATTGGTGCCATTGGTTTGGGCATTTGAGCAAGTTTGAAAAAATGTCATTTTGTCTCAAAGTGCCATTTTTTCATTTTTGTTATATTTAATCCATGCATGCCATGATATTTGTCCCAACATGAGTATGGTAGCCTTTGATGAGTAGAATGCCATGGTATTTATTTTTGTCATGTTAAACTTGCATATAAGTGCGAACCATGCTATAAAGTAGCTACTAAAATATTGCTGTTTTCAAACATGCTAAATATTTCCAAGTCTGAGAATCTGTTAATATTTTATGCCATGAAGAGTGGATGCTACCAAGTGATATGTTGAGAATTAGCTCAAGCTTAGTGCTAATGTTTTGAAGTAGATGTTGTTGCCTACCATCCTGTTAATTTTCATGCCATGAGGTGCTCTCTGTTACCATTAGTCTCTGCTGTCAACTTGCTATCAGCTTAACTCAGATTCCAGAAAACTGTTATTTTCACTAAGTCCCTAAAATCTGTTTCATCATGCCAACTTGTGAGCTTCATGCTTATTGATGTGTGCCTCCATTACAGATTGTGTAGTTGGATAATTTAATAAGCATGCTATGTAGGTTGTGTCAATGCCTTGCTTGTGGTCGGAGACTTCCTGTAGCTCTAGTTATTGGCTGTGAAAGTTGCTATGTTGCTGTTTTGTGGCAGATTGTTTGTTTTAGTGTTTTGTGACTTGTGGGAGCTATACTCCATGGAATTTCTTGATATTTGGCTCTATTGTGGTTGGTTTTTCATTGCCTATCTAGTGGATACCTTGGAATGCCAAGGAATATCCCATGGCCTTCTTTGTCTTGTGTTTTGCCTTCATAACTTGTCGTGAGCGTAGCAGGAGAACCGTAGCTCCGTTTCTTACGTTCTCCATATGCATTTGTATCCATTTTGCATGAAGCATCCATATTTGCCATGATAATGAATGTTTAAATAACTTAACATGAGGTTCTGTCCAGAATTTTGAATAACCAAACTATTGCATGTGAAACATGACTAGTTTAGGATTGCCATGATAAATTCTTCAAACGAATCATGCATCATCTTGTTTGTGCATTGCGCCTTGGTTGGATGTTCATTGTTGTTTTTTCTCTTGGGTAGACGCGAGTGTTGAAACTAAGTACGAGGATCCAGGAGAGTACCACTACGAGGACCCCGCTCTTTGTCCCTTTAAAGAACCAACATGCAAGATGATTGTACCCGGATCCCGACACTATTTTTGCTTTGCTAGATGTCTTGTTCTTGTCGTGACTAATGAATTACCTACCACTTGAATGTCATGCCTGCTACATTGCCATGATAGCCTCTAACCCTTCACATTCTAGCTAACCTTGTTTGGCTAAGTTGCCGGTGCTCAGCCCCTCTTATAGCGTTCTTAGTTGTAGGTGTAGGTTGTTTCCGTGTGATAACATGGATTTTGGCATATCACAATATTATCTTCTATTTAATTTAGTGCACATATATATCTTGGTATGGTGGAAGGCTTGGCCTTTTGCTGGGTGTTTTGTTCCAGTTTTACCGCCATAGTTTCTTGTTACCGGTGTTATGTTTCCATATTTTGCGCTCCTAACATGCTCGGGGTTGTTATGGGGACCCCCTTGATTATTCGATTGAGATTAAAACTTGTCTGGCAAGACCCAACATTGGTACTATTTGCTTAAACAACTTAATAAAATTTGCATAGGGCTTTGCAACCCTGTGGATTAATCAACAACCCATGCCAGTGCTCCCCATGAGTGTTGGTCCAAACTAGAGCACTTTGCGGGGCCAACCCGGAGCAACTCGGGAGATTTCTATCAGGCCTCTGTTCACATCGCTTATATGTCGTGTCCTGAGAACAAGATACGCAGCTCTAATCGGGTTCGTTGACACGTCGGGTGATCTTGCTGGACTTGTTTTACCTTTCTCGAGTGGCTTGCATGTGGGACTCTGACTTTCTTTTGGCTATCCCAAGGTGTTGGAATACCTTTGGAGTTGCCTAGGATGATCACGAGATCCGTGGTCGAGGTTATTCCCATGGAGTGTGGTTAATTTATGATGGACTAGTTGGAGCACCCCTGCAGGGTTAAAACTTTCGTAAAGTCGTGCCTGCGGTTATGTGGCAACTTGGATATTTGTTTAACACCTGGTTATAGTTAACTTGAAGTAAACTCTAATAAAATGCACCAACCGTGTGAGTAACCATGATCATCTCTGCTCGTGAACATGAACCAGGAGAGAATATAGTGGGGTTATGATTGACATAAGTAGGTGTTCAAGGTCTCTTAGAGGTCATTCTAGTCCTCGATCTTTTATCGTAGATCACATATTTACTTTCATGTTTCATAAGATTAGCCACCATAAATTCTTAGTGCTGCTGCAAACTAAACACATACCCCATTCCAACCTATAAGCTTGAATAGTCTCATTACCCGGGCACGAGATTGCTGAGTCCCCATGGCTCACAGATTACTACAACAATCCAGGTGGAGGTTCAAATGAGATCGTGCTAGATGATGTGATGCAGATCCAATGGGAGTATGACGAGGAGCGTGTCAGGATGTACGTCACTTACCTAGATGAGTAGAGTGGTCATGGTCGAGATCTTTGGGCTAGCAAGCCAGTGTCATTGCATCATTTTATCGTTTGATTTTTTCTGTAGCTAGACCCTGCCTTTGTATGGATGATTGAATAAATTGTGTGGAATTTTAATTTAGTATGTGGCAAGTGTCAGCCAACTCTTATACTCTTCTCTTCCTAAATGTATGTAATGATACTATACTTGTGAACGGCAAGATGTGCCTCTATCCCTGTCGAGGCCCTTGTGTCTTAATATGGATAGGCGAGCATCTTGGGCGTGACAAGTTGGTATTCAGAGCCATATGACCATACGAGCCCTTTGCTTGATTGAACTTGGCCGAGTCGAGTCTAGTAAATTTTTTTTGAGTCTAGTTATATCGGAGAGTAGGTTTCTTTTTACTCCTCTTCTATGCTGTGGTGAGGTATTCGACTTAGGAAATTTGGATTCTACTCCTCCTCTGGCTCAATTTTTTTTTAGGATCACGCGGGTATTTTGGAGTCTATATGATACCGATGTGATGGAGTTCTTCCTTGGTGCCTCCTGTCTGACTTGATTTCTTCCGAGGAGTCGAGCTCCAGGGAATTTTTGCACATTGTTATCATTCAGCTTCCTTAGTATCTCAGGACGGAGAGTGTTCCGAATTACTTCAATACTTGTCATGGTGAGATAAGGTCGGAGTCACCCAGTACTGGGGAGGCGTCCAGGGTACCACCATGGTTTAGTATCGTTGTGCTTTCGAGGATTCGAGTTAGATGGATTTGCAAAGGCCTCTGGTTATGTGTTCAAGGATGGATATAGTTGGGGTGTAGGTTCGCTAGTTGTGTGAGATAATTCCTCCTTGTATCCCCCACACCGGATTGCATAACCAGAAAATTTTCGGAACTTCTTAGGTGGGAACTCATGTAGTATTTAGGATCATCTTCTTCAGATGTATCAGGGCATATACATTTGTTCCGAGCAACTTTAGCTCAATACTTTTGTGTTATTGCAAGTGGCTTCTAATATCTGATGATGTTATCGCAAAACCGAAGAAGGCATTCTTACTAATTTTTCAGTCGGAAGGCTGATTGTGTTATTCATTCAATTTATTTCAAGCATTTGATTCAGCTTTGAATTCATCTTGTTAATGAGGTGCCGACGTTATTGTCCATCTCCAGGATGGCTCCAACAACTCTCATGACTGCGGGCCGTGGTGAGGAGCAATCTGATGTTCCACCACCCCCGCCACTGCCTCCTCCTCCCGAATCTTGGCAAGCTATGATGGCCGCAACCAATGCGAACGCTCAGATGTTGCTCAGGCTATTGCAAGTAAGAGATCAGGGTCAGCAAGGCTTTCAAGGGAATTTTCAGAATCAACCTCAGTTTGCGACGCTCAACTAGTTCCTTGCCAACCAGCCCAAGTCTTTCACCTGTTGTGAGTAGCCTTTTGATGCTGATGATTGGATCCGTGACATGAGTAAGCATTTTGAGTGCAACAATGTAAGACCAGAGGACTTTGTCAGATTTGCATCATTCCAGCTCAAGGGTCATGCAGTAGACTAGTGGCAGCAGTACAGGGATTCCAGGGGCGATCATGTTGTTACTTGGGACGATTTCTGTCATGACTTTAGGGCCCATTACATCCATACAAGCTTTGTCGAGGAGATGCGTGAGAAATTCAGGCACCTGAAGCAGGGGAGCAAGTTTGTCTATCAGTACAACATCGAGTTCTAGAATCTAGCCCGCTATGCTAAGAAAGATGTTCCAGATGACAAGGCCATGGTCTATCAGTTCAGAGGTGGTCTCAAGGATGAGCTTCTGCCAGGTCTAGTCCTTCAAGAGCCTCGTGAGTTTGATCAGTTCTACAATATGGCTTTAAAGGTCGAGGCAACTCAGCTCAAGTTGGAGAACTCAAGGAAGCGTTCAAGGGATTCATATTCTTCCTCTTCCAGCTCTCAGATAGTTCCTAAGCAACAGAAATATTAGGTGCCTAATCCTCCTTCGTTTCGTCCTCCTCAGCAGCAGCAACAGTTCGGTGGCCGTGGTTCTTCCCACCCACCCAACCCAGGATATCAGCAGACACCCCAGGCGCCAAAGTCAGCTTTTGTTCCTCCTCCGGGCAACTTTCGTCCGCTATCTGAGGTTACTTGTCACAAGTGTGGTCAGAAGGATAACCACTCAAACAAGTGCAACCAGCGGCGTCTTCCGCCTCCTCCTCCAGTCAGGCCTCCAGGCAATGCAATGGTGAAGCATAATCCCAAGTCAGCAAGGGTGAATATGGTGAACGCAGCAGAGACAGAGGATTCTTCTCAAGTGATCATGGGTAATCTCTCAGTTAATTCTATTCCTGCAAAAGTTTTGTTTGATACTGGTGCATCGCATTCATTCATGTCTAAATCATTCTTCGCCAAGCATGATTTTGACTCTGAGTATTTGAGTAAGGCCTTGCGTGTTGTTTCACCCGGCACTCTCATGAGCGCTAACAAGGTGGTTCCAGATGTTTCTATCAAGATGGGCAATTATTCTTTTCTGGCCTCTCCAATTGTTCTTGGAAATTCCGACATTGATCTCATTTTAGGCATGGACTTACTGGCTATGAATAAGGCATATGTTGATTGTCAAGCAAAAGAAGTCAAGCTGACTCATCCTTCAGAAGATGTGATTATTTTCGCAGCTCGCAATGACACAATCCATCTCTTTGCTCTTAATGAGAAGGGTGAAATCTCGGCTATTTCTCAAATTCCGGTGGTTTGTGAGTATGAAGATGTCTTTCCAGAAGAATTGCCAGGAATGCCTCCGCACCGGCCAGTCGAGTTTGTGATTGACCTCGAGCCTGGGACTGAACCGGTTTGCAAGCGCCCTTATAAACTTGGCCTCGAAGAGCTGAAAGAGTTGAAGAAGCAACTAGATAAACAAGAATGTCTGGGTCTTATCAGACCAAGTTCTTCTCCATAGGGTTGTGGTGTTTTGTTTGTCAAGAAGAAGGATGGCATGGACCGGCTTTGTGTCGATTACCGTCCATTGAACAAGAATACAATCAGAAACAAGTACCCACTTCCCAACATCAATGAGTTGTTTGAACAACTGAAAGGTGCCAAGGTTTTCTCGAAGCTTGATCTTCGCATGGGTTATCATCAAATTCGCATTCACGAAGAAGATATTCCAAAGACCGCTTTTAGGATGAGTTTTGGATCTTATGAGTACACCGTCATGTCTTTTGGTCTTGGAAATGCTCCTCCAACCTTCTCAAGAATGATGAACTTCATTTTCTCTGCTTTCAAGAATGAGTTTGTCTTGGTCTATTTGGATGATATCCCTGTGTTCTTGGAGACAGAATAAGAGCATGCAGAGCATCTCAGTCTTGTGCTTGACAAGCTAAGAGAACATTGATTCTATGCCAAGTTTTCCAAGTGTGAGTTTTGGCTCAATGAAGTGTTGTACCTTGGGCATGTGATCTCTGCCGAGGGTATTAAAGTGCACCCTGAGAAAGTAGAGGCAATCTTGAAGTGGGAGCCTCCTCAGAATGTGAAGCAGCTTCGGAGCTTCCGCAGGCTTGCTAGTTATTGTAGAAGATTCGTAGAGAACTTCTCTCAAATTGCTAAGCCTCTGTCTAATCTCCCCCAGAAGAATGTCAAGTATGTTTGGTCTCCTTTGTGTGATGTGGCGTTCAATACACTCAAGCAGAGACTGACTTCAGCTCCAGTTCTTGTTCCACCTGAGCAGTCAAAGCCTTTCCAAGTTTTCTGTGATGCTTCTCTCCAAGGTATTGGTGGTGTTCTCATGCAAGATAAGAAGATAGTTGCTTATACCTCGCGTCAGTTGAAGCCTGTCGAGAAGAACTACCCCACTCATGATCTCGAGTTGGCGGTAGTTGTGCATGCTCTGATGACTTGGAGGCATTTGTTGTTGGGTAGACCAGTTGAGGTGTACACCGATCACAAGAGCTTGAAGTACATTTTCACTCAACCCAATCTCAATCTTCGGCAGTCTCATTGGGTGGAAATGCTTGAGGACTTCAATCCAAGCATTGAGTATACTCCTAGGAAAGAAAATGTCATTGCAGACGCACTCAGCTGTAAGGCGGACTACAACAGTATCATTCTGAAGCCTCTTCAACCCGAGCTTTGTGAAGCCTTCTGCAAGCTCAATCTTCAAATGATTCCACAAGGATTTCTTGCCAACCTTCAAGTATCTCCGACTCTGGAAGATCAGGTTCACCAAGCTCAACTTCTTGATGCAATGGTGAAGAAAGTGAAGAAAGGTGTAGCCAAGGGCTTTCCAAAGTATAGGTGCTTTTGCGTTGATGACAAAGATACCTTGTTCTTTGAGGACCGTCTGGTGGTTCCAAAAGGTGATCTCAGGAAGGTTGTCATGGATGAAGCACACAATTCTCTTCTATCCATTCATCCAGCCAGTTCCAAGATGTATCAGGATCTCAAGCAAACCTTTTGGTGGACTCGCATGAAGCGTGAAATTGCTAAGTTCATGAACGAGTGTGATGTTTGTCACAGAGTGAAGGCGGAACATCAACGTCCAGCTGGTCTTCTTCAGCCTTTGCCTATCCCAGAGTGGAAATTCGATCATGTGGAGATGGATTTCGTCACTGGGTTTCCTAAGTCCAAGAGAGACAACAATGCCAACTTTGTGGTTATTGACAAGCTGACCAAAGTTGCTCATTTCCTTCCAGTCAAAGAATCTATCTCGGCAGCTCAGCTAGCAGAGTTGTATACGTCAAGGATAGTTTCTTTGCATGGTATTCCTCATCTCATCTCATCTGACCATGGAGGCCTCTTTACTTCCAAGTTCTGGGAGTCCTTCCAGACTGCTATGGGTACCATGATCCGTTACAGCACTGCATTCCATCCGCAGACAAGCGGCCAAGTTGAGAGAGTCAATCAGATCCTTGAAGACATGCTCAGAGCCTGTGTGATTTCGTTCAACATGAAATGGGAAGACTGCCTTCCATATGCTGAATTCTCATACAACAATACCTTTCAGGCTAGATCAGGCAAGGCCCCTTTTGAGATTCTTTATGACAGGAAGTGTCGTACCCCGCTTAACTGGTCTGAAACTAGTGAGCGTCAAATTTTAGGCAATGACATGATCACTGAGGCAGAAGAGATGTGTCGTGTCATTCGTGAGAACCTCAAAGCAGCTCAATCCCGACAGAAGAGTTATTACGATAACAAACATCGGGATGTCTCCTTTCAAGTTGATGATCTAGTCTATCTCAGAGTCTCTCCCATGAAAGGCACTCAGTGGTTCGGAATTAAAGGGGATCTATCTCCTCGCTTTGTTGGTCCTTTCAGAGTTGTTGGCAAGAGAGGTGAACTTGCATATCAACTAGAGCTTCCTCCAAACTTTGCAAATCTGCACGATATCTTCCATGTCTCTCAGCTCTGGAGGTGCTTCAAGACTCCCGAGCGTACCATTGACCTCCAAGACATTGATCTCCAAGAAGACCTCTCTTTTTGAGCATCCATTAGATATTCTCGAAGAAACTAAGTGTAAGACTCGCAACAAATCTATCAAGTTTCTCAAGGCGAAGTGGTCTCATCATTCTGACAAAGAAGCTACTTGGGAACGTGAGGATCTTCTCCGTTCTGAATATCCATAGTTCTTTCGTTCTTAGATCTTGGGTCGAGATCCTCTTGTAGTGTGGGAGAGTTGTGATAGCCCAAGTGCTTTCCCTACCTTTATGGCCTTGTAACCTATGTGGACCCATGGGTCATGTGTTGTATGATATGAGTTTTCTCCTTGCCATGTCATTGTCTCATGCATCATGCATCATGCATCTCATCATCATGTCATGCATATTACCTGTGGTGTGCTTCTATGTGTCCTTGTTGTGTTGTTGTGAGTGGTCTTGTGTATGAGTGTGCATGAGTGGGCATCAACCTCCTCCCCTCTCACGTATATTCAAAAGACCAATTCCTAAAACCTTTTATTCCTATTGTCATTCTTCAACAGAATTATCTTGCCAATTAAATCTGTTAAAATTGTTCAACTTGTAGGAAATATTATTCTGAGTTTGTATGTGTTGCTCCATGTGATATTTGAACTTGGGCTCATGGGGTTTTGCTAAATAACAGGGGCTGTTTTTAAAAGTATTTAAAAACCTTGCCCAAAAATCAACTTGTTATTTTTATTAAATAGTGCATATTATTTCAATGTCAAAGTATATTTTTGTTCTTGCAAAAAACTTTTTCTTTTCCTCTGGAGGGTTTTTTGTGTTGTTGTTTTATTTAAAGGAAAACCCTGTTGTGTTTTTCCTTGTGAGAAAGAGCAGACGGCTACCTTCTCCCGTTTCGTCTCTGTCGGGTTCAGTGAGCAACACCTGAGAGAGAGCTTGCGAGAGCGCCGACGCCGTCACCGTCAGGGGCTCACGGACGTCGAGGCCGCCCCTTTAAATAGGCACGATTCCCTAGGGTTTCTTCTTTCCCTCGCTAGCGCCGCTTTCCTCTCCTCCTCCCTCTTCCTTCCCCTTCCCTCTTCTCTGCCAGAGAGAGAGCAGAGAGGTAGTTTAGAGAGGGTAGAGCTCTGCCGCCCTTCGGTCGCCGTCGTCGCCTCCGGTGGCCGTGCGTCACCGTCGGGGATGGCGTAGTTGCTGTCCACATTCCATTCCGCGTGCTAGGGGGGTGAGGAGCACCTCCCCACATCGCTGCTTCGTCATCGCCATCGTTTGCAAGGGAGCAAGGCGTCGCTGGCGTCTTCTTCCTCTTTGTCGCCGCCGCGTCGTCGTCCTTCTTCCTCCTCTTCGTCGCGCTCCAAGCCGTCGTCGTCCTTCTTCCTCCTCTTTGTCACGCTCCAAGCCATCATCGTCCCCCTCTCGGTGAGCCTCCGCGTCCCCTCCTATTGCCGTAGGAGTAGCTCACCATTGCTGTAGTGCGCTGTTGTCGTCATTCCGTCCAAGGCAGGGCCTTGAGGGCCGTTGCCTCCGTCCCCTCGTCATGAGATGAGCAGGGGATGGATTCCCCGTAGAGTCCGTAGTTCCCACAGCAGGTCCGCGTTGCCAGAGAGTCCCCTTCGTCACCGGAATCGTCGCCGATGTTCCCACTGTCACCGCAGTCGAGCAAGTTCAGTTTCGTCATTGTTGTACTCGGGTAGTTAGTATTAGAAGTGCTCCCCCTTTTTTCCCTCTTTTTCTGATTGGCCTGATGTGGTGTTGTGTGTTCGAATCCGATGTGTGCACTGGATCCCGTGCGCGGTGCTGCATGTGGATGATCGGGTGCGGCTATGTGCCCGATCTGGTCTGGCTATGTAGTGTGCACTGTTGTGTGTGTGGCAGTGTTGTGTGTGTGTTTTGTGTGTGTGTGTTACAAGTGGGCCCAGGCCCCACTTGTCATACACTAGGGGACCCTGGTGAGTATGCGAGGTGGGTCCCCCACCTATTCATGTTTTCTTTTATTTGTTTATGTTTTGTGGTGTTTTAAATAGGATATTTCTATTTCTAGTATAGTTGCTAAATCTGGTATGAGCATTTGTGAATATGTGCATTTATAGTAAATTTTCACTTATAGGAATGAGTGGGGTTTTGCCATGTTGTGTTTTGCCTTGATGCTCCATGTAAACATATGAGTATGATACATGTTTTTGGGGTAGAATAACCCAAGGAATCCATTGGTGCCATTGGTTTGGGAATATGAGAAAGTTTGACAAGATGTCATTTTGTCTCAAAGTGCCATTTTTTCATTTGTTTTATATTTAATCCATGCATGCCATGATATTTGTGCCAACATGAATATGGTAGCCTTTGATGAGTAGAATGCCATGGAATTTATTTTTGTCATGTTAAACTTGCATAGAAGTGGGAACCATGCTCTAAATTAGCTACTAAAATATTGTTGTTTTCAAAATGCTAAATATTTCCAAGTCTGAGAATCTGTTAATATTTGTGTGCCATGAAGAGTAGATGCTACCAAGTGATATGTTGAGAATTAGCTCAAGCTCAGTGCTAGTGTTTTGAATTAGATGTTGTCCTCTATCATCCTGCTAATTTTCATGCCATGAGGTGGTGTTTTTCACCATTAGTCTCTGTTGTCAAGTTGTTATCAGCTTAACTCAGATTCCAGAAAACTGTTATTTTCACCAAGTCCCTAAAATCTGTTTTCATCATGCCAACTTATGAGCTACATGCTTATTGATGTGTGCCTCCATTCCGGATTGTGTAGTTGGATAATTTGATAAGCATGCTATGTAGTTTCTGTCAATGCCTTGTTTGTGTTGGTGACTTCCTGTAGCTCGAGTTATTGGCTGTGAAAGTTGCTATGTTGTTGTTTTGTGGCAGATTGTTTGTTTTATTGTTTTGTGACTTGTGGGAGCTATATTCTGTGGAATTTCTTGATATTTGGATATATTGTGGTTGACTTTTTATTGCCTATCCAGGGGATACCTTGGCATGCCAAGGAATAGCCCATGGCTTTCTTTGTCTTGTGTTTTGCCTTTGTAACTTGTCGTGAGCGTAGCGTGAGAACTGTAGCTCTATTTCTCACGCTCTCCATATGCATTTGTATCGATTTTGCATGAAGCATCCATATTTTCCATGATCATGCATGTTTAAATAACTTAACATGAGGTTCTGTCCAGAATTATGAATAACCAAACTATTGCATGTGAAACATGACTAGTTTAGGATTGCATGTTAAATTCTTCAAATGAATCATGCATCATCTTGTTTGTGCATTGCGCCTTGGTTGGATGTTTATTGTTGGTGTTTCTCTTGGGTAGACGCGAGTGTTGAAACTGAGTACGAGGATCCAGGAGAGTACCACTATGAGGACCCCTGCTCTTTGTCCCTCTGAAGAACCAGCAGGCAAGATGATCGTACCCGGATCCCGACACTATTTTTGCTTTGCTAGATGTCTCGTTCTTATCATTACTTATGCGTTACCTACCACTTGAATGTCAAGCCTCCTACATTGCCATGATAGCCGCTAACCTTTCACATCCTAGCAAACCTTGTTTGGCTAAGTTATCGTTGCTCAGCCCCTCTTATAGCGTTCTTAGTTGCAGATGCAGGTTGTTTTCGTGTGATAACATGGATTTTGGCATATCACAATATTATATGCTATTTAATTTAATGCACATATATATATTGGTATGGTGGAAGGCTTGGCCTTTTGCTCGGTGTTTTGTTCCACTTTTACCGCCATAGTTTCTTGTTACCGTGTTATGTTTCCATATTTTGCGCTCCTAACATGCTCGGGGTTGTTATGGGGACCCCCTTGATTATTCGGTTGAGACTAAACCTTGTCTGGCAAGACCCAACATTGGTACTATTTGCTTAAACAACTTAATAAAATTTGCATCGGGCTTTGCAACCCCGTGGATTAACAACAACCCGGGCCAGTGCTCCGCATGAGTGTTGGTCACAACTAGAGCACTGTGTGGGGCCAACCCGGGGCAACTTGGGAGTTCTCTATCAGGCCTCCGTACGCATCGCTTATCCGTCGTGTCATGAGAACAAGATACGCGGCTCTTATCAGGTTCGTCGACACGTCGGGTGGTCTTGCTGGACTTGTTTTACCTTTCTCGAGTGGCTTGCATGTGGGACTCTGACTTTCTTTGGGCTATCCTGAGGTGTTGGAGTTCCTCTGGAGTTGCCTAGGATGATCACGAGATTCGTCGTCGAGGTTATTCCCGCAGAGTGTGGTTAATTTATGATGGACTAGTTGGAGCACCCCTGCAGGGTTAAAACTTTCGGAAAAGCCGTGCCCACGGTTATGTGGCAACTTGGATATTTTTTTAACACCCGGTTATAGTTAACTTGAAGTAAACTCTAGTAAAATGCACAAACTGTGTGAGTAACCGTGATCGTCTCTGCTCGTGAACATGAACCGGAAAAGAACATGGTGGGGTTATGATTAACGTAAGTAGGTGTTCAGGATCTCTTTGAGGTCATTCCAGTTCTCGATCGTTTATCGTAGACCACATATTTACTTTCATGTTTCGTAAGATTAGCCACCATAAATGCTTAGTGCTGCTGCAAACTAAACACATACCCCATTCCAACCTATAAGCTTGAATAGTCTCGGTACCCGGGCGCGAGATTGCTGAGTCCCCGTGGATCACAGATTACTACAACAATCCAGGTGCAAGTTCAGATGAGATCGTGCCAGATGATGTGACGCAGCTCCAGTGGGAGTATGATGAGGAGCGTGGCAGGATGTACGTCACTTACCCAGACGAGTAGAGTGGCCATGGTCGAGATCTTTGGGCTAGCAAGCCAGTGTCATTGCATCATTTTATCGTTTGATTTCGTCTGTAGCCGGACCCTGCCTTTGTATGGATGATTGAATAAATTGTGTGGAATTTTAATTTAGTATGTGGTGAGTGTAAGCCAACTCTTATACTCTTCTCTTCCTAAATGTATGTAATGATACTATACTTGCGAACGGCAAGATACGCCTCTATCCCTGTCGAGGCCCTCGTGTATTAATATGGATAGGCGCGCATCTTGGGCGTGACATAGTGGGATCAAGAGAGCTACTAGTAGCAATATCATTTGATTTATCATTTTTATTGCTACTAGTTGAAGAACCTTTATTTCCTTTATTACTAGCTTGCTTATAATTAACTTGTGGCATGAATGTAGATAAGAGAAGTCGCTTGTCTAGATAAGAGGAAGTTTTCTTTCGAAGATCATCATTCATAGCTTTAAGGAACTCATGCTCTTGCTCTAAATTGAGATTCTCGAAGCCTAGCTTCTCATGTGTCCTTACAAGCTCTCTACGATCTTCTAGAGTTGACTCGTGAGCTAACATAAGAGTTTTAGTTCTCGAGTTAGTCGTTCTATTTCCAAGTTATCATCATCGCACGACTTATCTCCACTAGAGTGAGTACTAACAAGTTCACTTTGACTAACATTACTAAATTTGTCAAATAGCAAGTCATCTTCAATTAACAAGTCATCTTCATCACTATTGAAATCAAGATACTCGGGGTGTGATACCTTGGGGCCTTTAGCCATGAAACAACGTCCACTCCCTTCATTTGGTGAATCAAATATGTTGTAGGAGTCGGTTGTCACTAGTGCAAGTCCGGGAACACCTTCATCTTGACTACAGTCAGAGTTGGAGTGATAGCTTCTCTCGGAGTGGTTGTCGGATTCGGAGCCAGAAACCCATTCACCAACATGAGCTTGATGTTTCCTTGTTGAGTAGCTCTTGGTGTACTTGTCCTTCTTCTTCGAGTCCCTACTTCTCCTTGAGGGTCTTCATTCATAACGATCATATCTACTCCTTCTCTCTCTTCGAGGTGACTCGTCTCTTGAGCTTCGTCTTCTTGGTGACTCTTCTTTCCTTTTGTAAGGATCCGTGCACTCATTGGACTAGTGTTCGGGCTTCCAACAATTGTAGCAGTTTTGGTCACGACTTGGCGAACGCTTACCTTCATATCTTTAGTTGGAGCTTCGAGCTTTGCCTCTATTCTTGTAGAACTTGTTGAATTTCTTGAACAAGAGGCTTATCTCTTCATTTGTGACAAGGTTGTCCCTTGAGGTAGCGGGAGCATCACTTGTGGCTTTGTAAGCACTGCTACACTTGTGGTGAAGCTCTTCCTTGTCCTTGAGTGTCATCTCATGAGCAACAATGCTTCCAATCACTTCCGTTGGCTTGAGATCTTTGTAGTTGGGAATCATTTGGATCAATGTGTAAATGGTGTCATATCGATCATCCAAAGCTCTAAGTATCTTCTTGATCATGAATTTGTCAATCACTTATTCGCTTCCTAAGCCGGCAATCTCATTGATGATGCGAGCTAGCCTAGAGTACACCAAGAACATCCTACTTGGATTCTCTCACAGATTATGTACCTTCATGCATATCAATCAAAGTATACCAAACCTCTTTTGCATTCTCAAGACGGCTGCTTTTGTTGAATTCTTAAGGTCATAGGAAGTTGAAGAGAATGTCACATGCTTGAGCATTGTGTTGCAAAATCTTCAATTCATCCGTTGTCGCTTCGCGATCCGGTTCCCTTCCTTCTGCAAAGAATTCACCTTGCATACCAACACGAACAATATCCCAAACGGCAGGGTTATGACCAATCAAATGCATTTTCATTTTGTGCTTCCAACTAGGAAAATTTGTGCCATCAAAGTACGAACCTCTACAGTGATAATTTCCCTCACTAGAATCCATACTCTCCTAGGTTGTGACACCAATGCAATGGAGACCAAACCTCTGATACCACCGCTAGGATCAAAAGTAGTTCTAGAGGGGGGTGATTAGACTACTTGACCAAATAAAATCTACTTTTTCCCAATTTTATGACTTGGCAGATTTTAGCATTCATAGTATGTCAAGTACACCCTACACATGCATGTCTACGAGTATAACAGCCCAAAATAAAGACAAGCATGTAAGTCAAGGAAGGGTAGGAAGATCAAACGCAATTGGTGACACGATGATTTTTCTCGTGGTTCCGATAGGTGAAGCTATCGTACATCCACGTTTAAGGAGTCTTCAACCCACAGAGGGTAATATTCGCGAGAGACTACGGAGGGCTCTACCCATGGAGGGTTCCAAGAAGAAGCAACTTTGACTATACCATGATGGCCTACGTCCATGGAGGACTAGCCTAACTCAGGGTAGATCTTCACGAAGTAGGCAATCTCCTTGCCCTTAAAAACTTCTTGGTTCACTCCACAACACGAAGTAGGAGGCTCCCAAGCGACACCTAACCAATTTAGGAGGCACCACCATCCAAAAGGTAAAAGGCTCGATTGTGTTGATGAACTCCTTGCTCTTGTGCTTCAAGATGATAGACTCCTCAACACACAATCACTCTCTCACAAATTTGGCTTGGTGGAAGAGATTGATTGGGTGGAAAGCAACTTGGGAGGATAGAGATCAATATTCATATGGTAGGAATGGAATGGCATGATCTCAGCACATGAGTAGGTGGCTCTCTCTTAGAAAATTAGTAGGTATGAGTGGGGAACTGTTCTGAGTGCTTCTCTTGCGAGTGAGTGGTGGTGGAGGGGTATATATAGGCATATACAAAAATCCAACCGTTACACACAAAATGACCAACTCGGTGACACCGATGTGTTAATCTCGATGGTACCAAAGTGACCAAAAGGTGGCAACTTTTGAATCTCGGTGAGACCGATATAGGAAACTCTGTTGCATCGATAAGGTGACCAACGGTCAGATTGCCCAATATCGCTGACGTCGATCCAACAATCTTGGCGGGACCAATATTGTGAATTTGCATAACCCAAAGTTGGCAATCCAAACTCGATGGCACCGAAGTGGCTAGGGTTTGGCTGAGTCTGTCTAGGTTCTGGAATCGGTGGCACCGAGTGGAAAGTATTGGTTGCACCGATTTTGAATATTTTTCTTTGGACAGACTTTTGTGGAAGAGCTTGTGGGTGTATGTGGTAACTATCACTTGGGAATGTATGAGCATTTTGTTCACCAACAAAACCTTACCCCCTTTTAATAGTATAGTCTTTCCTATGGACTCAAGGTGATTTCTCACAAAGGATAAAAAGTAGAGTCCTTTGCTTGAGGCTTTGCCAATCTATTTCCTTGCATCTTGGGGTATTCCACAATCCTTATGCCAACCCATCATTAAACTTTTCCTGAAACATACTTAGTGGAAACATTAGTTCAGTGACATATATGTTGTTATTAATTACCAAAACCACCAAGGGAGCAAATGTGCTTTCAATTTTTTATTCTTACAAATCATCATCAAATCCTACATAAATACTCCTAGTGATCCAACCAAATTCATCATAGGTTTCGAGATAAATAGTTTGGGTAATTTCAGAATAGGGAACTCTTCTTCTAAGATTATCTTGGAAAGATGAGAGTCCCCAGACTCAAAGCTGCGCAAGGTTTCTTTATCATGTAGGATTTCTTTAATCAGAGGGTGCTCAATATCCTTTTTATAGAAAGCAAAAATTTCCCTCGCTTCTTGTATGATAAATTCAAATCCTTGCATAAGGATAATTGTGGCAATCTTTTTGGCCTTAGGATGATTAATTCTAGGAAGTTCATATAACACTTCTTGCGAAGCGGGATGAAGGTGCACAAATTTCCTTTCCAATTTTTCAACAAGCATGGCAATGGCATCATCATAACAATTTGTGCTAAGAAGAATAGATTTCTTGTTCATAGGCATCACTCCAGTACAATCAAAGAACTCTTGAATAACACTCTTCCCAATAATATCACCGTATCCTACTTGAAAAGTTTTAACTTTATAATTAGGAGGAGGTTTAGATTCATGATCTAGAGAGCAAGATCCAATTTTTTCTCAAGATTACCTGCAGTAATGCCCTCAAAATTTTCAATGTTAACCTTCCCAGATTTAGACATGGTGGCAACGAATCGATAAAACATGCAAGCAAGCGAAAGGCAAACGAAAGAAGGGCGAATAAAAAGGCAAATCTTTTTGGTATTTTCTGAAAATCATTTTAGAAGTGGGGGAGATTAAAACAAGAGGCAAATGGAAAATAATGTAAATGCAAGAGATGAGTTTGTGATGGGTACTTGGTAAGCTTGATGTGTATCCTCCCCGCAACGGCGCCCGAAATCCTTCTTGCTACCTCTTGAGCATGCGTTAGTTTTCCCTTGAAGAGGAAAGGGTGATGTAGCAAAGTAGATAAGTATTTCCCTCAGTTGTTGAGAACCAATGTATCAATCCAGTAGGAGGAACAAGCAATTCACCAATGGATGCACCTACACAAACAATCAAACTCTTGCACCCAACGCTATAAAGGGGTTGTCAATCCCTTCACGGTTATTTGCAAGGATTAGATCCGATAGAGATAGATGTAAACGAGAATGGAAAGTTAAAGGTAAATAAATTGTAGAAAAATATTTTTGGTATTTTTGGTCTATAGATCTGAAAGTATATTATGGAAAGTAGACCTGGGGGCCATAGGTTTCACTAGAGGCTTCTCTCTCGATGGAAAATATTATGGTGGATAAACAAATTACTGTCAAGAAATTGATACAAAAGCAAATAATCACGTAGTTATCCAAGGGAATGATCATGCATATAGGCATCATGTCTGTATCAAGTAGACCAAAATGATTCTGCATCTACTATTATTACTCCACACATAGACCGAATCCTGCCTACATCTAGAGTATTAAGTTCATGAAGAACAGAGTAACACATTAAGAAAGATGACATGATGTAGAGGGATAAATTCAATCAATATGATGAAAACCCCATCCTATTACCCTTGATGCCAACAATTCAATACGTGCCTCGTCATAAACCACAAGTATAGGGGATCGCAACAGTTTTCGATGGTAGAGTATTCAACCCAAATTTATTTATTCGACACAAGGGGAGCCAAAGAATATTCTTGAGTATTAGCAGCTGAGTTATAAATTCAACCACTCCTGAAAGACTTAATATCTGTAGAAAAGTATTCAATAGAAAAATAATATGAAAGTAACGGTAACGGTGGCAAAGTGATAGTAGCAGTTTGTAGTGATTGTAACAGTAGCAACGGAAAAGTAACTTAGCAAAGATCAATATGTGAAAAGCTCATAGGAAATGGATCAGTGATGGATAATTATGTCGGATGGTATTCATCATGCAACGGTTATAAAATAGGGTGACATAGAACTAGCTCGAATTCATAAATGTAATGTAGGCATGTATTCCATATATAGTCATACACGCTTATGGAAAAGAACTTGCATGACATGTTTTGTCCTACCCTCCCGTGGCAGCGGATTCCTAATGGAAACTAAGGGATATTAAGGCCTCCTTTTAATAGAGAGCCGGACCAAAGCATTAGCACTTAGTGAATACATTAACCCTCAAACTACGGTAGTCATCGGAAAGAATCCCAGTTATTGTCACCCTGGGGGATGCGGATCATAACTCGTAATAGGTGTCTACAACTTGCAAGATAGGATCAAGAACACATATATATTCATGATAACATAATAGTTTCAGATCTGAAATCATGGCACTCGGGCCCTAGTGAAAAGCATTAAACATAGCAAAGTCATAGGAACATCAATCTCAGAACATAGTGGATACTAGGGATCAAACCCTAACAAAACTAACTCAATTACATGATAAGTATCATCCAACCCATCACCGTCCAGCAAGCCTATGATGAGAGTACTCACGAACGGTGGAGAGCATCATGAAATTGGTGATGAAGGATGGTTGGTGATGATGAAGGCGTCGATTTCCCCTCTCTGGAGCCCAAAATGGACTCCAGATCTGGTCTCCCGAGGAAGAACAGGAGGTGGCGACGCCTCCATATCGTGAAATGCAATGAACTCTTCTCATTTATTTGTTTCTCCCTGAATAGGAATATATAGAAGTGGAAACAAGGTCGGAGGAGCGACAGGGGGCCCACAAGCCACACGAGGGCGCCCTAGGGGGTGGGCGCGCCCCTGGCTTGTGGCCAGGTGGTGGGCCCCCTGTAGTTGATTCTTTTGCCAATATTTTTTTATTAATTCCAAAAATATTCTTCATACATTTTTAGGTCAATCCGAGAACTTTTATTTCTGCACAAAAATAACACCAAGGCAATTCTACTGAAAACAACGTCAGTCTGGGTCAGTTCCATTTAAATCATGCAAATTAGAGTCCAAACAAGGGCAAAAGAGTTTGGAAAAGTAGATACGTTGGAAACGTATCAACTCCCCCAAGCTTAAACCTTTGCTTGTCCTCAAGAAATTCAGTTGATAAGTTGAAAGTGATAAAGAAAAAACTTTTACAAACTCTGTTTCGTCTTGCTGTTGTAAATATGTCTAACTTATGTTCAACCTTTCAGCAAAGATTATGAACTAACCACATTCACAATAAAATTTAGGTCTCACATTTACTCATATCAATGGCATAATCAACTAGCAAGCAATAATAATAAGTCTCGGATGACAAAAATTTTATCAAAACAATCATGATACAATATGATATAATGGTATCTCGCTAGCCCTTTCTGAGACCGCAAAACATAAATGCAGAGCACCTATAGAGAACAAGGACTGACTAGACATTGTAATTGATGGTAAAAGAGATCCATTCACACTCATACTCAACATCAATTAATAGCAAAGCATACAAATGATGGTGGTGCTCTCTAACTAGTGCCTTTTATAAGAGGATGATGACTCGACAATAAAATAAAATAGACAGGCCCGTTCAGAGAGGGAAGCATTGATTTGCAGAGGTGCGAGAGCTCAAAATTTTAAAATAGGGATGAATAATAATTTTGAGCGGTATGCTTTCATTGCAAACATAACAACTAAGAGATCTCGATATCTTCCATGCTAGATACATTATAGGCGGTTCCCAAATAGAATAGTAAAATTTTTACTCCCCCTCCACCAAATCAATCACACTCCACGACGAGCCGAATCCACGGGTATCGTCCATACAAACACAATCCTGGGGGAGTTTTGTTTATTATACTTTTGATTTGATTTTTGAGCATGGGACTGGGCATCCCGAATACCAGTCACTTCCTCGTGAATGATAGTGAATCAACACGTATCGTGAGAATAACCCACCTAGCATGGAAGATACTGACAGCCCCCAGTCACTACATGAGTGATTTGGGCATACAAAATGGAATATTTATTTGAAGGTTTGGAGAGTGGCACATGCAAATTTACTTGGGACGGCAGGTAAATACTGCATATACGTATGTGTGTGGACTCATATGGAACAACTTTGGGTTTATGGAGATGGATGCACAAGCAGTATTCCTGCTTAGTACAAGTGAAGGCTAGCAAAAGACGGGGGATCGACCAACTAGAGAGCAACAACAGTCATAAACATGCTTTGAAATTGACCAACATTGAATACAAGCATGAGTAGGATATAAATCACCATGAACATAAACATCATGGAGGCTATGTTGGTTTTGTTTAAACTACATGCGTGAACATGTGCTAAGTCAAGCCACTCGAATCATTTAGAGGAGGATACCATTCTATCATACTACATCACAACCATTTTAATATGCATGTTGGCACTCAAAACAAACCATTATTAACTCTTAGCTAATTAAGCATGGCATGAATAACTATACTCTCTAATTGGCATTACAAACATGTTCAACCCATAATGAGCTGAATCCGGAACGATGAGCTAAGCATATTTACAAAAACAACATAGTTAGAGTTCGTACCAGCTTTTCTCCATCTCGATCATTTCATCATATATCGTCATTATTGCCTTTCACTTGCACGACCGAACGATGTGAATAATAAGAGTGCACAAGCATTGGACTAAGCTGGAATCCGCAAGCAGTAACTCAAAGGAGAAGACAAGGCAATATGGGCTCTATGTAAGAGAAACAATAATGCATATGAGAGCCACTTAACATTTCATCGTGGTCTTCTCCTTACGACCCAAAGAAAAGAAGTTTCAAATAAAGAATGAGAAAAACTATTTACACGGGAAAACTCCCAACAAGCAAAAGAAGAACGAGAAATATTTTGGGGTTTTCTTCTAATGCTACAACTAAACAAACTAGAAGGTAAAGGCAGAACTATTTTTTTGGATTTTCTTAAAGATTAATCAAACACACAAGAAGAAAGCATAAATAAGAAATAAACTACCATGGATAGTACAATGAAACAGTATGAACACAGACAACTGAAATGAGTGTGTGAACATGAATGTAATGTCGGTGAGAAATAAGTACTCCCCCAAGCTTAGGCTTTTGGCCTAAGTTGGTCTAGGGCCATGGCTGGAAATAACCATCTCCGGGATACTTTGGAGGACACTGAGGGTTCCACTGATTAGCAACCTCCTATGGCCCCCACTCAAAAATAGGGGCCTGATATGGATCAAGTGTCGGTGCTGGCTCAGGTGCTGGGGGTTGCGACAAACCCCAATATCAGTAGATATCATCGGGCATAATAGTGTACCTGCCTGAATGAATATCGAACAAGGAAGAAGCAGGCAGAGTAATAATCTCACAAGTACCCTGACTAAATACTAGGTTGTAAAGCAGCCTCCTATCCTTATTTTTTCTAATAAAATCATGTGCTACCATACTATTACAGTCTAAATACTTCTTGGGTAGCAACAATTCCTCTTCCTCGTAAAGCCTAATGGGTATCTCAAAATGTTTGGCTAAGCAGGATGCATAGATAACTCCAAATATGGGACCCTTTGAACGGTTTAAATTCAACCGTTGGGCCACGATGGCGCCCAGACTAAAAGTTCTACCATTAAGTAAAGCATGGCGCAAAATAACGAGGTCGAGAGCACTAAGGCTTCCACTCTCGCCTCGACCAAGTAGACATCTAACCGCAAATAATGAATAATAGCGTAAGAAGGAAAATGTACACTAGATGCTCTGGCCTTCGACACCCCTCTCCCTTCGCCCACAGTGATTGCAGCAATAAAATCCTCCATGTCTCTAGGACGTGGTTCATTGATGCTGCCCTCAAACGGTATTTTGCAAACATTGCAAAAATTGTAAAGTGACATTTCCTTAGGCACATCATATAAATGAAATTCTACCATGGGAAGATTTTTCCTAGGATAAAAGTGAAAATTTTGCCCGAAATTATTAGTGAGTAAGAGTTATTGGTCACACTTATCGTGGAGGAAGTCGTCGATACCTTCATTCTCTGCTAAATAATAGAAATCTTCATAAATTCCGGCCGCTCTCAAGAATGCTTCACTTGGCCATTCACATGGACGAACCTCCACGGTACGATGGATATTGTTTTTAGGCTTCAAACTTTCTTTTTCTTTAAAACCCCGGCTTGAAGAGCCTCTTAACAATCTCCTCATCATCTCTTTTGCTGAAAATTAATTCTAAAATTTTTAGTGACTCTAAATAAAAGTGAACAAGACTCAACAAAACTCATAGCAACTACTCCCACAAGTGCCTAAAAGCTATATCACGCATCAAAACTACTTGGGACCATACAAATTTGACATGCAAGCTCAAGAACAAGGTCACCACAACAGCAAAAATTAGCAATATATAAGGCACTAGAACAAAAACTAACTGGACCATTGGAGGAGTCACATACTGATGAGCGATCCCCTAAAATAGTTTTGCAAATGGAGCTTTGAGCATGGAGATCGAAAATGGCAGCAAGATGGGCTAAAACACGAGTTTGAGCAACGGTGGGATTTTTTTGGATGAAGACAAAGTTGATGGGAGTTGAAATAAGTGAGGGGGCCCCATGTGGGACCCACAAGCCACCAAAGTGCGCCCTGTAGGCTTATGGCCCATTGGTGCAGCCCCCTGATGCATACTCAGTGCCAAAAATTCTTAAATATTCCGGAAAAAATCATACTTAATTTTCAGGGCATTCTGGGGAATTCTATTTTCAGGTCATTTTTATAATGCACGGATAAAACAGAAAACAGGAAAATAATAGCATTTTACTAGAATGAAACTAAGGAATAGAGAATAAAAGTTGGGTACAGAAGGTAGTGCTTTCTAAATTCATCCATCTCATGTTCATCGAAAATAATCCATCAATAAGGTTGATCAAGTCTTATTTACAAACCTTTTTCGAATGACACGGAACCAGAGAATTTTTGAATAACACTAGGTTACCTCAATGGGGATATGCATGTCCCTAACAATAAGTATATCATATTTCTTCTTGACAGTAGGAAGAGGGAATTCAAAGCCTCCGATAATAATCGTGGAAACCTTTTCAATGGAGTTGACACTATGAACTCAAGGTTTTTTCTTCGGAAAATGCACCGTATGCTCATTACTGTTAACATGAAAAGTGACATTGCCCTTGTTACAATCAATAAAAGCCCCTACAGTATTCAAAAAGGTTCTACCAAGGATGATTGACATACTGTCCTCCTCGATAATATCAAGGATAACAAAGTCCGTTAAGATAGTAACATTCGTAACTACAACAGGTACATCTTCACAAATACCGATGGGTAAAGCAGTTGATTTATCAGCCATTTGCAAGGAGATTTTAGTAGGTGTCAACTTATTCAAATCAAGTCAACGACATAAAGAGAATGGCACAACACTAACACCAGCCCCAAGGTCGCATAAAGAAGTTTTAACATAATTTCCTTTAATTGAGCATGGTATAGTAGGTACTCCGGGGTCTCCTAGTTTCTTTGGTATTCCACCCTTAAAGGTATAATTAGCAAGCATGATGGAAATCTCAGCTTCCGGTATTTTTCTTTTATTTGTCACAATATCTTTCATATACTTAGCATAAGGAGACATTTTTAGAATATCAGTTAAACGCATACGTAAAAAGAAAGGTCTAAGCATTTCAACAAAGCGCTCAAAATCTTCATCATCCTTTTTCTTGGATGGCTTAGGGGGAAAGGGCATGGGTTTCTGAACCCATGGTTCTCTTCTCTACCATGTTTCATAGCAACAAAGTCTCTTTTATCATATCTCTTATTCTTAGGTTGTGGGTTATCAAGACCAACAGCAGGTTCAATCTCCACATCATTATTATTACTAGGTTGAGCATCAACATGAACATCATCATTAATATTATCACTAGGCTCATCTTCATCACCAGATTGTGTCTCGGCATTAGAAACAGAAAGATCATTTGGGTTCTCAGGTGTATCTATAACAGGTTCAGTAGCAGCATGCAAAGTACTATCGTCATTCCTTTTCCTAGTCTTTCTAGAACGAATAGGTGCATCAGTATTAACTCTCTAAGAATCTTGCTCAATTCTCTTAGGGTGGCCCTCAGGATACAAAGTTTTTTGAGTCATTCTACCACCTCTAGTCACAACTTTAAGAGAATGATCATTGTTCTTACTATTCATCTCATTAAGTAAATCGGTATGCGCCTTTAGTACTTGTTCTACTTGAGTAGTTACCATGGAAGCATGTTTACTAATAAGCTTAAGATCATTGACAGTTCTACTAATATAATCACCCAAGCGATCAAGCATATAAGCATTATGTTTCAATTGTCTACTAACATAACCATTAAAATTTTCTTGCTTGACTACAAAGTTATCAAATTCATCCAAGAATTGGCTAGCAGGCTTATTATAAGGAATATCTCCTTCATCAAATCTACGGAGAGAATTTACCTCTACTACCTGTGCCGGGTTACCAAGACCATGTATTTTTTCAATAGGTGGTAGATTCTTAACATCTTCAGCTTTGATACCTTTTCTTTCATAGATTTCTTTGACTCTTGCATATCTTCAGGACTGATAAATAGAATACCTCTTTTCTTCGGAGTTGGCTTTGGAGGTGGCTCGGAAATAGTCCAATCATTATCATTGCTCGATATATTGTTCAATAGCAGCTCAGCTTGTTCAACAGTTCGTTCCCTGAAAACACAACCAGCACAACTATCTAGGTGGTCCCTAGAAGCATCGGTTAGTCTATTATAAAAGATATCAAGTATTTCATTTTTCTTGAGAGGATGATAGGCTAAAGCTTTAAGTAACTAGAGAAGCATCCCCCAAGCTTGTGGGAGACTCTCTTCTTCAATTTCCACAAAGTTAAATACTTCCTGCAAGGTAGCTTGTTTCTTATGGGCAGGAAAATATTTTTCAGAGAAGTAATAAATCATATCCTGGGGACTACGTACGCAACCAGGAGCAAGAGAATTAAACCATATCTTAGCATCACCCTTTAATGAGAAAGGAAACAACTTAAGAATATAGTAATGGCGAATTTTTTCCTCATGAGTAAATAGGGTGGTTATATCATTCAATTTGGTAAGATGTGCCGTAAAAGTTCCAGATTCATAACCATGGAAAGGATCAGATTCAACCAAAGTAATTAACTCAGGATCGACAGAGAATTCATAATCCTTATCAGTAACAAAGATAGGTGAAGTAGCAAACTTAGGATCATATTGCATTCTAGCATTCAAAGAATTTTGCTTCCACTTCCGAAGCAATTTCTTAAGATCATCTCTATACTTACAAGCAAGAAAGTCCCTAGATACCTCTCCTTCCGTAACATAACCCTCAGGTATATCAAGCAATTCATATCTAGGAGAGCTAGACCTAGCATGTGTCTCATAGTGTTCTATTTCAATAATTTCATCAGATTCAGAAATATCATCAGTTTCATTATTGACTCTAGCAATTTGTTCATCAAGGAATTCACCAAGTGGCATAGTGGTATCAAGCAAAGTATCATCATAAGCATCATGCATAGCAGAAGTAGCATCATCAATTACTTGCAACATATCAGAATTACTAGCAGGTGGTGGTGTCGCAAATTTACTCATAACACAAGGTGAATCAAGTGCAGAGCTAGATGGCAGTTCCTTACCTGTCCTCGTAGTTGAAGGGTAGATCTTAGTCTTAGTATCTTTCAGATTCTTCATAATGATCAAAAGATATATATCCCAAGTGACTCAGAGAATAGAGCTATGCTCCCTGGCAATGGCGCCAGAAAAAGGTCTTGATAACCCACAAGTATAGGGGATCGCAACCATTTTCCAGGGTAGAGTATTCAACCCAAATTTATTGATTCGACACAAAGGGAGCCAAAGAATATTCTGGAGTATTAGCAGCTGAGTTGTCAATTCAACCAAACCTGAAAGACTTAATATCCGCAGCAAAGTAATATGGAAGTAACGGTAACGGTGGCAAAGTGATAGTAGCAGTTTGTAGTGATTGTAACAGTAGCAACGGAAAAGTAACTTAGCAAAGATCAATATGTAAAAATCCCATAGGCAATGGATCAGTGATCGATAATTATGTCGGATGGCATTCATGCAACGGTTATAAAATAGGGTGACATAAAACTAGCTCCAATTCATCAATGTAATGTAGACATGTATTCCATATATAGTCATACGTGCTTATGGAAAAGAACTTGCATGACATATTTTGTCCTATCCTCCCGTGGCAGCGGGGTCCTAATGGAAACTAAGGGATATTAAGGCCTCCTTTTAATAGAGAACCGGACCAAAGCATTAGCACTTAGTGAATACATGAACTCCTCAAACTACACTAATCACCGGAAAGAATCCCAGTTATTGTCACCCTGGGGGATGCGGATCATAACTCATAATTGGTTTCTACAACTTGCAAGATAAGATCAAGAACACATATATATTCATGATAACATAATAGGTTCAGATCTGAAATGATGGCACTCGGGCCCTAGTGACAAGCATTAAGCATAACAAAGTCACAGCAACATCAATCTCAGAACATAGTGGATACTAGGGATCAAACCCTAACAAAACTAACTCGATTACATGATAAATCTCATCCAACCCATCACTGTCCAACAAGCCGACGATGAGATTACTCATGAACAGTGGAGAGCATCATGAAATTGGTGATGAAGGATGGTTGGTGATGACAAAGGCGTCGATTTCCCCTCTCCGGAGCCCAAAACGGACTCCAGATCTGGTCTCCCGAGGAAGAACAGGAGGTGGCGGTGGCTCCGTATTGTGAAACGCGATGAACTATTCTCCTTGATTTTTCTCCTCGAATAGGAATATATAGAAGTGGAAACAAGGTTAGACGAGCGACAGGGAGCCCACAAGCCACAAGGGCGCGTGCTAGGGGGGTGGGCGCACCCCCTGGCTTGCGGCCAGGTGGTGAGCCCCCTGTAGTTGATTCTTTCGTCAAAAGTTTTCATTAATTCCAAAAATATTCTCCATAAATTTTCAGGTCAATCTGAGAACTTTTATTTCTACACAAAAATAACACCAAGGCAATTCTACTGAAAACAACATCAGTCCGGGTCAGTTCCATTCAAATAATGCAAATTAGAGTCCAATACAAGGGCAAAAGATTTTGGAAAAGTAGATACATTGGAGACATATCACCTCACTACCCCTACTATGTCACTGGGTGAGGACACCGCAAGATTGAACCCAAAACCAAGCACTTCTCCCATTGCAAAAATTATTAATCTAGTTGGCCAGACCAAACCAATAACTCGAAGAGACTTACAAGGATATGAAATCATGCATATAAGAATTCAGAGGAGATTCAAATAAGATTCATGGATAATCTGAACATAAACTCACAATTCATCGGATCTTGACAAACACACCACAAAAGAGGATTACATCGGATACATCTCCATGAAGATCATGAAGAACATGGTACTGAAGATCAAAGAGAGAGAAGAAGCCATCTAGCTACTAGCTATGGACCCGTAGGTCTGTGCTGGACTACTCACGCATCATCGGAGGGGCAATGGAGTTGATGTAGATGCCCACCGTGATCGAAACCCCCTCCGGCAGATTACCGAAAATGGCTCCAAGATTGGATCTCTCGGGAACGGAGGCTTCTGGCAGCGGAAAACTATTTCCGTGGCTCGATATGATGTTGGGGGAATATTTGGGAATTTATAGGCCAAAAATTGTTGGGGGAATATTTGGGAATTTATAGGCCAAATATTGTTGGGGGAATATTTGGGAATTTATAGGCCAAATATTGTTGGGGAACGTTGCATGGGAAATAAAGGATTTCCTACGCACACGCAAGATCTATCCATGGTGATGAGCATCTACGAGAGGGAGAGTGGATCTACATACCCTTGTAGATCGCTAAGCGGAAGCGTTTAAGAAACACGGTTGATGTAGTCGAACGACTTCGCGATCCAAATCGCCGAGCATCTTGCGATCCCATCATGATCCTTCTTGTGATCCAATAACAATTTGTCCCGCGATCTATCACAATCCATCTCATGATCTTGATCACGGTCCTTCCACTCTTGCGCCGAACGGACGGCACCTCCGCGTTCAACACACGTACGGCTTGATGACGCCTTCACCTCCTTGATCCAGCAAGCGATGGTGAACTAGTAGATGAGTTCCGGCAGCACGACGACGTGGTGACGGTGTTGGTGAAGAACAATCTCCACAGGACTTCGCCAAGCACAGCGGAAACTATGACGGAGGACAAATTAGAGGGACGGGGTTGCCAGAACATGGCTTAGGGCTTCTTGATGTGTTCCAGGTGCTAGCCCTGTCCCCTTATTTATATGCTGAGCCCTGGGGTCGAAACTTGGAGAAAAATCCTCCTCAAGGTCGGTTTGCCCGCAAGGCAAGAGTCCTCCTCGGACTCTAGGACCAGACGCCAAGGTCCTCGGCGTCTAGCCCTAGACGCTAGGGTCCCTGGCGTCTGGCCCCTAGCCTCCGCAAAACACCTTTTGCACCTTCCTCAAGCCTCATGGGCTTTACCCCTTGGCCCAAATAAAGTGTTCTTGTACCCTGAACATTTCGGGAAACATCCGAAACTCTTCCAGTGAATTCCGGAACCCTTCCAGAGACCAAACACTATTATCCCATAGATCAATCTTTACCTCCAGACTATTCCAGAGCTCCTCGTCATATCCAGGATCTCATTCGGGACTCCGAACAACTTTCGGTCACCGACATAATAACTCAACTATACATATATCGTCACCAAACGTTAAGTGTGTAGACCCTATGGGCTCGAGCACTATGCAGACATGAATGAGACACGTCTACGGTCAATAACCAATAGTGGGACCTGGATGCCCATATTGGCTCCTACATATTCTACAAAGATCTTTATCTGTTGAACCTCTATGTCAAGGATTCAGTTAATCCTGTATGTTGTTCCCTTTGTTCTCCGATATGTTACTTGCCCGAGATTCGATCGCTGGTATCTCTATACCTAGTTCAATCTCGTTACCGGTAAGTCTCTTTACTCGTTTCGTAATACAAGATCACGGGGCTAACACTTAGTCACATATCTTGAAGGCTTATTGTGATGTTGTATTACCGAGTGGGCCTTGAGATACCTCTCCGTCACACGGAGTAACAAATCCCAGTCTTGATCCATGCCAACCCAACAGACACCCTCAGAGATACCTGTAGAGCACCTTTATGGTCACCCAGTTACGTTGCGACGTTTGATACACACAAGGTACTCCTCCGGTGTCAGTGAGTTGCATGATCTCATGGTCATAGGAACAGATACTTGACATGCAGAAAACTGTAGCAATAAGCTGACATGATCATATGCTACATTTATAGATTGGGTCTTGTCCATCACATCATTCTCCTAATGATGTGATCCCATTATCAAATAACATCTCATGTTCATGGCTAGGAAACCTTAGCCATCTTTGATCAATGAGCTAGTCTACTAGAGGCGTACTAGGGCCATAGTGTCGTCTATATATCCACATATGTATTTAGTTTCCAATCAATACAATTATAACATGGAAAATAAACAATTATCACGAACAAGGAAATATAATAACTAATTTATTATTGCCTCTAGGGCATATTTCCAACAGTCTCCCACTTGCACTAGAGTCAATAATCTAGTTCACATCACCATGTGATTTACATTGTAATGAATCTAACACCCAACGAGTTCTGGGGTTCGATCATGCTTTGCATGTGAGAGAGGTCTTTAGTCAATGGGCCTGCGACATTCAGATCTGTGTGTACTTTGCAAATCTCTATGTCATACTGTAGACACTTCTACCACACTCCACTTGGAACTATTCCAAATGGCTACTCCACTATACGTATCCGTACTGCTACTCGGAGTCCTCTGGATTGGTGCTAAAGCTTGCATCGACGTAACCCTTTACGACGAACTCTTGATCACCTCCATAATTGAGAAATATTTCCTTAGTCCTCTAGTTACTAAGGATAATCTTGACCATTGTCTAGTGATCCACTCCTGGATCACTCTTATACCCCTTGATAGACTCATGGCAAGGCACCCACACGTGCGGTACATAGCGTTGCATACTATATAGAGCCTATGGATAAAGCATAGGGGACGACCTTCATCCTTTCTATTTCTTCTGTGGTGGTCGAGCTTTGAGTCTCACTCAACTCCACACCTTACAAACCAGGCAAGAACTCCTTCTTTGATTTATCCATTTTGAACTCTTTCAAAATCTTGACTAGGTATGTACTCAATGAAAGTCTCATCAAGCATCTTGATCTATCTCTATAGATCTTGATGCCCAACAATTAGGTAGCTTTATCCAGGGCTTCCTTTGAAAAACTCTTTTCAATCAACCGTTTATGCTTTCCTGCAATTCTACATCATTTTCCATCAATAATATGTCAACCACATATACTTATCCAAAATTCTATAGTGGTCCCACTCACTTTCTTGTTAATACAAGTTTCTCGTAAAATTCGTGTAGACTCAAAAACTTTGATCACCTCATCAAAGTGTATAGTCCAACTCCGAGATGCTCGCTCCAGCCCATAGAAGGATCACTGGAGCTTGCACACATTTTAGCATCCTTAGGACTGACAAAACCTTCTGGTAGTATCTCATACAACTTTTCCTTAAGGAAGGAAACGATGTTTTGACATCCATCTACCAGATTTTATAATTGAAAAACGCAGCAACTGCTAACATAATTCCAACCAACTTTAGCATCACTACGAGTGAGAAAGTCTCATCGCAATCAACTCCTTGAACTTGGCAAAAACTTCTTTGCGACAAGTCGAGATTTATAAATGGTGATATTCACCGTCAGCGTCTATCTTCATCTTAAAGGTCCATTTGTACTCAACGACCTGCCGTTAACCGGGCAAGTCTACGAAAGTCCATACTTGGTTTTCATACATGGATCCTTTCTCTAATTTCATGACTCCTAGCCATTTGTCGGAATCCGGTCCCATCATCGCTTCTCCATAGCTCGTATGATCATCGTTGTCCAACAACATGACCTCTAAGACAGGGTTGCCATACCACTCAGGAGCAGTACGCGTCCTTGTCAACCTACGAGGTTCGATAGTAACTTGATCTGAAGCTTCATGAGCATCATCATTAACTTCCTCTTCAACTGTCGTAGGCTCCACAAATACATATTTTTGCGCTGTGCTACTCTCTAGTTGCAGTAAAGGTTCAATATCCTCATCAAGTTCTATTTTCCTCCCATTGAATTTTTCGAGAGAAACTCTTCCTCGAGAAAGAACCCGTTTTAGCAACAAATACTTTGTGCATGTATCTAAGATAGAAGGTTTACCCAACTTATAATTTAGGGTATTCTATGAAGATGCATTCGTCCGCTTTGGGTTCGAGCACATTAGGTGAAAACCCTTTTTTACATAAGCGTCGTAGCCCCAAACATGAGAAATGATAGCTTAGGTTTCTACCAAACCAAAATTCATACGGTGTCATCTCAATGAACTTAGATGGTGCCCCTTTTAAAGTGAATTTAGTTGTCTCTAATGCATAACCCCAAAACAATAGTGGCAAATCTATAAGAGACATCATAGTTCGCACCATATCCAATAGAGCACGACTATGACGTTCAGACGCACCATCACACTATGGTGTTCCAGGTGGCGTGAGTTGTGAAACAACTTACACATTGTCTTTAAGTTGTATACCAAACTCGTAACTCAGATATTCACGTCCACAATCATATCGTAGATATTTTATATTCTTTCCACGATGATCTCAAACTTCTCTCTGATTTGCTTGAACTTTTCAAACGATTCAGACTTGTGTTTCATTAAGTAAATATACACTATATCTACTCAAATCATCAGTCAAGGTAAGAAAATAACGATATCCACCACACGCTACAACACTCATTGGACCGTATGCATCAACATGTATCATTTCCAATAAGTTACTTGCCCTCTCTACCATACCGAAAAACGGGGTCTTAGTCATCTTGCCCATGAGGCATGGTCCACATGTCTCAACCGATTGAAAATCGAATGAGTCCAGAGATCCATCAGCATGGAGTTTCTTCATATGCTTTACACCAATATGACATTTAGCAGCAGTGCCACAAGTATGTGGTACTATCATTATTAACTTTGTATCTTTTGCCATCTATGTTATGAACATGTGTATTACTACGATCAAGATACAACAAACCATATTCATTGGGAGCATGGCCATTGAAGGTATTATTCATGTAAACAGAATAACCATTATTCTCTAACTTAAATGAATAATTGTATTGCAATAAACACAATCTAATCATGTTCATGCTTAACGCAAACACCAAATAACATTTATTTAGGTTCGTCACTAATCCTGAATGTAGAGAGAGCGTGCGATGTTGATCACATCAACCTTGGAAACATTTCCAACACACATTGTCACCTCACACTTAGCTAGTATCCGTTTATTCCGTAGCTTTTACTTCGAGTTACTAACATTTAGCAACCGAACAGGTATCCAATACCCAGGTGCTACTAGGAATACTAGCAACGTACACATCAATAACACGTATATCAAATATACTTATGTCAATGTTGCCAGCCTTCTTATTACCAAGTATCAGGGTTGTTCCGCTTCAGCGATCGCTCTCCTCATAATAGAAGCACTTAGTCTCGGGTTTGGGTTCAACTTTGGGTTGCTTCACTGGAGCAGCAACTAACTTGCCATCCATGAAGTTTCCCTCCTTACCCTTTCCCTTTTCGAAACTAGTGGTTTCACCAACCATCAACACTTGATGCTCCTTCTCGATTTCTACCTTCGCGGTGTCAAACATCGCGAATAGCTCAGGGATCATTATTTCCATCCCTGACATTTTATAGTTCATCACAAAGCTCTAGTAGCTTAGTGACAGTGACTTGGAGAACTATATCAATCACTATCTTATCTCGAAGATCAACTCCCATTCGATTCAAGCGACTGTAGCACCCAGACAATATGAGCACATGCTCAACCATTGATCTATTCTCCTTCATCTTGCAGGGAAATAATCTTGTTGGAGATCTCATATCTCACAACACGAGGACGAGCCTGAGATCCCAATTTCAGCTCTTAGAACATCTCATATGTTCCGTGACGTTAAAAACGTTTTGGAGCCTCAATTCTAAGTCGTAATGCATGACGCACTGAACTATCAAGTAGTCATCGGAACGTGCCTGTTAGATGTTCACAACATCTACAGACAACGGTAGAGGGGGTGGCGGACCGAGCGGTGCCTTAAGTACATAAGCCTTCTGTGCAGCAGTGAGGACAATCTGAAGATCACGGACCCAGTCCGCGATATTGCTACCATCATCTTTCAACCCTATTTCTCTAGGAACATATAAAAAATTCAAGGAAGCTACAGCGTGAGCTAGTAATCTACAATATAATTTGCAAAGACACTACTGACTATGGTCATGATAATGAGTTCAATTAATCATATTACTTAAGAACTCCCACTCAAATTGACATCCCTCTGGTCATTCGAGTGTCACATGATCCAGATCCACCAAATCAAGTCCGGCCATCACGTGAGTTGAGGTGGTTTCAATGGTGAACATCATCATGTTGATCATATCTACTATTAGATTCATGTTCGACCTTTCGGTCTCTTGTGTTCTCACGCCAAGTCTATACATGCTAGGCTCGTCAAGTTTAACCGAGTGTTCCACACATGCAACACTGGCTTGCACCCGTTGTATGTGAACGTAGAGTCTATCACACCCGATCATCATGTGGTGTCTCCACACGACGAACTTTCGCAACGGTGCACAATCGGGGAGAACACAATTTATCTTGAAATTTTAGTGAGGGATCACCTTATAATGCTACCGTCGTCCTAAGCAAAACAAGGTTCATGAAAGTATTAACATCACATGCAAATCATAAGTGACATGATATGGCCATGAACTTGTTCTTTTGATCTCCATCTATAAAGCACCGGCATGATCTCCATCGTCACTGGCATGACACCATGATCTCCATCATCTTGATCTCCATCAACGTGTAGCCATCGGGGTTGTCGCGCCCACCATGCTTCTACTACTATTGCTACTGTTTAGCGATAAAGTAAAGCATTACATAGCTCTTAATGATTGACACGCAGGACATACAATAATTAAAGATAACCCTATGGCTCCTGCCGATTGCTGTACTCATTGACATGCAAGTCGTGATATTATATACAACACATGATCATCTCATACATCACATATATCTCATCATGTAATTGGCCATATCACATCACAAGATACCCTGCAAAAACAAGTTAGACGTCCTCTAATTGTTGTTGCAAGTTTTACGTGGCTGCTACGGTTATCTAGCAAGAACAATTCTCACCTATGCAAGAACCACAACGGTCATACATAAGTTGCTTTTCAGCCTTCTCAAGGACCGCCTTTGTCGAATCCGATCCAACTAAAGTAGGATAAACAGACACCCGCCAGCCATCTTTGTGCAGCAAAGTTACACGTTAGTCGATGGAACCGGTCTCTCGTAAGCGTACGAGTAAGGTTGGTCTGGGCCGCTTCATCCCACAATACCGCTGAACCAAAACACGACCAAGGGAGGAAGCAATCTATGAATCAACACCCACAAACTCCTTTGTGTTCTATTCATGATCTCATCTACACATAGACCTATCTTATGATGCCACTGTCGGGGAACGTTGCATGGGAAACAAAAGATTTCATACGCACATGCAAGATCTATCCATGGTGATGAGCATCCACGAGAGGGAGAGTGGATCTACATACCCTTGTAGATCGCTCAGTGGAAGCGTTTAAGAAACGTGGTTGATGTAGTCGAACATCTTCGCGATCCAATCACGATCCATCCCGCAATCCCATCACGATCCGTTTCGCGATCTTGATCACGGTCCTTCTGATCTAGTGCCGAACGGAAGAGACCTCCACATTCAACACACATACGGCTTGATGACGCCTTGACCTCCTCGATCCAGCGAGCGATGGTGAAGTAGTAGATTAGTTCCGGTAGCACGACGACGTGGTAACGGTGTTGGTGAAGAACAATTGCGCAGGGCTTCAACAAGCACAACGGAAACTATGACGGAGGATAAACTAGAGGGACGGGGTTGCTGGCACATGGCTTAGGATTTCTTGATGTGTTCCAGGTGCTAGCCCTGCCCCTTTATTTATATGCTAAGCCCTGGGGTCGAAACATGGAGAAAAATCCTCCTCAAGGTTGGTTTGCCCGCAAGGCACGAGTCCTCATCGGACTCCAGGACCAGACGCCAAGTCCTCAACATCTAGGCCCAGACGCTAGGGTCCCTGGCGTCTGGCCCCTGGCCTCTGCAAAACACCTTTTGCACCTTCCTAAAGCCTCATGGGCTTTACCCCTTGGCCTAAATAAAGTGTTCTTGTACCCTGAACATTTTGGGAAACATCCGAAACTCTTCCGGTGAATTCCGAAACCCCTCTGGAGACCAAACACTATTATCCCATATATCAATCTTTACCTCCGAACTATTCCAAAGCTCCTCGCCATGTCCGGGATCTCATCCGGGACTCCGAACAACTTTCGGTCACCAACATAATAACTCAACTATACATATATTGTCACCAAACGTTAAGTGTGTACACCCTGCGGGCTCGAGAACTATGCAGACATGAACGAGACACCTCTATGGTCAATAACCAATAGTGGGACCTGGATGCCCATATTGTATCCTACATATTCTACTAAGATCCTTATCGGTCTAACTTCTATGTCAAGGATTAAGTGAATCCCGTATGTCGTTCCCTTTGTTCTTCCGTATGTTACTTGCCCGAGATTCAATCGTCGGTATCTCTATACCTAGTTCAATCTCGTTACAGGTAGGTCTCTTTACTCATTCTGTAATACAAGATCCTGTGGATAACACTTAGTCACATTGCTTGCAAGGCTTATTGTGATGTTGTATTACCGAGTGGGCCCTGAGATACCTCTCCGTCACACGGAGTAACAAATCCCAGTCTTGATCCATGCCAAACCAACAGACACCCTCAAAGATACCTGTAGAGCACCTTTATAGTCACCCAGTTACGTTGCGACGTTTGATACATACAAGGTACTCCTCCGGTGTCGGTGAGTTGCATGATACCATGGTCATAGGAACAGATACTTGACATGCAGAAAACTGTAGCAATAAACTGACACGATCATATGCTAAATTTATAGATTGGGTCTTGTCCATCACATCATTCTCCTAATGATGTGATCCCGTTATCAAATAACATCTCATGTTCATGGCTAGGAAACCTAGCCATCTTTGATCAACGAGCTAGTCTACTAGAGGCATACTAGGGACATAGTGTTGTCTATATATCCACACATGTATTTAGTTTCCAATTAATACAATTATAACATGGATAATAAATGATTATGACGAAGAAGCAAATATAATAATAACTAATTTATTATTGCCTCTAGGGCATATTTCCAACAGTCTCCCACTTGCACTAGAGTCAATAATCTAGTTCACATCACCATGTGATTTACATTGTTATAAATCTAACACCCAACGAGTTCTGGGGTTCGATCATGCTTTGCATGTGAGAAAGGTCTTTAGTCAACGGGTCTGCAACATTCAGATCCGTGTGTACTTTGAAAATCTCTATGTCATACTATAGACACTTCTACCACACTCCACTTGGAACTATTACAAATGGCTTCTCCACTATACGTATCCGTACTGCTACTCAGAGTCCTCCGGATTGGTGCTAAAGCTTGCATCGACGTAGTCCTTTACGACAAACTATTTATCACCTCCACAATCAAGAAATATTTCCATAGTCCTCTAGTTACTAAGGATAATCTTGACCGCTGTCCAGTGATCCACTCCTGGATCACTCTTATACCCCTTGACAGACTCATGGCAAGGCACCCATAGGTGTGGTACACAACATGGCATACTATACAGAGCCTATGGATAAAGCATAGGGGACGACCTTTGTCCTTTCTATTTCTTCTATGGTGGTCGAGCTTTGAGTCTCACTCGACTCCACACCTTGCAAACCATGCAAGAACTCCTTCTTTGGCTGATCCATTTTGAACTCTTTCAAAATCTTGTCTAGGTATGTACTCAACGAAAGTCTCATCAAGCATCTTGATCTATCTCTATAGATCTTGATGCCCAACAATTAGGTAGCTTGATCCAGGTATTCCTTTGAAAATCTCTTTTCAAACAACCGTTTATGCTTTCCTGAAATTCTACATAATTTCCGATCAATAATATGTCAACCACATATACTTATCAAAAATTCTATAGTGCTCCCACTCACTTTCTTGTAAATACAAGTTTCTGTAAACTTCGTGTAGATTCAAAAACTTTGATCACCTCATCAAAGCGTATAGTCCAACTCCGAGATGCATGCTCCAGCCCATCGAAGGATCACTGGAGCTTGCACACCTTTTAGCATCCTTAGGACTGACAAAACCTTCTGGTTGTATCTCATACAACTTTTCCTCAAGGAAGGAAACGATGTTTTGACATCCATCTGCCAGATCTTATAATTGAAAAACGCAGCAACTCCTAACATAATTCCAGCAGACTTTAGCATCGCTACGAGGGAGAAAGTCTCATCGCGGTCAACTCCTTGAACTTGGCAAAAACTTCTTTACGACAAGTGGAGCTTTATAACTGGTGGCATTCACCATCAGCGTCTATCGTCATCTTAAAGGTCCATTTGTACTCAACGACCTGCCGTTAACTAGGCAAGTCTACGAAAGTCCATACTTGGTTTTCATACATGGAACCTTCTCGGAATTCATGACTCCTAGCCATTTGTCGGAATCTGTTCCCATCATCGCTTCTCCATAGCTCGTAGGCTCATCATTGTCCAACAACATAAGCTCTAAGACAGGGTTGCCATACCACTCAGAAGCAGTACGTGTCCTTGTCAACCTACGAGGTTCGATAGTAACTTGATCCGAAGCTTCATGATCATCCTCATTAACTTCCTCTTCAACTGTTGTGGGCTCCAAAAAAACATCTTTCTACGCTGGGCTACTCTCTGGTTGCAGTAAAGGTTCAATAACCTCATCAAGTTCTATTTTCCTCCCACTCAATTGTTTCGAGAGAAACTCTTCCTCAAGAAAGGACCCGTTTTAGCAACAAACACTTTGTGCTTGGATCTAAGATAGAAGGTTTACCCAACTGTTAAGTTAGGGTATTCTATGAAGATGCATTTGTCCTCTTTGGGTTCAAGCTCATTAGGTGAAAACCCTTTTTTACATAAGCATCGCAGCCCCAAACATTAAGAAATGACAGCTTAGGTTTCTACCAAACTAAAATTCATACGATGTCATCTCAACAGACTTAGATGGTGCCCTTTTAAATTGAATGTAGTTGTCTCTAATGCATAGCCCCAAAATGATAGTGGCAAATCGATAAGAGACACCATAGTTCGCACCATATCCAATAGAGCATGACTACGACGTTCGGACAAACCATCACACTATGGTGTTCCAGGTGGCATGAGTTGTGAAACAACTTCCACATTGTCTTTAAGTTGTGTAACAAACTCGTAAGTCAGATATCCACGTCCACGATCATATCGTAGACATTTTATCTTCTTGCCACGATGATCTCAAACTTCACTCTGATTTGCTTGAACTTTTCAAATGATTCAGACATCTGTTTCATTAAGTAAATATACACTGTATCTACTCAAATCATCGGTGAAGGTAAGAAAATAACGATATCCACCACATGCTACAACACTCATTGGACCGTATATATCAACATGTATCATTTCCAATAAGTTACTTGCCCGCTCTACCATACCAGAAAACAGGGTCTTAGTCATCTTGCCCATGAGGCATGGTCCGCATGTCTCAACCGATTCAAAACCGATGAGTCCAGAGATCCATCAGCATGGAGTTTCTTCATGCGCTTTACACCAATATGACATTTAGCAGCAGTGCCACAAGTATGTGGTACTATCATTATTAACTTTGTATCTTTTGGCATCACTACTGGAAACAGATACTCTATCGTTCGCCATCCCGGACAGCAAAGGCATGAATCCCGGACGGCAAAGGCTTTGTCGTACGCCAGCGGACGGCAAACTGTCCGAATGAATGAGCCACGGTAAAGGCCTCTTTGTCGTCCGGCGGACGACAAAGACCTTTGAATCTTTGTCATCAGCGGACGGCAAAGGGCCTGGACGGCACACGTGGCAACTTAGCTCCGTTAGGGGGCTTAAGGGTGTGCTTTGCCGTCAGCTGGCAGACGGCACAGACCTTAGGTCTTTGCCGTCCGCTAGCGGACGGCAAAGAACCGTTTTTTTGCTAGCCTAGGTGGGTTCTTTGCCGTCCGCTGGCGGACGGCAAAGACCTTAGATTCTTTGTCGTCTGCCAGCTGACGGGAAAGAACCCACGTAGGCCAGCCCCAGTTTGCATAGGTAGTAAACGGCAAAGCCCTTTGCCGTCTGCCAGCAGATGGCAAAGTGGCCATATAGCCCCTGTTTTTTTGTTTTTCTCAAAATCGTTCAATTTGACAGAATATTCATATATAACCAACATATACATATCCAACATACATATCCAAAACATACATATCATTCAACAAGTTCCAACAAGCATACCAAATAGGTTCCAACAACATATACAAGTTTCGAACAATATATCCAACATACATATCGAAAACAAGTGTCCAACATACATATCCAAAACAAGTTTCCAACATATCCAATAAACACAAAGGAAGCAGAAGTAGAAGAGTACACTCCATCAATGCAAGCATCCTCATCTATAGCAAATCTGCAAAGTAGGAAAGATGAGAGTTAGAAGAAGAAGAAGACTAGGTAGAAGAAAAAGAAGAAGAAAAAGAAGAAAAAGAAGAAGAATTTATCTTCTCCTTATTTTTCTCCTCTCCTCTCCTCTCCTCTTCTCCAAGGTAGTAATGTCATTTTCTAGCTAACTAAGCATATCAAGTCATTTTGGAGGAAAAAATGCTAAGTATAGGTCATTTTAGAGCTATCCTAGGTAGAATATATCATTTTGGAGCTAAGTAAGGTTATTATGTATTTTTGAGGAAAATAAGCTAAGTATAGGTCATTTTGGAGCTAAACCAAGGTTATTTTGCCATTTTTTTACCTAAGTGAGCATATTATGTCATAAATGAACTAGCTAAGCTCATTATAGATCATTATTGAGCTATCCTAGGTAGTTATGCCATTTTGTACCTAAGTGAGCTAATTATGTCATAAATGAACTAGCTAAGCTAGATATAGATCATTATTGAGTTATACTAGGTACTAATGCCATTTTCTAGCTAACTAAGCATATCAAGTCATTTTGGATGAAAAAAATGCTAAGTATAGGTCATTTTATAGATATCCTAGGTAGAATATACCCTTTTCTAGCTAACTAAGCATATCAAGTCATTTTTGAGGAAAATAAGCTAACTATAGGTCATTTTGGAGCTAACTAGGTCATTTCTTAAGCTAAGTATGCATTTGTTAATGAAAACACTTGGAAAACTTACCATCGACACGGAGGTGAAGGACCGGTATGGTTTGGGCCAGGGTGAGACGTAGAAGGACCGGTCGGGGTTGCGGCAGACGCAGAAGGATCGGTCGATGCTTGTCGGGAGGCATGTTGCACCAAAGATCATTTGCAATGTCTCCTTAGCATGATGCAACTCAAATGTGAATACTAGTAACTAATGACCATTTAAATGAAACTCACCGTGGGTGCTATAGCAATATGGGGCATCGACGGAGGGGTCTGACCATTGTTCTGGCACACGGTCTGCACATTTTTTTCACGAGTCATTCATATTAGTTAGTGATGAAACGAACATTACGTGCATGATTTGGCTAATGTGCAGGAGAAACTTACCATGAGGAGCTCGTATAGGGCCCGGTGAGACGCGTCGTTCCGGTTCCTCTCCTCCTCCAACAGTCTAGCCATCCTCTCCTCCATGTCCCTCTCCCTCTGTGTCGCCTGCCTGTTTGCCTCCGCCAGAAGCTCCTGGGCCCTAGCCTCAATGGCAAGCTCCATTGGCCGTAGACGAGGCCTTATCTCAGGATTAGAGCTCGTCTGGCGCTTCTTGATCTCTGGGAGAGTTCTAGGACAATGTATCAGTCCAACCCCAATGGCTATTGAGCCATGGGGCCTCCCACCACCAGATATCATCACGAGCTCTGGATCAAAAGGACTCTGGCTCGGGGGTGTCGTGTCGGGGTCGGGTGTCGGGGATGTCGTGTCGGGGTCGGGGGTGCCGTGTCGGGGTCGGGGTGTCGGGGATGCCGTGTCGGGGTGGGGGTGTCGGGTCGGGGTCAGGGTCGGGGTGTTGGGTCGGGGTCGAGGTTAGGGTTTTTCCTCTTTTTTTCTTTTCTTCTTCTTCCTCTGCTTCCTTTTCTTCATTTTCTTCCTTTTTTTCCTTCTTCTTCTTCTTCTTCCTCCTTTCCTTTTTCCTCTTCGTCTTCTCCTCCTCTCCTCTTTTTTCTTCTTCTTCTTCCTCTTCTTCTTTTTTCTTCTCCTCCTCCTCCTCTTCTTCTTCTTCCTTTCCTTTTTTCCTCTTCTTCTTCTCCTCCTCTCCTCTTTTCTTCTTCTTCTTCTTCTTCTTTTTTTCTTCTCCTCCTCCTCTTCTTCTGTTTCTTCTTCTTATTATTATTATTATTTGTTCTTTCCTTTTTTATTTTTCCTTTTTTTCTTCTTTTTTTCTTCTAGGTTTTTTCTTTTCTTCTTTTCTATCTAAGTTTTTTCTACCTAATATATACTAACTAATATGAACTAATAACCAGCTAATATAAACTAACTAATATGAACTAATAAAAACAGAAAAAAACATAAAAGGGGGAGGGTGGAGCTCATCGGAGGGGGGGGTCGAGGCGGCGGCGTGGGGCGGCGGAGCGGGAGGGGCGGAGCTGGTCGTCGGGGGTGCCTGCTCCCCGGCGACCCGACGCGGCGGAGCGGTGGGGCAGGGGACGGCGGGGGCTACGGGGCCGAGGTGGTGGAGGAGGGCTGTAGGGAGGGGGCGGGCGGCGCCGCGGCCTGGCTTAGGTGGTGGTGGAGAAGGGCCGCGGGGAGGGGGCGGTGGTGGAGGAGGGCTACGGGAAGGGGGCGGCAGCGGGAGGGCGGGGCGGCAGCATTGAGAGAGAGGGAGAGAGAGATGTGAGAGAGAGAGGCACAGGGGGCGGGGCCGAAAGTTAAGTTCATTTCCTTGCCGTCCGCTGGCAGACCGCAAAGAACTCTTTGCCATCTGCCAGCAGACGGCAAAGAGGGTAACCGTTAGTCCGCCCCCCGCCGTGACATTGTGGGCCCTCCTCACCTCTTTGCCGTCCACTAGCAGACGTCAAAGAAATCTTTGTCGTCTGCCAGCAGACGGCAAAGAAGTGGCAGATGGCAAAGAGCTTGACCTAGCCAGTGTCGTGCCCCGTGGGGCCCACTTTGGTCTTTGCTGTCCACTAGTAGACAGCAAAGAAGTGCAGGTGGCAAAGACCCTCTTTGCTATCAGCTGGTTCTTTGCCGTATGCTTTGGAAAGACAGATGGCAAACAACCTCTTTGCGTCCGCTGGCGCTGGCAGACGGCAAATTTTCTAATTCCAGTAGTGCATCTATATTATGGACATCCCCTGGCCTCCACAAAACACCTTTTGCACCTTCCTAAAGCCTCATGGGCTTTACCCCTTGGCCCAAATAAAGTGTTCTTATACCCCAAACATTTCGGGAAATATCCGAAACTCTTCCGGTGAATTTCGGAACCCTTCCGGAGACCAACCACTATTATCCCATATATCAATCTTTACCTGTGGTCTATTCCTGAGCTCCTCGTCATGTTCGGGATCTCATCTGGGACTCCGAACAAAGTTCGGTCACCAACATAATAACTCAACTATACATATATTGTTAGCAAACGTTAAGTGTGTAGACCCTGTGGGTTCGAGAACTATGTAGACATGAACGAGACACCTCTACAGTTAATAACCAATAGGGGGACCTGGATGCCCATATTGGCTCCTACATATTCTACGAAGATCTTTATCAGTTGAACCTCTATGTCAAGGATTCAGTTAATCCCATATGTTGTTCCCTTTGTTCTTCGGTATGTTACTTGCCCGAGATTCGATCGTTGGTATCTTTATAGCTAGTTCAATCTCATTATCGACAAGTCTTTTTACTCATTCCATAATACAAGATCCTGTGGCTAACACTTAGTCACATTGCTTGCAAGGCTTATTGTGATGTTGTATTACTGAGTGGGCCCTGAGATACCTCTCCGTCACACTAAGTAACATATCATAGTCTTGATCCATGCCAACCCAACAGACACCCTCGGAGATACCTGTAGAGCACCTTTATAGTCACCCGGTTACATTGTGACATTTGATACACACAAGGTACTCCTCTGGTGTCAGTGAGTTGCATGATCTCATGGTCATAGGAACATATACTTGACATGCAGAAAATTGTAGCAATAAACTAACACGATCATATGCTACGTTTATCACATCATTCTCCTAATGATGTGATCCCATTATCAAATAACATCTCATGTTCATGGCTAGGAAACCTTAGCCATCTTTGATCAACGAGCTAGTCTACTAGAGGCATACAACGGACACATTGTTTTGTCTGTATATCCACACATGTATTTAGTTTCCAATCAATACAATTATAGCAGGGATAATAAACGATTATCACGAACAAGGAAATATAATAATAACAAATTTATTATTGCCTCTAGGGCATATTTCCAACAAAGATTAGGGTTAGGAGACCTGCTAGGAGATGACAAGCCTGCTAGGTGCGGCCAGGGGGGCCCGCGCCTAGCAGGCTTGTGACTCCCTGGCAGGTTTCCTACCATTCACTCTAAGTCTAGTTGATTTGTTTCCTTCCAGAAAAATTCTTTCCGAGGGTTTAATTCCGTTTGGAATCCGTTTAATATTCCATATTTGCAAAACTCAAAAACAAGAAAAAAAAACAGAAACTTGCTCTAGGCTCTAGATTAATAGGTTAGTCCCAAAAATAATATAAAATAGCATATTAATGCATATAAAACATCCAAAACAGATAATATAATAGCATGCCATCATCAAAAATTATAGATACGTTGGAGACGTATCAAGCTTCTCAAACTTCACTTCCATGTGTCCTCGTGGAGAACTCAAACCTATGCACCAAATGCAATGGCAAGGGCATACGGAGTGCCCGAGTCTTTCTCTCCCAAATCCCACCACAACAACAAATGTTATGGAGGAAACGAGAGGAAGAACGAAGAATAACACGAAGAACTCCAAGATCAGGACCCATGGGGTTCCCCTCACAAAGAGGAGAAAGTGATTGGTGGAAATGGGGATCTAGATCTGCCCTCTCTTTTCCCACAAGAATTAGCGAATATCATTGGAGGGATTGAGAGTTGGCAAGCTCAAAGAGGGTCAACAATGTGGGAAGAACACGAGCACAAGAGTTAGGGAGCAATGGGGAAGAGGAACCCCTTTTGTAGGGCCCCCCGAGTCCAACCGTTATGTGCACAGGTCGTGCACAAGCGGTACTACCGCTTGGTTGAGTGGTACTACCGCTCGGCTAAGTAGTAGTACCGCTTAGCATGGTAGTTCCAAGAGAAGCATGCGAAACAGCAGAAAAACTCGAGGCGGTAGTATCGCTCGGTACTTCCACTTAAAAAACATAAGCGACACATATGGGAGGTAGTACTGCTGGAGCGGTACTACCGGTCTTGGGAGACCGGTACTTCCGTGCTACCGAGCAGTACTACCGCTTGCTCAGAGAAAAACAACTCTAGCACTGAAACTATCATAACTTTGGCAAATGAACTCCGAATTGAGCAAACTCAAGCTTGTTGGATTCAGCACGACAAGCTTGTTGGTTTTCTTAAGAAGAGGCAGTATGAAAACGACAATGATATAGAGATGTGAAATCTCTATGAATGAAGAACCGGCAAAAACTCCAACATCAAAAACATCATAGAAGATGCATATGGACTCCGTTTTTGATGAACTTGAGCTTGTCATGAAGCTGGCCATAAGCTCAAGAACTCACAAAGAGAAACACCAAACAATAACCAAGAAAGATGATGATGCAAGGATGCAAATGGTTTGAGATCTCAACGAACGATACAGTCAAGCTACTCACTTGAGAGCATCCCTTGATACTACAGCTATCTACATTGTACCCTAGTCTCCCAACTACCACTATGAGACCGATAAAATATAAAACCCTATCAAGGTCAAACCTTTGCCTTGCGCATAGTCCACTTGAGCTAGATGATGACGATCTTAACTTCCTCAAGATGGACCACCTTTCTTGATTGCACTGGCTTGATGAAGATTAGTAGATTGCTCCCCCATACTCCACTATGGGTGAGCCACTCTTTGGCACATCTTCACAAGTCCATTGTCACCACAATGAATAGAGAGCTTAAAGCATGATCTCTCCATGATGCTTCACTTGAGCTTGCACACCGCAACCTTGATGACGATCACCACTAGATGTCATCCTCCATGGATTGTATGGGATCTTCTTATTGATGCTATCCCATGGAAACATACCTAACCCCACAAAGAACACTCATAGGGAACATGGGTTAGTAAACAAAGCATAATGGACAATGCTTACCATACCATGGGATCACTTGGTCCCTCTCTATATATCTTGTACACTTTGTGTGTTTATCAACTTGATTCACTCTTTGACTTAGTCTTGATCAACCTTGTATCTTATCTTCTCTATGACCAATCTTTGGATAAAACCTTGAATACCACCTTGGTCACCTTATAAACTCCTTGAAACCAACAGATGGACTTCAAGAAGTGCCTATGGACAAAACCTTTGAATATAACTTAAGGCAACCATTAGTCCATAGGTATTGTCATCAATTACCCAAAACCACACATGGACAAATGTTCTCTTACACCCATCTTCCTTCTTCAATAACTATCGATATGTTTTGTTTTTAATTTGTTCACATGATGTGCATAAATTCTTGGAGTGTTGTGTGCCTTTCATTTTTATTTTAGCAATGCACCATGCTAGTATGGGAAAGTCCATGGTTTATTTATAGAATGCTCTTTGCACTTCACTTATATCTTTTGATTATGGCTTTATAGAATGCTTCATGTGCTTCACTTATATCATTTGAAGTTGGATGCCTGTTTCTCTACATATAGAAAACCGTTATTTGTAGAATGCTCTTTTGCTTCACATATATTTATTAGAGCATGTCAAGGTCATTTGTATAAAGAATTAAACTCTCATGCCTCACTTATACCTATTTAGAGAGCTAACATGAATTGGTCATTTACATGGTTAGCATAAAATCCTATATAAAACTTGTAGATCACTGAATATGATATGTTTGATTCCCTGCAATAGTTTTTGTGACATTAAGATAGTAATATGTGGGTGCACTAGTTGATGATTGTCTATTAGTAAGAATATTTATGTTAAGGTTTGTGATTCCCGAAGCATGCATGTATAGTATCTAGTTATGCGATGAAGATTGGAGCATAATGTATCCTTGATTGAAATCCTTTGTGTTGTTGAATCGGGGGAGCACGATGGTTAACTCCTCCCAACCTCCTCCCTAGGAGCATGCGAGTAGTACTTTGATTTGTGATAAAACTAATAAAACTTTGCAATAAGTATATGAGTTCTTTTATGAATAATGTGAATCCATGGACATATGCAACCTCACCTATTCATATTTTGCTAGCCTCTTCAGTACTGTGCATTGCCCACTATCACCTCGAGGATCGATGCAACTTTCGTCGGTTCATCCAAACCCCATGACATGATATGCTCTGTTGCACATAAGTCTCAATATATCTTCCTCAAAACAGCCACCATACCTACCTAACATGGCATTTCCATAGCCATTCTGAGATATATTGCCATGCAACTTCCACTGTCACTTCAGATGACTTATACTTCCATTGTCATATTGTTTTGCATGATAGTAAGATAGATAGCATGATATTTACATGGCTTGTCCGTTTTTTTATATCTTTTGTTATGCTAGATCATTGCACATCCTGGTACACTGCCAGAGGCATTCATATAGAGTCATATGATCCTATCAGTTTTTCATATCGAGTTGTAAGTAAATAAAAGTGTGATGATCATCATTATTAGAGCATTGTCCCAATGAGGAAAGGCTGATGGAGACTATGATTCCCCCACAAGTCGGTATGAGACTCCGAACGAAAAAAGAAAAATGGGGGACGCGAAATGAGCCCACCATATATAAAAAATATAAATGGGGGAGGGGAAAATAAAAAAAGAGAAAAGCCCACCATGAAAAAAAATAGAAAAATAAATGAGAGAAAAATAGAGAAGGGATTTTGCTACTATCCGTTACCACACTTGTGCCTAAAAGTGGCACCATGTCTTCATATAGAGAGTCTCTTGTTTTGTAACTTCCATATGCTAGTGGGAATTTTTCATTATAGAACTTGGCTTGTATATTCCTATGGCGGGTGTCCTCAAATGCCCGACGTCTTCATGAGCAAGCAAGTTGGATGTACACTGACTTATTTTTTGTCGAGCTTTCATACACTTATAGCTCTAGTGCATACGTTGCATGCAATCACTACTCATCGCATTGATATCTATTAATGGGCTTCTCCATAGCCCATTGATACACCGAGTTGATGCGAGACTTTCTTCTACCCTTTTACCCCTTTGAAATTTACCACCATATTCTATTCCACCCTTGTTCTATGTCCATGGTACAAGCTCATGTATTGCGTGAAGAATAAAAAGTTGGTGTGCGTTGAAAAAGTACGATCCAATTGCTTGGTTTGACATCGGGGTGCTCATGATTTATACTTTATGCTAGGAAGACCAAGCATGACAGGCTATATAATTTTGTAGGGATAACATTCTTTGGCATTTTTATTTTGAAAAGACATGATTGATGCTAGTAAACCTGAGTATGGATGTCTTTTTGTCAAACTACTGCCTTGAATCACTTGTATCTTAATATTCATGCCATGATTAGATAATTCTTCAAGAGTTTGTTAGGTAGCATTCCACATCAAAAATTACCTTTCTATCATTTACCTACTCAAGGACGAGCAGGAATTAAGATTGGGGATGCTGATGCATCTCCGTTGTATCTATAATTTTTGATTGCTTCATGCCAATATTCTACAACTTTCATATACTTTTTGCAACATTTTACAATATTATTGGGACTAACTTACTTACCCGGTGCCCAGTACCAGTTCCTGTGTTCTGTGTGTTTTTTGTTTTGTAGAAATTCCATATCAAACGAAGTCCAAATGCGATAAAAATATACGGAGATTTTTATTGGAATATATTTGAATTTTGGGTGTTGGAATCAACGCAAGACGGTGCCCGAGGGAGGCACAAGCCAATAGGGCATGCCCCAGGGGGAAAACTAATGGCTGGTGCTCCCCCTTATGTCAGTTGAGGCTCTCCTTCTAGCGCAAGAAAGATATTTTCGTGATAAAAATCCCCTCAAAATTTCAGCAATATTGGAGTTAGGAATCTCAGGATACATAAGAAACGGTGAAGGGATCCGAAAACAGTCGCGAAAACAAGAGAGAAATAGAGAGAGATCCAATCTCGGAGGGTCTCCTGCCCTTCGGGGGGCCATGGAAGCCATGGAACAGAGAGGAAACCCTCCTCCCACCCACGGAGGAGGTCAAGGAAGAATAAGGGGGGTATCTCTCCCCCCTCTCCCGGTGGCATCGGAGCGCCGTCGGGGCATCCATCATGACGGCAATCTACACCAACAACTTCGCCTCTGTCATCACCAACCCTTCTCCATCAACACCGCCATGATGCTCACCATCGGGGGTGATTAATTTGTTTGTAGGCTTGTTGGACGGTGGTGGGATTGGATGAGATTGATCATATAATCTTGTTAAGTTTGATAGGGCTTGATCCCTAGTAGCCACTATGTTCTGACATTGATGCTGCTATGACTTTGCTATGCTTAATGCTTGTCACTAGGCCCGAGTGCCATGATTTAAGATCTGAACATATTATTTTTCATGAATATAAGATTTATTTGGATCCTATCTTCCAAGTTGTATGCACCTATTATGTGTCTTCATCCGCATACCCCAAGGTGACAATAATTGGGATTCTCTCCCGTGATTGCCGTAGTTTGAGGAGTTCATGTATTCACCATGTGTCAATGCTTTGTTTTGGTTCTCTATTGAAAGGACGCCTTAATATCCCTTAGTTTATGATAGGACCATGCTGCCACGGGAGGGTAGGACAAAAGATGTCATGCAAGTTCTTATCGCGAGCATGTATGACTATATACGGAATACATGCCTACATTACATTGATGAATTGGAGCTAGTTCTGTGTCGCCCTAGTGTGTAACTATTATACGATTAATGTCATCTAAATCATTAGCCATCACTCACCCACGTGTCTATGCATTACATGTACCGAATCTTGCAAAATTATCTTTTACACCTACTATGTACTTCTAGTTTACTTCCCATAAAACAGTTTCATATTTGTTCTAGGTAAAGTAAGCATTAGCGTGCGTAGAGTTGTATCGATGGTCGGTAGAACTTGAGAGAGTATTAATTCTACCTTTAGCTCCTCATTGGGTTTGACACTCTTACTTATCAAAAAAGGCTACAAACGATCCCCTACACTTGTGGGTTATCAATAACCCACAAGTGTAGGGGGTCGCAACAGTCTTCGAGGGTAGTTTTTATTGTTTCGACACAGGGGAGACACAGAATATTTATGTGCCTTAGCAGTTGAGTTGTCAATTAAACCACACCTGGAATTTCTTTTTGCAGCAAAGTGTTTAGTAGCACAGTAGCAATTGTAACAAGAACAATAAAAGTAAGTTTGTAGTGATTGTAACAGAAGGAGCAATAGTAACTTAGCGAAGATCAGTATTCAAAAAGCGTAGGCATTTGATCCGCGATTGATATTTGTGTTGGATGAGATTCATCTTATAACAGTCACAACCTAGAACTATACATAACTAGCTCCAATTCATCAATGTAATGTAGGCATGTATTCCGTGTATAGTCATACGTGCTTATAATAAGAAATTGCATGACATCTTTTGTCCTACCCTTCCATGGTAGTGGGGTCCAAAGGGAAACTAAGTGATATTAAGGCATCCTTTTAACAAAGAACCGGAACAAAGCATTAACACATGGTGAATACATGAACTCTTCATACTACGGTCATTAGTGGAGATGCTCCCAACTATTTTCCCTTTGGGGTCTACGGATCATCAAACATAATGGTGCATAAAACTTGCAAAATAGGATCCAAAACACTCTCATATTCATGAAAACATAACAGGTTCAGATTTGAAATCATGGCACTCGGACCCTAGTGACAATCATTAAGCATACAAAGTCATAGCAACATCAATCTTGGAACATAGTGGATACTAGGAATCAAGCCCTAACAAATTGACTCGATTACATGATAAATCGCATCCATCTCCATCACCATCCAGCATGCCTATGAAGTAATTAATCACTCCTAGTGGTGAGCATCATGGAACTGTTGATGGAGAAAGGTTGGTGATGACAACAACAACAACAAATCCCCCTCTTCGGAAACCCAAACAGACTCCACATCAGCCCTCCCGGTGAAGAATAGGAGGTGCTGAGATCTTTGTCTCACAAAAGATGATGGAAGTTTTCTCTCTGATTTTTTTCTAAGGTAAATAGACTCATATAGGAGAAGATGGATACCAGAGGCCTGCCAGGGGGGCCACGAGCTCAGGGGGCGCAACCTGGCGGTAGGGACGCCCCCAAGCTCGTGGCCTTCTGGTGGGTCCCCTCTTGATATTTCTTTCGCCAATATTTTTTATATATTCTGAAAATATTATCCATCAATTTTTAGCCCAATCCGAGAACTTTCATTTCTGCAAAAAAACAACACCATGGTAGTAGTGTTGAAAACAACTTCAGTCCGGGTTAGTTTCATTCAAATCATGCAAATTAGAGTCTAAAACAAGAGCAAAAGTGTTTGGAAAAGTATATACATTTGGGATGTATTATGTCGCGGCCTGTCTTATCGTGCATAATTGCTAGTTTCTTTGGTTTACTGTGGTGGCGAACGATATGAGCTACCTCCTCGCTTGTGGTGAAGATGTTTTGCATCTTCATGAGGGCCGCTACATCGGGCAGTTGTCCTAGTGCCCTCTTTCTTATGACCTTGTGCCTCGGCATGGGGTCTAGGGCCTCGTTGATGAATGATTTGATGGTCGTTCCGTCATAGATGCTTGATATTGTGTTTTTGTTCCTCAGTCAGTGGGAGACAAAGTTGCACAGTGGCTCCTAAGCTCCTTGTGTTATATTGTAGAGGTATGTCAGGCTCCCTGGACGGTGGTACATCCCTTCAAAGTTGTTGAGGAACTCGTGCTCGAAATTTTCCCAACTGTAGATGGAGTTTGGCGGGAGCCCATCCAGCCATGACCATGTCAATCTTGCTAGGCACAATGGGACATTGCAGAGGGCATTTCCTATGTCGTCGTGTTCATTGGATGTCAGGTAGTCATTGAGCCAAAGGTCGGGTTTTGTATCCCCCAAGTATTTTTTGACTCCATGCACAATGAATGTCTGAGGGAATTGATGTGTGATGACTTCGTAGCGGAAGGATGCTAGAGTGATACCGGACATGAGCCGGGGCATTGGGGCTTCATATTCTGGCCTTAGCGCTCCATGGTCTGGGCTCTTAAGTCGACGCGGAGGTGTGGTAGATAACCGAGGCGGTTACGAATGGACCCTTCCTGGTTTCTTGCCATCGTAGCTTGTATTGTGTGTCGGAGGCCATCGCCGCCTATTGTCACGTCGTTCCTTTCGGAGTTGCCTGCATTCTGGCCTTCTGGTGCCAACTCATCGTTGGACGATGGTAAGGGCCCCATGCATTGTCCATTTACTTTTCTTGGAGCTCGAATGTCTTGTGCAAGACTTTGATGAGGTCGGCGAGGATCACGGTCCTTGGGTGTGGCCTCGATCTTTTTGAATGATAATCCCCAAGTGCAAGGAATCATCATAGCAATTTGAAAAGGTGGAAGTGATAACTATGGAGTGTGAAACCCACAAGGAGCTCAAGGTAAGATCAATATTCTCTCAAGTCCTATATGCCATTAATACAACTCTACGTACACCGAACATTTGCTTCCATCTAGAAACGAGAAATAAAACTACGTTGTGGGTATGAAGAGGATAGCTTTGCATGATATCAGAGAACTAAAATATAAAAATAGGTGTTGTTATCATAAAGTTAGAATATATTACTATGTATTATAAATAGTGAGTGTGGAATAATGATGGATTGGTGTGCAGAATTATCGTAGGCAATTGTTAACAAGATTAGTAATCATTATTGCAATTTCATATGAGGAAGATGCATAAGCTAACATACTTTCTCTACTTAGATCATATGCACTTATGATTGGAACTCTAGCAAGCATCCGCAACTACTAAAGATCATTAAGGTAAAACCCAACCATAGCATTAAAGCGTCAAGTCCCCTTTATCCCATACGCAACAACCCCCTTACTCGGGTTTAAGATTCTGTCACTCTAGCAACCCACTATAAGCGAATCATGAACGTATTGCAACACCCTACAGCAAGAATCCTTCACGTGTGCGCGGCATGGAGGGCACAATAGGACAACACCAAAATAAACATACAACTCAAACCAAACTAGATCATCAATCAACCCATAGGACAAAAGAAATCTACTCGAAACATCATAGGATGGCAACACATCATTGGATCATAATATGTGGCATAAAGCACCATGTTCAAGTAGGGGATTACAGTGGGATGGGGGAGAGTGGACCATTGAAAAGATATGAGGACAGTGATGAAGAAGGTGATGTTGATGAAGACGATCACCACGGTGATGGTTCCCTCGATGGCACTTCGGCGCCACCGCGAGAGAGAAGGAGAGGGTCTCCCCCTTGTGCTTCCTCCTCCATGGCCTCCCCCCTAGGTGGGGAGAGGTTCTCCCTATGGTCCTTTGCCTCCATGGTGATGATGGCCCCTCCGTCTTCCTCCTCCATGGTCTCCGATGATGGTGACCCCCTCCGCCAGGGTGTCGAAGAGGGCCAAGAATGATTTTTCGTGGCTACAGAGACTTGTGGCGGTGGAACTTCTGATCTAGGTTTTTTTCTGGGGGTTACTGGATTTATAGGAGTACTTGGCATTGGAATCACATCAAGGGGACTCTCGAGAGGCCCACAAGCTAGGGGGCGCCCTAGGGGGCACGCCCTAGTGGCTTGTGGCTGCCTTAGGACTCCTCTCCGGTATCTTTTTGCTCCAGTATTTTTTTATTTTCCAAAAATATTCTCCGTAAATTTTCAGCCCATTCCGTGAACTTTTATTTCTGCACAAAAAACGACACCATGGTAGTTGTGTTGAAAACAACGTCAGTCCGGGTTAGTTCTAATAAAATCATACCAAAATCATATAGAATTATTGTAAACATGGCATGAATACTTCATAAATTATAGATACGTTGGAGACGTATCAGCATCCCCAAGCTTAATTCCTGCTCGTCCTCGAGTAGGTAAATGATAAAATAAATAATTTATGAAGTGTGAATGCTAGCATAGTGCATAAATTTTATCAATGATAGTTCCAAACACTTTTTCTAGGATCATTATATATCATAAATAGTATCTCATCTCATAAAACTTATCACGATGAAGTAACAAGCTATTCATATGTTAAAGTATAGACCATAAAGTTTCTTGAAAACTAACAAACTATGCTTTCAGTCACCAAACAATTGCAATTCATCTTATTTTCAGGAAGGGTCTATGTAAGAGATTTGATTTAGAAAATTCCACATACTCAACTATAATATAGTCTTCCATGATTCCTAACACTCAAAGCATATATTTAGAGCAAATGGCATACGTCAAACACAGAGAAAGGTGGGGGCTTAAAGTTTTGCCTCCCAACTTATTTATCATATAGATAATTGTCAACAATAATAATTCAAGATAAAATATATTTGAATGGCCATTTGATGCTTGCCAACTAAATAATAATTGTGGTTGAACTAAGAAGGAATAATATTGACTCTTGCATAAAGGTAAATACATGAAAGTAAAAGAGAGGACCTTCATAGAGGGAAGCATAGGTTGTCATCCGCTTTTTAATTTTGGATCTGCAAACCCTTAATGTAAAGGAACGTCGCGTTGTATTCCCCTTTGTGATAGCAACCTTTATTATGCAGTCCATCGCTTTTATTTCTTTACCATCACAAGTTCGTACAGCGCTTATTCCCTTACAATAAAAGATCATACATATTTAGGAGCAATTTTTATTGCTTTTTGCACCGACGGCAACTTACTTGAAGGATCTTATTCAATCCATAGGTAGATATGGTGGACACTCATGGCAAGATACTGGGTTTAAGGGTTTTGGATGCACAAGTAGTATCTCTACTTAGTACCAATTTTTGGCCAGCAAAAGATCCTAAGCAAGCATGACATGTTGTAGGATCCATAACAATATAACTTCTATACAAATATACCCAAGCATAACTCATTATGTTGTCTCTCTCTCTCAATACAAATAGGTGAAGATGAATGAGTAGTCAAACAATTAAGTAGCTATGTGAGGACTTTCTCTCTCTCTCTCAATAAATATTTTTAGATCTGAGTATTTTATTTAAACAACAAGCAAAATAAAAATAGCACTCCAAGAATACGACGCATCATGTGAACGAATAAAAAGTTAGGCTCAACATAGGCTAACCGATAGTTGACGAAGAGAGGTGGGATGTGTAGCATCCCCAAGCTTAGATGCTTGAGAGTTCTTGAAATATTTACTTTGGGTGCCTTGGGCATCCCCAAGCTTGATCTTTTGTATCTTGTTTAATCCTCTCATATCCCGGTTTCACCTATTCTCAAAAACATCATCCACACAAAACTCAAAAAGAACTCGTGAGATAGGTCAGTACACATAAGAACAAATCAACACTTCATGTACTACCAAGACAAGTTGCTCAATAATTTTCAAACATTAGGTATTGTATACTATCATTTCCACAATTTATATCTACCACTATAGGCTATGCAACTATAGGATAAGTAGATAACGAAACTATGACAACAATTTGTCTAAACAGAATAGTATGTAGCAATTTATTAAACCAGTGTACTTCTGTAACTCTAACAATTATGAAACTTTAGGACATGCTAAAAAAAATATATGACAATACGGTGTAAAAATTTAGGCTCAACATAGGCTAATCGACAATTATTGAAGAAGAGGTGTGGGATGCGTAGCATCCCCAAGCTTAGATGCTTGAGACTTATTGAAAGATTTGCTTGGGGTGCCTTGGACATCCCCAAGATTGAGCTTTTGTATCTTGTTTAATCCTCTCATATCATGGTTTCACCTATTCTCAAAAACTTCATCCACAGAAAACTCGAAAAGAACTCGTGAGATAAGTTAGTACACATAATAATAAATCAACTCTTTATGTACTGCCAAGACAAGTTGCACAATAAATTTCAAACATTATGTACTGTATACTATCATTTCCACAATTTATATTTACCAATATAGGCTATGGAAACTATAGGATAAGCAGATAACCAAAACAGCAATCTGTTCAAACAGAACAGTCTATAGCAATTTATGAAAATAGTGTACTTCTATAACTCATAAAATTATGAAAATTTAGGAAGTTCTAACTAATTTATATGTCAATGCTGTGTAAAAATTTCAGGAACTTTCCATGTTCCAGTAAAATATGAAAATTCAAAAACTACAGCAAAAGTTTCTGTTTTTTACACATCACACATCAAACATGCAATGCAAGCATCCTAAGGTAATTCTTGGAAATTTTTATTGAAAAACAAGATTATAAATAACACCTAACAGATAAGAACAAAATAAAATGACGCTCTAAGCAAAACTTATATTATGTGATGAATAAAAATATAGTTCCAAGTAAGATATACCGATAGTGTTGAAGACGAAAGAGGGGATGCCTTCCAGGGCATCCCCAAGCTTAGACGCATGAGTCTCCCTTGAATATTACCTTGGGGGTGACTTGGGAATACCCAAGCTTAGGTTCTTTTCTCTCATTATTCTCCTCATATCGGTGTCTCACCCAAAACTTGTAAACTTCAATCACACAAAACTTAACGGAACTCCGTGAGAAGGGTTAGTGTAATAAAGATAAATCATCCACTTAGGTATTATAAAATACAAGATAAATAATTGTTATCGCATAATGTCTACTGTAAATTATCATTTCCACAATTTATATCACTTAATATAAGCAATGGAAATGCTAAACAAGCAAACTATGCAAACGAGGCAGATTCTGTCAAAAACAGAACAGTCTGTAATGATCTGAACAATGATCATATTTATGCAAACCCAAATATTCTGAAAAATATGACAACCTAGGAAATTTTTATATCAATAATGTGTAAAAAATTCAGAATCTTTTGACTCTCTGGTGAATTTATAAAAATTCTGGACTTGGTACCAAAGTTTCTGTTTTTGCACAGAATCAAGTCAACTATCAACCACATCATCACAAAGGCATTACTTGGCACTTTATTGAAAGAAAACATATAAAACATAGTTACTACAGTAGCATAATCATGATAACACACAAAAACGGTTGGGGTAAATATTGGGTTGTCTCCCAGCAGGCGATTTTCTTTAATACCTTTTTAGCTAGGCATGACATTTTAATGATACTCTTCCAAGCCTAATTCCGATGATAATTTTATTCACACTCTAAATATATAAGTTAAGTTCATATATCATTCTACAATTAATATATATTAACCAATATCCAAGCTCAAAATATATAAGTGAAGCACACGAAGCATTCTATAAAGCCAAACTCAAAAGATTTAAGTGAAGCACAAAGAACATTCTACAAAGCCATACTCAAAAGATTTGAGTGAAGAGCATGAAGTGTTCTAAAAATCAATGAAGGACTATATCATACTAGAAGGGTGCATAAAGGAAAAGAAAAACACTAAAGACGCATATCATGTGAACAAAATAGAAAATGAGATATACCGATAATTGTTGAAGAATAAAGATGGGATGCCTTCCGGGGCATCCCCAAGCTTAGATGCTTGAATCTCCTTGAAATATTTACTTGGGGTGCATTGGGCATCCCCAAGCTCGAACTCTTTTCTTTCCATATTCTTCTTGTGTCGATACCTTCTCGATCTTTGAACACTTCATCCACACAAAACTTAACAAAACCCTCATGAGATCCGTTAGTATAATAAAGAAAATTACTACCTTTACGTACTATTGTAAACTCATTCCAATTTAATATTATCATTATATCTATTGTATTACTACTTCACCATGGTTCATACCCACTGATAAAACCCATAGATTCATCAAAATAAGTGAACAACACATAGAAAACAAAATCTGCCAAAAACAGGATAGTATGTAGCAATCTGGAAGCTTCGTATACTTATATAACTTAAAAAAATTGAAACATGAGGAAAATTTAAACTATTTATATATCAATACTGTGTAAAAATTGCAGCAACTTTTGACATTTCAGTAAGAAATGTAAATTCATGCACCAGAGTCAAACTTTTTGTTTTTGCACCGCACATAGCAAACAAGCAATCTAATCATCCTAAGAGCAAATCTTGGCACATTATTTTTATAATACAATGGATATATACAAGGGGATAATTTTTTTTGAGAAGCTTCCATGAAAAATTCTACATTGTTTCCATGAGCATGAACAGAAGTATTCAAGGTCGACCCTCACTTCTCCAATGCACAACCTTCTAATCACTTCTCTTTTTGAAAAACTTCTTACACATAAGAGGCAAGTAATTATTTTTGTTTTTTTCATTATTCAATTTTTATGTTTGTTTTATCCACAACTAAAGAAATCAAAAAAGGGGAAACAAAATCTAATAGTGAAGAAAGAAAACAAGCACACACGAGAATATCAACCCCATGCTATTGCTCCCCGGCAACGGCGCCAGAAAAGAGCTTGATAATCCCCAAGTGCAAGGAATCATCATAGTAATTTACAAAGGTGGAAGTGATAATGGAGTGTATAACCCACAAGGATCTAAAGGTAAGATCAATATTCTCTCAAGTCTTATCTGCCACTGATACGACTTTGCGTACACGGAACATTTGCTTCCATCTAGAAACGAGAAATAAAACTACGTTGTGGGTATGAAGAGGATACATTTGCATGATATCGAAGAACTAAAATATAAAAATAGGTGATGTTAACATAAATTTAGAATATAATACTATATATTATAAATAGCAAGTGTGGAATAATAATGGATCGGTGTGCGGAATTATCCTAGGCAATTGTTACCAAGATCGGTAATCATTATTGCAATTTTATATGAGGGAGAGGCATAAGCTAACATACTTTGTCTACTTGGATCATATGCACTTATGATTGGACTTCTAGCAAGCATCTGCAACTACTAAAGATCATTAAGGTAAAACCCAACCATAGCATTAAAGCATCAAGTTCCCTTTATCCCATACGCAACAACCCCCTTACTCGGGTTTAAGATTCTATCACTCAAGCAACCCACTATAAGCGAATCATGACCATATTGCAACACCCTACAACGGGAATCCTTCACGTGTGCGCATGACGAAAGGCACCATAGGACAACACCAAAATAAACATACAACTCAAACCAATCTAGATCATCAATCAACCCATAAGACAAAAGAAATCTACTCAAAACATCATAGGATGGAAACACATCATTGGATCATAATATGTGCCATAAAGCACCATGTTCAAGTAGGGGATTACTGCGGGATGCGGGAGAGTGGATCGTTGAATAGATATGAGGACGGTGATGAAGAAGGTGATGAAGAAGGTGATGTTGATGAAGATGATCACCGCGACGATGGTTCCCCCGATGGCATTCCGATGCCACCGAGGGAGAGAGAGGGAGAGGGTCTCCCCCTTGTGCTTCCTCCTCCATGGCCTCCCCCTAGGTGGGGAGAGGTTCTCCCTATGGTCCTTGGCCTCCATGGTGATGATGGCCCCTTTGTATTCCTCCTCCATGGTCTCCGATGATGGCGACCCCCTCCGGTAGGGTGCTGGAGAGGGCCAAGATTGATTTTTTGTGGCCATAGAGACTTGCAGCGGCGAAACTTCTGATCTAGGTTTCTTTCTAGGGGGTACTGGATTTATAGGAGTACTTTGCATTGGAATCACGTCAAGGGGACTCTCGAGGGGCCCACAAGCCAAGGGGCGCGCCCTAGGGGAGCGTCCTAGTGGCTTGTGGCTGCCTCAGGACTCCTCTCCGGTATCTTTTTGCTCTAGTATTTTTTATATTTTCCAAAAATATTCTCCGTAAATTTTTAGCCCATTTCGGGAACTTTTATTTCTCCACAAAAAACGACACCATTGTAGTTCTGCTGAAAACAACGTCAGTCTGGGTTAGTTCTAATAAAATCATACCAAAATCATATAGAATTATTGTAAACATGACATGAATACTTCATAAATTATAGATACGTTGGAGACGTATCATTGACTAACATGACTGCTTCTTGTAGGCTTTGAGCTGCTGCGGGAACCTTTGTTGACCTATTTTCATTAGTGATTTCCTCGTCGTCGTCCCATCTGTCGGCCTTTGTTTCCAGTTGACGACCTCCGAGCATGCTTTCCTAGAGTCATATATTTCTGCTTTTGTAAGTGGGTCGCGTGCGACCCCAAGTGTGATGGTCTCGCGAAGCTCGTCCTCCAGGTATTTGGGTAGGTTGCCTTCTTGGGCAGTTGGGTTCGGGTGATTTATGGTTTTTTAGTGTCACTATTGTGGTGGTCGAGTGTGGCGTGTTGTTACTTACCTTGTCCTCCACTTTTGTGAACATCATTTTGAGTAACGAGATTGGTTCTGGATGTATGGTTCGACCTCACCCTCCGTCCCCTATCGTATATGGGACTCCAGGTGTTTTGTTGTTCGTCATGGTCTCCTTTTTGGAGATCTGGTCTTAGCCAGCAAGATCGTAACATTTCCGGCCTCGACCTCTTATGGTGAGGCCGGCTTGTTGTCTGCATCCTAGTGGACAGGCAATGATAATATTTCTGCCATGTCGACGCTGCAATCTGAGACTGTTTCGTTGATGAAGCTATTTTTGTGTGCGTGGTTGATGTGGCAGTTGCCGCAACACACCATGTCAACGAGCTAAACATTCTTCTGGAAACGTTGGTATATAACACCTATGTCACTTAGCCCGAACACGAAGCTATCAACAAGATCGATTGTCGAGGCCGTTGGGGTAGGACATTCGCTGTGTGTCCTCAGTCGGACGGGCGGTAGACATAAGCGGAGGTCGGCACGCGTGTTGGTGATGAAGGCGACATTGCCGATGTAGATGGTGTGCATGAGACGAGCCGGTGGTTTAATGTTGACCTTGGTTGCATCGTGCGTGGTGAACGTTATAGAGCCAAACATTAGGCGTTTCCCCGGTGGTAGGTTGTCGGAGGCAGGAAAAGATCTGATCCATGATCGGTCTCCAGCCGGAGCCGTCCATGTCTGGTGACCAACCGACACAGTAGATTCCCTTCGGATCCCTTGGTAGGGGTCCAAGCGTAGCTAGAAGTCATGGATCAAAGGTCAATGAGGGGTTTATCTAGGTTCGGGCCTCCGGAGAGTAATACCCTACGTCCTGCTGGTTTTGATGATTCATAGTGGAGGGATACCTCGTCCGAAGGGTTACAATAATGTATGAGATTGCTACCGAGGGTTCCCTATCTTAGGATATATGATGAAGAGTGACCCTAGATCTCCCTTTATATAGGAAGGAGAGGTCTAGGGTTTACATGTCACATGTGATCTAGGGCTGTCGCCCTCTATCCTTGGGCGTCAAGAATGTCGTCTGGCCTCCTAGGGTTTGCATCATATCTTGGGCCTATTGTGACCTTTGTGGTTGACGAGGTCGGGCTCCTGGGCGTTAGCCACCCCTGGTACAGGACCCCTTCACTCCTTCTCTGAGCTTACTCCATTTCAAGGAGCACAACACCTTTGTCCACCACCACCGAAGGAGGAGGGAGGGAGGAGCCAAACAATGATGTTGGACTAGAGGCAGGAGAGCCTGCTTCGGGGGAGATGGGTGGCGAGGCTTATTGCATGTGCTTGACTAGAGTCCCTGCTAATCGGAGCGAACGCACATGACCTCATTCCCAGACATGCCCGAGAAGTAACATGCTGGCATGAAGTTATAGTAGAGGACCCTCAACTCCTTAGGGATCGACAGCATGGGAACATCGTCAACAACGATGGCGGACAGAACGAGAACCCCGTTGAGCCAGAGCTTGGCGATTCTTATTCTTCATCGCCAGACTCCTCTTGTCTTCGAAGGGAGTCCAGACAGGTGAGAAAGGGTCGTACATGCCTCAGGAACCATCTTCTTGTAGAAATGCAACGAGACAAATGACACTTGGTCCAGAGTCAAAATGGTAAGTTAGGAAAATTTTCGGAGGGAGATGGGTATGAGATCTCACACTAGGTTGATCGAGATCGTGTGATCAACCCCAAAAATCATATTTAGACATTCCAAAAAAAATCTGAAATTATTTGACAATATCATGTGGGGTATGTCTACAAGTCAGATAAAAATCAGGTCAAAAATCGATGCACATTTAGAGATTCAAAACAAACAAATTTTAATGTGAATAGTGGCCTCTGTGTGACTAGTACTTTGACACGATTCATATCCATTCTATATTTTCTATTTCTATTAATGTAGGTCAAATTATGAGCTAATTTTTTTGAAATTGTACGTCAAACACTTATGTGTGTCTATTTTTTGAGAATCTTTAAACAATATTAAAAACGATTTAACTTATCACATCTAATGTGAGATCTCATACATGTTTCATATATGTGATCGTTGGTTGAGACGGTACCTAATTTTCACGAGTCTTTGCCATCTAGTACGGATGTTAGTATGACATTTAAAATGAGTTTTAAGAAAGAAAATCATATGAGTTACAATGGTAACAAAAAATTATAATTGATTGCTTCCTCCCTCACTCAATACATGGCCCACTTGCATTTTAGAAACAAGGTCTAACCGTTAATTTGACTAACCAACTATACATTACGAAAATTATATCATTGAATTTGTGTTTGAACAAAGTTTCTAATCATATAATTTTATAACATATAACACATATGTAATTAATAAAGTTAGTGATGAAAATCACGTAAAACAAGGACGCCATGTAATGAGACAGACTACGAAATTACTAAACTAGAATTAGACTTCAAAATGAATAGTATGGATGCTGGTATGATCGGTGATTAGACTTTAAAATCTTCTTTGAAAAATGATTCATTAAATTGAGGAGACCCTTACCTTAGATCAACCCTGCAAGGATGTTGTGGGTAGCCAATGCAAGGTCAGCTAAATGCGAGTTTGCCACCCCCATCTAGCTCGGTGGCATCAGTGTTTGTGATCTCCATTGTGTTGAGTTCGTCCTATGTGTCATATGGATTTGGCTCCAATGCATTGACTCTGCACCTTCCTCTCCCCTTTTACCCTAAGGTTCATGTTGTTGTGCGCGCTTTGCTTTCCTGAAAGCCTGAGCATGACCACAGAAGAGAATAGAAAGGGAGATCCAATCTAGGAGGGGCTCCTACCCCTCCACTACCATGGAGGCCATAGACTATAGGGGGGACTATCCTCCCATCTAGGGGAGGCAAAGTAAAAATAAGGAGGAGGGGGCTCTCTCCCCCTCTCTCTCCAAGTGGCGTCAAAATGCCACCGGGGATGTCATCATAACGGCGATCAACATCAACAATCTTGCGACCGTCAACACCAACTTTCCGCCTCTATGTAGTGGTGTAACACCTCTCTTCCCCGTTGTAATCTGTACTTAAACATGGTGCTCAACTCCATATATTATTTCCCAATGACATTTGGCTATCTTATGATGTTTGAGTAGATCTCTTTTGTCCAACAGGTTAATTGTGGTATGATGTTATGGATGTGAGTTGTATGTTGATATGGTGTTGTCCTATGGTGCCCTCCATGTCGCGCAAACGTGAGGGATCCCCACTATAGGATGTTGCAATAGGCTCATGATTTTCCTATGGTGGGTTGCTTGAGTGACAGAAGCATAAACTTGAGTAGGTGGGTTTTTGCGTATGGGAGTAAAGAGGACTTGATACTTAAGTCTATGGTTGGGTTTTACCTTATTGATCTTTAGTAGTTGCATATGCTTTCTAGAGTTCCAATCGTAAGTGCATATGATCCAAGTACGGAAAGTGTGTTAGCGTATGCCTCTCCCTCATTGCATATAACAAGTATCTATCGTATCATATTCAATTGCCTATGGACAATCTTTCTCTTGCATTACACAAAAAGCTTTCTAGGAAACTATTTAATTTTATTGTTCTTTTATTAAAACAACACCTAACTTTTATTTCCACGTCCTTCATTTTCTTGCAAAGTACTTCTAGTTTTATTCCCGCAACGTAGTTTATACTTGTTCTAGGTAAACCAAGCATTAGTGTGCATAGAGTTGTATCTGTGGTTGATAGAACTTGAGAGAATATTAATTCTACCTTTATCTCCTTATTGGTATTCGACACTCTTACTTATCAGAAAAGGCTACAACCAATCCCTACACTTGTGGGTTATCAAGACCTTTTTCTGGCGCCGTTGCCGGGGAGCAATAGCATGGGGTGAATATTCTCATGTGTTCTTGTTTGCTTTATCACTAAGTAATTTTTATTTTCTGTTATTAGTTGTTTTATATCTTTAGTTGTGGATATGGAACTCGAAACACCAAAAACATTAGTGGTACTTTCTACTCATGGAGATGGTGAACCTCCTAAAACCCTCGATGCTAGTTATTTTCAAAGTATTAAATACTACTTTGATAATCCTGAGAAAACCCCATTCAACTTGGTAATGGGAGTAATGTTGGATCAACGTGAATACTTTAGGGATTATCGCTTGACTCAAAAAGGGAAATTGTTATGGGATCATATTCATATGTTGCATTGGTATGCTCAGGAGCCATGCTTGAGATATGATATTACTTGTTGCTCTAGGATGAACGCTCCACACCTTCCCTTATCATGTGAATTTAATGATGATTAAACCTTAGATTCTTATGCTAATGGTATATATGATTACTATGATGTGGAACGAATAGAAGAATTTGTTGCTTTTAAGGGTGCTTATGAAATGGCTTCTTTGATTGAAAAGTATGATGCTACTCTTTACAAATCTGAAAGTTTTGCCATACTTAAATATTGCCATGGAAACTATGCTTCTAATGCTTATATCAAATAATTTATTGAAAGAATGACCGTTGCCTTGGAAGAGACTAATATTTTGCAGGAATCTATGGAAGAGGAAGTTCCTGAAATTGTGAGCTCATTAGATGAAAAATATGAGGAGGAGAGTGAAGAACAAAAGGAGGAAGAGCGGACTAGCGACCTGTGCCCACCTTCTAATGAGATTAACTCTTCAACTCATCCATTGTTTAATTACCCTTCACACATGCCGAAGTATGAATGCTATGATGATTGTTATGATCCCTTGGATTCGTTTGAAATATCCCTTTTTGATGAACTTGATGCTTGCTATGCGCGTGGCCATGATGCCAATATGAATTATGCTTATGGAGATGAACTTGATATAGTTCCTTATGTTAAGCATGAAATTGTTGCTATTGCACCACACATGATAGTCCTATTATCTTTCTGAATTCTCCCAACTACACTATATCAGAGAAGTTTGCTCTTATTAAGGATTATATTGATGGGTTGTGTTTTACTACTACACATGATGATCTTTATGAATATAATATGCATGTGCTTGATCCTCCTACTTGCAATTATTAAGAGAGAGGAACCAAATCTTCACCTCTCTATGTTAACAATACTATAAAATTGCAAGAAACTACTTATGCTATGTATTGGCCCTTACTCTGTGTGAATGAATTGTTCATTTATGACATGCCGAAGCATAGTAAGAGAGTTAGACTTCGTTCTCACATGATATATATCACTTTTTGCTCACTACTAAATTACAAATCATTATTAATTAAAATTGGTTTTGATATACCTTGGGATCCGGGTGGATCCATTACTTAAGCACTTTATGCCTAGCTTAATGGCTTGAAAGAAAGCGCTACCAGGGAGACAACCCGAAAGTTTTAGAGAGTAATTTATTTCTGTTGTGTGCTTTTGTATTATATTTTTCCAAGATTTGCCTGTAGGATGATTCATAAGATGAGTAGAAACAATGCTGAATCTGTAACAGAACCTTTGAGTCCAGTGTGCGACATTTTCATTTTTTGTTGGAGCGTGATAATGAGCTGAAATTTTAACACAGTATTTTCATAAAAATTCTATACATTGTCCTAATTGTTAATAATATTTGGAGTTACAACACTATGGTTAAAGTTCAGATTACTACAGACTGTCCAATTTAAGACATATCTGTTTTTGATGCATTTTTTGCTTGTTTTGATGAAAATAACAATTTTGTCAGTGGTATAAGCCATGGAAAATTTATAATACATCAGGGATAATTAAAATATAAAATATGAATGGGTTTGCAACAATACTTAAAGTAGTATTTTGCTTTACTATACTAACGGATCTTACCAGTCTTCTGTTAAGTTTTGTATGAATGAAGTGTTCGAAGATCGAGGAGGTCTCGATATGAGGAGAAGGAGGAGAGGCAAGAGTTCAAGCTTGGAGATGCCCAAGGAACCCCAAGTAAATATACAAGGAGACTGAAGCGTCTAAGCATGGGGATTCCTCGGAAGGCATCCCATCTTTCTTCAACAAGTATCGGTATGTTTTCGAATTCATTTAATTCATGTGATATGTGTAAATCTTGGTGCATCTTTTGCGTTTAGTTTTCACTTTTATTTTATGCACCATCTAGTATGAGATAGTCCATGGTTGATTTATAGAATGTTCATTGCACTTCACTTATATCTTTTGAGTATGGATTTATAGAATGCTTCATGTGCTTCACTTATATCATTTGAAGTTTGGATTGCCTGTTTCTCTTCACATAGAAAACCGTTAATTGTAGAATGCTCTTTTGCTTCACTTATATTTATTAAGAATTTCTAGATTTTTTGTAGAAAGAATTAAACTCTCATGCTTCACTTATATCTATTCAGAGAGTTGACAGGAATTCGTCATTTGTATGGTTAGTCATAAAGTCCTACATAAAACTTATGGATCACTTAATATGATATGTTTGATTCCTTGCAATAGTTTTGCGATATAGAGATGATAATATGTGGGAGGTACTAGTGGATGATCATGTTTAGCAAGGTATTGGTGTTAAGGTTTTTAATCCCCGAAGCATGCACGTATAGTCTCCCGTTATGCTAGGAAGTTGGAGCACAATTTATTCTTCATTGCTTATCTTTGTGTGAAGGTCGGGGGCGCGCGATGGTTAACTGCTACAAACCTCCCCCTAGGGGAATGCGTAGTAATACTTTGCTTGGAGGGCTAATAATATTTTGCAATAAGTATGTGAGTTCTTTATGACTAATGTGATCCCATGGATTATACACACTATTACCTTTCCGCAATTTGCTAGCCTCTACGATACCGCACATTGCCCATTCTCACCTCGAGAGACGATGCAAACTTCACCGGTGCATCCAAACCCCATGATATCATACGCTCTATCACACATAATCCTTATTATATCTTCCTCAAAACAGCCACCATACCTACCTATTATGGCATTTCCATAGCCATTCCGAGATATATTGCCATGCAACTTCCATCGCTTCCATTTTGATGACTTGAGCATTCATTGTCATATTTCTTTACATGATCGTAAGATAGCTAGAATGATGTTTCAATGGCTTTCCCGTTTTTGATATCTTTGCTATGCTAGATCATTGCATTCATATATAGTCATACTTTGTTCTACTATCGAGTTGTAATATTGAGTTATAAGTAAACAGAAGTGTGATGATCATCATTATTCATTATTAGAGCATTTCCCGGTGAGGAAAGGATGATGCAAACTATGATTCCCCCACAAGTCGGGATGTGACTCCGGACAAAGAAAAAAAGAAAAAGAAAAAAAGAAAAAGAAAAAAAGAAAAAGAAAAAAAGAAAAAGAAAAAAAGAAAAAAAGAAAAAAAAGAAAAGAAAGAAAGAAAAAAAGAAAAAATGATGAGAGACAAAAAGATAAGGGGCATGCTAATTCCACACTTGTGCTTCAAAGTAGCACCATGTTTTTCATATTGAGAGTCTCCTATGTTGTCATTTTCATACTAGTGGGAATTTTTCATTTTAGAGTTAGATGCATGCCCACTTACTTTTCATAGTGAGCTCTCATACACTTTTCGCTCTTAGTGCATCTGTTGCATGGCAATCCCTACTCCCCGCATTGATACCTATTGATGGGCATCTTCATAGCCCGTTGATACGCTGAGTTGATGCGAGACTTTCTTCTCCACTTTTACCCCTTTTAAACCTACCGCCGCATTCTATTCCACCCATAGAGCTATATCCATGGCTTGCGCTCATGTATTGTGTGAGAGTTCAAAATGCTGAAGCGCGTTAAAAAGTATGAACCAATTGCTTGGATGACGTCGGGGTAGTACATGATTTATACTTCTAGTTAATACGACTGAGCATGACAAGGCTATATGATTTTGTAGGGATATCGCTCTTTAGCCTTGATATTTTGAAAGACATGATTGTTTGTTGGGATGCCTGAGCATTAAAGTCTTCATGTCAAAACTACACTATTGCTTTGAATCACTTGTGTCTTAATATTCATGCCATTGTTAGATATATAATCAAGATTATGCTAGGTAGCATTCCACATCAAAAATTATCGTTTTTATCATTTACCTACTCGACAACGAGCATGAATTAAGCTTGGGGATGCTGATACGTCTTCGTCGTATCTATAATTTTTGATTGTTTCATGCAAATATTATACAACTTTAACGTACTTTTGGCAACAATTTATATGATTTATTGGACTAACATATTGATCCATGATACGTCTCCAATGTATCTATAATTTATGAAGTATTCATGCCATGTGTACAATAGTTCTATATGATTTTGGTATGATTTTATTAGAACTAACCCGGACTGGCGTTGTTTTCAGCAGAACTACCATGGTGTCATTTTTGTGCAGAAACAAAAGTTCTCGAAATGGGCTGAAAATTTATGGAGAATATTTTTGGAAAATATAAAAAATACTGGAGCGAAAAGATACCAGAGAAGAGTTCCGAGGGAGTCACAAGACACCAGGGCGCGACCACCCCCCTGACATGGGACCAACGCCAAATACTCCTATAAATATCCAAACCTCCAAAAAGAAACCTAGATCGGGAGTTCCGCCGCCGCAAGCCTCCACAACCATGAAAAACCAATCGGGAGCCCGTTCCGACACCCTGTCGGAGGGGAAAACCATCACCGGAGGCCATCTTCGTCATCCCAGCGCTCTCCATGACGAGGAGGGAATAGTTCACCCTCGAGACTGAGGGTATGTACCAATATCTATGTGTTTGATCTCTCTCTCTCGTGTTCTTCAGATGACATGATCTTGATGTAGCGCGAGCTTTATTGATATAGATGAATCATCTGGAGTTTTCCCCTCTCTATGTTCTTGTGATGAATTGAGTTTTCCCTTTGAAGTTTTCTTTCGGATTGAGTCTTTAAGGATTTGAGAACACTTGATGTATGTCTTGCAATGGGATATCTGTGGTGACAATGGGATGTTCTATTGATCCACTTGATGTATGTTTTGTTGATCAACTTGGGGGTTTCGTGTTCTTGGGAATCTATGCATAGGGGTTGGCACATGTTTTTGTCTTGAATCTCCAGTAGAAACTTTGGGGCACTCTTTGAAGTTCTTTGTGTTGGATTGAACATGATGAATCTGAAATTTTGTGATGCATATCGTATAATCAAGCCCATGGGTAATTGTGGTGACATTGGAGTATCTAGGTGACATTAGGGTTTTGGTTGATGTGTATTTTAAGGTGTTATTTTAGTATGAACTCTAGGGCTATTCGTGACACTTATAGGGATAGCTCATAAGATTGATCGGAAATGATAACTTTGAGGTGGTTTCATACCCTACAATAATTTCTTCATTAGTTCTCCGCTATTTGTGGCTTTGGAGTGAAGTATTTGTCGTACGAGAGGTATTTACATATGATTGAACTATGTCAGTATTGTTTAGAGAAATTTCACTAGTGAAAGTATGAACCCTAGGCTTTGTTTCTAAGCATTGCAATACCATTTGTGCTCACTTTTATCATTAGTTACCTTCCAGTTTTTATACTTTGAGATTACAAAAACCTATATCTACCATCCATATTGCACTTGTATCACCATCTCTTCGCCAAACTAGTGTACCTATATTATTTGGTTGTAGGGTTGTTCGAGAGAGACCATCTTAATCCTACGCCTCCCACAGATTGATAAACCTTAGGTCATCCACTTAAGGGAAAGTTTCCATTGTCCTACAAAACTCTGGTCTTGGAGGCCCAACAAAGTCTACAACAATAAAGGTGCGTAGTAGAAATCAAGCTCTTTTCTAGCGCCGTTGCTAGGGAGGTGAGTGCTTGAAGGTATATATTTAGATCTTGCAATCAAATCTTTTAGTTTCTTGTTTTCACTAGTTTGGTTTTATAAAATAAAACTACATAAAATATGGAATTGAGGTTGCCTCATATGCTTCATCTTTATAATGTCTTTCGTGAAAATGATGGAAAGGAAAATTGTACTCAAGTGTTAGAAGAAGAAGTTGTCAAAAATGTTTGGCACTCAATCTTGAATCATGAGCATGATAGTGATATTGTTAGTATGAATTCTCTAAATATCCATGATGCTAATGATATGCAAAGCCACAAGCTTGGGGATGATACGTTTGATGAAGATGATATGTTTAGTCCCCCAAGTTTTGATGAACAAATATACTACGATGAAAGCATGCCTCCTATTTATGATGATTATTTTGATGACATGTATGCTATAAATAATAATGATAACCATGAGACTTGTCATCATGATTTTAATTTTCAATTGGATTATGCTTCACATGATAGTTATTTTGTTGAGTTTACTCCCACTATTAGTCATGAGAAGAAATTTTCTTGTGTGGAGAGTAGTAAAATTTCTATGCTTGTAGATCATGAAAATAATGCTTTATGTGCTAGTTATATTGTTGAATTCCTTCATAATTCTACTGAAAATTATTATGAGGGAGGAACATATGCTTGTAGGAATTGCAATAATATCAAGTTTCCTCCCTATGTGTTCAAAGTTTTGAAGTTATGCTTGTTTTTCGTTCCTATGCTAGATGATTCTTGTTCCCATAAATTGTTTGCTCACAAAATCCCTATGCATAGGAAGTGGGTTAGACTTAAATGTGCTTGTCATGAGATTCATGATGCTCTTTTGCATGTTTCAATTATTATTCCTATACAAGCATCATTGAAATCATCATGCCTAGCTAAAAGGAATTAAAGAAAACCGCTTGTTGGGAGACAACCCAACACTTTTACCTTATGCTTTTATGTTTTCACATGATTAAGCTACTGTTGTAATCATATTTTGTGTCTTTTATTTCAATAAAGTGGTAAGTAAAGCCTTTGGGATAGTGTGGATACTTGCTTGTTTGCTTCTGTGCAAAACCAAAAAGTTTTGCGTCCAGTATATGAATTATCTGATTTTACTAGAGCGTCAAAAAAATCTGAAATTTTCACAAACCATTTATATGCAAATCCCTTGAGTTGTCCTAATTTTTCAGAATTCTTAGAGTATGATGATTATTCAGATCTTTACAAACTGTTCTGTTTTTGACAAATTCTGTTTTGCATGCATAGCCTGCTTGTTTCAAGTGTTCCTATAGCTTATATTGAGTAATATAAATTGTGGGAATGCTGGAATACAGTAGGTATCATGTGGGAATAATTATGAATCTTGTCTTGATAGTACCTAAGTGAATGATTTATATTTACTATTCTAATCCATCTCACGAAGTTTCATTAAGTTCTGTGTGATTGAAGTTTTCAAGTTTTGGGTGAGACACCGATATGAGGAGAATAAGGAGTGAAAAGAACCTAAGCTTGGGGATTCCCAAGGCACCCCAAGGTAATATTCAAGGAATACTCAAGCGTCTAAGCTTGGGGATACCCCGGAAGGCATCCCCTCTTTTGTTTTCAACACTATCGGTGTATCTTACTTGGAGCTATATTTTTATTCGTCACATAATATGAGTTTTGCTTGGAGCGTCATTTTATTTTTTTGTCCTCTGTTATGTGTTATTTATAATCTTGTTTTTCAGTAAAAAGTTCCAAGAATTTCCTTAGGATGCTTGCATTGCATGTTTTGATTATCCAACCTCTCACTCTGAAGGGCCAATTTGAGCACCTAATAGTCAGCTGAAACTTGAGAAGCCAACAGTTCTGCATGTTGTGAAGATCCATATTTTGAAGGTTATAGATTGGAGCCCTATATTAACAAAGCTGTCGGATGCTTACTATTATGAAGATGAATCCAATACTGCTCATTGTCACACTTTCACTTGCTATCCTGGCACAACAGATGGAGCAGATAGGGCATACATTGGGGGTGTGCACATATTAGCAAATCAAGGGACAAATGGTTGTGTAGGTGGTCTATTCAGGATGTAGATGGAGCATGAGTGTTCATTAGCATGAGGCCATCGACCAGTTGTCATTTTAACTATTATGACTTGTACCCTTTTCATTTGAACTCCGGAAGAACTTCGTGTTGTATGTCACATTATGTAACTTGATGTTTTATGACTTGCACCCTTATCATTTGATGACTTGTGATAATCATTTGTGCAAGAGATTTTTTGTGTCTCACTAGGTTTGGTTTCACCCCATAAAAAGAGCGGGAGAGGTAACTTTTGGCAACAAAAAGTACCCTACCACCATGGACCATGGCGGTAGGGCGTGCAACCATACCATTTTTCCCCATTCCAGGTTCCAGTACTTAGAAATGGAAATTGAAGGTGTGACAGCCCGACACCGACGCTCCAGAAGATTCCAGAAGATTCCCCTTTAGTTTCCATTTTTGGCATGTGTTCATCTGGTTGTCGCATTCATCATCGCATCATCTGCATTGCATCATCTCCCGTTTTCGAAAACTTGCATTCGTTCGTAGTTGCCGGTTCTCTCCGTTCGTGCCATTGCCCGTTTCGAGACCAACCACACACGCCCGCGCCCGCGGCATCTTTTAAATAAAATCGTTTTTAAGCGCGCGCAAAAATATTCTCGGATCGAGTTGAAACTTGTCGTGCGGTCTTGTTATAGCTCAGGTAGACCGCCCGTCGATTTTCGTCGCGTTTTGAGTTCGTTAGGTACCCCGTCAGTAATCCGTAGGAGTGCGGTCATCGGTTATTGTCACACGTTTTCTCGCTGTTTTAAATCGTCGTGCCGCGCCGCACCGCTTCTCTCTCTTCCCCACTTTTCCCCTCTGCACAGCCTCCGTAGCCCCAACCCTCCGCTTCCGGACGTCGGATCGACACCCGACAGACCGAAAACGGACAGTGCGTAACCCTAGCCCTAGCCCTATTTATTGTTGGAAATATGCCCTAGAGGCAATAATAAATTATTTATTATCATATTTCCTTGTTCATGGTAATCGTTTATTATCCATGCTATAATTGTATTGATCGGAGACTTAAATGCATGTGTGGATACATAGACAAAACCATGTCCCTGGTATGCCTCTAATGGACTAGCTCGTTGATCAAAGGATGGTTAAGGTATCCTAGCCATGGACATGAGATGTCATTTGATAACGGGATCACATCATGAGGTGAATGATGTGATGGACAAGACCCAAACTACAAACGTAGCATATGATCGTGTCAGTTTATTGCTACTGTTTTCTGCATGTCAATGTATATGTTCCTATGACCATGAGATCATGCAACTCACGGATATCATAGGAGTGCCTTGTGTGTATCAAACGTCGCAACGTAACTCGGTGACTATAAAGGTGCTCTACAGGTATTTCCGATGATGTCTGTTGAGTTGGCATGGATCGAGACTGGGATTTGTTACTCCGTGTGACGGAGAGGTATCTCGGGGCCCACTCGGTAATGCAACATCACAATAAGCCTTGCAAGCAATGTGACTAATTGTTAGTTGCAGGATCTTGTATTACGGAACGAGTAAAGAGACTTGCCGGTAACGAGATTGAACTAGGTATGGAGATACCGACGATCGAATCTCGGTCAAGTAACATACCAAAGAACAAAGGGAACGTTATACGGGATTAACTGAATCCTTGACATAGAGGTTCGACCGATAGATCTTCGTAGAATATGTAGGAACCAATGTGGACGTCCAGGTCCTGCCATTGGTTATTGGCCTTAGAGGTGTCTCGGTCATGTCTACATAGTTCTCGAACCCGCAAGGTCTGCACACTTAAGGTTTGGTGACGTTTCGGTAGTATAGAGTTATGTATGGTGGTGACCGAAGGATGTTCGGAGTCTCGGATACGATCCCGGACATGACGAGGATCTCCGGAAGAGTCTGGAGATAAAGATTGATATATGTGATAATAGTGTTTTGATCTTTGGAAGAGTTCCGGAATTAATCGGAACGGGTTCCGGATGTTTACCGAAGTGTTTGGGTACAGCAACACTTTATATGGACCAATGGGGTAAAACCCACGAGGTATTGGAAAGGGCAAAAGGAAGTTTTGCTGCTGCCTTAAGTAGTAAGGCAGTACTACCGCTTGTGAAGCGGTACTACCGCTCACGAGCGGTAGTACCGCTTGTGCGCGGGACTGCAGGGATCCGAGTTGGACTCTTTTCTTGCGGGCCAAACCGACCTTGTGCGGGCAAAATCGACCTTGTAGAGGTTTTTTCTCCAAGTTTAGACCCCTAGGGCTCAACATATAAATAGAGGGGCAGGGCTAGCACACGGGACACAACTTACGGCCACGTGCTACCCGTTCCACCGGTGCTCCTCTAGATCGGTTTTCTGCCGGTGAAGCCCTGCCAGAATTACTCCACCACCACCATCACCGGAGCGCCATCACGCTGCCGGTGAACTCTCTCTCCTCTACACCTCCTCTTGCTGGATCAAGACGGTGGAGATCGTCATCAAGCTGCACGTGTGCTGAACGCGGAGATGCCGTCCGTTCGGTACTAGATCGGAAGGATCGTCATCAAGGCCACGGGACGTTCGTGATCGGATCGCGGGACGGATCGTGACGAGATCGCGGGACGGTTCGTGATTGGTTTGCGGGACGGTTCATGATTAGATCGCGGAACGCTCGGCGATTTGGATCGCGAAGAAGTACGACTACACCAACCGCGTTTCTTAACGCTTCCCGCCTAGCGATCTACAAGGGTACGTAGATCTACTCTCCCTCTCGTAGATGCTCATCACCATGGATAGGTTTGCGTGTGCGTAGGAAATTTTTTGTTTCCCATGCAACGTTCCCCAACAGTGGTATCAGAGCTAGGTTGGTGGTTCGATGAGATCTCGAGTAGAACACAAAAGGTTTGTGGGCGTTGATGCTTAGATTGCTTCCTCCCTTGGTCGTATTTTGGTTCAGCGGGATTGTGAGATGAAGCGGCCCGGACCAACATTACTCATACGCTTACGAGAGACCGGTTCCCTCGACGCAACTTGTTGCCTAGATGGCTTGCGGGTGACAGTTTCTCTCACTTTAGTTGGATCGGATTCGACAAAGGCGGTCCTTCAGAAGGTTGAAAAGCAACTAGTGTATCACCGTTGTGGTTTTTGCGTAGGTGAGAATTGTTCTTGCTAGATACCCGTAGCAGCCACGTAAAACATGCAACAACAATTAGAGGACGTCTAACTTGTTTTTGTAGGGTATGTTGTGATGTGATATGGCCAATTACATAATGTGATATATGTGATGTATGAGATGATCATGTGATGTATAGATTATCACGACTTGCATGTCGGTGAATACGGCAACCGGCAAGAGCCATAGGGTTGTCTTTAATTATTGTATGACCTGCGTGTCAATCATTAAGCGCTATGTAATGCTTTACTTTATCGCTAAATGGTAGCAATAGTAGTAGAAGCATGTAGGGCGTGACAACCCCGATGGCGACACGTTGATGCAGATCAAGATGATGGAGATCATGGTGTCATTCCGGTGACGACGGAGATCATGCCGGTGCTTTCTAGATGGAGATCAAAAGCACAAGTTCATGGCCATATCATGTCACTTATGATTTGCATGTGATGTTAATCCTTTTTATGCACCTTGTTTTGCTTAGGACGACGGTAGCATTATAAGGTGATCCCTCACTTAATTTCAAGATAAATTGTGTTCTCCCCGAGTGTGCACCGTTGCGAAAGTTCGTCGTGTTGAGAGACCACGTGATGATCGGGTGTGATAGACTCTACGTTCACATACAATGGGTGCAAGCCAGATTTGCACGTGCAGAACACTCGGGTTAAACTTGATGAGCCTAGCATGTACAAACATGGCCTCGGAACACAAGATACCGAAAGGTCGAACATGAGTCATATAGTAGATATGATCAACATAATGATGTTCACCATTGAAACCAGCTTAACTCACGTGATGATCGGACTTGAGTTGGTGAATTTGGATCATGTATCACTCGGATGACCGTAGGGATGTCAATTTGAGTGGGAGTTCTTAAGTAATATGATTAATTGAACTCATTATCATGAACATAGTCAAAGTGTCTTTGCAAATTATATTGTAGATTACTAGCTCACACTGTAGCTCCCTTGTAAATTTTATATGTTCCTAGAGAAATAGAATTGAAAGATGATGGTAGCAATATTGCGGACTGGGTCCGTGATCTGAGGATTGTCCTCATTGCTGCACAGAAGGCTTATGTCCTTATTGCACCGCTCGGTGCGCCACCCCATCTAGCGTCTTCTGTAGATGTTGTGAACATCTGACATGCACGTTTCGATGACTACTTGATAGTTTAGTGCGTCATGCATTATGGCTTAGAATTGAGGCTCCGAAACGTTTTGAACGTCACGGAACATATGAGATGTTCTAAGAGCTAAGATTGTGATCTCAGGCTCGTGCCCGTGTTGCGAGATATGAGATCTCCAACAAGATTCTTTGCCTGTAAGATCAAGGAGAATAGCTCAATCGTTGAGCATGTACTCAGATTGTCTGGGTACTACAATCGCTTAAATCAAGTGGGAGTTGATCTTCCAGATAAGATAGTGATTGATATAGTTCTCCAAGTCACTGTCACTAAGCTACTAGAACTTGGCGATGAACTATAAATTGCCAGGGATTGAAATAATGATTCCTAAGCTGTTCGCGATGTTTGACACCGCGAAGGTAGAAATCAAGAAGGAGCGTCAAGTGTTGATGGTTAATCAAAACCACTAGTTTCGAGAAGGGCAAGAGCAAGGAGGGAAACTTCATGGATAGCAAGTCAGTTGCTGCTCTAGTGAAGCAACCCAAAGTTGAACTCAAACCCGAGACTAAGTGCTTCTGTTCTGAGGTGAGCGGTCGCTGAAGCGGAACAACCCTAGATACTTGGTAGATAAGAAGGCTAGCAACATCGATAGAAGTATATTTGATATACGAGTTATTAATGTGTACCTTGCTAGTACTCTTAGTAGCACCTGGGTATTGGATACCAGTTTGGTTGCTAAATGTTAGTAACTCGAAATAAAAGCTACGGAATAAATGGAGAACTAGCTAAGGGTGAGGTGACAATATGTGTTGGAAATGTTTTCAAGGTTGATGTGATCACATTGCACGCTCTCTCTACCTTCAGGATTAGTGACGAACCTAAATAAATGTTATTTGGTGTTTTGCGTTGAGCATGGACATGATTAGATCATGTTTATTGCAAATACGGTTATTCATTTTAAGTTAGAAAATAATGGTTATTCTGTTTACATGAATAATACCTTCAATGGTCATGCACCCAGTGAGAATGGTTTGTTGAAATCTTGATCGTAGTAATACACATGTTCATAACATTGATGTCAAAAGATATAAAGTTAATAAATATAGTACCACATACTTGTGGCACTGCCGCTAAATGTCATATTGGTATAAAGCGCATGAAGAAACTCCATACTGATGGATCTTTGGACTCATTCGATTTCGAATCGGTTGAGACATGCGAACCATGCCTCTTGGGCAAGATGACTAAAAAAACCGTTGGATGGAGTGGGCAAGTGATTCATTGGAAATGATACATGTTGATGTATGAAATCCAGTGAGTCTTGTAGCATGCAGTGGATATCGTTATTTTCTTACCTTCACTGATGATTTGAGTAGATATAGTGTATATTTACTTAATGAAACACAAGTCTGAATCGTTTGAAAGGTTCAAGCAAATTTAGAGTGAAGTTTAAGATCATCATGACAAGAAGATAAAAATGACTGCGATATGATCGTGGAGGTAAATATCTGAGTTACTAGTTTGGCATACAACTTAAGACAATGTGAAATTTGTTTCACAACTAAAACGCCACCTAGAACACCATAGTGTGATGGTGTGTTCGAACATCATGGTCATGCTCTATTGGACATGGTGCGTGCTATGATGTCTCTTATCGTTTTACTACTATAATTTTGGGGTTATGCATTAGAGACAACTACATTCACTTTAAATAGGGCACCATCTAAATCTGTTGAGATGACACCGTGTGAATTATGGTTTGATAGAAACATAAGCTGTCATTTCTTAATATTTGGGGCTGCGACACTTGTGTGGAAAATGTTTTCACCTAATGAGGTCGAACCCAAGGCAGACAAATGCATCTTCATAGAATACCCTAAGATCAGTTGGGTGAACCTTCTATCTCAGATCCAAGTACAAAGTGTTTGTTGCTTAAACGGATCCTTTCTCGAGGAAATGTTTCTCTCGAAAGAATTGAGTGGGAGGAAGATAGAACTTGATGAGGTTGTTAAACCTTTGCTTAACCAGAGAGTAGCGCAACACGGAAAGATGTTTCTGTGAAGCCTACGTTAGTTGAAAAGGAAGTTAATGATGATGATCATGAACCTTCGGGATCAAGTTACTATCGAACATCGTAGGTCGACAAGGATGTGTACTGCTCCTAAGTGGTACGACAGCCCTGTCTTGGAGGTCATGTTGTTGGACAACGATGAACCTACGAGCTATGGAGAAGCGATGATGGGCCCGGATTTCGACAAATGGTTAGAGGCCATGAAATCCGAGATAGGATCCATGTATGAAAACCAAGTATAGACTTTGGTAGACTTGCTCGTTGGACGACAGGTCGTTGAGTACAAATGGATCTTTAAAATGAAGACAGACACTAATGGTAAATGTCACCATTTCCAAAGCTCGACTTGTTGCAAAGATGTTTGTGACAAGTTCAAGGAGTTGACTGCGATGAGAATTTTTCTCACTCGTAGCGATGCTAAAGTCTGTTGGAATTATGTTAGCAGTTGCTGCATTTTCAATTATGAAATCTGGCAGATGGATGTCAAAAACATCGTTTCCTTAAACGGTTTACTTGAGGGAAGGTTGTATGTGATACAACCAGAAGGTTTTGTTAGTCCTAAGGATGCTAAAAGGTGTGCAAGCTTCAGTGATCCTTCTATGGACTGAAGCAAGCATCTCGGAGTCGGAATATACGCTTGGATGAGGTGATCAAAGTTTTGAGGTTTATACAAAGTTTATGAGAAACTTGTATTTACAATAAAGTGAGTGGGAGCACTATAGAATTTCTGATAAGTATATGTGGATGACATATTGTTGATCGGAAATAATGTAGAATTTCTGAAAAGCATAAATGGTTGTTTGAAAAGTGATTTTCAAAGGAAGACCTGGATAAAACTACCTAATTGTTGAGCATCAAGATCTATAGAGATAGATCAAGTTGCTTGATGAGACTTTCAATGAGTACATACCTTGACAAGATTTTGAAGGAGTTCAGAATGGATCAGTCAGAGAAAGAGTTCTCATCTGATTTGTAAGGTGTGAAGTTGAGTGAGACTCAAAGCTCGACAACAGCAGAAGAAAGAGAAAGGACGAACATCGTCCCCTATGCCTTAGCCATAGGCTCTGTACAGTATGCCATGCTGTGTACCGCACATGTGTGTGCCTTGGCATGAGTTCGTCAGGGGGTACAAGAGTGAACCAAGAGTGGATCACTGGACAGCGGTCAAGATTGTCCTTAGTAACTGAAAGACTGAGGAGATGTTTCTCGATTATGGAGGTGATAAAGAGTTCGTCGTAAAGAGTTATGTCGATGCAGGCTTTAGCACCAATCCGGATGACTAGTAATAGCAATCTGGATACATATAGTGGAGCAGCCATTTGGAAGTAGTACCAAGTGGAGTGTGGTAGCAGTGTTTACGGTTTGACATAGAGATTTGCAAAGTATGCACGGATCTGAATATCGCAGACCCGTTGACTATAAAAGACCTCTCTCACATGCAAAGCATGATCAAGCCCCAGAACTCATTGGGTGTTAGATTCATAACAATGCGAATCACATAGTGATGTGAACTATATTATTGACTCTAGTGCAAGTGGGAGACTGTTGGAAATATTCCCTAGAGGCAATAATAAATTAGTTATTATCATATTTCCTTGTTCATGGTAATCGTTTATTATCCATGCTATAATTGTATTGATCGGAGACTTAAATGCATGTGTGGATACATAGACAAAACCATGTCCCTGGTATGCCTCTAATGGACTAGCTCGTTGATCAAAGGATGGTTAAGGTTTCCTAGCCATGGACATGAGATGTCATTTGATAATGGGATCACATCATTAGGAGAATGATGTGATGGACAAGACCCAAACTACAAACGTAGCATATGATCGTGTCAGTTTATTGCTATTGTTTTCTGCATGTCAATGTATATGTTCCTATGACCATGAGATCAAAACACTATTATCACATATATGGTGGTGACCGAAGGATGTTTACCGAAGTGTTCGGGTACAGCAACACTTTATATGGACCAATGGGGTAAAACCCACGAGGTATTGGCAAGGGCAAAAGGAAGTTTTGTTGCTGCCTTAAGTAGTAAGGCAGTACTACCGCTTGTGAAGCTGTACTACCGCTCAAGCGGTACTACCGCTCACGAGCGGTACTACCGCTTGTGCGCGGGACTGCAGGGATCCGAGTTGGACTCTTTTCTTGCGGGCCAAACCGACCTTGTGCGGGCAAAATCGACCTTGTAGAGGTTTTTGCTCCAAGTTTAGACCCCCAGGGCTCAACATATAAATAGAGGGGCGGGGCTAGCACACGGGACACAACTTACGGCCACGTGCTACCCGTTCCACCCCTGCCTTCCGCTCGGGACGAGCAGGTCGAGCGCGCCCGCTGCATTGACCCGAGCGCCAGTGCTCGCCAGCGTGGGCCGGCCCAGCTCCGTGCGGCCTACCAGTGCTCGCCCGACCCAGCTCCCAGCTCCCCCAGCCACAGCCACCGGATGGGCCAAGGCCCATAGGTGAGCCAGCCCCCTCTGCTGTTTTTTTCTTATTTTTTTCTTTATTTAATTATTTTGCGAATTTAGAAATGCCTAGAATTAATTATTCGTGCCCCGTATCAAAATACTTTGAACATATAAAATGGCTAGAATAATATGTAGTATATTAATATGCCATTTGCACCCATGCACAAAATTATTTAAGATGTCATATTGCATATTTCCATTTAATTGCATTTTCATAATTAATTAACCGTGCATCGAAATTAATAAAATCGCATATTAAAAATGTTCATCTCATTTGCACCACATTTCCATGCATGATAAAAATGTGATCATGATGTTTGCATTTAATTTGCATTGATGATTTTCTTAAACGTGATTAGGCCTAATACCGCATATTTAATTGTGATTAATTTCCAACATTAACCTAATCTATTATATATGTTTTCGGGGTAGAAAAAAAAACATGTGATTTATCGGTGCATTTAGTTTTGCCATTTGAGCATGTTTGTGTGAATGTCATTTATGTCGTGATGCCCTTTTGTTATTTTCGTGTGATTTAATCCGGGCATGATATGAATTAATTTTCAACATGAAAGTTGCTCTTTGATATGTGTCCTAGCCCATGGACATTTTGTTTGTCATAGAAATGCATGTTTAGGTGTTGTTTTGGTGTTGTCAACTTGCTATAATAAATCTGTAATTTTGAGGGTCCAAAATATTTCTAAGTATGGAATCTGTTATATTTTGTTGCTGTCTTGCCATGCGATTTGCTAGTGTTCTAGAACTCTTTTGTGGTTGGTGTAATGGAGTTATTTGTTGTGGATATTGTCCTCTAGCATGCTGTTAAGTTTCATGCCATAATATTACCTGTAGCATATAGTTTCACTGCTGTCAATATGCCTTCATGATAAAAGCTGCACTGTCAAAACTGCTATTTTCACCAAGTATGAAACTATTATTAAGTAGCCTTCTTGTGAGCTTCCTACTAAGTGATCCATGCATGTTTTGAATATGATTTGTGAAGATGAAATGAAGTGGATGTTGTATGCTATTGCCCCATGCTTAGTTTGTGCATTTTGGAGTATTGTAACTTGTTGTTTTCACATGTTCAAAATGCTATCTTGCTGTCTTTGGCAGATTTCAACTAAAACTTGTTTTGTTGATTGTGGTTGAACCGTAGCTCCGTTTTGAGCATTCCATATATGAAACTTGCTTAGAATCTCATGTAGTTTCATAATAACTTGCTGCATTCTTGTTTTGAGATGTTTGTGATCGCATTTTCCATGCATTTGCATTCATGGCATGTGCATCTTGTGTTGCTCATATCTTTTAGACCGTAGCTCCGTTTGAGATGTTCTATATATGTAAATCGACTAGAATTACGTGTAGAATAACATGGTGATAATTATTCTGATGTTTAACAAATGTAAAATATGTTTAGATCAGATCTGGACCAAATTCATAATTAACATATGGGGTCATCTCGGAAATGCTATAAGTTGTTTCCGGCCTCATTTAATATGCCTAGATAGATAATTTACTTATGCTTCACCTCTTGCCATGTTTAACAACATTTAATATTGTCGTGTACCTAACGAGAGTGAACTAAATATTTTCAATGTGGAGTTTCGTCAATATGCAACTCGTTGCATGTTGAGCTTCACTTTAATGTGTAGTATTTGATTGTGGTGATTTGTCATGCATTGCATATTTAAACCAGACATGCATCATATTGTTGTGCATCATGTCTTGCATATGTTGTGGTGTATCTTGTGTTGATTGTTTGTTTTGGATTGCTTCTTCTCGATAGAGTTCCGAAAGCGTTCGGAGTGTGAGGATTCGTTCGACTACGTTGGTTCTTCTTCTTCATGGATTCGTTCTTCTTCCGAGCGGGATCTCAGGCAAGATGATACATTTCCCTGGATACCATTACTATCATTGCCATGCTAGTTGTCTCGTCTTTTATCGTTATGTCTCGCTACCTATCACTTGTTTGATAAGCCTCCCAACATTGCCATGATAAGCCTCTAACCTCTCCACATCCCAGCAAAACATTGTTTGGTTATGTTACCGCTTGCTTAGCCCTTCTTATAGCTTTGCTAGTTGCAGGTGCTATTGCTTCCATGTGTCAACATGGACCTTCCTTTTGTTATATCACAATATTGCTGCTATTTAATTTAATGCACATATATACTTGGTAAAGGGTGGAAGGCTTGGCCTTTTGCTTGGTGTTTTGTTTCACTCTTGCCGCCCCTAGTTACTTATGAACCGGTGTTATGTTCCATAAATGAGCGCTCCTAACATGCTCGGGGTTGTTATGGGGACCCCCTTGATTTTCGGGTTAGATTAAAACTTGTCTAGCAAGGCCCAACATTGGTACTACATTTGCCTAATTAATGAACTTGAATAGGGGATATTTTTCCGGACCCCGTGGATAATTAATAAACAACCCGGGCCAGTGCTCCTCATGAGTGTTGGTCCAAACTAGAGTCGTGTGCGGGGCCAACCCGGGGCAACTCGGGAGATTTCTATCAGGCCACTGTACGCTCCGCTCATCTAGTCGTGTCCTGAGAACAAGATACGCGGCTCCTATCGGGTTCGTCGACACGTCGGGCGGCCTTGCTGGATTTGTTTTACCTTTCTCGAACGTCTTGAGTGAGGAACTCTGATTTTCTTCGGGTTATCTCGAGGTGTTGGATTTCCTTTCGAATTGCGTAGGAAGATCACGAGATCCGTGGTTGAGGTTATTCCCACTGCGTGTGGTTAATTTGTGATGGACGAGTTGGAGCACCCCTGCAGGGTTAAATATTTTCGAGAAGCCGTGCCCGCGGTTATGTGGCAAACTTGGATAATTTGTGTAAAACCCGGTCATAGCAAACTTGAAGTAAACTCTAATAAAATACACCAACTGTGTGTGTAACCATGATTGTCTCTTCTCGTGAGTCCTTATCCGAAGAGAACACGGTGGGGTTATGATTGACGTAAGTAGGTGTTCAGGATCAGTTAGTGATCATTGCTAGTTCACGTCCGTTATGCGTAGACCACCATACTTTAATTTCTGTACTCGTAAGTTAGCCACTCAATTAAATGCTTAGTCGCTTGCTGCAGCCTCACCACTTAACCATAACTTACCTATTAAGCTTTAATAGTCTTGATACCCTTGGAAATGAGATTGCTGAGTCCCTGTGGCTCACAGATTACTACAACAATAGTTGCAGTTACAGGTAATGTGATGAATTGACGTGAGCGCGTTGCTTGATTTGACTTGGAGTTCTTCTTCTTCTTCTTCTTCAATCTTGGATGGGTTCCAGGCGGCAGCCTGGGATAGCAAGGGTGGATGTCATTTTATCGTTTGATTTCGTCCGTAGTCGGACCCTGCTCTTATGTATGATGTTTGAGATGTTATTGTATTGCTGTGACTCTGATGTAGCTTGTGGCGAGTGTAAGCCAATTCCATATACTCATCTCTTCTGTACATGTACTTGTAATGATATCCATTCTTGCGAACGCATCGAGATGCGCTTCTATCCCTGTTGAGGCCCTCGTGCCCAAATAAGGATAGGACCGCATCTTGGGCGTGACAGAAGGACTTACCGCCAGGGTCCCTGGCGGTAGGGTAGCACAACCTACCACCTGAGTCCCTAGCGATACGACCCAGATACATCGCGCGTCTGGCTAGACAAGTGTCGGGCTAGCCACGCCACATCCTACCGCCCGTCGGGTGCGGCGGCAGGACCCTTTCCCTACCCTACCGCCATGGTCCCTGGCGGTAGGGTGTACAACCCTACCGATTTTTTCCCATTCCATGTTCCAGTACTTTGAACTGGAAATTAAAGGACTTACCGTCATGGTCCCTGGCGGTAGGGTAGCACAACCTATCGCCAGAGGCTATGGCGGTAGGACCCTTTCCCTTTTTAGTAGTCTTCCTTATCATATGTGAGGACAACTGATATATATAGTTGATCCGTACAAACATAAACTATTTCAATATAGTCATAATATAGTTCAACATGATCATACCATACAATAGCAAAAGTGTTCAACAATGGTCTCACTCATAGTACAACACAATCATAACATAGTTCGACAGACAATCCAACACCAAATAGTATCAAAGTTTAATGAATAGTATCAGATAGATTGATCGAAAGATCCCTAAGGAAACATGGGCCCCTTTCCCTTGTTGTAACGGGCCATATCCTTCTCGTAAGCTTCGCGAGCCCTTACAAGCTTTCGTGCCCCCTCCTCATGACGAGCCTCCTTCTCTTTGCATGCCCTCTCCGCATCGCGCTTCTTTCGCTCCTTCTTCTCCTTCTCATGACGTTCCTCGTACTTGGCATGTTGCAAAGATTCTTCAAACAATCATTGCCTCCAAAGACAGTCTTGATATTGGTCCTTCTGAACATCTTCTGGCACTTCATGATCTATCCACGTGAAATACTTGCAAAGAGGAGGGGGTGACTGCATACAAGAAATGTTTGTTTGTTAGTAATATGATGGAAATGTTGATAATGAAAACACCTTCAACTACGTATTTAACATACCAGAGGGAGGTCATAGGCGTTAGTCGGGCATCTACGACCATGTGCGTAGTTGGGACACATAAAAAGTCTCCTTCGTTCGTCCATGACTTCTTTCGGTCCGTAGACACCTTCACCTTGGAAATGTCTCCACACTAGCATCGTGGCATTTTCAAATCTTGGTCCTTCGTCTTGTCCAAGGTTGCCTCCTTCCACTTGTTTGACATGTCCTCTCGGTCAGCGTCCGGAGACCTCGAGATGGAACCGGATGAAGCCATGCCTACATACATTTCAATACTGTTAGTGACATATGTCAATATATTACAATGTGAACACAATTAATATGACAACAAGTGCAAGATTTTAGAACATGAAAAAACAAATTTACCATCTATACTATATCAACCATCCGGGTTAGGAATCATGTCAATGGGTCGCCCTCTATCAACCCATCATCTCTTAGTACAACGGGAAGCACGGCCACTACCCCTGGCAACTCTAACACTATGAGGACCTCCACGACCACCCCTAGTGGATCCTCATGCACTACAACCTGTAACACTAGTTCGTCCTCCACGACCACTAGTCCTACCTCTATGTACACCAGTCTGACTCGTGCTAGTGTTGGCATCGGTCGTTCTTGTACTGGTATTGCATGTCTTGTTACTGTGTCCTGGGTTGTCACATTGATCACAGTTGTTGGTGTCGGGAGGCTCCATGAAATGACTGCTGCCAAATTGTTTCATGCCGGTATATCCAGCTAAGTCATCCATGTCACTCCTAAACCTCTTCTTTCTTCTTCTTCCTTTTCTAGGTACCATGAGTTTAGGATCAGGCACGATATGTGGGCCATCGTACTCAGGCCACTTTGACTGGTCAAGGAAAGGATGGAACCGAGGTGCCCATGTCAACCTCGTGGCTTCCAACGTGAACTCATGCAACCGTACGGTCCTCCCATCTGAAATGGGTAAGTTCCTTGCCCTCGCAGCAATCATCACATGCGAGCACGGCCAGTGGTACTTGTGAGGCCTCTCACATTGACACCACGGTCCTTGAGGTGTACCTCATAAGCAACACCACCATAGGTGACACCATCTCGTGTTGTGCCACCTAGCTCGTCGACTTGGTAGATCATTTCTTTGTTGTTGAATCTGATGATTTGTTGATGCGAAGACTTGCTTGCTTGAAATTTCAACCAATCATGAACCTTATCTGGATACTCCATTTTGTCCCCTACACAAACCGGCGGTTGATATGGAATGCTTAAGGAAATACTCGTTCAACTTCAAGAAGGTATATTTCAATATTGCAGTCACGGGCAAAGAACGAACACCCTTAAGAACATTGTTGAAGCATTCCCCCATGTTGCTAGTCATGTCGCTGTACCTCCAACCTCCGTCATCGTAAGTGTGTGACCACTTTTGTTTTTCCTCATAATGGGTGGTCAGGAATGCTCTTCCCTTTTTGTTCTTTTCCAATGCCTTCAAGAGTTTATCATAGCGGCTTGTGAATGCATCCAAGGTGAATGTCGTGCACACATGTGTAAGGTATTTGCAAAACTTTTTGCTCTTGCATGCCAGTAAAAGTTTGCCACGAAATGCCTCATGCACCATCAGTGGTGAAGCTTTGGGAGGCCGGGAATAAACACGTCCATCGCCTTGAGAATCCCATGATGCCAGTCCAATATGATGCATACCTCCCTATTCCCAATCACCTTAGTTCTCACATGCCCCATGAACCACTCCCAGTTGTCGTCATGCTTGGAAGGAACTAAAGCAAATGCAACCGACAACACGTTATCATTGGACGAGTGAGCCATTGCCATCATTAGAGTGCCCTTGTATTTGCCAGTCAAAAATGTGCCATTGATAGACAACACGGGATGACAATGCTTAAATGCCTCAAAGCATTGCCCAAAACTCCAGAACGCACGGTGAAACACTCCGTCAATTTCCTCCACGCCTGACACATGTCATGGTTCCTATGTGCGATTTCTCCCAACATCCTCGGGAGAATATTGTATGCATACTCATAATCACCATGCAACATCCTGATTGCATTTGCCTTCGCCTTCCATACCTTCCCATAGTTCATCGGGTATATGAATCGTTCGTGAACCGTACTCATGAGAAACTTCATCTTCACGGTTTGATTGTGGATATCTGATTCAACAATTTGTATCCTAAAAATTTAGACGTGAGTTGACGGTGTCCCTTGCTTCGGTCTACTTTGTTCGACGATATGCACGTGTGAGTGGCCACACAACTCTTCAGCACCCATTGCCCGGTTTCTTGAATTTTTCTTCTGTGAACCTTCCAAGGGCAACCTTCTTTGTCACATTTGATGATGTACCACAGATTTTTGTCGGAATGATCAACAACAAACGGCCTAGGGTTCCTAATGGCATATTCACTCAACCATATCTTGAACTCTTGCAAGCAACCGAACTTGATGCCTTTCTTCAAATGAGCATTCTCCTCCTCATCATTGGGATTAAGGTCACCGACCTCCAGGCATAGTGTTGGTTCAAGCAACCCCAATCTCATGGCACCATCAACAACAACCTTGTCGGCAAGACTAAGATCACGAAACAATGGGGCACCTCTTTCCTTCCCCGTAACCTTCTTGAAAATTTCATTTTCTTGTGTAGTGAATCCATCCCCGCCCAATTCCTCCGTCGGACCCTCGTCATCCGAGTCATACCCATACATACGGCTATAGGGGAGGTTACGATCCATGTCTTGCTGGTGCACAAACACATCCAAGTTTCCAATGGGAGTATAATGAATCTATTCGGCTTCCTCATAAACATCAACATGGCCAGCTTGAGCATCAACATGAACCTCTTCCTCATGAATTACCATGGCTCCATCATTCATCTCAGCTTCATTTGGTGGTTGACTAGAAGAATTGGGGACATACACCTCCACCCTTGCATCATGTATTGGGGAGGAGGCATGTCGGTTCAAGTCAATTTGCAGCAAAAAGAGGCTCGACCTTGGTGGCAAACAATTCAAGGAATTTGTCTTGCGATTCAACTACTTTATCCTTGTAAACCTTCCAATGCAATTCCAACGTGATAGGCATACTCTTCAATCGACACTTCACCCCCAGTCCAACATCATACCTTCCAATGAGTTTAACATCAACATTTGGATCAATCCAATTTAACACACTCCTAACTTTCACAACCACCTCCTCATAAGGTGGGCTTGAGTCAAAAACCATGGATTCTTTCCCTTCGCCGGGACTACCTTTCATAAATGTCTCCTTATCCAAATAATGTACATTAACGACCCTATCCATCTAAATACATTGTACAATTTTTCAATGATAGGCCGACAACATAATATGGACCAAGTAACTAGTACGAATTCATGGATCAAAAATATCTATACACTATATTGAAACAACAACAATAATATCAGAATATCATTGATTAACCCTAACAACTAAATGATGACAATGCCTAACCCTAACCCTAACCCTAAAGAACAATAACTATAGATCGGTGGTACAAACATGATGATTAGTCATACTACACATACTAAAGCATAAAAACAACCCTATCATCAATCAAGTCCATTGATCTGAAACCAAAATGACCTAAATTAGCCTTTGCATAAAAGTAAAGAATGCCACCAAATGAGATGATTCCAACCAGTCAAAAAGAAGAGAGTGAGGGAGGTACACTGAGTGATGATATTGGCCTCGATCCATCGAACAAAACTCAAGCAATGAAGATGAATTTGATGAAGGCAAGAATGGGCGAGAGAGAGGGGAGAGGAGCTCAGCTCGGGGAATGAGGGGGATTTGGAGGTGAATGGGTGGCTGGTGGGGCCCACCAGCCCTCCACTCACTCATTTCACTGGTCTGAAGATCCTACCGTCAGGGTCTCCAACTGTAGGCTCTTACACCCTACCGTCAGGAACAGTGACGGTAGGCCACTAATCCACGTCAGCAGGCCACACGACGCCGTCTGGCCTAACGGGACCTTACCGCCAAGGACAGAGGCGATAGCCTGTGTAAACCTACCATCATAGGGTCTGACAGGAAATTGGTCAAATCTGACTTTTTTTACAAACCTAGGTCAGATCCGGCTTAACGTTAAAAAAAAGTCAAAACATTAAATTTGGCCAGCCCTCGGAATCTCGTAACCCAAAGTGCAAAATCCAACCCAATCCAAAGCATAGGGAGGGGGCGAGAAACCGACCGACAGACACCTGGACCCACCCTTCGCCTCTGCCGGCGCGCATGGCCTCCGCCTCCGCCTCGCCACCGGCGAACGCCCACGCGCCTCAGGCGCTTGCCAAGTCCACTCTCCTGGGCGGCGTCGGGGATCTGGACGCGGCCGCGTCCCTCCGCCTCCACGCCCTCTTCCTCCCGGTGCCCCGCCTCCTCCTCAAGGGCTTCGAGGTCGCCGGCGACGGGCGCATCTGGCTCCCCGTCCCCATCTCCCTGCTCCTGATCTCCACCACCACCTCGTCCGTGGTCTCCCCTCTCCTCGTCGGCCTCGTCGTGGGCCTGGTGCTCGACCTCGCCTTCGTCGGCCTCGCCAAGCTCATCGTCCGCCGCCCGCGCCCGGCATACAACGCCGCCGACATGTACGTCGCCGTCGCCGTTGACCACTGGTCCTTCCCCAGCGGCCACTCCTCGCGCGCCTTCCTCGTCGCCGCCTTCCTCGCGGACGGGGGTTTCCCCCGCGAGGCGCTGTTCCTCTGGGCGGCCGCGACTTCAGCGTCAAGGGTGCTCCTGGGACGGCACTACATTCTCGATGTGGTCGCCGGGGCTTGGCTCGGCGTGCTGGAGGCCTGGCTCAGCAACTTGATCCTGAGGTTTTTGTGCGGCCACAGTAGCTTTCTTGTATGCTAGTTCGTGCATGTTTTTGGCCATTCGCATTCCTGTCACACAACAAGTGCATTTTTTCTTGCAATCCATTCACGTTTGTGAGCACCCGTGTGTTTTGCTAGTGCTTGAACCGATTAGTATGCCATGAAGGATATATTGAAGCCAGTTGCTTTTCTATGAGCACTTTATGAGTACAATTGTTGGTCACAATTAACAACTAGCAGTACTGATGTCCTAACATGATTATTTTTTCTTCGTCATGGCAGGTGCTAGCTAGATTTACGTTGCTTGTGCTGAGTTCATCTGAAACATTGGTTTTCAGATTCCAGGTGTTCTTACCCCCCATCTTTGGGTGAATGTTCACAGTGTAGTTGCTTATGCCGGAGTACAATAATTTTCGTAAAACGGACATGCTACTAGCAGAATATGCTAGATATTCCATACCAATTTGATTTGTCAGGTTATGCTATTCTGTTTCTCTCGATCAAGAGTCTTAGAGCAACTCCAATGGAAATATTCATTTCATTCGTTCATGTTCATTTGGGTCAGCGCGGACAAAAACGATGGTCCAAACGTAGAGATCCATTTCTATTTTGCGTCCGCTTTGTGTCCGTGCGGATCCAGACTTAAATTTGGGTCATATTTGGGTCGTAGGCGGACACAAAGCAGACATTTTCTACGTCTGCGTCGTCCGTCTATGTACGTGCAGATCCACTTGTCATCCACCCACATCTTCCTTTTTATTTAATTCATTGGCCCATCCCCATCCACCTCTTTTCTATTATTTTATTGTCACAGCCTTTTCGTTCACCTATTTTCTGTTGGGTGTTCCTGTTGACCCATTTAAAAAAACGGACACGAACGCGTGGATGGTCGATCCAAATGAGCGAAAAACGGACAAAACACGCGTCCGTTTGGGTCTCTTCATTGAAGTTGCTTTTATGTTGTTCAGTTTGCTTCTAGGAGGACACGCAGAAAAGTAATCGATGGCAGGTGGTGTATGCAGATGTTGAAAGCGAGCGGGAATTGGCCGGGGAGTAGGACGATGCAACTGTCTGCATCGCTGGCTAGTGGCGACAATCTCGGATGAGAAAACAAGGAGCGATCGAGGCATTTTTGTACTGTTTTGCCGCGAGACCTTTGATATTTCAGGAGGGGACGCATAATCAGCCCCGCAGTCCATACTAATTATCGCTGATTTAGTACAACTTCGAAGGTGGACGACGGGAGCTGAAGAAGTCCGTTTCCGGCGTAGAAGCTTCAGATCTGATTGATAATATGTTGATGACCTAGCGCCGCATCATTTCTCTCATCGTTGTGATGATGCTTGCCTGGCAGTTCTTAAGTGGGTACCCTTTCGGCGCGGTAGCCAGTAACGTTAGCACCAGGTCTTTGCACGTTGATGTTCTTTGATGATGTTGGGATGACGGGAAAAATGGCTTCGCTGCTATTTTTAGGAACTAATTGGCTTCCAGCGCAGATCCTTTTTTAAGGGTAGAAATCGTCTGCTGATCAGATCAACAGTGGCTCCATGTTCCTTGTTGGCACGTTTTGGCAGGACATGTTACTGTATAATTAATTAAGAGAAGTCCGACGGCGATCTGCCTTTAGGTCGTGAAGATGAAGAAAAACACTCTTGTGTTCGGGCTGAGTATCTCTTTTCTTTCTGTTATAGCAATCATGTTTGTATTCGTGTTATGTGTTGTACTCCCTCCGTTCGGAAATACTTATTTTAAAAATGAATAAAATAAATATATTTATAACTAAAATATGTCTAGATACATTTATTTTTAGAACAAGTATTTTCAAACGAAGGAAGTATTTCTCATTATACTCATTCTATTCTTTTTATGAATGAAAGATACACAAGCTTATCGTATTCATTATAAAACACTTGTTGTATCATATGTATATTAGTAACAAAAAAGTTGTTAATCTCATAAGCGTTAGGAGGAAAAGGTGTACGCGGGCGTTGGTCGGAGTCGGAGAGGACAAAGGGAAAGAAAAGGTAAGCGGCGAGCGTAGATAGGATCCTTTCTTCGCCGGGCGGCGACGTGGGCGCCGTATCCGGCCAATCCCAACTGGTAAACCCGGCTCCGCCGCCGCCGTCGCCCGAATCCAGCTACTAATACAGCTCCTCAACCAACGCAACGCGCGCTACAGATAAAAGGGAAACCAAGAAAGAAGAAGCCCGGATCACCCACGACGCAACCGCTCCCAACAATCAATCAATCAACCAACCAATCGCCAGTGTTTCCCAACCGAAACCGCCTAATCCATCCATCAATCCTCTGTCTACGCCGACCCGAATTCCTCCCTCCCACCCTCCGGAGTCCTCTCCTCCTCCGATTCGCCTTCTCCCCCCCGTCGACAAATCCTCTGCCTTCCCCTTCCCCTGCTTCGCCCTTCATAGCCACAAGGTAGCCTCCGCCAGCCGCCTGCTTGTGCTTTGCTTCGAGGAGCAGGCAGGGACAGGAAACGACGCACGGCGCGGCACGGAGCCCGTTCTTTGATCGTGCTCGCGACTCGACTCTGCCGGCGGGAGGAAAGAAGGAGAATCATTAGTTTTGTTGGTCTCGACTCTCCCTCCAGTCGTTGCTTCGGTTGTCGGCGCCATGAGTAATACGCTGCTTCGAATCTACCCTTCCGAGCTCAAGATGCCATGTAAGTGCTTCCGGGACCTACCCTCAGCTACTTTCTGCTGTTTCTTGATGCGGATTGGGCTGTTGGCCTGTGGGGACTGATCGGGTCGTTCATGTGTCGATGCTCTGAGCAGTTGAGCTCAAGAAGTCGAATTCAGGATGCATCGAGCTCGTCAACAAGACCGATCAGCGTGTGGCTTTCAAGGTGGGGATTGTTGTGAAGCCTGCAGTATGATATTCTGGAGAAATCGGGCTGACGGATGTCCTGTGCGATGCTCAATGTGCAGGTGAAAACAACGAACCCCAAAAAGTACGCGGTGCGGCCTACCTCCGGCATCGTGCCGCCAGGGGGGTCCTGCGGTATCACAAGTGCGTCTCCTCTGCATTACATGCGTTATATTGTTATAGTTGATTGGTTGATGAGCCCATCTCATGTGGCATTGTTGCTTGCCCTAGTTACGATGCAGGCACCCAAGGAGATCCCACAAGATTACCACTGCAAGGACAAGTTCCTCATTCAGAGCGTCGCAGTGCAGGAAGGGATAACACATAAGGACATTGTCCCTGAGATGGTAAGTTCGTGCAGCACTCAAGGTCGACACAGTGGATGTCGATGGATTGTTTCCTTTGTGTAGTCTGTAACGTAAGTGTTATGATTTGTAGTTCGGCAGAGCGGCTGGCAGGGTGGTGGAGGAGTTCAAGCTGCGGGTGATCTACATCCCTGCAAATCCCCCCTCACCGGTGCCTGAGGGAGACGAGGAAGAGATTGCAGATATGGAGGTTGACCATGAAGTGTTTAGACAATCCATGATTGATGCTGTAAGTAGTGCTATTGCTGGTTGATGCTGTAAGATATGATGCCATGTTTGTTCCTAAATCCTAATGGTGGTTGGTGTGCCCTCTTCCTTTTCAGGCATCTAGGCAAGAATATGCATCTCGACCACAAGCTTCACATGACGAGGTAACTATTTGTTCTCCCCCAAAACAGCATTGCTATGTTCTTGTATCTGTCTTAACATTGTGTCCAAGTACCAGTTGTTGCACATAGCAACATCAAATGTGCGATACACTGCGTTTGTGCTATTATTCTGCTTGGATGTTATCTTCATCAAATTATATATGCTTTAAAAAAAAAAGTACTCGGAATGGCGATATTTAGCTCTAGTTTAACACTATCATATGCTTGCAAGCTGACTCTTGCCATGTACAGTATACACTACCAATTGACTTTGATTTTTATTGTTTGAAGAGCATTGTAATAGCTAATCTCAGTTTTCATAATTGCCCCTCTGTGCATTGTCCTCTCTGTGCCATTGTGGGTATGACAGTGATACCTAATGTTTATTAATGCTCGTCTACATCAATAGGATTTTCGTTTCTCTTAGTATTATGTTTATACCACCTTAAAAGTTCCCGAACAAATTTATGTTTCTGACAATATTTATTTGTTGTGATTCTTTAGGACGTCTCTACGGTTAAGTCGGAAGTTGTTAAATATGTGGCTGAAAACAAGAAGCTTCAACAAGAGCTGGTATGACTTCTCACCTAATGAGGATATATTGGCACTATTTCCATATAAGTATTATGTTGCTGTGCTACTTCTCCCCAAAATCTTTATCTTGAAAACATGCTTCATTATTCTTAAAGGTCTATTTATCATCCAAGTCATGCAGAGAAACTGGGTAAATCTTGATGTGTATTGCTCGCACAATTATACTGCATACATAACTAATTACGCAAGAAATTAACCTGAGCAGTCTGGTAAGTCCTGCCAAACCTGATATAATATCTCCGGACAATGATAACACGACACGAAAAGATCAAAAGAAGTTGACGGGAGTTCTGCCAAAAGATAATAATATCTCCTACTATGGAAAGAAGTCAACTTGTTTGCTTTTCTGAACCAAACTCTGCTGCTAGCCATTATGATTTTGTATTCTTGATATCTAATACTAGTAAACGCTGCTTTATTTTCAGGAACGTCTTAGCGAGAGAAGGCAATCTCTTGGGGGTTTCTCACAAACGTTCGTGCTCTTTGTCTTCCTGTTATCTGTCCTTGTTGGATACTGGATGACAGGTCGGCGGGTTTAGCCACAAATAGCGGCTACATATACATATGGTTTTGCGGCTTCGCGTGTATGCCTTGCCTGGTTACCCCTTGTTTTGGATGATTTTTCTCTTCTGTTTCTTAGTATAGTCTACACTGTATAGAGATGTTTTCTGGGTTTGAAGTTATACATGTGTTGGGAGTGTATATTTTTTGTGGAATATGCAGAAGACACTGCATATCTCTTCCACTAAGAACTCGCCCCTTTGAACAAGATTCAAATGATAACAGTATTGTGTGTGTGTGTTTTAATTTTCTTTTTGAAAATTTTAGAACCTTTTGTCAACAGTTTCCACCTTTTTTTTTTCTCATTTCTCTTGTGTTTTGGGGCATTATTGTGCTGTTGCCCTAGCCGTCGTTCAAGATTTGGATTTGGATTCGGCTTGTATGAATCGTTGCTTTATTAATAAAGCGGGATGAACGCCTATTTTCAGAGAGGAAAAGAAAACGGTGAGCAATACAGTCTTAGAAATCCTGAAGTGGAAGGCCTGGGCTTTGACATTGTAAGGAAGCCCATAACTGCCTAGCCTTTTTTTTGAGATAACCACATATATTCCATTAGACAAATTTATTACAAAGAGTATATATGTGGTCATTACATGAGACATGCATAGGTGTCTTATATGTTTCTGCACTAAAGATTCTGCAATCAGTAAAACTAGAATTCCACAAGTGGAGAACCTTGTGCCTTGCTGAATTGTTGCCCACCATTTTTCTCCACCATCACCAAGGCATCGCCGGAGAAAAAGGAGAACATCCATCATACCTAGATCTGAGGGAGCACCTTCGCATACAAGGATGCTTTTCGAGCCGATGAACCGGACCGCCGCAAGCGACGAGACCGAGGCTTTTTGGCATGTCGGCCAAGGTTCCACCCCATGTCCATTAGATCCTGACGCCATCAACTTCACCCATGCTGGGGGCACCTTACTAGACCTGCCCTGGACATCCCTATGCTTTTATGGTTACTTGTTGACACAGACTGAATTAAGACGCGTTTGGTTACCCGCATAGACCCCGAGAAGACCTGCACAATACGAAAATGGGTCGTTTGGTTGCCTGGGTCGTATCAAAATGTCGGGCCACACAAACATTAAAGCACCTCTGGATTTGACTCCAGAGGAATGGACGAATCGGTCGTTTTTTCGTAGTCGGCCCGAGCGATGCAACTCATGGCACGTGGCCGGCGGAGGTTGCACGAAAGGAGGCGGTCTCGAGAAGAGTGTTTTCCCCCAAGCGCTGGCATAATTACCCCTACCTTACCTCATCGCTCTGTCTTCCCTCTCTCCACTCTCACACCGACGACAGTGAGCAACGGAGAGACGAACTGCAAGGCGAGCACCGAAGTCGATCACCGGTTTCACCAGCGCACCGTCAGGACTTCGGTAATAACGGTAAGCCCTTGCTCTCTCTTTTGATTTCCTGCATTCCACTCACACTTTAGATTGGATTTTCGCATTCAATCGAGTGTTAGGGAGATGATTGACTACAAGGGAGTTGGGAGATTGGATTTGCACAGTCGACTCAGCAGTAGTTCGGGAAAAGCAGTACCGCTGGATTGTAGGGTTCTTACAAAGATTTTGAGTAAAAGGGGGTCGGGGAATGGACTTAGAAGCACCTAAACATCCTAGATACAACGACCTTGGAGGCGCTTGGAGCGGCGGGGGACAGTAGCTGTAAGAGCACATTTCTCCATGTGTGGTTTTGGTAATTGATGACACCCCTATGGACTAATGGTTGCCTTGAGTTATATTCGAAGGATTTGTCCATAGGCACTTCTTGAAGTCCATCTGTGGGGTTTCAAGGAGTTTATATGATGACCAAGGTGGTATTCAAGGTTTATCCAAAGATTGGTCATGTGAGAGTTGAGCTTATTGCAAGCATGTCTTGAAGAAGGAGATGGTGTGAGCATTCATGATTACCCTCAAGACATCATCTTTATGAAGAAAGAAGATAAGATACAAGGTTGATCAAGACTAAGTCAAAGAGTGAATCAAGTGATCAACACACAAAGCGTACAAGATGTACCGAGAGGGATCAAGTGATCCCATGGTATGGTAAGCATTGTCCATTACACTTTGTGTACTAACCCATGTTCCTTGTGAGAGTTCTTTGTGGGGTTAGGCATATTTCCATGGGATTGCATCAAGAGGAAGATCCCATACAACCCATGTAAGATGACATCAAGTGGTGATCATTATCAAGGTTGAGGTGTGCAAGTTCAAGTGAAGCATCACAGAGAGATCTGGCTTGAAGCTTGCCGTCCATTGTGGTGTCAATGGACTTGTGAAGATGTGCCGAAGAGTAGCTCACCCATAGTGAAGTATGGGGGAGCAATCATCTAGTCTTCATCAAGCCAACGGATTCAAGAAAGGTGGTCCATCTTGAGGAGCCATTGTGGTGTCAATGGACTTGTGAAGATGTGCCGAAGAGTAGCTCACCCATAGTGAAGTATGGGGGAGCAATCATCTAGTCTTCATCAAGCCAACGGATTCAAGAAAGGTGGTCCATCTTGAGGAAGTCAAGATCGTCATCATCTAGCTCAAGTGGACTTTGCGCAAGGCTAAGGTTTGACCGTGATAGGGTTTTCTATTTTACCGGTCTCATAGTGGTAGTTGGGAGACTGGGTTATAGGGTAGGTAACCGTGCTATCAAGGGGGCTCTCAAGTGAGTAGCTTGATCGCATCGTTCGTTGAGAGCTCAAACCATTGCATTCTTTGCATCATCATCTTTCTTGGTTCTTGGTTGGTTTTTTCTTTGAGGTTTCTTGAGCTTATGGTCAACTTCATGACTAGCTCAAGTTCATTGAAAACGGAGTCCATATGCATATTCTATGATGTTTTCGATGTTGGAGTTATTGCCGATTCTTCATTGTAAGAGGTTCCTCATATCTTCTCCTTTGGCATTCTTTTACTGTCTCTTCTTAAGAAAACCAGTAGCTGTTGGATAGCTCTTGTCAGCCTGAATCCAACAAGCTTGAGTTTGCTCAATTCGGAGCTCGCTTGCAGAAGTTGTGACAATTCTTGTGTTGTTGTTCTGAGGTTTGTGGTAGTACCGCTCCTCCGAGCGGTAGTACCGCTCCCCCGAGCGGTAGTACCGCAAGTGGCACGGAAGTAATTTTTTACTTCCGCCCCGAGGGCGGTAGTACCGCATGTTGCACGGATGTAATTTTTTACATCCGCCCTGCTGCGGTAGTACCGTGATTCCTGCATGGTACTACCATGCGGACTTTTTTTGCACAGTTTCCTATGCAGAGGTTGGCACGGAAGTAATTTTTTTACTTCCGTGCGCCTCCAGTACCTGCCTCTGCCGAGCCGTGCGGTAGTACCGCACGTGCTCGCGGTAGTACCGCACGTGCTCGCGGTAGTACCGCACGTGCTCGCGGTAGTACCGCACGTGCTCGCGGTAGTACCGCTGTGGCGGTCCTACCGCTAGCGCCGTAGTGCTATTTGGCCAGAGCCAAGTACTTCCGCACAAGCGGTAGTACCGCACTGCCCTGCGGTAGTACCGTAAGCCATCATGGTAGTACCGTGGGTTCTGCAGTACTACCGTAATGTGCGGGGCTGGCAAGTGGGTAACGGTTGGATTTTTTCCCACCTATAAAAGGGGGTCTTCTTCCCCATTGAACCTTATCCTTGGAGCTCGTGTTCTTTCCCCATTGTTGACCTTCTTTGAGCTTGCTATCTCTCAATCCCTCCAATGATTCTTGCTCCTTTTTGTGGGAAAATAGAGAGGAGACCTAGATCCACATTTCCACCAATCACTTTCTCCTCTAAGTGAGGGGAACCCCTTGGATCTAGATCTTTGAGTTCTTCGTGTTCTTCTTCGTTCTTCCTCTCATTTCCTCCCTAGCATTAGTTGCTTTGTTAGGATTTGGGAGAGAAGGACTTGGGCACTCAGTGTTCCCTTGCCATTGCATTTGGTGCATAGGTTTGAGTTCTCCACGGTGATACGTGGAAGTGAGAAGTTGAGAAGCTATTACTCTTGGGTGTTTAAGCACCCTAGAGCTTGTTCATCTTGGGTGCTTTGGTGCCCTAGACGGTTGGTGGTGCCTCGGAGCTCAATCATTGTGGTGCAAAGCTCCGGGCAAGCTTCGGGGTCTCCAATTAGGTTGTGGAGATTGCCTCGAGCATTTGAGGTCACCTTGGAGCCACAATCCATTGTGGTGAAGCTTCGTGGTGTCGTTGGGAGCCTCCAATCAAGTTGTGGAGATTGCCCCAACCTTGTTTGTACGGGTTCGGTGACCACCCTCAAGGGTCCCTTAGTGGAATCACGGCATCTTGCATTGTGCGAGGGCGTGAGGAGATTACGGTGGCCCTAGTGGCTTCTTGGGGAGCATTGTGCCTCCACACCGCTCCGAACGGAGATTAGCATCCACAAGGGTGTGAACTTCGGGATACATCGTCGTGTCCGCGTGCCTCGGTTATCTCTTACCCGAGCCCCTTTACTTATTCACTTTACTTTGTGATAGCCATATTGTTTCTTGTTATATATCTTGCTATCACTTAGTTGTCTATCTTGCTTAGCATAAGTTGTTGGTGCACATAGGTGAGCCTAGTTGTTTTAGGTTTTGTGCTTGACTAATTAAACGATAGTTTATTCCGCATTTGTTCAAGCCTAAACCGTAATTATTTTAAATTGCCTATTCACCCCCCCCTCTAGGCGACATCCACGTCCTTTCAGTAGCCTTCTTGTTGTCGTCCACCACCGGCTCCACCGCATCATCTACAATCTTCTCCTCGGTGCCCTGAACACCAGCTCAACTGCATCGTGGTTGTCCTCCGGCGCTACCACGAGGCTTGTTGGGCATGAGGAGGCCTTACGAGCATGCACTTTACCCATTTGGCCCTCAGAGCAGGATCGCCGGACTCGGCCTGGTCCATGGCCTTGTGGAGTATGTCCAGTGACATAGCGCTTTTCACTGGGTCAGGTATCATCGTCTTCAACTCTGTACGTGGAAGGAGTCGGTCGAGAGGAGTCATACGAGCGCCCATATGAGCGCAAGTGCTCGTATGAAGCAACGTCGATCGTCATTTGTCCCCCTGAAATATACACAAATTCTTCTGGTTTGTTTTGGTTCTTTTAAAACTTCCTTATCTCGTGATTACCTGCAATTCTCACCTCTTATGTACAATACCATTGCCTCTTCTTTCATCAAAACTAACGAACCAATCTAGCCCAAGTCTTTGTGAGTTTTGGAATGTCTGAAGCAATGGACCGGTCAGGGGGGATTATCCAATTACTTAATGCTTTGTCTGGTCATTTTCTCAAGAACAACAAAATCTTGGTATTTTCTATAATGGACTAACATATAAATCTAGGAACTACCTAAATAGTTGTGTTGATTGTGTTTTTAAGGAAAGAATAGTTGAATAGGCTCAGGAATTATTGAATAACTTATTGAGAAATGCCAACAATTGGATACTTCCCGAACCACCTCCTAAGTCAACTCCGATGAAAAGAGATATTCTATTCCTCAGTCCAGAATATATGCAAGAATCCAATAAATCTATGAAGGAAAAAGGTACTAAATCTGAAGATGTTAAGAATTTGTCACCTATTGATGAAATACATGGACTCGACACTCTGATACAGGTAGTAGAGGTACATTATCCCTGTAAATTTGGTGAAGGTGATATTCCTTATGATAAAAAACAAGTGTAGGGGATTGCTTGTAGCCTTGTTTGATAAATAAGAGTGTCGAACCCAACGAGGAGTTAAAGGCAGAACAAATATCCCCTCAAGTTCTGTCGACCATCGATACAACTCCACACACACTTTAACATTTGCTTTACCTAGAACAAGTATGAAACTACTTTGCGGGAATAAAACTAGAAGTACTTTGTAGAGGTAAAGATAGTTTTGCAAGACAATAAAGAATGTGGAAACAAATGTTAGGTGCTGTTTTAATAAATTAACAAGAAAGCAAATATAGTGAGTGTGGAAAAGTGGTGATAGGATTTGCGAGATTGTCCTAGGAAATTGATAACTAGACCGGTAATCATTATTGCAGTTTTATATGAGGGAGAGGCATGAGCTAACATACTTTTCATACTTGGATCATATGCACTTGATTGGAACTCTAGCAAGCATCCACAACTACCAAAGATCATTAAGGTAAAACCCAAACATAGCGTTAATTATCAAGTCGCCTTTACTGCCATACGCAACAACCCCCTTACTCGGGTCTGTGTATTCTGTCACTCACGCGACCCACCATAAGTGAATCATGAACATATTGCAACACCCTACAGCGGGGATCCCTCACATTCGCGTGACATGGCAGGCACCATAGGACATTACCAAAATAAGACATACAAATCATGCCAACCATGACCATCAATTAGCCCATATGAGAAAACAGATCTACTCAAACATCATAGGACAACCACATATAATTGAAAAATAATATACAGAGTTGAGCACCATCTTTAAGTAGAGATTACAACGGGGAAGAGAGGTGTTACACTGCTGCATAGAGGGGGAGATAGTTGGTGTTGACGGTGGCAAAGTTGTTGGTGTAGATCGCCGTCATGATGATTGCCCCAACAATGTACCGGCGCCACCGGGAGAGAGGGGGAGAGAGCCCCCTCCTTATTATTCTTCCTTGCCCCCCAAGATGGTAGGAGAGTTCCCCTTCTGGTCCATGGCCTCCATGGCGGCAGAGGGATAGGAGCCCCTCCGAGATTTGATCTCCCTCTCCGTTCTCTTCTGTTTCGCATTCATGTTTTCTGGTCGAAAACCGTTTCTTATATTCCCGAAGATCCATAACTTCGATCAGGCTTTTGAGGGGATTTTTACCTGAAAATTACCTTCCTTGAGCCCGAAGGTGAGCTCCAACCGACTTACGAGCAGGGCACAACCCATCACCACATGCTTGGGCCCCTGGGCCCGCCCTGGTGTCTTGTGGTGGCTGTGGGCCCCCGTTTGCGTCGATTCCACCTCCCAAAATTCACAAATATTCCAAAATAATTCTTCGTACTTTTTTACGCCCGTTTGGACTTTGTTTGATATGGAATTTCTATGAAACAAAACACACAAAAAAATAGGAACTGGCATTGGATCAATATGTTAGTCCAATAAATCATATAAAATGGTTCCAAAAATATGTGAAAGTTGTATAATAGTGGCATGAAACAATCAATAATTATAGATACGACGGAGAAGTATCAGCATCCCCAAGCTTAATTCCTGCTCGTCCTCGAGTAGGTAAATGAGAAAAAAGATATTTTTTATGTGGAATGCTACCTAGCATAATCTTGATCATATATCTAATCATGGCATGAATATTAAGACACAAGTGATTCAAAGCAATAGTCTAGTTTTGACATGAAGACTTTAATACTCAGGCATCCCAGCAAACAATCATGTCTTTCAAAATATCAAGGCTAAAGAACGCTATCCCTACAAAATCATATAGCCTTTTAATGCTCTGTCTTCTTAACACAAAGTATAAATCATGTATTACCCCGGTGTCAGCCAAGAAATTGGTTCATAATTTTAAATCCGCTTCAGCATTTTCAAGTCTCACGCAATACCTGAGCGCAAGCCATGGATATAGCACTATGGGTGGAATAGAGTATGATGATAGGGGGTAAATATAGAGAAGACAAAAAGGTAAGAAAGTCTCACATCAAAGCGGCTAATCCACGGGCTATGGAGATGCCCATCAATTGATACCAATGTGAGGAGTAGGGATTGCCATGCAATAGATTCACTGAGAGCAATAAGTGTATGAAAGCTCAATACGAAAACACGTATAGCTCGGGGATGTCTCCTCCTTCTTGATCCAGCAAGGGGGAGGATAAGTTGACGGAGAGCTCTGGCAGCACGACAGCGTGGTGGCGGTGGAGCTCGTGGTTCTCTAGCAGAGCTTCGCTAAGCACTATGGAGGAGGAGGAGGTGTAGGAGGGGGAGGGCCGCGCCAGGGGCAAGGGCTGTCCGTCTTCCCTCCCACCTCCCCTCTATTTATAGGTTGAAGGGGAGAGGGGGCCGGGCCCCCTAGATCCATCTAGAGGGGGGCGGCGGCCAAGGGGGGGCTTGCCCCCCAAGTTGGTGGGAGGCGTCCCCACCCCTTTGGGTTCCCAACGCTAGGCGCTTTGGACCTGGGGGGCACACTAGCCCACTAGGATGCTGGTTCCCACCCATATTCAGCCCACATGGTACTCCGGGGTAGGTGAACCCTCCCGGTGGACCCCCAGAACCCTTTTGGAGGTCCTGATACAATACCGATAAACCCCGAAACCTTTCCGGTGACTAAAACTGGACTTCCCATATACAAATCTTCACCTCCAGACTATTTTGGAACTCCTCGTGACGCCAGGGATCTCATCCAGGACTCTGAACAACTTTCGTTAACCACATAAAATTCCCATTACAACTCTAGCGTCATCGAACCTTAAGTGTGTAGACCCTACGGGTTCGGGAACTATGCAGACATGACCGAGACACCTCTCAGGACAATAACCAATAGCGGGATCTGGATACCCATATTGGCTCCCACATGTTCCATGATGATCTCATCGGATGAACCACGATATCGAGGATTCAATGAATCCCGTATACAATTCCGTTTGTCCATCGGTATGTTACTTGCTCGAGATTCGATCGTCGGTATCCCTATACCTTGTTCAATCTCATTACCGGCAAGTCTCTTTACTCATTTTGTAACACATGATCCCGTGAATAACTCCTTAGTCACATTGAGCTCATTATGATGATGTATTACCGAGTGGGCCTAGAGATACCTCTCCATCACATGGAGTGACAAATCCCTGTCTCGATTCGTGCCAACCCAACAGACACTTTTGGAGACACCTGTAGTGCACCTTTATGGTCACCCAGTTACATTGTGACGTTTGATACACCCAAAGTATTCCTACAGTATCCGGGAGTTGCACAATCTCATGGTCTAAGGAAATGATACTTGACAATAGAAAAGCTGTAGCAGACAAACTACACGATCTTGTGCTATGCTTCGGATTGGGTCTTGTCCATCACATCATTCTCCTAATGATGTGATCCCGTTATCAATGACATCCAATGTCCATTGTTAGGAAACCATGACCATCTATTGATCAATGAGATAGTCAACTAGAGGCTCACTAGGGACATTGTGTGGTCTATGTATTCACACATGTATTATGGTTTCCGGTTAATACAATTATAACATGAACAATAGACAATTATCATGAACAAGGAAATATAACAATAACCATTTTATTATTGCCTCTAGGGCATATTTCCAACAGTCTCGCCACTTGCACTAGAGTCAATAATCTAGTTATATTGTGACGAATCGAGCACCCATAGAGTTCTGGTGCCGATCATGTTTAGCTCGTGAAAGAGGTTTAGTGAACGCATCTGCGACATGCAGATCCATATGTACTTTACAAATATCTATATCTCCATCCTGAATGTAACCACGAATGGAGTTGAAGCGGCGCTTGATGTGCTTGGTCTTCTTGTGAAACCCGGGCTCCTTGGCAATGGCAATAGCTCCAGTGTTGTCACATAAGAGAGTCATCGGGCCCGACGCATTGGGAATCACACCTAGGTCGGTGATGAACTCCTTCATCCAGACTCCTTCCTGCGCTGCTTCCTAAGCAACTATGTACTCCGCTTCACATGTAGACACCGCCACGACGCTTTGCTTGAAACTGCACCAGCTGACTGCCCCACCATTCAAAATATACACATATTCGGTTTGTGACTTAGAGTCATCCGGATCTGTGTCGAAGCTAGCATTGACATAACCCTTTACGACAAGCTCTTCGGCACCTCCATAAACGAGAAACATATCCTTAGTCCTTTTCAGGTACTTAAGGATATTTTTGACCGTTGTCCAGTGTTCCATTCCGGGATCACTTTGGTACCTCCCTACCAAACTTATGGCAAGGTTCATATTATGTCTGGTACACAACATGTCATACATAATAGAGCCTATGGCTGAGGCATACGGGACGACACTCATCTTTTCTCTATCTTCTGCCAGGTCGGGCATTGAGCTGTGCTCAATCTCACACCTTGCAATACAGGTAAGATCCCTTTCTTGAACTGATCCATATTGAACTTCTTCAATATCTTGTCAAGGTATGTGCTTTATGAAAGACCAATGAGGCGTCTCGATCTATCTCCATAGATCTTGATGCCTAATATGTAAGCAGCTTCTCCAAGGTCCTTCATTGAAAACAGTTATTCAAGTAGGTATTTATGCTTTCCAAAAGTTCTATATCATTTCCCATCAACAATATGTCATCCACGTATAAAATGAGAAATGCTACAGAGCTCCCACTCACTTTCTTGTAAATACAGGCTCCTCCATAAGTCTATGTAAACCCAAATGCTTTGATCCCCTCATCAAAGTGAATGTTCCAACTCCGAGATGCTTGCACCAGCCCATAGATGGAGCGCTGGAGCTTGCATACCTTATCAGCATTCTTAGGATCGACAAAACCTTCCAGCTGTATCATATACAATTCTTCCTTAAGGAAGCCGTTAAGGAATGTCCTTTTGACGTCCATTTGCCATATCTCATAATCATAAAATGCGGCAACTGCTAACATGATTCGTACGGACTTCAGGATCACTACGGGTGAGAAAGTCTCATTGTAGTCAACTCCTTGAACTTGTCGATAACCCTTAGCGACAAGCCGGGCCTTATAAATGGTCACATTACCATCTGTGTCAATCTTCTTCTTAAAGATCCATTTATTTTCTGTGGCTTGCCGATCATCGGGCAAGTCCACCAAAGTCCATACTTTGTTCTCATACATGGATCCTATCTCGGATTTCATGGCTTCAAGCCATTTGTTTGAATCCGGGCCTGCCATGGCTTCTTCATAGTTTGAAGGTTCACCGTTGTCTAACAACATGATTTCCAGGACAGGGTTGCCATATCACTCTGGTGTGGAACGTATACTCGTGGACCTACGAAGTTTAGTAGTAACTTGATCCGAAGTTTCATGATCATCATCATTAACTTCCTCTCTAGTCGGTGTAGGCACCATAGAAACATTTTCCTGCGCTACGCTACTCTCCAATTCGAGAGGGGGTACAATTACCTCATCAGGTTCTACTTTCCTCCCACTTACTTCTTTCGAGAGAACTCTTTCTCTTGAAATAATCCATTCTTGGCAACAAAGATCTTGCCTTCGTATCTGAGATAGAAGGTATACCCAATAGTTTCCTTAGGCTATCCTATGAAGACGCACCTTTCTGATTTGGGTTCGAGCTTTTCAGGTTGAAGTTTCTTGACATAAGCATTGCATCCCCAAACTTTCAGAAACGACAGCTTAGGTTTCTTCCCAAACCATAATTCATACGGTGTCATCTCAACGGATTTAGACGACGCCCTATTTAAAGTGATTGCGGCAGTCTCTAATGCATATGCCCTAAATGATAGCGGTAAATCAGTAAGAGACATCATAGATCGCACCATATCCAATAGAGTGTGATTATGATGTTCAGACACACCATTATGCTGAGGTGTGCCAGGCGGCGTCAGTTGTGAAACAATTCCACATTTCCGTAAGTGCGTGCCAAACTCGTGACTCAAATATTCTCCTCCACGATCAGATCGTAGGAACTTCATTTTCTTGTCACATTGATTCTCTACCTCACTCTAACATTCCTTGAACTTTTCAAAGGTCTCAGACTTGTGTTTCATTAAGTAGACATACCCATATCTTCTTAAGTCATCAGTGAGGGTGAGAACATAACAATAGCCACCGCAAGCCTCAATGCTCATTGGACCGCATACATTGGTATGTATTATTTCCAACAAGTTGGTTGCTCGCTCCATTGTTTCGGAGAACTGAGTCTTAGTCATCTTGCCCATGAGGCATGGTTCGTTCATGTCAAATGATTCATAATCAAGAGACTCCAAAAGTCCATCTACATGGAGTTTCTTCATGCGTTTGACACCAATATGACCAAGGCGGCAGAGCCACAAGTATGTGGGACTATCATTATCAACCTTACATCATTTGGTATTCACACTATGAATATGTGTAACATCACATTTGAGATTCAATAAAAATAAACCATTGACCAGTGGGGCATGACCTTAAACATATCTCTCATATAAATAGAACAACCATTACTCTTGGATTTAAATGAGTAGCCATCTCGCATCAAACAAGATCCAGATACAATGTTCATGTTCAAAGCTGGTACTAAATAACAATTATTGAGGTTAAACTAATCCCGAAGGTAGATATAGAGGTAGCGTGCCGACGATGATCACATCGACCTTGGAACCATTCCCAACGCGCATTGTCACCTCGTCCTTCGCCAGTCTCCGCTTATTCCGTAGCTCCTGTTTGAGTTACAAATGTGAGCAACCGCACCGGTATCAAATACCCAGGAGCTACCACGAGCGCTAGTAAGGTACACATCAATAACATGTAGATCGTATATACCTTTGACATTACCGGCCTTCTTATCCGTTAAGTACTTGGGGCAGTTCCGCTTCTAGTGACCGGTTCCCTTGCAATAAAAGCACTCAGTCTCAGGCTGGGGTCCATTCTTGGGCTTCTTCCCGGCAACTGATTTACCGGGTGCGGCAACTGCTTTGCCATCCTTCTTGAAGTTCTTCTTACCCTTGCCTTTCTTGAAACTAGTGGTCTTATTCACCATCAACACTTGATGTTCCTTTTTGATCTCCACCTCCGCTGATTTCAGCATCGAATATAACTCAGGAATGGACTTCTCCATCCCTTGCATATTGAAGTTCATCACAAAGCTCTTGTAGCTAGGTGGAAGCGGCTAGAGGATTCTTTCAATAACCGAGTCATGCGAAAGATTAACTCCGAGCTGAGACAAGCGGTTGTGCAACCCAGACATTTTGAGTATGTGCTCGCTCACAGAACTATTTTCCTACATCTTACAACTGAAGAACTTGTCGGAGACTTCATATCTCTCGACCCGAGCATGAGCTTGGAAAACCATTCTCAGCTCTTGGAACATCTCATATGCTCCGTGTTGCTCAAAACGCTTTTGGTGCCCCGGTGCTAAGCTGTAAAGCATGCCGCATTGAACCAGGGAGTAATCATCACTACACGACTGCCAGACGTTCATAACATCTTGAGTTGCTGGGAAAATGGGTGCATCACCTAGCGGTGCATCAAGGACATATGCTTTCTTGGAAGCTATGAGGATGATCCTCAAGTTACGAACCCAGTCCGTATAGTTGCTTCCATCATGTTTCAGCTTTGTTTTCTCTAGGAACGCGTTGAAGTTGAGGGCAACATAAGCATGGGCCACTGGATCTACAAGATGGATTGTAAAGACAATTTTATACTAAGTTCATAATAATTAAGTTCATATAATCAAATTATTTAATGAACTCCCACTCGGATAGATATCCTTCTAGTTATCTAAGTGATACATGGTCCATATCGACTAGGCCATGTCCGATCATCATGTGAGACGGACTAGTCATCAATGGTGAACATCTCCATGTTGATCGCATCTACTATACCACTCATGTTCGACCTTTCGGTCTCTCATGTTCCGAGGCCATGTCTGTACATGCTAGGTTCGTCAAATCAACCTAAGTGTTTCGCGTGTGTAAATATGGCTTACACTCGTTGTATGCGAACGTTAGAATCTATCACACCCGATAATCACGTGGTGCTTCAAAACAACGATCCTTCGCAATGGTGCACACTTAGGGGGGACACATTTCTTGAAATTTTAGTGAGGAATCATCTTATTTATGCTACCATTGTTCTAAGCAAATAAGATGTAAAAACATGATAAACATCACATGCAAATCATAAAGTGACATGATATGGCCAATATCATCTTGCGCCTTTGATGTCCATCTTCGTGGTGCGGCATGATCACCATCGTCACCGGCACGACACGATGATCTCCATCATCATGTCTTCATGAAGTTTTCTCGCCAACTATTACTTCTACTACTATGGCTAATGGTTAGCAATAAAGTAAAGTAATTACATGGCGTTTTTGATTGACACACATGTCATACAATAAATTAAGACACCTCCTATGGCTCCTGCCGGTTGTCATACTCATCGACATGCAAGTCGTGATTCCTATTACAAGAACATGATCAATCTCATACATGACATATATTTCATCACATCCTTTTGGCCATATCACATCACATAGCATACCCTACAAAAAGAAGTTAGACGTCCTCTAATTGTTGTTGCAAGTTTTACGTGGCTGCTATGGGTTTCTAGCAAGAGCGTTTCTTACCTAGCAAAAGCCACAACGGTGATATGCCAATTGCTATTTACCCTTCATAAGTGCCCTCTTCATCGAATCTGATCCGACTAAAGTGGGAGAGACAAACACCCGCTAGCCACCTTATGCAACAAGTGCATGTCACGCATTGGAACCAGTCTCACGTAAGCGTACCTATAAAGTCGGTCTGGGCTGCTTCATCCCATAATCCTTTATAGCCACCCAATTACGTTGTGATGTTTGGCACACCCAAAGTATTCCTACGGTATCTGGGAGTTGCACAATTTCATGGTCTAAGGAAATGCTACTTGACATTAGAAAAGCTCTAGCAGACAAACTACACGATCTGGTGCTATGCTTAGGATTGGGTCTTGTCTATCACATCATTCTCCTAATAATGTGATCCCGTTATCAACGACATCCAATGTCCATGGTCAGGAAACCATGACCATCTATTGATCAACAAGCTAGTCAACTAGAGGCTCACTAGGGACATTATGTGGTCTATGTATTCACACATGTACTACGGTTTCCGGTGAATACAATTATAGCATGAACAATAGACAATTATCATGAACAAGGAAATATAATAATAACCATTTTATTATTGCCTCTAGGGCGTATTTCCAACAGAATTAGCATGCCCCTTCTCTCTTTGTCTCTCATTTTCTTTCCTTTTTTCTTAGTTTTCTTTTTTTTTTCTTTTTTCTTTGTCCGGAGCCTCATCCCGACTTGTGGGGAATCATAGTTTCCATCATCATTTCCTCACTGGGACATGCTGTAATAATGAGTAATGATGATCATCACACTTGTATTTACTTACAACTCAACATTAGAACTCGATAGTAGTGCAAAGTATGACTCTATATGAATGCCTCTGACAGTATACTAGGATGTGCAATGATCTAGCATAGCAAAGATATCAAAAATGGACAAACCATGGAAACATCATCCTAGCTATCTTACGATCATGTAAAGCAATATGACAATTAATGCTCAAGTCATTAAAACGGAAGCAGTGGAAGTTGCATGGCAATATATCTCGGAATGGATATAGAAATGCCATAATAGGTAGGTATGGTGGCTGTTTTGAGGAAGATATAATAAGACTTATGTGTGATAAGCGTATCATATCACGGGGTTTGGATGCACCGACGAAGTTTGCACCGACTTTCGAGGTGATAAAGGGCAATGCACAGTACCATAGAGGCTAGCAAATTGTGGAAAGGTAAGAGTGCGTATAATCCATGGACTCACATTAGTCATAAAATAACTCATACACTTATTGCAAAATTTTATTCGCCCTTGAAGCAAAGTATTACTACGCATGCTCCTAGGGGGAGGTTGGTAGGAGTTAACCATCGCGTGCCCCTGACCTTCACACAAAGATAGGCAATCAAGGATAAATTGTGCTCCAACTTCCTAGCATAACAGGAGACTACACATGCATGCTTCGGGAATCACAAACCTTAACACCAATATCTTGCTAAACACGATCATCCACTAGTACTCCCACATATTATCATCTCTATATCGCAAAACTATTGCAAGGATCAAACATATTATATTCAGTGATCCATAAGTTTTATGTAGGATTTTGTGACTAACCATGTGAATGTTCAATTCCCGTTGACTCTCTAAACAGATATAAGTGAAGCAAGATAGGTTAATTCTTTCTACAAAAGACCATGCTCTAATAAATATAAGTGAAGCAAAAGAGCATTCTACAAATAACGATTTTCTATGTGAAGAGAAACATGCAATCCAAACTTCAAATGATATAAGTGAAGCACATGAAGCATTCTATAAAGCCATACTCAAAAGATATAAGTGAAGTGCAATAAGCATTTTATAAATCAACCATGGACTATCTCATACCAGCATGGTGCATGAAATAAAAGTGAAAACTAAACACAAAAGACGTTCCAAGATTTACACATATCACATGAACGAAACGAAAACAAAAAAATATTGATAATTGTTGAAGAAATATGGGATGCCTTCCGGGGCATCCCCAAGCTTAGAAGCTTAGACGCTCAAACTCTTGCCTCTCCTCCTTCTCCGCATATCAAGACCGCCTCGATCTTTGAACACTTCATCCACACAAAACTTAATAGAAGATTGGTGAGATCCGTTAGCATAATAAAGCAAATTACTAATTTTAAGTACTATTGAAAACCCATTCATATTTTATATTTGCATTATCCCTGTTGTATTATAACTTCTCCATGGCTTATATCACCAAGAAAATCAATAGTTTCATCAAAACAAGCAAAACAATGCATCAAAAGCAAAATCTGTGATAAACAGGACATTCTGTAGTAATCCTGATTTTGACCATACTTCTATAACTCCAAAAATTCTAAAAAATTAGGAGAAAATAATTTTTATAGCAATACTGTCTAAAAAATTCAGAAACTTCTAACATTCGAGTAAAAAAATGTAAATTCACGTACTACAGCCAAAATTTCTATTTTTACACCACATATACCAACAAGCAATATAATCATCCAAAAGGCAAATCTTGGCGCATTATTTTTATAATACAATGGATTTGTACAAGGGGTTAATTATTTTTTTGAAATTTTTTTGCGATTAAGATTCACAAACTTTCCATGGGCATGAACAAAAGTTCAAGGACGTCCCCCATTTCCACGATGTTCGTCCCTCTCACTTTCACTTTTCTTTTTGTGAAGTTCTATATTTTTTGTTTTTAAACAATATAAAAGCACATAATGACCCACGAGTATAGGGATCTATCGTAGTCCTTTCGATAAGTAAGAGTGTTGAACCCAATGAGGAGCAGAAGGAAATGACAAGCGGTTCCTACTAGGATATTTCTACAAGCACTGAAATTATCGGTAACAGATAGTTTTGTGATAAGATAATTCGTAACAGGTAGCAAGTAACAATTGTAACAAAGGTGCAGCAAGGTGTCCCAATCCTTTTTATAGCAAGCCTGGACAAACTCTTATATAAAGCAAGGCGCTCCCGAGGATACATGGGAATTTCTGTCAAGCTAGTTTTCATCATGCTCATATGATTCACGTTCGTTACTTTGATAATTTGATATGTGGGTGGAACGGTGCTTGGGTGCTGCCCTTACTTTGACAAGACTCCCACTTATGATTAACCCCTCTCTCAAGCATCTGCAGCTACGAAAGAAGAATTAAGATAAATCTAACCATAGCACAAAACATGTGGATCCAAATCAGCCCTTTATGAAGCAACACATAAACTAGGGTTTAAGCTTCTATCACTCTAGCAACCCATCATCTAATTATTACTTAACAATGCCTTCCTATAGGCCCAAATAATGGTGAAGTGTCATGTAGTCGATGTTCACATGACACCACTAGAGGATAGACAACATTCATCTCATCAATATATCGAACGAATACCAAATTCACATGATTACTTATAACAAGACTTATCCCATGTCCTCAGGAACAAACGTAACTACTGACAAAGCATATTCATGTTCATAAGCAGAGAAGTATTAATGATGATCAAGGATCTGAACATATGATCTTCCACCAAGTAAACCAACTAGCATCAACTACAAGGAGTAATCAACACTACTAGCAACCTACGGGTACCTATCTGAGGTTTTGAGACAAAGATTGGATACAAGATATGAACTAGGGTTTGGAGAGGAGATGGTGCTGATGAAGATGTTGATGTAGATTGACCCCCTCTCAATGAGAGGATCGTTGGTGACGACGATGGCTTCGATTTCCCCCTCCCGAGGGAAGTTTCCCCGGCAGAATAGCCCTACCGGAGCTCTAGATTGGTTCTGTCCAAGTTCCGCCTCGAGACGGCGGCGCTTTGTCCCGAAATCTCTCTTATGACTTTTTCCAGGTCAAAACCCTCAATATAGCAGAAGATGGGCATCGGAGGGCTGCTAGGTGGGCCACAAGCCTCAGGGGCGCGCCTAGGGGGGTAGGGCGCGCTTTGTAGGCTTGTGTCTGCCTGGTGGGCCCCCTGATGTATTTCTTTCGCCCTATATTTTTTATGTATTCCAAAATAATTCTCTGTAGATTTTTAGGACTTTTGAACTTGTGCAAAATAGGTATATCAGATTTGCTCCTTTTCCAGTCCAGAACTCCACCTGCCGGCATTCTCCCTCTTCATGTAAACCTTGTAAAATAAGAGAGAAAAGGCATAAGTATTGTACCAAAATGTGTAATAACATCCCATAATGCAATAAATATCAATATAAAAGCATGATGCAAAATGGACGTATCGACTCCCCCAAGCTTAGACCTCGCTTGTCCTCAAGCGAAAGCCGAAATTGATAAATATGCCCACATGTTTAGAGACAGAGGTGTCGATAAGATAAAATACGAACATGAAGGCATCATGGTCCTCTTTAGAACATCAACATATATTGACATATAATTTCTTATGCTAAAGTAACAATTCATTCATAATGGTAAAGTACGAATCTAGAACTCTATTGAGAACCGACAAACTATGATCTCAGTCATTGAACAATTTCAGTTTATCATAATGTAGGAAAGAGTCAACATAAGAGCTTGTAAAGCAAATCCACATACTCAATCATCTTTTAGTCTTCCACAATTGCTAACACTCACGAGGTACCTATGAGGTCAAAGCTTCAATTGGACACACAGAAAGATATGGGCTTATAGTATTGCCTCCCAACTATTTACCTCAAGGGTAATGTCAATAGTAATAACTCATGCTCGTCCACTTCCGAGTGGATATATGTGTCTAGATCATTCCCCAACACGTGACGCTTGCCGGAAGATAAAGGCAAAAATAGAGAAAGTGATGGAGATCACCACGACTCTTGCATAAAGGTAAGTACTAGAAAAGAAAAGTAACAGATAGGCCCTTCGCAGAGGGATGCAGAGGTTGTCATGCGCTTTTATAGTTGGATGCACAATCCCTTAATGCAAAAGAACGTCACTTTATATTGCCCCTTGTGATAGAGAATTTTATTATGTAGTCTGTAGCTTTTATTTCTTCCCAATCACAAGTTCGTATAAAGTTTATTTTCCTCACACTAATAGATCACACATATTTAGAGAGCAATTTTTATTGCCTGCAGCGATGACAACTTACTTGAAGGATCTTATTTGATCCATAGGTAGGTATGGTGGACTCTCATGGCAAAACTGGGTTGAGGTGTTCGGATGCGCAAGTAGTATCTGTACTTGGTGCGGAAGTTTTGTCTGATATGAGGTAGAAGCAAGCGACACATGTTGAGGGATCTATAACAATATAACTTCTATTCGGAAATAAGCAAACATAAACCATTATGTTGTCTTCCTTGTCCAACATAAACTTCTTAACATATAATATTTTAATGAGTGCTCACAATCATAAAAGATGTCCAAGATAATATATTTATACGTGAACCTCTTTTTCTTTATTACTTCCTTTTAATTGCCCCAATGGCCAACAACTATGTTTGTCAACCCACAACAGGTTTCAATCGACATACTTCTTGTATGTGAAGTCATCACCCCCCATAAGATCATCATATATACTCTTTGCTTTTATTCTATACTTCTTTCTACTTCATCTTTCTCAAGGTCAAGATCATACCAAACAAGCAAAGCCCTCAACTCAAAAGCACTTTTTATTATATAACTCTCGGACTTGCTTACATAGGAGGAACCATAACGCAAAAACTCAAAACTAGATCACACAAAAACTTTATTCTACTAGATCAAGATATAACCAAAAGGATTGAACTAAGAAAAGATGATAAAAATAAAAATAAAAATAAAAGATGTGATGGTGATACGATACCGGGGCACCTCCTCCAAGCTTGGCTCAAGCCAAGGGGAGTGCCCATACCCATGTGTTTAGTTGTCTTGTTTCGGAGGTGGTGATGTTGGAGTTGTTGATAAGGTTGGGAGCTTGTCTAGTTTCCTCCTAAGCATAAAATTCTGTCCCCTCATATCATCCACCTCCTGCTCGAGCTTCAATATCCTTTGACATAATTCTTCCTTGCTCTCCTGCAGGAAACGAGAAGGGACAAATTGAACCTTGGGTTTTCGCCTGGTGTTTGGAAGGCTTGATTTCTTGAAATCCACGTGCATATCTCCTAGCTGAGGCCGGGGATCCTCTTCTTCATCCGAGATCTCTTCCTCGTACTTGTATTCTTGTTCTCCTCTGAGAACAATCCATAAGGATCCAAGTCCCCGTAGAGCTTGGGATTGGAAAGATAATGCGATATATATCTCTCCCCATCAGAATCTTGGGACGACATATTGCTCCAAATCTGCTACAAAAACAACTCATAGAGAAAATAGGAGGTATTGTCGTGATACGAGAGTCAAAACCTTCGGGAGATTATATAATGAATTTTTACCGTCCCAAAGGAGTATACCACAAGAAAACGGAGTCCGGAAGGTGCACGAGGTGGCCACAAGCCCCTGGGGCGCGCCCAGGGGGTAGGGCGCCCCCTATAGGCTTGTCACCTCCTCGTGCACTATTCGGACTACTTTAAATTTTCCTAATTTTAAAATATTCCAAAACAGATAAAAATTTCCATTGGGAAAGTTCTAGAGTCTATTTCCTTACCGTACCACATACCTATTCCTTTTTGGAGTCTGAAACGTTCCAGTAAGTCTCCCTAATGTACTCCTTCGGAGTTATGGTATTGACGATATTGGTTTCAACACTTAAGGGAATACGTGAGATATAATATTTGATTCTTTGACCGTTCACCACCTTCGGGTTTGTGCCTTCGGCATTGTTAATCTTGATGGCACCAGAATGGTATACCTCCTCGATAATGTAAGGACCTTCCCATTTAGAGAGAAGTTTTCCTGCAAAAAATCTTAAACGAGAATTGTATAGCAAGACATGATCACGTACATTAAATTCACGCTTTTGTATCCTTCTATCATGCCATCTCTTAACCTTTTCTTTAAACAACTTGTCATTCTCATAGGCTTGGGTTCTCCATTCGTCAAGTTAGCTAATGTTAAATAACCTCTTCTCACCAGCAAGTTTGAAATCATAATTGAGCTCTTTGATTGCCCAATAAGCTTTATGTTCTAGCTCTAGAGGTAGGTGACATGCTTTACCATAAACCATCTTATACGGAGGCATAACCATATGGTTTTTGTAAGAAGTTCTATAAGCCCACAATGCATCATCAAGTTTCTTAGACCAATTCTTCCTAAATCAATTAACAGTCTTCTGCAAAATCAATTTAATTTCTCTATTGCTCAATTCTACTTGACCACTAGACCGAGGATGATAAGGAGATGCAATTCTATGATTAACATCATATTTAGCAAGCAATTTACGGAAATCAGCATGAATAAAGTGTGAACCACCATCAATCATCAAATATCTAGGGACCCCAAATCTAGCGAAAATAACTTCTTTAAACATTTTAATAGAAGTGTTATGATCAGCGCTACTAGTTGGGATAGCTTCTATGCACTTAGTAACATAATCAACAACAACTAGAATATGAGTATACCCGTTAGATTGTGGAAAAGGTCCCATATAATCAAAACCCCAAACATCAAATGGTTCAATAACAAGAGAGAAATTCATAGGCATTTCCTGATGTCTACTAATATTACCAATTCTTTGACATTCATCACAAGACAAGACAAACTTACGAGCATCCTTGAAGAGAGCAGGCCAATAAAACCTAGATTGTAGTACCTTATGTGCAGTTCTATATCCAACGTGGTGTCCTCCATAGGATTCAGAGTGACACTTGCGTAAGATATGTTCCTATTCATGCTCAGGTACACAACGTCTAATAATATCATCTACTCCTTCTTTATAACGGTGTGGATCATCCCAAAAGTAATGCCTTAAATCATAGAAGAACATTTTCTTTTGTTGGTAAGTGAAAGTAGGCGGTATAAATTTAGCAACAATGTAGTTGGCATAATCAGCATACCATGGAGCATTGTGTGAAGCATTTACGACAGCTAATTGTTCATGAGGAAAGCTATCATCAATAGGTAGTGGGTCATCAAGAACATTTTCTAACCTAGACAAGTTATCTGCCACAGGGTTATCGGCACCCTTTCTACAATAATATGCAAATCAAATTCTTGTAGCAGTAGGACCCACCTAATAAGTCTAGGTTTAGCATCTTTCTTTTCCATAAGTTACTTAATAGCAGCATGATCGGTGTGAACATTTATTTTGGAATCAACAATATAAGGTCTAAACTTATCACAAGCAAACATGACTGCTAAAAATTCCTTTTCAGTAGTAGCATAGTTTCTTTGAGCACTGTCTAGAGTTTTACTAGCATAATGGATAACATTTAATTTCTTATTGACTCTTTGTCCTAGAATAGCACCAACAACATAATCACTAGCATGCCCCATTAATTGCAAAAGGTAGGTTCCAGTCGGGTGGTTGAACAACAGGTGCGATAATCAAGGCATTCTTAAGAATTTCAAATTCTTCTACACAATCATCATCAAAAACAGATGGAACATCTTTTTGCAAAATATTTATGAGAGGCCTAGAAATCTTAGAGAAATCTTTGATAAACCTCCTATAGAAACCAGCATGACCAAGGAAACTTCTTGTACCTTTGATATCCGTAGGGCACGACATTTTTTCAATAGCATCAACTTTAGCTTTATCAACTTCAATACCTCTTTCGGAGATCTTGTGCTCCAAGACAATACCTTCATTAACCATAAAGTGGCACTTTTCCCAATTCAAGACAAGATTAGTTTATTCACAGCTCTACAAAACTCGGTCAAGGTTGCTCAAACAACAATCAAATGAAGTTCCGTAAACGAAAAAATCATCCATGAAAACCTCAAGAATCTTTTCACAAAAGTCAGAGAATATAGCCATCGTAAATCTTTGAAAGGCAGCAGGTGCATTGCATAAACCAAAAGGCAACATCTATAAGCAAAGGTACCGAAAGGGCAAGTAAAAGTCTTTTTTTCTTGATCCTGGCTTGATACAGGTATTTGAGAGAAACCAGAGTAACCATCTAAAAAGAAAAATGAGTATGTTTGGATAATCTTTCTAGCATTTGATCAATGGAAGGTAAAGGGTAATGATCTTTCTTAGTAGCTTTATTTAATTTCCTAAAATCAATTACCATTCTATAACCTATAACAATTCTTTGCAGGGTCAATTCATTTTTATCATTAGGCACAACGGTAATACCTCCCTTCTTAGGAACACAATGGACATGACTAACCCATCTACTATCAGCAACAGGATAAATTATACCTGCCTCCATAGGCTTTAGTATTTCTTTTCTTACCACTTCTTTCATCTTAGAGTTCAAACATCGTTGGTGATCAATAACTAGTTTGGCATCAGGCTCCATATTAATTTTATGCTGACATAGAGTGGGACTAATGCCCTTAAGATCATCAAGAGTATAACCAATAGCAGCACAATGCTTCCTCAGAGTTTTCAATAATCTCTTTTCTTCATGATCTGAAAGGTTAGCACTAATAATAATAGGATACATCTCCTTTTCGTCAAGATAAGCATATTTCAACATATCGGGTAATTGCTTGAGCTCAAACACGGGATCACCCTTGGGTGGAGGAGGATCCCCAAGTATTTCAACAGGTAAGTTGTGTTTCAAAATAGGATGCTGATAAAAAAATCCATCTATTTCATTCCTCTCATTCATATGCATATCATTTTCATGGTCTATCAAATATTGTTCTAAAGGATCAGTAGGAGGCACAACAATAGAAGCAAGACCAATAATTTCATATTTACTAGGAAATTCTTTGTCATGGGGTTGTCTACAAAATTTAGGGAAATTAAACTCATGAGACACATCCCAAAAACTCATAGTAACTGTTTCTTTCTCACAATCAATCCTAGCATTAACAGTATTCAAGAAGGGTCTGCCAAATATAATGGGACAAAAATTATCTTGTGGGGAACCAAGAACAAGAAAATCAATGTGATATTTTATTTTCCCACACAAGACCTCAACATCTCTAACAATCCCCATCGGTGCAATAGTGTCTCTATTAGCAAGCTTAATAGAAACATCAATTTCCTCTAGTTCAACTGGTGTAGTATCATGCATGATTTCTTTGTATAAGTAATAGGGAATTGCACTTACGCTAGCACCCATATCACACAATCCATGATAACAATGATCTCCTATTTTAACAGAAACAACAGTCACGCCGACAACCGGTCTATGTCTACTCTTAGTATCAGGTTTAGCAATTCTAGCCACTTCATCACAGAAATGAATAACATGCCCATCAGTATTAGCAACCAAGAGATCTTTAACCATAACAATACTAGGTTGAACTTTAATTTGTTCAGGGGGTGTAGGTGTTCTAATACAACTCTTACGAACCACAAATGAAGATTTAGCATGTTCTTTTATCCAAACAGGGAAGGGTGGTTTCTCAATGTAAGCAGTAGGAATAACAGGATCAACATTATAAGTAATAGTTTCCTCTTCGAATTTAATAGGTTCAACTACTTTCACTTCAATGGGAGGATGATATTTAAACCACTTCTCCATAGGGATATCAACATGAGTAGAAAAATATTCACAGAAATAAGCTACTATCTCAGAGTCAAGTCCATATTTAGTGCTAAATTCACGAAAAGCATCGTTGTCCATAAAGGATTTAACACAATCAAACTTAAGGTTTATACCTGACTCCTTACCTTCATCGAGTTCCCAATCTTCATAGTTGCGTTTAATTCTTTCCAATAAGTCCCATTTGAATTCAATGTATTTATTCATAAAAGAACCAGAGCAAGAAGTATCGAGCATGGATCGATCATTATGAGAAAGCCGAGCATAAAAAATATGAATAATAATTTCTCTTGAGAGCTCATGGTTGGGGCATGAATATAACATTGACTTAAGACTCCCCCAATCTTGAGCGATTCTTGCTCCTTCACGAGGCCAAAAATTGTAAATATAATTCCGATCACGATGAACCAGATGCATAGGATAAAACTTCTGATGAAATTCCAATTTCAATCGGTTGTAGTTCCATGATCCAATATCATCACATAGCCTGTATCGTGCCAATGCCTTCTCCTTCAAAGATAAAGCAAAGACCTTCTTCTTGACAACATCCTCGGTAAAACCTGCAAGCTTAAATAATCCACAAACTTCATCCACAGAGATTATATGCAAATCAGGATGTAGTGTTCCATCTCCTGCATATGGATTAGCTAGCAGTTTCTCTATCATACTCGAAGGAATTTCATAATAAATATTTTCAGTAGGTGCAGCAGGTTGAGGAGCGACTTTTTGTGATTCTGGTCGAGGTGAAGATACCCCGAACAAGCCCCTCAAAGGATTACATTCCATAGTAACAAGTGACAGTAAATTTCAGCACACTATATAATTTTTTCCTTACCAAGTTCCACTCACCAAAGGCGCTTCACTCCCCGACAATGGTACCAGAAAAGATCTTGATGACCCACAAGTATAGGGGATCTATCATAGTACTTTCGATAAGTAAGAGTGTCGAACCCAACGAGGAGCAGAAGGAAATGACAAGCGGTTCTTAGTAAGATATTCTCTGCAAGCACTGAAATTATCAGTAACAGATAGTTTTGTGATAAGATAATTCGTAATGGGTAGCAAGTAACCATTGTAAAAAAGGTGCAACAAGGCGGGACAATCCTTTTTATAGCAAAGGACAATCCTGGATGAACTCTTATATAAAGCAAGGCGCTCCCGACGACACATGGGTATTTCCGTCAAGCTAGTTTTCATCATGCTCATATGATTCGCGTTCGTTACTTTGATAATTTGATATGTGGGTGGACCGGTGCTTGGGTTCTTACCTTACTTGAACAAGCCTCCCACTTATGATTAACCCCTCTCGCAAGCATCCTCAACTACGAAAGAAGAATTAAGATAAATCTAACCATAGCATGAGACATGTGGATCCAAATCAGCCCCTTACGAAGCAACGCATAAACTAGGGTTTAAGCTTCTGTCACTCTAGCAACCCATCATATACTTATTACTTCCCAATGCCTTAATCTAGGGCCAAACAATGGTGAAGTTTCATGTAGTCGACGTTCACATGATACCACTAGAGGACAGACAACATAGATCTCATCAAAATATCGAATGGATACCAAATTCACATGATTACTTATAACAAGACTTATCCCATATTCTCAAGAACAAACGTAACTACTCACAAAGCATATTCATGTTCATAATCAGAGGAGTGTTAATGATGATCAAGGATCTATACATATGATCTACCACCAAGTAAACCAACTAGCATCAACTAACTACAAGGAGTAATCAACACTACTAGCAACCCACAGGTACCAATCTGAGGTTTTGAGACAAAGATCGGATACACGAGATGAACTAGGGCTTGGAGAGGAGATGGTGCTGGTGAAGATGTTGATGGAGATTGAGCCCCTCTCGATGAGAGGATCATTGGTGATGACGATGGCTTCGATTTCCCCCTCACGGAAGGAATTTCCCCCGGCAGAACAACCCTACCGAAGCTCTAGATTGTTTCTGTCCAAGTTCCGCCTCGAGACGACGGTGCTTCGTCTCGAAAGCTCTCTTATGATTTTTTCCAGGTCGAAACCCTCAAGATAGTAGAAGATGGGCATCAAAGGGCTTCCAGGTGGGCCAGAAGCCTCAGGGGCGCGCCTAGGGGGTAGGGCGCGCTCTGTAGGCTTGTGGCTGCCTGGTGGGCCCCCTGATGTATTTCTTTTGCCCAGTATTTTTTATATATTCCAAAATAATTCTCCATAGATTTTTAGGACTTTTGGAGTTGTGCAGAATAGGTATCTCAGATTTGCTCCTTTTCTAGTCTAGAACTCTAGCTTCCGGTATTCTCCCTCTTGAAGTAAACCTTGTAAAATAAGAGAGGAAAAGCATAAGTGCTTTACCAAAATGTGTAATAACAGCCCATAATGCAATAAATATCAATGTACAAGCATGGTGAAAAATGGACGTATCAGCACACAACAGAATAAAATGACTCTCTAAAACTTTCGGGTTGTCTCCCTGACAGCGCTTTCTTTAAAGCCATTAAGCTAGGCATAAGGTGCTCAAGTAATGGATCCACCCGTATCCCAAGGTATATCAGAGCCAATTTTAATTAACAATGATTTGTAATTTAGTAGTGAGCACAAAGTGACATATATCATGTAATGACAAAGTCTAACTCTCTTCCTATGCATCGGCATGTCATGAAAGAACAACTCATGCACATCAAGTAAAGGTCAATGCATAGTATAAACAGTTTCTTGCAAATTTATCGTATTTGAAACATAAAGAGGTGGAGATGTAGTTACTCTATCATAATAATTGCAAGTAGGAGCAGCAAGCACATGCATATTATATTCATCAAAATCATCATGTGTAGTAGCAAAACTCAACACAACAATATAATCCTTAATAAGAGCAAATTTCTATGATATAGTGTAGTTGGGAGAATTCAAAAAGATAATAGGATTATCATGTGTGGGTGCAATAGAAAAAAAATTCATTCTTAACATAAGGAACCATAGCAAGTTCATCTCCATAAGCATAATCCATATTAGCATCATGGCCACAAGCATAGCAAGCTCCAAGTTCATCAAAAAGGGATATTTCAAAAGAATCCAAGGGGTCATTGCAATCATCATAGCATTCATACTTCGATATGTGCGAAGGGTAATTAAACAATATATGAGTTGAAGAGATACTCTCATTAGAAGGTGGGCACGGGTAGCTAATGCACTCTTCCTCCTTTTGTTCTTCGCTTTCCTCCTCATCTTTTTCATCTAACGAGCTCACAATTTTCGCAACTTCCTCTTGCATAGATTCCTACAAAATATTAGTCTCGTCCAAGGCAGCGGTCATTCTTTCAATAAATTCTTTAACATAAGAATTAGAAGCATAGTTTTCATAGAAATATTCAAGGATATGCAATTTTTTCAGATTTGAAAAGAGTAGCATCATACTTTTCAGTCAAAATACCAATTTCATAAGCACCCTTAAAAGCAAAAAAATCTTCAATTTGTTAAACATCAGAATAACAATAGGACTCCTTGGCATAATAAGATAGTATTACATTATCATTAAACACACATTGGTAGGGAAGGTGTTTTTTAGTTTCTTTAGAACAATAAGTAAAGTCAGTCATGTATTTCGCATACATTCCAAGCATAGCAACACAAACTATTAATTTGATGCCACGGGAGTTTGCGTTTTTGAGATAAGCGGTGTCGCACATTATGAGCACGCTCATTTAATGATTTTCCCTCAACTAAGGTAGTTGGGGTTTCAGCACGAGCACAAAGGGATCAAAGATAATCCAAGTAATAAGCTTCGATAGTAGGGAGCACTAGTAGTTCCTCAACTTTTGGAGCATTAAGTACATCTATTTTTTTGGTATTTTGCATTTCCTACCCATATTTAAAGATATAAAACAGCCAATAACCGAAAATAAACAAATAAAAACAGAAAATGAAATTTACTTAGTGATAAAGCAAACAAGCACACATGAGAATATTCACCACTACGCTATTGCTCCCCGACAACGGCGCCAGAAAAAGGTCTTGGTACCCCACAAGTGTAGAGAATCATTTGTAGACTTTTTTATAAATAAGAGTGTTGAACCCAACGAGGAGCTAAAGGTAGAAAAATATCCCCTCAAGTTCTATCGGCCACCGATACAACTCTACGCATACTTCAACGTTTGCTTTACCTAGAACAAGTATGAAACTACTTTGCGGGAATAAAACTAGAAGTACTTTGTAGAGGTAAAGATAGTTTTGCAAGACAAAAAACAACATGAAAATAAAATTTAGGTTTTGTTTTAATAAAATAACAAGAAAGTAAATATAGCGAGTGTGGAAAAGTGGTGATAGGATTTACAAGATTGTCTTAGGCAATTGATAACTAGACCGATGATCATTATTGTAGTTTTATATGAGGGAGAGGCATGAGCTAACATACTTTCCGTACTTGGATCATATGCACTTATGATTGGAGCACTAGCAAGCATCCGCAACTACCAAGTATCATTAAGGTAAAACCCAACCATATCATTAAGTATCAAGTCCCCTTTACTCCTATACGCAACAACCCCCTTACTCGGGTCTGTGTATTCTTTCACTCATGCGGTCCACCATAAGAGAATCATGAATATATTACAACACCCTATAGAGGGGATCCCTCACGTTTGAGCAAAACACAGGGGCCCCATAGGACAACACCAAAATAAAACATACAACTCATACCAACCACTATCACCAATTAGCCCATAGGACAAAATGGATCTACTCAAACATCATAGGATAGCCACATATCATTGGGAAATAATATAAGGAGTTGAGAACCATGTTTAAGTATATATTACATCAAGGAAGAGAGGTGTTACACTGCTGCATAGAGGGGGAGAAAGTTGGTGTTGACGGCGGCGAAGTTGTTGGTGTAGATTGCTATCACGATGATTGCCCCGACGACATTCTAGCGCCATCGGGAGAGAGGGGGTGAGAAACCCCCTTATTCTTCTTCCTTGGCCTCCCCCTAGATGGGAGGAGAGTTCCCCCTCTGGTTCATGGCCTCCATGGCAGCGGAGGGGAAGGAGCCCCTCTATGTTCTCTTCTATTTGCGTTCCTGTTTTCTGGCCGAAAACCATTCTTATATTCCTAGATATCCGTAACTCTGATAGGGATGAAATTTTGAGGGGATTTTTACCTGAAAATTAGCTTCTTTGCGCCCCTAAGGAGAGCTCCAATTGACTTACGAGGAGGGCATAAGCCATCACCATGCGCCTGGGCCCATGGGTGCGCCGTGGTATCTTGTGGTGGTTGTGGGCCCCCGTTTGCGTTTAATTCCACCTCCCAACATTCACAAATAGTCCAAAATAATTCTCCGTAAAGTTCTATCGCATTTGGACTTCGTTTGATATGGAATTTCTGTGAAACAAATAACACAAAAAATAGGAACTGACACTTGGCATTGGATCAATATGTTAGTCCAATAAATCTTATAAAATGTTGCCAAAATATGTGAAAGTTGTATAATATTGGCATGAAACAATCAAAAATTATAGATATGACAGAGAAGTATCACCTTATAATAAGTCTCCCAGTCAATATTTGGATGAATGTGATAATTTTGCCATTGACTAGCAAAATTTTAGTATGCAAATAAGTAATCAATTGAAACATAATGCTAGTGCTATTTAATACTTGAGTGATTTTCTATATAGAGTTTCCAAAGATGTTGGAGGTTTAAGCAAGAATTTTTTATGGTTCACACTCAACTTGAATAAGCTTCTAGATCAAAACATGATTTATTTTGGGACATGCATAATAAACTTAATAATCATGTTGTTGGAGTAATTATGGGAGGTGGTAATATGACTCAGCAATCTTTGTATCCTGAGGGTCATCCTAAGAAAATTGAGCAAGATTCTTACGAAATTATAGTGCACATAGTTCACCTCAGAAGAAAAATAGGAATAGAACTATGCATGCTCCTAGTGAACATGTTATGGAAAATCCCGTTGATAATCCTAATGATGTTTCTATTTCGGATGCTGAGACGCAATATGGTGATGAGCATGAACCTAGTGATAACGATAATGATGATGATGTTACTGATGATCATATTGTTGATGATGCTCCACCTAATGATAATAATGAACATGATAAGGAGGTAGAAATAGAACCTAAAGTTGAGCTTGATGACCCACATCCTGAAAATAAAATATATGATAAAATATACTTTGCTCCTAGGAAGCATGGTAGACAAAGAAAACCATGGGTACAAAAACCCATATATTTTCCTAGTAAAGCTTTAAAGTATGAAGATGAGGATGATTTTAATCGCTTTGTTCAATTGCTTAGACCACTATTTTTGAAGTAACTTTGACTGATGCTACGAAAATACCTCCTTATGCTAAATACATGGAAGATATTGTTACAAATAAAAGGAAAATTACTGAGGTTGAAAATTTCTACTATGCTTTGAAATTATTCATTCAAAAGAAATATACCTGAAAATCTAGGAGATCCACGTGAAATAATATGGATGTCGCCTAGAGGGGGGTGAATAGGTGCGTTAAAATAATTATGGTTTAGGCTTGAATAAATGTGGAATAAAACTAGCATTTAATTTGACAAGCACAAGACATAAAACAACAAGGCTCACCTATGTGCACCAACAACTTATGTTATGCAAGATAAACAACTAAGTGATAGCAAGATATATAACATCAAACAATATGACTATCACAAAGTAAAGCATAAGTAAAGTGCTCGAGGAAGAGGTAACCAAGGCACGCGAAGACGACGATGTATCCCGAAGTTCACACCCTTGTGAATGCTAATCTCTGTTTGGAGTGGTGTGGAGGCACAATGCTTCCCAAAATGCTACTAGGGCCACCATAATATCCGCACGCCCTCGCACAAATGCAAGATGTCATGATTCCACTAAGGGAACCTTGAGGGTTCTCACCAAACCCGTACAAATGGCAACCCTTGGGGGTGGTCACCGTACCCGGACAACTGGCAACTCCTGGGGGCAGTCACTGGTACCCATATAAATTGCTCCGGGCAATCTCCACAACTTAATTGGAGACCCTGACACTTTCCAGGATCTATACACCATAATGATTGAGCTCCATGGAACCACCAACCGTCTAGGGCACCCAAGAGGCACAAGCTCTAGGGTGCCCAAACACCCAAGAGTAATAACCTTCTCAACATTTCACTTCCACGTATAACCATGGAGAACTCAAACCGATGCAACTAATGCAATGGCAAGAACAAACAAAGTGGTCAAGTCCCTGACTCCCCAAATCCCACCACCACAACAAATTATATGGAGGGTATGAGATACAGAACAAGGAGAACACAAAGAACTCCAAGATCTAGATCCAAGTGGTTCCTTCACATAGACGAGAAAGTGATTGGTGGAAACGTAGATCTAGATCTCCTCTCTGTTTTCCCTCAAGAACTAGCAATAATCATTGGAAGGATTGAGAGATAGCAAGCTCACAAAAAGTCAACAATGGGGAGGGGTGAACACGAGCTCAAAGGATAGGAACCATTGGGGAAGAATACCCCCCCCCCAAATCCAACTGTTATGAGCACTGGTCGTGCTCAAGCGGTACTACCGCTTGGGGAAGTTGTACTACCGCTCAGCACTATCAAAGCAAACCAACAACATAGGAAAAACGAGGGCCATAATTCTGACAGAATGGTACTAAGATTGGAGTAGTACTACCGCTCGACTAACGTGAAATTCGTGACGAGTTCCAGAAGAATTTTCCCAAGTGGAAGTAGCTGCGGTAGACTACAATGGAAGTGCCTCATGAAGAGGTTGTATCGTGGTACCGAGCGGTACGAGCGCTTGGGTGCTGCAAAATAGCCCAAGCAAAAAAGAAGAAACCAAAACTGTCATAACTGTTGCATATGCACTCCGAAATTAGCAAACTCAATCTTATTGGATAGAAAACGACAAGTTCTATCCAACAATGAAAGAATGGATAATTAATGTAAATAGGATAAGGAAGAGAACCTTTCTAGATATGAAACGGAAAAATCTCCAACACCGAAAACACAAAGACGATGCATACAAAATCCGTTTTCAATGAACTCGAGCTAGTCATGAAGATGACCACAAGCTCCAAAACTCACATGGATAAAAGCCAAACAAAAACCAAGAAAGATGACGGTGCTAAGGATGCAATGATTTGAGCTCTCTAGAAATGATACGATCAAGATACTTACTCGAGATACCCCCTTGATAGTACGGAAATCAATCCTATAACCCGGTATACGAACTAACACCAAGAAACTGGTAAACTAGAAAACCTATCAAGGACAAGCATTTGACTTGTGCATAGTCGACTAGAGTTATATGATGTCGATCTTGACCTTCTCAAGATGGACCACCCTTTCTTAATTGCGCACGCTCGATGAAGACGTGGTTTTCTCCCCCACATTCCATTATGGGTGAGCCTCTCTCAGGCACATCTTCACATGTCCATTATCATGAAAATGGACGACAAGCTTCAAGCATGAGCTCTTCATTATTCTCCACTTGAACTTGCACACCACAATTCTCCATGGGTCATATGATATCTTATTTTTGATGCACACCCATGAAATCATACCTAACCTCACAAAGAACTCTTGCATAAACCATTGATTAGTACACAAAGCATAATGGATAATGATTACCACCATGAGATCACTTGATCCCACTTGGTACATTTTCTATGCTTTGTCTGTTGATCAACTTGAATCCTTGTTTGCCTTAGTATTGATCAACCTTGTATCTTATCTTCTTTCTTCATAAATATGATTTCTTGAAGGTAAACATGAATGTTAAAACAATCATATTCTTCCATAAATGCTTGCAATTGGCTCAACACTCACATGACCAACCTTTGGATAACTCTTCGAATAACTCCTTGGTCAACACGTAATCTTATTCTAATAACCTTGAAACCAACAAATGGTCTTCAAGCAATGCCTATGGACAAACCCTTCAAATATAACTCAAGGCAACCATTAGTCCATAGGGATAGTCATCAATTACCTAAATCAAACATGGGGGCACCATGCTCTTTCACCAAGGATACCCACTATACCTTGCTCTATTACGAACAATTATGTTAGAACCGCCTTATTGACTTATGTTAGTCTTATGCCCCTTACTCTTCATAAGAGACTTGATTTGAATAAGTTAATACCCACTGAAGTCTCTTTGCAAATGGCTGGCAAGTCTGCAACTATTCATGTTCGTATTTGTGAGGATGTTCCTCTTCTGGCTGCTAATGTTACTATCTTAATGGACTTTGTTATTCTTTATATGCCCGAGGATGAAAATATGTCATTTATCTTTGGAAGACCTTTTCCTAACACTACAAGGGCTGTTATTGATTGCCATAAAAGCAAGGTCACTTTTCATGTTAATCGCAATGAGCATATGGTTTATTTCCTGCAAAAGCCAACTAAAGGAAAAAAAATCTCCATTCCATAAAAAAAATCAATGACCATCACTATTGGAGACTACAAATTTCCAATTTTGGTTCCTGAAATAAATATCAAACTATTATGATTGAAACCATGCCTATTACACTTGAGAGTGCTATACAAAAATTCTTCGGTTTTATACCACATGGAAATAGCTCAATAATATATAAGACTTGATCAACCTTATTAGTTGATTCTTTTTTAGGAGCATATGGTCGATGAGTTCTATAAGCACAACTTTCTATAGATTTAGTTTACTCTATGTTATAATTAGTTTTAATAAATTTTAAACTCCTTCAAAGTCATGTTTTGTCGGTTTTCTAAATGTCCTATGCAACAATAAATTTCAAAAATAAAATTTCCTAGAATGCCATGACAATACAGTATGATTTTTCTAGAATAAATTAAATAATTTGGCACAGAAATTACCCGAGGGGGGTTAAGCCTAGGCACGCAAGCCCACTAGGTGCACCCCCTAGGGCCACATGAAAGGGGCTTGTGGAGCCCATAGGCACACGTTCACTTGGTGCTTGTGGCCCCTGCCTTCTTCCTCCTCCAGAAACTTTTGTTCTTGCCTCTTAGCTCATGTTTTTGCTGCGACACACACAATTTTCAATCTCTTTGATTGAAGCTCCATTTCTAAATCTTTTCGAAGGGATTGTCCCTTGGTATGTGACTCATACATTGGTCAAATTATTTTTTTATTCTTGTGGTTTATTATTTGCTTATTTTGCCGCTTTAGGTGACCATTAATATGAGTTTTCATGTTGAATTTACATGATCCTAAGTAGTTTTGATGCATGGTTTATCCTCTAGGAACTTGTGGGAGTAGTTGCTATCAATTGTGTTAAGTTTTGTTCACTTTTTGTAAGTTCCTAAACGAATTTGGAAAAAAGGAAAATTTTAAGAAGGCTGTTCTCAACGGGTTCTTAGAGTCGGAGTTCCGAGGGAACCTCAAAGCAAGCACCCCGGTACAACCTTCCTCGTGATGCTGAGGTTCAAGCCTGTGAATGTCTGCGCGAGACGTTGATGACCGAGGCTAGTTTTCATCATGAGTTTATATAATTCGTGGAGAAGGCATGCCTGAGCACTTTTCTCACAATCACATATAAGTGAAACCAATACCATCTCTTTACAAACACTTTATTGCAAAATTTCAGATTCTCATCGGGATAGAATGGGCCTATAGTTTCATTTCGTTTTATGAGGATACCATTGATATTTCTCTAGTTGATTTCCGTAATATTTTTGTGATTCCTACTAATTGTAACTTGGGTGATCCACGACCTCGTGAGTTCGAGGATTTCCTACAAGGTGTTACCATGGGTGAATCTGGAGGGGTATCTCATTCTAGAGACACATCTTTGTTTCTTTCCTATTGTGCAATACTTTGGTTTATTCATCAGGAAATGTTTAACCGCTAGGCATGAAGGTGGTACACGTAGTGCCCCTGACCTTGCTATCTTGTGATGGCACTTTATGGTGATAGAAATCATAATTTGGGATTGATCATTGCACATAGTTTGCACACAAAGAAATCTAAGGTTATTATTTATGGTGGTATTAAATCTCCCCAGCTTGTTTCATGTCTTAATGTACCCACTAGACTTGATGAGTATTGCATGCTTCCTAACACGTATCTGGATTATAACTCTATGTTAGTGTTGGAAATATGCCCTAGAGGCAATAATAAATTAGTTATTATCATATTTACTTGTTCATGATAATCATTTATTATCCATGTTATAATTGTATTGATCGGAGACTTAGATGCATGTGTCGATACATAGACAAAACCATGTCCCTAGTATGCCTCTAATAGACTAGCTCGTTGATCAAAGATGGTTAAGGTTTCCTAGCCATGGACATGAGATGTCATTTGATAAATGGAATCAAATCATTAGGAGAATGGTGTGATGGACAAGACCCAAACTACAAACGTAGCATATGATCGTGTCAGTTTATTGCTACTGTTTTCTGCATGTCAAGTATATGTTCCTATGACCATGAGATCATGCAACTCACGGATACCGGAGGAGTGCCTTGTGTGTATCAAACGTCACAACGTAATTGGGTGACTATAAAGGTGCTCTATAGGTATCTCCGAGGGTGTCTGTTGAGTTGGCATGCATCAAGACTGGAATTTGTTACTCCGTGTGATGGAGAGGTATCTCAGGGCCCACTCGGTAATACAACATCACAATAAGCCTTGCAAGCAATGTGACAAAGTGTTAGTCAGGGGATCTTGTATTACGGAATGATTAAAGAGACTTGCTGGTAACGAGGTTGAACTAGGCATGGAGATACCGACGATCGAATCTCGGGCAAGTAACATACCGAAGAACAAAGGGAACATCATACGGGATTAACTGAATCCTTGACATAGAGGTTCGACCGATAAAGATCTTCATAGAATATGTAGGAACCACTATGGGCATCCAGGTCCCGCTATTGGTTATTGACTGTAGAGGTGTCTCGGTCATGTCTACATAGTTTTTGAACCCGCAGGGTCTGCACACTTAAGGTTCGGTGACGTTTCGGTAGTATAGAGTTATGCATGGTGGTGACCGAAGGTTGTTCAGAGTCCCGGATGAGATCACGAATGTCATGAGGAGCTCTGGAATGGTCCGGAGGTAAAGATTAATATATAGGAAGTCCTATTTTGGTCACCAGAAAAGTTTTGGGCTCATCGGTAGTGTACCGGGAGTGCCGGTAGTGTACCGGGAGACCATCGGGAGGGGTATTTTGACCCAAGAGGCTACATGGGCTGTGGGAGGATGAATACCAGCCCTTAGTGGGCTGGTGGAAGTCCCACACAAGGCCCATGCGGCTAGGAAGAAAAGCCCAAAAGGAAAAAGATGGAAAAAGGCAAAAGGCCTAAATTAGGAAGGAGTCCTAATCCTACTAGGAGTGGAGGAGGAGGACTCCTCCCTCCTGGTTCGGCCGACCCAAGGGCTGCCTCCTTGGGAGGCAAGCCTCCTCCTCCTCTCCTCCTATATATACTAGAGGGTTTTAGGGTTTTGACACAAGATTTTGAGCCACGTGCTACCCGTTCCTCTAGTGCATAATTTCTCCTCTAGATCGGATTTCTACAATGCTTAGGCGAAGCCCTGTCGGAATAGCTCCACCACCATCGCTGGAGCGCCGTCGCGCTGCCGGAGAACTCTTCTACCTCTCCGCTCCCTCTTGCTGGATCAAGAAGGTGGAGATCGTAATCGAGTTGTACGTGTGCTAAACGCGGAGGTGCCGTCCATTCGGCGCTAGATCGGAAGGACCGTGATCAAGATCGCAAGACGGATCGTGATGAGTTCGCGGAACGGATCGTGATGAGTTCGCGGGACGGATCATGATTGGATCGTGGGAGGATCGTGATTGGATCGCGGGACGGATCGTGATGAGATCGCGGGACGCTCAGCGATTTGGATCGCGAAGATGTTCGACTACACCAACCGCGTTTCTTAACGCTTCCCGCTTAGCGATCTACAAGGGTACGTAGATCCACTCTCCCTCTCGTAGATGCTCATCATCATGGATAGATCTGCGTGTGCGTAGGAAATTTTTTGTTTCCCATGCGACGTTCCCCAACAGTGGCATCATGAGCTAGGTCTATGTGTAGATGAGATCTCGAGTAGAACACAAAAGGTTTGTGGGCGTTGATGCTTAGATTGCTTCCTCCCTTGGTCGGATTTTGGTCCAGCGGTATTGTGGGATGAAGTGGCCCGGACCAACATTACTCGTACGCTTACGAGAGAGCGGTTCCCTCGACCGCAACTTGTTGCATAGAAGGCTTACGGGTGCTAGTTTCTCTCACTTTAGTTGGATCGGATTCGACAAAGGCGGTCCTTGAGAAGGTTGAAAAGCAACTAGTGTATCACCGTTGTGGTTTTTGCGTAGATGAGAATTGTTCTTGCTAGATACCCGTAGCAGCCACGTAAAACATGCAACAACAATTAGAGGACATCTAACTTGTTTTTGCAGGGTATGTTGTGATGTGATATGGCCAATTACATGATGTGCTATATGTGATGTATGAGATGATCATGTGATGTATAGATTATCACGACTTGCATGTCGATGAGTACAGCAACCGGCAGGAGCCGTAGAGTTGTCTTTAATTATTGTATGACCTGCGTGTCAATCATTAAGCGCTATGTAATGCTTTACTTTATCGCTAAACGGTAGCAAGAATAGTACAAGCATGATGGGCGCGACAACCCCAATGGCGACACGTTGATGGAGATCAAGATGATGCAGATCATGGTGTCATGCCGGTGATGATGGAGATCATGCCGGTGCTTTCAAGATGGAGATCAAAAGCACAAGTTCATGGCCATATCATGTCACTTATGATTTGCATGTGATGTTAATCCTTTTATGAAGCTTGTTTTGCATAGGACAACGGTAGCATTATAAGGTGATCCCTCACTTAAATTTCAAGATGAATTGTGTTCTCCCCGAGTGTGCACCATTGCGAAAGTTCGTCAGGTTGAGACACCATGTGATGATCGGGTTTGATAGACTCTACATTCACATACAATGGGTGCAAGCCAGTGTTGCACATGCAGAACATTCGGGTTAAACTTGACAAGCCTAGCATGTACAGACATGGCCTCGGAACACAAGAGACCGAAAGGTCGAACATGAGTCATATAGTAGATATGATCAACATGATGATGTTCACCATTGAAACCACCTCAAATCACGTGATGATCGGACTTGAGTTGGTGAATTTGGATCATGTATCACTCGAATGACTAGAGGGATGTCAATTTGAGTGGGAGTTCTTAAGTAATATGATTAATTGAACTCATTATCATGAACATAGTCAGTAGTGTCTTTGCAAACTGTGTTGTAGATTACTAGCTCACGCTGTAGCTCCCTTGAATTTTTATATGTTCCTAGAGAAATAGAGTTGAAAGATGATGGTAGAAATATTGCGGACTGGCTCCGTGATCTGAGGATTGTCCTCATTGCTGCACAGAAGGCTTATGTTCTTAATGCACTACTCAGTGCGCCAACCCCTCTAGCATTGTTTGTAGATGTTGTGAACATCTGACAGGCACGTTCTGATAACTACTTAATAGTTTAGTGCGTCATGCATTACAGCTTAGAATTGACGCTCCGAAACATTTTGAACGTCATGGAACATATGAGATGTTCTAAGAGCTGAAATCAGGATCTCAGGCTCATGCCTGTGTTGCGAGATATGAGATCTCCAACAAGATTATTTGCCTGTAAGATGAAGGAGAATAGCTCAATCGTTGAGCATGTGGTCAGATTGTCTAGGTGCTACAATTGCTTGAATCGAGTGGGAGTTGATCTTCTAGATAAGATAGTGATTGATATTGTTCTCCAAGTGTAACATCCCAAAATTTCATTTTGGAATGTTATGAAATATAGCTATGCATCATCATCACTTTGTTTGAATGTAATGAATTTGTTGAAGTGCTTCTTTTGATATTCTGAAAAGGCCATTTCATTTTTTCCATGTATTTGTTTCACCTATTTGAAAACCTTTGGAAATGTTCAAAGAAAGAGGGGAGTAACATGACACTCCACACCAGGGGCATCTTGGTGAAATATTTGAACAATAAAACCAGGGGGTTATTTGAAAGTTTATCTCAAAAGGATTTAAAATCAATTAGGCATTTTTCTGAAAATAAATTTTAAAAATATATTCAATATGATAGAGTAAAAATGTTCATTAAATAGCATTAATTCGCCTGATCATTTTGATATATATATTTCCTATGTTTGGAAACGTTTTGAATGCATTAACAGAGTTTTTATTGCGCTGGAAATAGAAAAGGAAAGTATTTAAACCGAACTGGGCCGGCCCACATTCTTTAATTCCCGAAACTACTCCGGGTCGGCCACCGACGCGCTAACCATGCCTCCCACCCTCACTGATGCGTGGGACCCACCGTCCGACCGCGGCATCAGCGCGCTCATCGTCTTCCCCGCGCCCGACCACCATCGCCGGAGATCCCTCTCCGCGGATCTCGCCCCTCGTGCCCTCCCCGACCATCGCACCGCCCCTATATAAACCCCAACCCTCTCCTCTCTTCGTTCCACACCCGAAACCCCCTTTTCCCTCGCCGGAGTGCTGCCGAGACCTCGCCGGAGTTCGGCACCCAAACCGGACCTCCCCGAGCTCGTGCCCACCACCACACTCACCACCAGCCCCCTCCGACGCCACCAATCGACGCCGGAGACTCACCGCTGACGTTTGAAGCCTTCGGACACCGCCCCGACCACCGCCCCGTCGTCCTCGAGCACCTCCGACCACCGGCCGCCGTTGACCTTGCCGGAGACCTCAACCCCCTCTTTGTAAGCCTCCACCTCCACCCATAGCCGTCGGATCCGTAGTCAACGCGTGAGATTAGATCTATTTAAACAATGAACCGGTACGCGTTAGTTGTCGATCGTCCGCTCGCTAGCTCCCGCACGCACGCCCTCGCGGCCAATCACAGCTTGCCACGTAGACCCTGTCCGATCGATAGAAAGTTTTTCTTTTTCTTTTCTGTTTTAGAAAACAAAATGTTTTCTGTTTTTGTTTTTATCATATCTTTTAAAATATTTGGTGTTTTTAGTTGATTCTTTTTGCATTAGTTCACAAATTTGTTGTAGTTTATGTATGTATGCTTAAATTTCAAATTTGAACTTTAAAATTTGAATCTAACCAAATTTGTTTAAATTACTAAAATCTGTATAACTAGAGTTTAAAAATATTTTTTTGAGTGAATCTTTTTGCCACTGTTTTGTAATAGTTAGACCTATCATCCTACATAGTTTGAGAATTTTTTAGGATGAATTTGGTTACTGTTTTTAACAAAAACAGAATCTATTTAGTTCTTAATAGATTTTAATTAAATTGATTTTAATTTAATTTGAACCTGAATTAGTTTAACTTTTGTTTTTAGATTTCATTAGGTTCTCTTGATTCAACATTAGGTGTATTATTTTCTGTTAGTAATATTTTTTTTAAATTGTTTTGTCCTCTACTTTGAATAGGTACATCTTGTTTTCACCATTTATATTGTTTAGAAAAAAAGTTTTGTAGTAACTCTTTTTGCACAAAATTTTATAATGAAAATACTTTCTGCTTTCAAATAAAATTTTGTATTTACTTTTCTGTTATCTAAATACCTAGTTGTTCCAAACGAAAATTTTAACTTGTTATGTCTTAGTAGAGATTTTGACGCCAAAATTTTTAGAGTCTTATACTTTAAGTGATTCTTCCTTTTGATTGTGCTATTGTTTGTTGAAGCATTTGTTTACCTTGCTGTTGAATGAATTGTATTGTGTTTATGCTTATGGTGTGCTCTTGTATGATTCGTTAGATCATCCGGAGTGCGAAGCTTGTTATCTAGAGTCACTTGATTACGAGGATCGTCAGCAAGGCAAGTCACTTTGACCATGTAAACCTATGTTTTTATTGCATTAGTTCTACCATCTCCCCAATTGCATGCAAAGTAGGTAAATTGGAAAGTTGGTTACTTGCTGTAGTGTCATGTGGTAGGCACCCCTCAACCCTTTGACACTTTGGCCCCAAGAAACGTTGATTTAAATTTTGCTATGCTATTAGTAGACGGGGTTGGTTGTGTGATTCATGAGAGTTGTGAGTTAATAATTTCAAGACCTACAAGATGATCAAGTCTTTCAAGACTCCAAGTTTTCAACATGCCTCTGGGTGGATGATGCATGAACGCCCCCCTGGAGAAACCAGTGGTTAGCCTAGATGATGCTGGAGAAGTGCCAGTATTCATGCGGAAAGGTCCACCCAGGCACAAAGAGATGGATGGATGCTTCAAGACCCAAAGCTTACCTGCACAGCCACAAGCCATTATGGGCTCTGGCTTGGTTGGATATCGTGGTGACCCTGGACAGGCGGTGCTACGAGATGTAGAAGAATGGTAGGAAAGGATGGGCACCGACAGAGTCTCGGGGAAACCCTTTAGAAGACCATGTTTTGGTCATCCGTTTCTCAAACACCCTGAAGTGCAAGAAATCCAACGGAGGCAATTAAATCTTGTGGGGAACGTGTGCAAAACTCTGCAGAGTACCCAAACCTAATCGATTAGCCGTGTCCACGGTCATGGATAGTTTGAGCCAAAGGAACTGAAACTATCTGTAACTCTCAACACAATTAATTACATTGATATGGGTATTAATGTCAACTTGGGTATGAGAATTGGTTGGTGGAACCATCTCATTAATCAACCAACATTGTAGTAATTACGCTTTTGCCCTCTCTTGTTGTAGGAAAAAATTGGCTTTATGCAAAAACTTACTACCCCCACCTGCCATATATGCATATAGAATAGATTATTACTTTACCTCTCTTTTGTGGCAATGCCGACATATTCAATATGCTGACCTATACGGCTGCAACATATCATGGTGCAGAGTACTTTTCCGACCAGGAGTGAGGACACGCTCTACGCTCGGTGAGACGCCCTTGGAGTCAGATGGACTCAACTACCTTTGAAGCTTCCGCAAGATTAGTTTATCTCATGAGTTGGCCTTGAGACACTTTATTGTAATTCTCATTGTAATAAAGAACTCAATATGAGATTTCGATTAATTAATGTTGTGTGATTTCCCTTTGATATATACATTGATGTACCGTGTGTGTACCAGCATAATCTTGGGATGGTATGGAAACACCGGAGATTCGACCTTTTAGGTCGGGTCGCTACACCAAGTCACTGTCACTAAGCTACTAGAACTTGGTGATGAACTATAAACACCACGGATAGAAATAATAATCCTGAGCTGTTCGCGATGTTTGACACCGCGAAGGTATAAATCAAGAAGGAGCATCAAGTGTTGATTGTTAGTAAAACCACTAGTTTCGAGAAGGGAAAGGGCTAGGAGGGAAACTTCATGGATAGCAAGTCAGTTGCTGCTCCGGTGAAGCAACCCAAAGTTGAACCCAAACCTGAGACTAAGTGCTTCGATTATGAGGAGAGCGGTCACTGAAGCGGAACAACCCTAGATACTTGGTAGATAAGAAGGTTGGCAACGTCGATAGAAGTATATTTGATATACGTGTTATTGATGTGTACCTTGCTAGTACTCCTAGTACCACCTGGGTATTGGATACCGGTTCGGTTGCTAAATGTTAGTAACTCGAAATAAAAGCTACAAAATAAACGGAGAACTAGCTAAGGGTGAGGTGACGATGTGTGTTGGAAATGTTTCCAAGGTTGATGTGATCAACATAGCACGCTCTCTCTACCTTCGGGATTAGTGACAAATCTAAATAAATGTTATTTGGTGTTTTGTGTTGAGCATGAACGTGATTGGACCGTGTTTATTGCAACAAAGTTATTTATTTAAGTTAGAGAATAATGGTTATTCTGTTTACATGAATAATACCTTCAATGGTCAAGCACCCAGTGAGAATGGTTTGTTGAATCTTGATCGTAGTAATACACATGTTCATAACATTGATGCCAAAAGATACAAAGATAATAGTACCACATACTTGTGGCACTGCTGCTAAATGTCATATTGGTATAAAACGCATGAAGAAACTCCATGCTGATGGATCTTTGGACAAATTCAATTTTGAATCGGTTGAGACATGCGAACCATGCCTCTTGGTCAAGATGACTAAGGACCCCGTTTTCTGGTTCGATGGAGCGGGCAAGTGACTTATTGGAAATGAAACATGTTGATGTATGCAATCCAATGAGTCTTATAGCATGCGGTGGATATCGTTATTTTCTTACCTTCACTGATGATTTGAGTAGATATAGTGTATATTTGCTTAATGAAACACAAGTCTGAATCGTTTGAAAGGTTCAAGCAAATTCAGAGTGAAGTTTAAGATCATCGTGACAAGAAGATAAAAATGTCTACGATATGATCGTCGAGATGAATATCTGAGTTGCGAGTTTGGCATACAACTTTAGACAATGTGAAAATTGTTTCACAACTAACGCCACCTGGAACACCATAGTGTGATGGTGTGTCCGAACGTCATAGTCGTGCTCTATTGGATATGGTGCATGCTATGATGTGTCTTATCGTTTTGTTACTATAATTTTGGGGTTATGCATTAGAGACAACTACATTCACTTTAAATAGGGCACCATCTAAATCCGTTGAGCTGACACCGTGTGAATTATGGTTTGATAGAAACCTAAGCTATCATTTCTTAATGTTTGGGGCTGCGACGCTTGTGTGGAAAATGTTTTCACCTAATGAGCTCAAACCCAAAGTGGACAAATGCATCTTCATAGAACACCCTAAGAACAGTTGGGTGAACCTTCTATCTCAGATCCAAGCATAAAATGTTTGTTGCGAAAACTGGGTCCTTTCTCGAGAAAAAGTTTCTCTTGAAAGAATTGAGTGGGAGGAGGATAGAACTTGATGAGGTTATTGAACCTTTGTTTCAACCAGAGAGTAGCGCAGCACAGGAAGTTGTTTCTGTGAAGCCTACATTAGTTGAAGTGGAAGTTAATGATGATGATCATGAAGCTTCGGATCAAGTTACCATCGAACCTTGTAGGTCGACAAGGACGTGTACTGCTCCTGAGTGGTGCGGCAACCCTGTCTTTGAGGTCAAGTTGTTGGACAATGATGAACCTACGAACTATGGAGAAGCAATGATGGGCTCGGAAACCAACAAATGGTTAGAGGCCATGAAATCCGAGAAAGGATCCATGTATGAAAACCAAGTATAGACTTTGGTGGACTTGCTCGTTGGATGGCAGGTCGTTAAGTACAAATGGATCTCTGAAATGAAGACAGACGCTGATGGTAAATGTCACCATTTGTAAAGCTCGACTTGTTGCAAAGAAGATTATGACAAGTTCAAGGAGTTGACTGTGATGAGACTTTCTCACTCGTAGCGATGCTAAACTCTGTTGAAATTATATTAGCAGTTGCTGCACTTTCAATCATGAAATCTGGCTGACGGATGTCAAAACATCGTTTCCTTAACGGTTTACTTGAGGAAAGGTTGTATGTGATACAACCAGAAGTTTTTGTTAGTCCTAAGGATGCTAAAAGGTGTCCAAGCTTCAGTGATCCTTTTATAGACTAAAGCAAGCATCTCGGAGTTGGAATGTACACTTTGAAGAGGTGATCAAAGTTTTTGAGTCTATACAAAGTTTATGAGAAACTTTTATTTGCAATAAAGTGAGTGGGAGCACCATAGAGTTTCTGATAAGTATATGTGGATGACATATTGCTATTCGGAAATAATGTGGAATTTTTGGAAAGCATAAACAGTTGTTTGCAAAGTGATTTTCAAAGGAAGACCTGAATAAAGCTACCTAATTGTTGAGCATCAAGATCTATAAAGATAGATCAAGATGTTTGATAAGACTTTCAATGAGTACATACCTTGACAAGATTTTGAAAAAAGTTCAAATTGGATTAGTCAGAGAGAAGTGTTCTCGCCTGCTTTGTAAGGTGTGAAGTTGAGTAAGACTCAAAGCTCGACCACGGCAGAAGAAAGAGAAAGGACGAATGTCGTCGCCTATGCCTTAGCCATAGGCTCTGTATAGTATGCCATGCTATGTACCGCACCTGTGTGTGCCTTGCCATGAGTCTGTCAAGGGATACAAGAGTGATCCAGCAGTGGATCACTGGACAGCGGTCAAGATTATCCTTAGTAACTAAAAGACTAAGGAGATGTTTCTCGATTATGGAGGTGATAAAGAGTTCGTCGTAAAGAGTTACGTCGATGCAAGATTTAACACCAATCCGGATGACCCATAGTAGCAATCTAGATACATATAGTGGAGCAGCCATTTGGAATAGTACCAAGTGGAGTGTGGTAGCAGTGTTTATGGTTTGACATAGAGATTTGCAAAATACACACAGATTTGAATGTCGCAGACCCGTTGACTATAAGACCTCTCTCACATGCAAAGCATGATCGAGCCCCAGAACTCATTGGGTGTTAGATTCATAACAATGCGAATCACATGGTGATGTGAACTAGATTATTGACTCTAGTGCAAGTGGGAGACTATTGCAAATATGCCCTAGAGGCAATAATAAATTAGTTATTATCATATTTCCTTGTTCATGATAATCGTTTATTATCCATGCTATAATTGTATTAATCGGAGACTTAGATGCATGTGTCGATACATAGACAAAAGCATGTCCCTAGTATGCCTCTAATAGACTAGCTCGTTGATCAAAGATGGTGAAGGTTTCCTAGCCATGGACATGAGATGTCATTTGATAAAGGGGATCACATCATTAGGAGAATGGTGTGATGGATAAGACCCAAACTACAAACGTAGCATATGATCATGTCAGATTATTGCTACTATTTTCTACATGTCAAGTATATGTTCCTATGACCATGAGATCATGCAACTCACGGCTATCGGAGGAGTGCCTTGTGTGTATCAAATGTTGCAACGTAACTGGTTGACTATAAAGGTGCTCTATAGGTATCTCCGAGGGTGTCTGTTGAGTTGGCATGCATCAAGACTGGAATTTGTTACTCCGTGTGATGGAGAGGTATCTCAGGGCCCACTCGGTAATACAACATCACAATAAGCCTTGCAAGCAATGTGACAAAGTGTTAGTCAGGGGATCTTGTATTACGGAACGAGTAAAGAGACTTGCCGGTAACGAGGTTGAACTAGGTACGAAGATACCGACGATCGAATCTTGGGCAAGTAACATACCGAAGAACAAAGGGAACATCATACGGGATTAACTGAATCCTTGACATAGAGGTTCGACCGATAAGGATCTTTGTAGAATATGTAGGAACCAATGTGGACATCTAGGTCCCGCCATTGGTTATTGACCGTAGAGGTGTCTTGGTCATGTCTACATAGTTCTCGAACCCGCAGGGTCTGCACACTTAAGGTTCGGTGACGTTTCGGTAGTATAGAGTTATGCATGGTGGTGACCAAAGGTTGTTTGGAGTCCCGGATGAGATCCCGGACGTCATGAGGATCTCCGGAATGGTCCGGAGGTAAAGATTGATATATAGGAAGTCCTATTTTGGTCGCCGAAAAAGTTTCGGGCTCATCGGTAGTGTACCGGGAGTGCCGGTAGTGTACCGGGAGACCATCGGGAGGGGTATTTCGACCCAAGAGGCTACATGGGCTGTGGGAGGATGAATACCAGACCTTAGTGGGCTGGTGGAAGTCCCACACAAGGCCCATGCGGCTAGGAAGAAAAGCCCAAAAGGAAAAAGGTGGAAAAAGGCAAAAAGGGCTAAATTAGGAAGGAGTCCTAATCCTACTAGGAGTGGAGGAGGACGACTCCTCCCTCCTGGTTCGGCTGACCCAAGGGCTGCCTCCTTGGGAGGCAAGCCTCCTCCTCCTCTCCTCCTATATATACTAGAGGGTTTTAGGGTTTTGACACAAGATTTTGAGCCACGTGCTACTCGTTCCTCTAGTGCATAATTTCTCCTCTAGATCGGATTTCTGCACTGCTTAGGTGAAGCCCTGCCAGAATAGCTCCACCACCATCGCCGGAGCACCGTCGCGCTGTCGGAGAACTCTTCAACCTCTCTGCTCCCTCTTGCTGGATCAAGAAGGCGGAGATCGTCATCGAGCTGTACGTGTGCTGAACGCAGAGGTGTTGTCCGTTCGGCGCTAGATCGCAAGGACCGTGATCAGGATCACGAGACGGATCGTGATGAGTTCGCGGAACGGATCATGATGAGTTCGCGGGACGGATCGTGATTGGATCGCGGGACATATCGTGATGAGTTCGCGGGACGGATCATGATTGGATCATGGGACGGATCGTGATGAGATCGCGGGACGCTCCGCGATTTGGATCCCGAAGATGTTTGACTACACCAACCGCGTTTCTTAACGCTTCCCGCTTAGCGATCTACAAGGGTATGTAGATCCACTCTCCCTCTCGTAGATGCTCATCACCATGGATAGATCTGCGTGTGTGTAGGAAAATTTTTGTTTCCCATGCGACGTTCCCCAACAGTTAGGACATGTTTTTTTCCTAAGGAGTCTCTCACTAACACTTATTGGTATAACCTGGTGTTTAGCCAGGTTACCTGTAAGATTATTACTTGTCATGCTCCTACTTTGTTTGATGTGAATGCATGGGGGAAATACCTTATCATGCTAGAGGACATCATCGACTAGGAAAATGCATAGGAGGGAGGTCCACAGATGGGATGCTGAGGTACCATAGTTGGCTCAGTACCTACCTAGATCTGATGGTACTTTTAGTGGCGACAACCACGCTAGGCCAAAAGCCTAAACTTGCCGAGTTAATTATTCCCATTGAAATCTTACTTCTTTGTATACCCATGGTTCCCTATTATTCTGTAACATCCTAAAATTTCATTTTGGAATGTTATGATATATAGCTATGCATCATCATCACATTGTTTGAATGAATATAATGGTTGAAGTGTTTCTCTTGAATTTCTGAAAGGCCACTTTCATCTTTCCCTTGTTTCTTTGTTTCACCTATTTGAAAACCTCTGGAAAAGTTCAAAGAAAGGAGGGGAGTAACATGACACTCCACACCCGGGGCATCTTAGTGAAATACTTGAACAATAAAACGAGGGGTCTATTTGAAAGTTTATCTCAAAAAGGATTTAAAATCAAATAGCAATTTCTGAAAATATTTTTTTTCAAAGTATTCAATATGACAGAGGAAAAATGTTCATTGAATAGCATTAATTCTCCTGATCATTTTGATATATATATTTCCTATATTTGGAAATGTTTTGAATGCTTTTAAAAGAGTTTTACTGCACTGGATATTAAAAAGGAAACGAATTAATTTGAAACGGGCCGGCCCACCAGCGTTTAATTCCCGAAAACGCTCCGAGCCGGCCAACCGGCACGCTGACACTGCCCTCTCTCTCTGACGCCCCGACCCCACCGCCCGATCCCGATGATGCCGCGGTTACCTTCCTCCTCGCGTCGACAGGACCTCGCCGGAGATCCCTCCTCTCCGGATCTTCCTCCTCTTTCCTTCCCCGACCACCGCACCGGCCCTATAAATAGCCCCGACTCCCCGCACCCCGTTCCACCCGTTTCCCCCTCGTCCGACCCCCTCCACTCATCGGAATCCCACGCCGGAGCTCCACCCCCCAGTCGAAGCTCCAGGAGCTCGAGGAGCTCTCCTCGCTCGTCCCCACTCCCCTCCGACACCACCAAAGTACGCAAGAGACTCACCGCCATTATTTGAAGCTCTCGGACGTTGTCCCTGACCACCACACCGCCTTCCCCGACCATCTCCAACCACTGGCCACCGTCGACCTCGCCGGAAGACCTCGACGCCCCTCTGTAAGCCACCGAACCTCTCCGTAGCCGTTCGATCCAGATCCGACGCGTTAGATTAGATCACTTATGACTCCAAACCGGTACGCGCTAAGCTTCGGTCACCCGCCCGCAAACGCTCGCATGCATGCCCTCTCGTCCAACCACAACCCGCCACGTAGCCCCTGTCCGACAAGAATTCTTTTCCCTTTTTCTGATTCTGTTTTAGAAAACAGAATGATTTCAAATCTTGTTTTTGTTATATCTTTTAAACTACTTGGTGTTTTTAGTTGATTCTTTTTGCATTAGTTCGAAAATTTGATGTAGTTTATGTCTGTATGCTTAGATTTCAAATTTGAACTTTAAATTTTGAATCTAATCAAATTTGTTTAAATTACTAAAATCTGTATAACTAGAGTTTAAAAATATATTTTTGAGTGAATCTTTTTGCCACTGTTTGGTATTAGTTAAACCTATCATTCTACATAATTTGGGAATTTTTATAATGAATTTAGTTACTATTTTTAACAAAAACAGAATCTGTCTAGTTCTTAATAGGTTTTAGCTAAATTGATTTTTATTCAATTTGAACCTAAATTAGTTTAACTTTTATTTTTAGATTTCATTAGGTTCTGTTGAATCAACTTAGGTGTATATTTTTTCTGCTAATAAAATATGTTTTTCAAATTGTTTTGTACTCTAGTTTGAATAGGTTCATTTTGTTTTCACCATGTAATTGTTTAGAAGAAGTTTTGTAATACTCCTTTTAGCACAAAACTTTTAAAATAAGATACTTTCTGTTTTCAAATAAAATTTAATATTTACTTTGCTGTTATCTAAATACCTAGTTGTTCAAAACAAATATTTTTGACTTGTATGTCTTAGTAGGGATTTTGACACCAAACTTTTATAGTCTTATACTTTAAGTGATTCTTCTCTTGATTGTGCTTTTATTTGTTGAAGCAATTGTTTACCTTGTTGTTGTATGGATTGTTTTGTATTTATGCTTATGGTGTGCTCTTGTTTGATTCGTTAGATCATCCGGAGTGCGAAGCTTGTTATCTAGAGTCATTTGATTACGAGGATCGTCAGCAAGGCAAGTCACTTTGACCATGTATACCTATGTTTTATTGCATTAGTTCTTCCATCACCCCAATTGAATGCAAAGTAGGTAAACTGGAAACTTGGTTACTTGTTGTAGTATCATGTGGTAGGTACCCTCAACCCTTTGACACATTGGCCTCGGGAAACGTTGTTTTACATTTTGCTATGCGAATAGTAGACGGGGTTGGTTGTGTGATTCATGAGAGTTGTGAGTTAATAATTTCAAGACCTACAAGATGATCAAGTCTTCAAGACTCCAAGTTTTCAACTTACCTCTGGGTGGATGATGGTTGAACGGCGCCCTGGAGAAACCAGTGGTTAGCCTAGATGATGCTGGAGAAGTGCCAGTATTCATGCGGAAAGGTCCACCCAGGCACAAAGAGATGAATGGATGCTTCAAGACCCAAGGCTTACCTGCACAACCACAAGCCATTATGGGCTCTGGCTTGGTTGGATATCGTGGTGACCCTGGACAGGCGGTGCTACGAGATGTAGAAGAACGGTAGGAAAGGATGGGCACCGACAGAGTCTCGAGGAAACCCTTTTGAAGACCATGTTTTGGTCATCCATTTCTCAAACACCATGAAGTGCGAGAAGTCCAACGGAGGCGGTCAAATCTTGTGGGGAACGTGTGCAAAACTCTGCAGAGTACCCAAACCTAATTGATTAGCCGTGTCCACGGTCATGGACAGTTTGAGCCAAAGGAACTGAAACTATCTGGAACTCTCAACACAATTAATTAAATTGATGTGGGTTATTAATGTCAACTTGGGTATGAGAATTGGTTGGTGGAACCATCTCATTAATCAACCAACATTGTAGTAATTATGCCTTTGCCCTCTCTTGTTGTAGGAAAAATTTGGCTTTATGTAAAAACTTACTACCCCACCTGCCATATTTGCATATAGACTAGAAGATTATTTTTTACCCCCTCTCTTGTGACTTTGCCGGCATATTCAATATGCTGACCTATACGGCTGCAACGTATCATGTTGCAGAGTACTTTTCTGACCAGGAGTGAGGATACGCTCTACGCTCGGTGAGATGCCCTTGGAGTCAGATGGACTCAACTACCTTTGAAGCTTCTGCAAGTTTAGTTATTATCATGAGTTGGGCTTCAACCACTTTATTGTAATTCTTATTGTAATAAAGGACTCGATATGAGATTTCGATTAATTAATGTTGTGTGATTTCCCTTTGATATATACATTGATGTACCGTGTGTGTACCAGCATGATCTTGGGATGGTACAGAAACACCGAAGATTCGACCTTTCAGGTCGGGTCGCTACACAAATGGTATCAGAGCACACGCTGACCGTAGGACGTAACCTCTAGGATTGGAAAAGCCTTAGGATTTATTTCTCTTTTGTTTTTAAAATTCTTATACTATCATCTACTCATTTCTGACTTCCCTCCGATTATTTCAAAATTTATAGATGGCCACCTTCATCCCAGTTTTGATCATGGAGTTTTGCCAGCCTGACGCAACGATGCCCTTTGGCAAGGAGCTGATGAGGATCGTCAGGGACGTGAGGATTGCTTTGCCGAGCATCACCGAGACTCCTATCATGTCTTTTCGACAAGACGGACGCTACAGGATCGAGGTGCACATCCCCGGGAAGACCTTTGGGAATCGTAAGGAACCCATCGACTTCAAGTTTGTGGCACCCAGCTGGATACTTGGGAGAGACATGGCCATTCATCGTGCCCTTGGACGTATTCAGGAGGAATACAGAGGTGGAACCATTTCACTAGGACTCAGCGTGGTTTGTCGCAGGGATGCCAATGGAAATATCATAACCACTCCCACTGAAGACACCACCATTTCCTATATCCAGACTCTGGAGACGCACGTCAGGACCTTGGAGCTTCGGGTACGTGCCGACACGAAGACAATCAAGAGGCTGATGAACCGTGAGATTGATCTCGAAGATGACTTACGGGAAGCCGAGTACGAGCATGAGTATGAGGTGAAGGATTTCTTAGAGAGGATCGATAAGCTGAACACTCGCATCGCAACTCTGGAGGAACAGATGGACATGGGTGAAAATCTTCATCCAGAAGGAGACATGGCTCCTTTGATCAGCAACGATGATGACTATGAGGAGAGCACCACCGGAGGAGGCTCCGTCACCATGTACTTTTGAGGAGAACTTTAGTTATGCCCCCATGTATCTTCATTTTCATCGTTAAAACGTAGGTCGATGTTTAGTTTGAATGGAGATTTGTATCTTCATGTTTGAACCTTGAGTTTAATAAATGAATGAGTGTTTGGTGTGATATGTTTGTTGCATTGCATATGGGTAGTGAATTTCCCTTTTAGGCCCTTGTTCTATTCTAATTCTCACCCCTCTGAAAACAGCAAGATGCCTCCGTGATGTGAGCCCGACTTCACTTTCCCGCCAGAGCTCACCCAACTTCTCCAGCAGCAGAACGCCGTGATGCAACTGTTGATTCAGAATCATACCAACAACCACCCTCCACCTCAAGGCGACAACGTCACCCGTTTTCTGAGACTGAATCCCCCAACTTTCTCCAGTAGCACTGAGCCCATTGTGGAAGATGATTGGCTCCGCAAGATGGAGAGGGAACTCACCACCGTAGGATGCACTGAGGCTGAAAAAGTGCGTTTTGCCGCCCATCAACTGGAAGGACCAGCAGCTTCATGGTGGGAGAACTACACCACCACATACCCCATTGCTGGTGTGACTTGGGAGCAGTTCAAGCAAGCTTTCCGCACGACAAATGTCTCAGCTGGAGCCATGAGTTTGAAGAAGCGTGAGTTTCGCAACTTAAGCCAGGGGAACCGTTTCGTGGCACAAGACGTGGATGACTTCGGCACATTGGCTCGTTATGCACCAGGAGATGTGGCCGATGATGCAGCCAAGCATGAAAAGTTCTTGGAAGGACTCAATGATGAGTTGAGCGTGCAGCTGATGGTGGCTACCTTCAGCAACTACCAGGAGCTGGTAGACAAGGCCCTCATCCTGGAGGGGAAGCAGCAGCAAATTGAGAACCGCAAGAGGAAGTATGCACAGGGGAAGTCTACCTTCGGAGCTCATCAGAAGCCCCGCTACACCCCGTACTCAAGGAATACCGGATCAGGGACCGGTAAGTATGGAGAACACACTCATAGCCGGAGGATTACCCCAGGAGTTAACCAAAGATCTCGGAGGGCTTCGGTTAGAAATAGTTCCGCAAGGATATGTTGCCACACTAGAGATTCAGTCCACCTTGACCGAAAGAATTCGTGAAGCCCAGAAATCAGACAAGGAGATAGCTGAGGTAAAGAAGAGAATGAAAGAAGGAAAGGCTAAAGGCTTTCGTGAAGATGAACAGGGTACTCTATGGTTTGAGAACCGAATCTATGTGCCCCATGACCCAGAGCTCAGGAAGTTGATACTTCAAGAAGCCCACGATTCACCATACTCGATACACCCAGGCAACACCAAGATGTACCTGGATTTGAAGGAAAGTTACTGGTGGACAGGTATGAAGAAAGATATTGCCAAACATGTTGCGGTATGTGATGTTTGTCAGCGAGTAAAGGCGGAACATCAGAAACCAGCAGGGTTACTCCAACCTTTGCTGATACCCGAGTGGAAATGGGATAAGCTTGGTATGGACTTCATCACCGGACTACCTAGGACCCATTTAGGATATGATTCCATTTGGGTAGTGGTCGATCGCTTGACCAAGGTGGCTCATTTCATTCCAGTGAAGACCACTTATACCAGTGCTAAGTTAGCCAAGATCTATATGACCAGGATCGTATGTCTGCATGGAGTTCTGAGGAGTATCGTATCGGATAGAGGAACACAATTTACCTCAAAGTTTTGGCATCAGTTACACGAAACTTTGGGTACAAGGCTGGAATTCAGTACAACTTTCCATCCGCAGACCGATGGACAAACTGAGAGAGTCAACTAGATTTTGGAGGACACGTTGAGAGCCTGTGCGCTAGACTATGGGTCCAATTGGGATGACAACTTACCTTACGTAGAGTTCTCGTACAACAATAGTTATCAGACCAGTCTGAAGATGTCCCCTTTCGAAGCATTATACGGAAGGAGGTGCAGAACACCATTGACGTGGGATGGTGTTGGAGACCGAAAACTTTTTGGTCCCGATCTTATCAGAGATTCTGAAGATAAGGTCAAACTGATTCGTGACCGACTCAAGATAGCTCAATCCCGGCAGAAGTGCTATGCTGATAACAAACGCAAGGAGGTGACATATGAAGTAGGGGATTGAGCATATCTCCGTGTGTCCCCACTTCGAGGAATCAAAAGGTTTGGTGTTAAAGGAAAGTTAGCACCCAGATTCATAGGCCCCTACAAAATTCTGGAACGTAGAGGCGAAGTTGCATACAAGATGGAAATGCCGAAAGGACTGTCTGGAGTTCATGATGTTTTCCATGTTTCCCAGCTGAAGAAATGCCATGCTGAGATGGCTGATATTCCTTTGAGAGACACGGTACCCCTAGAGGCCATACAACTTGATAGTGACCTGACCTACGAGGAGAAGCCTGTCAGAATTCTCGAGACTACCAACAGAGTTACCCGTAGCAGGATCATCAAGTTTTGTAAGGTTCTGTGGAGTCACCACACCGAGGAAGAAGCCACCTGGGAACGCGAAGAAGACCTTTGTAGAGACCACCCCCACCTATTTTATAGCCAACCCAAATCTCGAGGGCGAGATTCATCTTAAGGTGGGTAGGTTTGTAACATCCCAAAATTTCATTTTGGAATGTTATGATATATAGCTATGCATCATCATCACATTGTTTGAATGAATAAAGGACTCGATATGAGATTTCGATTAATTAATGTTGTGTGATTTCCCTCTGATATATACAATGATGTACCGTGTGTGTACCAGCATGATCTTGGGATGGTACAGGAACACCGGAGATTCGACCTTTCAGGTCGGGTCGCTACATATTCACTTTCTTTTATGTGTTTGCAAAGATTTGAGAACCCCAAATATATTTCTCGCTTCTTTTCGGTTTTCTCTCTTTCGTTTGTTGTTTTGTTTGTTAAAACAAAATTAAAAAATATTTCTTGTTTCTTCTTTTGTCGTTGTTTGGAGCTCTTCGACGTAATATTTTCTTAATTTTCGTTTTTGTTTGTTTATTTTCTTTCTTAAAAAAACTAAAAACTCCAAAAATATTTTAGTGTGTTTATTTGAACTCTTCTTGCTTGTTAAAAGTATTCATAAAAGGGCAAAAGGATTTCTCTAGTTTCTCTTAGTTTCCTCTTGGTTGTTTCTTTTTGTTCTCTTATCTTCATTGTTTCTTTAAATTTTTCTCGCATCTTGTCGATACTTGTTTAAAATAAGAAGACCTAAAAATAGTTTCCAAATGGCTCTTATGTGCCTTATTGTTGATCTAATTAATAAAATATCAAATATTTCCTTGTCTTCTCCTGCGTATATAGTTCTCGCATATTTCAACTTAGTGCATGATACACTTGCACTATGTTTTATTTTTCACATCACTTGGTTATGCAAGAGAAAGGCAATAATGATGATGATTTGATGAAGTGATCATTGTGAAGAAATGCTCGTATGAACTCTACTTGTTTTTTTTGTAAATACGTCTAACTATTTAGTCTTGATTTAGCTTATTATGGATAAACTTGTGTATGATGATAATTAAAGTCATAGTCATGCTTAAGTAGCCAGGAGTGGATAATTTGTTATCTTGTGTGTCATGATGAATTAAAGTGACCATGATGTAGTATGTTAGGATGGTATCCTCCTTTGAAGAATACAAGTGGCTTCACATGGCACATGTTCACACATGTAATTGATTCAAACCCAACACTGCCTCTATGATATTTATGTTCAATGTTTATATCCTCCTCATGCTCATGTTCAATGTTAATTATTCAAAATGCATGATTATGAACATTGTCGCTCTCTAGTTGGTCGCTTCCCCGTTGATACGTATCCATCATATCTACTTTTACTAACGTTTTTGTTCTTGTTTTGGACTCTAATTTTCATGATTTGAATGGAACTAACCTGGATTGATGCTGTTTTCAGCAGAACTACCATGATGTTGTTTTTGTGCAGAAATAAAAGTTCTCGGAAGGAACAAATTTTTTTGGAGAATTATTTTAGAATATATGAGGAATATTGGAGATAAAAGCCACCAGAGAGAGCGACCAGGGTGCTCACCACACACTAGGGCGCTTCAGCCCCCTGGCGCGGCCTGGTGGGTGGTGCTTACCTCGTGCCCCCTGACCCTAATTTCAATTCCTAACTTTCTAGAAAAAATCTAGAAGAAAGTTTCAGCGGGTTTCATGATACGGAGTCGCCGCCACCTCCTGTTCATCATTGGGAGGCCAGATGTGGAGCCCGTTTGGGGATCTTGAGAGGGGAATCTTCGGTCTTCGTCATCATCAACCCTCCTTCATTACCAATTCCATGATGGTCCCCACTAGGAGTGAGTAATTCCTTCGTAGGCTTGCTGGTTGGTGAGGAGTTGGATGAGATTCATCATGTAATCGAGTTAGTTTTGTTAGGGCTTGATCCCTAGTATCCACTATGTTCTAAGATTGATGTTGCTATGCCTTTGCCATGCTTAATGCTTGTCACTAGGGTCCGAGTGCCATGATTTCAGATCCGAACCGTTTATGTTGTCATCATTATATATATGTTCTTGATTCAATCTTGCCTAGTCATATGCACCTATTATGTGTTATGATCCGTCAACCCCATAGTGACAATATTTGGGATCCTTCACGCTGATGACCATAGTTTGAGGAGTTCATGTATTCACCATGTATTAATGGTTTGTTCTAGTTCTCTGCTGAAAGGAGGCCTTAATATCCCTTAGTTTCTCTATGGAGGCCATGGGAGGGTAGGCAAAATATGTCATGCAAGTTCTTTTCCATAAGCACATATGACTATTTACGGAATACATGCCTACATTACATTGACGAATTGGATCTAGTTCCGTGTCACCCTAGGTTATAACTGTTATATGATGAATATCATACAACGAATACAACGATCTAGTGCCTACGAGTTTTCCACTTAATGTTCTTGCTAAGTTACTACCGCTACTGTTACTATTGCACTTGCTACAAAACTATTACTGCTACTATTACCTCTACTATTACTGTTACTGCTGCTATCAAACAATCATATTACTGTGCTACTGATCACTTTGCTATATATATTTATCTCTCGGTGTGGTTGAATTGACAACTCAACTGCTAATACTCTCAAATATTCTTTGGCTCCCCTTGTGTCGAATCTATAAATTTGGGTTGAATACTCTACCCTCAAAAACTGCTGCGATCCCCTATACTTGTCGATTATCAAGACCTTTTTCTAGCGTCGTTACCGGGGAGCATAGCTATATTTGTTGATTCAGTTGGGATTTATATCATCCTATCACTATGAAGAATCTGAAGGATAATAAAACCAAGATTTTTCCCTCTACTATGAGGGGAGGTAAGGAATTGCCATCTAGCTCTACACTTGATTGACCTTCTGTTATGAGTAAGTTTGCAACACCACCACATGCTAGTAATCCTTATATTGATGATGCTAGTTCCGCTATGAATGATGCTTTTGATGATGCTTGTACCATGCTTGATGATAATGTGCCACTAGGTGAATTTATTAATGAACAAATTGCTAGAGCTAGAGAGAATGAAATGATTGAAACTGCTGAAACTGCTGAAACTGATAATTAAGAAACACGTATTAGACCTAGACCTCCTAGATTTGAAATGCCTAAGATACCTGAAGGTTATGCTTTGGATGGAAAAATAGCTAGAGAGATTCTTGCTTGTAAGGATAGAAATGATCTTAAGAAACTACTATGCAAGTATAAAGAAAAGACTTTGAATGCTAAAATGAAATGTGATCCTAATTTTTCTACTTCACCTATCTTTATTACTGATAAGGATTATGAATTATGTGTCGACCCAGAGTTAATTACTTTGGTGGAATCTGATCCTTTTCATGGCTATGAAACCGAAACTGTGGTAGCACATCTTACTAAGTTGAATGATATTGCCGCCTTATTTGCTCATGATGAGAAGATTCACTACTATTATATTCTCAAATTATTTATGTTCTCATTAAAGGGTGATGCTAAGACATGGTACAATACTCTTGCTCCTGGTTGTGTGCATAGTCCCCAGGATATGATTTAGTACTTCTTTGGAAAATATTTTCCTGGTCATAAGAAACAAGCTGACTTACAGGAAATATTTAACTCTGTGCAAATTAAAGAAGAGATTCTCTCACAAGCTTGGGGGAGGCTTCTCCAATTTCTTAATGCTTTGCCTGATCATCCTCTTAAGAAAAATGAAATACTTGATATCTTCTACAATGGACTAACTAATGCTTCTAGGGATTTCCTAGATAGTTGTGCTGGTCGTGTTTTCAGGGAACAGAGTGTTGAACAAGGCGAGGAACTATTGAACAATATATCAAGAATTATGATGATTGGACTCTTCCTGAACCACTACTTGAACCCACTTTGAAGAACAGGGGTACCTTATTTCTCAATCCTGAAGATATGCAAGAGGCAAAGAAATGTATGAAGGAAAAAGGTATTAAGGGTGAGGATGTTAAGAATTTGCCACCTATTGACGAAATACATGGACTTAACACACCACCACCTCCATAGGTGGTAGTGGTAAATTCTTTATTAAAGTTTGATGAAGGTGACATTCCTTACAATAAATATCCTACTCAATGCTTATATGACTTTGATAACTACATCAAGAAACAAGATCACTTCAATGCAAATGTTCCAAAACAATTGAAATATAATTCTAATATGATTACTCGCTTGAGTGTTCTTATTTAGAATTAGTAATGATGTTAGAGGTGTAGGAAAACATGCCTCTATGATTAAAACTCAGTTAGAACAAGTTGCTAAATCTCAAAAAGAATTGCTTGATGAAATGAATAATAAAAAGAATGATCATGCTATTAGAGTAGTGACTAGAGGAGGTAGAATGACCGAAGAACCTCTTTATCCTAAAGGTCAACCTAACAGAATTGAACAAGACTCTCAAGGAATTAATGCTGATACACCTAGTGCTTCTAAGAAGAAAAAGAAAAAGAAAAAAGATAGGACTTTGCATGCTTCTAGTGAACCTGAGATAGAAAAACCTCGTGATGATAATTATGATGTTTCTATTTCTGATGCTGAGACTCAATCTGGTAATGAACATCCACCTAGTGATAATGATAATGATAGTGATGTTCATGACGATACTCAACCTAATAATGATAAAGAACCAGATAATTATGTAGAAATAGAACCTGCTATTGATCTTGATAACCCACAACTAAAAACTAAACGATTTGATAAAAGAAGACATTGTGGCTAGAAAACATGGTAAAGAAAGAGAACCGTGAGTTCAGAAACCCATGTCTTTTCCTCCTAAATCATCTAAGAAAAAAGATGATAATGAATTTGAACGCTTTGCTGAAATGATTAGGTCAGTCTTTTTGCGTACTCGCTTAACTAATATCTTAAAAATGCCTCCTTATGCTAAATACATGAAAGAAATCATCAGTAACAAACGAAAGATACCTAAAGTTGAAATCTCCACCATGGTTGCTAATTATTCTTTTAAGGATGGAGTACCTAAAAAACTTGGAGATACTGGAATACTAACTATACCTTGCTCCACTAAAAGAAATTATGTCAAAACTGCTTTGTATGATTTGGTAGCTGGTGTTAGTGGTATGCCTTTCTCTTTATATAAAAGACTTGATTTCAATAAAATCATACCTACTGAAATATCTTTGCAAATGGCTGACAAATCAACTTCCATACCTATTGGTATTTGTGAGCCGTTCTTGTTGCAAATGTTACTATTTTAACGGACTTTGTTATTCTAGAGATGCCCGGGGACGACAACATGTCGATTATCCTTGGTAGACCATTTTTGAATACTGCAGGGTCTGTTATTGATTGCAATAAAAGCAAAGTCACTTTTCATATCGATGGTAATGAGCATACGATGCACTTTCAGAAGAAGCAATTCCAAGCGCATGGTATAAATGTTGTTGAAAATTCTCCCACACTCACTATTGGAAGCATTCATCTGCCTCTACCCACTGCCAAAAAGAAATATGATAAAATTATAGTTGGGGATCTGCATATCCCCATTGAGGTACTTAGTGTTTTACGAAAGTTCTTGGGTTTCATGCTAACTGAAAGTGGTTGTGAATAAGACTTGATCAACCTTATTAACAGATAAGTTTGAGAGGTATGAAGATGCTGAATTTAGTAGAAACATCTCTCTATATCCACTTTTTGTGTTCTGCTTTTTTAGTTGAATAAAATTAAATGCCATGTTTATCTTGTTTTCTGAATTTCCCCTGCAATAAAATGACCCAAAATAAAAGTTCTCAGAATGTCCTAAAAATTTAACACGATTTTTTCCGAATGTTTATGATTTTTTGGTACAAATAACACTAGAGGGGAGTGCACCTGGTGCCCAAAAGACACCAGGGCGCACCAGCCACCCCTGGCATGGCCTAGTGGGTGGTGGGCCCCATATGAGTCCCCTCACTTTTTCCCTTCACCCATGTCATCTGCTACCTCCAGAAAAAAAATCATCTTTGCTCTCTCCCTCGTGTTCTTGCTTAAGAACTCGTGGATTTCGATCCCTTTGCTCGAAGCTCCATTTCCTAAACTGTTTTAAGGTATTGCTTCTTGGTAAGTTACTCCCCCATTGCTCTAATTAGTTTTTGATTTAGTGGTCTATTTTTAGAATAATTAGCTACTCTTGGTGCTGTTATAGATGAGCTTGCATGTCGAATCCTTAGAGTTCTAAGTAGTACGAATGCTTGAGATGGTCTCCATGCATACTTAGGAGTAGTTGCTATCAATCATATTTAGTTTTGTAAAAAAAATTAGTGTCATAATTTTTTTCAGAAATTGTTCGCAAATAAAAATGCAATTCTTTAGCACTTTGATACGTCTCCAACGTATCTATAATTTATGAAGTATTCATGCTGTTATTTTATCAGTCTTGGATATTTTCCAATCATTTTATAGCAACTTTATATCATTTCTTGGGACTAACCTATTGACCCAGTGCCCAGTGCCAGTTGCTGTTGTTTGCTTGTTTTTTACATCGCAGGAAATCAATATCAAACAGAGTCCAAACACAACAAAACTTTTTGGAGATTTTTTGGACCAGAAGGAACCCAATGGGCCAGAGCTGCACCTCGGGGGTGCCCCAAGGGGGGCACAACCCACCAGGGCGCACAGGGCCCCCTGGTGCGCCCAGGTGGGTTGTGCCCATCTCGGTGGCCTCCCGCACTGACTCTTTGAACTATAAATTCCCAAATATTCCGAAACCCTTCAGGGCAGCCCTAGATCAGAAGTTCCGCCGCCGCAGGGCTCTGTAGCCACCGAAAACCAATCTGGACCCCGTTTTGGCACCCTGTTAGAGAGGGGAATCATCTCCGGTGGCCATCTTCATCATCCCGGCGACCACCATGATGAGGAGGGAGTAGTCCACCCTCGGGGCTGAGGGTTTGTACTAGTAGTTATGTGTTTAATCTCTCTCTCTCTCTCTCGTGATCTATATCATGGGCTTTGTTAATATAGATGGATCATATGATGTTTCTTCCCTCTATACTCTTATTGTGATGAATTGAATGTCTACCCTTTGAAGTTTTGTTATGTTGGATTGAATGTTCAGATTTGGGAACACATGATGTATGTATTGCGGTATGAATACTTGAGGTGACATTGGGGTATCTTATTGGTTCACTTGATATACGTTATGGCACTCAACTTGTGGATTCCCGCGGTGATATTGGGGTAATCTATGCATAGGGTTTGATGCACGTTTTTATTATCTTTTCTCCGATAGAAACTTTGAGGACCCCTTGTAGTTCTTTGTGTGGATTGAGTATTATGAATATGAATTTTCTTTGGTGTTATTCTAGTACGAACTCTTGAGTAGATCGATCGGAAAGAATAGCTTGTGTTATTTTAGTACGAACTCTAGGATAGATCGAACGTAAAGAATAGCTTTGAGGTGGTTTCGTACCCTACAAATAATTTCTATCTTATGTTCTCCGCTAATAGGAACTCGAGAGTGATTCTTTATTGCATTTTGAGGGATAATCATATGATCCAACTGTGTTAGCACTGTTGAGAAATTGCACTAGCCAACGTATGGACCCTAGGCCTTGTTTTCAAGCATTGCAATACCATTTTTGTGCCCGTTTACTATTTGCTACCCTGCTATTTTTTTATCCAGATTATAAAAATATATTTCTACCATCCATATTACACTTTTATCACCATCTCTTCCCCGAACTAGTGCTCCTATACAATTTGCCATTGTATTGGGTGTGTTGGGGACACAAGAGATTTCTTGTATTTGGTTGCAGGGTCATTTGAGAGAGACCATCTTCATCCTACACTTCTCACGGATCGATAAACCTTAGGTCATCCACTTGAGGGAAAATTGCTACTGTCCTACAAAACTCTGTTCTTGGAGGCCCAACACGTGTCTACAAGAATAAAGTTGCGTAGTAGACATCAAGCTCTTTTTTGGTGCCGTTGCCAGGGAGGTGAGTGCATGAAGGTATATCTTTAGATCGTGTAATCGAATCTTTAAGTTTCGTGTTTTATCACTAGTTTCGTTTATTAACGAAAAATACAAAAAATGGAAGTGAGGTTGCATCATATTATTGATCATCTTTATAATATCTTCCTTGAAAATGATGGATCGGAAAATTGTGCTCAATTGATAGAATAAGAATTCAATAAAATGATTGGAATGAATGATGAGCATGATTGCAATGTTGCTAGTATGAATTCTTTGAATATCCATGGTGCTAATGATATGCAAAGCCATAAGCTTGGGGATGCTATGTTTGATGAAGATGATATTTTTGTCCCCCAAGTTTTGATGTGGAAATTTTTTATAATGAAAGCATGCCTCCTATTTATGATGATTATATTGATGAGAGTGGATTTGGAGAGGTCATGACTTTATTTAGTGATGAATCCACTATTTTGGAAGAGGTTGTTATTGATTATGACAACAAAGTTCCTATATATGATGATTATGGTGATGGGATCTATGCTATAAATAATAATGATAACCATGAAACTTCTCATCGTGATTTTAATTTTCAATCACATGATAGTTAATTTGTTGAGTTTGCTCCCACTACTATTGATGAGAATAAATTTGCTTATGTAGAGAGTAAAAATCTCTATGATTATGCATCATGAAAAGAATGCTTTATGTGATAGATATATTGTTGAATTCATTCATGATGCTACTGAAAATTATTATGAGAGAGGAACATATGCTTGTAGGTACTGCAATAATATCAAGCTTCCTCTCTATGTGTTGAAAATCTTGAAGCTATGCTTGTTTTGCCTTCCTATGCTAGTTTATTCTTTCTCCCATAAATTGTTTGCTCAAAAAATCCATATGCATAGTAAGTGGGTTAGGATTAAATGTTCTATTCATATGATTCATGATGCTCTCTTTATGTTTCAATTCTTTACTTTTATGCGAGCATCATTGAAATCATCATGCCTAGCTAAAAGGCATTAATAAAAAGCGCCTGTTGGGAGAGAACCCAACACTTTTCCTTATGTTTTTGTGTGTTCACATGATTAAACTACTGTATTAATCATGTTTTGTGTATTTTATGTCAATAAAGTGCCAAGTAAATCCTTTGGGATAGTGTGGATGCATGTTTGTTTGATTCTATGCAAAAACAGAAAGTTTTGCATTCAGTATATGAATTATCTGATTTTACTGGAGCATCAAACAATTCTGAAATTTTTACAAAAACTTTATATGCAAATTCCTTGAGTTTTCCTATTTTTTCAAAAAAAATAGAGTCAGGGAAGTTTGGTGATCATTCAGATCTTCAAAGAGTGTTCTGTTTTTGACAAATTCAATTTTGCATGCATAGTTTTCTTGTTTTAGTGTTCCGATAGCTTATATTCAGTGGTATAAATTATGGGAATGGTATAATACATTAGGTATCATGTGGAAACAATTATTAATCTTGTCTTGATAGTAACTAAGTGTATGATCTATATTTACTACACTATGACATCTCACGAAGTTCCATTAAGTTTTGTGTGATTGAAGTTTTCAAGTTTTGGAGGAGACACCGATATGAAAAGAATAAGGAGTGGAAAGAACCTAAGCTTTGGTATGCCCAAGACTCCCCCAAATTAATATCCAAGGAAGACTTAAGCGCCTATGCTTGGGGATGCCCCAGAAGTCATCCCCTCTTTCGTCTTCAACACGTCACATAATATGAGTTTTGCTTGGAGAGTCATTATATTTTCTTATTCTATTTTATGTGTTATTTATAATCTAGTTTTTCAATAAAAAGTTCCAAGAATTGCCTTAGGATGCTTGCATTGCATGTTTTGATATATGCTGGGTAAAAACAGAAACTTCTTCTCTAGTGTTTGAATTTTCATATTTTACTAGAACGTCCAAAGTTTCTGAAATTTTTACACAGTCTTTTAATATTAATGTTATAGCATGTACTAAATTTTCATAATTGTGTGACTTACATAAGTACACTGTTTTCATAAATTGCTAGAGACTGTTCTGTTTAGACAGATTTTTGTCATAGTTTCGTTATCTACTTATCCTATAGTTTCCATAGCCTATATTGGTAGATATAAATTGTGGAAATGATAGTATACAATACTTAATGTTTGAAAATTATTATGCAACTTATCTTGGCAGTACATAAAGAGTTTATTTATTATTATGTGTACTAACCTCTCTCACGAGTTCTTTTTGAGTTTTGTGTGGATGAAATTTTTGAGAATAGGTGAAACCGTGGTATGAGAGGATTGAAAGAGATACAAAAGGTCAATCTTGGGGATGCCCAAGGCACCCCAAGTAAATATTTAAAATAACTATCAAGCATCTAAGGTTGGGGATGCTACGCATCCCACCTCTCTTCATCAACAATTATTTGTTAGCCTATGTTGAGACTAAATTTTTATTCGTTCACATGATGCGTGCTATTCTTGGAGTGCAATTTTTCTTTTGCTTGATGTTTGAATAAAGTACTCAGATCTGAAAATATTTATTGAGGGAGAGAGAGTCTTCACATAGCTAATTAATTGTTTGACTACTCATTAATCTTCACTTATATCTTTTGAGAATAGCTTGTCATTTACTCTTGTGCTTCACTTATATCATATGAGTAAATTGTTGAATAAATTGAATTTAATGAAATTGAAACTATATCATACGTAGTGGTAGCTTCACATTGGGTTTAGAAAGTGAAATATTTTGAGGCTTGACAATCACAATATTGGTCATACAAGCAATTCACGAATAATTAGTATAAGGAGAGAAGTTTCACATGCAGATACACTATCCTGGAAATCTTTTGTGATTGTGAGCCCCCATCAATATCTTATATGCCAAAATTGTTAACGTTGGACAAGGAAGACAATGTAATGAAATATGTTTGTTCATATTCACACAGAAGTTATATTATCATAGATCCTTCAACATGTGGTGCTTGCCCCCCATCTTTGCTAGCCAAAAATTCCGCACCAAGTAGAGATACTACTTATGCATCCAAAAACCCTTAAACCCAAATATTATTTTCAAGAGTCCACCATACCTACCAAAGGATTGAGCAAGATCCTTCAAGTAAGTTGTCATCAGTGCAATAAGGCAATAAAAATTGCTTCTAAAAGTGTTAGATCATTTAGTGTAAGATAAAATTGAGCGTTGTACGAACTTGTGATGGCAAAGTAATAAAAGCGACAGACTGCATAATAAAGGTTGCTATCATAACGGGAAATATAATGTGACGTTCTTTTGCACTAAGGGGTTGAGCATACAAACAAATAAGCGCATGGCAACCTCTGCTTCCCTCTACAAAGGGCCTATCTTTTAATTTATGTATTTACTTTTTTGCAAGAGTCAAAGTTTTTCTCTCTATTCCTTTTTATTTTTCTCCTTTGGCAAGCATCATGTGGTGAGGAAAGATCTAGGCACATATGCCCAATTTATATGGGTAGCATGAGTTATTATTGTTGACATAACCCTTGAGGTGAATACGTTGGGAGGCAAAGCAATAAGCCCCTATCTTTCTATGTGTTCGGTTGAAACGTTTTGCCCATGTGTATGCGGTGAGTGTTAGCAATCATAAAAGACTATATGATGGCTGAGTATGTGGAGCTCTCACTTAAACTCTGTTGAATAAGTTGAATTGGAATTGCTTGCTGACTGAGAACAAAAGTTGTTGAGTTTCAAGAGAATTCATTGTTTGAATCTTAACATGCGAATTGGTTGCTACTTTAACATGAGAAAACTTTATGAGAAAAGAATTGTTGTAATGATGCTAGGAAAATTGATTAAAATTATCATTGATCAAACTTATGCACTTTTCTAGCATTCACACTTCACAAATTATTTCTTTTATCATTTACCTACTCGAGGACGAGTAGGAATTAAGCTTGGGGATGCAGATACGTCTACAACGTATCTATAATTTATGAAGTATCCATGCTGTTATTTTATCATTCTTGGATGTTTTACAATCATTTTATAGCAAATTTATATCATTTTTTGGGACTAAACTATTGACCCAGTGCCTAGTGTCAGTTGCTTTTTTTTGCATGTTTTTTACATCGCAGGAAATCAATATCAAACGGAGTCCAAACACCACAAAATGTTTTGGAGATTTATGTGGACCAGAAGGAACCCAATGGGCCAGAGCTGCACCTGGGGGATGCCCCGAGGGGGGCACAACCCACCAGGGCGCGCTAGAGCCCCCTGGCACGCCCAGGTGGTTTGTGCCCACCTCGGTGGCCTCCCGCATCGCCTCTTTGCACTATAAATTCTCAAATATTCCGAAACCCTTCGGGGCAGCCCTAGATATGAAGTTTCGCCACCGCAAGGCTCTATAGCCACCGAAAACCAATCTAGACCCCGTTCTGGAACCCTGCCGGAGGGGGAATCATCTCTAGTGGCCATCTTCATCATCCCGGCGGCCACCACGATGAGGAGGGAGTAGTCCACTCTCGGGGCTGAGGGTTTGTACCGGTAGCTATGTGCTTAATCTCTCTCTCTCTCTCATGATCTATATCGTGGGATTTGTTAATATAGATGGATCATATGATGTTTCTCCCCTCTATACTCTTATTGTGATGAATTGAATCTCTACCCTTTGAAGTTTTTTTATGTCGGATTGAATGTTCAGATTTGGGAACACATGATGTATGTCTTGCGGTATGAATACTTGAGGTGACATTGGGGTATCTTATAGGTTCCCTTGATATACGTTATGGCACTCAGCTTGCGGATTCCCACGGTGATATTGGGGTAATCTATGCATAGGGGTTGATGATGTTTTTATTATCTTTTCTCCGATAGAAACTTTGGGGACCCCTTGTAGTTCGTGTGGATTGAGTATTATGAATATGAATTTGCTTTGGTGTTATTCTAGTACGAACTCTTGAGTAGATCGATCGGAAAGAATAGCTTGAATTATTTTAGTACGAACTCTAGGATAGATCAAATGAAAATAATAGCTTTGAGGTGGTTTCATACCCTACAAACAATTTCTATCTTATGTTCTCCGCTAATAGGAAATCGGGAGTGATTCTTTATTGCATTTTGAGGGATAATCATATGATCCAACTATGTTAGCACTGTTGAGAAATTGCACTAGTGAAAGTACGGACCCTAGGCCTTGTTTTCAAGCATTGCAATACCGTTATTTGCCCATTTACTATTTGCTACCTTGCTGTTTTTTATTTATTCAGATTATAAAAAGATATTTCTACCATCCATATTACACTTTTATCACCATCTCTTTGCCGAACTAGTGCACCTATACAATTTTCCATTGTATTGGTTGTGTTGGGGACACAAGAGATTTCTTGTATTTGGTTGCAGGGTCGTTTGAGAGAGACCATATTCATCCTACACCTCTCATGGATTGATGAACCTTAGGTCATCCACTTGAGGTAAAATTGCTATTGTCCTACAAAACTCTGCGCTTGGAGGCCCAACACGTGTCTACAAGAATAAAGTTGCATAGTAGACATCACAATTCTTCGAGGAGAAGATCCTCGAGGTCATCATCAAGTGAAAGCTCTGTACGACAATCATACGTTGAGACAAGTGCAATCTCGATATGGGACGCCGAAACCAAATCATGCCTTTGGCCATGTAATACCTTCATGGAAGGTGCATGTATTAAGGAAGAATTTGAGCAATACATTCGCAACGCCGATCTGGTTCCTTCATCGAATATAAGTGCACTGAACACCTCACTCTCACGGAGACATTTACTAAGAGATTTAAATATTTCCCTCGTGAGTCTAGAGTTTCATTTATTCTCTATAATAATGCTTTCACCATGACTTTAGACGCGTTTTTTGAAGCGTGCAAAATTCCATATTGGACTTTATTAGACGAACCAACAAAATCTTAGTATGAGTCATTAGTGAGTAACATTTGTTGCGGTGAAATCAGGGGGGTAACACAAGGCAGAATAAAAGGCATCCATTTTCTATATATACAGTACTTTGCACTGTTTAATGGAAAATGCATTGTATGCAAGTAGGATTGTAGCGCACTGTGTGCCCATGATTTGAGTCTTATACACACTGCTTTAACGGGAATTAAAGACTATAATTTAAGAGTAATTGTTGCACGGAAACTTACTCTCAATGCTTCTAATGGTAATTTCTATGGAGGAATTTATGCCCCTCGCCTCACTACGAGTTTGGGACTGTCCCCTTGGCCTAATGATCCTATCTTACCTAACCTATTCTTAGACTTTGATGCCATAAAACACCATGAATTCCTTAAGGGCAAAGTCAATAACTATACTTACAACTTGAGGTTCGATAACGGTCCCGTTGTGCCTATTGTATTGCCTACTCCTGCTCTCTTTGATTATAACAGGAAGGGAAGATACTACATCCTTGAGAGCGAGGCATGTGTATACAATTGAGAGATTGAAGCTGCCCGAAGAGCTGAGGTGGTTGCACCAAGAGCCTCGGTAGGCTATCACTCAGACTATTATCCTGGCTACGAATGGTGATTACCAAGCTAGGCCAAAAGCCTAAGCTTGGGGGAGTATGTGTTTCCACCACCATTACATTCATGTTCACGCATTTCATTCTAGTTGTTGGTGTTCACACTTTTTCATTGTATTATCCATGTTAGGTCTATTTTGTTGCTTTCTTCTTGTGTGTTTGAAAAACTTTGAGAAAATACAATAATACTTCTTATTTCTTTTCGGTTTTTCTTTTAAGTTTAATTAGTTGTAGTATTAAAAGAAAACACAAAAATATTTCTCATTTCTTCATTTTCTTATTGGGAGTTCTCCCGTGTAAATAGTTTTTCTAGTTTTTTTGTTTTTCCCTCTATTATTTGCTTTCTTCACGAAAAACTAAAAACTCCAAAAATATTTTGGTGGGTTTCTTTGAAATTCTCTTCCTTTTTATTGAGTCATACCAAGGAGAAGACCCCGATGAAAATGTTGAGTGGCTCTCATATGCTTTACTATTGATCTAACAAAGAGCCCATATCACTTTATCTTATCCTCTTGAATAAATTGTTTGTGGATTCCAGCTTAGTCCAGGACACTCTGGCACCATTATTATTTGCATACCATTCGATTGTGCAAGTGAAAGGCAATAATGACGATAGTTGATGAATCGACTATGGGAGAGAGAAGCGGATATGAACTCAACTTGTTTTTTTGTAAATATGTTTAACCTAGTATCTATGATTCGACATATTATGATCAAACATGTTTGCAATGACAATTAGAGATTATAGTTGCTCATGCCATGCTCAATTATCTAGGAGTCGATAAAGATTTATCTTGTATGTCAACATGCATTAAACTGGTTGTGATGTAGTATGATGATATGGTATCCTCCTCTGAATGTTTCAAGTGGCTTGACTTGGCACATGTTCACACATGTTGTCGTGGATTTGTCACGACAAATGTCGGGGTGAACGGACTTAGGTTCGGGATGAAGACGCAACTATGTGGCGGCTTGAAGGGGTTGATCGGAATCGAGAGACACGGAGTTTACCCAGGTTCGGCCCCTGCGATGGAGGTAAAATCCTACGTCCTGCTTGTCTGGTATTGATGATGAAGGAGATGTCTCGGTTACAAGGGTGCTGTTTGCTACCTCTAATTACGAAAGCCTCTAATTTGTCTATCTCTAATCTTTTGTGTTGTCTAAACTTCTGGACTTGTGAACTTGTCCCTCTAGGGGTGCTCTACCCCTCCTTATATAAGTGGAGAGGGTAGGTTAAGAAATAGAGTCCTACTAGGAGTAGGAGTAGGACTAGTCTCTCTAGAATCCTATTCCGGGTCTTGTTTCCTTCGGCAGGGAATCCTCTCTCCTTTGGGACTTCTCTTGTGAGCCGCCTGGCGCTGGCTCACATGCCAGGTCTTCGGCCTGGTCATCCTGCGACCCGCTTGCCAGGTCACCAATAAAATGTCATGTCTTTACTGAGCCTCCTGGGAGTCGCCAGGCCGGGTCATACCGTGGGGTATATCCCCGACATTAGCCCCCAGGTTAGCTTGAATTTATTCATGCTAAGCTCCTAAAATAAGAGTAATAAATACGTTAAGTGGTTGACTTGCTCCTTTGGTCGGCTTATGAAGTGGTTCCTCAGAAATCTCGGTCTTTTCTGCATATGAATGAGTCATCTTGATAATCATCTTGCTTGTCAATGTCCTTTGAAAAATATTGAGAATAGAACACCCATATGCCATTGAGTTGGCTTCCAATACTCTTGGCGGGTCATCTCCGCCAGGTCATAATCATTGACGATGTCGGGTCATTATCGTTGGTGACGCCAGGTCAAATAACTAGAATCTAGCTGACTTGATAAAAATATTGGGATGAAAATCCATCTGATGTAAAATCGGACTTCCATTGTTGTGAAGTAGGGTGGCTTATACAAAATCTGGCAGGTTATGATCTTTTGATAACGTCAGGTCATGAATGTTGGTGACGCCAGGTCTAACAACTGAACTCCATAATTAACATCTTGAAAATTCTCCTCAAAGTTTTTGATATGTCCATATTACTTGTAGCCCCCAAGCTCCGAGATTATCCATGATAACTTGGCACTTTGCAATAATATTTTGGACTCTGTAGCCCCCAAGTGCCGGGTTGTCTGCCTGCAACAACTTCGGACTTGTAAGTGTGTTATACCTTATAAAGTTTCGGCGAGTGTAGCCCCCAAGGGCCGGCTCATTAGTATGTGATGGGCCGGGTCTTCAATTTGAACCTCATAATCTGTTAAATAGCTGAATACTGTAGCCCCCAAGTGCCGGGTCGCATACCTGTGGCGACTTGGGACTTTATAAAATTTGTTCTGAGCGGTGTAGTCCCCAAGTGCCGGGTCAGTAAGAATTACTGGGCTGGGCTTAGAAAAGGCTGGCTCATCTCCTTGAGATAATATGGTCTTGCTGACAATAGTGATTTGAAAACTGGCTTGCATTAGCCTCCAAGTGCCATGGTGCGTGTTTACAGCGACAGGGGACATGCATAATTGATATAACCTGGCTTTGAATAGTGTAGCCCCCAAGTGCCGGGTCGTCTTCCTGCGGCGACTTGGGACTATGTAAGAATAATATGACTCGCCACAATTTGTTGGATAAATCCTTAACCGTGGTTGTAATATAACCGGGAATGAATATCCTGGAATAATTCCTTTGTCTTTGACATGAAATCCCTGCTCGTGGTTGCGGTGCAACCCGGCAAATACATGTTTGAGAAATCCATGAGTGTTGTAGTATACTACAAAGCACAATTGAAGGAATCCAAGAACCGGTCAATTAGATGACATGGCATTATATCTGATAGGGCGGCTCTTGAAAAATAATGAATTCTCCGAGCTAGCTTGAAAACCCGAATCATTTAGTACTGGTTATCATAAACCATGAAGATCCAGCCAAGTTGGCTATTAAAGATCCATTTGCTCTTTGTAGAAGTTTTTCATCATACTTAACGGCTGCTCATCTTAAGAGATAAGACCTGCAAAAACAAACAAGATAGAATATATTATGCATGGTTGTAAGGGCGGCTTGAAAAAGCATAACCCAGAAATGTTAACATCTTTCATAACATTGCTCCTTCTTTCATAATCTTGCTCTGACCCGGCTTGATAAGCTAGCATGACATGTGAATATGATGCAATGTATGATGCAATGTATGAGGCAATGTATGATGCTATGTATGATGCAATGTATGATGCAATGTTGACTTGTCAACATTTTTGGCTTAAGAACCGGCTATTAGGGTTAGATAAGCTACACCCGGAGGGTGGGAAGTCCCCTTCGACAACCAAGTTGACTTCTCAACTTTGTTGGCATAAGAGCCGACTCTTAGGGTTAGATAAGCTACACCCGGAGGTGGGAAGCCCCCTTCGACAGCTATGTTGACTTGTCAACATTTTTTGCTTGAAAGCCTGTTGTTAGGGTTAGATAAGCTACACCCGGAGGGTGGGAAGCCCCCTTCGACAACCAAGTTGACTTGTCAACTTTTTTGGCATAAGCGATGGCTCTTAGGGTTAGATAAGCTACACCCGGAGGTGGGAAACCCCCCTTCGACAACTATGCTGACTTGTCAACATTTTTTGGCTTGAAAGCCAGTTGTTAGGGTTAGATAAGCTACACCCAGAGGTGGGAAGCCCCCTTAGACAACCAAGTTGACGAAGTCAACTTTGTGCACCATCTTGTAAGTCGCCATCTTGTAAACCGCCATCTTGATGAAGAAACGGCAGAAGCTCCAAGTGACTTTATGATGATCCAATAAATCTGGGCACCCATGTTTGAATGGTGTATCTCGGCGGTTCGTCCTCTTGGGCAACTTTTAATCTTCCGCCAAAAATGTAATAGCCCCAAGGATTGAGTTTTCTCTTGTAAAGACCCAGAGTTCTCATTGAAAACGACCAAATGAGTCTCGCCATGTCTGTAGCCCCCGAGTCTTAAGTTGACTCGAAGAGGAGGCTTGAGAATCTCCACTTGAAAGTTTGAGGCTGGCCATGGCGGGTTATAGATGATCCCGTATGATTTGTGTCAATAATCCGGTCGATGGTTCGTCCCGGCTGGTTGTTGAAGTGAAGCAAATTGTAATGGCGGCGACTTGTGCGCCTGTCCGTTGGGCGGCTCGAGAAGGCGAACACTGCCCCGATATATTGATGTAGATCAGACCGCGGACGGCGGCTTGCGCGCGTCAGTTGGGCGGCTCGTACAGGCGAGAACTGCACCAATATGTTGATATAGATTGGACCGCAGGGCGGCGATTCAGAACCGTCCATTGTGCAGCTTCTACTGATGTATGCGACGTGTTGATGTAGACATAGAAGTCAGCCACGGTGTCTGAAGACGACGCAGTTGCGAGAGCCGACCGTGGCGTGTGTAAGCCAGTGCGGTCGCAAGAAACGGTCACTACGTTGTAAGCTGGTGCAGACGGCGAGTCGGCCATGGTGTTGTTGGTGAAAACCATGCCGCAGCTACGGCAGCTTGCCGCACTCATCGGGCGGCTCATACTGGCGGGTGAGCATGCACGGTACCGACATGTTAATGTAAACCGGGCCGTGGCAGCGGCGGCTTGCACATGTCTATTGAGCAACGCGCCATAGACGAACACCAGTACATAACGATGATGTCATGCGCTTCATCTCCGCGGTATGATGCCACTTGAATAATTGTCCTGCGTAAAATATTGCAGGCCAAAGTAATTGTTCTTCACAGAAAATAATATGCACTAAAAAATAGATAAAAGACATATCACCTGGTATTTTTTGTCAAATGGATGTGAACACCGGTGCCGAATAATATTGGACGTAGTCAGTAGACCACGTAGATGTATTTCCATGTGTAACAATAGCACTTGCCTAGCCCCTTTTTTTTACTCCCCACTTTTTTCTAAACAACCGGATCCCACTCCCCCGTCATCCCCGCGTGGGCAGAACTGCCACCGTTGCCCACGGTAGAGGGCTCACGCGAAGGCGTGGGTGGAGGTGGGTGGAGCGGGCGAAGCGTCCGGGGGCGAGAGGACTAAAGCTGGCGGCATAGGGGAACCGTACGGGCGCGAGAGGACTGAAGCTGGCGGCATAGGGGAACCGTACGTGCGTTAGAGGAGCGAAGGCCGCGGCGGTGGAGGGTGGCGGAGCTGGCAGCGGCGAGTGGAGGCGCGGCGGAGTCGCCGTCCAAGGTCAAGTGGAGCCGGCTGCGGGAGAACCAACAGGAGGGGCACAACAGAAACTCGAGGAGGCCCGTAGGCAGCATCGGCGTGGCATGGTGCGGAGCGGCGAAGTGAGGTGCGGCAGCCGAGGCGAGCGTACGGCGGGGCCGGCTCGGATGTGGCAGCGGAGGCAGGCGAAGCAGCGCGAGACCGACTCAGACACGCGACAACGAAGGCGGGAAAGGTTGTAGAGGTGGTGTCGGAGACCGGCGGCCCGGAGCAGCAAGGGCTTGACTGCACCATCGCCGGCTTGCAATGGGGCGTCTGCACCAGCTCAATGCGCAGTGGTCGAGGCTGCAACGACTCGAAAGGCAGCCGGCGGGGGAGACCCGAGGCGGAGGCGGCTTGCAGGCGAGGCGAGGAAGCGGGTTGAGGTCACGGCGGGTCGGGGTGCAGCCATTTGACTCGACATGGAGGGGTAGACCGGCTTGCACACGGTAGTGGAGGCTAGCGAGCCATGGCGGTGGCGAGCACCGGCGGAGGCAAAGCACGGCGCAACAAAAACGGTCAGAGCGGCTTAGTGTGGCGCGCAGCCAATCGAGATGAGTCGTAGGCGGAAACACGGTGGAGAGCCGGCACAGGGGGCGGAGCGCACCACGGCGGATGTGGGCAGACCGAGGCCGACTCCATATCTATGTCTGTATCTTCCTCCAGGAGGTCGCAGGTGTCATGTTTCTTTTTGCTTGTTGCCGCTCGAGTGTGAATTTTTCGGGACTCGTAGCACTGCAGTGGAAATCTCTAGGCAGATTACCATGGCGCGTGCGTCGACCGCACAATAGGCAACCCTAAAAAATTTTAATCTCAATTTCCCACATGTTGTTCCAACTGCGTCGTCGATGCTGTAGATCCTTCGGCGCTGGTTCTTCTTCATCCAGAAAATTATGAACTTCTCGATCCCTAAAGAGATCCCTCCAAGAACAAATACCACCGTGCGTTGCCCCATGGTGGGCACCAACTATCGTGGATTTGTCACGGCAGATGTCCGGGTGAACGGACTTAGGTTCAGGACGAAGACGCAACTACGTGGCGGCTTGAAGGGGTTGATCGGAATCGAGAGACACGGAGTTTACCCAGGTTCGTCCCCTCCGATGGAGGTAAAAGCCTACGTCCTGCTTTTCTGGTATTGATGATGAAGGAGATCTGTCGGTTACAAGGGTGCTATTTGCTACCTCTAATTACGAGAGCCTCTAATCTGTCTATCTCTAATCTTTTGTGTTGTCTAAACTTGTGGACCTGTGAACTTGTCCCTCTAGGGGTGCTCTACCCCTCCTTATATAAGTGGAGAGGGTAGGTTAACAAATAGAGTCCTACTAGGAGTAGGATTAGGACTAGTCTCTCTAGAATCCTATTCCGGGTCTTGTTTCCTTCGGCAGGGAATCCTCTCTCCTTTGGGCCTTCTCTTGTGAGCCGCTTGGCGCTAGCTCACACGCCGGGTCTTGGGCATAGTCGTCCTGCGACCCACTTACTAGATCACCAATAAAACGTCATGTCTTTACCGGGCCTCCTATGAGTCGCCAGGCCGGGTCATACCGCGGGGTATATCCCTTACACATGTAGTTGAATGAAAACAAACATAGCCTTCATGATATTTATGTTCATGGTGTGCATATCCTACTCATGATGGCATTTAATGTTTATTATTCATAATGCATGTTTATGACCGTATTCGTTCTCTATCTAGCCGCTTCTCAATCTACTTGCTAGCCTTCACCTGTACTAAGTGGGAATTCTGCTTGTGCATGAAAATCCTTAATCCAAAGTTATTCCAAATGAGTCCACCATACCTACCGATATGTGGTATTACCCGGACGTTCCAAGTAAATTTGCATGTGCCACCTCTAAATTTTCAAACGAACATCTGTTTTGTGTGCTTGGACTGCTCATGGAGCGATAGGGGGTGGTCAGTATTCCATGTTAGGCGGGTTATTCTCATGATGAGTGTTTACTCACTCGTCCTTGCACGAGAAGGGCGGTAATAGGGATTCCCAGTCCTGAAATCAAAACAAATGTAAATAATTAAACAAAACTCCCCAGGAATGTTGTTGGTTTGGACGGTACCCGTGGATTCGGCTCGTCGTGGAGTGTGTTTGTTGGTAGAGGGGGAGTAAACCTTTACTTTTATCGCTTGGGAACCGTCGCTAATTTGTTTAGCATGGAAAATATTGATAACTCTTGGTCATAACGTTGGTAGGAAGGGTGTACCTCTCAAAATTATACTTATCTCTTATTTAATCCTTGAGCTCTGGCACCTTTGCAAATCCCTGCTTCCCTCTGCGAAGGGATTATCTATTTACTTTAATGGTGAGTCATCACCTTCTCAAATAAGCACCAGATCTGAGATCACTATTGCCATCCTCATGCATTGTGTATAGTGAATGTTGGATGCATCATGAATGGATCTTTTCTACCATGAATTACTATATTTAGTCACTGCTTGAACTTTGGAGGTGCTATTCATTTATGTTTTGTGGTCTCAGAAAGGGCTAGCGAGATACCGCTGTTGTCATATTATATCATGATTGTTTTGACAAATGTTTGCACTTGAGACATTTTACTATTGCTCGCTAGTTGCTTGTGACTTTGATATGAGTTAATATAATCCTTAAGAGTTATTGTTGACATGGTTAGTCATAATGTTTGTTGAAAACGTGGGTGCTACTTATGCATATGTACGTAAAAAACAACAAAAGAGTTTGTAAAAGTTTTTCTTTCTCACTTTCAGTTTGCCAACTGAATTGCTTGAGGAGAAGCAAGGGTTTAAGCTTGGGGAAGTTGATACGTCTCAATCGTATCTACTTTTTCTAACACTTTTGTTCTTGTTTTGTACTATAATTTGCATGATTTGAATGAAACTAACCCAGACTGACGCTGTTTTCACAAAACTACCATGGTGTTGTTTTTGTGCAGAAATAAAAGTTCGACAAACAGAACAAAATTTGTTGGAGAATTATTTCAGAATATATGAGTAATATTGGAGCAAGAAGCCACCACAGAGGGGGGCCAGGGGTCCCACCACCCACCATGGCGCGCTAGCCCCCCTAGCGCGGCCTGGTGGGTGGTGCTCACCTCGTGCCCCCACCCTAATTCCAATTCCTAATTTTCTAGAAAACAAATCGAGAAAGTTTCATCGCGTTTCACGAGACGGAGCCGCCGCCACCTCCTGTTCTTCATCAGGAGGCCAAATCTGGAGCCCATTTGGGGCTCCGAAGAGGGGAATCTTTGGTCTTCGTCATCATCAACCCTCCTTCATCACCAATTCCATGATTCTCCGCACCGGGAGTGAATAATTCCTTCGTAGGCTTGCTGGTCGATGAGGAGTTGGATGAGATTCATCATTTAATTGAGTTAGTTTTGTTAGGGCTTGATCCCTAGTATCAACTATGTTCTAAGATTGATGTTGCTATGACTTTCCCATGCTTAATGCTGGTCACTAGGGCCTGAGTGCCATGATTTCTGATCTGAACCGTTTATGTTATCATCATTATATCTATGTTCTTGATGTGATCTTGCCTAGTTATATGCACCTATTACGTGTTATGATCCGTCAACCCCATAGTGACAATATTTGGGATACTTTACGATGATGAACTTAGTTTGAGTACGATGATGAACTTAGTTTGAGGAGCTCATGTATTCACCATGTATCAATGCTTTGTTCCAATTATTTATTGAAAGGAGGCCTTAATATCCCTTATTTTCTTGATGGACCCCGCTGCCACGGGAGGGTAGGACAAAACATGTCATGCAACTTATTTTCCATAAGCATGTATGACTATTTACGGAATACATGAGTACATTACATTGACTAACTAGAGCTAGTTCCGTGTCGCCCTAGGTTATGATTGTTATATGATGAATATCATCCAAGGAATACACCGATCTAGTGCCTACGAGTTTTCTACGTATCGTTCTTGCTAAATTAGTACCTCTACTATTACTATTGCACTTACTACAAAAATATTACTGTTACTATTACTGTTACTATTACTGTTACTACTACTATCAAACTATCATATTATTGTGCTACTAGTCACTTTGCTATAGATATTTATCTCCAGGTGTGGTTGAATTGACAACTCGACTGCTAATAATCTCAAATATTCTTTTGTCTCCCCTTGTGTCGAATCTATAAATTTGGGATGAATACTCTACCCTCGAAAACTGTTTCGATCCCCTATACTTGTGGGTTATGACATGTCTATTGCTAGCCTTTGCATGTACTAAGTGGAAATGCTGCTTGTGCATCTAAAATCCCGAAACAAAAGTTGTGCCATAAGAGTGCATCATATCTACCTATATACTATATTACTCTACCTTTCCAAGTAAATTTGCATGTGCCATGTGTAAATATTCAAATAAACATTTGTTTTGTGTGTCCTAAAGCTCATGAAGTGGTTGGGTAGTCAATATCTTCCATGCTAAGTGTGTTTAATTCACGATAAGTGTTTATTTGCTCATCAATCTTGAGGGAGGATGGTAACAGGTGAGGGAGTACTAGACTAAGGGGTCCTCGGGTTGCCGGCCTATCTCTCATAAGATGGCTTGGTGGGCCGCTCTCTAATTATCCCAGGAAGGGCTGGGATATGCGACGACCCCATATTCTAGAAGGAAACCTCTGAAGACGCGGCGTGCATTCCAAGTCAAGATGAGGGGATCATCGTCTTTACTTCCAGCTGGAGACTTATCATGTGTAAACCCTAGGAACCCCCGATGTTTATATAAACCAGGCGGTTTAGATAGTAGAGGGAGAAGAACTCATCTAGGGTTTAGCGACTTGATCTCGAGGTAGATCGAATCTGTAATCTTCATAGACATTAATGAAACCAAATGTAAGATCCCAAATATCGGAATGTTATAATAAATATTAGAATGAGTGTTTGTTTGCTTGAGTGAAATTTGAAACTTTTTGAAAACTTTTGAATGAGAGGGAATAAAATGACTTTCCCCTTTGTGTTTGATTTCAAATTCAATTCCATTTCAAATCAGTGAGAGCAGATAACATGACTTCTTCATAAACAAGGAATTTGAAAAGTAGATTTGAAAATCTCTGAATTATTGTCTTTGGAATTCATTTCATATTTGGTTCCATTTTAAATTTTGAAAGAATTCAAACCCTTGACAAATCTTGAGTAGAGGAACATGACCCTCCAAACCAAGGGCATTTTTGTGAAATATTTGAAACCTAAAACCCATGGGGTTATTTGAAAATTATTTGCAAAACTAATTAAATTCAATTTAGGCATTTTCTGAAAATAATTGTTTTTAAAGTATTTATTTTGGCCATGGAAAAATGTTCATTAAATTGCATTTATTCCCCTAGTCAATTTAATATATAAATCCTCATTTTTTTCGAAATGTTTTGATTGCCATAAAGTAGTTTCCTTTCTTTGTAAATTAGAAAAAGGAAAAAAATCGCGTATTAGGAAAGTCCACCGGCCCACCAACACCCACGCCAGATCCGACGCCGCAAACCCCTCTCCCCTCTCTCTGTCGCGTGGGACCCACCAACCGACCGCGCGATCCCCGTCGGTCACCACCTTCCTTTCCCTCTCCCCTTTCCTTTCTCTCTCGCCCCCGAGATCACCGACCGGATCTCCCTCTCCTTACTTTCCCGAGCAGCCCTGCCCACTTGACTATAAAGCCCAAGGCCTATTCGACCCGCTCCCCTCCAAAACCCAATGGCCCGTGCCCCCGTGCCCGTGTAATCCCTCGCCGGAGTAGAGCTCTGCCGCCACGCCATTGCTGAGCTGCCGCTCACCCCTGACCACCCCAAGCTCTCCCACCGCCCCCAACAGCTTCCCCACTCTCGTGCGCACCTCCCCATCCATTCGCCCGAGCCCTGCACCCACCAGAACACCATCCCTGTTGACACTCGAGTGCCATCGCCGCCTCGAAGCTCGCCGTCATCGCCACTGTCATAACCGAGCTCTTCCACAACCATCAGAAGCTTAGCCTTGCTCGTTCGCATTGCCCGGTGCCTTCGCCGTCACCGGAGAACCATCGGAGACATCTCCCCAGCAACCTTGCCGTCCCTGCCTCGCCGTCGACATCGCCGGAGACCTCCTCCACCGCGGTGAGTCACCGAAGCTCCTCCCCTCCGTCCGATCTAGATGAACGACCAGGATTAGAACGTAGGATTTATTATAAAACGCCGAAACGTTTTCTGTTAGGAGTCGGCCATCCGCCCGAAACGTTGGAACACTCATACCTGTAAACCAATCACAGAACGCCACGTGTACCCCTGTCCGCTTAGAAACATTTTCTTTTTGTGTGTTAGTTTTGTTTTACAGAATTAGTTCTGTTTTTGTTTTCTTTATATCTTCTATGTTTTTAATTGTTTTTCAATGATTCTTTTTGCATTGTGTCCCAAATGTGTTCTAGTTTTTGTAGATATAAAGTTTGACCATATTTGAATAATTTAAATTAGAATTCAAACAGATTTGATTCAAATCTTATTTTCTGAATATCTTGAGTTTAAAAATAGATTTTAAGTTGATTCTTTTTGCTACTTGTCACTAGTGACTTTATTTAACAGTAGGTAGAATTTTTAGAATATTTTGAATTAGTATTTTTAACGAAACAGATACTGTTTTAGTTCTTTTTAGGTTTATTTCTACTTCTTTTGTTTTAAATTGTTTTAATTTAGTTTTATTTTATATTAGTTGACACATTTTACTTTGTTTTCTGTTAGTTAGCAGTAGTATTTCCACCAATTTTACTTTTATGTCATTTATTATTTTTATAGCATGAAATCAATTCTAGTTTCATAATAACTTGCAAATTGATTTCCTTGCTAGTTTGATGTCTTATTTGAAAATAATTTTTAAATATATTTTTACAAGTTTAAATTTCTATTAACTTAGTTGTTATATATGTTTTTTTCTATTATTTTAATATTTTAGTGTTGTACTTGTTGTTTATTAGCTAGAAAACTTATGTTGTTAGTGAGTTGTGTCATAGTTCTAGTTGCTCTTCAAAAGTGATTCTTGTTAATAGTAAAAAAATACTTTCCCAAAACACTTTTGTTGGATTTTACTTTGTTAGTGTTTTGTTGCCTTTTTAAAATAAAATCATTTGTAGGGGAAAACCACTTTTGGTTGATTTGATGAAATTTTGTTGATTTTAACTTTTGTCTTAAGTATTTCCTTCATCACAACCCTTTGGTGTTTACTCTTGTGTTATTCTTGTGCGTTAGAATTGATTGCTAGTATGATTGCTTATATGAATGCAATGTTTGACTATATAGATTTCCCTGAGAGAGTGACGAATAGTTCTATCAAGTAATTTCTGAGAGCGATTCTATCTTCATCAACCTTACCAGGAAAGTTCACATTGACGATGTTATTACCTACGTTTTTCTAGTTGCATTAGTTCAACCTTACACCCATTGCATGCAAAGTAGGTAATTTGGAAATTTGGTTACTTGATGTAGTATCATGTGGTAGGCACCCCTCAACCCTTTGACACTTTGGCCCCGGGAAACGTTGATTTAATTTTGCTATGCTATTAGTAGATGGGGTTGGTTCTGTGATTCATGAGAGTTGTGAGATAATAATTACAAGACCTACATGATTATCTAAACTTCAAGACTCCAAGTTTTCAACATACCTCTGGGTGGATGATGGTTGAACAGCGCCCTGGAGAAGCCAGTGGTTAGCCTAGGTGTTGCTGGAGAAGTGCCAGTATTCACGCGGAAAGGTCCACCCAGGAACAAAGAGATGGATGGATGCTTGAAGACCCAAGGCTTACCTGCACAGCCACAAGCCATTATGGGCTCTGGCTTGGTTGGATATTGTGGTGACCCTGGACAAGCGGTGCTACGAGATGTAGAAGAACGGTAGGAAAGGATGGGCACCGACAGAGTCTTAGGGAACCCCTTAGAAGACCATGTTTTGATCATCCGTTCCTCAAACACCCTGAAGTGGGAGGAATCCAATGGAGGCAATCAAATCTTGTGGGGAACGTGTGCAAAACTCTGCAGAGTACTCAAACCTAATCGATTAGCCGTGTCCATGGTCATGGACAACTTGACCCAAAGGAACTGAAACTATCTGCAATTCTCAACACAAATAATTATAATGATGAGGGTATTATTGTTAACTTGGGTATGAGAATTGGTTGGTGGAACCATCTCATTAATCAACCAACTTCGTAGTAATAATTTCTGCATTACCCCTCTCTTGTTGTAGGAAAAATTTGCTTTATGCAAAACTTGAACTTATAGCCCCACCTGCCATAATTACATATAGTATAGATGATTATTGTTCACCCCCTCTTTTGTGACTTGCCGACATATTCAAAATGCTGACCTACACGGCTGCAACGTCTCATGTTGCAGATACTTTTCTTCGGCGAGTAAGAGTACGATTCAGGTTTACGGTCTACACTCAACCTATCGTTGGTTTTTATTGGGACTCCACTCCTATTGACTGTTTCCACTGAGATTTTAAGGTATATATCAGTTTTACGTTAATTACATGTGATTGCACTTTGATATATACATTGATGTATTGTTTGTGCCAGCATACTGATCCAGGGATGGCACAGAACACACAGAGGCTTGACCTTTCCAGGTCGGGTCGCTACAGAAATGGTATCAGAGCACATGTTGACTGTAGGACGTGACCCTAGGAAATGGATTAGAAATAGGAAGACCTTGATAGGAACAACTTTTGTTTTCTCTACTCTTGTAACTTCTAAATTCTTTTACTGAACCCTCCCTGTTTCAAACTATAGATGGAGAACTACACCCTGAACAAAAGAGAGGACTACGAAGATGTCCTCAGAGGCTCGTTCCTCATGGAGCTAGTGTAGATGGTGAAGCTGCCGATACCTGATATCAAGGCAACTAAGAGGAAGTCTGGATTCTGGGGCATAAAAACTAAAGTTTTTGGATGTGAAGAAGACCCCAAGACTGAAGACATCAACTATGGCACATTGAGCCATGAATGTGAGATGGGCATGAACACTGCTGTCCATGATGCCATCGCAAGTTTGAGCTATCGTCATCGTGCTGAGTTGTGCAACTACTACTTTGGAAGGCTTGGATGGCAAAAGCCTGATGGAGCACTCATCGACCTGACCGACGAACAAAAGATGAAGTTTTCACTCGTACTTGTGTACAATTAAGAATTGGAGCAATACATCAAGAACCTTCAAATGGACCTTCTCTGAGAGTTATTTGAGAACGAAGCACTTCGTGAGAGCCTCAAGAATGAGAAGCTGAAGGTAGTCAATCTGAAGAAACATGATCCCGAGATTCAGAAGCTTCGTCAAGACTTGAAGAATAGTCAGGCCATGGTTCATGCTGGAGACGTTGAAATTCAGAAGCTCAAGAACCAACTCCTGGAACTACAGGGATGACACCAAAAACTCCGCATCAACCGGGAAAATCTCCTAGAAGAACTTGAGAATATCAAGCATGACCAGAAGAAGCGCACTGAAGACGAAGACATGATATAGACTAGCTTAGTAGTATCCCACCATGAGAGAATAAAGGATAAACGTTTTTACGATTTGAGTGATCGACCATACCAACCTTATGTGGGTGGCGATACTATAGTTTGATTGAACTTTATGAATGTGTGGACTTGAGTTTGATGTTTTGTGTCTTTGAGTTGTTTGTATCCTTTCTCTCTCTCTGTCTCTCTCTCTCTCTTACCCATCTCATCCCCAAAACCTTGAACGTAATAGATGACGAATGAAGCTGGACTCGTGTATTCTGGATCGATGACTCGGTTAGAGACAGAAGAATGGATTCAGAACATGGAGGATCATCTAAGGAGTAACCATGTTGCAAGGAATGAGATGGTCCAGTATGCTCTTCGGTACTTTGCAAAAGGTGCTGCAAATTGGTGGAAGATGCATGAAGCTATCCATGATAGGCAAGCATCCATCACCTGGGAAGAATTCAAGAGGACTCTGCAAAAGTCTCATGTTGTCACCAATACCCAGAAGCCCCGTTGCAAAGATATGAAGAAGATTTGTGCATGCAAGATATGTGGGGAGATAGGACACACCCAGGAAGAACACAAGGAAGGATGCCCTCATTGTGAAGACAATCACCGAGCTGAGGAATGCCCAACTGGGCAGGTGACATGTTTCTTGTGTGAAGGAACCACGCACTATCCGGCACAATGTCAAATATACCCCAAGGTACAAGAAGTCATGAAGCAGCAGAAGGAAGCAATGAAAGAAGCCCTCGGGAATAAGTTAGAAGAACCCATGATGATGGGAGATGTACCAAACCCAAACATAAGTACCAAGTCATGTTATTTATGTGGAGAAGTAGGACATATCTCTCAGGATTGTCCGAATGAGTATTTGGGAGACTTCCTAACAGAAGAAGTGCAATATGACCTTTAGGAGATAGAAGAAATGATCAACCTAGACAAGAAGAAAGGCCAAGTAAGCGGAGGCATCAGATGTTTGTATTGTAGCTTAGAGAGGCCACACTGTTTTTGCAAGAGGTATGAGCCAAGCATAAAGAAAGGAACCCAACCCAAGAAGAAGAAGAAGAAGAAGAAGACTCCTTGGTTTTGTACAAGGAAGGATCTGAGCCACATCACTTGTCATCGGTGTAACAAGACAGGACACTACTCCTATACCTGCCCGGAGAAGAAGAAAGCTAAACATGAGTAGTTTGAGTTTTGGAATTTTGGAAGCAATAAATGTAATAGGTAGCCCTCTTATCATTTTGAAGTTATGTAATGGAAGTCTCAGAATTTGTAATAAATTCATGAGTCAATGGAATTTATGGAGCCATGATTCTCCTATGTTCAATTATATGAACTGTTACTCTATGAACAAAGATCACTGACCATTTTCGAGGATATGAGAAAATATGGTCTATGCAGGCATGTGTACATTTCATTTTAAGTGTGGTAGTAACCACATCGACGAATGAATAAAGAAAGTACCATTCCCGTTAAGGAGTTTGGATAACTGAATATAGGTGAAGAGAATGTGGAAACATATCCACCTATGTGGATGGCAACACCTGAAATAGTATACCTTGGATTTGAATATGATGAATCAAAACCTCTATTGGTAAACAGACCAATGGAAAGGAAAACATATCCAAGCGATAGAACGTGTATCAAGGATGGATCTCATGGTTTCATGAAGGTTACCCCAAGATCATGAAGCAAGAAGTTGTGATTGGATCAGCAAACGTTTTCTTAGGAGTATACGACAACCTAAGAGTTGTGAAGGAATGCTAGATCTTTTGTTTAGCTTGTAGAATCAATGGATTTGTCCGAATTTCATTCGTTGATAAGATAAATTTATGCAATGCTTGCGAGGAAGCCCAAGTGTTAGAATACGAGATTCTCTAAACCTTATACAAGGTAATGATTTCAGTGCGACATGGCTTGGCCACCATGACGACTTACTCTTATCATTCTCTTGCTATTCGGAATGGTAAATCTGAGTGACTTACCCATAGTAAAGATGACGACATTCTTTGAAGCTTTTGTTTAAGCCTTAGAACGGTATGATGAAAACCCCTTGTACATGACAGTTGCTGTCACACGTAGGAATTTTACGGAGAGGAATAATGCCAAGACCCATTTCACTGCAGGATAACCACAAATGGTAGACCACCATGAGATCATCGATAGGTTACTTAGAATGAACGCGAGACTTATCAGTTAAGAAGATCCAGTATCGGAGGAAATACAATTTGTTATGAGAACAAAAGATTTTTGATTTAAACGGAAGAGCATCACCGAAGGATCTATCGTGAAGAATGTGAACAGACATATGCACCCATAGGATCGCCATGACTTTTGAAGGACCAGTAACTCTCATTTTCAGTGTGGTAGAGCCCACACTTCCAGGACAATGGACTTGTCAGAAGACCCCAAACTCTAACCTATTCTTTCTAGCCCTTTCGAATCTTGAGGACGAGATTCATTTTAAGTGTGATAGGTTTGTAACATCCCAAATCTTGGAATTTTATAATAAATATTAGAATGAGTGTTTGTTTGCTTGAGTGATTGAATTGAGTGAAATTTGAAACTTTTTGAAAACTTTTGAATGAGAGGGAATAAAATGACTTTCCCCTTTGTGTTTGATTTCAAATTCAATTCCATTTCAAATCAGTGAGAGAAGATAACATGACTTCTTCATAAACAAGGAATTTTAAAAGTAGATTTGAAAATCTCTGAATTATTCTTTTTGGAATTCATTTCATATTTGGTTCCATTTTAAATTTTCAAAGAATTCAAACCCTTGACAAATATTGAGTAGAGAAACATGACCCTCCAAACCAGGGGTATTTTTGTGAAATATTTGAACCCTAAAACCCATGGGGTTATTTGAAAATTATTTGCAAAAGGAATTAAATTCAATTTAGGCATTTTCTGAAAATAGTTTTCTTAAAAGTATTTATTTTGGCCATGGAAAAATGTTCATTAAATTGCATTTATTCCCCTGGTCAATTTAATATATAAGTCTTCATTGTTTTGGAAATGTTTTGATTGCCATAAAGTAGTTTCCTTTCTTTGTAAATTAGAAAAAGGAAAAAAATCGCGTATTAGGAAAGTCCACCAGCCCACCGACACCCACGCCAGATCCAAAATTAATTCGGATCAGCCACCGACGCCGCAAACCCCTCTCCCCTCTCTCTATCGCGTGGGACCCACCGACCGACCGTGCGATCCCCGTCGGTCACCACCTTCCTTTCCCTCTCCCCTTTCCTTTCCCTCTCGCCGGCGTGATCAACGACCGGATCTCCCTCTCCTTCCTTTCCCGAGCAGCCCCGTCCACTTGGCTATAAAGCCTGAGGCCTCTTCGACCTATTCCCCTCCAAAACCCCATGGCCCGTGCCCCCGTGCCCGCGTAATCCCTCGCTGGAGTAGAGCTCTGCCGCTACGCCATTGCTGAGCTGCCGCTCGCCCCTGACCACCCCGAGCTCTCCCACCGCCCCCAACAGCTTCCCCACTCTCGTGTGCACCTCCCCATCCATTCGCCCGAGCCCCGCACCCACCAGAATGTCGTCCCTGTCAACACCCGAGTGCCATCGCCGCCTCAAAGCTCGCCGTCGTCGCCACTGTCATCCCCGAGCTATTCCACGACCATCAGAAGCTTAGCCTTGCTCGTCTGCATCGCCTAGTGCCTTCGCCGTCGCCGGAGAACCACCGGAGACATCTCCCCAGCGACCTTGTCGTCCCTGCCTTGCCGTCGACATCGCCGGAGACCTCCTCCACCGCGGTGAGTCACCGAAGCTCCTCCCCTCCGTCCGATCTAGATGAACGGTCAGGATTAGAACGTAGGTTTTATTCTAAAACGGCGAAACGTTTTCTGTTAGGAGTCGGCCATCCGCCCAAAACGTTGGAACACTCACACCTGTAAACCAATCACAGAGCGCCACATGTACCCCTGTCCACTTAGAAACGTTTTTCTTATTCTATTTTAGTTTTGTTTTACAGAATTAGCTCTGTTTTTGTTTTCTTTATATATTTTATGTTTTTAATTGCTTTTCAATGATTCTTTTTGCATTGTGTCACAAATTTGTTCTAGTTTTTGTAGATATAAAGTTTGACCATATTTGAATAACGTAAATTTGAATTCAAACAGTTTTGATTCAAATCTTATTTTCTGAATATCTTGAGTTTAAAAATAGATTTTAAGTTGATTCTTTTTGCTACTTATCACTAGTGACTTTATTTAACAGTAGGTAGAATTTGAGAATTTTTAGAATATTTTGAATTAGTATTATTAACAAAACAGATTCTGTTTTAGTTCTTTTTAGGTTTATTTCTACTTCTTTTGTTTTAAATTGTTTTAATTTAGTTTTATTTTATATTAGTTGACACATTTTACTTTGTTTTCTGTTAGTTAGCAGTAGTATTTCAACCAAGTTTATTTTTATGTCATTTATTATTTTTCTAGCATGAAATCAATTCTAGTTTCATAATAACTTGCAAATTGATTTCCTTGCTAGTTTGATGTCTTATTTGAAAATAATTTTTAAATATATTTTTACAAGTTTAACTTTCTGTTAACTTAGTTGTTATATATTTTGTTTTCTATTATTTAAATATTTTAGTGTTTTACTTGTTGTTTATTAGCTAGAAAACTTATGTTGTTAGTGAGTTGTGTCATAGATCTAGTTGCTCTTCAAAAGTAATTCTTGTTAATAGTAAAAAAATACTTTTCCAAAACACTTTTGTTGGATTTTACTTTGTTAGTGTTTGTTACCTTTTGAAAATAAAATCATTTGTAGGGGAAAACCACTTTTGGTTGATTTGATGAAATTTTGTTGATTTTAACTTTTGTCTTAAGTATTTCCTTCATCACAACCCTTTGGTGTTTACTCTTGTGTTATTCTTGTGTGTTAGAATTGATTGCTAGTATGATTTCTTATATGAATGCAATGTTTGACTATATATATTTCCCTCGGAGTGTGACGAATAGTTCTATCAAGTAATTTCTGAGAGCGATTCTCTCTTCATAAACCTTACCACGAAACTTCACATTGACCATGTTATAACCTACGTTTTTCAAGTTGCATTAGTTCAAACTTTCACCAATTGCATGCAAAGTAGGTAATTTGGAAATTTGGTTACTTGGTGTACTATCATGTGGTAGGCACCCCTCAACCCTTTGACACTTTGGCCCTGGGAAACATTGATTTAATTTTGCTATGCTATTAGTAGACGGGGTTGGTTGTGTGATTCATGAGAGTTGTGAGATAATAATTACAAGACCTACATGATGATCAAGACTTCAGGACTCCAAGTTTTCAACATACCTCTGGGTGGATGATGGTTGAACGGCGCCCTGGAGAAGCCAGTGGTTAGCCTAGGTGTTACTGGAGAAGTGCCAGTATTCACGCGGAAAGGTCCACCCAGGAACAAAGAGATGGATGGATGCTTCAAGACCCAAGGCTTACCTGCACAGCCATAAGCCATTATGGGCTCTGGCTTGGTTGGATATTGTGGTGACCTTGGACAGGCGGTGCTACGAGATGTAGAAGAACGGTAGGAAAGGATGGGCACCGACAGAGTCTCAGAGGAACCCCTTAGAAGACCATGTTCTGATCATCCGTTCCTCAAACACCCTGAAGTGCGAGGAGTCCAACGGAGGCGATCAAATCTTGTGGGGAACGTGTGCAAAACTCTGCAGAGTACTCAAACCTAATCGATTAGCCGTGTCCATGGTCATGGACAACTTGAGCCAAAGGAACTGAAACTATCTGGAATTCTTAACACAAATAATTATAATGGTGAGGGTATTATTGTTAAATTGTGTATGAGAATTGGTTGGTGGAACCATCTCATTAATCAACCAACTTTGTAGTTATAATTTCTGTATTACCCCTCTCTTGTTGTAGGAAAAATTTGCTGTACGCAAAACTTGAACTTATAGCCCCACCTGCCATAATTACATATAGTATAGATGATTATTGTTCACCCCCTCTTTTGTGACTTGCCGGCATATTCAAAATGCTGACCTACATGGCTGCAACGTCTCATGTTGCAGATACTCTTCTTCGGCGAGTAAGAGTACAATTCAGGGTTACGGTCTACACTCAACCTGCCGTTGGTGTTTATTGGGACTCCACTCCCATTGACTGTTTCCGCTGAGATTTTAAGGTATATATCAGTTTTACGTTAATTACATGTGATTGCACTTTGATATATACATTGATGTACTGTGTGTGCCAGCATACTGATCCAGGGATGGTATAGAACACACAGAGGCTTGACCCCCGATCAAGTGATCGTATTCGGGAACCTAGAGTTATCTGTAGACTCCCGAGGCGATCCTTCATTCGATGGGCTTGCGATCTCATCTAATGAGCCCGACGTCTCTGAACCCTTAATTTCGGATATCCTTCTTGACTCCGCCTCGGGTCTATCCCTACTAATGATCTGGCTTTTAGTTCGGATCTGGTTACAGTACCTGAGGGCCAGGGCTCGGCCCCTGCCGAACAGACTCTTTGTATGGACACGTTGGAGGTTAGCTCCAAAAGGCCTAGGCAGATCGACTCGGTCGAGCTCTCTACGATCAACGAGGCACTAGATCGGATCCTATCAATAAAATTCACAGATGACCCAACCTCGACCCATGCTCAGATCGGTCCGAAGGCGGGTCATGGGGAATTGTTTGACCCACCCACCACCCACTTGGTAGCCACTATCGAAGACTTAACCGATATGCTAGACTACGCCTCCGGGAGGCAGAAGACATGGATGAAGGGGATGGCGCCCCCGCCCTTGTCAACACTAGGCGATGGACTGCCACCTCCACCTACGACATCTACATAATAGACACCTTGGACGACATGGGCGATCACACCCCTAAGAAGAATGGTGATAAATCTGGTGAGGAGCCGTCAAGGCGCCAGAAACAACATAAACGATCTAAGGCAAACAAGGGAAGGGAAGCCATTGCAGGCACCGGGGAAAACGACACACCGGAAGACCTCGACGACCCTGAAGTCTCCGAACAACCACTAGAGGACCAGGAAAGACCCAAAGATCGGCGCGACACCGAGGATCTTAACGATTCCGAGGACGACTACTACCTTCCCCCTATCGAGGAGGAGGACAGCCTGGAAGCCGAAGACTTCATTGTCCATGAAAACCCTGTAGATCAACAACGGTTTGGGAAGCAGCCACCGCCCGAAGCCTGAAGGCAAAACAACAGCATCTCAAAGCCGAATAGGACACCCTCAATGACAGATGGACGAGGGTCCTGGCAGCCGAAGAAGGGTACGTTGCCAATGTATCGGACCAACCCAAGAACTACCCGCACCGGCGGCGACTGCCGCAGTTTGATGACGAGGTCCTTGAAACATCGTCTCCCATGCATACTCCATATGACCAGCCGGACCGCCCTCCTTGAGAACGGGATAGGACGGCCAGAAAGGTCGAGTATAGATTTGGGGTACCCCACAGGAGAGGAAAAGAGCCAACAAAGCTTGAGGATAGGTATGACATACGACAGGACCTGGATTATAGAGCAAGCCACACAAGATCCATCTATAGATCTAGAGGGTACTCCCCCGCTAGAGGGGACGGGTACCAGTCTTGGCTCGACCGCAAGAATAGAGGTTGGTAACAAAACCGGGCCTGATCAACAGCCGATCGTAGGCATGACATAGCTCGGGTCAAAGGCGCTGCCCACCCATTATGGTTCACAGACGAGGTGATGCAACATCGGTTCCGTGAAGGGTTTAAACCCATTAACATAGAGCAATACGACAGGACAACAGACCCAACCGTGTGGATTGAGGACTTCCTCCTCCACATTCATATGGCACGAGGAGATGATCTCCATGCTGTCAAGTATCTGCCCCTAAAACTTAAGGGGCCAACTCGACACTGGTTAAACATTCTCCCCGAGAATTCCATCGGGAGCTGGGAAGAGCTCAAAGATGCCTTCCGATCTAACTTCCAAGGCATTTATGTCCATCCACCAGACTCCTCCGACCTGAGCAATGTTGTCAAGCAGGTGAATTGGCTCAGCAATCCTGGAATCGGTTCCTGACCAAGAAAAAACAGATCGTTGACTGCCCGTATGCCGAGGCAATAGCCTCCTTCAGACATAATATCCGGGACGAGTGGCTAGCTCGTCAGCTCGGGCAGGACAAGCCGAGGACAATGTCCGCCCTTACCTCACTTATGACCTGCTTTTGTGTGGGCAAGGATAACTGCCTAGCTCAACGAGGCCATAACCCCGAAGACCCCGGCACCCCCGAAGTCCGGGATAGAAATGGGAAACCACGACATAACAAAACAAACGCTGGCACAACAATGGCGATGCTGAGGACATGGCCGTTAATGCCGGTTTCCGCAACCAAAAATCCAAACAGCTGAAGAAACCTTCTAAAGGAAATCGATACGGACCTACCACGCTAGACAAAATCATGCATAGGCCCTGCCAGATCCATGACATCCAAGACAAGCCCGCTACCCCCACCAACCATAACTGTTTGGTATTGAAACAAGCTGGCAAACTCGCAGCCGAAGAGCAAGGCAAGGGCCCATGCAGCGAGGATGATAACGAGCCCCGCGGTCCAAGCAATGGACAACAAAATAAGTTCCCCCAGAGGTGAAAACTGCGAACATGATATATGACACTCACATACCAAAAAAGGAGTCGAAGCGCGCCCTTCGGGAGGTCTATGCCATAGAGCTCGTAGCCCCGATGTATAACCCATGGTCAGCATGCTCGATCACCTTCGACCGACGGGACCATCCGACTAGTATCGATCACGGAGGTTCAGCAGCCCTCGTCCTAGACCCCATTATCGATGGGTATCACCTCACTAGAGTCCTAATGGATGGAGGAAGTAGCCTTAATCTGATTTACTCAGACATAGTGAAAAAGATGGGTATAGATCCATCATGGATCAAACCTAGCAACACTACCTTTAAAGAAGTGATCCCGGGCATTGAAGCCCGCTGCTCGGGCACCGTGAATCTCAAAGTAGTGTTCGGCTCGCCCGACAATTTCCGTAGTGAAGACTTGATCTTCGACATTGTCACTTTTCGCTGTGGTTATCACACCCTACTTGGCCACACAACATTCACTCACTTTAATGCCGGCCCCCACTACGCGTACATGAAGATCAAGATGCCCGAGCCCAAAGGGTTCATTAATGTGAATGGCAACATAGAGCGCTGACTCTGAACTGAGGAACACACAACGGCCCTGGCAGCCTAATTCCACTATAGTGACGATAGGACGCCGCCCAAATCAGCCATAAAGGCACGTCAGGTCAGTAAACGAGCTCGGTTTCAATCCGAACTCCCGGAATCATCTTCCGCCCAACAAAAATAGGGATATGCCCCCACAACATAGCCATAGTTCCCATAAAATATGTGCCAAGAAGGCACAACTTCACGCTCAAAATACCATGGGCATCTATGGGACCCACTATATAAGGGAAAGTGTTCGGCTGGACCGAACTATTGCCAACACATGTCTTCGAACAACCACATGTACCATCTAGGACCTTCCAAGTGTAAAGCTCATCCACACTGCGACGACTTCTCAATATCTTCTTCCCAATGTCCGTTCACTGATAGCAATCACCTTTAAAGAACGCCACCCCCTCGGGAGTAAAGGGGCAGACATGCGAGAGGGCACATTAAGGACGTCAAGCCACCCATCGAAGACCCCGGGTAAAACCTCTCCTTTGTAAACTTTATTTTTCATTTCAAAATACGTGTAACAGTCCTTCAGCAGTTTGAGTTATCAGAATTCATCAGAAATAAAGATCATCCTTTACGGCCTCCTCCTTGTATCTTATGTCACATACTCTGTTATCTAGTCACCGACGCCGATAGCAAAGTTGTTCGGTACATATTACGATGTGACTGGCTAATGGATCGGGGGCTTGACTATAAAAATTGCCCAAGCATCACCCTGACACTATTGTTTATGTGTTCGGCCTCTCGGATGTTGCGTTATATGAATCGGTTCCGAATTATGTCTTGGGTCAATGGTTGGGTTGCCCGGCTCCTGTGTTTGCCCTCTTACATTCCGCTTGTTTGGCTAAAAGGGCAAAGGGATAACCACTGCGATTGTGCTTCCAGCTCGCCTGGTCAAGTACCTCATTGGAGAAAGCCAAAAACTGACTGTCATAATAAGCGAGAACCAGTATGCAATCCGAGCGTAAGTGTAAAACTAAAAATCGATAGAGGTTATTCCGTGTTATACGAGGGGTCTGTACGATTACAAACCATGTGATGCTGGTTTCAACCTCGGTGTATTCGAGTATCACAAAACACTGGGGGCTAGTCATCGTATCTACAATTTTAGATTGTTCCATGCTATTATATTATCTGTTTTGGATGTTTTATATGCATCAATATGCTATTTTATATTATTTTTGGGACTAACCTATAAACCTAGTGCCCAGTGCCAGTTTCTGTTTTTTCCTTGTTTTTGAGTATTGCAGGAAAGGAATATCAAAACGGAGTCCAAATGGAATAAAATTCTACGATGATATTTCTTGGACCAGAAGGAACCTAGGAGACTTGGAGAAGAGGCCAGAAGATATACGGGTGGGCCACAAGCTACTTGGGCATGCCCTAGGGGGGGCCTGGCTTGTGGGCCCCTCGTAGCTCCTCCAACCCTAATTCTTCACCTATAAATTCAGGAATATTCCCCTAATACCAAAAAGATCCATGATAATACTTTTCTGCCGCCGCAAGCCTCTATTCCCGTGACATCCCATCTTCGAGTCTTTTTCGGTAATCTACCGAAGGGGGATTCGATCACGGAGGGCACCTACATCCACTCCATTGCCCTTCCAATCATGCGTGAGTAGTTCACCATAGACCTTCGGGTCCATAGATAATAGCTAGATGGCTTCTTCTCTCTCTATGTTCTTCAATACCATGTTCTCCATGATCTTCATGGAGATCTATCCGATGTAATACACTTGTGCGGTGTGTTCGTAGAGATTCGATGAATTGTGGGTTTATGATCAGATTATCTATGAATATTATTTGAATCTTCTCTGAATTCTTATATGCATGATTTCATATCTTTGCAAGTCTCTTCGAGTTATTGGTTTGGTTTGGCCAACTAGATTGGTAATTCTTGCAATGGGAGAAATGCTTAGTTTTGGGTTCAATCTTGCGGTGTCCTCACCTAGTGAAAAAGTAGGGGTAGTGAGGCACATATTAGTATTGTTGCCATCAAGGATAAAAAGATGGGGTTTTCATCATATTGTTGAGTTTATCTCTCTACATCATGTCATCTTACTTAATGTGTTACTCTGTTCTTCATGGACTTAATACTCTAGATGCAGGCAGGAGTCGGTCGATGTGTAGAGTAATAGTAATAGATGTAGAATCGTTTCGGTCTACTTGACATGGACGTGATGCCTATATGCATAATCATTGCCTTGGATATCATCAAACCTATGCACTTTCCTATCAATTGCTCGACAGTAATTTGTTCACCCACCGTATTATTTTTCTTCAAGAGAGAAGCCTCTAGCGAAACCTATGGCCCCCGGGTCTATTTTCCATATTATATTTTCAGATCTATAAACCAAAAATACCAAAAATACCTTGCTGCAATTTTATTTACTTTTATTTAGTTTTACTTCTAGCAATCTTTTATATCTATCTCTATCAGATCTCATCCTTGCAAGTAACCGTGAAGGGATTTACAACCCCTTTATAGAATTGCGTGCAAGTGTTTGATTGTTTGTGTAGGTGCATAAATTGGGGCCTTGCTCATACCTCCTACTGGATTGATACCTTGGTTCTCAACAACTGAGAGAAATACTTATCTACTTTACTACATCACCCTTTCCTCTTCAAGGGAAAACCAACGCAAGATCAAGAAGTAGCAAGAAGGATTTCTAGCGCCGTTGCTGGGGAGGATACATAGCAAGTCAAGCCTAGAAAGTACCCATCACAAACTCATCTCTTGCATCTACATTATTTGCCTTTTGCCTCCCATTTTCCTCTCCCCCACTTCAGCAATTAGCCGTTTTATTCGCCTTTTTCTCGCCGGATCTCTTTTTGTTTGCTTGTGTTTCATTGTGCCTTCTACTTGCTTGCATCTTTGCTTGATAAAAATCCATTGATATGGAACCTCATACACTTGCTAATCTTTTCAAAAAGGCCAAATTATGATGAACCAATTGCTAGTGAGTTGAGTGCACTTGATTATTTCTATGAAGTTTTGTTTCAAATCATGAATCTGAAAATTTTGATGAAGTGTTGAAAGAAGAAATTTATAAGGTGATTCATGATAGTCCCTTGAATGTTGATCATGACATGTTGAGCATGATTGCAATGCTTCTAGTATGAATTCTCTAAATATCCATGATACTTATGATATGCAAAGCCACAAGCTTGGGGATGCTACGTTTGATGAATATGATATTTTTTGACCCCCAAGTTTTGATGAGAAAATTTATTACCATGATTGCATGCCTCCTATTTATGGTGATGGTGATGACATGTATGCTATAATGAGTAATGATAACCATGAAACTTATCATCATGATTTTAATTTGCAATGTGGTTGTGTCAATCAAGTGTCTCATGATAGTTATTTTGTTGAGTTTGCTCCCACTACCATGGATGATAAGGGATTTGCTTATGTGGAGAGTAATGAAAATTCTATGCTTGTGAAATATGAAAAGAATTATTTATGTTATAGTTATATTTTTTAATTACTTCATGGTTTTACTGAAATTCTTATGAGGGGGGCACATATGCTTGTAGGAATTGCAATAATATCAAGTTTCCTCTCTATCTATCTAAAGTTTTGAAGTTATGCTTGTTTTGCCTTCCTATGCTAGTTGATTCTTGTTCCCATAAATTGTTTGCTCAAAAAATACCTATGCATAGGAAGTGGGTTAGACTTAAATTTGTTCTTCATGCTATTCATGATGCTATTTTGCATATCTCAATTCCTACTTTTTAGGTGAGCATCATTGAAATCGTTATGCCTAGCTATGGGCGTTAAACAATAGCGCTTGTTGGGAGGCAAACGAATTTTATTTTTATGTTTTTGTTTTTTGTTTCTGTTATTGAGTGACTTACACATTATTAACTATGTATAAATTGTGTTTTGGTGTTTTAGTTAGTGTTTGAGCCAAGTAATACCTTTGGGATGGTCTACGGTGATTGTTGATTTGATCTTGCTGAAAAACAGAAACTTTTGTGCTCAGTCCAGGAATTTTATAAATTCACCAGAGTGAGGAATGAGTCTGAAATTTTTACACAAGATTAATATGCAAATTTACCATATTTTCCTAATTTTTCAGAAGTTCTGGAGTTACAGAAGTATTCAAAGTTTACAGATTCCCACAGGTTGTTCTGTTTTTGACAGATTCTACTTTCTTTGTGTTGTTTGCTTATTTTGATGTATCTATGGGTTGTATCGGGGGGTATGAACCGTGGAGAAGTTGTAATACAGTAGATACTACACCATATAAATGAATAATGAGTTGAAAATAGTACCTAAAGTGGTGATTTAATTTTCTTATACTAACGGATCTCACGAGTTTTCCGTTGAGTTTTGTATTGTGAAGTTTTCAAGTTTTGGGTAAAGATTTGATGGACTATGGAATAAGGAGTGTCGGTGTACTAAGGATTGGGTCCATTAGTACACCTTAGTTGTGCAGGGGCAGTTGTATCCGCACCCGCGGCAAGGACCACTAGAGGACTACTGGAAGCAAGCATGAAGACATCAAAGGAACACTCAAGTCAACCAACACAGGACCAAATGCCAAAGGCTAGAACCCCGACAAGATCTTGCCGAGGGTGGCCTGTGGAGCCCCGGCAAGAAGGGCACTTGGAGAAACCTTGCCACCTTGCCAGCATGGAGGCCAGGTGTCGAGTCTCTGCACCTATCCTTTTCCTTTGTATTCTAGTTCGAGAATCCCTTCTCAAAACACGGATTTGGCTCAGGATTGCCCTTTTTTAATTCCAGGGTTTCTCTGGATTTGGAAGTTACCACTTAGCAGGTTTCCATACCAAGGCTCAATACAATCAAGTCCGTAGCGTCTACCGATTTCGCCATATCCCCATTTCCCTCTTCTTTGAGACCAGGATTCCTTGTGTAATTTCATCCATCTCTTAGTTTTTTTTGAATCATTGAGTTCATCACTCAACGTAGTCTAGCAGTTCAGTTCGACTATTTGAGAGACCCTGCTTGCTTATTGCAATTCTGAATTACATTGAATACGTGTCAAGGCACTGGTGATGGAGAGGCTAAGCGGTGCAGATGGGACGGGCTCCTGTCCCATTTCGTAGAAGGCCAGGGACACCTGACGGAGCATTAAATGTGTTTGTCTCACTGCATTTGTGTTAGGTATGACACTGTAGCAATGTGTACCCCATGCGCACACTGTACGCAACTGTTGGGATCCCCTTGGTCATATAAAAGGAGGCCCACAACGTTACGAGTGAGGACTTTTGGCTCCCACCTTCTAGATCACGCGTGTAGCGGCTACTCATAGCACTCCTATATCTGGAACCTCAATGTCACACCCAATATGCGCGCCTATCCATATTTAGGCACACGGGCCTCGACAGGGATAGAGGCTCATCTTGTCATTCGCAAGTACAGTATCATCACATACATTTATGAACATAGGAGTATAAGAGTTGGCTTACACTCACCACATGCTAAATTACAAATCCACACAGTTTATTCAAACATCATTCCAAAGACAGGGTCCGACTATGGACGAAAACAAACGATAAAAGGATGCAATGACACTGGCTTGCTAGCCCCGAAGATCACGACCAAGGCCACTCTACTCGTCCGGATAAGTGACGTACATCCTGCCACGCTCCTCGTCATACTCCCACTTGAGCTACGTCACATCATATGGCAGGATCTCGTCTGCACCTACACCTGTATTTGTTGTAGTAATCTGTGAGCCACGGGGACTCAGCAATATCGCGACCGGGTACCAAGACTATTCAAGCTTGTTGGGTTGGATGGGGGTAAGTGTTTAGTTTGCATCAGCACTAAGCATTTATGGTGGCTAATCTTACGAGAACACGAATGTAAATATGTGGTCTACGATAAACAAGCGAGAATTTGCATGATCGCTAAGCGATCCTGAACACCTACTTACGTCAAACATAACCCCATCGTGTTCTCTCTCGGATCATGTTCACGAGCACAGACGATCATGGTTACTCACAAAGTTGGTGATTTTATTCGAGTTTACTTCAAGTTAACTATAACCAGGTGTTAAAAAAATATCCAAGTTGCCACATAACTGCGGGCACGGCTTTCCAAAAGATTGAACCCTACAGGGGTGCTCCAACTAGTCCATCATAATTAACCATACTCCACGGGAATAAGTTCAACCACGGATATCGTGGTCATCCTAGGAAACTCCAAAGGGGATCCAACACCTCGAGATAGCCCAAAGAAAATCAGAGCACCTCACACAAGCCACTCGAGAAAGGTGAAACAAGTCCAGCAAGACCGCCCGGCAGGCCAGATCCCAATAGGGGCCGCGCATATCTCTATCTCAGGGCACTACCAGACGGGAAAGACGTCGGGTTGGCTGAAACCCCGGGTGACCAGGGGGTGCCAGACATCGCCTAGTTTGGACCAACACCCATGAGGAGCACTGGCCCGGGTTGTTGATTAATTATCCATGGGGTAGCTAATCCCTATGCATTTTTATTAAGTTGTTTAAGCAAATAGTACCAATGTTGGGTCTTGCCAGAGAAGTTTTAATCTCAACCGAATAATCAAGGGGGTCCCCATAACAACCCCGAGCATGTTAGGAGCGCAAAATATGGAAACATAACACCGGTAACAAGTAACTATGGCGGTAAAAGTGGAACAAAACACCGATCAAAAGGCCAAGCCTTCCACCATACCGAGATATATATGTACATTAAATTAAATAGCAGTTTTTTAAAAAATAGCAGTTAATATTGTGATATCTCCAGATATCCATGTTATCACATGGAAATAACCTGCACCTGCAACTAAGAACGCTATAAGAGGGGCTGAGCAGCGGTAACTTAGCCAAACAAGGTTTGATAGGAGGTGGAGGGGTTAGAGGCTATCATGCCAATGTAGGAGGCTTGACATTCAAGTGGTAGGTAATGCATATGTAACGATAAGAGCGATACATCTAGTAAAGCAAAAATAGTGTCGGGATCCAGGTATGATCATCTTGCCTGTTGGTTCTTTAGAGGGACAAAGAGCGGGGTCCTCGTAGTGGATCCTCGTACTCAGGTTCAACACTCGCGTCTACCCAAGAGAAACATCAAAAATAAAAAACCAAGCAAGGTGCAATGCACAAACAAGATGATGCATGATTCATTTGAAGTATTTAGCATGGCAATCCTAAACTAGTCATGTTTCTCATGCAATAGTTAAGTTATTTACAATTCTGGACAGAACCTCATGTTAAGTTGTTTGAACATGCATGATCATGTTCAAACATGAATTCTTCATGCAAAATCGATGCAAATCCATATCTGGAACGTAGGAAATGGAGTTACGGTTCTCACGCTATGCTCACGGTAAGTTACGAAGGAAAAATACAAGACAATGAAGGATGTGGGTTATTCCTTGGTATTCCAAGGTATCCAGTGGTTAGACAATGAAAATCCAACCACAATAGATCCAAATATCAAGCAAATCCATGGAGCATAGCTCCCAGAAGTCACAAAACACCAATACACACAATGTATCACAAAACAGCAACATAGCAACTTTCGCAGCAAATATATAGAGCTACAGGAAGTTTCCATCCTCCAACAAGACATGTACATAAACTACATAATATTCTTATCAAATTATCCAACTACACAAACTGGAGAGGAAGCACATATCAATAAGCATGAAGCTCACAAGTTGGCATGAGGAAACAGATTCTAGGGACTTAGAGAAAATCACAGTTTTCTGGAATCTGAGTTAAGCTGAGAGCAAGTTGACAGCAACAAATAATGGTTCTAGAGACCACCTCATGGTATTAAAATTAATAGGATGGTAGAGTACAACATCTACTTCAAAACACTAGCACTGAGCTTGAGCTAAAACACAACACATCACTTGGTAGCATCCACTCATCATGGCATAAAAATACTATAAGATTCTCAGACTTAGAAATATTTAGCATGTTGAAAACAGCAACATTTTAATAGCCACTTTGGAGCATGGTTCCCACTTATATGAACGATTATCATGTCAAAAGAAAATATCATGGCATTCTACTCATGAAATACTACCACTTCCATGTTGACACAAAGATCATAGCAATCATGGATTAATTACAACTAAAAAGGCAAAATGACACTTTGTGACAAAATGACATTTTGTCAAACTTGCTCAAATGACAAAACCAGTTGCATCAATTGATTCCTTGGGTGATTCTACCCCAAAATCATATATCATACCCATATACTTGCATGGAACAACATAGCACAACACTAGATAGAAAATTATCCTGCCTTCCCATAAGTCAAAACTTACCTAAAATGCTCATGTTCAAATATGCACATATCCAGATTTAGTCATATACCATAATTGGAATAAACCATTTAATTAACAATAAAAAATAAAACAATATAAAAACAAAAAGGAGGGGACCCACCTGGCATGACACCAGGGCCCCTCTTGTGATGACAAGTGGGCCAGGGCCCACTGTCATACACACCACACTAATACACACACACAACATACACACACACACTAGTACACACAATGCTCACACGGGATCTACTGCCACAGCAGATCCACCACACACGCACACACACACTAGTCTACACACCACACTACACCAGCACACGGGATCCGGCGTGGACACACCGGATCCGAACACCACATAGCCATCCTAGCCAATCCAAAACCAGGGAAAACAGGGGGAGCCGGATTCGAACCCACGACCTCCCTCTCGGGATTGGGGGCGCTGACCAGCCGGGCTATCGAGCGGATGTTGACAGGCGAGGGGTTTTACCTGACTAGAACTAGTCTGAACTAACTGACGAAACTGAACGTACATGGCGGCGGCAAGCGACAGCGATAGAGGCGAGCACAGGGGAGGTCTCCGGCGAGGGAGAACTCCGACGGGGGATGCGATATCCCTAGGGAACCCATCCCCGTGGCAAGAGAGCGGCGGCACGAAGCGGGAGGCGCACGGCTGATCCTCTTTGAACCCGGAATTCACAGAACGGCGGAGCAATGGGAGCATGACGAAAGCATGACGCTAGCGAGAGCTACGGGCGGCCAATCACTACGAGGAGGCATGGAGGAGGAGAGGGGAGTACCTCCTCTACCTTGGGCACGAAGAAGAGGTCGGGACGTGACTGACAGACGGCGACGAGGCGAGGACTACGGCAAGGCACGGATCACAGAGCGCCCGGGAGCGAAGCTGAAGACGAAGGTGCCGACGAAGAGGACGAGCCCTTCCGCTCCTAGCCCCGGGAACGGAACGAGGCAATGTCGGGGCCCTCCAGGACATCCTTGACGGAGCGGAGAAGGCCACCAGAACGGACACGTCGACAAGGAAGAAGTGTTGCAACCCTGAACCTACTGAAACTCTGCTGATTCCTCTGCTCTCACAACACCCACGCAAAACGAGGAAGGGGAAAGAGGCTAGCGGCGGCGTGGAGGGGAAGGAAAAACCCTAGGAAGAGGCGGACGAAGAGGGGCTTAAAAGGGGGGAAAGCGACGGGACGTCCTCGGCGTCCGTGAGGGACTTCACGACGCCGGGAGCTCTCCACTCTCACTGACTCTAACGGAGGCGATGATGGGGCAGGTCTCTGCTACCTTGCAGGCTTGTCCGTGCGGGGAAAGGGAGCCCAAGTGGGCCGACTGTCGTTATCTCTACGCAAACAAGAAAAGAACCGCATGCTCCTCCTATTTTATTGCTTAAAAAAATACAGGAACAAAAATAAGACAAGGGACAAAGGGAGAAGATAAAATTAAAACAATACATTTTTGGACTCACAAAAATGATAGCAAATTAATAAAATTGGTTAGGGCAATTTCTGAGCAAACAAATATTTACTTAATATAAAATTGGACATGTTGCAAAAATCATATGAAAGGGAGAAAACTCCAACCATAACAGCAGGAGCACTCTAGAGATTTTAGCGGAATATTTAGAAGTTGGTCAACATTTAAAACAATGGAAAACATGAAGCAAATATTTAACAAGCAATAAATTTGAATAGAGAGAGAGAGAGGAGAAGTTGTGTTGAATTGGGAGGAACTAGAGTATCACTCCAACACATACATCCAAATCCCATCACACTTCACACCACAACACTTCACTAGCAAGCAAAGCAATAATAGATATGCAAATGACATGATGAGCATGATGGCATGATGCATGATATGAAAATGGGAATGATCAAGATCATATCCTTCAAACCCATGAAAACATAGGGGTTCACATGGGTTACATGGCCATAAATTGCAAGGGTAGCACTTGGGCTGTTACAACTCTCCCACACTACAAGAGGATCTCGACCCGAGATCTAGGAACAAAAGAACTCTAGATATTCGGAACGGAGAAATCCTCACATTCCCAAGTAGCTTCTTTATCGGAATGATGAGACCACTTCACCTTGAGAAACTTGATTGATTTGTTGTGATTCTTACGCCCGGTTTCATCGAGAATAGCCACCGGATGCTCACGATAAGAGAGGTCTTCTTGGAGATCAATGTCTTGGAGGTCAATGGTACGCTCGGGAGTATTGAAGCACCTCCGGAGCTTAGAGACATGGAAGGCATCGTGCACATTCGCGAAGTTTGGAGGAAGCTCTAGTTGATATGCAAGTTCACTTCTCTTGCCAACAACTCTGAAAGGACCAACAAAGCGAGGAGCTAGCTTCCCTTTAATTCCAAACCGCTGAGTGCCCTTCATGGGAGAGACTCTGAGATAGACTAGATCATCAACTTGAAAGGAGACATCTCGATGTTTGTTATCGTAATAACTCTTCTGTCGGGATTGAGCTGCTTTGAGGTTCTCACGAATGACACGGCACATCTCTTCTGCTTCGGTGATCATGTCATTGCCCAAGATTTGATGCTCACCGGTTTTAGACCAATTGAGAGGGGTACTGCACTTCCTGCCATAGAGAATCTCGAAAGGGTCCTTGCCTGAGCTAGCCTAAAAGCTATTGTTGTATGAAAATTCAGCGTATGGAAGACAGTCTTCCCATTTCCTGCTGAATGAAATCACACAGGCTTTGAGCATGTCTTCAAGGACTTTATTGACTCTCTCAACTTGACCACTTGTTTGCGGATGGAATGCAGTGCTGAAATGGATCTTGGTACCCATAGCAGTCTGGAAGGACTCCCAAAACTTGGAAGTGAAGAGGCTTCCATGGTCAGATGAGATGAGCTAAGGAATACCGTGCAAAGAAACTATCCTTGACAAGGAAGAAGCACTGCAACCCTGAACCTATTGAAACTATGTTGCTTCCTCTACTCTCACACCACCCAGGTGAAACGAGGAAGGGGAAAGAGGCTGGCAGCAGCGAGGAGGGGAAGGAGAAATCCTAGGAACAGGCGGGCAAATAGGGGCTTAAAAGGGGGGAAAGCGACGGGACGTCCTCGGCGTTCGTGAGGGACTTCACGGCACCAGGAGCTCTCCACTCTCACTGACTCTGATGGAGGTGACGATGGGGCAGGTCTCCGCTACCTTGCGGGCTGGGCCGCGCGGGGAAGGGGAGCCCAAGTGGGCCGACTCTCTTTCTCTCTGCGCAAACAAGTAAAGAACCGCATGCTCCTCCTATTTTATTGTTTTTTTTAAATACAAGAACAGAAATAAGGCAAGGGACAAAGGGAGAACATAAAATTAAAACAATACATTTTTGGACTCACAAAAATGATAGCAATTTAATAAACTTGGTTAGAGCAATTTTTGAGCAAACAAATATTTACTTAATATAAAATTGGACATGTTGCAAAAATCATTTGAAAGGGAGAAAACTCCAACCATAACAGCAGGACCACTCTAGAGATTTTAGCAGAATATTTAGAAGTTGGTCAACATTTAAAACAAGGGAAAACATGAAGCAAATATTTAACAAGCAATTAGAGAGAGAAAGAGGAGAAGTTGTGTTGAATGGGGAGGAACTAGAGTAGCACACCAACACATACATCCAAACCCCATCACACTTCACAGCACAACACTTCACTAGCAAGCAAAGCAATAATAGATAGGCAAATGACATGATGAGCATGATGGCATGATGCATGATATGAAAATGGCAATGAGCACGATCATATCCTTCAAACCCATGACAACATAGGGGTTCACTTGGGTTACATGGCCATAAATGGCAAGGGTAGAACTTGGGCTGTTACACTCAAAAACACCCATAATACATCGAAGCAGGAGTAGGGTTTTACGCTCCACAGCAGCCCGAATCTGGGTAAAAACCTCCCTTGCGCCGCTCATTTGATCTGCTCTTTGTACATACCTTCTCCCTGCCGAACCACAAAGGGATCCTCGCGGTCCCATAGGTGTCGTGCACCGACATCTTTGGCGCGCCAGGTAGGGGGAAAGGTGGTACGAACCTGATCACACAATCTGTGCGCCAGTTCATCCATCGCCGTGGGCCCCAAGAAGACGGGTTTCACGATGGTCGACCCGTCCACATCCTGCGCGCCCGTAGCCACTCAGACATGCAGCGGTGTGGATGCGGGTGGAGGCCTCAAGCCTCCACGACATTCTAGAGATCAAGGACAAGCCAACGGTGCCGTCTACAGTGACGGTGGCAATCCACAACACCGTTGGATCTCAAGAAAATGTCGTGCGGCCTGCAAGCGGCACGGGGAACACCAGAGATGGTGGGGCACCTTCCAAGACACCTATGCCGGCGCATACGCCACGGCATTCTCAGGTCGTGCATGACGAACAGCGCCGCGACGTCAGTGGTTCCAGGCGCACCCATGGAAAGGCCCCTGCACATCACCCCCGAGATTTGCGGGACCAACATGTGCGCCAAAATGCTGATGAAGGTGCCACATAGTCGCGGGACCGTGAAGGAGCTCCTTCTAACACAGTTAGGAGTCAGAGCACCTCACGTTCATCGCACATTCCGCTGCCAACTTCGTTAGCAGAAGCATTGGCGCAAGCAAAACTGCTCCTGAACTTCCCTCCTACGACGGAGAAGCTCGATGAGTGGAGAGCTACTGTCCAAAGCCTCATCAGCTTCGTCGACAGGGGTGGACCACAGCGGGCGGAGCCCACACAACAACGGTATGTCGAGTCAGCGCGCGCTAATGGCGACAAGGCCGGAGGTGGCACAACCAAGGTGCACTCTCCCTCGCGGCGAAAGCGGCGGTCGCTGAATCGGTTGGTAGGCGCTGGCGGTGATGACTCCACTGCGCCGTATGATTTGCGAACTCACCACGATCAATGTCAAGTTCTTCGGGAGCATACCAAGGAGGACGCCCGGACCACCATCGAGCGGTGGCAGGAAACACGCCATTAATCCGATAAGCACGCGAGGCCCACTGTAGACAAGCCTGCACCAGTGTATCCTGTCGACATGCCTTATGAGGTAGGTTGTCTAGTATTTACCTGTGAGCTGCGGCGAGTCCAGTGGCCCAATTCCCGAACATTCAAGCCGGAGGTCCTGGAGAAATACGATGGCAAGACCCACCCGTCGGAGTTCTTGAGCATCTACACCATTGCGGTGTAGGCTGCCGGGGCTCGCGACGACAAGATACTCGCCAACTACTTCCCATTGGTGCTCAAGCCCAACGTCAGGTTATGGTTGATGCACCAGCCGGAGAATTCCATTTCATCCTGAGCAGACCTATGACACGAGTTTGTTGGCGCCTTTACCGGAGGCCACTAAGCTCCTAGTCAAGCAAGCGAATTGCATCTCATCCCCCAGAAGGAAGGCGAAACCTTGCGCAAGTACATTCAGAGATTCAGTCGCATACACCACAACATCCTAGACGTTCATCTTGTCGCTGTTATTAGCGCATTTCGTCAAAACGTGCATAACAGCAGGATGCGCGAAGAGCTAGCGATGAATATGGTCAAGGATGTCATCAAGCTCTACGCCCTAGCTGATAGGTGTGCTCGAGATGAAGAAGGGAGGAGACTCCCCGACGAGAATGTTGGTGTTTGGGTCGACTTTGACGAATACACTACCGCCTCAGCAAGGAAAGGCCGATAACGGAACAAGAAGCGCAAGGACAAGTCCGTGCTTTCCGTTGAGGAGTCCGGCAACCTCAGCGCCGCCAAGAATACAAAGGTTGACAACCCCGAAAAGGAGGTTGCCGATTGTGCCTCTTGTCAGGCCTTGGAGGCTCCCGACAAGCCGGAGGGCTCCGACAAGCAGTATTGCAAGATCCATCGCACCAATGGCTACGACCTCCAAAACTGCCGACAAGTCGAGCAGCTTGCCAAAAGGCAGAAAGCTAGGTACGTAAGGCGAGACAAGGAGAAGGCCCAAGAACATGCAGAGGGGTCCGACAAGAAATGCGGTTGCCGAGGAGGTCGCCGCGGCAAGGCCAAGCAGCAGGAGAGGCCCACTCGAGGCTGTGACAAGGAAGAGGAGTATGATGATGGCAATGAAGAGGACGACGAGTCCAGCGAGCACGAGTTTCAGAGATCTATAGATGTCATGTGCATCGACGGAGGCGCCTCGTTGCATTCTTCCTGCCGCCAACTCAAACAATGGGCACGCGATTAATACGACGGAACCATCTGTTGAAGCCCGGAAACCTCTGAGATGGTCCCACGCGCCTATCATTTTCGACGCTGAGGATCACCTTGATCTCACAACATTGGTCGGGTGTCTGCCATTTTTGGTTTCGCCAACGATTTGCAACCTCAAGGTGACGAAAATGTTATTTGATGGTGGGGCTGGTCTGACTCTGATCTTGCCTGATGTGATCAAGAGATTGCAAATTCCTAGTGGGGATCTTGAGGAGACACACACTTTTCAGGCGATCAATCCGGGAAGGACTCGGCCGAAGGGCAAGATCACATTGCCAGTAACATTTAGCAATGACATGAACTTCAGAACAGAGAAGATTGTTTTTTATGTTGACAAGATACCCTTGCCGTATAATGGGATACTTGGACGCCCAGCGCTGGCTAAGTTTATGGCGGCGTCACACTATGCTTACAATATGTTGAAGATGTCCGGGCCAATCAGCGTCATCACGATCAACTCCGACAAGAAGGACACACTTATTTGTGCTGATCAACTTTACCGGGAAGTAGTTGCAGCACCTGCCGCCAAGGCAGCTGCTCTTGCTGGTGAAGCTCCCGAGGGGAAGAAGACCGGCAAGGCCTGTGGTGCACACTCTGGCAAGCGCGCCTCTTCGGAGTGTTGTTCTCCCCTCGACGATGTGCCAGAGAGCTCCACCAGCAAGAACAAGAAATCCAAGGCAGCTCCACCAGAAACCAAGAGAGGTAATTGAGGATGGATGTCAAGGAGGATGGCACGGGGGGGGGGGACTTTCACCATAAGTTCCACCCTCGATGACAAATAGAAAAAGCGCGCTCGTTGCCTTCCTGTGGGTGAACATCGATGTGTTTGCATGGCAACCATATGATGTCCCCAGTGTTCCCAGGGAGGTAACTGAGAACCACCTTGTCGTCTATCCCCACGTGTGGCCCGTCAAGTAGAAATTTAGGAAGCATGCCTTGAAGCGACAAGAATTCATGGTCGAGGAAATCAGGAAATTGGAAGCGGCAGGCTTGGTCAGGGGAGTGCTTCATCCAACATGGTTGTCCAATCCATTTGTAGTGCACAAGGCGAATGGAAAATAGAGGCTATGCATTGATTATATAGATCTCAACAAAGCATGTCCAAAAGATCCTTTCCCCTTGCCGCGCATCAAACAGATTGTGGACTCCACTACAGGGTGTAATTTACTGTCATTCCTCGATGCTTATTCAGGATATTGCCAGATCTTCATGTCCAAGGAAGACAAAGAGAAGACCGCATTTATCACCCCATGTGGTACATATTGCTTTGTACGTATGCCTTTTGGGTTGAAAAGTGCTGGTTCAACATTCGCAAGAGCGGTCTAGATTGGTTTTGAGCCCCAGCTACATAGAAATATGGAAGCCTATATGGGTGACATAGTGGTCAAAACCAAGGACAAAGCAACGCTCGTGCAGGACCTGGAAGAGACGTTTGCGAATCTGTGCAAGATCAACTTGAAGCTCAATCCTGAGACATGCGTGTTCGGTGTTCTAGCCGGCAAGCTTCTCGGGTTCTTTGTATCTCAGTTCGGGATCGAGGCGAACCCCGGCAAGATCAAAGCAATTGAGCAGATTGAAGCACCAAAACGCGTTAAGGATGTGCGCCATCTTGCCGGCTAGGTTGCGGCTCTAAGTAGGTTCATCTCAAAGTCTGCTAAACGCGCCCTGCCCTTTTTCAAAATCTTGAAGAAGGCAGGTCCAATGAAGTGGACTTCGGAAGCAGAGGCAGCGCTGCAGGATTTGAAGAGGTACCTCTCCTCTCCGCCAATACTAGTTGCGCCTAGACCACAAGAGCCATTTTTACTATACTTGGCGGCAATGAATCAAGTGGCTAGTGCTGTGTTGGTAGCATAGGGAGAAGCCGATGAAGAAGCAGCGGTAGGGGAAGGACCGCCAAGTGATGAACCGGGATCTTCCCCGGCAAGGTCTGATGCCAACAAGTCAGGACCTGCACAGACAAATGAAGCTACACAGAAGAAGAAACTGGTGCAATGCCCAGTGTACTTCATCAGATCCCTTTTGAAAGGGGCTAGGTCAACGTACTCTAGTGTACAAAAGTTGCTTTTTGGCCTTCTCATGGCCTCAAGTAAGCTATGCCATTATTTTCAAGCGCATGAAATTACTGTCGTCACTCGCTTCCCGCTGCAACGTATTTTGCAAAACCCAAACGCGACCTGCAGGATTGTGGAGTGGGCTTTGGAATTGTCAAGCTTAGGACACAAGTTTGAAAGCACTTAGACCATCCAGAGCAGAGCTTTGGTAGAATTCATTGCAGAGTGGACTCCAAGGCCAGACGAAGAGATGGGTTGTGTAATTTGACGGAGCTTTCTCCCTGCAGGGAGCCGGTGCTGACGTGCTGCTTGTCGCACCCACCAGAGAGCACCTCAAGTATGTAATTCAGATGTACTTTCCCCGGAAGAAGTCGACAAACAACCTCGTAGAGTATGAGGGGCTGCTTGCCGACCTCAGAATCGTGGCAGAACTTGGGATCAAGAAGCTCATTGTCAGAGGAGATTGACAGCTTGTCGTCAAAGAAGTCAATAAGGATTATCAGAGCACATTGATGGAAGCTTATGTAGATGATGTCAGGAAGTTGGAGGAGCGCTTTGACGGTCTGCAAGCAGAGCACGTTCCTCGTACAGAGAATAGTGTTGCTGACGAGCTCTTGAAGCATGCTGCCCTCAAGGTACCTGTGGAACCAGGGACTTTCATGCTCCAACTGAATGAGCCATCCGTATTGCCGCCGGCAAAGCATAATAAGTGGAGGAAGTTGAATTCTGGCCAGTACTTCTCGGCAGAACTCACGAAAGGTGCCAACAAAGAAGTTGTCGGGATCAACGCCAATCTTGCCGGGGGGCAACAGGCTCCGCCAGGGCCTCAAGCCCTTTCTGTAGAGACAAGCACCCCCGTGGAAGAAGAAATGACTTTAGTCCTTGCCGTCGAGCCTCGGGCTCCAGCATGGGCACAACGCATAGTTCCATTCCTTCAAACAGGAGAACTCCCGGAGGAACAGGAAGAAGTGGAGAAAATAGCCTGTCAGTCTAGTACGTACCAGTTTGTGGACAATGTCCTCTAGAGAAAGAGACCAAATGGTGTGAAATTGAAGTGCGTTCCTTGGGAAGATGGACTAGAGCTATTGGCAGAGATACATGGAGGCATATGTGGCTTCCACATAGGATCGAGAGCTCTTGCCAGGGAGGCCTTCCGACAAGGCTTGTTTTGTCCCATTGCTCTCCGGGATGAACTGCACTAGTAACCAAGTGTGAAGCGTGCCAGTTCCATTCGAAGAAGCTACATCAACCAGCTCAAGCTCTTTAGACAATCCCTCTTTCATGGCCATTTAAGGTCTGGGGGCTCGACATCTTGGGCCTCTTTCCTTGTGCTACCGGGGGCTTTGTATACTTGTACGTCGCAATCGACAAGTTCACAAAGTGGCCGGAAGTGGAAGCAGTGAGAAAGGTGACATCGCAATCAGCCGTCGAGTTCTTAAGAGAACTAGTTTGCCGTTTTGGTGTACCAAGCAGCGTCATCACCGATAACGGCACACAGTTTACAAGCCGCGCCTTCATGCAGTACGTCCAAGACCTTGGCAATAAGATCTGCTTTGCTTCCGTCACTCATCCAAGGAGCAACGACCAAGCGAAAAGGGCAAATGCTGAAGTGCTGTGAGGGCTTAAGGCGAGAACTTTCGATGGGTTGCAAAAGTGCGGAAGACGCTGAATTGATGAGATGCTGGCAGTTCTCTGGTCGATTAGAACGATGCCAAATTGACCCACCAGCCAGACACCCTTCCCCCTGGTGTACATGGCGGAGGTAGTTCTCCCCATAGAACTCATATACGGGTCACCTCGAGTGCTCGCTTATGATGAGCTTGAGCAAGAGCAGTTGTGCCAAGACGACGTGACACTCCTTGAGGAAGATCGTCATCGGGTTGTTGTGTGAGTTGCACGCTACCAACAAGCTCTATGCCGCTACCATAGTCGCAAATTTCATGCCCGGAGTCTTGAGGAAGGCGACCTTGTTCTTCGGTGCGTTCAGTCGGCCAGGAATTCAAGCAAGTTGACGCCAAAGTGGGAAGGCCCTTATCGGGTAGTATGAGTCACCGGGCCTGGCGTAGTCCTCCTGGAGACTGAAGATGGCGCCCTAATGAGCAAGTCTTGGAACATCGAACATCTTCGTAAGTTCTATCCATAAGGCGTAGTTGCCGGGGGCCCTGACAACCACCTTTTGTACAAGTCTTGCCGGCAGGGCATGTCATCCTTTGTAAAAAGCCAGGCGCAAACCCTGCGCATAGTTGAATAAGATCAAGCGTCTTATAACTCTTGTCGATTCCCATGTTTCTTTACATGCATATTTATCTGAGATGTTGCATTATGCTTATGACCGGCAAGTGCTAACGAACCGCCAAGGTTCCATACCTCTATTTTCTCTTCTTTCTTTTTCTTAAAGGATAGAAGGTTCCCTCGCGCGCAAGTTGCCGAGGGTGAGGTGGTGTGGACACCTACGGGCGACGCTCGAAGTTGGCACCTTGCAACAAGGAGTACGACAACAAAAAGATAAGTCACAAAACCCTAAGTAAACCTTTAATATGATGTTACCTCTATCCTTGGACGATTTAAACTATTGTATGGACAACCTGCACGTAAGGGAACCTTGCCGTGATCGGTTGCGCCCTTGTTCTGTTTCGAGTCCGCTCAACAGTTTAAGTGGCTGCACTGAAAGCGTTAAGGTAAATTGTCACGCTTTGTCATGCCCTTACTTTTTTTTGAGTCCGCTCAACAGTTTAGGTGGATGCACTAAAAGTGTCAAGACATCTTGCCGGTAGCGGCATCGCCAGCAGGCTGCCAAGAATCCGCTCCTCAAAGCGCTTGCGGCGGTGTTGCATACGCTGACAAGATTTCTGATAAAGCGTCGGGAATACACCATACAGAGGAAAATCAAACAAGAGGAGTAACATGCATTCATTTAAAGGTAATAAAATTTACACGGGACAGTGCCTTTTCCTAACTACATCTTTATTTGAATTTCTCCCTAGGGGCAGATTACGAGAAGAAAAAGATAGGGAGAGGCCCCCGGCAGAAGCCCAGTCTGACCCCTTCTGGACCAGCACTACGTGGAGGGCAGGGCATCCAGAAGGGAGGATGAAGCCGAATTCCACGGGGCTGCCAAAGGATCCAGCTAGAAGATGAGGCAGCGCCCGAGACAAGGACCCCCGGCAAGGTCGCTCAGCCGAGAGGGGGAGAGGCGTGAGCTGGTGATGATGGTGTGGGCGGCAGCTAGTCAGAGCTCAGGTCGTCGTATTCCGACTTGAAGGACTCGAGCTCGGACTAGTCATCGTCATCTTCACCACTGTCCTCCTGGTCACTGTCGCTCGAGGAGGAGCTTCCAGCGCCACTCGAGCTCTCTTCGCAGCAGCTGAAACGGACGCCTGAGCACCCATAAATCTTGATGGAGAGCAGATTGGACTCCGTCATCTTGAAGCGGAGGACATGCCCATCCTGGAGGCTATGGGCACGGGCGAAGGTTTTCCAACCACGCCTGAGGAACATGACGTGACGCTCCGGGTACTCGACATCTACCCGCGTGGCGCCATTGCATCAACCATGTGCCCGCAACCATAGGGTGGGTGGCTTGTCAACCTCCATCACCCTGGCGAAAGGGTGAGTGAGGCATAGATTAAATATTAATGGGGTTTTGGATTAGCATCCTAATATTGTTATATCGCATATTGTGTCCTTTTACTCCTCTATTTTGGCTACCCAACCCCTTGTGCCATTTATCTTGGTTATAATTTTTGGCCTTATGCGGCATTGATTTTTTATCCTTAGGATATTGATGAGGTTGTGGCCTCAACTAACTCTAACATGCACCTAGCCAAGATGGGTTATTGATACCTTTTTTAAGAAGTTATGGCTGGTCCTCAAAATTCTATTCTATGCCATCATCCAAAAATTTTGTTTGGGTATGGTCGATATTTCTCGACTTAATTATGCTATTCTTTCCCTTATCCCTAAAGTTAAAGGCGTGACTCGATCAGCCAGTTTAGACCTATCGCTCTTATTAATAATTTAGCAAAATCTCCCTCTAAAGTTTTTGCCTCCTATTCATCGTCTATTGCTCATGATATGGTTTTCCCACTCACTCATCTTATATTAAACGTCATTGCCATCTTGCATGAGATTGTGCAAGACCTTAGGGTTAAAAAGAGACAAGCCTTTATTTTAAAATCGATTTGGAGAAGGCATATCACTGTGTGAGATGGTCCTTTCTTAGAGATATCCTTCTTTCTAGATGTTTACATGGTGTTACATTCATTACATCATGCAGTTGGTTTCAGGTGGTCACACGGTTGTGTCTGTCAATGGGGTTATTAGTTCCTTCTTCACCAATGGTAGGGGCCTAAGGCAAGGGGATCCTATGTCTCCTATTTTGTTTAATTTTTTGATTGATGCTCTTTCTTGTATTCTTGATCGGGCCTCTTCTGTTGGGAATATTTCCCTCATTCTTTCTGATCTTATTCCCCAAGGCGCCATTCACCTCCAATATGCTAACGACACAATTGTCATGGTGGAGAACTCTGATTCTTGCATTGCTAATATTAAGTTTATTCTTATGTACTTTGAATCCCTCTTGGGTTTGAAAATTAATCTATCCAAAAGCGAGGTCATTGTGATGGGTTCTTCATGGGATTAGGTAATTAGGGTTTCCAACTTGCTGAATTTTGAGTTGGGCTCATTTCCTTTTAAATGCCTCGGGATCCCTATCTTTCCTACAAAAGTGCATATGAAAGATTTTTCTCCCACAATTCTTAAGGTGGGAAACAGGGTTATGGCTTGGATAGGCAACTACAATACAGTGGGGGGTAAAGTGTTTCTCACCAACTCCTGCTTATACTATCTACCAATGTTCCTCATGGGTTTCTATCATCTCCCAGAGGGTACACATGAAGGCTTTGATATACATCGCAGTGGCTCCTTTGGAATTTTCTCATAATAAAAATAAGTATCATCTAGTTAAGTGGATAATTATTTGTCGTACTAAAAGCCATGGTGGCTTAGGCATTATTAGTGCTTCAAATATGAATCTATGTTTGATGGTAATGGTGGTGGCGTATATTGCACGCGGTACCACATTATGGTTCGATATTCTAAAAGTCAAATACTCCCCACCTTGTTGCCCTTTACTGGCTTCTCCTAACAACGGGTCTCAATTCTAGCACTCACTGATTGAAGTCCGGGATGTTTTCTCGGTGCATGTTTATTGTCAACAATGGGAAATCTATTCGTTTTTTCGCTAGACTCGTGGCATGGGAATGCTCCTCTATGTTTGTCGTTCCCGACCTTGTATTCTTTCTGTGGGATTCCTGAACTTTTTATTTTTGAGCTTCGAGCTCTTGGTGGGACTGGCCCTCAGATATTCCCTTACCCCTGAAGAGTTGGATATGTGGCATCAGCTTGCTGCTACTTTCTCATGCTCTCGGAGTCTCTGGATTCTGTTGTTTGGCCTAACCCCCATAGGCTTGTTTACCGTGAAATCACTTTATCAAAAGCCTATATGTGGCACCACTTCTTTGAAGTTCAAGGATGTTTGAAGGGTGCGTGTCCCTCTCAAAATTAATATTTTCTTTGGCAGGCCATTCGGGTCAAGGGCCCTGAGGCGGATTAGATTGGGAAACGTATATCTAGGGATGCAATTAACTATTTTCTTTGTTCTAGGGCAGAGAATTCTGACCACATTCTTTTCTCTTGTGATTTGGCTATTTTTTTGTGGAGTTGTATCCATTAGTGGGTGGGGGTTAATTTGTGCCCCTATAATTTTCCCAACTTTTACCTCTTGTCAATAACCTTTCTGTTCAACTGGAGCGTATTTTCTGGTTTGGTTTTGTAGCTATGTATTGGGCTCTTTGGATGACTTACAACGAGTTCACCATTGAGTATGTGTTCCCCTCTAAGCCTGCTGATGTGATTTTCAAATCTCTTACTCTTATGAAGCCGTGGAGGCCTCTAGCTAAGAGTTGCGACATGGATGCAACTAATGTGATGATCTCTCGTGTCAAGGCCGGTCACGGGGATCTCGTTATCCTCAAGGGTGCAAGATCAGGTCTAGCGTTCGTACAAGCATAGTTAGTTGTTCGTACTTTTGGTACAAGGTTGTGTCTTGTGTGCTAACTCTAAACTTGTTATGGCTTTGGTGTGTTTGTTGGTCGGTGAACCACTTTGTTTCTACTTGGTATGGTTTTGTTGTTGCTGTGAATCTTCTATTGCTTTATTTTTAAATTCGGGCAATCAAATTTCTCTAAAGAAGTATATATAAAAGACAACCACATCCAAACCATTACAAGATATGAAACACATACGACTAAGAGTATCTACAACCGGACTGGGCAAATCCGCCCACCTATAGGTCCACGGACACGCCCGTGGAGCATCAAAACGACCCCTTATATGTCACTCCCGGCATGTAGATATCATAAATCCATGCAAAACCATGCATGTCGATCACAGAAGCCATTGTCACACGTAAATAACAAATGTTGGTACCGAACATAAATAGTGTTTACAAAAAAATTATTTTAAGTGCACAATCAAACATCATCTTTTTGGTTTGTATTGTTGGTCCACACATGCTCCACAAGATCATTGAGTAGCTACGCGTTCACTTGATGATCTTGAAGATTTTGATGCATCTAGAGAAAGTTCATAAGCTGAGTGCATCTTGATATTTGGAGATTTCAACTTGTTCTCGAGGTGCTTCAAAATCATTGGTTTGGACTATATCATTACCCTCATCCTCAACAATCGTATTGTACAAAATAGTATCCCATGCGGTTTGGATATTTTCTTCACAAATGTCACCCACTGAGGTAGATGCCATCGGTCGGCTGTTGGCGGTGTAGCTACACAACGGTAATTCCCCATTGCAAAACATCCTGAACACCAGAGATCGTTGAAGCATGTTGATGTCGTTGTGAGAACCCCACATTCCGAAGAAAGCATGCCAAATCCATAAGGCATGTTATGCCACCACTTCTAGAATGATGGTGGCCTCTTTGCTGTGACCTTGATATATTCCCTACAAACCTTTGGGGCGGTTCTTCCATTGCCAACACATGCAATCAATTGATCCGAGCATTCCTGGAAACCCCTGGCCTGTCCAATAGCCACTAACTTCCCTGTGTCTTGCGCATTTGGTTCTTCAAGATACTTAGGTCCAAACACCTTCACCATGGCGCGGGCAAACTTGACAATAGTCTTCAGGCATGTGCTCTCCCCCATCCTGACCATCTCACCAACGGTATATGCGGAAATACCAAGTGCAAGCATCCTTAGAGCAGCTATGCACTTTTGCTTGGCAAAGAAAGAGAGTTGACTGGAGCAATCCCTTGTGAGCTTGAAGTAGTCATCGTGTGCCTCCACTCCTTCCACAATGTGCAAAAACAATGGTTTTTTGCATGCAAGAACTATGATGAAACCTTGGATCATCCAGGAAAGTAGACTTCCAAGCAAAGTATTCCATTTGCAGTATCCGAGCTCCGAACAGTGTATCTTGATTGATCGCTCTTCTCCCTTTGATTGAGCCTTTGAAGCTGAGAATATGCTCCACTCACCAGTTCATTTCCTCTTACATGTTCATGAGCATGAGCATGTTCATTTCTTCATTTGAATCTGATGAATCGAAGAACTCATATTGAATCATTTGATCAAGCTCCGTCGGTCCATACTCCTTGTTAAACGAAGCATCGAAATCCATCGTTTTCCCTAATAATGACAAAAAATCCGATCAAACCATGTGCCGAACACATCAATCACAAGGAGGAGCCAAAGAGTTGTCGGACGATCGCGGTGGCATCCAGGCCGCCACCGGCGTCCCCCGTGATGAGGACAAGAGAGAGAACTACTCTGCCGAAGCTGGCAGCTTAGAGGCTAGGAATGGCTACAGAGCACGCGCAGCAGCAAAGCTCTGAGATGGACGATGCGAAGGAGGAAGAAGAGAGGAGAGAGGGCAAATGGATTCGATGGTTCTGGAAGATGGATTTGGTGCAATTTGCGGTGGGGTTGACCTGTTTGAGGCCCATTTGATATGTTCGTCTAGATCAAAATTTTGAGACCGGTCAGTGACAGGGAGTCCCGCCCGAGCGATTGATGGGGGTTTAGGGTGCCCGGCTGCAAGTCAACTTCTTTCACATCAACTTTAGAAGTTAAACGTCCTTGCGCCCTTGTGGCCCTCATTCTCTAGTGGTTTGATCTCCTGGTCACAAAAAGTGCGTGCAGAGGCCGAGCTCTAGTGAGCTCGTTACTTTTTCTTCAGCGAAAATACCTTTTTCATACTTAAAAAATATATATGAAAATGGTATATGGGTAGACATATATTTGTAGTGTAAATGTACAAAATTTCATGAACATATATATTCATATGTGATGTATAAAAAAAGACAAATACACATGTTAAAATGGGTTTTTTCTTTGTTGTATTTGGGTGAGATATTTGTCTTTTTTGTGTAGCATGTAAATAATCAAATTAGATAATGAAATGTGATACATACTTCAAGGATATGCATATGTGTTTGTAGAAAAAAGTTCGACATTTTTTGAAACATCAAAATATATTTTGATTTTTTGCACAACTAGCTCCATGGAGCTCGGTCATTGCAACGCCATTCTCGTCCTGGTCACCCCAAAGGCTTGGACGTGTGATAGATCCATCATGGATCCATTTAAGAGATAAGACACCCGGCTTAGGAACACGGAGATTGCCCTCCAAGGAGGGTGGGCAACATAAGTTGCAAATGGCAGTGGAGAATTATGTGATCCTTCGGTTGGAGCGGGGGCAGGAGAGCCAAAGACTGACTATGGAGGAGTTGTGGGTGAGATGAACGCTTAAGCAAGCCTTGCTATGCCTTGCGTCATTAGAGCGCACCATCGAAAGACAAAGATCGAGGATACATTGGCTCAAAGAGGGGGACGCCAACGCCAAGTTGTTCCAAGCGCTGGCCAACGGGAGGAGATCCAAGAATTACAACCTTCATCTCAAGCAAGGGAACGAGCGTGTCACGAACCAAGAGCGCAAACGGGAGGTTTTCATAGAAGCTAATGAGGAGTTGTTGGGGACTGCCACAGCTAGAACCGAGACCCTTAATCTGGAGTACCTCGACATGCAGGCGTGCGATCTGCATGAGCTTGAAGACTTTTAGAGAGTTACCCCCGAATCGTGCATCGGGGCCGGACGGGTTCATTGGGGCCTTCTACCAACATGCGTGGAAAATCATTAAACTAGATGTGATGGCGGTCATGATGAAGCTGTTCGTAGGTGATGGAAGGGGTTTCAGCAAACTCAACCGACCTCACATTGTGTTGATCCCTAATAGATCGGATGCTGAGGAAGTTTGGGATTATCGACCGATCAGCCTTACGCACAATGCGGCAAAGTTGTTTGCTAAGATGTTGACTAACCGGGCTAGGAGGAGGATGAAGGATGTGGTGGCTGGTAATCAATCGACTTTCATCCAAGATAGGGACCTGCATGACAACTTTTTGCTCATTCGACAAGTGGCTAGGAAAATTCATGAACGTTCGGAGTCGGGGGCACTACTAAAGCTTGATATATCTTGGGCTTTTGACTCTCTGTCGTGGCCGTTTCTATTTGAGGTGTTGAGGAGAAAAGGGCTTGGGAGAAAGTGGGTTGAATGGATCTCGATATTTCTGAGGACGTCAAAAACAAAGGTGGTTATCAATGGTATCCCTGGGCGCAGTTTTGCCCATGTGTGTGGTTTGAGGCAGGGAGACCCAGTGTCCCCTTTGATGTTCGTCATTGCAATGGACATGCTTATGAAAATTTGTGCGAAGGCTGAAGCGGAGGGAGTGTTTAGTATCCTGAGAGGCATTAATCCAATGCAGTGTATCTCCATATACGCAGACGACGTCGCGCTGTTTATCAAGCCTACGGAGCAAGACTTGAGCTTCGTCACTATGGCGCTGCACGACTTTGGAGAGGCCTCCGGGCTCAAAGTGAATTATAGAAATTCTTTAGCTATTCTCGTCAAGGGGGATGAGCAGGATCAGCAATGGATCACGGAGATGCTCCAATGCCACATAGGGGAATTCCCTTGCAGATACTTAGGCCTACAACTTGCGATCCGAAAGCTGACACGAGGATATTGGCAACCGATGATTGATCAAGCCAAGAAGGTGATGCCAGCTTGGAAAAGGGTCTTATTTAGAAATCTGGACAATTCGTTCTGGTGAAGTCAGTGATGAAACCAGACCCATTCACCACCTCATGATCATGGACGCGTCGGCTTGGGTGTTTGAAGAGCTTGATAAGTGGATGAGGGGTTTCTTTTGGACAGCAAAGGACAAGGCAAATGGAGGGCAATGCTTGGTGGCCTAGAACACTATCTGTTGACCGGTTGTTTATGGTGGCCTGGGAGTGAAAAATCTACAATTGCAAGCGCTGGCACTGCGGGTCAGATGGGGATGGCTCCATAGAATGGACCAGGAAAGACCATGGCAAGGGATCCCAATGATCATAGACACAAAGGCGAGGCAGGTGTTTGATAGCTTGGTGAAGATTTCGGTGGGAGATGGACCTAATACTCTTTTTTGGAGGGATAGATGGATCCATGGCTTTGGGATTGTGGACGTGGCACCACTGATTCACTATTTCGCCAGCATGAGGACGCGCAATAGACGTATGGTCAAGCTGGCCTTACAGGAAGATAGGTGGACTTTAGACATAGAGGGAGAGCTGTCGTTTACTGCACACATTCAGCTGATGCATTTGTGCCATGCGGTTGCGTCGGTGCAGCGGGATCTGGAGGGTCAAGACAGCTTCACTTGGCCTGACGATCGAGCAGGGAGGTACTCTGCCCGTGCGGTGTACACTAGCCTATGTCAAGGGTTGGAGTGTGTGCCATTCGCGGTCTGCATTTGGAGAAGTTGGGTGCCTCCCAAGTGCAAAATTCAGGTGTGGCTGATGGTGCAGCACCGCATCTGGACTTTTGACCAGAGAGCTAGGCATGGGCTTCATGATCATCCTTCTCCGTGCTATACGTGCTTGCAGGAGGAAGACAATGCGGAGCATGTCCATATCCAATGTGTCTATTCGAGGGAGGTGTGGCATAGGTGTATAGGGGTGCTCAACCTCGGAGTCCCTATTCCAGACAGGCATGACGTGTTCCTCGATTGGTGGCTCACTACGAGACGGAACTTCACTGGAAGGTCTAAGAGAGGTTTCGACATGTTCGTCATCGTCGTCGCTTGGTCAAGCAAAGAAACGCTAGAGTGTTCAACCGGACGAACCAGTGTTTGACGGCGTTTGAACTTCACAAGAGCATCATGGAGGAGATTCAAGATTGGGAGAACGCAGGATTTGGTGTTGGTGTGTTGGATCGTTTTGTGAGAGAGTAGGCTAGTTTTCTTTGTTCGGTGTAGGTGTGGTGGACGTTTGCTGACAGGAATGTTTGCATCCCCCGTCAGCTTCGTATACTTTATTCTGCCTTGTATATATATATATATATATATATATATATATATATATATATATTAGAAAAGGAGGATGTACCCCGGCCTCTCCATCTGAGCGATGCATGCAACCACTTTATTAATTATTCACAAAGACTTTACGAAGTAATACATCAGTAAGCCTGGATCCACCATCTAGACAACACATGTTGCTACTCCTATCCCCTTGATGCAGGGGTGCCTAATGTCCGAGCCTAATACCAAACAAACATTGCACCAAAACCTAATATCTAATGCCGGGTGCCCCATCCTAGCCAAATATCGAGACTGGATAACACACCGATCTGGCGCACTCATCGAAGTCGCCGCCGCCGTCTTCCACCGATCCATCACCAGAGAAGGGACTGATGCATAGACCTTGCCAAGCCTGCCCTCAACGCCACCATGGCGCCAGACAGCGCCATTGCCCTGCGCTCGTTCATCCAGCCGCATCCGTCTTCGTTATCCAGCTGCACCATGCCGCCAATACTCATCGTCCTCGACGCGGTACATACAACGCCGCACCGCCTGGCAACCTCCACACCGTCGCCACTGCTGGAGCAACGTGAAGCCCACCACCCACAGTATCGCTCCCCTGAACACGAGGTCCTCCCTAGATGGCGCCTCCATGGAGGATACGACGCGCAGGACGCCGCCGCCGCCCAATCCAAACTGAATTTTGGACTTTCGTCCGGGAGGGGTTCGGGGGTGGATAGGACAAGACCTCGGCTTCGCCTCCACGGGGGGTAACGGCGTCAAGTGACGTCGCCGATGCCGGGCCGAACAAGCCAACCAAAGTTTCCTCCGGTCCCAATCCTATACCACCAAACCTCTGTCTGCTCCGGATCCGGCAAAGAGCCATGACCCGAAACCTTCAGAGATGGACGAGCCATGGGGCTCAACCCGCCAGGAAGGAGGATCGAGAAGAACCCATCGTAGATCTCCAGACGCCGAATCCAGCGATCCGACATAGTCAGCGACGACCATCACCACCCCACGGCGGCCGACGGTGTCCAAAGACAGGATCCAGATGGATCCAATCTGGGTCCGGCGACGCCCGCGACCACCGGCATGCCCAACGCAGCCACCACCTCGCCACAAGGAGGCCACCGCCACGCCGCCCACGACGTCGCTGGGAGACCTGCCCGCCGCGCCGCCAGACCCCATGCTCGTCCGGCGCTCCTCTCGATCTCGTTGTCCCGCGCCAGCCGAGATGGAAAGGATGAGGAGGAACCCCGCAGCCGTCCTACCGGCCAGGCTTCGCCCAGCGTCGCTGCGGACGACGGCGAGGAGGGACAGAGGCGGAGGAGTGCCGAGTAGCTGTGGCTAGGGTTTCCCCCCGGGTCACCGGCGGGTGCGACGCGAGGGGTGCCAGTAATAAAAGTCACTATAAAAATATGGTACGTCCCAATGAAATGATGCTAACGCTGATGCCATGGCAGGGCAGAAATCGATCGAGCCAGCCGGTGCCTGCGGGCAGCACAGCATTGACAGTCGGGCCCACAAGCAGAGCAAGCTGCCGGGCCGTCGTCTTGGAGCCTTGTCGCTGCCTCACTGCCATTCTATCTTGCCAGCTCCACGTCCACCTGGCCTCCACATGGGTTACCGTGCACTGCGAGCAGTCGGACATGTCATCTTCGCATTTCAGAAAGCGATGATAAGAATATCTGCCTCTGCGCTCAATCTGGCCACAGTCAAGCGAGCCCTACGCGTCTCACGCAGCTACGAATTATTCTGCTCGTGATTCATTTTCTTCAGGGAGGTATATGCAGATACATCTTGTAAGATGGAGTATTCTGAAAATGATGATGGAGCTAGGGTTTCGGTTCTCCTCTACAAATACCCACGTACGTACTCCGGGTTCTTCAGCCACGTCCACAGTCGCACAAGCACACTTCTAGCCAACCCGTACGTGCAAGCACCTCCGCACCATCGGGCTTTCAGAAACCATGGCACCGAAGGCCTTGCTCCTCGTGGCTCTCAGCCTCGTCCTCGTCTTCACTGTGGCCAACGCTTGCGGCGATAGCTGCCCGACGCCGACTCCGGCGACCCCGACACCGACGCCGTCCCACAGCAAGTGCCCCAAGAACGCGCTGAAGCTGGCTGCGTGCGCCGACGTCCTGGGCCTCGTCAGCGCCGAGGTCGGCCAGCCGCCGGTCGAGCCGTGCTGCAGTATCCTCGGCGGCCTCGCCGACCTCGAGGCCGCGGTCTGCCTCTGCACGGCCATCAAGGCCAACGTGCTCGGCATTAGCCTCGATATCCCCGTCAAGCTCAGCCTCCTCGTCAACTACTGCGGCAAGAACCTCCCTAGTGGCTTCATATGCGCTTGATTAAGCTACGTAGCTCATCATGTCGTTGCATGCAGCACGCGCACATGAACACAACGTTCATTCGTGACTGCCTGCATGTTGAGTTCGTCGATATCGTTGTCTGCTTACTCGATCTGTTGGTTCTGAATGTAGAACTGCTTCAGATCTATCTGGTGTGCCAATTGTTGTTCATGTTTCGTTCGTTGTTGCTCTCCTCTTGCCATTTGTAGCTATGGTGGAGAATAGATGCAACTGTGTTTGTACTTGGGTTGTATATCTGCAGTTGGTGTTTCTACCTATCCAGTGCACGTAGTCTGTGTGCCCTTCAGAGCAAGAAGTTGTGATCAAGCAATGCTGCTTACTTGCATTAAGTATTATTTTACCAACTTTTTGTTCAAAACTTTGACGACTTCTTAAGTACTCCCTCCATAAAGTAATACATGACATTTTAGAATAGTGATCTAAAACGTCATATATTACTTTACCGAGGTAGTAATAAGTAACATGCAAAAAAAAACATTTGTTCCGGTTCGTAAGGTCCATTTATCCTGCTTCAGGAACCGGGACTAAAGCCCACGACCTTTAGTCTCGGTTCGCTTACGAATTGGGACAGATGGGGCTACACGTGGCCGCTTCGCCGAGCCCAGGCAGGAGGGCCTTTGGTCCCGGTTGGTAACACCAACCGGGACCGAAAAGCGTCCACGCGTCAGCAGCTGAGGGGCTGGGTTTTTTTGAAAGAGAGGGGGTTTCGAGGGTTTTGGAGGGTTAATTTAGGGGTTTCATATATTTTGTTAGATAGCTAACAGAGAGAAGTGATCTCTCTCATCTTCGTGCTTGGTCACGACGCTACGTACTATACTTATAGATAGAACATATGACACAATTTAATTATCATTTTCGTCAATGAGATATCATATCACAAGTTGGTCACTGATCATAATCACAACTCCTCCTCCTCATCATCATCATCATCAACTCTAACACATTGTAGCACATAATAACACATTGTACCTAGGACCTACGTATTCTATCTCGTAGGACCTATTCTACCCTCTCTTAGGTACAATATCATAAAACAAGATAGGTCCTGACTCTCCATTATGGAGAACGGACATCATCCTGTCTCCCAGTCTTTGCATACGTACAATGTTGCTTCCAAGTAGCTCTCTACGATTGAGCATACATTTTTTTCCAATCTTTGATTGTCATGACTTTGTCGGTTTTAGAAATCCGGTATGGACAGGAGTGATGCATAGGCTGACCTGGCCGTGGTGGCCCTAAGCTCGTAACAACAACGCGACCTCTCGGAAACATCAGATGAGGCACACAATCCTCCGGGATTTTCTGTTGAAAAACATAGTAATAATTTTGTAGTTAGCAATGTAGTTTAGTTTTAGAATAATTTATGCAAAAGATGCACGGATGTCGTAATAGTAGAATTAAAATCTTACCATGCAATCTTCATGGATGTTATCGTAGTTCACCACGTGCACTAGTGGCACGTATTGACTATAATGTGCAGGAGTTTGATAATAACTATAGTAATTCTCAAGATGACTAAGAAATGCGGTAAGATGATCTTTCTCCTTATAAGTTAATTCTGCTTCATCATTGTAGTAGTAGGTTCTGTCTACCATCTTCCGTACATTTTTTGAAGAATGAAAATAAGCTGTCAATGCAAATAAGTTGTCAAATATTTTTAAATAAACAATATAAAATACTTAATAAATATGGTTGAAAAACTCACATAATGGTAGAGCTGGAGGCGTCTGCACATTGACCCAGATGTCGATATTACCTTCTATTTCATCTTCCGGACGAATATCAAAGGTGAGAAGCATATTAGGCTCAAATGCATAAGCCTTGCATAGTGCTTGTCAATTTTTGCATTTAAAATAGCAATAGGTGTCTCCATGGTACAATTTTACCGCAAAAGTAAAATCATGCTCGGTCCTCAAGTGAACTATCTTTACCTCCATATCTTTTTTAGTATTGAAACCAATCTTATCCAAGACAATAATTCTTGCATGGCAGGGGATACGCTAGTAGAACAGTAAAAAAATAAAATTAATTATAAGTTGAAGCAAAAGAGGCAGAAGTCATGCTTAATCACGAAAAAAGACTTGTCATTGTGACTTACTGTATCCACTTCGAAGTTCTCATCCAGCATGATGCTGAAGCGCCTACCATCAACTAGGAAAGTCTTGTCACACAGGTCGCGCTCGTCTTCGCAGTATTCGCACATACCGAGTTCACTTTCGTCGTCAGACATTTCCTATGTTCATAGTTGAAACATTTAAAATCGATCGAAGGAAACTACGAGAAAATTGATCAACACACAGATCACTATTACTCAATATGCAACAGGTTGACTTTAGGTCTGTCGAGTCTTTCCTTCCTAAACTCTCATCTCACGTATATGGTGGGCACTCCTTATGATATTGCGACAGTCGGTGATGGTGGCTCATCCATTCGTCCCCGAGTGCATTACACCAAAATGTCTAGCACACGGGAAAGAAGGAGAAGCGACCCCCACGATAATAGTCGGGATTCTTCCTCTCTCATATTTATATATGGTGGACACTCTCCCTCAGTGAAAGACACACAAGTAGCTGAAACAGATCTAAAGTCAACCCATTCCATATATCGAGCAATGACATAGAAAAAATTTCCTATGTTTTGCCGGAATGACTTGCAAATCACAAATACATATATAATGAACTCGAATATAATATCATTAATACATCATCCCGAATAATCCAGTTCAAGAATTGCGGCATGCTTTGTATCTTAATTAATGCGTGTGTGTGACTTTCGGTCCGTCGAGGCTTTCCTTAAATAACTCTTATATCTCATGGTGTGTTGGTGCGCACTCTCTCATATTGATATGGTGGTGTATATATGTTGGTGGACACTCTCTCACGGTAATAGTTCGACCGCCGGTGATGGACGCATCCCCTCTTCTCTTCTTACGCAATATAGCGACGAGTATATCGCAAAGAAGAGAAGAAAGAGGAAGCGCCCCCCACGACAACAGTCAGGATTCCTCCATCAAGAACACACATGAAAGTCACACAAGGAGCAACGACAGACCGAAAGTCACACATGCATTATACAGATAAAATATCACTAATACATTAATATTTATAATGACCTCGAATATAATATCACTAATACACCATCCCGAATAATCCAGTTCAAGAATTACGACATGCTTTTGATCTTAATTAATGCTTGTGTGACTTTCGGTCCGTCGAGGCTTTCCTTAAATAACTCTCATATCTCATGGTGTGTTGGTGCGCACTCTCTCACATTGATACGGTGGTGTATATATGTTGGTGGACACTCTCTCACAGTAATAGTTCGACCGCCGGTGATGGACGCCCCTCCTCTTCTCTTCTTGCGCATTATACCAACGAATATATCGCAAAGAAGAGAAGAAAGAAGAGGCGCCTCCCACGACAACAGTCGGAATTCCTCCATCAAGAACACACATGAAAGTTATTTAAGGAAAGCCTCGACGGACCGAAAGTCACACACGCATTATACCGATAAAATATCACTAATACATTAATATTAATGACCTCGAATATAATATCACTAATACATCATCCCGAATAATCCAGTTAATGCATCATCAAATTTTAACTAATACAGATCGAATATCCTAAAATCCAAAATGGAGGACGGTGAACTCGGTTCACTAGCAGTCTCTAAGTCGCCGGCGGTGGACACCCTAAGATAAGGAACCATCACGGGATCATAACTTAAGTGAGATCCCTAAAGGATCTGCCAGGTATTGTCAAACCGGGCATCCAACGCCGCCATGTAGCGACGGACGTGCTCGTCCTCCTCCCTGACACGGTGACGTACCACCTCCGCGGGTGTCGGTTCCCTCCGCACCGAAAGTGGCCCACGTGACCGCCACCACAGAAGGTCCGGGTCGACGACGATACCTGCATTCCTCACCAACCTCCGAGCCCAGGAAGGTAGCACCTCCCAGTGTCAGCCCGGCGGAGCCCAGTCCCGGACATGGCGCCTATCAAGCAGGCTCTCGCGGACTACTCGACGACAAGGATGCGGGCCGGGCATCATCGACTAATTTTTCATAAAACCCAAAATTAACATACACATAGTAATCTAACATAAACATACTAATCTACTTTCAAAAAAAGCATAAACATACTAATCTAACATACACATACTAATCTAGTTAACATAAACATAGTAATCTAACATACACATACTAATCTAGCTAACATAAACATACTAATCTAACATGCATACACATACTAAAAAAGCATAAAAATCAACATATATTTAAAAAAATTGCAATGAGCCGGGGTAGCGGCGGCTCACAGTGGGGGCGGCGACGGAGCGGCGACGGGGGCGGGGCGGCGACAACGACGGGGCGGCAACGGGGCGGGGCGGCGACGGGGGCGGCGGGGGAGGCGACGGAGGAGGGGCGGCGACGGGAGTGGGGCAGCGATGGGGGCAGCGGGGGAGGCGACGAGGGCGGCGACGGGGACGGCAGGGGAGGCGACGGGGGCGGCGGGGGAGGCGACGGGGCGGCGGGGGAGGCGACGGGGGCGGTGGGGAGGCCACGGGGCGGCGATGGGGACGGGAACGGCGGGCTCGGGGCGGCGACAAGGGCGAAGTGGAATGAAAACTACGAATTTTGCTAAGTGCTTGTCATATAGCCGGAGCATTGATCCCGGTTGGTGGCCCCAACCGGGACCAATGCCCCCCTTTAGTCCCGGTTTGTCGCACCAACCGGGACCAAAGCCCTGTTTTCAGCAGCCCAAAGGGCGGGAAACAGGCCCTTTGGTCCCGGTTGGTGGCACAAACTGGAACGAAAGGGGGGGCATTGGTCCCGGTTGGTGCCACCAACCGGGACCAATGGCCTTGCACAGCAGTGTGATTTTTTTGAGCTAAATGACCCTGAAATTGAAAAGCACTACAAATGAACTCTAAAAAGGTTGAAAGTTGGCATGGTATCAACATTTCACCCACATAGAATGTACTAAAAAGTTTAGAGGGTTACGGCAAAAGCAGGATGCACTTCGCGTACAAAACGGACAGTCTCTTTCGAAGTATCGGGGTTTCAGACGGAAACTCATCGGTTACAAAAGGCATTTCATTTTCCTGAACTTATTTGAACTCTGGGCTTTTTGTGTGTTCAAAATGCACCATTCAAAGTTACATCATCAATTTTCAACCCTTTCTGACTTCATTTGATATTTTTCATGCATTTACTGATTTTTTTGAGCTAAATGACCCTGAAATTGAAAATCACTTCAAATGAAGTCTGAAAAGGTTGAAAGTTGGCATGGTATCATCATTTCTCCCACATAGCATGTGCTAAAAAGTTGAGAGGGTTAGGACGAAAGCAGGATGCACTTCGCGTACAAAATGGACACTCTCTTTCGAAATATCGGGGGTTCGGACGGAAACTCATCGGTTACAAAAGGCATTTCATTTTCTTGAACTTATTTGAACTCTAGGGTTTTTGTGTGTTCAAAATGCACCATTCAAAGCCACATCATAATTTTCAACCCTTTCTCACTTCATTTGATATTTTTCATGCATTTACTGATTTTTTGAGCTAAATGACCCTGAAATTGAAAAGCACTACAAATGAACTCTAAAAAGGTTGAAAGTTGGCATGGTATCAACATTTCACCCACATAGAATGTACTAAAAAGTTGAGAGGGTTACGGCAAAAGCAGGATGCACTTCGCGTACAAAACGGACAGTCTCTTTCGAAGTATCGGGGTTTCAAACGGAAACTCATCGGTTACAAAAGGCATTTCATTTTCCTGAACTTATTTGAACTCCGGGCTTTTTGTGTGTTCAAAATGCACCATTCAAAGTTACATCGTCAATTTTCCACCCTTTCTGACTTCATTTGATATTTTTCATGCATTTACTGATTTTTTTGAGCTAAATGACCCTGAAATTGAAAATCACTTCAAATGAAGTCTGAAAAGGTTGAAAGTTGGCATGGTATCATCATTTCTCCCACATAGCATGTGCTAAAAAGTTGAGAGGGTTACGAAAAAAGCAGGATGCACTTCGCGTACAAAATGGACACTCTCTTTCGAAATATCGGGGGTTCGGACGGAAACTCATCGGTTACAAAAGGCATTTCATTTTCTTGAACTTATTTGAACTCTAGGGTTTTTGTGTGTTCAAAATGCACCATTCAAAGCCACATCATAAATTTTCAATCCTTTCTCACTTCATTTGATATTTTTCATGCATTTACTGATTTTTTGAGCTAAATGACCCTGAAATTGAAAAGCACTTCAAATGAAGTCTGAAAAGGTTGAAAGTTGACATGGTATCATCATTTCACCCACATAGTATGTGCTAAAAAATCGAGAAGGTTACGGCAAAAGCAGGATGCACTTCACGTACAAAACGAACACTCTCTTTCGAAGTATCGGGGTTTCGGACGGAAACTCATAGGTTACAAAACACATTTGATTTTCTTGAACTTATTTGAACTCCAGGCTTTTTGTGTGTTCAAAATGCACCATTCAAAGCCACATAATCAATTTTCAACCCTTTCTGACTTCATTTGATATTTTTCATGCATTTACTGATTTTTTGTTGAGCTAAATGACCCTGAAATTGAAAAGCACTTCAAATGAAGTATGAAAAGGTTGAAAGTTGGCATGGTATCATAATTTCTCCCACATAGCATGTGCTAAAAAGTTGAGAGGGTTACGACAAAAGCAGGATGCACTTCGCGTACAAAATGGACACTCTCTTTCGAAGTATCGGGGGTTCGGGCGGAAACTCATCGGTTACAAAATGCATTTCATTTTCTTGAACTTATTTGAACTCCAGGGTTTTTGTGTGTTCAAAATGCACCATTCAAAGCCACATCATCAATTTTCAACCCTTTCTCACTTCATTTGATATTTTTCATGCATTTACTGATTTTTTTTGAGCTAAATGACCCTGAAATTGAAAAGCACTTCAAATGAAGTCTGAAAAGGTTGAAAGTTGACATGGTATCATCATTTCACCCACATATCATGTGCTAAAAAGTTAAGAAGGTTACGGCAAAAGCAGGATGCACTTCCCGTACAAAACGGACACTCTCTTTCGAAGTATCGGGGTTTCGGACGGAAACTCATAGGTTACAAAACACATTTCATTTTCTTGAACTTATTTGAACTCCAGGCTTTTTGTGTGTTCAAAATGCACCATTCAAAGCCACATCATGAATTTTTAACCCTCTCTGACTTCATTTGATATTTTTCATTCCTTTACTGATTTTTTTGAGCTAAATGACCCTGAAATTGAAAAGCACTTCAAATGAAGTCTGAAAAGGTTGAAAGTTGGCATGGTATCATCATTTCACCCACATATCATGTGCTAAAAAGTTGAGAAGGTTACGGCAAAAGAAGGATGCACTTTGCGTACAAAACGGATAGTCTCTTTCGAAGTGTCGAGGTTTCGGACAGAAACTCATCGGTTACAAAAGGCATTTCATTTTCTTAAACTTATTTGAACTCCATGCTTTTTATGTGTTCAAAATGCACCACTCAAAGTCACATCATCAATTTCCAACCCTTTGTGACTTCATTTGATATTTTTCATGCATTTACTGTTTTTTTGAGCTAAATGACCCTGAAATTGAAAAGCACTTCAAATGAAGTCTGAAAAGGTTGAAAGTTGGCACAGTATCATCATTTCACCCACATAGCATGTGCTAAAAAGTTGAGAGGGTTACGGCAAAAGCAGGATGCACTTCGCGTACAAAACGGACAACCACTTTCGAAGTATCGGGGTTTCGGACGGAAACTCATCAGTTACAAAAGGCATTTCATTTTCTTGAACTTATTTGAACTCCAGGCTTTTCGTGTGTTCAAAATGCACCATTCAAAGCCACATCATCAATTTTCAACCCTTTGTGACTTCATTTGATATTTTTCATGCATTTACTGATTTTTTTTATCTAAACGACCCTGAAATTGAAAAGCACTTCAAATAAAGTCTGAAAAGGTTGAAAGTTGGCACGGTATCATCATTTCACCCACATAGCATATGCTAAAAAGTTGAGAGGGTTACGGCAAAAGCAGGATACACTTCGTGTACAAAACGAACAGTCTCTTTCGAAGTATCGGGGTTTCGGACAGAAACTCATCGGTTACAAAAGACATTTTATTTTCTTGAACTTATTTGAACTCCAGGATTTTTGTGTGTTCAAAATGCACCATTCAAACCCACATCATCAATTTTCAACCATATCTGACTTCATTTGATATTTTTCATGCATTTACTGATTTTTTTTGACCTAAATGACCCCGAAATTGAAAAGCACTTCAAATGAAGTCTGAAAAGGCTGAAAGTTGGCATGGTGTGTGCGTGCTTGTTGCCAACGATGACAACCCACTTTTTTGTTGCATATTGTTCTCGGCCACAATCGGAATTTAAGAAAAAACTAAATTGAGAAGCACTACAAATATATAATAGCTAGAGAGATATGTAATATATAATAGGTCAGATATCCATTACAGAAAGTACTCGTCCAAGCAAACAGTACTAGCTAGTCTGAATCAGAAGAATATCCGCCCCATGGTGGTGGTGGTGCGAGGTGACGCTGCCCATAGTTCACTGTTTGAATCTTGCGGTACAACTCATATGCAACGTATCCATCTTTTGTTGCATACTCAATGTTGATAGGCTGAAGCGGGGTCCTCTCCCACTCTTTGTGCTGCGCCGGGGGGAATTTGGTCTTCATATCTCCGTAATAGTCGTCGATCAAGGCGACTGCCATAGAAGCCATCGAAGTCCTCTCATACTGAAGCCTGAATATGTCTTGGATATCAATAAGGCAGCCAGCTGGTATCTCAATACCGAAGTTGCACCTTATCTTCAGCTTGTCATTACTTACATCAACGCTAGCAAAATGTATGCCGCTGCGTAGGAAGTCCATGAGTGCTGGACAGTGCTTGTCACTACTGCAACACTAAAAAATCAAAATGGAACAAATGTTAAATACTGCTGCAACAAGTATATTTTGGCGGAATTATAATATGCAATTATATAAAGGAAAATTATTTCGCTACAACAAAAGAGGAATACGCAGAGTTTTTGCTCCCGGGCTCATTTGAGCCCGATGAATAGTAATATCATAAAAAAATCGAAAATTATTTCACTACAACTTAAGATAAATTGATCTTTGCCATAGGATTTAAAATAGAACATATATATTGCTATATCCTATATATATATATATATATGCAATTTTCATATCCTATGAATTGATGAAGAAACCCTAAATTAACTATATGACATATATGTTCTCCCACGCTTTGCAACAAGGAAAATTGTTATTCACTACAAACTTAAAAGAAATATTGATCTTTCCCATAGGATTCAAAATGGAACATATTTCTATCCTATGCAATTTTCATAATAATCTATAAATTATTAATTGATCAAAGAAAACCCTCAAAACTCACCTTGCCCATTGGAAGATCATGACATATTTCTTGAAACATAGCTGGATGACGGCAACATCTTCTTACTTGGTCGTGTACTTGAGATCAAGCCCTATGAACTTGTCTTTCTCATCCGTCACTTGAAGCCATTTCTGCAAAAGGGAAAGAAAACGCGGCACCATGGCGTTGTCGTTCGTGTAGACAACATCAAGATTGGTCGTGCCATGTGCGAACACCTCCCCATAGCGAGTGATTGGATTCATGGTAGAAGATATGGGGAAGAAGAGAGGAGAATGGAGGAGAAGAAGAGAGGAGAATGGAGGAGAAGAAGAGAGGAGAATGGAGAAGAAGAAGAGAAATGGGCGAAGTTACTGTAGCCCTCGCCGAGGAACAGTTATCCTCCTGTTTCTCGGAGCGCCAAATGTCATGGGATGCAAACCGTTCGAACCTTTAGTCCCGGTTTGAGCCACCAACCGGGACTAAAGGGGCTCGCACCAGGCGAACGATTGCCCCCTTTGGTCCCGCTTCCAGCCACGAATCGGGATCAATGGTTGTGGGCCAGGAGCGAGGCACATTGATTCCGGTTCGTGACTGGAACCGGGACCAAAGGGGCCAGACGAACCGGGACCAATGCCCCACGTTGCCCGCCCAGCCCCCTGGCCTCACGAACCGGGACTGTTGCACCCATTGGTCCCAGTTCGTGACTGAACCGGGAATAATGGGCTGGCCCGGCCCGAACCAATGCCCTGTTTTCTACTAATGCAAACTCATATACCACTCCCCCACCACACACACAGAGAAAGCTAATGTGAGATTCCTCGGCCCATATATTATTTTGAAAATGGACACCATATTAAATGAAAATACATAATGCTGTCATGCTCGAATTAATGTGCATTGCAGATTCCTGATAAAGTACGCACATTCTCAGTTCTCACATTTGCAACCCATTATATATGCATCTCATATTACGTTGCTAAAAAATAACACTAGCACATTCCTACGATCAACGCCTACGGGCCAATTACACCAAAATTTCAGTTCAAAGTGTACTCAATACCAAAATTTCTGTTCAAAGTGTACCCAACACCAAAAAATAGTAATCCATCAACACACACTACAACACCTGATCAAAGATGGCCCTTAGGCTACAATGTGTCATCAAAAGAGGTCCGTTCAGAACTTGAAACCAAAAGAGTAGTCGAACTTGTTTCAATTCACGAGCATTTCACAAAGAAAGAACAAGGTATTTTTTTTTGACACTTAAGAAAGAGTGAACTATGCTGTCTTGAGTTGTATATTCGCCCATAAAAGTGTCATCATGTGTTTGACCAAGAAAAGCACAAAGGCACACCTGCGCTCACCCAGTTGTATCCATGCACACGGACTACCTTTATGAACTTCTCTGAAAGGTTGGGGCAACAAATCTTGAGATTGCCAAAGTCATCACAAGCATTGTATAGTTCTCGAGACGCCGTCTCTCACCGGAATTAGCACAAGCAATTCTTTCTAGAGTAAATACAGGAAACCTGAGCACCCGTGCCAAATCTAAACTAGAATCTGGGTTCAAACATTCCACTACAAGAAATATAATTAATTGGTATGCAAAAACAATCCTTGTTGACACCTTTTTTACATCCAAGTGTCATTGAGCTATTATTTTTATAAACGGGTCAAGCAACTAAAGATTGTACAATGGGAAACTCGTCAAATATATTATGAGCATCCATATCTTTGGAGAGGGGTGATTTCGTGCCCATGCTCATCTAAACCCGTCCATGAACATTAATATCAAAAGAATTGCAAACAATGAAGAAATACTAAAATTTGTAGGCATACAAAATGCTCGGATATGTTAGGAGCATACAATTTTTCCTCGCCAACTGAAATCCAAGAAACTAGTGGCAAAAATATACTATCGAAGAAATTTCAAAAAAACTGTACTGTGTAGGTTGAATTTGATTTATTTTCTTTGCCACGGCCCGATTTGACTGCCAAGCGATGCTTTCCTTAACGCAAGCACTATCAAAATTAATATGATGTTTTTTTTGGCGGGTAGTATGATGCTTTTAGTATGTAGTAGAAATGTAGAATGTTTTTCTTTTGCTAGGGAAAAGAAAGCTCACATATCCCTACGACCCTCCCAGATGAAAAGGCCGGGTCTTCCTTCTTTTCTTAATTTTTTTTATCCCTACGACCCTACTACACATGAGAACTCTCCAGAAGCATTCACGTGACCTCCCGAGGACGGCGAGCTCGCGACAAAATTGAGGTGACCCACGCCACTTACATCAGCTAACCTTTTGCTCGGTTAGGCAAGACGTACGTACTGGCCGGCGCAACCCAGCTGCACCGCCCGGCCGTTGCGTCGTGACACCGTTCGACCTCAAGATCTCACCGGTTTCCGGCGCGCGCGGCAGTAGGGCGCTAGCTAGGGCCAGCAGCGGCAGCGCGCCCGTGACCGCCGGTGGGCCGGCCGGCCGGGTGCCTGGCTCCGCGTGAACACCGAGGCGAGAATAGTTTGCCTGCTACGTTCGTGGCAGTGGCTCCACCGTCCATGCCGCAGGCGCTCAGATGCGCAGTGCGAATGTCCGATCGAGCCGGCACGGTGTTTCTTTCTTCTACGCGCCCGTGACTCTGCTCCGCGCGCCAGAGCAGGTGACCGGGCGACGTCTCCTGGGTCTCGTTGGTCGTGTCGCCGGAGATCTGTTCTCGCTGCACAACACAGCGCGCTTCACGTGTGTCCGCCCTGCCGGAAGGCGCGCCAAAATCACTGTTCGTCAGAACGCTTGATCACGAAATTACTGTTAGTATGTGGTGTTGCTGGTGAACATCGAAACGCCATTCTCGCCTGCGTTGCTGCCCTGCCCACGGTCAGGCCGTGTTAGCGTTGCTCGCGGAAAAACTTGCATGAATGCAAATACAAACCACGCCACATCCCACAAGTGTAAAGTGTTGGGTTTATTGTTTGGTTTATGATCAATTATGTTTCCAATTTGGATTTCAAGATTTGATTTGCATTGCCTAAAGAATTAACTTAGTCACATCAATTTAGTTGGACCTAATCAACATTGAGATGCACTGGTCATCTCAAGTAGTCTCCAAATTTGAAATGAGTTTGAATCCTACTAGATCTTAACTCTGTTTGATTTTATTCAAACAATATTTAAATTGAAAAACTTCATTTGAACTATTTGAATTAAGGGTTTGACTGAATTTTAATCTGAACTTGAATTAAGAATTCAATTCAAAATGATTTGAATTGAATTCTTTTGAAAGTTTTGACTTATGTTGACTTGCATTCATTTGAATATATACTTTGTTCAAACTGTTCTAAATTAGATTTGAAAATAAGTTTAACTTGCACATTATTTTGAAAATAATTTAATCATATGGTATTAATAAATGATTTGGATTTGATTTAATTAACAATCTTGAATTAAATTCAAATTATTTAGATTGCCTAACTGAGTTCATTTCAAATTCAAATAATGTTAAAATTGTTTCCATAATAATTTGGACATGCCCTACATGTCACAATTTGGCTTAATACTAACTTGAATTGTTTCTAATTCATTTATAGTTTTTATTTCATTTAAGAAGTCAAAATCCCTTTCTTTTTATAGTCTACATGTTTGTGTTCAGAAACTATTTCTAAATAATTTATAAATCCAAACTAAATACAAAATTTGATCTTCAATTTACAGTTCCAATTTACAAAAAGAATCAACTCATTTGGATTTGTAAATTAAAAGTTATGACCTAATTGGTATTTGAATGAATCTATTTGAATTTTAAATTTATTCCTCTAAAATTATTTGAAACTACTTTTCATAAAGTTTCATGTGTAAAAAGAATCATTCAATTTGGACCCCTGCGTAATTATTTATGATGGATTCTAGTTCGAGGGACTTTTGTGCAAATGTGTTTTTCTTTTTAATTATCAATTTCTCTAAATTTTAACTAACGAACATGGGATGACACGTGGCGCTGCCTTATTGGTTGGAGGGTGTCCGCTGCTAGTACTAAACGGCGATGGTCGAATCCTAGCAGCAAACGGTTCGGGCGTGTAAGTCATCTAATCTCGTGCGTCCGAGTGAGATCTAACGGTTGAGGGGGTTTGGGGCTCACCGGGCGGCGCAAATCGTCGGAGATGGAGAGGACGATGGCGAGGGTTCGGCACGGACGGGTCTCCGATGGTCGCCGGAGCTCGGGAAAGGCACAGTGAGATTCGACTCGACGTGGCGGTCTAGTTGGTGGTCACGACGAAGCTCGAGGGCGACGGAGATGACGGAGGTGGCTCACCGGATATGCGCACGGCGTTAGGCATATATATATATATATATATATATAGAGAGAGAGAGAGAGAGAGTGTGGGCGCGCACGTTGGCCTGGCTAGGCTGGCTTGCTGGGCCTCGGCCTGGCTGGCTCACTCGGCTTGGCTGGCCTTTTCTTTTTCAATTATTTTTCTGTTTTTATTTTTTGTTTTCTGTTTTGTTCTCTATTTGAATTTTTAAATTTTAATTTGAATTTCTGCAAAGAGAAAATGTTTTCTAAAATATCTTGAGTTTATTTCTAACCCCGCAAACAATTTCAAAACATTTTTGCTCACCAAATTATAATCACACCTAGCGAACCTATTTGAGTAGTTTTGAATTTGTATTTTGATTTTTCTGTTTTGTTTTAAATTCCAATGTTTTACTTATAGTTTATTTTCCAAAATAAACTACTTTCAAACCATAGTCCACTCAAACAAAATAAGGCATATATATAATCTTAGGAAGTTTCTTTCCTGCCCTAATGCATTTTAAAGGATTTTGATGGTGAGGCCTCCAAGGCTTTCATTTGAATTCAAATTGTGGTTCGAATCCAATTGTTGGCCCTACTGGTCTCAAAATCAAATATGCAAAGAAATCATGGATGTTTATGCCTCTATTTTCACAACCAAATATTTAGGAGCAATTTGGGTTGCGACATGAGGTTTTTGAACTCTTGAAGAATCTGAAGATGCATGAAGGTTTTCCTCAAGCAACGCTGCAATTAAGTTGATGAGAACCTAGAGGTTCGTCGAAAGCCATGTGTATATGTGAACAAAGTATAGTTGTGAGGGAAACTTGGACGGGCGTTCTCAATTGGGAAGCACAGTTGTGCTTCAGCGTGAAGCACAACTTTTCTTTGCATGGATGTGTTTCATGTGAGGAAAAACAAAAAATATATAAAAAACTCAAAGATGTACATGTTAATTTTTTGCTCCGTGAAGTCACAACTTCCCCCTAGGTGGTTTTGGCAATTAACAACAACATGTAGTTCATTGAACTAATGAGCCTATCAAATATATTTTAGGAAAGTTCGATGAATGGATTGGCTAGGAACTGTGACATGGATCCCCAGATGCAATGAACACCTATTGGCAAGAGCTTCAAGACTCTACATTTTATTTTATGTGAGCAATCACAATTGAGTCCATAGGAAAGCCAATACTATTAAAAGGGGATGAGGTATTTATAATGATCTAGTTGCTCAAAGTGCTTAGAGATTTGCCACCAAAAGCCTCAACCAAACTCTCACAAAAGATTCTGTCCAAAATCCTAACTACCAAATTTAGTGCCACCAACATTTCCAAACCGTCCCCTCCAATTTTACCCAAGAAAGAATCCAAGCCAAAACCCTAGCACCTCGGTACCATCGAGATTGGTTTCAGTACAACAAAAAGCAATGCCAAATCTATGGAAATGAGATATTTTACTTAGGAACCTCCGAGTACTATATATCGGAGCCACCGAGATGTGGATCTGCCCTAGGTCAACCAAACTCCTCTCACTCAGATGCTATCTATCGGTCTCATCGAAAAGCAGAAAGTTAGAACATTTTGCATTAGTGAGTACAACCGAGTTTTTACTTCACTTCCATCGAGTTTGGCAATAATTTTGTAACGGATGGATTTTCGAAGATGGCTATATATACCCCTCCACTCCCTCTCATTCGTAGAGAGAGCACTTAGAACAAACCAACACTTTCACCATTCATTTTCTAAGAGAGAACCACCTGATCATGTGTTGAGATTAAGATATTCCATTCCCAGCATATGAATCTTGATTTCTAACCTCCCCAAGTTCCTTGCACTCAATCATACTCTTCTACCGATCTAAATTCTATGAGATAGTGATTGAGTGTTGATGAGACTAACTGTCTTTTCAAGCACTATAGCAAGGAGTTCATCATCCATACATGCTACCTGTGAGCTGTGTTGGGATTTCCCCGAAGAGGAGAGGAGATGAAGTATAGTAGAGATAAGTATTTACCTCAGTGAGAAACAAGGTTATCAAACCACTAGGAGAACCAATGCAAATTCCCTTAAACAACACCTGCACACACGAAACCAAACACTTGCACCCAATGCTAGTAAGAGGGTTGTCAAGCCCCTTGAACCCGTTATGTGCAAGGATTAAATCTAGATATAATAGATATTGTGAATGCCAAATAAAATAAAAATAAATAAAGTGCAGCAAGGTAATAAAGATGTTTTTGTTTTTATGTTTAAGTAGACCCGGGGGCCATAGTGTTCGCTAGAGGCTTCTCTCTCGAAAGTAGCATGCGTGCTTAGACAGATTGGTGTTGGGCAATTGATAGAATTGTGTATAGTTATGACATGTTATTCACGGCAATGATCATGTATATAGGCATGATGTCGATAAACAAGTAGATCAAAATGATTATGCATCTACTACAATAACTTCACCAATCGACCGCTATCCAACATGCATCTATCGTATTAAGTTCATGACAAACAAACTAATGCTTTGAGCAAGATGACATGATGTGGACAAAGTAAGACAAGCACTATGTTAGGACCCCATCATTTTATCCATAATGGCAACAATACAAATATGTGTCTTGACCCCTTCTGTCATCAGGATAGAGAACCTCAAGATTGAACCCATTACAACGCAACACTCTTGCTGAAGATAAACCAATCTAGTTGGTCAAACCAGACCGATAGATTATGCACATTGAAATTCAGAGGGGACTCAATAACTTCTCCTGAATAATCTAATCATAAACCCACAATTCATCGGATCCGAACAAACGCACTGCAAAAGGAGATTACATTGAATAGATAACCGCGAAGATCGTGATGAACTTGGTATTGAAGGTCAAAGCAAGAGAAGAAGCCATCTAGGTACTAGGTATGGACCCATAGGTCTGTCGTGGACTACTCACATATGATTATGGATGCAACAAGGTTGATGTAGATGGCCTTCATGATCGATTCCCCCTCCAGCAGATCACCAAAAAAGGTCTCCAGATGGCCTCCCGTCGGAATCGAGGCTTGCAGCAGCAGAAAAAGTGTTTTCGATAGCTCTCTATGGGTTTTCCAATATTTTAGAATTTATAGAAGTGGAATCAGGTCAAATGGAGACATAGGGGGACGTGCCTTGTGGCCTCCTCGTGCATCTTCTCGACTCCTCCCGAAGCTTTCCGGGTCTCTTTTGTCTAGAAAAAAATCATCAAAATGTTTCGTAGTGTTTGAACTTCATTTGGTATAGATTTCCCAGAAAATCAAAAACTGACAGAAAACAACAACTATCACTTGGCACTGGGTTAATAGGTTAATTCCCAATAATGATATAAAATAGCATATAATTGCATATAGTATCCTAGATTGGTAATATAATAGCATGGAACAATCAAAAACTATAGATACATTGGAGACGTATTAGCATCCTTACGCTTAATTCCTGCTCCTCCTCGAGTAGGTAAAGGATAAGAACATAATTTTTTTGCGACCTGCTACCTAACATGTAATCTCTTTTTAGTATCATCATTGAGAAACGATGAAATAATTGATATCAACATAAAAATATCCATAAACATAAATGGCATAATCATTACTCTTCAAAATATATGATCCTTAAAAAATGTTATCCCCTACTCATTTTATCATATCAAGCATGGCATGACTCCGTCGTCACTGCATAAGTATAAATCATGAGCACCTCACTGTCAAATCAGGCAATTATATCGTACTTCTAACACGCTTCATCATTTTCAATTTCACGCAATACATGAGTGTGAACCATGGATATATCATATGAGTGGAATAGAGTATGATGGTAGATATCAAAGGAGTCAAAGTGGGAAAGAAAGTTTCGCGTCAACTAGGTGTACCTATGGGTTATGGATATGCCCATCGATAGATATCAATGCGAGGAGTAGGGTTTACCATGCAACGGGTGCACTAGATTTATAAGTGTATGAAAGATCAAATGTGCATCCAAATTCTTGATCATGAAGAAGTCAGGAATTTGAGGAAGCCTGTCATTGGAATATACAAGCCAAGTTCTATAATGAAAAAATTCCACTAGCATATGAAAGTGACAAAACTAAAGACTCTCTACATGAAGAACATGGTGCCACTTTGAGGCACAAGTGTGGTAAAGGATAGTAACACTGCCCCTTCTCTATTTTTCTCTCATTTATTTATTTATTTATTTATTTATTTATTTTCTTTATTTCTTTTTTCTTTCTTTTTCTTATTTTTTTGTGGTGGGCTCATTGTGCCTCCCCTTTTTTCGTCTGGAGTCTTATCCTGACTTGTGGAGGAATCATTGTCTCCATCATCCTTTCCTCACTAGGATAGTGCTCTAATAATGATGATCATCACATTTTTATTTACTTACAGCTCAATACAAAACAATTATGACTCTATCTCAACACCTATGGCAATGTACCAGGACATGCAATGATCTAGCGTAACACGTAAACATGATGAATGGTGGCTTTTCCACAAATACTATGTCAGCTATCTCATCATGCAAAGCAATATGATGATGACCACACAAGTCATGTGACGAAACTATGGAAATTGCATGGCAATATATCTTAGAATGGCTATGGAAATGCCATGATAGGTAGGTTGGTGGCTTTTTTGAGGAAGATATAAGGTGTATTATGTGTGATAGAGTGTATCATATCATGGGGTTTCGTTTCACCGGCGAAGGTTGCACTGACTCCCGAGGTGAGAATGGGCAATGCACGGTACCGAAGAGGCTAGCAAATACGGAAAGTAAGAGTGGGTATATCCATGGATTCACATTTGTAATAAAGAACTTACATACTTTTTGAAAAGCCTTATTAGCTCTCTTGAATCAAAGTACTACCGCATACCCCTAGGGAGGAGTTAACCATCGCGTGCCCCCGATTCAAACAACATGATAGGATTTCATTTCAGACATAAAAATGCTCACACATCATCACTATGCCATGTTTATATTAGATTAATAGCAAATAACAAGATTTAATTACCGATATTTCTACTAACTAACAATCAAGTACATGCCATTTCATATTACTAGATCAATATAATAACCTCATGTTTGTTCTTTAGTGAGCTACATGATTTTTTGTATTATATCCCCCTCGAATACCTATCTTTTTTGCACTAGTCTTATAACTCTTGACATTTACCGTTCCTATTTATTATTATACTCTCAAACAAATTTAATTCAAGCATGAGAGTTCAATCATTTTCTAGAAAATTTAGACGCCGTCGTGCTGTAAAAAGATATAAGTGAAGCACTAGAACAAGTGCCTAGCTCAAAAGATATAAGTGAAGCATATAGAGTATTGTAACAAATTATGATAATCATGTGTCTCTCTCAAATATGTGTGTTTAGCAAACAATTATTGTGGAAAACTAAATGAAAAACAAATTAAAACACATGACGCTCCAAGCAAAAGACATATCATGTGATGAATAAAAATGTAGTTCCAACTAACATATCGATAGATTGGAGACGAAAGAGGAGATGACTTTCAGGGAATACCCAAGCTTAGACGATTCGTTATTCCTCGAATATTACCTAGGGGTGCCTTGATAATCCCCAAGCTTAGGGTCTTGCCGCTTCTTATTCCTTCATCCATTGTTCTCTCACCCAAAACTTGAAAACTTCAGCACACAAAACTCAATAAAACCTTATGTGATCCGTTAGTATAATAAACATATCAAGTACTTTAGGTATTGTTATAAATTGATTCATATTTCATTATTTCATAATATGTACTGTATTCTAACTTCTTCATGGCTTATAACCCTCGATATAGTCCATAGCATAATCAAAACAAGCAAACTATGCAAGCAAAGACAGAATCTGTCTAAAACAGAACAGTCGCTAAATATTTGTAATAAAAATATACTTATGTAAATCCTAAAATTTATAAAAATTAGGAAAACCTGGGAAATTTTTATTCCAACACTGTATAAAAAAATTCATATAAAAAGGTGTTCCAGTAAAATTAGATAAATTCTGCACTAGACGCAAAAGTTTCTGTTTTTGCACCATATCAGTTCTACTACCTTCCAAATCAACCCAATGGCTTTACTTGGAAAAACACTAATTAAAACATAAAAACACAATCATTAAAGTATAAGTGATCATTTCAACACGCCAAAACAAAAATGGAAATGTAAATTTAAAGATAACTATTGGCTTGCCTCCCAACAAGCGCTATTGTTTTATGCCCCTAGCTAGGCATAGTGCATAGTGTCAAGTGTTGTCATCCTTCAAATTAATTTCATAGGTGACCCTCATAACAGATTCATAATGTGGTGTAATTCTATTTGTAGGGAATTTTTACATCCCTTTCTTTAATGGGAATTTGTAATCTTGTATTACCTTCTTTCATGTAAATAATATCACCTATAGTTCGTAAGAAAGCCCTACCCAGTATAATAGGACAGGACAAATTGCATTCAATATCAAGCACAATGAAATCTGCAGAACATAATTTCTATTATTAAGAATAAGAACATCATTTATTTTTCCCAATGGTTTCGTAATAGTGGAACATGCTAAATGCAAGTTAAGGGAATATTCATTCATATCGGTGAGACCTAGGACATCACATAAATAGTTCGGTATTGTAGAAACACTAGCACCAAGGTCACACAAAGCATTGCATTCATAATCTTTAATTTTAATTTTAATAGTAGGTTACCATTCATCATGCAATTTTTTAGGTATTGAAACCTCTATCTCAAGTTTCTCCTCATGAGATTTTATCATAGCTTCTACGATATGTTTAATGAAAGCTTTATTTTGTTCGTCAACATTGGGTGAGCTAATCATAGACTACAACAAGGAAATACATTCAACTAAAGATTAAATTTCGTAATTAAAGTCCTTGTGATCCAAAGTAGTGGGTGCATCACTATTTAAAGTTACGACCTCTCCAAACCCACTTTTTTCATTTTTATCAATAAGATCATCACCCTCCGAACAAACAGGTGCCTTCTAGCTAAATTTGACTCATTTCTAGTCCCTTTATCATCTATTTTAATATTAATAATGATTAAATAGTAGAAACACTAATCATTTTAACATCTTCATCATGTTACGATAAAAACAGGAGGAAGCGCCTTTTCTAGGAATTCTCACTTTGCTCTCAACCTAGCGGTTCTCTCCTTACTTTCATCAATAGATATTTGGATGGATTTAATAGTATCATTAATATCATGCTTGGGTGGCAAAGTTCTACTTTCAATAATTTCCACATCATGAGCAATTCCTATCCATGTTTCTAGCCATATCGTCAAGTTTATGTAGTTTTGCTTCTACCATAGTATTAAAAACTATTTGATAACTAATAAATTCTTTAATTGTGTTATCAATATGAGAGGGCATCTTATTATTATTATTCAAATAATTACCATAGATACTACCATAAGAAATGCCATAATTATTAGAGTAGTTAGTGGGATACGGTCTAGGATTGAAATTACCTCTATAAGCATTGTTATTGAGATTATTTCTAGAGACAAAGTTCACGTCAATATCATCGATCATTATGTTTCTAAATCAAAGTATATAATGGCACATAATTACAATCAACTTGAGCATTCTTATTTGCAAAAATATTCATAAGAGAATCCAACTTATCACTCAAAGTAGCTATTTCTTCAACATAATTTACCTTCTTAAAAGTTGGAGCTCGTTTGGTGTGCCATTGAGAATAATTTGTCATTGTGTTATCCAGTAATTTAGCATATTCCCCCAATTTAATTTTCATAAAGGTACCACATGCAGTAGAGTCTAGAAAATTTCTCGACACTAGGTTTGGTCCTGCATATAAATTTTGTATTATCATCCATAAATTTAAGCCATGAGTGGGGCAATTTCTATTCCATTATCTCCCATTATTGTGCAAAATGTTCTTGCTCTTGTTGTTTAAAATTCATAATTTGGTTTTGGAGACATATAAATGCGAGGGGGATTTAATTGGAAAAAGCATCCTTACACTTATCCCATGTTCCAATATTGTTGCAAGACAAGGATGAAAACCAAGTTTTATCTTTATCTCTTAGTGAAAAATGAAATGATTTTAGTTTAACCACATCATTATCCATATAATTTTGCTTTTGCATATCACATAATTCAATGAAGGTATTAAGATGCGAAGCGGGATCCTCATTAGGAGTTCCCAAAAATTGTTCTTTCATGACAAGATTTAGTAAAGCGACATTAATATCAAAAGCTCCCGCACTAGTGGCAGATGGTATTGGAGTACTAATAAAATCATTATTATTAGTATTTGAGAAGTCACACAATTTGATATTTGCAAAGCAAGTAAACTAGAAACCAAACAAGTAAACTAGATAACCAAGGAAACAAGAAAATAGAAATATATATATATATATATATATTATAAATTAAAATATAACAGAAAATAAAAATTTGAACAAGTGAAAGATAATTTATGTGTAGGGACATGGCAAGAATTTGATGATGCTCCCCGGCAACGGCGCCAGAAATTCTTCCTACTACTTGTGAGCTGCGTTAGCATTTTCCGTGAAGTGGATAGGAGATGCAGTACAATAGAGATAAGTATTAACCTCACTGAGAACCAAGGTTATCAAACCAGTAAGAGAACTAATGCAAATTCTATTAAACAACACGTACACACACAAAACCAAACACTTGCACCCACGCGGGCAGGATGGTTGTCAAGCCCCTTGAACTCTTTACTTGCAAGGATTAAATCTTGATAGATTAGATATTGTAAATGCAAAATAAAATAAAAATAAATAAAGTGCAGCGAGGTAATAAAGATGTTTTTTGTTTTTATGTTTAAGTAGACCCGAGGGCCATAGTATTCTCTAGAGGCTTCTCTCTCGAAAGTAGCATACAGTGGGTAGACAAACTACTATTGGGCAATTGCTAGAATTGCGCATAGTTATGACATGTTATTCACTACAGTGATCATGTATATCGGCATCACATCCATAAACAAGTATACAGAAATGATTCTGCATCTACTACTATTACTTCATCAATCAACTGCTATCCAACATGCATTTATGGTATTAAGTTAATGACAAACAAAGTACTGCTTGGAGCAAGATGACATGTTGTAGACAAAGTAAGACAAGAAATATTTTCAGACCCCGTCGTTTTATTGTTAATGGCAATAATACAAATACGTTTCTTGACCCCTTCTGTCACTAGTATAGAGCACCACATGATTGAACCCATTAAAACGCAGCACTCCCACTGTAGATAAATCAATCTAGTTGGTCAAACCAACCCGATAGATCAGAGAGAAATACAAAGCTATAAGATCATGCATATTGAAATTCAGAGGAGACTCAATAACATTTTGATGAATAATCTGATCATAAACCCACAATTCGTCAGATCCCAACAAATACACCGGAAAATAAGATTACATCGAATAGATCATTGGGAAGATTGTGATGAATTTTTATTGAATATCAAAGAGAGAGAATAAGCCATCTAGGTACTATCTATGGACCTATAGGTCTATGGTGGACTACTCACACATCATTAGGGAGGCAACAAGGTTGATGTAGATGGTCTCCGTGATCGGTCCCCCCTCCGGCAGATCACCGGAAAAGGTCTCTAGATGGCCTCCCATCAAAATAGAGCCTTGCGGAGGCAAAAAAAAGTGTTTCAGGTGGCTCTCTATTGGTTTCCCAATATTTGAGAATTTATAGAAGTGGAATTATCTCAAACGGAGCCACAGGGGTCCCACAAGGTACCTGGTGATACTCCTGATCTGCGTTGGGTTTTCCCCCCAAAGAGGAGTGGATGACGCAACACAGTATAGATACGTATTTCCATCAGTGAGAACCAAGGTTATCGAATCAATAGGAGAACCATGCAATTTCCCGCCTTCAGCACCTGCAGACAAAAGAGCACACACTTGCACCCAACGCAGGCAAGAGGTTGTCAATCCCCTTGAACTCGATACTTGCAAGGAATGAGTAGTGTAGATGATAGTTTGATAAATATAAAATAGAAAATAAATAAAAAGTAACTAATGGCAGCAAGGAAATAAGAGTGTTTGTAAATATAATTGTGAATTGATCCGGGGGGCATAATTGTCCCTAGAGGCATCTCTCTTGTCGAAGGCATATAGTGGATAAACCAATTACTATTGGGGAATTGATAGAAAAGTGCATAGTTATGCAATATTTATTCATGGCAATGATCATTACATATAGGCATCACATCCGTAAGCAAGTAGACCAACTCCTGCCTGCATCTACTACTATTACTCCAACCATCAACCGCTATCCAGCATGCATCTAGATTATTAAGTGAAATAGAGTAATGCTTGGAGAACAATGACATGATGTAGACAAAGTAAATCCAATTAATATGAATAGACCCCATCATTTTATACTTAGTGGCAACAATACAAATACGTGTCATGTACCTTTCTGTCACTTGGATGAGCACCGCAAGATTGAACCCACTACAACACACCTCTCCCACTGAAGATTAATCAATATAGTTTGCCAAACTACATCAATAGATCCGAGAGAATTACAAATATGCCATATAATCATGCATATATATGAAAAGACCAGCAAGGAACTCAATATAATCCCATGAATAATCTGAACATAAACCCAAAATTCATCGGATCCCAAAAAACGCACCGCACAAATTAATTACATCGAATAGATCATCGTGAAGATGCGATGAACTTTGTATTGAAGAAAATAGATAGGGGGATAGCCATCTAGATACTAACTATGGACCCGTAGGTCTGTGGTTAACTACTCACACATCACCATGGGAGCATCAAGGTTGATGTAGAGGCCCTCCATGATCGATCCCCCCTCCGGTAGGGCACAGGAACATGGCTCCAAATGGGCACATGGTGGAACAAAGACTGGCGGTGGCGAAAAAAGTGTTTTGGGAGGCTCCCTGGGGTTGTTAGGGTTAATGAGAATTTATAAGCCAAAGAACAATGCCAGAGGGTCGAGGAGGTGGCCCCAAGCCATCAGGGCATGACCACCCCCCTGGGCGTGCCTTGTTGGCTTGGGGGCAACTTGTGTGCCCTCCGGTCTTCCTCCGAAGATTCCAGGTCCTTATTTTTTCAATTTTTTTGGGGTATTTGGACTTTGTTATACAGTATTCCCGAAAATCCCAAAACATGCAGAAAACATCAACTGGCACTTGGCACTGTGTTAATAGGTTAGTGCTAAAAAATAAATAAATCAACAAGCATAGGTATAAAAAGCATCCTAGAATGATAATATAGTAGCATGGAACAATAAAAAATTATAAATATGTTGGAGACGTATCTCCTGGGCGTGCCCAGGTGCCATGTGGCCTTGTGCATCTTCCTAACTCCACCCCCAAAGCTTCCTAGGTCTCTTTTGTCTAGAAAAAAATCATCAAAAAGTTTCGTACCATTTGGACTTTGTTTGGTACAGATTTCCTGGAAACCCAAAAACAGGCAGAAAACAACATCTGGCACTTGGCATTGGGTTAATAGGTTAGTTCCCAAAAATGATATAAAATAACATATAATTGCATATAAAGTATCCTAGATTGATAATATAATGTCATGGAATAATAGAAAATTATAGATATATTGGAAATGTATCAATACGCCATCTATTACCTTTTGGAGAGTGGTGTCTCCTAGATTGGTTAGGTGTCACTTGGGAGCCTCGGGATCATGCGGAGTTGAACCAAGAAGTTTGTAAGGGAAAGGAGATAGCCTACTTTGTGAAGATATACCCCGAGTGAGGCTAGTCCTTCGTGGACGTAAGCCATGGTGGAATTGGCAAGGTTGTTTCTTCATGGACCGTTAGTGGGTGGAGCCCTCCATGGACTCGCGCAATCGTTACCCTCCGTGGGTTGAAGTCTCCATCAACATGGACGTACGATAGCACCACGTATTGGAACCACGCCAAAAATCTACGTGTCTTCATTGCATTTGATCTTACTATCCCTCCCTTTACTACACTTGCAATGCCATTACTTTCCACGGCTATACTCATAGATTTGCATGTGTAGGCTATGCTAGGCTTGGTAAAATCACTAAAGCTAGCCAACCTATAAAATTGGGAAAAGGTCAGTTTGAATTTGGTCAAGTAGTCTAATCAACCCCCTGGACATACTTTGGATCCTACAAGTGGTATTAGAGAGATTTGGATCCATTGCATTGGTTTCACAACCTTGGAGGGTATGGCGTCTAGTGAGGGAAATTACCACCACAGAAGTCCATATTTTGATGTACAAACTTTGCTAGTTGGAAGCATAAAATTAAAATGCATATTCTTGGTCATAACCCCGCCATTTAGGTTGTTGTTCGTGTTGGATTGCAAGGTGAATTATTTGGTGATGGAAAGGAACTAGATCGTGAAGCCACCGCAGAACAATTGAAGAATGAAGCTATTGCAATACAACTCTCAAGCACGCGACATTCTATTGAATTGCCTGGGCCCCGAAGAATTTAACAAGATAAGTCATCTTGAGAATGCGAATGAAATTTGGGATACTTTGGTTGATATGCACGAAGCAACCGAATTCATTAGGGAATCTATGTTGGATGTGCTTCGGAGTCAACTTGACAAGTTCAAATGAAGGATGGTGAAGTAGTCATGGAAATGTACTCTAGGCTTGCTCTCATCACATATGAGATTGCCGACTTAGGAAGTGAAGAGATGACCAACAAATTCATCATCAAGAAGATCCTTAGATCCTTGGATGGAAAGTACGACAACATGTGCACATTGATCAAAATGAGGCCAAACTACAAAGATATCAAGCCCACGGAAGTCATCGGAAGGATGGTTGCTCATGAATTTTCCCTCAAGGACAAATAAGACCTTCACAACAAGTTAAGGAATGCATACAAAGCCACAAGTGACACTCTCGCAACTTCTAGTGATAATATTGTTACCAATGAAGAGATAAGCCTCATGGTCAAGAAATTCAACAAGTTCTACAAGAATGGAGTCAAGGAAATAAGGTCCAACTCAAGATACAAAGATAAGTGTTCATCTAGTTGTGATTGAAGTTACAATTGTGGAAGACCCGAACACTTCTCAAATGAGTGCACGGCTCCTTCCAAAAGGAGAGATGAGCAGCAAGGACAATAAGCTCAAGAGATAAGGAGTAGAGAAGATCGATATGAAGGAAGACCCTCCTGGAGAAGCAAGGACTGAGAGAGAAAGGACAAATACACCAAGATCTACACAAGAAGAATACATCAAGCTCATGTTGGTGAATGGGTCTCCGGCTGTGAATCCAAACCAACTCCGACTATAGTCAAGATGAAGGTTTTACCGTACTAGCACCAGTATCCTCCAACTCCGACGATTTATTTGATTCACCAAATGAAGGGATTGGAAGTTGCTTCATGGATAAAGGCCCAAAGGTATCACACCCTGAATAGATTGACTTCAATAGTGATGAGGATGACTTACTAGGAGATGATGATTTGCTCTTTCATAAAACTAGTGATGTTAGTCAAAATGAACTTTGTAATAATCATGCTAGTCAAGATGAATCATTTTATGATGATAAGGAGGATATTGAGCGTTTAATGAAAGAATTAAACACTCTTACGTTAGCTCATGAATCTAATCAAGAAGATCATAGAGAGCTTCTAAGAACTCATGAGAAGCTACGCTTCGAGAAGCTAAATTTAGAGCAAGAGCATGAGTTTCTTAAAGATATCAACGACGATCTTCGAAAGAAGAGTTCTTCTTATCTTGCCAAACAACTAATCTTGTCCACTTTTATGCCTCAAGTTAAATCTAAGCAAACTAGTAACAAGAGTAAGAAAGGTTGTTCATCTAGGAACAAGAACACTAATGCTAAATCTAATGGTGTTGTTCCTAGTACTCTTATTGATTCCACTAATGATTCTCTTAGCCAAGTTACCCTTGAGAAACAAAATGATTTATTGAAAGGAATTATAAAGAAAGGTGTCTACAAAATTCTTGTCAGATTCGAAGATATTGTACGCAAGCAAGGATCACATCGGAAGAACCATGATGTTGGTTTTGAACGAAAGTTCAATGCCAATGGAGTTAACGGGAAGAAGATCAATAACCCAAGACGAAGTTTGTTCCTTAGCAAGATAAGAATGATCCTCCTCTCTTCAAGGGAACCCAAGGTCAAGATTATCTTCCACCACAAGACCACAAGCTAAAGGGGAAGGGCAAGCTTCAAGAGGATATTGACTCATTTTAAGATCCACCTGTAGCCATGGTCAAGTGGGTTCCCAAGGCCACTACTAGATATACTTCATCAAGTGCTACTTCAGTTCCATGGATCCCCATCAAGTTGATGTGGGTCCCCAAGAAGAAGAACTAGAGAGTTCTTGAGGGGTGACTCCGCCAAAAAACTTCACTCACATTTATCTCTTCAAAAGGACTATTGTAATCAACTCCAACCTTATGCACCAGTTCAAAGAGTCACAAAACCCCTTGTTTGATAAGCAAGGATCAAGCTATTCAATGCATCAATCGAAATCATCTCATGAACACTTTATTCGATGTCCATAGATATCCTTGTTATTATTCCTTGTGTGGGACTAACCCATGTAGGTGTGAAAAGTACCAAACAACAAGGATTCCTCCCAATTCTAGATGATCTTCATCAACAATGAGCATCCACTACTACAACCCCTACATAAGTCTTCAATGACAAAACCCAAGATAAGTTCATCCCTTTTAGGGGGAGTCTCACATATTGGGGGAGCTTTGCTCTAAGACTTGAGCTAAAGCATCTCTAATGCTTTGAACACATTCAAGCTTTATGTAAAAGTGGTAACCCCAGTTGTGCTTAAACGATGAGTATGACCTATGATCAAGTGTACTCACTTGGATCCTAAGTCAATATACTCGTATAAAGATGACTTTGTCATCGACAATTGCTTGGTAGATACTATAGTGGTTTTGCATGTTTGACATATTCTATTTGACATTTTATTGCGTGAGCATGTTGGTATGCATAAACTTCTCATTCCAGGACATCCAATTGCAGTTCATTTGGGTTTTATTTTTCTAGCCAATTGGATGTACAAGAATGCCTAAGTACCCGCTCTAGATATCTAATCTATGTTATCTCAAATTCTACTCATGCTTTATCACAAAAATTGAACAAGCACATTTTCGGACCCTCTGGGTGAGAAGCACTCAGAGTAACCGATTTGAATTTGGCTGACCTCCCAAACCTCCTAAGTCTTTTTCGGTGCAACCAACCCATGCACATTGGGCTTCACCAAAAAGCACTTAGGCTAATCTAATTTTTCCATCTTCGTACCACCGATTAGGAAATTTTGGCGTCACCGAATTCCCCTACTTAGTGTTACAAACTTCGGAGCGTCCGACATTTTCTTCTCAGTGTCACTGACAGTACATGGGTATATATATCCACGCCGCGAGGACTTGGAAATATTCTTCAAAACCCTTGCTCCTGCCCTTGATCTCTGATGCACCCTCACTTCCGGAATCCGTCACCGTCAACGGAATTTGCCTCTACCGTTGCCACTGTAGAGAAGCTCCATCGAGTTGGGGTGGCCTTCGGTCCCCTTTGCGTTCCCCGTCCAAATCTTACGCAGAAGCTCCCGCATTACTTCTTGCCACTGTATGAAAGTTTCCATCCTCGAGAAAATCAAATAGAATAGGTTTGATCGAAAAAAGTTAGGGTTAGCTTTCCGCAATGAGTGAACTTGGACCCTCCGAACAAAAACAACTTGGAGTCACTAGTGTGGTTACGATCGAAGCACAAAGAACTTCTGGTGAAACCGAAAAGTTCCTATCGATGTCACTAATTTGGGATCCAAGATCTCAGTGAGAAACTTCGGAGAGACTGGAGCACATCTTGGTGAAACCAAAATGGTGTGCCAAGTTTCTGTTTTTGCCTCGGAATCTCCGAAATCTAAAACTTGGTAGTTCCGAATAGCACATTGTGAAAACCTAAAATTAAAACATTGAATTCAAAACTTTGCAAAAACATCTGAATTTTTTGATCCTCATCTACTCCACTCTTCTATATCTAATTCATAGGGTCTATGTCAAGATGTTTGCTTCTGATAACAGACAAAATGGGTCAGAGGACAACACACTGGTGCGCCGATGTGCTATACAGACGGTTTTTATCCCCTTTTGGTGATGTAGTTCCAAACCGTCGCCTTGCATGTGCGGGCGATAGGGGGGGTGTATCCCATACGACACGACAAACCCGTCGGTGATGGTATCCAACGAACACAAACGTTTGGCAAAACTAAGCGTATGGGATGTCCGCATCTATCACAAACGAGAGTCACCGGTCAACCATTTGAGATATGGTGGACTTCCCATACGACCCATCCTTGTAACTTGTGTGGTATCACACTAACATCATACGCGTTATTATGTGGCTCACCGTTTACGATGTGCACCAAATCACAAACAGATCACATTTAGGAAGCGTGTATGATAAGGGGTATATCACATACACTTATATTGGACAAATTGTTGGCGATATTTAACTAAGACTACAACTTAAGCGTCATACAAGTATCAAATAGGTTTAAACGTCGTACTCACATACGACAGGATAAGTATCGCACACGTTATTCTATGGTCCAACATTTGTGATGCATAGTACATCACAAACGTTTCATCATTTTAAACTGTGTGCGAGAGTGGTTGTAGCACCGACATTGCATTCGGTTGCACCATTTGTTATATTGTCCGAGATCACATACGGTTCACAAACGGCAATAGTGTGCATGGTCGCACACGTTTTCTATCTGCGAAACATGTCGGATCTTGAGGTATATCACAAACGTTGAGACTTACAAGCCGTGTGTGGCGTAATGACCCATAGAGCATATTTTTTTTACTATTTTAATCGCTACAATTTAAAATTGTCCAAATTTTTAATTTGAAAGTAGGGAATAGCCTTTTACATATAGATAGGTAGGTTCATCAACCAATGCATTATTCCATTCCCAGATACATACGCTCAAGAAATACTCAAGAATTATGTCAACAAAAGAATTACAGAAGCACCAAATAAAGAATGATGAACGGCGGTTGAATACTTGTATTAAAGACGGCAAAGAAAGAGGCAACATATATTCTGGTTGCTGTAAAAGGTGAAGCGGAATGCCTGTAGTGTGCTCTCCATGTTATCTACACACACGACTCTAGCCCAATCCCTTATGATGGTCGACCGCCCATCCTTCAATATCTTCATGACTTCCAAATGTTCATTCTAATCTGGTAGAAATACATATACATTTGCATGTCCAACAATCATGTAGTTTGAGAGGTGATCTTGGGTAGACTGCATTGGGAACAACTTCAAAGGAAAAGATACATAAATTGTCATCTAACAACTCATTATGTGCAGTAAAAAGGGTACATAGTTCTGAGCTAATATACTTCATATCATTGTTGTCTTCGACAAGCTGTAAATAAATAGTTTAATTGCCACATTTTGACCATTGTACTAGAAATCTTTATTAGTTACCTCAAATGATGCTCTCTCCGTCCCACTATATAAGATCTAATTACATCCAATGCATAAACGTTTGGATGTATTAGCGTCTTTTATTATGGGGCGGAGGGAGTATAGCACGTGAAACAAATAAAGCCATGTGAACCAAAAACCATTAAATTAGGCATATGTTCACTACATCAGGCTTAACAACAACCAAATAAAGTCATTCATAATGGTATTGTTGAATTTCCATAGAACAAAGCTTGTACTTAAACATCAAATTTTATAATTGAAAATCACAAAGTGAAAAAATAGGCAGTGTATAACTAAATAAACAAGGCATACTACAGCTACCAAATAGTCATTCATATCGCTATTGTTGAAATTGCATAGAACGTAACATGTGCTTAAACATCAACTTCTATGATTGAACATCACATTGTTAGAAAACCGAAATAAACAGGGGCATGTTAACGACACCAGCTTTAACAGGAACCAATTGTATGATTGAACAACCAAATATAGCAATTGAAGCTAGACATATGTTCACTACCAACAACCAAAGACAGCTAAACAAGGTATATGCTCACTATAGACAACCGAACATAGGCGGTCATGAAATTGAAATAAAAAATTCATACTCAAGCATGGACCCACTTGTCGTTAATGAGACCTGACTTGGTAGCTGAAGATGCCAAAATATCGCCATAGAACATGACTTCCATAAATGACAAAAGGGTCCCGTTTGTGATGAAGGAAAATTCCTGACAGCAAAGCAGAGTACATCAAATGCATACTACAAACAACCAAATATAGGTATATGCTAATGATGTCTATTACACAACCTTCTTCTTGTAGACTCGTGTTGGGCCTCCAAACGTAGAATTTTGTAGGACAGTGGCAATATTCCCTCAAGTGGATGACCTAAGGTTTATCAATCCGTGGGAGGTGTAGATGAAGATGGTCTTTCTCAAACAACCCTGCAACCAAATAACAAAGAGTCTCTTGTGTCCCCAAAACACCCAATACAATAGTAAATTGTATAGGTGCACTATTTTGAAGAAGAGATGGTGATACAAGTGCAATATGGATGGTAGATATATGTTTTTGTAATCTGAAAAATATAAAAACAACAAGGTATCAAGTAACAAAAGTGAGCACAAACGGTATTGCAGTGCTTCGAAACAAGGCCTAGGGTTCATACTTTCAATAGTGCAAGTTCTATCAACAATATTATCATAGTTGAATCATATACAAGTCCCTCTCATGCGACAAAGAGTTCACTCCAAAGTCACAAATAGCGAAGAACAAACGAAGAAATTATTGTAGGGTACGAAACCACCTCAAAGTTATCTTTTCTGATCAATCTTATGAGCTATCCCTATATGTGTCATGACCAGCCCTAGAGTTCGTCCTAAAATAACACCTTAAGACACACATCAACCAAAACCGTAATGTCACCTAGATACTCCAATGTCACCACAAGTACCCATGGGCTTGATTATACGATATGCATCATATAATTTCAGATTCATCATGTTCAATCCAACACAAAGAACTTCAAAGAGTGCCTCAAAGTTTCTACCGGAGATTCAGGAAAAAAACATGTGCCAACCCCTATGCATAGATTCCCAAGGTCACGGAACCCGCAAGTTGATCACCAAAACATACATCAAGTGGATCAATAGAACATCCCATTGTCACCACGGATATCCCATCGCAAGACATACATCAAGTGTTCTCAAATCCTTAAAATTTCAATCCGATAAGAAAACTTCAAAGGGAAAACTCAATTCATCACAAGAAGATAGAGAGGGAAAAACTCCATATGATTCATCTATATCAATAAAGCTCGCGGTACATCAAGATCGTGCCATCTCAAGAACATGAGAGAGATAGAGATCAAACACATAGCTACTAGTACATTCCCTCAGCCAATGAGGGTGAACTACTCCCTCCTCGTCATGGAGACCACCGGGATGATGAAGATGGCCTCCGGTGATGGTTTCCCCCTCCGACAGGATGCCAGAACGGGCTCCTGATTGTTTTTTCATGGCTCTGGAGGCTTGCGGCGGCAGAACTCTCGATCTAGGTTTCTTTTCGGATGTTTCTATATTTATGGGAATTTTTGGCATTGGAATCATGTCAAGGGGTGCCACGAGGCGGTGACAAGCCTGTTAGGCACGGCTAGGGGGTGGCCGCGCCTAGCAGGCTTGTGATCTCCTCGTCCACTTCCTGGCCCAGATCTTCACTCTAGTATTTTTTATATTTTCCAAAAATATTCTCCATAAGTTTTTAGCCCATTCCGAGAACTTTTATTTCTGCACAAAAACACCACCACGGTAGTTCTACTGAAAACAGCGTCAGTCCTGGTTAGTTCTAATAAAACCATACCAAAATCATATAGAATTATTGTAAACATGGCATGAATACTTTATAAATTATGGATACGTTGGACATGTATCAGATAACTACAGACAACCAAACATGGGCAGTGAAATTAAGATGAACAATTCATACTCCAACATATAAAATCACACTTTTGAACATTACAATTCATACTCTAGTATAGCACATTCATTACAGCAAAGCAGACTAGATCAGAGGCATACTACAAAACAACGAAATATAGCAATTGAAACTGGACAAATCATAACCACAAACCACCAAAAACCTTTAAAGGAAGCATATGCTTACTACAACAGACTTAACAACAACCAAACAACCATTCATATCAGTATTGTTGAAATTGCATAGAAGATAGAACAGACCATGTGCTTAAACATCAAATTGTATGATTCAACATCACATTGTGAGAAAACTGAAATAAACTAGGGCATGTTAAATACACCAGCTTTAGCGGGAACCAATTGTATGATTGAACAACCAAATCTATCAATGAAACTGGACATATGTTCACTACAAACAACCACATATCACGCTAAACAAGGTATGTGCTCAGTACAGACAACCAAACGCATCATCACTGAAATTGCACTGAACAATTCATACTCCACCATATCAAATTGCACTTCTGAACAATTCATATCCCTAGGAAGAACCTGGAGTGGGGGTGCGCACCGTGCGCTTCGTATTGTGGCATCTTATCTCCTTGCCTTTGGAAGAGCCCGTCTGCAGGGTGACGTTCCTGATGTCATGGATGGACTATTTCCCCTTGGAAGAGACGGATAGGGTGCCTTGTCATCATTGTCAATGAGGTCTGACTTGGCTGCTGACGATATTGAGCCACCGCCATATATATAGAACGCGACCTTAAGTAATGACAAAAGGGTCTGATGGCGATGAAGGCAAAATTCTGACATCAAAGTAGAGTAGATCAGCACCGGGGGAAGGGGGCATGGAGGAGATCCAAGTACATTGAACACGAGGGGGTGGGATATACTTAACCTGTGTCATAGCCCTCGTCTGGGGGCGTCGGCGACCACCTCGCTGTCATCCAGCGGACAGGCCTCAATATACCTCTTTTTGGCCATTCGCTCCTCCAGCTCCCCGGAAAGCATAGCCGGGATGCGGCAGCGACACATTGGAGTGTGGGTGAGGATGGGGATGATGGGGATGTGGATCTATGGGGAAGAGGGTGCTTCATAGGCCGACACTATGGGGTGGACCAGAGTTGTGCGTGCATTATTCAACATGAAGGAGCACTACTGTTGCTTGCACGGATGACTCTAGTCCAACCCCCTATGATGGATCTTGATGAGGACTTCGAGATAGTCATAGGAAGGACTACAGAGGAGGTGGAGTCAATGGCGGCGGTGGTGGCAGCGGGCTAGCTATGGTTTGAGCGAGGGAGAGGAATGGTGCGAGCGGGAGCGGAGGTTTTTCTCTTTTTTTACGTTATCTGAGCAGAGGTTTTGTGGTGGGGAGGGGTAGGTGGTGTTTGAGGAAATGTTGTGTGGCTATTGAAAATTTTACTAGGCGGGAATGTCGGGGCTACTGAAAATTTAGATTACGGGATTGAACCGGCGCGGCCAAGGCGGAAGCACCAAGAATCGCACACAACCGAAACATAATAAGTGTGTGCTACCAAATAGGAAAAAACTGCAAAACCGTCATTTTTCAAATGGCTCAAGGTGGTAGATATTTTTACGAGGGAAGTCTCATGGAACCTAATCGTGTTCGGCGCCCACTAGTGGACCGTGCTGATGTGCCAGCGGCGGATGGAATGGTTTTAGTTGAACGTACAATCGCAAACGGTTGTTACATTCGAATCATTTGCTATTTACTCCTGGAATAATAACATATAAGGAGAATTTCGTAAAAAATGCGGGAAAGGGGTCAGAACACATACACGTCTGTGTTATCTTAGAAAATAACATACACACCTGCCTGTGGAACAAAAATATGTATGCACATGGTGGTTTGATCATTCAAAATACCCAATGGGAAACTTTGATGTGTCACGTGTCTCCACCATCGCCACGTAGGTGGAGGGGGAATTCTAGCCACGAATACACCCCCCACAGGTCTTGCGTATCACTCATGTCATAACACTAAAATTAAACATATACATGAATCCAGCTTGGTCGAACCACCCCATCTCTTTTCCGGTCACATGTGGACTATGGCCCGCGCGCCTCGAAACACGGACATCCCAACCAAAGAATCAACTTTTTTGGTCAAACCTCTCTCTTTGTCGGTCGAAAAGGGTGAACGTCCACCGAGGCCCATGAATGGGCGTGGCGCCAATAATTAACCACGTGGTGGAGTGTCGAATACAGTCATCACTAGTTGGTGGTGCAGACATGTGTACGGAAATGTTGTCTTGCGTTTGAATTCATTATTATATATATATACCTCATGTGCAACTTTGATGGGTCACATGCTTTGGAACGGGAAAGTCCCTCCCCCCCGGGCGGGTGTTCATGAGGCGTACAACTAGTATGCCGAGCGTCAATGGGAATGATTCACGCATTCGTAGGTGTGTGCTCAGACTTGGCTAATTCAGGAAACTCAAATGACCTATATAATGTATAACATAACACAAAATAATTGAAGATTCCACCATGGTAACCTCTCTCTCGTTGTTAGTCAATGTGATGGGCATCCACGCAGGCCCAGGAATGGACTTTCCAATGACAACCATGCGAAGGAGTGTCCAAAGACAATGACCATCTAAGCGTGGACCAAACATATGCATGGAAGTGTTGTGTGATGTTTACATACCCAGCACACAAACTTTAGTGTGACACACCTTCCTCGGGAATCTTAAAGTTGTCATGGAAAGCGAGGTTCACGAAGCGTGGTATATATACCCCCCATTCGAGTCAAATACCTTACCCAGCATGCACGGCGGGGATGGGGATGGGATATACTTAGCATTACCCGCCTTAACCATGAAGTACTTAAATGTGGGCTCTGAAATTAGTAGAACCCGTGTAATTTGCGACCTCGGTCACCAAAATTTCCACAGATCCCACCCATCTAGCCCAAATATCCCTAAGAAATCCCAAACTTAGCCACAACATATTGTTTATTTGCATTGGAGTACTGTTTTTTATTCAAATTCTATCGAATGTTGTTCTTAAATGCATGTTGTGTTTTCCCTTAGAGGATAAAGAAGTGGAAAACGGGATGGGAAACATTTTATCCCCGCACATGGGTACAGAGACGGTGACGGGAATGGAAGGGAGATGATCGGTACGGGGATGGGGAGCATTTTATCCCCGCGCAAGGGTATGGAGACGGTGACGGGAATGGGAGGACAGTGATGGGGACGGGGATAGGACTCCAATATACCAGCCTGAGTAATCCCCGTTGTCAGCTTGATGCCTAACTAACGGGACAACCCCACGTGGTGGTGCACATACAACGCGTATTGTGTGCCAGACCCCACACCTACACTCGTCCCACCACACCACCGTCACTTCGAGGCATGAATATCAAACTTTTTTATGTAGTGCACATGTGATAATAGGAGTGTAGTGTTAAAATTCGATTTGTAAAGAACATTAGGACATTATATACATCAAATTCATTCCTTAGGTATTTAATTTGTAAAATTAAAATTTGAAATATAGGCACAGGCGGTTCTGCGCTCGAATGGATTAGAAATTCATTTTTTTGTGTTGGGTGCATGTTTAGTCCCCATGGATGGGAAAACAATGAATTTCGAACATCTCGGGGCCGCAAACATTCAATCTTGGCTATCAATTTGCAGCAAACGCCCAGCTAAGCTAGAATTCATGAAACATTGACATGATTTCATGAGATGGAACTTATAGGTTGTGGTAAATAAATCGTCCAATTTGAGAGAAGTTTTCATCTAAGCTTCTTGCAAACGGGGCCTTATTAATAAATGCAACACAGAACCGTCACATCTACATCGCAAACAATTTCTTAATCCATTTTTATTTACTCCGCGTATTAGCGTTGGATAAAGTCAAGCTTTTCAAACATTGACCAAATTTAGAAAAAATGTTAACGTTTATAATTAAAAGTTATTACCATTTGGATTCTTTATTGAATGTACTTTCACACCATATATATTTGTCATGGTAATTATTTCTATTTGTTTCTTTAAAGTTGGTCAAATTGTATGAAGCACGATCCTTTCACGCAGATATTATTTGATGGGACGCATGCTAGCAGCAGGTCGCCTCGCAGGCTGACCGGGATACATGTGAGAAGGTGGTTGAATTGATGGGAGGCATGTTCGCTAAGCAGTATCGCAGGGAGACGTGTCGTCACACGTGTGATTTGACGGTGCACATACCAGCAGTCCGATGCACAAGCGCCTCACCGGGAGGCGAGCCATCCCTTTAAACCACCTCCCGCCTCCCTCTCATGTCCCAACCCCCCTATATTATCCGCGCCCGAGCCGTTGGCTTTAAACATTCTCGCTACACACAATCCACTCCCCCCTCCCCGCATCCTCGCCATTGTTCTCAATCATCATTAACGTCCTCCCTGCACCATGGGAGGGAGTAACCACGTCGGTGCCGACGAAGCACCCAAGCACAACATGAAGGTGGGCACAAAGATTGTCGTCGTTGGAGATGATGTATTGCACGGACAGTAGCGTGGCCTTGACATTGTAAGCACCGCTTTGCTTCCCTAGCCGGAGAAGTGGTCCACAACGACTCCGACAGACACTCCAGTGACGACAACGACTCGGACGGAGAACTGGTTGGTCATATATACCCATTTTTGGTAAATACATATGATAGGCTTATTGTTTTGCTACCAAAATATGGCATGCCAACTTTTGGCATCAAGTCAGTTAGCTTCGATTTAGGGTTCACGTTGTCGCATGATATAGCTAGTATGTTTCATAAACTTTGTCTTGCGAATTACCATTATAACAATATACGGACACCACATTTTTTACTATGTATAGGTTCTATCTGACGATGTGGAAAGCGAGGATGAAGACGTCCAGGAGAGGTTCAAGAGGCAAAGGCTCAGAGAGCTTATGGCTGGAAAGTATAACAAGCATGTCAGTAAGAATGGGGACTATGGATGCCCGTTCTGCAACCATAAGATTAACAACACGTACTCGAGTGTTCTGGCGCATGCAAGAGGACGAGCCGTTGGCTCCTTCAAGAATAAGTATTCCGCCAGGATAGCACACACCGCGTATGCCCAGTTCCTGGAGAATCTTAACCATCAAGCATGAAGATGTGATGTTGGATTGACTGTTTCGAAAAAAATGTTGGATTGAATCCATCTAGTTTGTGTGTATTATATCTATGCTTGTGTATTATATGTTTTCATGAGATTGAAACTATGCGATGACTTTCATTATGCGGTATCTCCATCACACCGGAGTGCTAGTTCAATTGAGAGTAATATTTTTTTAGGATTTATCACACACGGTTGGATCTAATAAAGCGTTTCCTACTAAACACATTATTCTAGGGGACTAAGATTCAATGACTTACTGCACCTGCATTTGTGTGTATGACATGTGGGCCCAACAGATGGCTGGTCCACATGTCGTTAACCCAAAGGCAGGTGCAGTTACGTCACTGAAGCTAGACAGAATCGCTCAGCACCACTTGAAAGAAAACTCAGCACCCACATGTCACAAAACCCTCGCTTACTCCCCTCCCCCTCCCCTACCCCTCCCCAACCCCAGTAGCACCTACACTAACACTAGTACTCCGGGACTCTCCATGCATGTCACCGCCTATCCCCACGGCAAGCCGGCAACCACCTAGCTCGACGCCTGTCGCCGCCGTCGGCCGCCGCAAAACGTCACCGCATATCTCCACTGCTGATTGCCACGGCCTATTGGCACTGACTTTCTCGACGCTCCTCTCTGTCAGCCCAGCTCGCCCGATTGGGGAATCTTTGGTACAGGGTTTTTCCCCATGAAGAAGCAGGTAACTAATCTACTGAAATATTTCTGCTCATCTCTTATCCCAGTCTGTCGGCCCCTTTTAGTCACCCATCCAAAATCGTTGTGGATTCATGTTTCTTCTAGCTAATTTGAGTGTTTTCATTCATAGAATGTACAGTGCAAGGACTCATCAGGGCTATGTGGACTCGGCCAAAAAACCAAGGAGTTCCCTCTCACCATACCAAACGACCTGACGCAACACACGATATGTTCAATCTCACACTACCTGGGTTGACATGCATGGCCTATTCTTTTTCTGAACCTATACTATAGAGTGCCACATGCAGAATGTACGTCAAATGTGATTTCTTCTTCTTCTTATCCTTCTCCTTCTATATTATGCAAATTAAGGTTGTATTGTTCTTTCGTTTACTCTCATATATATTTGCACGACATCATGGTTACATTATCTGTTTACTTGCAATCTTTTATCCTTTGAAATCAACTAATGTGCATATGCTTTTCTTTTAACTACTACTCTCATACTATCACGTTACCATGTTCTATAACAATCTTATCATTTCCTACAGTACATCCCTTGCGATGCAATGACAACTGTAGCGCTAAATCTTTGCCTTTACACAACTGAAGACTCCAAGGAGGTCACATTGAGCACAAACTATGGATTTAAAGTCGTTGTTTCTGTAAAAATTGATGAAGATTGTCATTCCTACTTTGAAGAAGGCCTTTGGGGAGAAGTTTCCAAGTTTTATGTACTGATTGCTGGCACTAAAATTAAGCTGCACCTAAAAGAACCTTACCAAACGATAAATGCTACCTTCCCCGGCGACATTCTCCATACATGATATGTTGGAAGTAAGTGTTCGTCGTAGTATCTATATGTTGACTTGTGTAGCAATATCAATGTAACTATGTAGTATTTCAGCAACCAATTGGGATTTCATTTTCTTAATCTTTTAAAACTATTCCTACCCAATAAGTAGTAACTTGCAATTACCAATGCACTATTCTTCTACCCTTATCTAGCTACATAATCACTATCCTCCCACTTCTCCACTCTTGATAGAAAGATACGTCGGTGGCCATTCTTCGGACATGGATGTCGAGGTTGCCAACAAGCGGAGGCGGGCTAAGCCTGAAACACAAGCGCGTTCGATAGGCGTAGACTTCATCAGCAGCCTCCATGACGATATGTTGAGAGTCATCATCTTCCTCCTCCCTATCAAAGATGGCGTGCGCACAACCATCCTCTCTCGGTGGTGGCGCCACCTATGGCACTGCGCCCCTCTCCACGTCATCAGCAAGCACATGCTTTGCACTGGCAATCGCGAACGCTTGGATGCACTATCCCAGATCCTCGACACGCACTATGGCGCAATCAAAGGCCTTACCATGGGCAAGTTCCATTCCAATGGCAAGGACCGAGCCAAGCTTGATGAGTGGTTCTTATGGTCAGCCCTAGATCATCTCGAGGAGCTCCATTTCAATGATGGACATATGCGCTTGCTGCCACTCTACGTGCTATGCTTTGCAAGGTTCTTGAACTGCCATTTCCCCCAGATTAACGCCAATCCCGCTCATTTGCTACCTCGACTGAAGCACCTTGAGATCTTCACCATCTGTGTTGGGACCCCGATCCTAAGCCATAAGAATCTAGCCTATAACACATCACATCACTTTGCGGTCTCACGCACGGTTATCTTCACGGTTGCCACCTTACCTGGGCTGGGACCGTTTGCGTCTTTTGATTCACGTATGTCATTGTGTCGCTAGCATTCAAATGCCAAAGAACCCAGGCCGACATGACTAGTCGTAGAACCCAAGTGGCACATCCGTACAGGGACAAGCATATGTAACCCAGCAATGCAAGTGTCGATCTCTAGCGTGTGTAGACGAGTCATAGCAAGCTACAAGGACTCCATTACGTCGTGGGACATAAATGTCATCACTGCACGTAGACGAGTCGTAGCAGGCTACAGGGACTCCATTACACTACGAGACATTTCCCCAAAGGGACAGACACAGCAGCAAAGAAGGATACATGCCGGTCAACCAATGTGTCCGGAGAAGTAGCAAGCTACCAAGGCTCGGTGGAATGACAAAGAGGTATTTCCCCGTAAAGAGTACTACTAAAGGAACACAACTATATGTCGGATCCCATACATACCATTGCACATCAAACATACGCACGACATGCCCGATATGCATAGATGCAACTATGGCATCACAACATGACCATACAACATTACAACATTTATTTAGAAGGCTCGAAAGAGCCAACACAATAAGATGTTACAAGAAGGGGTCACAATACCCAACATTTAGAGCATCTACAAAAGTGGCTAGAGGAGCCTGAAAAGCTACAACGACCCTATCAAAGGAACTAGACCTCTGTCTGGGATTCCCAAGCTAATCTGATCAACATCGAACTTCACGTTGTAAATACCACTATTGAGACTGACGTCTCCTCTGCAAAAACATAAATTAAGCAAACGTGAGTACAAGGGTACTCAACAAGACTTACATCGGAACTAACTACATATGCATCAGTATGAATGAAGGGGGTTGTGGAGTTTATTGCAGCAAGCCAGCTTTGACTCTTGGCTAACCTGTACTATGACTACAAGTAGTATCTTTGAGGTGGGATAGCGCACACGAGTCCACATATTCACCAAATCAATACACCACTATGGATCCACTTCCATCTCCCTACGAGAAGGCCATCGATAGCACTCACGCTTATCTTCCGTATTTTAGAAGTATCCATTTCACTTATCTATGAACCACATAAGTTCTCCAAGTAGTCCATATCCAAGCACGCGGCTATTCGAATAGATTCATAACCCTGCAGGGGTGTAGTTCTTCACACATGCTCCCACCACTTATCGCTATGTGCACATAAAAGGCACCTCGGCAACCTTCAACCGGAAGCCCAGCGAGGGAGTCGGCCACGACCGTCAATCACAGAAGACCCTAGTCCAGGTTTATCGCCTATTTGAGACTGAACCCGCACGGAAGTCCGACCGAAGTTTCTGCTACGGCCTCAAATGATGTGCGCAGGGTTCCCAAGCCCACCATTCGGGTGCCACTTGGTACACCGTGCCACTATGCCTATACCGCATCACAGTCCACCCCATCAGGCAGCGCTATGCACGGCCGCCAACACTTTTCCTACAAACACCAGACACTAGTTGCAACTCCTGGACAGAGGTCTAGGCGATTAATAAGCCGAGAGGGGTCGAGTTACCGGAACCCAATGTGTGGTAGTATCTTGTCTTGGATAACATACACTGAACTCAGTTCTTAAGGACGGTCCCAATGAGACAACCCGCCATGTACTCCTACTTGGCCTCTCATCGCTACCTTTACCAAATCGTGTTCACACACTTAGCTCTCACACAGTAGGACATGAACACTACCACTCCGATTCATCGCCAAGATGGATCAGACCCGACACGACACGACTCTAAGCATAGCAGGCACGGTAAGTAAGCAAGCATGGATGAGTAAGCACAACAAGGCTCAAGCAGTTGCTACTCATGCTAAGTGTTTTCAACTATTTACTGTGGCAAAGACAGGTCATGCAAAGGAATGGGTTCAACTACCGAGAACATGTAACAGTTGAATCATTGTTGTCCTAATGCAGTAAAAGAGAGCAGGAGCGAGAGAGTGGGTTCATATCAGTATGCTCAAGGGGGTTTGCTTGCCTGACAGTCCTGAAGATATTACTTCTGTTCATTAGTGTCAACGTTCACATCGTCGGAACCATCGTCTACCAAGAAGGAACAAACACCGACAACAGGAAGAAGGAACACATTCAATGTGACGCAACAAACATGATGCATGAAATGGCATGTTAAGTTACTGAATTGACCTAGTGCTATAGGTAGTCATATTAAGTGAAGTGGAATTCAAATTTGTACTAAATTCCAACTCCAACACTATTTATTAAATTATCCTAATCATGAAATGTCTTACTTGGTGATGTGAACTTGCTCAAACATGGATGATCATGGCATAAACAGATTCATTGGATTTTTCTGATCATTTTCATATATAAATTATTTTCATCCGACTTACAGATGATTTTCTACTCCCTCCGTTCCTAAATATAGGGTGTATAGTGTTTGGCACGGAAATTAAAGAACGCATATGGAGGGAAAATTTCACAAGTTTTGGGCGAGACTACACCTGACTAATTAACATCCTAAAATAGAGGAGCTTGCCCGATATAAGGAAATGTAATCGAATCCCTAAAAAATTTCCAAATGAGTGGTGCAACACAATACACCTTATATTTCGGATTTTTTTCTCAAAAATCTATACACCTTATATCAAGGAACGGAGGGAGTATGATTTTTAGAAGTTTTAAACATTTTCTAGAATTTCTTGACTTATTTTATTACCATAAAATCAATTAATGCATCAGCATGACGTCAGGGTGATGTCACAGGTCAACAGGGCTGGCTAGGGTCAAACCTGACTGGCTGGACCCACCTGTCAATGACACATGGGGTTAATTAGGTTTAGCTAAATCCCAATCAAAATTATTAAGGGTTGGGCCCACTAGTCGGTGGGTGATTAGGTTAATTAAGCAATTTAATTATTTTTAATCTAACCCAAAATTAACGCGAGCTAGGCCCCACCTGTCATTGACTCTAGGAGGTCAAACCTCTAGTCAGCGGGGTCAAACCTGTCGGCGTTAAGCCGCCAGCGAGGCCAGATGCGGCGGAAGTTCTCGGAAATCGCCCTCTGATGACTAAAAGAGTGGTGGTTTGGCCCTATGTGATGCTAGTCGTCGGGCGCATCCAACAGAGCAAGCAACTCGAGCTAGGGAGGCCTAAAACAACGACGGCGACAACTTGTGCGGTGGCCGGAGTTCGAGCAACGACGACAACAACGGTACGGGGCATGGGAGGATCATCTACTAGGTACGTTCGACTCCTGAGAGGAACGTGAGCACGATGACACGCTCGGGCGCAGGCCGTGGTGGCTGTAGCCATGGCCACATCCCCACTGGCGGCGAGAGGCTTCGGCTTCAACAGGGATGCTAGCTAGGGGGCGCCCGAGACGACAGGAAGAGAGGAGAGAGGAAGAGGGGCTCACGGGGTTCGTTTGGAGTCGACGACGTGGTCGGGGAAGCTTTGAAGCCCTATAATTTTGCAACGGTGCCCAGCGGCCAAGCTCGGGGAAGATGGGTCGATGGTGACGACGTGGTGCTCCTCCGTTTGCTTGGCTCGGTGAGGAGGTCGGCGTCGACGTCGTAATTCTTCTGGGCACGCGGATAGAGCAAGGGGGCGGCGGCAGCGAGGCGGCGATGGCTTAGGCCATGGCTACGGCGGCCATCAGAGAGGGGAAAAGGCAGAGGAGGGCGAGGGGAGAGAGATGGAGAGGGGAATGGATCCGGATGGCTCTGGGGGTCGCGTGGCGCTCTTAGGCGACCTCCGGGCAAGCACGCAGACTAGAGGTGGCCGACACAGGGCGACCACATGCCTCGCGTCCTCCTGGCGCGAGGTGGGAGACGACTGGCAGCGCTAGGTGGGCTAGGCTGGCTGCAGAGCTGGGCCAACAGGTAATTCCTTTCCTATTTTTTTTTCTTTTCTATTTAATTGCTCTGTGTTTAAAATATTTGGGCAAAAACCCTAAAGACAAAAAAAACTGGAATTTATTTTGGGGTCTAACCATAATATTGCTAAGCCCCATAATAAGTTTCAGCACTTTTGGAAAAATAAAATATTTATAGTCATTTAATTATCATTTTCAGATGCATTCATGATTTATTTAAAAATACAAAACAATCATCTAGAAGTTCAGCACCCCTGGCATGTTGTTTCCAACATTTATCAGAAATGGTGAACATGTTTGAAGGCCATTTGGAAACATTGAAAATTCAGTTGTTGGAGTTTGGTTTAATCCATGAGATGCTAGGGTTTGTCATCCCATTTCAAATTCATTTGAAGTTAAACATGATGCAATGAATGCTCAATGATGCAACTAATACAAACAATTTCTAGGGCTATGACAACTCACCCCACTAAACAACAATCTCGTCCCAAGATTCAAGCAGAGGGGACACTAACTACCACAACCTTCTTGGTCCACGTGCCCTCCTTGCAGATGTTGATTCATTGCATTATGCTGAGCTTGACATCTTTGCCTTCAGGATATTCATCCAACAGAAAGACAACAGGGAATAAGAAAGCTCTACAAGATTCGATCTTCTCGGAGATCGAGCAACTCATGATCAACTCGTAGAATGAGACGTGATAACATCTCTTGAGCTGAGAGACAAAACACACACTGAGAATGACGAAATGAGATAGAGGACAGAGGTTCAACTGGTAGGCAACAATTCCACGCTAAAACAAATGGTGATGAGGTTTGAAACTATCGAGGAGTTAGTTGGCCTTCATACCATAACAGGCACCTTATGGAAGGTGACTCGTAGGATTATCCCTTAAGTGGCAAAAAGAATTAATTTTGATATAGAGATCATTCAAACTCTTTATACCAGCCTAAGGAAATTCACAAACGATTATTGGAAGGAATTCAATGAATGGCATACTCAGATCGGAGGGAAACTAGAGTTATAAAACAACTCGGCAACGGAAGGCACATTCCAATTAATACCGAGAGTATAAACCAGTGTCTGAGCGTGCTCTCAAGGACTTGAGCATTTCCATATTCATCAGGGTTTTTACCAACATCTGTGCCAAGTATCCTGGCAACACATCATACTACCATGATGAATAATGATGGAGAATGCAGATGCAAAGGAAGACAACACTTTCTCATATTTCACCTTAGCTATGCCAAGGAAGCAAAATCTGGATGATCGACCGAGAGACATTTAGCACTCTACTTCTAATGTTCTCCTTGATGAAATAGCATAACCCAATTACAGGTAACGTTTGCAATCTGGAACATGAAGTAAAGGTCTGACTTCGGAATCTCAAAGGGTCCATGAGGAATAACTTCTAGGGCAAGTCATATAAGGTCCTCATGGGGAAGTGGCCAAGTTGCTGATACAAGATATTAGAACAATAGGTCTTACAGCTAGGTGCGTTAGCCACAACATAACTTTGTCGGGTTACAAAGAGACCAATATTATAATTCTTGGGAAATGTTCCAACCATCATATATGCCTGAGATTCCGATATGGTTGGTGTCAGGATAATCCAGACTCAGCATGTCTGAAATGGAAAGGTTGCAACACAAATCAAAGAGATGACGTTGCGAGATTCTCAGGAAATGAACCGTAGAAGCCAACTCTAAAATGTGAGCTGGATTGCAAGACCCACATGACATGGTGTCCAAAAAAATTGTGGTCATATGGAGATCTTACAACAAAACACTACCGAATTCGAGTTAGGAACCATCATTAGAGATTAACGAAGTCCTTACATAAGTCCGGATTAGCTCTTAATAAAGAACTTCTTTTCCTTGAACAAATCAATAAGTGGCTTGATGTGCTATGAAATTCATACGGAATGGAGGTAGCGAGTCTATCACGCCATTGAATACTTTGCACATGCATGATTGACTTGGGATGATTCCAGAGGAGACAAAATAACTTTTCCCGAAGTCACGGTGGCAACTTGCACCAAATGCACATAAACTTTGAGTAAGTTACTTCTTACACCAAACATATACCTCATGTACATGACACGAAGATATTGCCTACAAGTTTCCAACACCAGCTTAATGTCCATCATGAGTCATAGGATAGACGAGAATGTTGTCGATGAGCTCAACAACAATTCATCGAGGTATTCAAATGGATGGAATTCCACAACTGTGATAACAAGGTGATGTCATTGTTCAATCCAAAAGGATGTAATGGTGTATGCTCGGGGATACATCCACGAGTAAAAACAACATTAGGAGGATCTTTGGTATTGAGTTTGATTTGATGATAGCCCACACTCAAATCAAAGATTGGATAAGACAATAGATGCAACATTGACCACAAGGATCACTCGGTGAAAATATCACCTTTCTTCGACACACACATCCACAATGAAAACATCCCCCTGGAATGAACTAAGTCAGGCAAAGCTTTTATATTCCAACTCTCCAAGTTGTTGTTTAGCTTAACCAATTAGTTCAGGGTGTCCAACATAGATTCTTGGAGAAAGGTGTTTTATAGGAAAACCATCTCGATCAAGAACTTTACATAACGGTCAAGGAACACCTTGGTAATACTTTCGAGAAGATATTGGGAAAATCACGATCCATCGGTATGTTATCAAGCTCGAGAGCAATCTTGCTTTTCAAGGCAAGACGATATGATCAATAGAGCGAAGGATTGACACAATCCTAACTCATTGACTGAAAAGTGCACCATGGAAAATGGACTAGGTAGCACGATCATTCTTAGTATGACCATTCAATGACCATCACACCAAGAGTGATATTATTGTCCATTAACTACCAAGAAACAAAGTTGCTAGGAGTATCAATTTCACACATCATGATTCACTTGTCGGTATTCTGGTTTCAATAACACAGAGACCGGGGAATGAATGATGATGGCGAGAAGTATCACTACATCAAGATTTCATAAGAGGGAGTGTAGTTCTCATGATATTCTTATAAATGAAGAGGGCAATACCTCAAGGTAGAACAGAGCAAAAGCTCGATTGGCATTTTGATCTGAGAAAACAACTGCTTTGACCCAATCCTAAAAATGGCTGAGGTACGGGAGTTTGCTTCTCCTAGTCATTCTGAAATAGAATGGCTTGACAAACCACAAGAATAGTTGACATAGATAAGACAATGCATGACATACCCTTGACTATCCATTGATAGATAAAGGTCAGAATGCAATTGAAGAGGGGAAACTCAAGAGCACATGATTTTTCTTGAGTTGTAGATGCATGGATTGAATATGTCAAACAGAGTTCAACATGTTTCTTCCAGATAATCCATGCAGAAATGAAAGAGTTGACAGGCTCACAACTATGAAATGTAGGACTCATCACGAGCACTCTTGTCGTGATATTTTGTTCACGAAGAACTCCTGTCATAACTCACTCATGGTATTGGAAGAATGATATACCACAAACCTTGAAGACTATAACAAGGTTACTAATATCCTAAAGGAACGAGAAAATCCTATCAACGGAAGTGCGAAAAATCATTCTTGGGTTAAAGAACCCAGATAAAGAATATCCATTGACTAAGTAGCATCACATCATGCTTTCAATAATGATGGCCAGAATTATCACACTAGAAACAAAAGACACGACTAGACTACTGGGTGGTTCACTGAAACAACATGGTTTCCTAAACACGTTCATCAAACATGTCGAGGTAATAGAGTACCTCAACTCAACAATTAGTGTGCTTTGTCTGGCCTGAAAGACATTGACTCAAGACGAAAGAGTTTTGCAATTGCATCAGATAATTTAGAAACCTTGGATAACTCGGACAGCATAACGGTTGTACGGGCATGAACTATGAGGCAATTGTTGGAAATATGCCCTAGAGGCAATAATAAATTGGTTATTATCATGTTTCCTTGTTCATGATAATCGTTTATTATCCATGCTATAATTGTATTGATCGGAGACTTAGATGCATGTGTGGATACATAGACAAAACCATGTCCCTAGTATGCCTCTACTAGGCTAGCTCGTTGATCAAAGATGGTTAAGGTTTCATAGCCATGGACATGAGATGTCATTTGATCAACGGGATCACATCATTAGGAGAATGGTGTGATGGACAAGACCCAAACTACGAACGTAGCATATGATCGTGTCAGTTTATTACTACTGTTTTCTGCATGTCAAGTATATGTTCCTATGACCATGAGATCATGCAACTCACTGACACCGGAGGAGTACCTTGTGTGTATCAAACGTTGCAACATAACTGGGTGACTATAAAGGTGCTCTACAGGTTCCGTGTGACAGAGAGGTATCTCAGGGCCCACTCGGTAATACAACATCACAACAAGCCTTGCAAGAAATGTGACTAAGTGTTAGTCACGGGATCTTGTATTATGGAACGAGTAAAGAGACTTGCCGGTAATGAGGTTGAACTAGGTTTGGAGATACCGACGATCAAATCTCGGCCAAGTAACATATCGAAGAACAAAGGGAACATCATACGGGATTAACTGAATCCTTGACATAGAGGTTCGACCGATAAAGATATTCGTAGAATATGTAGGAACCAATATGAAATCCAGGTCCCACTATTGGTTATTGACCATAGAGGTGTCTAGGTCATGTCTACATAGTTCTCGAACCCGCAGGGTCTGCACACTTAAGGTTTGGTGATGTTTCGGTAGTATAGAGTTATGTATGGTGGTGACCGAAGGTTGTTCGGAGTCCCGGAGGATATCCCGGACGTCACGAGGAGCTCCTTAATGGTTCGGAGGTAAAGATTCATATATAGGAAGTCCTGTTTTGGTCACTGGAAAAGTTTCGGGATCATCGGTAGTGTACCGGGAGTCCCGGTAGTGTACCGGGACACCATCGGGAGGCATATTTCGACCCACGAGGCTTCATGGGCTGTGGGAGAGTAAATACCAGCCCTTTGTGGGCTGTTGGAAGTCCCACACAAGGCCCATGCGGCTGGGAAGAAAAGCCCAAAGAGAAAAAGGTGGAAAAAGGCAAAAAAGGCAAAAATAAAGGAAGAGTCCTAGTCCTACTAGGATTGGAGGAGGAATCCTCCAATCCCACTAGGTTCGGCCGACCCAAGGGCTGCCTCTTTGGCAGCCAAGCCTCCTCCTCCTCTCCTCCTATATATACTAGAGGATTTTAGGGTTTTGGCACGGAGTTTTCAGCCACGTGCTACCCGTTCCTCTAGTGCATAGTTTCTCCTCTAGATCGGATTTCTGCAGTGCTTAGGCGAAGCCCTGCCGGAATAGCTTCACCACGATCTCCGGAGCGCCGTCACGCTGATGGAGAACTCTTCTACCTCTACGCTCCCTCTTGCTGGATCAAGAAGGCGGAGATCATCATCAAGCTGTACGTGTGCTGAACGCGGAGGTGCCGTCCGTTTGGCGCTAGATCGGAAGGACCGTGATCAAGATCGCGAGACGGATCGTGATGAGTTCGCGGGACGAATCGTGATGAGTTCGTGGGACGGATCGTGACGAGATCGCGGGACGGATCATGATGAGTTCGCGGGACGGTTCGTGATTGGATCGCGGGACGGATCATGATGAGATCGCGGGACGCTCGGCGATTTGGATCGCGAAGACGTTCAACTACACCAACCGCGTTTCTTAACGCTTCCCGCTTAGCGATCTACAAGGATACATAGATCCATTCTCCCTCTCGTAGATGCTCATCACCATGGATAGATCTAAGTGTGCGTAGCAAATTTTTTGTTTCCCATGCAACGTTCCCCAACAGTGGTATCAGAGCTAGGTCTATGTGTAGATGAGATCTCGACTAGAATACAAAAGGTTTGTGGGCGTTGATGCTTAGATTGCTTCCTCCCTTGGTCGGATTTTGGTTCAGCGGTATTGTGAGATGAAGCGGCCCGGACCAACATTACTCGTACGCTTACAAGAGACCGGTTCCCTCGATCGCAACTTGTTGCATAGATGGCTTGCGGGCGCCAGTTTCTCTCACTTTAGTTGGATCGGATTCGACAAAGGCGGTCCTTGAGAAGGTTGAAAAGCAACTAGTGTATCACCGTTGTGGTTTTTGCGTAGATGAGAATTGTTCTTGCTAGATACCCGTAGCAGCCACGTAAAACATGCAACAACAATTAGAGGACGTCTAACTTGTTTTTTGCAGGGTATGTTGTGATGTGATATGGCCAATTACATGATGTGATATATGTGATATATGAGATGATCATGTGATGTATAGATTATCACGACTTGCATGTCGATGAGTACGGAAACCGGCAGGAGCCATAGGGTTGTCTTTAATTATTATATGACCTGCATGTCAATCATTAAGCGCTATGTAATGCTTTACTTTATCGCTAAACGGTAGCAATAGTAGTAGAAGCATGGTGGGCGTGACAACCCCGATGGCGACACGTTGATGGAGATCAAGATGATGGAGATCATGGTGTCATGCCGGTGACGATGGAGATCATGCCGGTGCTTTCATGATGGAGATCAAAAGCACAAGTTCATGGCCATATCATGTCACTTATGATTTGCATGTGATGTTAATCCTATTATGCACCTTGTTTTGCTTAGGACGACGGTAGCATTATAAGGTGATCCCTCACTTAATTTCAAGATAAATTGTGTTCTCCCCGAGTGTGCACCGTTGCGAAAGTTCTTCGTGTCAAGACACCACGTGATGATCAGGTGTGATAGACTCTACGTTCACATACAACGGGTGCAAGCCAGTGTTGCACATGTAGAGCACTCGGGTTAAACTTGACGAGCCTAGCATGTACAAACATGGCCTCGGAACACAAGAGACCTAAAGGTCGAACATGAGTCATATAGTAGATATGATCAACATGATGATGTTCACCATTGTAACCACCTCAACTCACGTGATGATCGGACTTGAGTTGGTGAATTTGGATCATGTATCACTCGGATGACCAGAGGGATGTCAATTTGAGTGGGAGTTCTTAAGTAATATGATTAATTGAACTCATTATCATGAACATAGTCAGTAGTGTCTTTGCAAAATTATGTTGTAGATTACTAGCTCACGTTGTAGCTCCCTTAAATTTTTATATATTCCTAGAGAAATAGAGTTGAAAGTTGATGGTAGCAATATTGCAGACTGGCTCCGTAATCTGAGGATTGTCCTCATTGCTGCACAGAAGGCTTATGTCCTTAATGCACCGCTCGGTGTGCCAACCCCTCTAACGTCGTTTGTAGATGTTGTGAACATCTGACAGGCACGTTCTGATGACTACTTGATAGTTTAGTGCATCATGCATTACGGCTTAGAATTAAGGCTCTGAAACATTTTGAACGTCATGGAACATATGAGATGTTCTAAGAGCTGAAATTAGGATCTCAGGCTTGTGCCCGTGTTGCGAGATATGAGATCTCCAACAAGATTATTTGCCTGCAAAATGAAGGAGAATAGCTCAATCGTTGAGCATGTGCTCAGATTTTTGGGGTGCTACAATCGCTTGAATCGAGTGGGAGTTGATCTTCCGGATAAGATAGTGATATATATAGTTCTCCAAGTCACTGTCACTAAGCTACTAGAACTTGGTGATAAACTATAAAATGCCAGGTCTCCAGCATAGAAACTCGTCACCCTAATAGATAGATGGGAAGGCCTAGTTCTTAATCCCTGTAAAAAACAAGAGGGTGACTCTGAATTAGAATGACACGAGGAAAGGAGTAAAAAGAGCCTTACGTTCCCTTCCACAATAAATTCCTTTATATAACTAAAGCAGTTCTAGACTCAACATCGACCAGTTTGGCTTGGTAATCCTATAGGCAGTCAAGCTCTGATACCAAAGTTGTCGGGACCCCGATCCTAAGCCATAAGAATCTAGTCTGTAACACTTCACATCACTTTGCGGTCTCACGCACGGTTATCTCCATGGCTGCAACCTTACCTGGGTCGGGACCGTTTGTGTCTTTTGACTCACGTATTTGAATGTGTCGCTAGCATTCAAATGCCAAAGAACCCGGGCCGACATGACTAGTCGTAGAACCCAAGTGGCACATCCATACAAGGACAGACATACGTAACCCAGCAATGCAGGTGTCGATCTCTAGCATGTGCAGATGAGTCATAGCAAGCTACAAGGACTCCATTACGTCGTGGTACATAAATGTCATCACTACCCGTAGACGAGTCATAGCAGGCTACAGGGACTCCATTACACTGCGAGACATTTCCCTAAGGGACATACACAGCAGCAAAGAAGGATACATGCCGGTCAATCAATGTGTCCGGAGCAGTAGCAAGCTACCAAGGCTCGATGGAAGCACAAAGAGGCATTTCCCCATAAAGAGTACTACTAAAGGCACACAACTAGGTGTCGGATCCCATACATACCGTTGCACATCACACGTACGCACGACATGCCCGATATGCATAGATGCAACTATGGCATCACAACATAACCATACAACATTACAACATTTATTTAGAAGGCTCGGAAGAGCCAACACAAGAAGATGTTACAAGCAGGGGTCACAAGACCCAACATTCAGAGCATTCAAACAAACAAGCGGAATTTTAAATATGTCTTGGTACAGACATCTACAAAAGTGACTAGAGGAGCCTGAAAATCTACAACGACCCTATCAAAGGAACCAAACCTCTGTCTAGGATTCCCAAGCTAATCCGGTCAACATTGAACTTCACATCGTAAATACCACTATTGAGACTGAGGTCTCCTCTACAAAAACATAAATTAAGCAAACGTGAGTACAAGGGTACTCAGCAAGACTTACATCAGAAGTAACTACATATGCATCAGTATGAATGAAGGGTGTCGTGGTTTTGTCATGGCAGATGTCTGGGTCACGGACTTAGGTTCGGGGCGAGACGCAACTACGTGGCGGCTTGAAGGGGTTGGTCGGAATCGAGAAGACACGGAGTTTTACCCAGGTTCGGCCCCTCAAGTTGAGGTAAAAGCCTACGTCCTGCTTGTCTGGTATTGATGATGATGAAGATCTCTTGGTTACAAGGGTGCTAATCGCTACCTCTAATCACGAGAACCTCTAATCTTTCTATCTTTAATCTTGTGTTGTCTAAACTTGTGGACTTGTGTTCCTTGAGAATCTCCTCCCTCTAGGGGTGCTCTACCCCTCCTTATATAAGTGGATAGGGTAGGCTTACAAATAGAGTCCTACTAGGAGTAGGATTAGGACTCATCTCTCACGAATCCTACCCCGGGTCTTATTTCCTTTAATGGAATCCTTCTCTCTTCGGGCCTTCTCTTGTGGGCCTTCTCTTGTGAGCCACCTGGCGCCGGCTCACCCACCGGGTCTTATCCCGTGAGCCGCCTAGCGCCAGCTCACCCACTGGGTCTTGGGCTTGGTCATCCTGTGACTCGCCTGCCGGGTCTTGGGCTTGGTCATTCTGTGACTCACCTGCCGGGTCTTTAATAGAATGTCATGTCTTCAGCCGGGTCTCCTGTGAGTCGCCAGGGCGGGTCATACCGCGGAGTATATCCCCGATAAAGGGGGTTGTGGACTTTATTGCAGCAAGCTAGCTTTGATTCTTGGCTAATCTGTACTACGACTACAAGTAGTATCTCTGAGATGGGATAGCACACACGAGTCCACATATTCACCAAATCAATACACCACTATGGATCCACTTCCGTCTCCCCACGAGAAGGCCATCCATAGCACTCACGCTTATCATCCATATTTTAGAAGTATCCATTTCACTTATCTATGAACCACATAAGTTCTCCAAGTAGTCCATATCCGAGGACGCGACTATTCGTATAGATTCATAACCCTGCAGGGATGTACTTCTTCGCACATGCTCCCGCCACTTATCGTTATGTGCACATAAAAGGAACCTCGACAACCTTCAAGCGGAAGCCCAGCGAGGGAGTCGGCCACGAGCGTCAATCACACAAGACCCTAGTCCAGGTTTATCACCTATTTGAGACTAAACCCGAATGGAAGTTTGGTCGAAGTTTCCGCTATGGCCTCAAACGATGTGTGCAGGGTTCCCAAGCCCACCGTTCGGGTGCCACTTGGTACACCATGCCACTGTGCCTATACCGCATCACAGTCCACCCATCGGGTAGCGCTATGCACGACCGCCAACACTTTTCCTACAAACACCAGAAACTAGTTGTGACTCCTAGACAGAGGTCTAGGCGATTAATAAGCCAAGAGGGGTCGAGTTACCGGAACCCAATGTGTGGTAGTATCTTGTCTTGGATAACATACACAAAACTTAGTTCTTAAGGACGGTCCCAATGAGACAACCCACCATGTACTCCTACATTGCCTCTCATCGCTACCTTTACCAAATCGTGTTCACACACTTAGCTCTCCCACAGTAGGACATGAACGCTGCCATTCCGATTCATCGCCCAGATGGATCAAACCCGACACGACACGAATCTAAGCATAGCAGGCACAGTAATTAAGCAAGCGTGGATGAGTAAGCACAACAAGGCTCAAGTAGTTGCTACTCATGCTAAGTGGTTTCAACTATTTACTATGGCAAAGACAGGTCATGCAAAGGAATGGGTTCAACTTTCGAGAACATGTAACAGTTGAATCATTGTTGTCCTAATGCGGTAAAAGTGAGTAGGAGCGATAGAGTGGGTTCATATCAGTATCCTCAAGGGGGTTTGCTTTCCTAACAGTCCTAAAGATATTACTTCTCTTCATTAGTGTCAATGTTCACATCGTCAGAATCATCGTCTACCGAGAAGGAACAAGCACCGACAACAGGAAGAAGGAACACATTCAATGTGATGCAACAAACATGATGCATGAAATGGCATGTTAAGTTACTGAATTGACCTAATGCTATAGGTAGTCATATTAAGTGAAGTGGAATTCAAATTTATACTAAATTCCAACTCCAACACTATTTATTAAATTATCCTAATCATGAAATGTCTTACTTGGTGATGTTAACTTGCTCAAACATGCATGACCATGGCATAAACAGATTCATTGGATTTTTCTGATCATGTCTCATATATAAATTATTTTCCTCTGACTTACAGATTAATTTCTATGATTTTTAGAAGTTTTAAACATTTTCTTGAATTTCCTGATTTATTTTATCACCAGAAAATCAATTAATGCATCAGCATGACATCAGGGTGATGTCACAGGTCAACAGGGCCGGCCAGGGTCAAACCTGACTGGCTGGACCCACCTGTCAACGACACATGGGGTTAATTAGGTTTAGCTAAATCCTAATCAAAATTATTAAGGGTTGGGGCCACTAGTCAGAGGGTGATTAGGTTAATTAAGCAATTTAATTATTTTTAATCTAACCCAAAATTAACGCGGGCTAGGCCCCACCTGTCATTGACTCTAGGAGGTCAAACCTCCAGTCAACAGGGTCAAACCTAACGGCGTTAAGCCACCGGCAAGGCGAGATGCAGCGGAGGTGCTCGAAAATCGCCCTCCGATGACCAAAAGAGCGATGGTTTGTCCCTATGCAACGCTAGTCACCGGGTGCATCCAACGAAGCAAGCAGCTCGAGCTGGGGAGGCCTAAAACGATGGCAGTGACAACTTATGCTACGGGGCACGAGAGGCCATCTACTCGGTGCGTTCGACTCCTGGGAGCAATGCGAGAGGCTTCGGCCTGGTGGATGTAGCCACGGACATATCCCCACCGGCAGCGAGAGGCTTCAGCTTCGACGGGGATGATATCTAGGGGGCGCCCGCGACGGCAGGAAGAGAGGAGAGAGGAAGAGCGGCTCACGAGGTTCGTTTGGAGTCGACGACGAGGTCGGGGAAGCTTTGAAGCCCTCGAATTTTGCGACGGTGTTCGGCGGCCGAGCTCGGGGAAGACGGGTTGATGGCGACGATGTGGTGCTCCTCCGTTTGCTTGGCTCGGTGAGGAGGTCCGCATCGATGTCGTAGTTCTTCTGGGCACGCGAAGGGCAAGTGGGCGGCGGCAGCGAGGCAGTGATGGCTTCGGCCATGGCTGCGGCAGCCATCAAAGAGGGGAAAAGGCAGAGGAGGGGGAGGGGATAGAGATGGAGAGGGGGGATGGATTCAGACGGCTCTGGGGGTCACGTGGCACTCATAGGCAACCTCCGGGCAAGCAGTCAGGCTGGAGGTGGCCGGCACACGGCGACCACACGCCTCGCGTCCTCCTGGCACGAGGTGGGAGACGACTAGCAGCGCTAGGTGGGATGGGCTGGCTACAGAGCTAGGCCAACAAGTAAGTCTTTTCCTATTTTTTTCTTTTCTATTTATTTGCTCTGTGTTTAAAATATTTGGGCAAAAACCCTAAAGACAAAAAAAACCTGGAATTTATTTTGGGGTCTAACCATAATATTACTAAGCCCCATAATAAGTTTCAGCACTTTTGGAAAATTAAAATATTTATAGTCATTTAATTATCATTTTCAGATGCATTCATGATTTATTTAAAAATACAAAATAATTATTTAGAAGTTAAGCAACCCCTGGTATGTTGTTTCCAACATTTATCAGAAATGGTGAACATTTTTGAAGGCCATTTGAAATTTGTGTGTATTGCTGGTGTTGCAACAGGAAATCGCGCAAGGTGAAGCACCAAATGGTCATTGTGGACGTGCCTTTACTTGAGATTACTGGTTGACCGACAAGGTCCAACAAGAATCAGGGTTATTCATGCGCCGAAATTGACAGTGTTGGGCTACTTGCCCGCCAACTTATCTGAACTTGTTTTTGGATCCATAACCGTCCAGGTACAACAATAGCCCTCTTCTCATTCTTTAATTAACAATTTTCTCTCTCTATTAAAGAAGTATGTTCGTTTGTCATCCTAAAAGCACAACATGCTTCCTTAGTGGTTTTGATAATTCATGATAACATACATTGTCTCTTGGACTAATACTTTTATGTAGTGCATTTCAGATAATAGTCCATGGAGAGTTGGGTTGGCAAAGAGATTGTGGATAAACCCCAAGATGGAAGGAAATAGGTTGGAAAAGCTTCAAGCAAGAGGACTCTACATTTTATATTTGTGATAAATCATTTTGAGTCGATAGGAAAGCCAATACTATTAAAACGGGGTAAGGTTTCGTTGGTGAACAAAATGCTCATACGTGCACAAGTGATAGTCACCAAAGACACCCACAAACTCTCCCACCCAAGTCTGTCCCAAGTCAAACACTCAATCGGTGCAACCAATATTTCCATTCCGGTGCCACCGATTCCAAAGCCTAGACAGACTCATCCAAACCCTAGCCACTTCGGTGCAACCGATTCCATACCGGTGCCACTGAGTTCAGGATGCCAAATTTCTGTTACGCAAGTTCATAGTTTTGGTCCCTCCGAGATTGTTGAATCGCCGTCATCGAGATTGAGCATTCTAACCGTTGGTCACCTTATCGGTGCAACCGAGATTCCTATGTCGGTCACACCAAGATTCAAAAGTTGTCACCTTTTCGTCACTTCGGTACCACCAAGATTAACACATCGGTGTCGACGAGTCTGACTTATTGTGTGTAACGGTTGGATTTTTGGGGATGCCTATATATACCCCTCCACCACCAACTACTCGAAAGAGAAGCACTCAGAACCATTCCATACCTATCCAATCAGTTTTCTGAGAGAGAACCACCTACCCTTGTGTTGTGATCAAGATATTCTACTCCAACCATATGGATCTTGATTTCTAGCCTCCCCAAGTTGCTTTCCACCAATCCCATCTCTTCTACCAAACCAAATATGTGAGAGGGTGATTGTGTGTTGAGGAGTCTATCATCTTGAAGCATAAGAACAAGGAGTTCATCATCATTACCGAGCCTATTACCTTTTGGAGGGTGGTACCTCCTAGATTGGTTAGGTGTCGCTTGGGAGCCTCCTACTTCGTGTTGTGGAGTGAACCAAGAATTTTGTAAGGGCAAGGAGATCGCCTACTTCATGAAGATCTACCCATAGTGAGGCTAGTCCTTCGTGGACGGAACAAGCTATGGAATAGTCAAGGTTGCTACTTCATGGACCCTTATGGGTGGAGCCCTCCGTGGACTCTCGCGACCGTTACCCTCGTGGGTTGAAGAATCCATAAACGTGGACGTACGATAGCACCACTTGTCGGAACCACGGGAAAAATCCTTGCATATCCAATTGCGTTGGATCTCCATATCTCAACTCTTTACTTCATGTGCAATGTCTTTACTTTCCACTACTGTATTTGTTGGCATGCATGTGTAGGATATATAGACTTCTAGTCTTGCTAAACTGTTAAAATCTGCCAACCAATTAACTTTGGAAAAGGTTAGGTTTTAATTTTCTGCTAGTAGTCTATTCACCCCCCTCTAGACACTCTTCTAGTGATCCCTCAATTGGTATCTGAGCATTGGTCTCCATTGCTTCGGTTTAATCACCAAGGAGGAAGATGGATGTGTCTAGTATAGGGAGTTTGAGTTGTAGAGTGCATATTCTTGATGGAGAGTATTATAGTCAATGGAAAACTTTGATGCTTGAGCTGTTTAATAAATTTCAGTTGAGCAAATATGTTATGCACCCCTATGAGCCTCCTATTGATGAATTGCATCCCACACACAAAGAGGAAATTAACATGCTTGGTAACCTAAGAACTGTCAATCTTATTGTTAGAGGTTTACCAAGATTCATGCTTTCTCGGTTGAAGAACTTTTCTGGTGCCTATACCTTGTGGACTGATTTGGAGAAACGATATCCAAATCTTTCTTTAGGAAATCTTGATGAAATTCTTCATAAAACTGTTGCTTTTCACAAAATGATGCCTAGTGATCCAAACTTTGTTAAATGCCTATTTGAGCTCCGTGATCTTATGCATGCTAAAGGGGATGTTACCACTATCAACAACATTATCTTTTAACCCATTCGCATTCATAAACTTGAACATTGTCATGAGCACAATTCTAACGAATCTCTTGTTCTTGATGACGAGGATTTCCCACTCGATGATGACAATGTGGAACATGACTACCTTGGAGAAGATGAGTTATTCAAAATCGAGCATGAAAAGGTCATGAAGAATCTAAGTCTAATGGCAAACTTCAAGGATTTTATGTTCGGAGGAAAAGAGTGGATTGTCGACAGTGGATGTACAGATCACATGACTGGTAATAAAGACATGTTCCAAGAGATCATGCCTAATCAAGGTCCTCGAAGGTACGTGACCTTTGGAGACAACTCTAAGGGTAAGGTACTTGGCCTTGGTAAGGTGGCCATATCCCATGATAGCTCTATTCAAAATGTTATGCTTGTTAAATCCCTTGGCTACAATCTTCTTTCCGTATCTAGACTTGCCGAATTTGGTTTCAATGTGTTATTCACGAAAGTAGACTGCCAACTATTTCATCAAGATAATCATAAAATGGTCTTCACCGGTTTCCGTAGAGGTGATCTATACATTGTTGATTTCACTAAGAGACCCAAGCCTCGCACTTGTTTAATTGCTAAATCCTCTAAAGGTTGGATATGGCATGGAAGACTTGGACATGTGGGCATGCACAATCTAAATAAGCTAATCAAGGGCGACCACATTCTTGGTGTTAAAGATGTTATCTTTGACAAAGTTAGACTTTGTAGTGCTTGTCAAGCTGGAAAGCAAGTAGGCAGAAGTCATCCCGTTAATAATATCATGACTACTAGGAGACCAGTCGAGTTACTTCACATGGATCTTTTCGGTCCCAATGCTTACAAGAGTCTCGGTGGAAATTCCTATGGTCTAGTTATAGTTGATGATTTTTCTAGATTTACGTGGGTATTTTTTCTTGATGATAAGTCGCGGGTTCAAAAGATCTTCAAGAACTTCATTCGCAAAGCGCAAAATCAATTTGATGTGAAGATCAAGAAAGTTCGAAGCGATAACGGATCGGAGTTCAATAACACCTATGTGGACACCTTTCTTGACGAAGAAGGTGTCTCACATGAGTTCTCGGCTACGTACACGCATCAACAAAATAGAGTTGTTGAGAGGAAGAATCGGACGCTTATTGAGATGGCTAGAACGATGCTTGACGAATAGAAGACGCCAAGACACTTTTGGTCAGAAGCCGCGGAAACAGCATGTCATGCCACAAACCGACTTTACTTGCACAAGCTTCTCGATAAAACGTCATACGAGCTACTCACCGGTAACAAACCCTAAGTTGGATACTTTCGAGTATTCGGCTCCAAGCGCTACATTCTTGATAAGCATTGTCACACTAAATTTGCTCCTAAATCTCATGAAGGATTCCTACTTGGTTATGGATCGAACTCTCACACTTACCATGTCTACAACAACTTCACTCGAAAAGTTGAAGAGACGATAGATGTGAATTTTGATTAATCTAATGGTTCGCAGGTCAAAAAATTGCCAAATGATGTAGGTGATAAGGACCCTTCAGAAGCTATCCTAGATTTACCCATCGGCAAGATTTGTCCCATGGAGGTGAAGGAAAGTACTTCATCAACTCAGTGGAAGCCCCTACCTCACGACAAGGTGAACCACAACATGACATGGAGGCATCCACAAGCGATACATGGCAAGATGATGAAGAGGAGGAAGTACATCATGCAGATCCACCACCTCAAGGGAATACACCTTCAACAACAACGAAGATGAAGGAGATGATGATGAAGAAGAAGCTCCACCATCCAACAATCGGAATATGACCCGAGTTCGAGCACAAGTGACCAAGAACCATCCCCTAAACCAAATCTTTGGTTACATCCAAACCGGGAGAATCACTCGCTCTAAAACTCGTCTAGCTAACTTTTGTGAGCATTATTCTTTCATCTCTAGCATTGAGCCTTTGAATGCCGAACAAGCTCTTGAAGACGTGGATTGGGTGAAGGCTATGCATGAAGAGCTTCAAAACTTCGAAAGGAACAAAGTGTGGACACTCGTGGAGAAACCTGAGGATGAGCACAACATCATCGGAACCAAATGGGTGTTTCAGAACAAGCAAGAAGAGGAAGGTCAAGTCATACGCAACAAGGCACGTCCCGTAGCCCAAGGATACACTCAAGTTGAAGGTGTGGACTACGGTGAGACTTATGCCCCGTTGCTACACTAGAAGCTATTCGGATTCTTCTTGCCTATGCTAATCATCATGATATCACGCTTTATCAAATGGACATTAAAAGTGTCTTTTTAAATGGTGAAATTGAAGGAGAGTTTTATGTTAAGCAACCACCTGGTTTTGTGAATCCTAAGAAACCTAATCATGTTTACAAGCTTCGTAAAGCCCTTCATGGTCTTAAGCAAGCCCCTCGTGCTTGGTACAAACGCTTAACGAAGTTTCTCATTGAAAAATGTTTTGAAATTGGTAAAATTGATGCAACCTTGTTCACTAAGAGAGTTAATGGAGAATTTTTTGTGTGCCAAATCTATTCCACTAACCCTCAATTTAGTGAAAGATTTGGAAGGTTGGTGTCCGAGAAGTATGAGATGCCCATGATGTGTGAGCTGAAATTCTTTCTTGGATTGCAAATCAAGCAATCAAGAGAAGGAACTTTCATCTCTCAAACTAAGTATACCAAGGACTTGATCAAGAAGTTCAACATGTAGGAGTGCAAAGGTATGAAAACTCCCATTCCAACTAGTGGACATGTTGATCTTACCAAGGAGGATGAACCGGTTGATCAAAAGGTTTATCGATCTATGATTTGTTCATTGCTATATCTATGTGCATCTCGTCTCGATATTATGCTTAGTGTTTGCGTGTGTGCTAGATATCAAGCCGCACCTAAGGAGTGTCATCTTTTGGCCATGAAATGTATTGTGAGATACTTGATACAAACACCAAAATTTGGCATCTGGTATCCCAAGGAATCTTCTTTTAACCTTGTTGGCTATTCCGATTCGGACTATGCCGGTGACAAGGCTGATAGAAAACCCACCTCGGGTACTTGTCAATTTTTAGGTAGATCTCTTGTATCTTGGTCCTACAAGAAACAAAACTCGGTATCTCTATCTACTGCCGAAGTTGAGTATATTGCTGCTGGATCTTGTTGTGCGCAGTTACTATGAATGACACAAACGCTTAAGGATTATGGAATCCATGCTAAAAATGTCCCATTTATTTGTGACAATGAAAGTGCTATTAAGATTGGTCATAATCCTGTGCAACATTCTTGAACTAATCATATTCAAGTTCGACATCATTTCATTCACGATCATATTGCCAAAGGAGATATTAATCTTAAGCATGTTCGCACTAACAAGCAATTGACCGATATCTTTACTAAGCCACTTGATGAGAATACTTTTTGTCACTTGAGGAGTGAGTTTAACATCATTGATGCTTCAAACTTGAGCTAGACTCACTCGGATGCTCGCAAGGGCATGAGCCTTCTTGATACTTCCATGTTATTGCTAACGTGTTATCTTGCGCCATGGAATTCTATGCTCCCTTGTTTGCATCTAACCGTTTGAAGGTGCTTGGAATAAATTCATTCCAAGAGATTGCAACCAACTCCAATTATAAGCAATCTTGTCTTGACCAAGTATCCAGAACCCTCTTGATGATGGAAGGAAAAAGACAACAAAAACATATCCTTGACTTATATCTCATTATTGCAAAATTTTGGTTGGTATCATGTCAAATGGATATACTGATTCCAAGTCACGAGATAAAGCAACTCAAGTGATATGAAGACATTAAAATGCTTAATCAAGAAATGGTAACCCCATTTTGAGCTTAACATAGAGTATGACCTATGATCAACTATTCTTACTTGGCTCCTAAGTCAATATACTCTAATATAGGTGACCTAGTCACCGCCCATCACTAGTTAAAGAATCTTGTGTGGTTTTTTCTCTATTTGCATGATCTCTAGTAACCACTCAAATCTTTTCTAGATGATGCCCTTCACTTTTATTTTAGAAATATTTTCTTTTGACTCTGTGAAAACACAAGCTTGGTCTCTTATTCTTTTCTTTCTGTTTTAGCCTCGGAGCCGCCGACTCAGATATCTTGGTTCTATCGAAATTGCAGACAAGCTGCACTACAAAATCTCGGTAACACGGATCTATCTGCCTCGGAGTCACCGATTTGTTTTTCTTATCTTATCTATCCTTCTTCTGTTACTTTGATGATCCCTTTTCAAAAAGAATTAGGGGGAGAATCACATGCAAACACTTAGGTGGAGAAATTCTTTATTCAAGGATCCCTAGCTCAAAGGAGGAGAAGACTAATACTTACCAGGGAGAGAAGTCACATTCAATAATTCCCTCAGTTCTTTTCTATGAACCCTACTCTCAATGACCCTTGTTCTCAAGGATCCCTTCCTTGTCAATGATCCCTCTACCTACTCCTAACTTTGACCTTTTTGGAAATTAATGCCAAAGGGGAGAATAACAAAGCTTCATGCTAAAGGGAGAGTTACATGCTTATGCAAAGGGGGAGATATGATTTAGGGGCAAAGGAGAATATCAAAAGTTTATACTTATATAAACAAGGGGAGAATACCAAAGTAAGGGGAGAAAACTCTAAGCTCAATAATATTCTTGCTTATTTTATTTGATTGTTCACTTTAGACTTTTCTCACCCTACCCAATCCCAATATTTACATGTTGAGATTCAGGGGGAGAGGATGAACTACTACTTTCATATCGAAGGGGAGAAACTTCTAAAGAATTAATGCCAAAGTGGGAGACATATTAATCTTAAGGATTATCATATTTTATATGTTCTCCATATTTTGGTATCTTTTGAGTTCATTTGCTTTTGATTAGTAGAATACTCTTGTGCTTCCTAACATTGTTCTCTCAAGTGTGTTTCTACTACTAGAATGCTCAAGAACTCAAGGTAAGTATATGCATCAAATCTTTGATCAAGATGGTCTCTTGCTTCTTGCACATATTGTTTTCAAGAGTTAAGTCTTGAATAAGGATACTCTCATTCATATATATTTTGATGCACATGGCCAAGATACACATGACTCCTTATGTCCCTTCATCCATATGTGTGTCCAACATGCTCCCTTGGTGGTTTTGATAATTCATGACAACATACATTGTCTCTTGGACTAATACTTTTATCTAGTGCATTTCAGATAATAGTCCATGGAGAGTTGGGTTCGCAAAGAGATTGTGGAGAAACCCCAAGATGCAAGGAAATAGGTCGGAAAATCTTCAAGCAAGAGGAACATTTTATATTTGTGAGAAATCACTTTTAGTCCATAGGAAAGCCAATACTATTAAAAGGGGTAAGGTTTTGTTGGTGAACAAAATGCTTATACGTGCACAAGTGATAATCACCGAAGATACCCACAAACTCTCCCACCAAAGTCTGTCCCAAGTCAAACACTCAATCAATGCAACCAACATTTCCATTCCGGTGCCACCGATTCCAAACCCTAGACAGACTCAACCAAACCCTAGCCACTTCAGTGCAACTGATTCCATACCGGTGCCACCAAGTTCAAGCTACCAACTTTATGTTACGCAAGTTCACAGTTTTGGTCCCTCCGACATTGTTGAATCGGCGTCACCGAGATTGAGCATTCTGACCATTGGTCACCTTATTGGTGCAACCAAGATTCCTATATCGGTCTCACCGAGAATCAAAAGTTGCAACCTTTTGGTCACTTCGGTACCACCGAGATTAACACATCGGTGTCATCGAGTCTGACTTATTATGTGTAATGGTTGGATTTTTGGGGATGCCTATACATACCCCTCCACCACCACCTACTCGAAAGAGAAGCACTCAGAACCATTCCATACCTATCCAATCAGTTTTCTGAGAGAGAACCACCTACCCTTGTGTTGAGATCAAGATATTCCACTCCAACCATATGGATCTTGATTTCTAGCCTCCCCAAGTTGCTTTCCACCAATCCCATCTCTTCTACCAAGCCAAATCTATGAGAGAGTGATTGTGTGTTGAGGAGTCTATCATATTGAAGTACAAGAGCAAGGAGTTCATCGTCATAACCGAGTCTATTGCCTTTTGGAGGGTGGTGCCTCCTAGATTGGTTAGGTGTCATTTGGGAGCCTCCTACTTCGTGTTGTGGAGTGAACCAAGAAGTTTGTAAGGGCAAGGAGATCGCCTACTTCGTGAAGATCTACCCATAGTGAGGCTAGTCCTTTGTCGACGGAAGCCGTTATGGAATAGTCAAGGTTGCTACTTCGTGGACCCTTATGGGTGGAGCCCTCCATGGACTCTCGCGACCGTTACCCTCCGTGGGTTGAAGACTCCATAAACGTGGACGTACGACAGCACCACCTATCAGAACCACGGGAAAAATCCTCGTGTCTCCAATTGCGTTTGATCTCCATATCTCAACTCTTCACTTCATGTGCAATGTCTTTACTTTCCGCTGCTATATTTGTTGACATGCATGTGTAGGGTATATAGACTTGCTAGTCTTGCTAAAACTGTTAAAATCTGCCAACCAATTAACTTGGGAAAAGGTTAGGTTTTAATTTTTTGTCAGTAGTCTATTCAGCCCTCCCCCTCTAGACACTCTTCTAGTGATCCCTCACATCCAGAAGAACATATTGGCAAGCTTGAAACCATATCTACGCGGAGTGAAGGTCTTAGCAGTAGAATCTATCAGCCCCGACCTGGACCAAGTTGTCAGATTGTTGAGATTCTTTCCGTGCCTGGAGAATCTATATGTCGAGGTGATGCTCATTCATGTTAAATTTTAAACACAAGGGAGTTCAAATTTTGAAACCCTGTAAATCGTAAGAGGTCTGTTGTGTGTCCAAGCACTAATACATTCTCTTCTTTCGCAGATACGGTTAGGCCCGGTAGTGGATAATGTGATACAATATAACAATCCCATCGAATACCTTGATCTGCATCTCTCAGAAATTACCTTGAACTGCTACCGAGGGAACTTACCGGAGATTATATTTTCCAGGTTCTTTGTTGTGAGAGAAAGTGTGCTAAAGATAATGAGATTTTCCCTACATTTTTCATGCAAAAAAGAATGGTTTGATGATCAGCTCCGGCGACTAGGACAGAATGGAAAACTCTTTGTAGAAGCATGGTTTTGTTTTGTAACTTCATTTGACAGACTATTTGGAAGTCCTAATGTCAAGCCCATAAATGACATGTCAATGGCGGATCCCTTTGCAGAAATATTGATGTTGCGAGACTAGTAGTAATATCAGTATGAACCTATCATATATGTTCATGTTCAGTTGATCAGCGCATGCATCTAGAGCTACCTGACAAAGTTTCCTGCATAAGCTGAATTTCATTTCTATTACCGGTTTGAACCTTGTAATATTTGAATTTGAGTATTGTAATGTTGGAATTTGAACCTTTGTACTATTTCTATCATTTGTGATACAACCATGCAAATGACATCTTATGAGGTAGACTCTTATTTTGGTAGTACTATTTTTTCCTTAGTATGCAATGGCCAATTAATATCTAGACATCAATATGAAATGACGATTAATATCCGGACCTTAAGAAGCAGAACCACGCCCGAGGGTATCCTCCATGGCTCCAATGGCACTCCTAGTGGCTGCCGACGACGAGTGCGAGTTCACCATGCATGTCATAGTGGACATGCCCTGTCGGTTTGTGGTGCACACCAAACATCCGATCTGAATGGAGAACTCCAGCTTCATGGACCTGTTACTTGACGAGGACAAGTACAAAATGATTTGGTTTGACCTCGCGTCCCACCACGTGCTCTACTCTCACGTCCCTATGCGTGCTCTGTTCTCGCACCCCTCCACGCGCACTCTGCCAGTGGTTGGGGCCAGCCCACGATCATGTTCGGGGCGCCACGCGCGTCGCCCCATGCAGTTACGTGCTCCACGACTGAATCACGTGCTGCAAAAACTGCCATCCGGACGAGCCGGTTTTCCAGGACGTCCAGCCCCCATTTATACCCACGGCCATTAACCATAGTCTCTTCGCGTTTTCGATTGCGCCCCACAACACAATAAGCACACCCTGGACGACGCATACCAAGAGGATGTCAAGCGGCACTCGAATGGAGTTCGGCGTGCATCATGTGGAGACCCACATGAGGAAGACAGACCTCATAGTGGTGTACACCAACGACCCGAGAATGATGTAGGAATTCATAGACACCATGGAGTGGCTGTTTGATGCGGATGACAAGTACAAAGTGGTCGGCTTTGACCTCGAGTACACCGGCAGTCGTGTCGAGCATGAGCAGAAGGTTGCCGTCGCATAGTTATGCATGGGCCATCACGTCCTCCTCTACCACTAGTGCCTGGCGACAGTGCCTTGTGATTGTCTCACAAGGTTTGTTAACAACCCCGACTACAGGTTCTCTACGGTGGACAACGCCAACGATCCAAAGGTGCTTAAGACTTTAGGATTGGCTTGCCAGAAGCTTGTCGACATTTGCGGCCACTACGGGGTCTGGGGAAGCAATAAGAACATGGACTCCCATGTTGACCTGGCCGAGGACATCATCGACCCCTACTACGCTGACATGAAGGGTGAGTGCGACAAGAACAAGCTTGTCTGGCACAGGGCCTAGGTGAAGAAACTGGATGAATATCACCTCTAGACCGCGGCCAAGGAAGTGTACACATGCTACGAGATGTTCAGGAAGATCATTGACATGAGGAAGTGCCTCCTACCTAAAGACAACGAGGGATCGAGCCACAAGCAGAGCGCTGGTGGCAAGTGTCATAAGAAGTAGATGATTTGATGATCGTTTCTCAATTCGCATCCTCCCTCTATGCAAGTTCGTAGTTTTAGAGTGATAAGTTTATTATGCATGTAATAGTTTGTTAAGGTGTGTGCCAATGTTATGTGGTTATTGGATGCTTAATTTAGTTATGCAATCATGTACTTCTAAATAGAGCATAGATGTTTGCGGGGAGATTGAGCAAATCACATTGCATACAAAACAAACAACCAAAGCCATCAGTGATGTTTTCATCAGTCCCTGACAGTTCTCTATCCAGAACCGTTTGCCCACAACACATCTGAGCCTGTGTACATAACACACATCTTGATCTGAGAAACCGTTTGTGTTAATTTTTGCTTATCGCACACAGTTCATCCCAGTGATCTGTATGCTGTCTATCACACACATCTTTATCTATGTAACCGTTTATGTTATTTTACACAAACAGTTTCTCCGAGTGACCTATATGTCGTCTATCGCACATGTGATCATCAGGACAATCGTTTGTGTTCTGCTTGATTAGCGCAAACAGTTTATCTGGGTGAACTATATGTCGTACATCGCACACATTTGTATTTTCATAAGAATTTGTGTTATATTATCCAATAGCAAACAGTTTATCTAGGCCAACTGCTTGCCAAACATCGCACACACAACTATTTTTAGATCTTGTTTGATGGATACGCTTGCGGAAGCTTGTGCGAGAACATGCACGGTTTCGTGCAGGAACGTGTCCAAAAGAAACGCTGGTGTGGTGCTAAAGTGTGCACTAGAATCCTCGGGAAGAAACGTGGTGACAAGACCTGAGAGAGGAAGAAGAGGTGATGCATAGTCAGACGGGTAATAATAATAAAATGTCTGCGATATTAATATGGGAAAACGACACTTCCATACATACCGTCGGTAATGATTCCATCAATTGATAATTGTTTGGCAGCAACCGTCTTCCCACAACACACACAACTTGTATGGATGAATCAATTCGGTTAGTATTGCTCTTCCCACACAATTCTATTGAATGAACCAATTGTTGCGGATCGCACACACCTTCTTATGCTAACCCATTGGTTTTCTGTTGGATGAGTGCTAACAGTTTATCCGAGTGAACTGTGTGTCCTACTTTGCACACGTACTTAGTTTTGTTAAATGTTTCTGTTATCTTATCTAATCACAAATGGCCCATAAGAATAAATTGTCGGTCGTGGATCGCACACACAATGACTTCCTGAATCGTATTTGATTGATACGCCATCGCACACGGTTCGTGTCATTAGCGACGGAGGTTGAACTATAACGTTTGTGTTGCATGCATCACACATAGTTTTGCCGAGGGATCTCTGATTGCAGTGTCGCATTAGTAGCATCCTGCAGTAGTGACAATGACATGAGCAGGGGCACTAGTCCATAGGAGAGTTATCATGAGGGAGAGAGAAGCTCTCCAAGTATTCCCAAGGCTGCCAATAGACACATGAAGAGGAAAATTCTGATGATGAGGAGGACTTTGCAATCGAAGAAGTCGGCTCCAAGAGAAACACATTGAGAAAGGAGTATGCAGGAGCTCAAAAAGAGAGAGTTGTGATCGGGAAGGTTCATGAATTTGTTGCTGCCAAGAGGGTTCTCTCCACTTCTTTGGAGAACCCAGGAGGATCCAAGAACCCCAAGACTATGCCTAAGAAGTCTGGTAAGAAGAAAGAGAGAAAGAGGATTGTGCATGTTGTGGGCATACCTACCTCTATGTATGAGGACCTTGAGGAGGAATAGGAGGAAGAACCTCCTACTAATCCACCTCCTTCCAAGCATAGGAAGTTGATGGTTGATGCTATGTGATAACCCACAAGTATTGGGGATCGCAACAGTTTTCAAGGGTAGAGTATTCAACCCAAATTTATAGATTTGACACAAGTGGAGCCAAAGAATATTTCAAAGTATTAGCAGTCGAGTTGTCAATTCAACCACACCTAGAGATAAATATATGCATCAAAGTGATCAATAGCATAGTAATATGATAGTTTGATAGCAGTGGTAAAAGTAAAAGTAGCGGTAACAGTTGCAATAATAATTTTATAGCAAGTGCAAAAGTAAGAATAGTAGTAGTAACTTAGCAAGAACAATAAGTGGAAAACTAGTAGGCACTACATCGGTGTATTCATTGGATGATATTCATCATATAACAGTCATAACCTAGGGCGACAAGAACTGGCTTTAGTTCGTCTATATAATGTAGGCATGTATTCCGTAAATAGTCATACGTGCTTATGGAAAAGAACTTGCATGACATCTTTTGTCCTACCCTCCCGTGGTAGGAAACTAAGGGATATTAATGCCTCCTTTTAATAGAGAACCAAAACAAAGCATTAACACATAGTGAATACATGAACTCCTCAAACTACGGTCATCACCGGAAAGTATCCTAATTTTTGTCACCCCGGGGTTTACGGATCATAACAAGTAATAGGTGCATATGACTAGGCAAGATTGGATCAAGAACATAGATATAATGGTGATAACATAAATGGTTCAGATATGAAATCATGGCACTCGGGTCCTAGTGACAAGCATTAAGCATGTCAAAGTCATAGCATCATCAATCTTAGAACATAGTGGATACTAGGGACCAAGCCCTAAAAAAACTAACTCGATTACATGATGAATCTCATCAACCTCCTCACCAACCAGCAAACCAACAAAGGAATTCCTCACTCCTAGTGGGGAGCATCATGGAATTGGTGATGAAGGAGGGTTGATGATGACGAAGACCGACGATTCCCCTCTTCGGAGCCCCAAACAGACTCCAAATCTGGCCTCCCGATGAAGAACAGGAGGTGGCGGCGGCTCCGTCTCATGAAATATGATAAAACATCCTCCCTATTTGTTCTCCGAAAATAGGATTTTATAGCACTGGAATTAGGGTCAGGGGGCCATGAGGTGAGCAAGACCCACCAGGGCACGCTTGGCGGGGTTGGCGTGCCCTGGTGTATCGTGCCCAACCAGGGCACCCCCTCTAGTGGTTCTTGGCTCCATTATTTTTTATTTATTCTGAATTAAATCTCCAAAAAGTTTTGTTCCATTCTGAGAACTTTTATTTCTGCACAAAAACAACACCATGGTAGTTCTACGGAAAACTACGTCTGTCCGGGTTAGTTTCATTCAAATCATGCAAAATAGTCCAAAACAAGAGCAAAAGGGCTAGGAAAAGTAGATACGATGGAGATGTATCAACTCCCCAAGCCTAAACCCTTGCTTGTCCTCAAGCAATTCAGTTCAAAAACTGAAAGTGATAAAGAAAAAAATTTACAAACTCTTTTGTTCTTGTTTACATACATATGCTTAAGTAGCACCCAGGTTTTTAGCAAAGATTATGACCAACCATGTCAACAATAACTCTTAAAGATTATATTAACTCATATCAATGACATAAACAACTAGCGAACAATAATAAAATATCTCAAATGCGAACACTTTGTCAAAACAATCATTATATAATATGAAAATAGTGGTATCTCGCTAGCCCTTTCTGAGACCACAAACATAAATGTAGAGAACCTCCAAAGTTCAAGTAGCGACTAAACATTGTAATTCATGGTAGAAAATATCTAATCATGATGCATCCAACATTCACTATACACAATGCACGAGGATGATAATAGTGCTCTCGGATCTGGCGCTTATTTGAGAAGGTGATCACTCAACATAAAAGTAAATAGATAATCCCTTCGTAGAGGGATGCGGGGATTTGCAGAGGTGTCAGAGCTCAAAGCGTAAATAAGAGATAAGTATAATTTTGGGAGGAACACCATTCCTGTCAACATTACTACCAAGAGCTATCAATATCTTCCATGTTAAACAAATTAGCGACGGTTCCCAAGCGATAAAAGTAAAGGTTTACTGCCCCTCCACCAACAAACACACTCCACGGCTAGCCAAATCCACGGGTACCGTCCATAACAACAACATTCGCAAGGGAGTTTTGTTTAATTATTTGCATTTCTTTTGATTTTGGGACTCGGAATCCCTATTATCGCCCCTCTCGTGTAAGGACGAGTGAATAAATACTCATCATGATAATAACCCGCTTAACATGGAAGATACTGACCACCCCATGTCGCACCATGAGCGGTCTAGGTACACAAAATAGGTGTTCATTTGAAATTTTAGAGGTGGCACATGCAAATTTACTTGGAACGACGGGGTAATACCGCATATGGGTAGATATAGTGGACTCATCTGGATTAAATTTGGTTAAAGGATTTTGATGCACAAGCAGTATCCCCGCTTAGTACAGGCGAATGCTAGCAAATACGTTCAGAAGCGGACAACTAGAGAGCAAACACGGTCATAAACATGCATTATGAATAATAAACATTGAATGCTATCATGAGTATGATATGGACACCATGAACATAAATATCGTGAAGGCTATGTTGGCTTTGATTCAAGTACATGCGTGGACATGTGCCAAGTCAAGCTACTCGAAACATTCAGAGGAGGATACCATATCATCATACTACATCACAACCATTTTAATGCATGTTGACATCCAAGATAAATCATTATCCACTCCTAGCTAATTAAGCATGCCATGAGCAACTATAATCTCTAATTATCATTGCAAACATGTTCAGTCATAATATGCTGAATCATGGATACTAGATTAAACATCTTTACAAAAACAAAAACAAGTTGATTTCATACCCGCTACTCTCTGCCAAAGTCAATTCATCAAATATCGTCATTATTGCCTTTCACTTGCACAACTGAATGATAAGAAAATAATAATAGTGCAAGAGTGTTGTGGGCAAAGTTGGAATCTACAAACATTTTATTCAAGAGGAGAAGACAAAGTAATATAGGCTCTTTGTTAGATCCATTGTTGAGGAAATCGTTAACTGGTAACTGCTCGGTCTGTTGGCGAGTAGGGGATTAATAGGCTAATCGGCAATTTAATCAATTAATCGCATGATTTATCAGTTAATTGGATACTCGGTGACCCTACGAGTAGGGATTAATCGACAATTTAACTGGTTAATCGGATGAATTCTTGAACAGGGGTTAGATCAACAGTAATGCATATAAGAGCCACTCAACATTTTCATCATGGTCTTTGTCCTTGGTATGACTCAATAAAAAGGAAGAGAATTGCAAAGAAACACACTGAAATGTTTTTGGTGTTTTTAGTTTTTCGTTAACAAAGCAAATAAAAGAAGGAAAAACAAAAACGATAAAAACTATTTACACGGGAGAACTCCCAACAAGCAAAAGAAGAAACGAGAAATCTTGTTGGGCTTTCTTTTAATACTACAACTAATTAAACTAAAAAGAAAAATCGAAAAGAAGCAAGAAATATTTTTGGATTTTCACAAAGTTTTTCAAACACACGAAAATAAAGCAAGAAAGTAAATCTAGCATGGATAATACCATGAAAAAATGTGGACACCGACAACTGGAATGAAATGTGTGAACATGAATATAATGTCAGTGGAAATACGTCCTCCCCTAAGCTTAGGCTTTTGGCCTAGCTTGGTAATCACCATCCGTAGTAGCCATCCTGTCCTAAGTTGAAGTGAAGTGGTGATGGCACCTGAGCGTCCCACTCCTGGAGCTCCTCCTCTGCTGATGCCTGGTTATTCCGGTAGGCAATAATGTCATCTGGCATGATCATGTATCCGTTCCTGTCAATAGAATCAAACAAAGCAGGTGCAGGCAACAGAATAACATTAGGGGTTTTGACGCTGAATCCTAAGTTGTAGCGGATGTTATGAAAAGAATCAGTTGCATCAATAAATTGGTAATCCTGCAATGACTTATGATCTAGATAAACCTTGGACAAAGGATAGTCATGGGGCGTATCTGAACATTAAAACGACTCGCTAAACGAGAAGCATAAATACCACCGTGTATCTTGCCATTACTCCTATCAAGGTGTAGGCGATGTGCAATAATAGCCCCTAGTCTAAAGGTATGATCATTATGTACTGCACGGCGTAAAATAGCGAGGTCAAGGGCACTAAGTGCACCAACCTTCTCCCTAGTAGTTAAATACTTCGCGATGAATAAAGCAAAGTAGAGCACGGAAGGAAACTGCAGACTAGTAGGAGTGGCGTTTGACACACCTCTTTCATCACCCACTGTGAAAGTGAGGAGAAAGTCCTCAAATTCTGCTAGTCTAGGGTCTCTTCATTCCCCCTCAGAGGGAATCAAACATATGTCGCAAAAGTCAGTATGCAATATCTGATAATTTTCAGCATATAGATTCAACTGCACCTTAGGAGGATTATTCTTACTCAAAAAATGAAAACTTTGCACAAAGTAATTTGTAAGGATGTGGTGCTGGTCACACTTATCTGCGAGGAAGTTGGTCAGCCCAACATTTTCAATGAATTAGGAAAACTCCTGATGGAACCCGGCCTCCTCCATAAAGGGGTTGTGTGGCCATTCGCACGGCCGCACTTCCGTCTTCCTTGGAGTGTTGAGGTCATTGTCTGACTATTCCCCAATGACTCCTTTAGCATTCCTCTTTGAGGAGTGCTTCCTAAAGAAATTCATCTTATTTCTACAAATAAATTTCTAAAATTTTTATTCCACATAAATTTTGTCGATGAAACTTAATAAGAATGGTCGCAGCTACTCATAAGGATGCCTAGAGACTATATCAAGCATTCAAACTACTTACAAATCTAAGAATTCAACATGCAAGCTCATCTACAGCAGCACCAAGAGTAGCTAATTATTCTGAAAATAAACCACTAAATCAAAAACTAATTGGAGCAATGGGAGAGTCACAGACCAAGAAGCAATCCCCAAAACAGTTTCGAAAATGGAGCTTCGAGCAAAGAGATCGAAATCCATAGGTTTGTGAGCAAGAACATGAGAGAGAGAGATATGGTGATTTTTTTTCCTGGAGGTAGGGGATGACATGGGCTAAAGAAGTAAGTGAGGGGGCCCACGTGGGAGCCATAACCCACCAGGGAGCACTTGGAGTTGTTGGCGCCCCTGGTGTCATGTGGGCACCAGGCGCAACCCCTCTAGCGTTAGTTGCACCAGAAATTTAGAAATTTTCTGAAAAGAATTGAGTTAATTTTTTAGGAAATTTTGAGAACTTTTATTTTTGGGTTCATTTTTTATTGCATGGAGAAATCAGAAAACAAGATAAACATGGCATTTTATTTTATTTAACAAAGAAAAACAGAAAACAAGAAGTGGATACAAAGAGTTGTGTCTACTAAATTCATCAACTTCATACCTCTCAGAAATGATCCATTAATAAGGTTGATCAAGTCTTATTGATAACCACCTTTGATTAGCACGAAACCGAAGAACTTTCGTAAAACACCAAGTTACCTCAATGGGGATATGCATATCCCCAACTATAATTATATCAAATTTATTTTTGGCAGTAGGTAGAGGTAGATGAAAGCTTCCAATAGTGAGTGTCGGAGAATTTTCAATAACATTTACACCATTCACTTGGAATTGTTTCTTTAGAAAGTGCACCGTATGCTCATTTCCATTGATATGAAAAGTGACCTTGATTTTATTGCAATCAATAACAACCCCTGCAGTATTCAAAAAGGGTCTACCAAGGATAATCGACATGTTGTCGTCCTCGGGCATCTCAATAATAAAAAAGTCAGTTAAGATAGTAACATTTGCAACAACAACGAGCACATCCTCACAAATACCGATAGGTATGGCAGTTGAGTTGTCAGCCATCTGCGACGATATCTCAGTAGGTGTGAGTTTATTCAAATCAAGTCTTTTATATAAAGAGAAAGGCATAACACTAACACCAGCTCACAAATCACACAAAGCATTTTTGACATAATTTCTTTTAATGGAGCAAGGTATAGGTTGTATTCTAGGATCTTCAAGTTTCTTAGGCACTCCATCCTTAAAAGAATAACTAGCAAGGATGGCGGAGATTTGAACTTCTGGTATCTTTCTTTTATTAGTGATGATGTCTTTCATGTATTTAGCATAAGGAGGCATCTTTAAGATATTAGTTAAGCGGGTACGCAAAAAGACTTGCCTAATCATTTCAGCAAAGCGTTCAAATTCCTCGTCATCTTTTTTCTTAGATGGTTTAGGTGGAAAAGGAATGGGTTTCTGAACCCATGGCTCTCTTTCTTTACCATGTTTTCTAGCCACAAAGTCTTTTTATCATATCATTTATTTTTAGGTTGTGGCTTATGAAGATCAACAACAGGTTCTGTTTCTACATCTTTATCTGGTTCTTTATCATTACGTGGTTGGGTATCCTAATGAGCATCACTATCATTATCATTATCAGTAGGTGGATGTTCATTACCAGATTGAGTTTTAGTATCTGAAATATAGACATCATTATTATCACGAGGAGGTTTTTCTATCTCGGGTTCACTAGAGGCATGAAAAGTCCTATCATTTTTTTCTCTTTCTTCTTAGAAGGACTAGGTGCATCAGCATTAATTCCTTGAGAGTCTGGTTCAATTCTTTTAGGATGACCTTCAGGATAAAGTGGTTCTTGGGTCATTCTACCTCCTCTAGTCACTACTCTAATAGCATGATCATTCATATTATTATTCATTTCATTAAGCAATTCTCTTTGAGATTTAGCAACTTTTTCTAACTAAGTTTGAAACATAGAGGCATGTTTTCCTACACGTCTAACATCATTACTGATTCTAAATAACAAGTCACTCAAGCAAGTAATCATATCAGAATTATATTTCAATTGTTTCAGAACATTTGCATTGAAGTGATCTTGTTTCCTTACGTAGTTATCAAACTCATATAAGCATTGGCTAGGATGTTTATTGTAAGGAATGTCACCTTCATCAAACTTTAATAAATAATTTACCTCTACCACCTCTGGAGATGGTGGTGTGTCAAGGCCATGTATTTCTTTAATAGGTGGTAAATTCCTAACATCCTGAGCTTTAATACATTTTCCTTCATACATTTCTTTGCCTCTTGCATATCTTCAGGACTGAGAAATAAGATACCCTTCTTCTTCAGAGTGGGTTCAAGTGGTGGTTCAGGGGGAGTCCAATCATCATAATTCTTCAATATATTTTTCAATAGTTCCTTAGCTTGTTCAACAGTTCATTCTGTGAAAACACAACCAACACAAGTATCTAGGAAGTCCCTAGAAGCATTAGTTAGTCCATTATAGAAGATATCAAGTATTTATTTGTTCTTAAGAGGATGATCAGGCAAAGCATTAAGCAGGAGAAGACCCCCCCCCCAGCTTGTGGGAGACTCTCTTCTTCAATTTGCACAAAAGTCAATATTTCCTGTAAAGCATCTTGTTTCTTATGAGCAGGAAATATTTTTAAGAGAAGTAATATCATATCCTAGGGACTACGCACACAACCAGGAGTAAGAGTATTATGCCATATCTTAGCATCACCCTTTAATGAGAACAGAAATAATTTGAGAATATAGTAGTAGCGAACCTTCTCATCATGACCAAAAAGGATAGCTATATCATTCAACTTAGTAAGATATGCCACTACAGTTTTAGTTTCATAGCCATGAAAAGGATCAGATTCAACCAAAGTAATTAACTCTGGGTCGACAGAGAATTCATAATCATTATCGGTAACAAACATAGGTGAAGTAGCAAATTTAGGATCACATTTCATTCTAGAATTCAAAGTCTTTCCTTGCATAGTAATTTATTAAGATCATTTCTATCCTTACAAGCAAGAATGTCTCTAGCTACTTCTCCATCCATAACATAACCCTCAGGTATCTTAGGCATTTCAAATCTAGGAGATCTAGGTCTAATAGGTGTTTGATAGTTATCAGTTTCAAAGACTTCATCAGTTTCAGTAGTTTCATGAGTTCCAATAATTTCATTCTCCTTAGCTCTAGAAATTTGTTCATCTAGATATTCACCTAGTGGCATGGTACCATCAAGAAAGGTACTAGCATCATCATAATAATTATTCATAGCAGAAGTGGCATCATCAATATCAGGATTAATAACATGTGGTGGTGTTGCAAGTTTACTCATAACAGAAGGTGAATCAAGTGCGGAGTGTGATGGAAAATTTGTACCTCCCCTCGTCCAAGAGGGAACGATCTTGGTTCTTGTATCCTTTAGATTCTTCATAGTGATAAATTGATATGAATCCCAAGTGACTCAAAAAATATAGCTATGCTCCCCGGCAAAGGCGCCATAAAAAGGTCTTGATAACCCACAAGTATAGGGGATCGCAATAGTTTTCGAGGGTAGAGTATTCGACCCAAATTTATAGATTCGACATAAGGGGAGCCAACGAATATTTGAGAGTATTAGTAGTTGAGTTTTAAATTCAGCCACACCTGCACATAAATATCTGCAACAAAGTGACCAGTAGCACAGTAATATGATAGTTTGATAGCAGTGGTAACAGTAACAGTTGCGGTAACAGTAGCAGTAATAGTTTTATATCAAGTGCAACAGTAACATCAGCAGTAGTAACTTAGCAAGAACAATAAGTGGAAAATTCATAGGCACTAGATCGGTGTATTTGTTGGATGATATTCATCATATAACAGTCATAACCTACGGCGACACAAAACTAGCTCCCGCTCGTCAATATAATGTATGCATGTATTACGCGAATAATCATAAGTGCTTATGGAAAAGAACTTGCATGACATCTTTTGTCCTACCCTCCTATGGCAGTGGAGTCCATAAGGAAACTAAGGGATATTAAGGTCTCCTTTTAATAGAGAACCGGAACAAAGCATTACCACATACTGAATACATGAACTCCTCAAACTACAGTCATCACCGGAAAGTATCCCAATTTCTATCACCCCGGGGTTTACGGATCATAAAACATAATAGGTGCATATGACTACGCAAGATCGGATCAAGAACATAGATATAATGATGATAACATAAACAGTTCTGATCTGAAATCACTGCACTTGGGCCCTAATGACAAGCATTAAGCATGACAAAGTCATAGCAACATCAATCTTAGAACATAGTGTATACTAGGGATCAAGCCCTAAGAAAACTAACTCGATTACATGATGAATCTCATCCAACTCCTCACCGACCAGCAAGCCTACAAAGGAATTACTCACTCTCGGTAGGGAGCATCATAGAATTGGTTATGAAGGAGGGTTGATGACGATGAAGACCGAAGATTCCCGTCTCCGGAGCCCTAAACGGACTCCGGATCTAGCCTCCCAATGAAGAACAGGAGGTGGCAGTGGCTCCGTCTTGTAAAACACGGTAAAACTTCCTCCCTAGTTTTTTCTTCGAAAATAGGATTTTATAGCGCTGGAATTAGGGCTAGGGCCCCCACAAGGTGAGCACAATCCACCAGGGCCGCCTCGATGGGCTGGCACGCCCTGATGTATCGTGCCCAACCTAGGCACCTCCTCCGATGGTTCTTGGCTCCATTATTTATTATTTATTCTGAAATAAATCTCCAAAAAGTTTTGTTCCATTTTGATAACTTTTATTTCTGCACAAAACAACACCATGGTAGTTCCGCTGAAAACAACATCTGTCCGGGTAAGTTTCATTCAAATCATGCAAATTAGAGTCCAAAAAAAGAGCAAAAGGGTTAGGAAAAGTAGATACGATGGAGACGTATCACTATGCCAAGCAAGCCTCCCATCAAGACTTAGCCAATTGCTTCCCTGAAGCCTAGGAGGACAACAATAGATTGGTCTGTAGCTAAGAAGAACAAAGCCTCAATGCGTGAGAGAGGAACAATCACCTCCTGATGCTGATGATGATATTATTGTGTTGAGGAATCCCAGACCCTACCTTCTAGAGTATGATGATACACATCCTATTGCAGAGAACATGAGGAGAGGAAGCATCGAGGACTGAGAAAGTGGAGAGGAGTGGATCCCTACTCTATTAGGAAGAAGACTATCGTGGATTATCGTTTCCAAACTAAGGAACAACAAGATTTCTATGAGACAGTGCTCCCGGACAAGAACCCATCAGTGAGTGATATGAGGTATGTTGACTAGGAGTACATCAAGGGGAATGAAGATTACTTACCCCATGTACATGAGAGCTTCAGGCTAATGGGTATTAACAAGTTTGTTGGGACTAGGATGACTTCCCGGAACGATGAGCTTATCATGCAATTCTACTCCACCGCATACTTCTACCCGAATGGAAGGATTGTATGGATGACTGAGGGAACCGGATACAAGTCCATAATAGATGAGTGGGCAGCACTCATAGGTGCCCCAAAGGTGGAGGATGGAGATTTGGATGTCTACTCAGAGTCTAATATGAACCACAAATCCATGGCTAACGTGTACACTGCTATTCCCAAGGAGTACTTGAAGACACACAAGCTTGGTTTTGTGTACTTTCTGCGTGCTGGCCTACCTACCTCCAACGCCATTCCGATGCACACTTTGATGCCCAAGTCAGGAGATGACAAGATGATCCGAGGATACTCCATTAATATGTTATGCCATGTTGATAGACACACCAGGATTTAAGTGATGGATCTCATTGTCGAGACCATTAAGAGGATAGTTGCTGATCAGAAGAAGTCATGTGGATATATATATATATATTCAGATGCTCATCAACTCCAAGATTGGGAGTAAGGTATATCTGCTTGACCGTCACCACCTGCCACTCCAGCCAGATTTTGAGGACAACATCGTAGTGATAGACCCTTCTCATCCTACGTCATCGACAACCCAGGCAGATAACAAGACTGAGGCCCAGACAGAGGGAGCTAGAGTTGCTAGTTCTCCCGTATTTAAGACAAATAGTGATCAGATGGCCTATCTTATCATTGCCACTTAGAACATGGAGAAGAATGTTTCCAACATTCTCAAGAACCAGCAGACCCTAGAGCGAATAGTGGAGACAAAGTTTCATTCCCTTGAGAACAAGGTGACTGAGCTTGCTACTATTGTTGACACACTCAAGAAGTAAATAGATGCAGTTAGTCTATCCAGCTTAGATGATAATGACCCCATACTTCTAATGACTACTCATTTCAAGACTAAGGCCAGGTCTTCTGCGATGCCAGCCCCAGAGACGAAACCTTCAATGTGTGCATGTGCTGAGAATTCTTTAGTTCCTCCTTCAGGACCTACAGTTTCTACTCCACCAGCCCAGAAGACATCCCCAGAAGCATTTGTTGACGCTCTTTTTTGACTCCTTCGATGACCAACAAAGCGGCCACTTCATCGCCATGTGGAGGAGATCAAGCCCAGAGCAATGTTTAGCTCTATACTATTCGAGCTTTTTGGTAACTTGTTGCCAAAACGGGAGAGTATGTATAGATCATAGGGCTTCGAGAGAGAGAGAGAGAGTTGCATTTTGAGTTGCTTCTATTTCTCTTTGATACTTTTGACTTACTCTTTTGCTTGTTTCATGACTTAAACTATGTTGTGTTCGAGGATACGCTTAATGGTTGATGCTACTACTTCTTGTATATATATACCATGATCATTCACTTGTATGCTTGGTAATGTGTGCATTGCATTTTACTCAAAACATTTATGTGCTCCCCCAAGATGTTTGTGACATGGAAGAGTGACCCATGATCCTAACCGATTGTGCATTTGCATTCAAACAAAAATGCAAAATAATGCACAAATTTAGGGGGAGCTCTTTCTTATCACATACTTCTCAAAGCGATGATACTATGCATTTATTATATCTTTTGTCAAAGTCTTGATCTATATGTTTTCATCAATTACCAAAAGGGGTGAGATTGAAAGCACAACTTCTCCCTAGGTGGTTTTGGTAATTAACAACAATATATAGTTCATTGAACTAATGAGCCTATCAAGTATATTTCAGGAAAGTTCAATGAATGGATTGCCTCAAAACAATGAGATGGATCCCCTAGATGCAACGAAGACCTAGTGGCAAGAGCTTCAAGACTCTACATTTTTTTTGTATGAGAAATAACAATTGACCATAGGAAATCCAATACTATTAAAAGGGTGTGAGGCATTGATAATGATCTGGTTGCTTAATGTGCTTAGAGATTTTCCACAAAAATCCTAAACCAAACTCTCAAAAAAGATTCTGTCTAAAAGCCTAACTACTAAATTATGTGCCACCAACAATTCAGAATCGGCCAAACCGAGTTTACCCAAGACAGAACCCAAGCCAAAACCCTAGCACGTTGGTACCATCAAGATTGGTTTCGGTACAACCAAAATGCAGTGTTAACTCTCTAGAAACGGGATATTTTACTTCGAAACCTCCAATTGCTATACCTTGGAGCCATCGAGATGCGGATCTTCACTACTAGGGAAAACCCTAGTAGTAGCGCTCGAAATATGCATAGTAGTAGCGTTGGGTCCAGCGCTACTGCTATCGCGCTACAGCTAAGTTTTAGCAGTAGCGCTGGCCAGGCGAGCGCTACTGCTAACTATCTGTAGCGCTTGGACGAACGAAGCGCTGCTGCTAATCCAGCACTGCTATTAGATGATTTCCAGCGCTACTGCTAGTATTCCTGCTTTCGCAGATTTACACGCTCTACGTATTTGTGATGTATTTATACAGGATCTATACAGTAGTTTCATCAGATCATCATGATACATCATTGTCATATAAGAACTCCTCATCATCATCATTTTCGTCAATGAGACATCATATAACAAGTTGGTCACTAATCATAATTACAACTCCTCCTCCTCATCATCAACTCTAACACATTGTAGCACATAATAACACATTGTACCTAGGACCTAGGACCTAGTCCTCTCTCATAGGACCTACTCTACCCTCTCTTAGGTACAATATCATAAAACAACATAGGCCCTGACTCTCCATTATGGAGAACGGAGATCATCCTGTCTCCCATTCTTGGCCTACGCACAATGTTGCTTCCAAGTAGCTCTCTACGATTGACCATACATTTTTTTCCAATCTTTGATTGTCATGTCTTCATCGGTTTTAGAAATCCGGTATGGACAGGAGTGATGCGTAGGCTGACTTGGCCGTGGTGGCCCTAAGCTCATAAAAACAACGCGTCCTCTCAGAAACATCAGATGAGGCACACAATCCTTCGGGATTTTCTGTTGAAAAACATAGTAATAACTTTGTAGTTAGCAATGTAGTTTAGTTTTAGAAGAATTTATGCAAAAGATGCACGGATGTCGTAATAGTAGAAAATCGTACCATGCAATCTCCACGGATGTTACCGTAGTTCACCACGTGCACTAGTGGCATGTATTGACCATAATATGGGGGAGTTTGTTAATAGCTATTGTAATTCTCAAGATGACTAAGAAATGTGGTAAGATGATCTTTCTCCTTATAAGTTAATTCTGCTTCATCAGTGTAGTAGTAGGTTCTGTCTACCACCTTCTGTACATTTTTTGAAGAATGAAAATAAGCTGGCAATGCAAATAAGTTGTCAACTATTTTTAAATAAAATATATAAATTACTTAATAAATATGGTTGAGAAACTCACATAATGGTAGAACTGGAGACGTCTGCACATCGACCCAAATGTCGATATTACCGTCAATTTAATCTTCCGGACGAATATCAAAGGTGATAAGCATATTAGGCTCAAATGCATAAGCCTTGCATAGTGCTCTCCATGTTTTGCATTCAAAATAGCAGTAGGTGTCTGCATGGTACAATTTTACCGCAAAAGTAAAACCATGCTCGGTCCTCAAGTGAACTATCTTTACCTCCATATCTTTTTTAGTATTGAAACCAATCTTATCCAAGACATCAATTCTTGCATGGCAGGGGATACGCTAGTAGAATAGTAAAAAATTAAAATTAGAACTTGAAGCAAAAGAAGCAGAAGTCATGCTTAATTACGAAAAAACACTTGTCGTTGTGACTTACTATATCCACTTCGAAGTTCTCATCCAGCATGATGTTGAAGCGCCTACCATCAACTAGGAAAGGCTTGTCGCACAGGCCGCGCTCGTCTTCGCAGTATTCACACATAGCGAATTCCCTTTCATCATCAGACATTTCCCATGTTCATAGTTGAAACATTTGGAATTGATTGAAGGAAACTATGAGAAAACTAATCAACACACAGATCACTATTACTCAATATGCAACGGGTAGACTTTAGGTCTATCGAGTCTTTCCTTCCTAAACTCTCATCTCACGTATATGGTGGGCACTCCCTCTGATATTGCGACCGTCGGTGATGGTGGCTCCTTCATTCGTCTCCGAGTGCATTACACCAAAATGTCTAGCACACGGGAACGAAGGAGAAGCGACCCCCATGACAATAGTCAGGATTCTTCCTCTCTCATATTTTGACCATTAGTGATGGTCGCTACTCCTCCTTTCCATAGTGCATTACAAATATCTAGCACAAGGAAAAGAAGGAAAAGCAACCCTCATGACAACAGTCGGGATTCTTCCTCTCTCTCATATATATATATATATATATATATATATATATATATATATATATATATATATGGTGGACACTCTCCCTCGTTGAAAGACACACAAGGAGCCGAAACAGACCTAAATTCAACTCGTTCCATATATCGAGCAATGACAAGCACTCGATATGTCTTGCATTGTAGCACAAATCATGCTAAAATTCATGAAAAAAATTCGGCATGACCTTAACAAAAACAGGACATATCGAGCGCCTGAAATTCACCGGAATGGAAATGAATCAACATTTCGGCGAAACATAGGCCACTCGAATCATTTGCATATAACAGTAAGAAAAATATAGAACTTGAAGAAAATGCAATAAGTTTTTTCTGCACAATATTTGAAACTAAATTCAGCCTAGCTAAATTTCTGTCCTCATTTGAAACCTAGCTAAATTTCTGTCCTAATAGGGCACTTGGGCAAAATTATATAGGGCACTTGGGCACAATTATCAAACAATTCAAAGTACTTGGGCACTTGGGCACATTCATATTTTGCATCAATTCACAACCTAACCCTAGAATCAATTCATAATTTCATTTTCCTTTCCCATTTTTATTTTCATTTCCAATTCACATTTTCATTTTCAATTCACATTTTCATTTCAAAAAAAATCCTAGATCTAACACTAACATCTAGCCATCCATCCTAGTTCTAACCCTAGCTAGTTACTAAAACTAAATTCAATGCAATAGGGGAGGGAGGGATGGAGGGAGAGGGTCAGAGGAAGAGGGTGGGAGGGAGGAAGGGAGGCATGGATGGAGGGAGGAGGGAGGGAGGGAGGCATGGATGGAGGGAGGAGGGAGGGAGGGAAGTAGCCGGAGGAGGAGAAGGGGCGGTGGCCGGAGAAGGAGAAGCGACGGTGGCCGAAGGAAGGAGGGTGAGGGTCGGGGGAGGAGGAGCGGTGGTGGCCGCAAGAGGAGAAGGGGCGGTGGACGGAGGAGGTGAAGGGGCGGTGGTCGAAGGAGGAGAAGGGGCGGTGGCCGAAGGAAGGAGGGTGAGGGCCGGGGGAGAAGGGCGAGATGAGGGTGGGGGCGAGGAGGAGGCCTACCACAATGGAGGAGACGGAAGCGCGGCAACGGGGGCGACGACATGGCGAGCGAGAGAGAGAGAGAGTGTGTGTGCACAGGGGAGAGTGAGCAATGCGGGCGAGGCGAAGAGGATAGGGTACATTAGATGTAGCGCTTTTAGTAAAAGCGTGCTACCGATACGATTTTGTCAGTAGCGCTTTTTTCCCGGGAGTGCTGCTACTACAAATAGTGGTGGTGGGCTCGTCGGGTCCCGCTTAGCAGTAGCGCTCATTATGTTTCTAGCACTACTGCTAAGCATTTACGTGTAGCGCTTTCACAAGACAGCGCTACTGCTTATTACCATCAGCGGTTGTTATTTTCCAGTGCTACTAATAGTGTCCTACCTATAAGGTTTTTCCTAGTAGTGCTTCCCTAGGTCAAAAAAATCGGTCTCACCGAGATGTTATCTATTAGTCTCACCAAAAAGCTAAAGTTGGAACATTTTGCACTAGTGGATTTTTGGAAATAATGTTGGGAAATAATGTTGTCATGGTTGGATTTTTGAAGATGACTACATATACCCTTCCACCCCCTCTCAGTCGTAGAGAGAGCACTCTGAACAAACCAACACTTTTACCATTCATTTTCTGATACAGAACGACCAACTAATGTAGCCTCCCCAAGTTGCTTTCAACCCAATCATCATCTTCTACCAAGCCAAATTCTGTGAGAGAGTGATTGAGTGTTGAGGAGACTATCTTTTGAAGCACTAGAGCAAGGATTTCATCATCCGTACACCATCTATTGCCTTTTGGAGAGTGGTGTCTCCTAGATTGGTTAGGTGTCGCTTGGGAGGCTCCGGATCATGTGGAGTTGAACCAATAAGTTTGTAAGGGCAAGAAGATCGCCTATTTCGTGGAGATCTACCCCGAGTGGCCAGTCCTTCATGGACATAAGCCATGCTGTAATAGGCAAGGTTGCTTATTCGTGGACCCTTTGTGGGTGGAGCCCTCCGTGGACTAGCGCAATCGTTACCCTCCGTGGGTTGAAGTCTCCATCAATGTGGACGTACGATAGCACATGTATCGGAACCACGCCAAAAATCTTTGTGTCTTTATTGCGTTTGATCTTCCTATCCCACCCTTTACATACACTTGCAATGTCATTACTTTTCGCTGATATACTCGTAGACTTGCATGTGTAGGATGTGCTAGACTTGATAAAATCACTAAAACTTGCCAACCTATAAAAGTGAGAAAAGGTTAGTTATTATTTTGGTCAAGTAGTCTAATCCCCCCTATAGACATACTTTCGATGCTACAGTCCTTGCGCGTGACAAATGGCGGTGACTAGTATCGGGCCCCATGCATCTCTTGAGCGTATGCTACGGTTCTGCCCCAATGAGTACACATTGATTGTTCACTCTCGGTTAAGTATTTGGTTAATGTTACATGCCTCAAAATGGAATTTGACCTCCAAGATAGTACTATCTATTTGAATCGCATTTCCTATTTGACGCTTAAGGCGTCAATTACATGTTATTCTGTTAACTAGCGCCCAGGCCCGATTCCCCTTGATAGCAAATGGGCTAGTCCGTATATAACCAATCATAACGGGATTTCATTCTATTTTGGGGAGCTACCGACGTTTTTTTAAGTTTCTACTTTCTCTCTATTAGGTCTTGTCGAGGTACTTGGTTTTTTGTCTTTTCTTTTTATTTTCTGTTATTTCATTTTTGTTTTTAAAATACATGAACCTTCTCCAAAATTCAATTATCTTAAAAAACACGCATGATTTTTTTTAAATAGTGTGAACCTTTTCCAATTTGACAAACCTTTTCAAATGTTGTGATTTGTTTTGAAATTTTAGAATTCTTTTTCAATTTCCTGATCTTTTCTCAAAGTTTATAAACTTTTTTCAAACTTGAGAATTTTTTCAGATTTGGGAATTTCTTTTTATGTTCTGCAATCTATAAAAAGCATGGCATTTTCAAGCTCAACCCTTTTTTGAAAATTGCGTGAACTTTTTCAAATTTACAAACTTTGCAAATTCTTTAGCTTTTTCAATTTTTATTTTTTTCAAACATTTATGAAACTAGAAAAGGAAAATAGAAAATTACATTTTCGACGGTCAAAGGTGAACTGGTCTATGATCAATCAATCAACTACAAAAGCACGAGAAAACACCTAGGTAAGGAAATAGTAGCAAGCGATTTAGGTGGGCCAACCCATACCGGCATCAGGGGCAATAGAGACAAAACGACGCTAAAAGCGTTTTATACAAGGTCTCTATTTAAACTAGTCCTCCTCCTCAGCGCTCCACACGCTAGAAACCAAACAGTTGCCCAAGACTCCCCGCGGTCATGGGTCAAAGGCACCCACATGGCCACGTAGTTTCTCGCCAGGGCGATGGACCTTGGATGGTCCACTCAATCAACTGTTGAATTTTGTAAAAATGCAAGAAAAAAGTATAGAAATTCAAAAAAGTTCAGATCGTCTGGTGTAATGAATTTGAAATCAGTTCACAAATTAAGAAAGATTCTCGAATTCCAAATTTTTTAACAAATTTGACAAAAGTTCATGTAATTTTGAAAAAAGCCATGAAAAAGGCTCATGTAATTTGAATAAGAAGTTCATCAATCTTGAAGAACAAGTTCACGAACTCGAAAAAGGTTCATGTTTTGAATAAAAAGTTCATGGATTCGAAAAAGTTCACATGTTTTACAAAATAGGTTCAAACTTTTGAAAAAGTTCCCGCATTTAATAAAATAAAATAGATGAAATAAATAAAGGAAAAAAAGAAAAAGTCGCAAGGTTCTCGAAGCATAACAAAGCTAGTGAGAAGTTTAGCTTCACAAAACTTGTTGGAAGGATCGCAAAACCGGTTGGTGTAAAAAGTCGTTAGTAAACAGTAAAGCCACAATGTTATATATGGGTCAACCCATTCATTACGTTATGACTTGAAGGGGTTTCTGTTAATTGCAAATAACGCTATAAGTGGCGTAGCGGGCGTCGAATAGGCTTTAGCTATTCACCGCGATTATATCTCTATTCTTCCGTCTCGCGTGAAGCTTTAGGGTCTCCCTGTTGTAGTTGGGCCGTCCGGTTTGTTCGACAATGTTGACCGTAGTCTCACGCAGTGCGCGTAACGGGTTTACTCTGGTCTTTTTTTCATTTTATTTTATGTTTCCTTTTTTTGTTCCTTCATTGGTATTTTTTCGTTTTTCTCAGTTTTTCAACGGGTTTCTTGGCTTCCTTCACTGTTTTCACTGAATTTTTACTTCTGTTCTTTGTTTTTATTTTTTTCTCCCTTGTTTTTGACCTTTTTTATGTTTTATTTATTTATTTATTTTTGTTTCTAGATTTTCCAACTGTTTTCTTCCCTTTTCTTTGTTTCTTTTTAGCTTCTTTCTGCCCATTCGTTTGCGTTTGTTTTCATTTTTAGTGTTTTTTGTTTTTCCTTTTGGTTTATATTGGGTTTGTTTGTGTTTCTTAGTTTATTTCTTGATTTTCATCTGCATTTTTTCAACACATGTCAATTACATTTTATATATACATATATCAAATAATAAATACAAAATTGATATTTTAGAAAAACTTATGTTATTTGGATCCATTATTTTCATACACATTGTATATTTTGCATATATATACTATATTTTTCATACGTGTGTTACATTTTTCGAGTGAATGATAAACAGTTAATACACGGTCAATGATTTGTTGGTACACATTAAACCTGTTTTCAAAATGCTTGAGTAATTGTTTTTCAAAAATACAAGATTAACATTTTACTATGCACAATTAATTTTTATCAAATGCATGATTATTGTTTTTTAAACAACATTAACATTTTTTTAATACAATGTCAACACTTTTCTTTACATATTTAACATTTTTCAAATGCTAGATTAATAGTTTTTTCAATGCATTGACTAATGTTTTTAGAATACATAATCAAATTTTGACACACATTGTGTATTTTTTTGTACAGATTGCTCTTATAAATGAGTATTTGTTTTATCTCTACACATTTAACATTTTTAAGACGCTTGCTTCACATTTTTTTCAAATGTTTTATGTTTAGAGTTTTCTGTAATATATTTATTTAGTATATGTGAAACTATAATTAAAAGTAAAAAATAATAGCATGAAAAAAAGTAAAGAAAAAATGAAAAAAAACGAGGTTGTGACCTCCCGCACGATTGGCCCGGCTCATCTGGCGCTCCCCTTGAGGCGATGCTTCCGTAGGTCCCAGTATAAGCGAGACATATGGGCGGGGAGCCCCTAGTCAGCGCCTTCGGCTCCCACTAGTAGGGGTGGGCACCATAAAACCGAAAACCAAAAAACCAAACCGAACCGTATTAACCGATTTGTCTGTTTATTTTGTGGTTCGATTTTTGGTTCGGTGGAAATTTTTTAGGTTATTCGGTGTTTTCTTTTTGTTCGGTTTTCAATGCAATAAACCGAATAGACCGACAAACCGATTTATAGGATACCACATGTAATACCTTGTTTCCAAAAGTACAACAGTTTGGAGGCACCACGTATTTCTCCGCACATAATACATTTCACGTTCCATGCGATTTTTTTACTTTAATTATATTTACTAGTTTGCTTGACCGAATAAACCATAGAATGACATTAATTTTGATAGATCTTGTGATTCTTTTTTGCATATTATACAATCCAAGTCAGTGCTCTTGAGTTATTACAGTTATATTGACAAATGTATGGATTTCGGTTTTTCGGTTAACCGAACAAACCGAAGCGATGTATTATGGTTAATATGGTTCGGTTTTAAATTTTGAGTGATTATTTTGGTTTTTATTTCTCCAAAACCAAAATTATAAAGAACCGAATAAACTGAACCGTATTAACCATATAAACCGAACGTCCAGCCCTCCCACTAGCAAACCTAGCGCTCATGCGAGTCTTAAGCGGACCATGGCCCATCCAGCGTTTCCTGTGCTCGCTCGCTCGTTGGTCTTCGCGTGTGCATGTTTTTCTCTCCTAACGAGGCATGCGCGGGTGTTCGTGGTTGACTGGCGAAGCTGACTGGGCTAGTTAACCAGGCCGGTCGATCAGTTGACTTTTGGTGAAAAAGGTTTAAACAAATCACAAAAATAACAAAAGTTTAGCGAATTCGAGCAAAGTTAGTGAATTTAAAAAAAATTGTTCAATTTTGGAGAACATTTCACGAATTTGATAAAAGTTCATTAATTTCGAAAAAAGTTCATCCAATTTTGAAAAAAAAATCACTGATTTGAAAAAAAGTTCATTGGTTTTGAAAAAAAGTTGTCAAATTTGGAAAAGGTTCATCAATTCTGAAAAAAACATCAACTTTGAAAAAAGTTCGTCGATTCTGAATTTTTTTGACAAATTTTAAAAAGAGTTCATCAATTTTTTTAAATGCAATAATTGAGAAAAGTTCACGCATTTGCAAAAGAAAAAAAAATACAAAACCGAGATCAAGAGAAAGGTGCTTGACTTGTGGAGATCGTGAGTGGGCCACCTCCTGGGATTTTGCGAGGTGTCGCTTCCTAGGCCGCATGCACACGGGGCATGGACCCCGGTTTCGACTGGACCGACAACCGCACCAGAAAGATTTAATCATTGAAGTTAACCGACGGTATAAACCCTTGCATAATTTAACACAAGACATGGAATATACCGACATTACTTGGGCTACTCGTTTAATTTTGAAGAGATAGGAGCTTTTCAATCCAACCCTTTAATCTTCTTCATATCCTATCTTTAAGATATTTATTAAAAGCTTCATTCTTTGAACTTCCCACATCAAAGAGCATACCAAGGTATTTTTTATTCACTTTCTCATTTGGTACTTGCAAAATATTCTTAATGATCACCCTTACCGCCTCAGGATAGCCCTTATTGAAGAAAAGGGAGGACTTATACTTATTTATTCTCTCACACGAAGCTTTTGCATATGTCTCCAAAGAAAGAGTAATTTCCTCAGTACCTCGCTATTTTCTTTTAAAAAGCAGGCTGTCATCTACAAATAATAGACAATTCATTGGTGGAGCCGATGAGGCCACTTGTATACCACTGAAACTAGTAGAATGTCCATGTGTTGGTACGGACTACAGTGTATAAAAATAATTAAACAAATGATTAAGGTTATCTCCATTGTTGAAAGTCATTTTTCTCTCATACATTTGAATGTCTTCCGACATTAAACAACTGTCAAGTAATCTTCGCAAAATTAAACCCTCTGGAAAGTCCAGACGTCTCCAAATCCATCACATATGTGGGGGTGAAATGTGATTGTCCTGATGATCCAACAAGTTATCATCAACACGCGGTCTCAACATAAAAAAATCCATCCCACAACGCACCCTTTCATTTCCCAACCGGACCGTCTCCTTATCGCTCGTTTTCTTGCCGTAGCAAGATATTTCTCGCCGTAGTCCTCTTCTTTAAAACCCTAAAAAGTGTGTGAACGCTAATCATGTCTACAAGTAACATTAGGATCGTCGTGTATGTCATGTGACCTTGTTGATTTTTTCTATGGTCGATCACTTTTCTTCCTTTTCGCACAACGCCGACCATGGAGCCCCCTTCTCTAATAAAAAATATATATTTTTAATAGCAGGATAAATATATTGTGCCAATGCAATCAATGCATGCACTTTGATCTATTCTCCGTAGAAAAAGTCTACCCTTTTTTTTTGCAAAATCCAGCATACCTCCACATCTCGATTCTATTTTTTCAATTTTTTCTTGACTAATATGACAACCACTATTGTGGTGTCTGGTCCTTCTTGAATACTTGTCGGCAGATACTGTCTTGTCCTCCTCGAATCCTTGTCACTAGTGATCTTGGCATTGCACTGTTGTAAACGTTGTTGCTAGGAAATGTGACGCACACAAGATGGCTTGCAGTGGTGTGTCTAACACAACCCCAAAGTGTCCATTTGTGTCTGTGCTTTTGTTAGGCAGGTTCGGTCAGTATGCATGTGTAAGTTGTAATCAATTTTAGAGCTCAACTATCATCTATAGCAAATAATAGTGTAGTAATAAAAATAAGAGGTTTATAAATATGTAGGTACGGACAAAAGATTTCATATGACTACCATATTTAAACTTTATTTTTCATGTAATTATATCTTTATAATATTTGTTATAGAATACTATTTTCATTTCCAAACGTCAATAATTTTCCACCGTCCAAGAGTGTCACCTCCTTACTTACATGTCACTACTGCAGGATGCTGCTAACATGACACTTCAATCAGAGACCCTTCGATGAAACTCTGTACGATGCATAAATCGCAAACGGTATAGTTCAAGCCCCGTCGCCAAAGACACTAACCGTGTGCGATGTAGGATCCATCAAATACGATTCAGAAAATATTTGCGTATGCGATCTACGGCAGCCAGTTGACTTTTAAGATCTGTTTATGACGAGGCGAAATGGCAAAACGGTTAATCAAATATATATGTGTATGATGTACGGCATACAGATCCCTCATATGAAGTGTTTGCGATGATACGTAAGAACACAAACGGTGCGACGTAACAACTTGTGTGTGATAGGCTGCAAACAGTTCGATAATCAGAACTGTGTGCTATAATTCTGGACAACGCATACGATTTGTTGTTCTGAATTGTGTGCTCGACATGGCACACAATTCAAGAAACCAAATGTGTGCGATATTGTGAATGATCACTGACGAATCTGTATTTTTAACCGTTTGCGATAAGATCGAGAAGATAGACAGAGTTAAGCAATAAAAATGAGCAAACAACAACAGTTTTAAGGATTACAGTCTATTTTACTTCTTCTTGTTTTGTTAGATGGCCCCGCGCCATCGTCCTTACATGGACGATTCTTGCCGCTGACCACTAGTTGTTTGACCATTCCTCCTCATCATCATCGTCATCGTCTTCTTCGTCCTTTGGAGGCTCCTCGTCGTCATCCTCCTTGTCCGACCATTCCTCCTCCTCCTCATGGTTGTCGTCTTCTTCGTCCTTCGACGGCTCCTCGTCCATCTGGTCGTCGTCTGATGACTCGGCGGTGGCGTCCCTTTCATGAGCCGGATAAAATGGAGGTCAGATGCCGGACTCATGGAAGACGAGCGTGATGATTCTGTGGTTGACCCCAGACTGGCTGAACTATCGTCCTTGTTGTCACTCGACATTGCTGCGCTACGTACTTAAACAACCGGCGAGAAAGCGAGATTGTGGAGTGCGTGCAAGTGTAGAGTGGTCGGCCGGGACGATGAAGATGGTTGCAACTGAAGCGTGGTGTGAAGGCAAGAGGAATGGCAATTCAAGTGGGGGATTGACGGATTATATTAGCACCTTGGCACGCGGTTAGAATTCCGATATAATCAACCGCAATTGTATTACCCGACCAGTCGCTCTAAATAGTCGCTGTTGTGTAGTTCTCAATATGCCAAATGTTTCACATGTGTACATTTTAGGAGTTCACACGGTTCCCTAGATGCATTGTTTAACTACACATACGCTTATATGAAACACAACGGGTGTGAAATAGTAAGCATTTAACATAGGATAGTTGGTAAGCAATAGATGAGCTCTGCTTATTAATGTAGCCATTAATAATCAAACGAACCCCTAATGATCATTGCAAACAACGCGTAGAAGATGGCTAATGCTGCAACTACAACTACACATGCTAGTTCCTTCTTGTCTCTTGCTTTCATCTGTTGCCTGTGATTGATTCTTTCTTGTTTCATCATAGTGATTGTACACTCCAGATTAGTCAGTTCCTTCTTCAGCTTTACGTTATCTTCTGTAAGCTTGGTGATAACACTTCGAGCCCTTCCATGCCATTCATCATCCAACCAGTTAACAAAGGCAGAAGCATCATATCCTTGCGAATGTTAAATAATCAGGATGAGTGGGAGCATTTACTGAACTTAAGGGATGAACTTATCACTAACCTCTAAGGGCCAACCGAGAAATAGTTTGCCAATGTTGAATCCCTCCGTGCATACACGTCGAGCGGGAGTGTGTCCACGCACACAACTCAGCTTTTGGTACTTCTCGGTGGCGCAAAACTCAGAATCGAACTCATGTTGCGGAAATCTGCTAGAGTCAAACTCTGGATCCGGCATTTGATTGATTTCCTATGTGTGTGTGGGGGGGTGGGTGGGTGGGTGGGTGTGCGTCATGCTAAAAAGATGAGGAATGATTGGGACCTAACAAGACGATTCAAATCCGTAGTACACCGGCCTCCTGATGACCTTAGGCAAGTGCTCGGCGGTGACCACCGCCGTGGTTGCGCCGCCAATGGCTCTGCCAAGAGCAACTGTACGAACCGGTGTAGCCGCACTGAAACTATCAACACCACTCATCCGCATTTCCCCAGTGTGAGCGCCACGCTAGGGAATTTGGGTGCTAGGGATTTTGAAGCTATTTAGTGATACGGGGAAGATGGGGAAACTATGGGGATCTGATGATAACAGTCGGCTGAACTATTTATCGCATTCTGTTGTATACGGCACACGGTTTTCCAAATCAAATCGTGTGAGATAGAACGTGCATGATACATAGTTTCCATAACATGATCATTTGTGATGTGCTTTCGTAACATGATAAACAGCAGCTCTTCGGACCCCCACCCCCACGCCCCCCCCAAATATTATGCTGATAGAGATGTCGGCGGCGACCGAGGCAGCGGCTGACGGATAGGCGGTCAATCCGGTGTCGGCGTTATAGGGAGACCACCCTCGATCGATCGGCTGTGGTGGCATTATAGGAGGACAATCCTCGGTCGGCGATGGCGGCGTGACATGAGGTCAATCCTCGGTCGGCGGCGGGAGATATAGGAGGAGCTCAATCCTCGTGGTCGATGCCGGCGTGACTGGAGCACGTCCCTGGCAGACGTAGGAAGGATAGTGGAGCCCGGACTACAGGCAGGTGCCCCATTAAGCTTTGCTCCTCAACCCTGATATCTCGTCGTGCCGCTACTAACTAATTAAGTAATTATTTTCCTTGAGTGGCCTAATTTAGGTATTAAATTCCTATAATGCCAGTACTGACGATGCGTGTAAATTGACTGGTTGATTAGTGTCGTTGCACGGTTGGGTAACATTATGCAGCGCCCTCCATAAATTTTCAAAATAAAATCTTGTGATTTATTCACCCATCTAATGGATGCAACGTGTGCGGATGGAACGATCTGAATGTATGGGGGATCGGACAAGCTCAAGGGATAGGGATGGCGTGAAGGAGTTCATGGCTTTGGTTGAACGGACAAAGAAGAGAATTTGCAAACAATATTATGTCCTCTGTCCATGCAAGGATTGTAGCAATACAGTGTCAATTCCAATTGATGAAGTCAAGTTACACTTATACAAAAGTGAATTCATGGGTGGATACACAAGATGGAATAAACATGGTGAAGAGTCGGTTATGGATGAATGTAATAACCTGCCTGTCGGTGAGGTGCCAAACTCCGATCAGAGTCGCATGGGTGATGAATCTAACCTCGGTCCTGAGACGTCAAGCTACAGACAGAAGACTGGCATACCAAAAAAACCACAAAAAAAAAGAATGTGAAGCAGACAACACCAACCTTAATGATATGCTAGATTTTGCTGCTATGATTGCAGATTTGCAGGGCCCAACGAAAGATTTAGCCGGGTACAAGGAGCTGCCAAGCATTGATGTGGCCTCCAAGAAAGATTTTTATCCAGGTTGCAAAAATAAATATTCCAAGTTGAGTGTCAAACTGACGCTTCTTAGATTTAAAGCAGAAAGCCATCTATCAAACAAGGCCTTCGCACAGTTGTTGAGTCTTTTCAAAGACATTCTTCAAAAGATAATGTGCTCCACAAAAGTACGAATGAAGCGAATAAAATTGTCTACCCATTGGAACTTGAAGTCTAGAAGATACACACTTGTGTGAATGGTTGTATGTTGTATCGCGGCGATTACAAAGATTTGCGTTCATGCCACATATGCAAGCACGCATGATACAAGCGCAGGAGAGCACAGGACAAGTACAAAATGGACAAAGAGATCGAGATAGGAATCCCGTTCAATGTTGTTTGGTACTTGCCTATAATTCCAAGGTTGAAGCATTTATTTGCAAACCCTAGAGAGTCAAAGAGGTTGCGGTGGCACCATGCTGAGCGAACTGTGGATAAGTATATGGGGCACCCGAAAGACGGGGCTCAGTGCGAACAAATCACTGACAAGTTTAAAGATTTTGCAAATGATCCTAGAAATATATGACCAAGGGAGTGTACTGATGGATTGAATCCATTTGACGATATGAACACCAAACACAACACTTGGCTGGTGCTTCTATGCATATACAACCTTCCTCCTCGGTTGTGTATGAAGAAAAAATACATCATGATGTCGATGATTATCCAAGGCCCAAAGCAACCTAGAAATGATATCTGCATTTACTTTGAGCTACTGGTAGAAGAACAGAAGACGTCATGGACGTCTGGTGTGAATTGTTATGATGCCAACGCAAAGGAGTTTTTCTAGCTACATGCGTTGTTGTTGCACACCATTCAAGATATGCCAGCATTAGGCAATAGTTCGAGGCACAAAACAAAGGGACAGGTAGGATGTGTCACGTGCATGGATAGGACCAAGAGTAGATTTCTTTCCAACTCGTGCAAAACCATGTATTTGTGTCATCAGAGGTTCTTAAGGAGAAATCACCCTTACCTGAAATTGACTGCTGAATTTGATGGTATGGTAGAGAAAGGAACGGGCCCAAGACCCTATGATGGGAAAGAAGTCCACAACATGGTTAAATAAATTAATGTTGTGCTTGGCAAGGGATCCGGTTAGACATCAAAAATAACACCCAGGGACCAAGTGTTTAAGAAGAAATCAGTGTTCTGGGAATTACCTTACTGGGAGTTCCTAAGTGTATGTCTTTGCATTGATGTCATGCACCAAGAGAAGAATGTCTGTGAAAGCATCCTTGGTACTCTGCTCAAGATTAAATGCAAAATAAAGGATGGTGAAGTTGCATGACTCAATATGCTTGGTGATTAATCACAACGCATGGATGAAGAAAAAGATCATGACAAATTGCTCCACCAACACTAGAGTTGCAATTTAACTGTAGCAGAAGTAAAAGAGTCCTTCGCATTTTTGTTTTCAATTAATACACCCTCTTCCTACTTCGCAAACATTAGAAGTCCCGTGGATAACAACTTGGGTAAAAAGAAGTTGTATCATATGAAGTCACATGATTTCCACGTAATGTTTACACAAATCCTCCCGGTGGCCATAAGGAATATGATGGACACAGACATAAGAAACACATTGATTTATCTCTGTGATTTCTTCAACAAACTATGGAAAAAGGTGGTAGATGTTGAAGAGCTGGATAATATTCAAGGTGATATTGCAAGGATATTGTCAAACTTAGAGATGCTCTTCCCACCATCATTCTATGATGTCATGGTCCATCTCATCGTGCACCTTATGTACGAGATAAAGTATTGTGGTCCCGTCTTTCTTCGGATGTATCCCTTCGAGCGGTACATGGGAATATTGAAGTGCTATTGCTGGAACCGATGTCATCCAGAACCAAGCATCCTACAAGGTTATATCGCAGAGGAGGTGGTTGAGTTTTGCACCGAACGCATGAAACTTAGACCTATAGGTGTGCCCCTCTCTCGCCATGAGGGAAGGCTCGCTGGTAAGCGGTCCTTGCTGGCAATAAGATTTGTTCACATAGAGATATGTACGATCAAGCCCATTTGACGGAACTTCTTAACAGCCCGATACTCGACGCTCATGATGTAGAACACATGGAGGAGATACGACAAAGCAACTTACCCAATGTGCTATCACCAGCCATGTGGTTGGCACAAAAGCCATCAACGATGGTTATGAAGTACCAAGCGTACGACATAAATGGCAACACATTCTACACTGAGGAACATGATGCTAAGACCTCGTATCAGAACAGCTATGTTCGAATAGAATGCCTAACTGTAGAAGACAATGATAAACAGGTGTACTATGGAACCATTGAAGAGATTTGGGAGCTTGACTATGTGCAAATGAGGGTGGCATTATTCAAGTGCAGATGGGTCCCTCTTAGTAGCGTAAAGGTTGTTGTTTACATAAGGGAGACATATGTTGATCGCAAAGTTGTGGCGTATCACAAGGACCCATTTATTCTTGCCAGCGATGCTACCCAGATTTTCTTTGTGACAGACCTCTTGCATACGCACTGCCATGTAGTGATGTATGGGAAGAGGAGGGTACTAGGCATCGAGAACATTGGCGATGAGGAGGAGTACAATCAATATGATGAGTTGCCACATGAGGGGACACGCTACATAAAAGAGGAGAAGCGTAAAATCATTAGAAATCCTAAGTTCATTAGGGGTCAACCTAAGGATCACAATCACCAGATGTACATGGGAATTGATTCAAAAAAGTAGTCATTATGTCTAATGTACTGAATTGTGAGGGATGTGTACTGAGTTCGTTCTGTTATAAGTCTCGCATGTATTATGTTGCGAGGAATGCACGACCTTATGTTGATCTAGATTAATATGTTCTCACCTGTAGCAATGAATTTAAAATATTCATGGTAATTGACTTTATAGCTAGAACACTCAGTTCATCTCACTCCAGTATGTACGAACTGAACATGCGCAGTTTGGTTTACACATAGCACACAATTCGTTAACTAGAACCGTGTGTTTTCTAAACCGCAACCTATGAAACCTAATGCGCGCAACGTGAGTCCCGCTTTCTCATTGGACAAAACCCAAACCACACAGATCATGTGCCTGCACTATATGATTCACCCAGATCGAATGACGGTCCTTATACCTCTCGTCAACAATCGCTGTCGAAGTTGGGATTTGATTTATATGCAATAAATGCCCTGTAAATGATAAAAAATGCTAAAAAATAACGAACGAACCCATAAATGCGACAAAAAATTAAACCTGGTGTATAATTATGATTGACTACCACGGGATATAATTTGGAGGAGAGGCGATGAAGACACCGTCGATTGGAGTTTGATTTGCCACTTCTACCCTTGGAACTATGATCCTTCTACTCAAATTCTATGGTTTCCAATTAGCGATAACTATAGCTTGTGCCAAATTTTACCCAAACAAATTACATGGTGTCTCGAGATCACGCCACAATGACACACAGATATTCGTGATTTTCTCAGTCCATCTGCATTTCTTGTAATTAAATTACTGACATTTATTTAGGTGGATATATCTCCCGTCCGAAATGCTTGACAGTTCTTATCATTCGTTGCGCAATGACAAAACTCACGCAAAGTGACACACAAGTGATTCGGAAGAGATTCTTTGCCACCATCCACACGTAATTCATGTTAGGATATTTTATTTATAAGAACTAACTAACATGGTAATTGCAAAAATATGTCTTAGATATAGCAAACAAGACATGTAATCCAGCAGAAGATTAATATTAGGAGTACAATGATGTTTGCATACCATGAAAAAACCCAAGGCGAAAGGATAAGGTTGACACCGATTAGAGTCTGGAATTCCAACTCTACTTTTTGTAAACCATGACCCTTTATGTGAGATGCATTCGTTTTCCAAGGGCAGGCCATCACAGCTTCCGCTAGACATTACCAATTTTTCCCATGGGGTCTTCACATCATGCCATGGTGCCACAACCATTTTTGTAATATTCATAATACATCTGCATTTCCTCCAATTAAATTACTAACAAGCCCCATGTTGGTGGAAAAAATATCTTCAAATTAGCAAACAAGTCATGAAATGTGACCGGAAAGAGATACAGGGGCTAATGTTGATTGTTTGCGGATGAAAATAATACGAGGCGAAATGATGGTGTCCCAAATTCATTTGAAATGAAATATGACTGTTCTGCATGGCAAATAGCACACGGTTTGTTAACTAGAACCGTGTGCTTTCTAGACCGTGGCCTAAGAAACCTAATGCACGCAACGTGAGTCCTGCTTTCTGATTGGACAAAACCCAAACCACACGGATCGTGCATCTGCATCATAGGATTCACCCAGATCAAACGACGGTCCTTATACCTCTCGTCAACAATCGCTGTTGAAGTTGAGATTTGATTATATGCAATGAATGCACCGTAAATGATAAAAAATGCTGAAAAATATCAAACGAGCCCATAAATGCGCGAGAAAATCAAACATGGCGTATAATTATGATTGACTACAGTGGGATAAAATTTGGAGGAGAGGCGATGAAGAGAATGTCAATTGGAGTTTGATTTGCCTCTTCTCCCCTTGGAACTATAATCCTTCTACTCATATGCTATAGTTTCCAATCAACGATCATTGTAGCTTGTGCCAAATTTTACCAATTGTTTTCCATGGTGTCTTGAGATCACTCCACGATGACACACTAATTTTCGTGTTTTTGTGAGTCCATCTACATTTCTTGTAATTACTGACATTTATTTAGGTGGAAACATCTCCTGTCCGAAATGCTTGACAATTCTTCTCATTTGTTGCGTAATGACAAAAATCACGCAAAGTGACACACAAATGATTTGTAAGAGATTATTTGTCACCATCCACACGTAATTCATGTTGGGATATTTTATTTGTAAGAACTAATTAACATGGTAACTGCAAAAATATGACTTAGATATAGCAAACGAGACATGTAATCCACCATAAGATCAATACTAGGAGTACAACGATGTTTGCATACCATGGAAAAAACCAAGGCGAAAGGATGAGGTTGACATTGATTGGTGTCCGAAATGCCAACTGTACTTTTCATAAACCATGATCCTTTGTGTGAGATGCATTCATTTTGAAAGGGCAGGCCATCACAACTTCCGCCACACATTACCAATTTTTGGCACAGGGTCTTCACATCATGGCACGGTGACACACCCATTTTCTAATATTCGTAATACATCTGCATTTCCTCCAATTAAACTACTAACAAGACCCATGTTGGTGTAAATATGTCTTCGAATTAGCAAGCAAGTCATGAAAAGCGACCAGAAATCAATAAAAGGGCTAATAGTTGATTGTGTGCGTATGAAAATAATTTGAGGCGAAATGATGAAGTCCCAAATTCATTTGAAATGAAAATATGAGTGTTCTGCATGGACAAATATCACACAGTTGGTTAAATAGAACCGTGTGCTTCCTAACCCGTGGCCTATGAAACCTAATGCGCATAAAGTGAGTCCTGCTTTCTGATTGGACCAAACCCAAACCACATGGATCATGCGTCTGCATCGTAGGATTCATCCAGATCGAATGATAGTCCATAAACCTCTCGTGAACACACACTATTTTAGTTGGGATTCAATTTATATGCAATAAATGCTCCATAAATGCAAAAAATGGCTAAAATATAGCAGGCGAACCCAGAAATGCGCCAGAAAATCAATATTAGGGTACAACGATAGCTACGTACTGTGGGAAAATTTTGAGACAAAACGATGAGGTCACGTCTACATTTCAAAGTTTTCAACTTTTCATTTCGAACAGATTTGTGCTGCTTGTGCAAACGAGTTACTGTATGGAACCGTTTGGAATGTTTTTCCGTGGGCACAGGGTGATCTTGTTTCACCCTTTTCACCGAAGCCGCCAACATGCCCCTCCCCTCCCCCAAACCTGCGCACTCCCCCGTTTCGCTCATCTATCCATATATTCTACCCAAAATCCGTCGACAGCTAGCTCCCTCCCCCTCCCGCCCCCCAGATCCACACCGGGACTCTTTCTAGCACTGTTGTGCTCAACCCAGTCGTGTACCCGCTTGTCGGCGTCAACCCTACCCTTCACTACCGCTCTGAATACGCGGATTCCCATGCCTTGCCCTCTTCATTTGCTCGCCGGCTGCCGTCGAGCATATCAATCCTGTACTCTCACCTCTCCTGTCGGATTTGCACAAAAAAACTGGTCAGTTGCTGCTCTTCATCACGATGAGGTCTATTATCTTGCTATCCCTTTTCCTATTTGGTTTGCTTTGTCCCCGAAATGATTATAAAATAATGGAGAGCATATTTATGTTCATCATCTACCTTCTAACATATAAAATGTATTTGTTCCAATTACTTATTGTCGAATTACATATCATGTGCACACGAGTCACACTAAATGAACAGATTAGCCATACATTTCTAAATGATCACATGTCATGTTTAGACAACTAGCTTCCAAGTTGTTACATTTTTTATTATTATCCCCACTTTCTGAATTTTGCATGTGTAATCTGTAGATGTTTATTAGTAGCGATGACAATCATACTTTTGGCGATGTATCTTCATCTGAGTCTGAAGCTGACATGTCTGCAATAGATGATGGTGTACCAAGAAATGATGAACGGGATAGAGCTGTCACAATCACCCATCCAGTCAAGAGCCGGAAGAGCACTCTATCGTGGGAACAAGCCTGACAGTAGAAGGTAGGGGTACGAAAGGACATGGCAGAGTCCTAGCTACGGCGAGGATGTACACATGGATGTATGAGTTCACGCCCGTCTCGTGGAGGTAAAAGCCCTACGTCTCAGTGCTCTGGAGCTTTGTCATGTGGAGAATAGATATTACAATGGTTGCGAACCCTTGTGCTAGAGGGAGGGAAGCTTATATAGAGTTTGTTGCCCCTCATAATTGCCAGGCAACCAAGGGTCCGATCGTGGATATAAATACTAATGTTACTGGTAACGTACTCATAATTGCTATTAATGACGACCGGCCTAACGCCTGCCTGTTGGTTTCTCAGAGGTGACTTCTGGTCTTCTGTTGTCGACTGGAAGCGGGGTCGTCCGAGTGACAGGTGACTGTCGAGTGGAGGAAGGATCTGCCGAATGGATTGGTTGTCGAGTGACTTGAACTCCATGGATAATCCAGTCGGAATCTCTCCCGTGGTCCTTAAGTTTTCCAACACAGTGTCCTTAGGTATTGTATGTAGGTCAGGCCTAGGAACCTACCCTAGGTACATATCCTCGTCATTAGCCCCCGAATGGATCAGGGTTCGAGTGGTGAAGGGGGTATCGATGCCAGTTCGAATCAGGGTACCAAATCTTCCGAATGATTTTTGGGCTTCAACGAAACTTGCGTCAACTGAATTCTTCGCCATTCGCCCGGATCGATTCTGTCCTGAAAGTGTCCGAGTGAACATTCTATGCCAACTTAATTCTGAGTGATCTGAAGAGATCTCTAGATGTGACAGGTCGCTCTGTCAGGCCCGGATCTTGCGGGATACAAAAATTTGGGAAGCACGCGCATCCGCGAAGATGACGCCATGATCGGGGCAAGTGGGATCATGACGCCTCGATTTGTGCGCCACTCATTTTGCCACGTACAGGGAGTTGTCTGCGGTTGGGATTTGCGGGGATCTCGTGGGCCCACACGTCAGTGAGGCACTCTGTGGAGTATAAATCTCGAAGCACCACAACTCGCATAGTGTTTCTCCCCCAAATATCCTCTCTTCCTCCGCCTCCATCGTCTCTAGCGTACCACTCTCTACTCCGACGTACTCTGCCGCCATGATGACGAAGGGAGCCATGGAGAAGCTGGAGCGTGCCAAGAGGGGAGCCGTGAAAGGCAAGGCCAAGAAGCCCTCGACCGCCAGGTTCACCACGCCGCCGGGGTGGATCCAGGGGGACTTTCTCCCATCGACGGTCACCTCCACGGACATCGAGAACCTCGTCGTCGATGGGCTCGTGGATGACGGTGCTTGGAAGCTGTCAGAGGGGGAGGGCGAGCGAAAGCCGCGCGAGGGAGAGCGGGTTCTTCTCCTCTCCGACATCGAAAGAGGTTTCTCCATGCCTCCCCGCTCGTGTTTTAGAGGATTCTTGAACTTCTTCGGAGCTCAGCTCCATCACCTTCCCCCGAATGCGATTACCTACTTGTCTGTCTTCATCACTCTTTGCGAGTGTTTCTTGGGCTGTTCTCCCCACTGGGGACTATTCAAGCACATCTTCACTGTTAGATTTCAGACGATAAAAAAGGCCCACCCTGAGGATGGAAAGACTCATGTAGTCCAGTTGTGTGGGGGTCTACGAATTCAAAAGAGAGCTCGTAGTTCTTTTCCTTCTGTGACTTTTCCCGAGTCAGTTAGAGGTTGGCAGTCGACCTGGTTTTATTGCAAGGATGCAACTTCTCCCAATATGTTGAATGGCCTTTCTCCCTTCACATTAGATCGTCCAGCCGTTCCCAAATCCTTGAAGGTGTTAGAGGGGAAAAAGTCCAGGTTGGAATCTTGGTGGATGCTGTAGGAGCCCTTATCCGTGGTTGAGTCACTGGTATGGATCTCTTGGAGACATTCCTTAGTCGACGGATCCAGCCTCTCCAAGCAAGGGATCACACTATGTGGCATTATGCTGGTCCTAAGGACTCGACCAGGACGCACCTAGAGAAGGTTTCACAAAAAACTGTCGAGCAGTGGCTTCGTAGTATCACCGGAGCTTGTGACAACCCTCTGGGCACGAAGAGGATCCAACCCTACTCTACTTCAAACCCGCCAAAGAATCTAGCAACTCTTGTCCTGTCCACTATCATTCTTTCCTGCCGAGTGATTGATTGAACTGTTGACTAACTTCATTGTTTGAAACATGCACGAGTGGACGCACATGTACTTGCCTGTGCTCAATGGGAGCCAACCTGAAGACGGTGGGGAAAGCGAGGGTGGTAGCATGGACGTTGACTGCATTTATGACAATGAAGACAAATATGAGGACTTGGGTGACAATGAGGAGGTGGTCGAATCTCCATCACACGTCAAATGTCGATCCAAGTCACGTTAGGACCCTTCCATTACTACCGACAAAGCCCCGATTCCGAGTGAAAGGAACCTCAATGACGCCGCCTCCAAGGGACGGAGAGGAGCAAATGGATGTGGATGCTGCTGATGCGGCTACTTCTTAGAGAGGTAAGTAAATCTTTACGCAGCTCTGATTCTTGAAGCTCGTCGATTGCGAAAATAAAAATCGCCGGTTGGTATTTGCGGAAATCATTCAACTAGAGGATGACAAAGAACAACCTCAGGGTACCGGGGGTGAGGGTGAGACCATAGGTGCCCTGCGAATTCGCACCCGAAGAACTCAGTCGGGTCAGGCGCTCCAGCGGGCGACTGTTGGATTTTCCCAGGGAATAAGCGACTCGACACAGGTCAGAACCGCTGTCGAGTGCTCCACCAGCCGTTTCGACTATCCTGACGTCGACTCCAACCGATCCAGCACAGACTACCTCAACTGCCCTAGGTGCCACAACGATCCCGCCAGTGACTGCTTTTCCTCTGCACCACGTTCCGGAAGATCAGACCGGAGCCGCAAAGGAGGCCATGATCTAGGCGGAACAAATGATGTTGTGCACTAAAGAGTCTTACAAGGCCAGCAAGTTGGCTTACGATGCCAACACAGCGCTTCGCACCAATGTTCGATTGTAAGTACATTTCCGATTGAATTCCTATCTTCTTTGATTCTACAACCGCTGGGTGTTTTCCATTTGGATGATGTTTGAAAGTTCTGCACTCAAATATAACAGGTCTTAATCAAGTAGATTTCAGTCCAGTGGGGGCACGCTGAGTGCACCCATTGGGTGTAGTTCCCGAGACCGCTATCGAGTTCTTGCAACAGCAGGGGTCTTAGAGTTCGTCGTATGCGGAATACGTTTGCTACTCGACATGTCGAGCGAAGTTTATCCTGACCACACCATGCCGAAGCTTCCTTGTAGGTTTCATGGATATCATTTCATCAACCATGATATGACGCTACTTCAAAGGTGCGGGGTGGGGTGGCGGATCACTCGACAGATCGAGTGTTAGTAAGTCCAGTGGGGGCACTCTGAGTGAACCCACTGGGTGTAGTCCCTGAGCTGTCCCACTTTCTCATCCTCTTCCTCACTTAGACCCCGATTTTCTTTTGAAAAAGCAACATCACACTTCCGGACGTCAAACCCGGAGCACCGGCTCTGAAGATCTTGTGGTCGGGTTATCCAATTCTCCGTCTCAGCAGAAACGGCCGGCTGAGGTAATCTTTTTTAACTAAGTTCAGCTTTGCCAATTTTGTGTTATAACTTTACCTTGCCTTATATATCTTTGACTGTCTTTTCAGGAATCGCCTCCATCATCAGGCGACTCTACGGCAACTAAGCTACCGCCTCTGAAGATCAACCCGGAGTACGTGCTTTCCTGTTTGCATCATATCCTTTGTCATCCTTGAACTTTATATACTAACCTTCTGTGCTTTCCAGGGCTCAAGCAAAACGAAGGAAGACCGGCAGGTCTACTTCTACCCCCACTGCCCAAGAGCCGGAGCCTGCAAATCCGGACTCTCCTGCGGCACACACTGAGCCCTCTGCAGCCACAAAGGATGCACGTGAAGACGCTCGTCGGTCCTCCGAGCCGGCGGCCCATGAGATGGCAACTGATAGTCCTCCCAGGACCAGTTCTAAGCTGCCAAGCCCTTAAACAGTCATCGAAGAACCATTTCTTCCGGATGTCATTATCACTGGTACTGGCTTCCAATCTCCCAAGCCCCATGTGCTAACCAAACACACAGAGAAGGCCGAGGCCTCTGACAGCCTGAACTTTGAGCTCCCCGTGCTAGAGAAGTTAACTGCCGACGAGCTACATGCCGGTTATCTGAACCGCCTGTCCACAAGTGTAACATCCCAAAATTTCATTTTGGAATGTTATGAAATATAGCTATGCATCATCATCACTTTGTTTGAATGTAATGAATTTGTTGAAGTGCTTCTTTTGATATTCTAAAAAGGCCATTTCAATTTTTTCATGTATTTGTTTCACCTATTTGAAAACCTTTGGAAATGTTCAAAGAAAGAGGGGAGTAACATGACACTCCACACCAGGGGCATCTTGGTGAAATATTTGAACAATAAAACCAGGGGGTTATTTGAAAGTTTATCTCAAAAGGATTTAAAATCAATTAGGCACTTTTCTGAAAATAAATTTTAGAAAGATATTCAATATGACAGAGGAAAAATGTTCATTAAATAGCATTAATTCTCCTGATCATTTCGATATATATATATATATTTCCTATGTTTGGAAATGTTTTGAATGCATTAACAGAGTTTTTATTGCGCTGGAAATAGAAAAGGAAAGTATTTAAACCGAACCGGCCCGGCCCACAGTCTTTAATTCCCGAAACTACTCCGGGTCGGCCACCGACGCGCTAACCACACCTCCCACCCTCATTGACGCGCGGGACCCACCGTCCGACCGTGGTGTCAGCGCGCTCATCCTCTTCCCCGCACCCGACCACCGTCATCGGAGATCCCTCTCCGCGGATCTCGCCCCTCGTGCCCTCCCCGACCACCGCACCGCCCCTATATAAACCCCAACCCTCTCCTCTCTTCGTTCCACACCCGAAACCCCCTTTTCCCTTGCCGGAGTGCTGCCCCAGACCTCGCTGGAGTTCGGCACCCAAACCGGACCTCCCCAAGCTCGTGCCCGTCGCCGCACTCACCCCCAGCCCCCTCCGACGCCACCAATCGATGCCGGAGACTCGCCGCCACCGTTTGAAGCTTTCGAACGCCACCCCCGACCACCGCACCGTCGTTTCCGAGCACCTCCGACCACCGGTCTCCGTTGACCTCGCCGAAGACCTCGACCCCCTCTCTGTAAGCCTCCACCTCCACCTGTAGCCGTCGGATCCGTAGTCAACGCGCGAGATTAGATCTATGAAGACAATGAACCAGTACGCGTTAGTTGTCGGTCATCCGCTCGCTAGCTCCCGCACGCATGCCCTCGCGGCCAATCATAGCTTGCCACGTAGACCCTGTCCGATCGATAGAAAGTTTTTCTTTTTCTTTTCTGTTTTAGAAAACAGAATGTATTCTGTTTTTGTTTTTATCATATCTTTTAAAATATTTGGTGTTTTTAGTTGCTTCTTTTTGCATTAGTTCACAAATTTGTTGTAGTTTATGTTTGTATGCTTAGATTTCAAATTTGAATTTTAAATTTTGAATCTAATCAAATTTGTTTAAATTACTAAAATCTGTATAACTAGAGTTTAAAAATATATTTTTGAGTGAATCTTTTTGCCACTACTTTGTAATAGTTGGACCTATCATCCTACATAGTTTGAGAATTTTTTAGGATCAATTTGGTTACTGTTTTTAACAAAAACAGAATCTTTTTAGTTCTTAATAGATTTTAATTAAATTGATTTTAATTTAATTTGAACCTGAATTAGTTTAACTTTTGTTTTTAGATTTCATTAGGTTCTGTTGATTCAACATTAGGTGTATTATTTTTTATTAATAATATTTTTTTAAATTGTTTTGTGCTCTAGTTTGAATAGGTACATCTTGTTTTCACCATTTATATTGTTTAGAAAAAAAGTTTTGTAGTAACACTTTTTGCACAAAATTTTATAATGAAAATACTTTCTGTTTTCAAATAAAATTTTGTATTTTCTTTTCTGTTATCTAAATGCCTAGTTGTTCCAAACGAAATTTTCAACTTGTTATGTCTTAGTAGAGATTTTGACACCAAAATTTTTAGAGTCTTGTACTTTAGGTGATTCTTCTTTTTGATTGTGCTATTGTTTGTTGAAGCATTTGTTTACCTTGCCGTTGAATGAATTGTATTGTGTTTATGCTTACGGTGTGCTCTTGTTTGATTCGTTAGATCATCCGGAGTGCGAAGCTTGTTATCTAGAGTCACTTGATTACGAGGATCGTCAGCAAGGCAAGTCACTTTGACCATGTAAACCTATGTTTTTATTGCATTAGTTCTACCATCTCCCCAATTGCATGCAAAGTAGGTAAATTGGAAACTTGGTTACTTGTTGTAGTATCATGTGGTAGGCACCCCTCAACCCTTTGACACATTGGCCCCGGGAAATGTTGATTTAAATTTTGCTATGCTATTAGTAGACGGGGTTGGTTGTGTGATTCATGAGAGTTGTGAGTTAATAATTTCAAGACCTACAAGATGATAAAGTCTTCAAGACTCCGAGTTTTCAACATACCTCTGGGTGGATGATGGTTGAACGGCGCCCTGGAGAAACCAGTGGTTAGCCTAGATGTTGCTGGAGAAGTGCCAGTATTCATGCGGAAAGGTCCACCCAGGCACAAAGAGATGGATGGATGCTTCAAGACCCAAGGATTACCTGCACAGCCACAAGCCATTATGGGCTCTGGGTTGGTTGGATATCATGGTGACCCTAGACAGGCGGTGCTACGAGATGTAGAAGAACGGTAGGAAAGGATGGGCACCGACAGAGTCTCGGGGAAACCCTTTAGAAGACCATGTTTTGGTCATCCGTTTCTCAAACACCCTGAAGTGCGAGAAATCCAACGGAGGCGATCCAATATTGTGGGGAACGTGTGCAAAACTCTACAGAGTACCCAAACCTAATCGATTAGCCATGTCCACGGTCATGGACAGTTTGAGCCAAAGGAACTGAAACTATCTGGAACTCTCAACACAATTAATTACATTGATGTGGGTATTAATGTCAACTTGGGTATGAGAATTGGTTGGTGGAACCATCTCATTAATCAACCAACATTGTAGTAATTATGCTTTTGCCCTCTCTTGTTGTAGGAAAAAATTGGCTTTATGCAAAAACTTACTACCCCCACCTGCCATATATGCATATAGAATAGATGATTACTTTACCCCCTCTTTTGTGACAATGCCGGCATATTCAATATGCTGACCTATACGGCTGCAACGTATCATGTTGCAGAATACTTTTTCGACCAGGAGTGAGGATACGCTCTACGCTCGGTGAGATGCCCTTGGAGTCAGATGGACTCAACTACCTTTGAAGCTTCCGCAAGATTAGTTTATCTCATGAGTTGGCCTTCAGCCACTTTATTGTAATTCTTATTGTAATAAAGAACTCGATATGAGATTTCGATTAATTAATTCTATGTGATTTCCCTTTGATATATACATTGATGTACCGTGTGTGTCCAGCATGATCTTGGAATGGTAAAGAAACACCGAAGATTCGACCTTTTAGGTCGGGTCGCGACAACAAGCCAGAATATGGAACTCAAACTCGTCGGATTAATGAAGCAAAGATATGAGGTACTTCTTCCTTTACTTATACCCTTATGTAGCCCCAAGAGCTGGTTTAATATTTATAAATGGTATCAGAGCACATGCTGACCGTAGGATGTAACCTCTAGGATTGGAAACGCCTTAAGATTTATTTCTCTTTTGTCTTTAAAATTCTTATACTCTCATCTACTCGTTTCCGACTTCCCTCCAATTTATTTCAAAATTTATAGATGGCCACCTTCATCCCAGTTTTGATCACGGAGTTTTGTCAACCTGACGCGACGATGCCCTTTGGCAAGGAGCTGATGAGGATCGTTAGGGACGTAAGGATTGCCTTGCCGAGCATCATCGGGACTCCTATCATGTCTTTTCCACAAGACGGACGCTACAGGATCGAGGTGCACATCCCCAGGAAGACCTTTGGAAATCGTAAGGAACCCATCGACTTCAAGTTTGTGGCACCCAGCTGGATACTTGGGAGAGACATGGCAATTCACCGTGCCCTTGGACGTATTCAGGAGGAATACAGAGGTGGAACCATTTCACCAGGACTCAGCGTGGTTTTTCGCAGGGATGCCAATGGAAATATCATAACCACTCCCACTAAAGACACCACCATTTCCTATATCCAGACTTTGGAGATGCACATCAGGACCTTGGATCTTCGGGTACGTGCCGACACGAAGACAATCAAGAGGCTGATGAACCGTGAGATTGACCTCGAAGCTGACCTACGGGAAGCCAAGTACGAGCATGAGTATGAAGTGAAGGATCTCTTAGAGAGGATCAATAAGCTGAACACTTGCATTGCAACTCTGGAGGAACAGATGGACATGGGTGAAAATCTTCATCCAGAAGGAGACATGGCTCCTTTGATCAGCAACGATGATGACTATGAGGAGAGCACCACTGGAGGAGGCCACTTCACCATGTACTTTTGAGGAGAACTTTAGTTATGCCCCCATGTATCTTTATTTTCGTCATTAAAGCGTAGGTCAATGCTTAGTTTGATTTGGAGATTTGTATCTCAATGTTTGAACCTTGAGTTGAATAAATGAATGAGTGTTTGGTGTGATATGTTTGTTGCATTGCATATGGGTAGTGAATTTTCCTTTTAGGTCATTGTTCTATTCTAATTCTCACCCCTCTTAAAACAGCAAGATGCCTCCGCGACGTGAGCCCGATTTCACTTTCCCGCCGGAACTCACACAACTTCTCCAGCAGCAGAACGCCCTGATGCAGCTGTTGATTCAGAATCAGACCAACAACCACAACAACCACCCTCCACCTCAAGGCGAAAACCTCACCCGTTTTCTGAGGCTGAATCCACCAACTTTCTCTAGCAGCACTGAGCCCATTGTGGCAGATGATTGGCTCCGCAAGATGGAGAGGGAACTCACCACCGCTGGATACACTGAGGCTGAAAAGGTGCGCTTTGCCGCCCATCAACTGGAGGGACCAGCAGCTTCATGGTGGGAGAACTACACCACCACGTACCCCATTGCTGGTGTGACTTGGGAGCAGTTCAAGCTAGCTTTCCGCACCGCTCATGTCTCAGCTGGAGCCATGAGTCTGAAGAAGCGTGAGTTTCGCAACTTACGCCAGGGGAACCATTCCATGGCCCAATATGTGGATGATTTCAGCATGTTGGCTCGTTATGCACCAGGAGATGTGGCCGATGATGCAGCCAAACAGGAGAAGTTTTTGGAAGGACTCAACGATGAGTTGAGCATGCAGCTGATGGTGGCTACTTTCAGCAACTACCAGGAGCTGGTAGACAAGGCCCTCATTTTGGAGGGGAAGCAGCAGCAAATCAAGAACCGCAAGAGGATGTATGCCCAGGGGTAGTCTCACTCTAGAGATCAACAGAAGCCCCGCTACTCCTCGTACTCTAGAAATACCAGATCAGGGACCGGTAAGTATGGAGGACACACTCATCCCGTGCATAACCATGGAGGCCATAACCATGGAGGAAATGGGAATAATCGTCCCAACAATGGCAGCTTCAAGAATGGTAATGGAAGTGGGAATGGCAACCAACACTGTCCCGCTTCAGCTCAGAAGGATCTGAACCATATCACCTGTTTCAAGTGCCAGAAGACAGGGCACTATGCCACTGAATGCCCTCAGAACAAGCAAGGAAATGGAAACGGCAACAACAACAGCAACTCCGCAGCTAAGAAGCCAAATCCTTTTCCTCGTGCTCAGGTGAACCACCTTGATGTGGAAGAAGTCTATGATCTGTCCGAGACTATGGTTGGTAAGTTTTTATTGCATTCACGTCCAGTTATGGTACTTTTTGATTCTGGTGCAACTCATTCATTCATATCAAGGGTAGTTGTGGAAAAGTATGGTTTACCCACCAGAACCCTTAGTTAGCCCATTAAGGTCAATTCCCCAGGAGGTATGATGATGGCAGGGATAGGATGCCACGCCTTATAACTCCACATAGGAAACCATGTTTTTCCTACCGACCTCATCGTCTTAGAATCCCAGGGATTGGATGTAATCCTAGGCATGGATTGGATGACCAAGTATGAAGGAAACATTGATTGCCCAGCAAGTGTATTTCACTCACCACTCCGGAGAACAAGAGGATTAAGTATGTATCCCGATGCACACAGATGAGTGCTCGGTTAAATTCCCTCACAGGAGTTGTTCAGGAGGAAGTGCCGATTGTACAAGACTTTCCAGATGTATTCCCGGAGGAATTACCAGGCATGCCACCAGATAGGGAGATTGAGTTTTTGATAGAGCTACTACCAGGAACCGCCCCAATTTCCAAGAGACCCTATCGGGTGCCCGCAAATGATTTAGTAGAAATCAAGAAGCAGATTAAGGAGCTATTGGATAAGGGATATATTCACCCCAGTTCCTCACCTTGGGAAGCCCCAGTTCTTTTGGTGGAGAAGAAAGATAAAACCTTGAGGATGGTGGTCAATTATCGTGCATTGAACGAGGTGACTATCAAGAATAAGTACCCTCTCCCGATGATTAATGACCTGTTTGATCAGCTAGTAGGCTCCAAAGTATTCTCCAAGACTGATCTTCGATCAGGGTATCACCAACTGAAGATTTGTGAACAGGATATAACCAAAACAGCCTTCACCACAAGGTATGGCTTATATGAGTATAGAGTCATGTCCTTTGGTTTGACTAATGCTCCTGCCTACTTCATGAATATGATGAACAAGGTGTTTATGGAATATTTGGACAAGTTTGTCGTGGTGTTCATCGATGACATTTTGATATTCTCCAAGACGAGGAAGAACACAAGGAACACTTGCGTTTAGTTCTGGAGAAGCTTAGAGAGCATCAGTTATATGCCAAGTTCAGTAAGTGTGAATTTTGGCTGACGGAAGTCGGATTCCTTGGACACATTATTTCCGGAGAAGGAATAGCAGTAGACTGCGCTAAGGTTGAAGCAGTCACCGAGTGGAAGTCACCCACCTCGGTTAAAGAGATCCGCAGTTTTCTCGGACTTGCCGGATATTACCGGAGATTCATTGAGAATTTCTCAAAGATTGCCAAGCCCATGACAGAGTTGTTGAAGAAAGAGTCTAAGTATATCTGGACTGAGGAATGTGAGGCCAGTTTCCAGGAGTTGAAGAAACGTTTGGTCACAGCCCCAGTGTTGATACTACCAAACATTAGGAAGGACTTCCAGGTTTATTGTGACGCATCACGTCAAGGACTTGGAGGAGTACTCATGCAGGAGGGAAAAGTTGTAGCATATGCATCCAGACAGCTACGACCACATGAGTTGAATTATGCCACCCATGATTTGGAACTAGCAGCCGTAGTGCACGCACTCAAGACCTAGAGACATTTCCTTATCGGAAATAGTTGTGATGTTTACACTAATTATGAGAGCCTGAAGTATATCTTCACACAGAAGGAGTTGAACCTCAGACAGAGGAGATGGTTAGAGGTAATTAAGGACTATGACATGAGACTGCATTACCATCCAGGAAAGGCAAATGTTGTGGCAGATGCTTTGAGTCGGAAGAGTTATGTGAACACACTCATAGCCGGAGGATTACCCCAGGAGTTAGCCGATGATCTCAGGGAGCTTCGGTTAGAGATAGTTCCAAGAGGATATGTTGCCACACTAGAGATTCAGTCCACCTTGACTGAAAGAATTCGTGAAGCCCAGAAATTAGACAAGGAGATAGCTGAGATAAAGCAGAGAATGAAGGAAGGAAAGGCTAAAGACTTTCGTGAATATGAACAGGGTACTCTATGGTTTGAGAACCGAATCTATGTGACCAATGACCCAGAGCTCAGGAAGTTGATACTTCAAGAAGCCCATGATTCACCATACTCGATACACCCAGGCAACACCAAGATGTACCTGGATTTGAAGGAAAGTTATTGGTGGACAGGAATGAAGAAGGATATTGCCGAACATGTTGCGGTATGTGATGTTTGCCAGCGAGTAAAGGCGGAACATCAGAAACCAGCAGGGTTACTCCAACCTTTGCCGATACCCGAGTGGAAATGGGATAAGCTTGGTATGGACTTCATCACAGGACTACCTAGGACCCGTTCAGGATATGATTCCATTTGGGTAGTGGTCGATCGCTTGACCAAGGTGTCTCATTTCATTCTAGTGAAGACCACCTATACCAATGCTAAGTTAGCTAAGATATATATGACCAGGATCGTGTGTCTGCATGGAGTTCCGAGGAGTATCGTATCAGATAGAGGAACACAATTTACCTCAAGGTTTTGGCATCAGTTACATGAAACTTTGGGTACAAGGCTGGAATTCAGTACAGCTTTTCATCCGCACACCGATCGACAGACAAAGAGAGTCAACCAGATTCTGGAGGACATGTTGAGAGCTTGTGCGCTAGACTATGAGTCCAGTTGGGATGACAACTTACCATACGCAGAGTTCTCGTACAACAATAGTTATCAGGCTAGTCTGAAGATGGCCCCTTTCGAAGCTTTATACGGAAGGAGATGCAGAACACCATTGATGTGGGATGGTGTTGGAGACCGAAAACTCTTTGGTCCCGATCTTATCCGAGATTCTGAAGAAAAGGTCAAACTGATTCGAGTCCGACTCAAGATAGCTCAATCCAGGCAGAAGAGCTATGCTGATAACAAACACAAGGAGGTGACATATGAAGTGGGAGATCGAGCATATCTTCGTGTGTCCCCACTTCGAGGAATCAAGAGGTTTGGCGTTAAAGGAAAGTTAGCACCCAGATTCATAGGCCCCTACATAATTCTTGAACGTAGAGGCGAAGTTGCATACAAGCTGGAATTGCCGGAAGGACTATCCGGAGTTCATGATGTTTTCCATGTTTCCGAGCTGAAGAAATGCCACGCTGAGATGGCTGATATTCCTTTGAGAGGCACAGTGCCCCTAGAGGCCATACAACTTGACAGTGACCTGACCTACGAGGAGAAACCTATCAGAATCCTCCAGACTGCCAACAGAGTTACCCGAAGCAAGACCATCAAGTTCTGTAAGGTTCTGTGGAGTCACCACACCGAGGAAGAAGCCACCTGGGAGCGCGAAGAAGATCTTCGTAGAGACCACCCGCACCTATTTTCTAGCCAACCCGAATCTCGAGGGCGAGATTCATCTTAAGGTGGGTAGGTTTGTAACATCCCAAAATTTCATTTTGGAATGTTATGAAATATAGCTATGCATCATCATCACTTTGTTTGAATGTAATGAATTTGTTGAAGTGCTTCTTTTGATATTCTGAAAAGGCCATTTCAATTTTTCCATGTATTTGTTTCACCTATTTGAAAACCTTTGGAAATGTTCAAAGAAAGAGGGGAGTAACATGACACTCCACACCAGGGGCATCTTGGTGAAATATTTGAACAATAAAACCAGGGGGTTATTTGAATGTTTATCTCAAAAGGATTTAAAATCAATTAGGCATTTTTCTGAAAATAAATTTTAAAAAGATATTCAATATGACAGAGGAAAAATGTTCATTAAATAGCATTAATTCTCCTAATCATTTTGATATATATATTTCCTATGTTTGGAAATGTTTTGAATGCATTAACAGAGTTTTTATTGCGCTAGAAATAGAAAAGGAAAGTGTTTAAACCGAACCGGGCCGGCCCACAGTCTTTAATTCCCGAAACTACTCCGGGTCGGCCACCGACGTGCTAACCACGCCTCCCACCCTCACTGACGCGCGGGACCCACCGTCTGACCGCGGCATCAGCGCGCTCATCCTCTTCCCCGCGCCTGACCACCGTCGTCGGAGATCCCTCTCCGCGGATCTCGCCCCTCGTGCCCTCCCCGACCACCGCAACGCCCCAATATAAACCCCACCCCTCTCCTATATTTGTTCCACACCCAAAACCCCCTTTTCCCTCGCCAGAGCGCTGCCCCAGACCTCGCCGGAGTTTGGCACCCAAACCGGACCTCCCCGAGCTCGTGCCCGTCACCACACTCACCCCCAGCCCCCTCCGACGCCACCAATCACCGCCGGAGACTCGCCGCCACCGTTTGAAGCCTTTGGACACCGCCCCCGACCACCGTACCGTCGTCCCCAAGCACCTCCGACCATCGGCCACCGTTGACCTCACCGGAGACCTCGACTCCCTCTCTGTAAGCCTCCACCTCCACCTGTAGTCGTCGGATCCATAGTCAACGCGCGAGATTAGATCTATTTAAACAACGAAGCGGTACGCGTTAGTTGTCGATCGTCCGCTCGCTAGCTCCAGCACGCACGTCCTCGCGGCCAATCACAACTTGCCACGTAGACCCTGTCCGATCGATAGAAATTTTTTCTTTTTCTTTTCTGTTTTAGAAAACAGAATGTATTCTGTTTTTGTTTTTATCATATCTTTTAAAATATTTGATGTTTTTAGTTGCTTCTTTTTGCATTAGTTCACAAATTTGTTGTAGTTTATGTCTGTATGCTTAGATTTCAAATTTGAACTTTAAATTTTGAATCTAATCAAATTTGTTTAAATTACTAAAATCTGTACAACTAGAGTTTAAAAATATATTTTTGAGTGAATCTTTTTGCCACTGTTTTGTAATAGTTACACCTATCATCCTACATAGTTTGAGAATTTTTAAGGATGAATTTGGATACTGTTTTTAACAAAATCAGAATCTGTTTAGTTCTTAATAGATTTAATTAACTTTGAACCTGAATTAGTTTAACTTTTGTTTTTAGATTTAATTAGGTTTTGTTGATTAAACATTAGGTGTATTATTTTCTGTTAATAATATTTTTTTAAATTGTTTGTGCTCTAGTTTGAATAGGTACATCTTGTTTTCACCATTTATATTGTTTAGAAAAAAAGTTTTGTAGTAACTCTTTTTGCACAAAATTTTATAATGAAAATACTTTCTGTTTTCAAATAAAATTTTGTATTTACTTTTCTGTTATCTAAATGCCTAGTTGTTCCAAACGAAATTTTCAACTTCTTATGTCTTAGTAGAAATTTTGACACCAAAATTTTTAGAGTCTTGTACTTTAAGTGATTCTTCTTTTTGATTGTGCTATTGTTTGTTGAAGCATTTGTTTACCTTGCTGTTGAATGAATTGTATTGTGTTTATGCTTATGGTGTGCTCTTGTGTGATTCGTTAGATCATCCGGAGTGCGAAGCTTGTTATCTAGAGTCACTTGATTACGAGGATCGTCAGCAAGGCAAGTCACTTTGACCATGTAAACCTATGTTTTTATTGCATTAGTTCTACCATCTCCCCAATTGCATGCAAAGTAGGTAAATTGGAAACTTGGTTACTTGTTGTAGTATCATGTGGTAGGCACCCCTCAACCCTTTGACACGTTGGCCCCGGGAAACGTTGATTTAATTTTTGCTATGCTATTAGTAGACGGGGTTGGTTGTGTGATTCATGAGAGTTGTGAGTTAATAATTTCAAGACCTACAAGATGATCAAGTCTTCAAGACTCTGAGTTTTCAACATACCTCTGGGTGGATGATGGTTGAACGGCGCCCTGGAGAAACTAGTGGTTAGCCTAGATGTTGTTGGAGAAGTGCCAGTATTCATGTGGAAAGGTCCACCCAGGCACAAAGAGATGGATGGACGCTTCAAGACCCAAGGCTTACCTGCAAAGCCACAAGCTATTATGGGCTCTGGCTTGGTTGGATATCGTGGTGACCCTGGACAGGCGGTGCTACGAGATGTAGAAGAACGGTAGGAAAGGATGGGCACCGACAGAGTCTCGGGGAAACCCTTTAGAAGACCATGTTTTGGTCACCCGTTTCTCAAACACCCTGAAGTGCGAGAAATCCAACGGAGGCGATCAAATCTTGTGGGGTACGTGTGCAAAACTCTGCAGAGTACCCAAACCTAATCGATTAGCCGTGTCCATGGTCATGGACAGTTTGAGCCAAAGGAACTGAAACTATCTGGAACTCTCAACACAATTAATTACATTGATGTGGGTATTAATGTCAACTCGGGTATGAGAATTGGTTGGTGGAACCATCTCATTAATCAACCAACATTGTAGTAATTATGATTTTTCCCTCTCTTGTTGTAGGAAAGAATTGGCTTTATGCAAAAACTTACTAACCCCACCTGCCATATATGCATACAGAATAGATGATTATTTTACCCCCTCTTTTGTGATAATGCCGGCATATTCAATATGCTGACCTATACGGCTGCAACGTATCATGTTGCAGAGTACTTTTCCGACCAGGAGTGAGGATACGCTCTACGCTCAGTGAGATGCCCTTGGAGTGAGATGGACTCAACTACCTTTGAAGCTTCCGCAAGATTAGTTTATCTCATGAGTTGGCCTTCAGCCACTTTATTGTAATTCTTATTGTAATAAAGAACTCGATATGAGATTTCGATTAATTAATGCTATGTGATTTCCCTTTGATATATACATTGATGTACCGTGTGTGTACCAGCATGATCTCGGGATGGTATAGAAACACCGGAGATTCGACCTTTCAGGTCGGGTCGCTACAACAAGCCAGAATATGGAACTCAAACTCGTCGGATTAATGAAGCAAAGATATGAGGTACTTATTCCTTTACTTATACCCTTATGTAGCCCCCAAGAGCTGGTTTAATATTTATAAATGGTAAACCGGGTCTTCCAATCCGTGTCACAAGTAGAACAACTTAGCCTGTAGACCCCAAGTATCGGCTGAATATGTATATATTGAGCCGATACTCAATATTGATGAGCTGATCAAATGTAGCCCCCAAGTTCGAGTCAGTATAGAATTAGTGGGCCAGAACTTCTCTGTATATTGACTGAAGAGCCATATGTAGCCCCCCAAGTGCCGGCTTAACTTGACGAAGATGAGCCGGGACTTCCTTCTATATTTGAAAAGCATTGTTGTAGCCCCCAAGTGCCGCTTAACTTGACGAAGATGAGCTGGAACTTACTTGTATACTTGGAAAGCATCGCTGTAGCCCCCAAGTGCCGGCTTAACTTGACGAAGATCAGCCGGAACTTACTTGCAATCTTGGAGAACAAATAGACATTAGCCCCCCAAGTGTCAAGTATATTGCTTGCAATCTGCTTGAGACTTGCATTATATTTCCTTAACTAACCACCTAGTAATTTTTTATCTTGGTGACTCACCCCTCATTTGCTTTTGTATGTCACAGGAAGCTTTGAGCAATACCGGGTCTGACCTGACCGGCCTAAAGAGCAATCTCGCTTCCTAGCAAGCCGCCAGAAGTGAAGCAGAGGAGAAGTGTCGGCTTGCCACCGAAGAACTTGTAAAAGTTAAATATGATTTTGCAGCCTTCAAGAAGGCGGCTGAGAGGGAGCAAACTGCCCTGGCCAAACGTGCAGACGATGCTGACGACCGACTCATGATTGTGTCACACGAGTTGAACTCCCTGACTGCCGAAGAAATAATGGATGGCTTTCCATCCAAGAAGGACGACGGCTCAGAATTCATAGAAGCCGATTACGCCTGCTGTATGAAGGCTTCCAGGATCCTTGCATCAGTGCTAGCGGAAGAGGTTGATCTGTCAATGTACCAGGCAGCTTACAATGTCAAAAACAAGCGAGTGCATTGCCCAACCTTCGAGGCCAGGGACTGAACTCCTGCATGCCGTAAGCATCTCTTTACCCCTGACATTGACCCGTCTCCCCTCTTTGAAGAGGCCAACTTTGAAGCTTTAATGAACTGCAACTGGGACGTGGACAATCTTCAGATCGAGGAGGTCGAAGACCCGTCGCAGGATGACCCACCGTCCAGCTGAGCAAATTGACTTTTAGTGGTATAATCCGGCTCCTTGACCCGCCAACATTTGAGCTGTGTAAAAAACTTTAAGTCTTGCTTTTGGGGTTCTGTGGAGAGCCTTGTAATAGGCTTTAGAAAAACCTTGACTGTCTGAACCGTGCTATCGTGCACGCGCACAACTTGATATATCTTTATTTGTGTTTTTTCCTTACCCATATCTTGTCATCAGTTTTCATGGCGGCTTATCTTAAGAGACAAGACCTGCGAAAACAAACATGCAACATATATTCTCCCTTGCTGTGAGGGCGGCTTGAAAATAGCACAACCCGGAGGTGTTAAATCTTTCCTGACCTTGTCTTTTCAATAACTCATGTGCCAGTTTTTCTAGGTGGACTCGCTACTAGAACTCCTTAATAATACAGGGTCTCTATCGAGATTGGCCGTCAACTTCTTTGTATGGCTCAGGGTCTCTAAGCGAGATTAACTGATAGGAGTGTAACAAACCAGAAAGACACATAGCAAGGCATGAGTACCCTGGTAGCCCATAAACTTCCTCTCACGTGACATAAATCCGTCGTTTTAACCTTAAACAGTGCAGGGTCTTTAAAAGATTAACTGACTAAGAGTACGAAATGGGTCACATAGCGGAGAGTCGGCAGTAGATGGGTGAGTTTGTCCTCGCTTTCCATAAGCCGGCCCTCACGTGACAAGAGGCGCCGGTTTAACCTTAACCAGTACAGGGTCTCTATCGAGATTGGCCGTCAACCTCTTTGAACCGGCTCAGGGTCTCCAGGCGAGATTAAGTGGTAAGAGTTCGACATGTCACATAGCGGAGCAACATCAGCTTACAGGCAGGTTTAACTCAAACTTGTAGCGGCTTAAAAGTCGATCAAGATGGTATGTAAGCTAAACCCGGTTGGTTGGAAGCCCCCAAATGACCTTGTTGACGGAGTCAACTTTTGGGTATATAACCCGCCTGACTATGGCTTAAGAGCTTATCAAAAGGGTGTGTTAAGCTAAACCAGGTGGGTTGGAAGCCCCCAAATGACCTTGTTGATGGAGTCAACTTTTGGGTATATAACCCGTCTGACTATGGCTTAAGAGCCAATTAAAAGGGTGTGATAAGCTAAACCCGGTGGGTTGGAAGCCCCCAAATGACCTTGTTGACGGAGTCAACTTTTGCGCAAACTGAGATACGCGAAACGGTAGAGGCCCCGGCTTGCAGGGATGCCAACTTTATTATATATATGTGTGATATGTACAATGATAGTGTACAATGTTGAGTTTTAATGACTCAAGTATAGTAAGGCCGTAGATGAGCTATATTCCACGCCCGGCGGGTCTCCTGCCCAGAAGTGCTTGACTCGTCTCGGATATCAATAAGATAGTACGACCCATTGTTGAGATTTCTGCTGACCACGAAAGGTCCTTCCCAGGGAGGGGATAACTTGTGTGCATCTGTCTGATCTTGAATCAACCGCAACACCAAGTCGCCTTCTTGAAACGTCCGGGTCTTAACTCTGCGGCTATGGTAGCGTCGTAGGTCTTGCTGATAAATCGCCGATCGAGACGTCGCCAGATCCCGCTCTTCATCCAAAGCATCCAACGCATCTTGACGCGCTGTCTCATTGTCCGTCTCAACATAAGCTGCCACTCGTGGTGAGTCATGACGTATATCACTTGGTAATACGGCTTCTGCACCATAAACCATGAAGCAAGGCATATAGCCTATTGATCTGTTGGGAGTAGTTCTGATGCTCTATAAGACTGATGGAAACTCCTCTACACAACATCCCGATGTTCGCTTCAAAGGAACCATAAGCCGGGGCTTGATACCTCTCAAGATATCTTGGTTAGCACGCTCTGCCTGACCATTGGATTGTGGATGAGCAACCGGAGAAACGTCAAGCCGGATGTGTTCACTTTCACAGAACGCTTGCATAGCCCCCTTGGATAAGTTCGTACCATTAATTGTGATGATACTATGAGGGTAAGCAAAATAGTAAATCAGCTTTTTGACAAACTGAACCGCCGTAGCCGCGTCGCACTTGCTAACCGGCTCAGCCTCCACCCACTTAGTAAACTTGTCCACCGCCACCAAGAGGTGGGTCTTCTTATCCTTGGATCTCTTGAAGGGCCCGACCATATCAAGCCCCCAGACCACAAACGGATAGGTAAATGGAATCATACGCAATTCCTAAGCCGTCACGTGAGCATGTCGCCCAAACTTTTGACAGCCATCACACTTGAGAACCAAGTCTTCTGCATCCTTGTGAGCCGTCAACTAGAAGAAACCATGCCGAAAAGCTCTGGCCACCAGAGATTTTGAGCCGGCATGATGACCACAGTCGCTAGCATGAATTTCATTCAAGATTTCTTTTCCTTCTTCAGCTGAAACACAACGTTGATAAACGCCGGTGACACTGCACATATGCAACTCGCCATTGATGATTGTCATAGACTTAGATCGCCCGACGATCTGTCTTGCCAAGGTCTCCTCCTCAGGTAATCGTCACATGTTAAATATGCCATATAAGGCAGCGTCCAGTCGGGGATAGCATGTAAAGCCACCACCAGCTGCTCCTCTAGGTCAGATATAGCTAAGTCTTCCTCTGAAGGTAGCTTGACTGACGGGTGATGTAGCACGTCTAAGAATACGTTAGGTGGAACCGGCTTTCGCTGGGAGCCAAACCTGGACAATGCATCAGCCGCCTCGTTTCTGCGAAGATCAACATGATCGACCTGATATCCCTTGAAGTAACCAGCGATGACATCCACCGCCTGACGATAGGCCGCCATCCGCGGGTCCTTGGAATCCCACGTGCCTGAAACCTCCTGGGCCACGAGATCTGAGTCGCCGAGACATCGCACCCGGCTCAGGTTCATCTCCTTAGCAACCCGGAGGCCATGAAGTAAAGCTTCATACTCAGATGCATTGTTAGTACAAGGAAACATCAACCTTAACACGTAACAGAACTTATCACCTTTAGGGGAGGTTAAGACAACCCCAGCCCCTGATCCTTCCAGTTGCCTGGATCCATCAAAATGAATCGTCCAATATGTGTTATCCGGCTTCTCCTCAGGCGCCTGACACTCTGTCTAGTCATTTATGAAATCCACTAAGGCTGGATAATTGACCGCTGTATGAGGCATGTATTTCAGATTAAGAGGTCCAAGCTCCAATGCCCACTTAGCAATCCGACCGGTGGCTTCTCTGTTTTGAATTATGTCCCCCAATGGGGCAGAGCTGACCACTGTGACCTGGTGCCCTAAGAAATAATGCTTCAGCTTACAGTTTGCCATGAACACCCCATACACCAGCTTCTGCCAATGTGGGTACCTCTGCTTGGACTCTATCAGGACTTCACTGATGTAGTAAACCAGCCTCTGAACCGGATATTCCTTCCCTGCCTCCTTATGCTCAACAACAATCGCGGCACTGACGGCCCTGTTATTAGCCGCCACGCATAGGAGCAAAGGTTCTTTCTCAGCCGGAGCATCCAAGACCGGCGGCTCAGTGAGTTGCTTCTTGACTGCTTCAAACGCCTCACCTGCCGCTGTGCTCCAGACATTGTTGTCCATCTTCTTCATCATCTGGTACAAAGGAATGACCTTCTCACCCAGGCGGCTCATAAACCGGCTTAACACAGCGATTCGACCCGCCAGGCGCTGAACATCATTGATGCATGCCGACTCAGCCAGGGAGGTAATAGCCTTTATCTTATCTGGATTAGCTTTGATGCCCCGTTCCGAGACGAGAAAACCTAAAAGCTTGCCTACGGGAACTCCAAAAACACACTTAGGTGGGTTAAGCATCATCTTGTAAACCCGTAAGTTATCAAAAGTTTCCTTTAACTCGTCAAGTAGAGTCTCCTTCTTCCTTGACTTGACCACAATATCATCCACATATGCATGAACATTGCGTCCAATTTGACTGTGAAGGCAGTTCTGTAGACAATGATGATAAGTCGACTGGGCACTCTTTAGCCCGAAAGACATAACATAGCAAAAAGCACCAAAAGGCGTGATGAAAGCCGACTTCTCTTACTCTTTGAATGCCATGTTGATCTAGTGGTAACCGAAATAAGCGTCAAGGAAGCATAAACTCTCACAACCCACTATTGCATCCATAATCTGGTCGATACGGGGGAGAGCAAACGGGTCAACCAGACAAGCTTTGTTAAGATCTGTGTAATCCACGCACATACGCCACGTGCCGTTCTTCTTAAGCACTAGCACTGGGTTAGGAAGCCACTCTGGGTGAAATACTTCCACAATGAACCCTACTGCCAGAAGTCGGGCCATCTCTTCCCCAATAGCCTTTCGTCGTTCTTCATTAAACCACCGGAGGAACTACTTAACCGGCTTAAACTTGGGATCCACATTTAGGTGGTGCTCAACGAACTCTCTCGGTACACCCGGCATGTCAGAAGGTTTCCATGCGAAGATGTCCCGATTCTCACGGATGAATTCGATGAGCGCGCTTTCCTATTTGGGATCCATATTGGCCCCAATAGTGAATTGTTGGGATGAGTCGCCCAGAGTGAAATCCACCAACTTGGTATCATCCGCCATAAACTTGAGGGGCAGCTCAGATTCCATAGTATGCTTTTTGAGCAGAGTCATGTCCTCCGTGTCAACATTTTCTTTATAGAACCTGAGCTCTGCTTCAGCATAACCGACTCTGCGTAAGTTGCGTCTCCTTCTTCACCCTCAATTGCCGTCTTCCGATCACCATGCGCGGTAATCATTCCGTTTAAACCTGGCATTTTGAGCTGTAAGTAGACATAGCAAGGTCTCGCCATGAACTTGGCATAAGTCGGACGTCCAAACAGGGCATGATATGGAGTTTTGATCTTGACCAACTCGAAACATAAGGACTCCACCCTGTAGTTATACTCGTTGCCAAAGGCAGCCTCCAAGGAGATTTTACCCACCGGATAAGCCGACTTTCTGGGTAGCACGCCATGAAAGACTTTCTAAGAAGGCCTAAGATCCTTATCGAGCAACTTCATCCGGCGAAAGGTGTCATAATACAGGATGTTGATGCTGGTACTGCCATCCATAAGCACCTTAGTAAACACATCTCCTCCCACTTGGGGGGCAACCACCAAAGCCAGCCATCCTCGGTCGTCAACACGTGACGGGTGATCCTCTCGGATCCAAGTTATGTCATACTTAGACCACTTCAATTATTGCGGGAGAGCCGACATCACTGCATTAACCACCCACTTGCGCACCTTCTGGTCTCGCCTGTCAAGGCAGGTTGTAAAAACATGATATTGACCCGTGTTGAGTTGCTTCGGATTACTCTGATACCCAGATTGGTTATTCTGTTGTTGATTACTGCCACCAGATTGTTGATGATGACCTCCTTGATGGCTCTGACCCTGATAGCCAGATCCTGAGTCGCCAGCGCTAGGACCGGTTCCTGAGCCGTCTGGCCCTGAGCTACCTAGCGGGCCGCCACCATTATTATGATGCTCCCACAGGCTGTAATCCGGAAACTGTCGCATGATGTGGCAATTCCACCATGTATGACCTGCCACCCTATCAGGTCGGTTGTGCTCCGGACAAGGTTTGTTAAGCATCTCCTCCAGGTTGAATGGAGTTTTACCCTTATTAAAGGGCTGTTTGAAGTTCCTGTTGCCTTAGCACGGTTGTTCCCGGCGCTGGTGTTTGCCACCAATTCTGACCCGCCGTCTGGATTTTTCCTCTTGCCATGGTTGCTGCGGCCAGTCATACCCTTACCATTGTTACTCTTCTTACCCTGACCTGTCTTCTCTTCATCAGAGCCGGGGTCTTTCATACTGTTAGAGTCGGCGTACTTGGTGAGAGCCGCCATGAGTTCCCCCATGTCCTGACACGTGCGCTTGAGCCGGCCAAGCTTCTACTTTAGATGCGCAAAGTGACAATTCTTCTCCAGAATCAAAACTGCTTGAGTCGTCGTAATCTGTTCAGACGAGTGGATGATAGTTGAGACCCACCGGACCCAATGATGAGCCAACTCATCCTCCTGTTGCACACAATTATCCAAATCCACAATCGTCATGGGCTGCTTGCACGTTCCTTGGAAATTTTTGATGAACTTCGCGTTCAACTCGGCCCAGGAATTAATGGTGTTGGGTGGCAAGCCTTTCAACCACGTGCGGGCCGACCCTTACAGCATCATGATGAAATATTTGGCACATACTGCATCGTTGACATCTAACATCCCCATGGCCAGCTCACAACTTTCAACCCAAGCCTCCGGAGGCAGGTCAGCAGTGTAATATGGGACCTTGCGAGGGCCCTTGAAATCTTTCAACAGACGCTCGTTCTGCAAAGCCGGTACTAAGCATGGCACTCCCACGGCCCTGGAGGTTATTCCTGCTCCTATCGAGATGGAGGGCACGGGTTCTTGATGAGCCGCCGCCGCCGCTAGAGCCGCCGCCTCCCGCTGTGCTCTCGCCCGGTCCACCAGCACCTGAGCATCGAGAGCTGCCCGGTCGTCTCGTGGCGGGTCGAGGTGTCGATTGCTGCTATAAACCGTCGGCAACTCATAGCCCTGGCTATAGCTGTGGCTAGGGATGGGGGTTGAATGCACGTGACTCCGGTTGTAGGTGTACTTCTCCTGCTGTCTGCAGGTACCCAATAGCGTTCCGCACCTCCTCTGCGAAGGGCGCCTCGTCCGGGATAGGGATTGTGCCAAGCTGGGTCGCCGCTGCAACCCAGTTCTCCACCGGGTTGGAATAATGACCCGCCGGTGTTGGGAAAGACATGGGTGAGGCATGGTTCCGTCGGGGCGGATTATGCTGCTGAACCGCTGGCTGACTTCCAGGTACTTCCGCGGTCCGTCCTGTGCCGGACGTGTTGAAAAGGTTTCTGGCCTCATACTGATCCGGCAAGCGGGACTGATGCCTCATACGATGAACCGCCGTTGCAGACTGCTGCTCCAGCTCCAGGCGCAAAACATCGGCCCTAAGGCGCTCCGCCTCTGCCTCCATTTGATCCTTCATTGCATTGATTTCCTGTTGAACCTCGGTCATCTGATCCTTTAGCCTCGCGATCTCCGTGTTCTGGGCCACTTGATTTTCAGCTGTAACCTCAGTGGACATCAAGGTTGTAAGCTCATTCATCAGATCCAGAAGGACCTGAGTCGGCGGCCTACCAGTCCCCGATCCGGCTGCGCCGGCGGCTGTGCTGCTCGGGGCCGGACCTGATCCTGCCATGAAGACGGCGACATGGCTCGGTGGCTCATAATCCTCTAGCTCGTGATATTCTGACTCGGGTTAAGGCTCGACATAGCCTCTGAGCCTGCCATCGTGGAGCTGGTAGATTGATTCCATCTCTCTGCTCGAAGATCCACCCTCCAAACAGACGAGAGTTTCCTGTGACATGGAATCCTCAAGATCCTTCCCCTGAGTAAAGCCGACAAAGACATGCTTTCTGCCCGGGTTAGCACGAGTAGGTTGCATGTGTCGGGCGGGTTGCACACACCGGGACGGCTCAACGATGTCGGTGTAGACGTCCGGCCCGGGCATAGATCTGCCGATCTTGCCGATGAAGACGTGGACCCCGTCGAAGGGAACCCGGAAACCGTACTCGATAGAGTTGGCCTTGGGGCCCCAACCGGCGTCCTCGATGTAGAGCCGGCCACGACGACTCTTGTTCATCCTACCAACATCGTACCCCTCGATCCTGGGAGAGAGCCCTTTGAGAAATCAACACCACTGAGCGCCAGCCCCATGGTGGGCGCCAACTATCGTGGTTTTATCACGACAGATGTACGAAGACTTAAGTTCGAGGCCATTACTAAGGTGATGGACTCAAAGGGGTTGGTCGAGACGAGGGACACGAGTTTACCCAGGTTCGGCCCCTCAAGAGGAGGTAAAAGCCTACGTACTGCTTGTGTTGTATTGATTGGAGTATCGATTACAAGGGAGCGGATTCACTTGACCTAGTTCTCGATTAGTTGGTTTCTGTCTAAGCTGCCTCGGGGCCTCACCTTTATATAGGAGGTTGAGGCCCCGGGTTACACGAGTCATACACCGACTCTTACACCGTAAACAATCCTGTCTCTAAGTCGCCTTGCCTTCTTGGGAAAACCGTCTCTAGGCAGCTTAACCGCCCGGGTCTTCATACCTTCTTCTGTCTGGGCCTCCGTCTTGGCCCATGCTGCCGTTAGGCCTATGTCTTTCAGCCCGCTTCTCTAGTCTTGATAATGAGCCTCTAGGTATGACCCGGCCTCACCTGGGCAGGTCTTACCACGGGGTTATATCTCCAACAGCCATGCACGATCTAAACAATCCAACATCAAGGATAAATGTTTCAACGCGATGTTATCATTGCCACTACCAATCTGAACTGCCACTCGGTAGTCATCCAACCAAGTCTCTAGCTTTGACTCGCCAGAAAACTTCCCGATCCTAGCCGCCAACCAGAAGTTGGGGGGAATCTCTGCAGAATGTATGGCTCTGCTAAAGCACTCGGGGCTAGAAATAACAATTGTGCTGCCACTCGGAAAATCTCTGTCCTGTCCATCTCTATGGGCTCTGCCTTTGTCGATCCGCCTCTGAGTGAGGAGATCACGAGCATCAAACCTTGCATTCCGCTCATCACTGAACGAGCGCCTTTCGTCCTGGTGCCGGGGCACGTGCGGACCACCCTGCAGAGGAGTGGACACTCGACGGTGGTCATCACGGTGAAACTAATCTCTGAACTGATGTTCACGAAAACCTCCGCCCCTTCGGTGCAAGGGCGATCCAGTGCTATGTGCTAACTAAACTGTCTCTGCCCTGGGTGAGTTATTGTGAATCCTATTGCATGACTATGAAACAACAGAATTTTGACGCTGCGCTGCATCCAGCAAAGCTCTAACCTGCATCAACCCTCTACCAACCTTTGACCGTGACGGGTGAATGGAATCCGCTATCCCAGCAACAGCTGCAACGTTTAACACAGGAGTACGATATACCTCAACATTGTTGTGAGATCCAGCCGGAAACAGTTGTCACTGACGTCGACTAGAAACTGGTGCCCTCCAAGGCTTGGGTCTTGGCAGTCGTACCAACGATGGGAGTATGAAGGACTTCACCATCGCGACGCGGCTGTTCACTCGATAGTTCACCAGCTTCCCGCCTGCCATGGTCGAAGCCCGGCGACAAGCTTTGATGAGAAGCAGCCATAAGGACCTCCACTGAAGGATCGCAGCTCTCGCACTCGGAAGGAACATCAGACTGATCGGAGTCCGACTCGAACATGCCATGAAGGGACTCGGCGGGCTCGATGGCCGCAATCTACGAAGAAGAAATTTGGCGAGCCGCCGCATGCTTGACCCAGCACTAGAGTCGTGAGCGACCGGATCTCTTGCGATGACAAACAGCGGGCAAAGCCGACAAATACGGAGTCGATGGCTGCCGCAGCAACACGCTGCAGGAGCTCGCGTGGAAGTGCGCAGGCCCGCGGGCTGGTAACGCCTCGACATCAAGAGGTGCTTCTTGAAGCCATGCGGAATCGTCGGCAATGAAGGTGAGCACTCCGAAACGGATCTCTTGGCCTAGGGCGAAAACACTGCCAGAAGACATGACGAAGGGTGAAAAACGCAACCTCGTCGGAAGTCTCTTAGACGCCTGCCCCAAGTTGGGTGCCAACTGTCATGGGAACAAGACTAACAGTAGAAGGTAGGGGTACGAAAGGAGAGGGCAGAGTCCTAGCTATGGCGAGGATGTACACACGGATGTATGAGTTCAGGCCCCTCTCGTGGAGGTAACAGCCTTATGTCTCAATGCTCTGGATCTTTATCGTGTGGAGAATAGAGATTACAATGGTTGCGAACCCTTGTCCTAGAGAGGAGGGGCGGCTTATATAGAGTTTTCTGCCCCTCATAATTGCCAGGCAACCAAGGGTCCGATCGTGGGTATAAAGACTAACGTTACTGGTAACATACTCATAATTGCTATTAAGACGACTAGCCGAATGCCTGCCTGTTGGTTTCTCAGGGGTGACTTCTAGTCTTCTATTGTCAACTGAAAGCGGGGTCGTCCGAGTGACATGTGACTGTCAAGTGGAGGAAGGAGCTACCAAATGGATTGGTTGTCGAGTGACTTGAACTCCAAGGATAATCCAGTTGGAATCTCTCCTATGGTCCTTAAGTTTTCCAACACAGTGTCCTTAGGTAGGGTCTATAGGTCAGGCCTAGGACCCTACCCTAGGTACATATCCTCGTCACACTCCACGAAAGCCCACACACCAGCCTAAAGGTGTATATGAAGTAACTGACATCGATTTGAAGTCTAGGGCTTCAACTAAACTTGATAAAGCACACACGAGGTTCAGGAGATTGAGTGGATTTGTTCGCAGGGCAAGTCTCAACATTGATCTGCCGGGGTTTCGAAAGGCTGGTACAAAAACATGGCAGAGGATACTCTATGAGATCATGGCACACTTCAACGTCCCCGAGGAGTGGAGAGGACAGGTGGAACATGCTGCACTGAAGAAGGCCAGGGATGCTTGGAGAAACTGGAAGCATGTGTTGTACAAGAAGTTCTTGAGTCAAGGCAAGGACCCAATCCCCTCGTACCCCCAAATTACAATGGAAGATTGGACATAATTCAAAAGGGTCAAGGCCAGTGAAGAGTTTATTAAGAAGAGTGCCAGACAATCGGAATTTCATAAGGAGAGAACACACCCCCACCGTATGGGTGTGGTAGGATACTACAACATGAAACCGATACGGGTGTAGGAGGACAAATAAGCAGTAGCTGTGGGTGGCAAACCGGCCTTTAGTAGAATTAGGGGCACTCGTGCTAGGGACTACTTGTGGGCACGTGCAAAGAGGCATGGAGACGGTTCTTATTACTTCGAAAACTCGACAAACCAAGAACTGTATGATTTGATGGCAAAGGCATCCAAAAACACTAGAAGGTTGTACAAGAACTCAGGGCCATGTGATATTTTGTACGAGGCTCTGACTACCAAAGAGCCCCTGGCCGTGCCAAGGGTATTGGGGTTAATGTCCCACACAAGTGGGCTTTCCCACTAAGCAAAGAAGAGAGGCTCGGCATGAAAAAAGGCTAGGAGTGATTATAGGCAGAGAGACTTGCACGAAAAGAGTAAGAGGGACATGTATCGTGTAGTTTGAAAGGAAGTTGAGGAGTCATATATGGAGGAGAAGACACTAATGTTAAGAGATAGCTAGGAGAAGCAAGGGGGTGTCGGCATGGATGATGCCACTTATTATATGGCAACACCGCACAAGAGTAGCTCTACAACAGCTGACGCCAGCGACAATGATGTTGTAGCTAGACATGATGGTGCTATATCTGATCTATATGGACAGGGGGAGAGAGTGAGGGCTGTGCTTACACATTATGATGGTTCTTTAAAAGGTGCAACAACGTGGGTTTACATCCCTGACTTTGATGAGGGTCTCCTGTTGGACAATGTACCATTGAAGCCGCGTTGTGTGAAGTGCTACGTGAGTGAAATAAAGCCTGGATTCGGTGATTTTGCCCTGAAGAATGTCCTTCGGGACCCTGATGAGTAGAGGACCTTGGGAGAAACATGGTTAAATCATATCCAGTGGCCATGGAAAAAATATACTTCCTGGCTGAGCCCCCTCCAGCCCCCCCCCCCCCAAAAGCAACCAATGGCGCCCTCGAACCGATGACTCTCATCTCGCCACAATAGATCTTGTGTGATTACCCCAATGAACATACTCTTGGGAATCAGATGCCCGAGGCATCAACCTGTGATTAGCCCGACCGACTTCCTGAAATAAATGCCAGGTCATTGTCCCGTCCTGAGCAGCCTGTGGCAAGGCCTACAACTGTTGAACACTGAAGCAGAAAGTGCAGACACATCGACACTGCATGCTCACTAGATAAACCTGACCAGACTACATGCTAAGGAGTCTGAATGTCCATAACCGCCTACTAAGAATGCCAAAAGTCTGGGACCGCCTACTAAGAACTCTGAAAGTTAGGAACCACCTGCTCATCAGTCCAGCGGTTCGCAGTCGCCTAATAAGCATACCGATGTGTCGGCACTACCTGCTCAGCAAACCACCACGTTGTCACAGCCACATCAACACACCGACACATTGGCACTAGCTGCTCAGAAGCTCAGAATAGCTTCAACGGCTGCTCATCAATCCGTTGACTCTAGCACTACAGCTCAGCAGTCCGACACAGCGACATCATCCGTTCAGCAGTCCATCGTACCTTCACACGATTCTCAGTAGCATGTCATTGATGAAACCAAATATCAAACAAGAATTGCTTCAGGTAAGAAGACACAAGCGGGCATAGTTGAACATAGGAAGTTAGACCTCCAAAGAGCAAGGAGGGATAGGACCAAGAGCCTCCTTCTACAAGGAATGATTGGCCATACCCAAAAATAAGGTTTTTGAAGGGACAGATAATCCTGGTTCTGACCACATGGCTGAAGCATACCTTGAAAAGCATCTTGTTAGTACGAAAGTAGACACATTTGAGAAACGCGAGTACAAACATGGCCAGCCATTCCTTGTTGGCGATTTCTGGGAGGAGTACAGTTCTAGTGCTCACAAGTTACATAAATATTGCATGAACAAAATATCGGAAGGAGAAGATACTAACATTGTGGAATTGGACTATGACCCTCATCATTTCTCTTACATTCTAGGTACCATCAGTGTGGAATTCGAGGACTTCCATATCTTCTTCAACTTTGATGAACTTGTTGCCACTCTTTTCAAATGCTTGATGTTGTAAGTACTTCACAAACTCTGATCAACTTCTCCATACAAGGTTGTAAATGACAAAAAAGCTAATTGTACTGTATTCCTCTCAGGGGATTGACGATGAAGAGAACATCAAGGGTGCATGTGTATTTCATAGATCCTGATTTAGCAAATGGTGTTTTGTTATAAGATAATGACTCATGCACAACTTCCATTGACTATGTCACCAAGATCTTGTTCGACTTACAGACATGAGAATTCTTCATGTGGTCATGTCATGAACAGTAAGTATAAATATACAACCATACATACATTGATTGTCTTTTAGTTTTAGACATAGTTCGTATGTTCATGGTTTTCTTAAACTGTAGAGGTCACTAGATCTTGGTGGTCATTGTTCCAAAATGCAACACATTTTACTACGTGGATTCTCTCAGAGAGTCAAATGCGCCTCAGGATCTGAGTAATCTTCAGGATTTCATGGATAGGTATTGAATTCTTTGATGTTAATGTGTTGTGTTCATATCTGTTTCCATAATTGTGTGTGAAAATTCATCTTCATTGGCAGTGTATTGTCGAAGAACATAACTTTAGGGGGTAAGGTTCGAGCGCCAACTACCTCTACAACACGTGATCATTTCTCCGGTAAGACAACAAAATCCGTTATTTTCAGAAAATGCTAGTCATATGTTCAAGTTTCTAAGTAAACGTCTTTCTATTTCTCTCCATAGAAAATAAATAAATTACACCGGTTAGGTTGTTCCTAACAGGGCAAATACAAAACTAATATTGTACAAAAAATTCCAGTGTCGTCGGCAACAACAAGGTACCAGCCTATGTGGATATTATGTTTGTACACACATGATGAACCTATGCAGACATGCTAAATGTGGTGCCGATGCTGGCAGCATAAAACCAGTAAGTCTGCTTCTTAATTACTATCTTCTACTCCATACGTATGTCACATTCTCATCTAAAAGTCATGCAGCTGATCTTCGTACCGATGACTTCGGAACCGCTCGCCGCCGATGAATTGTTGTATGGTAGGAAATTTATCAGCACCTTCTTTGTGAAACACTATGTCAAGCCCTCTAAAGATGTCAAAGATTTCTGGATTCAAATCTCCTAAAAATAAGTACGCATTCATATAGTGTTATCAGCTCAACATATACACACGGATGCATTATTTTCCATGTGATCATGTCTTCGTATTTCATACACTATGATTATGTACTGGATATGTCGATTTAACAACTATGGAATTTAGGTAGCATTTTCTCAATTGCATATTGTTGTGAATTATGATGAATCCTCTGCTTGTGGACACTATTCGTTCAATTGCATATTGTGGCGAATTATGATGAATGTTCTTCATATGGACACTATTTGTCGATTGCATATTGTGGCGAATTTGCTATTTGTAGGGTGAATTAAATGCGATATTTTAAAAGAACCTGTCAATTTCAGCGCACATGGTTCAAGCAGCTAAGCGTGTGCGGTCCATAACAAAAAGCACACACAACTCATAGTGCAACCGCCTGTGGTCCATGGAAAAGCATAGGAGATATAATCGAAAACATTGGTGATACATAAGAAATTGCAAACGGTTTGGAACACTTGTACGTGTGTGTAGGAGCTACTCAATCGTGTGCGATAGCACCATATCTCACACGTGAGCCAACATGAAACCGTTCTCGATGCGAAGACGATCCCACGCGTATATTTTTCGGGAAACGTGTCCAATGATGTTATATATGGTACATAGTTCCTAGAGAAATCTCGTGTGCGATGATGAAGATATCACACACAGTGTCTACAATGGCCCGTGTGGATTAGTTAACGTTTCACAAACGGTCAAAGGAAAAAACTGTTGGGGAACGTTGCTTGTGAAACAAAAATTTTCCTACGCACACGCAAGATCTATCCATGGTGATGAGAATCTACGAGAGGGAGAGTGGATCTACATACCCTTGTAGATCACTAAGCGGGAAGCGTTAACAAAGGCGGTTGGTGTAGTCGAACGTCTTTGTGATCCAAATCGCTGAGCGTCCCGCGATCCAATCACGATCCGTCCCGATCAAGTACCGAACGGACGGCACCTCTGCGTTCAGCACACGTACAGCTTGATGACGATCTCCGCCTTCTTGATCCAGCAAGAGGGAGCGGAGAGGTAGAAGAATTCTCCGGCAGCATGACGGTGCTGCAGCGATGGTGGTGGAGCTATTCCGGTAGGGTTTTGCCTAAGCACTTCAGAAAACCGATCTAGAGGAGAAACTATGCACTAGAGGATAGGGTAGCACGTGGTTGAAAATCTAGTGCAGAAACCCTAAAACCTCTAGTATATATAAGAGGAAGAGAGGAGGAGACTTTGCGCAAGGGCCAAGCCCTCTAGGCTTCGGCCGAAGTGGGAGGAGAGGAGGAATCCTCCTCCAATCCTAGTAGGACTAGGACTCCTTCCCTTTGTGCCTTTTTTTTGCCTTTTTCAACCTTTTATCTTTGAGCTTTTCTTTCCCAGCCGCATGGGCCTTGTGTGGGACTTCCACCAGCCCACTAAGGGCTGGTATTCATCCTCCCACAGCCCATGTAGACTCTTGGGTCGAAATACCCCTCCTGATGGTCTCTCGATACACTATCGGCACTCTCGGTACACTACCGATGAGCCCGAAACTTTTCTGGCGACCAAAATAGGACTTCCTATATATCGATATTTACCTACGGACCATTCCGGAGCTCCTCGTGATGTCCGGGATCTCATCTGGGACTCCGAACAAGCTTCAGTCACCACCATTCATAACTCTATACTACCAAAACATCACCGAACCTTAAGTGTGCAGACTTCGAGAACTATGTAGACATGACCGAGACACCTCTACGCTCAATAACCAATAGCGGGACCTGGATGCCCATATTGGTTCCTACATATTCTACGAAGATCTTTATCGGTCGAACCTCTGTGTCAAGGATTTAGTTAATCCCGTATGATGTTCCCTTTGTTCTTCGGTATGTTACTTGCCCGAGATTTGATCGTTGCGTTGCAACATTTATAGAGCACCTTTATAGTCACCCAGTTATGTTGCAACATTTGACACACACAAGGCAATCCTCCGGTGTTCATGAGTTCCGTGATCTTATGGTCATAGGAACATATACTTGACATGCAGAAAATAGTAGCAATAAACTGACACGATCATATGCTACGTTTGTAGTTTGGGTCTTGTCCATCACATCATTCTCCTAATGATGTGATCACGTTATCAAATGACATCACATGTCAATGGCTAGGAATCCTTGACCATCTTTGAATAACGAGCTAGTTCAATAGAGGCATACTAGGGACAAAGTGTTGTCTATTTATCCACACATGTAATGTGTTTCAAATCAATACAATTATAGCATGGACAATAAAAATTTATCATGAACAAGGAAATATAATAATAGACACTTTATTTATTGCCTCTAGGGCATATTTCCAACAGTCTCCCACTTGCACTAGAGTTAATAATCTAGTTCACATCACTTTGTGATTTACATTGTAATGAATCGAACACCCATGCAGTTCTGGTGTTGATCATGTTTAGCCCTTGGAAGAGGTTTAGTCAATGGGTCTGCAACATTCAGATCCATGTGCACTTTGCAAATATTTATGTCCTTCTCCTCGATGTAATCGCGGATGGAGTTGAAGCGTCTCTTTATGTGTCTGGTCCTCTTGTGAAACCTTGGTTCCTTGGCCAGAGCAATGGAACCAGTGTTGTCACAGAATAGAATCATTGGATTCAGTGCACTGGGCACTACTCCAAGATCTGTAATGAACAGCTTCATCCAGAGACCTTCCTTCACCGCCTCCGAGTCTGCGATGTACTCCGCTTCGCATGTAGAATCAGCTACCACGCTTTGCTTGGAACTGCACTAGTTTACCGCTCCCCCATTGAGAATAAATACGTATCCGGTTTGCGACTTAGAGTCATCCGGATTTGTGTCAAAGCTTGCATAGACGTAACCCTTTACGACGAGCTCTTCATCACCTCCATAAACAAGAAACATCTCCTTAGTCCTTTTTAGGTACTTAAGGATATTCTTGACCGCCGCCCAGTGCTCCATTCCAGGATCACTTTGGAACCTTCCGGCCATACTTATGGCAAGGCTGACATCGGGTCTTATGCAAAACATTGCATACATGATAGAGCCTATGGCTGAAGCACAGGGGATGACACTCATCTTTTCTCTATCTTCTGTATTCACTGGGCATTGAGTATTACTCAACTTCACACCTTGTGACACAGGCAAGAACCCTTTCTTGGACTGATCCATTTTGAACTTCTTCAAAACATTATCAAGGTATGTGCTCTGTGAAAGTGCTATTAAGCGTCTCGATCTATCTCTATAGATCTGAATGCCTAATATGAAAGCAGCTTCTCCTAGGTCCTTCATTGAAAAACTATTATTCTAATATTCCTTCATGCTTTCCAGCATTTCTATATTGTTTCCAATCAGCAAAATGTCATCCACATATAATATTAGAAACGCTATAGAGCTCCCACTCACTTTCTTGTAAATACAAGCTTCTCCATAAACTTGTATAAACACAAACGCTTTGATCACCTCATCAAAGCGCTTATTCCAACTCCGAGATGCTTGCACCAGGCCATAAATGGATCGCTAGAGTTTGCAAACTTTGTCAGCATTCTCTGGATCGATAAAACCTTCTGGTTGTATCATATACAACTCTTCCTCAAGGAAACCGTTGAGGAACGCTGTTTTGACATCCATTTGCCAAATTTCATAGTCGAAATAAGCAGCTATTGCCAACATGATTCTGACAGACTTAAGCATCGCTATGGGTGAGAAGGTCTCATCGTAGTCAACTCCTTGAACTTGTGAAAAACCTTTTGCCACAAGTCGAGCTTTATAGACAGTGACATTACCGTCCGCATCCGTGTTCTTTTTAAAGATCCATTTGTTCTGAATGGCCTTTCGCCCTTCAGGTAATACTTCCAAAGTGCATACTTTGTTTTCATACATGGATCCCATCTTGGATTTCATGGCCTCTAACCATTTCTCGAAATCCAGGCCCATCATCGCTCCTCCATAGCTCGTAGGTTCATTGTTGTCCAACAACATGACCTCCAAGACAGGGTTGCCGTACGACTCAGGAGCAGTACGCGCCCTTGTCGACCTACGAGGTTCAATAGTAACTTGATCTAAAGCTTCATGATCATCATCATTAACTTCCTCTTCAACCGTCATAGGTTCCACAGAAACATTTTCTGCGCTGCGCTACTCTCTGGTTGAAGTAAAGGTTCAATAACCTCATCAAGCTCTATTTTCCTCCCACTCAATTCTTTCGAGGGAAACTCTTTCTCAAGAAATGTTCTGTTCTTAGCGACAAACACTTTGCCTTCGGATCTGAGATAGAAGGTATACCCGACTGTTTCTTTCGGGTATCCTATGAAGACACATTTCTCCGCTTTGGGTTCCAGCTTTTCAGGCCGAAGCTTTTTGACATAAGCATCACAGCCCCAAACTTTAAGAAACGACAACTTTGGCGTCTTGCCACACCATAGTTCATATGGCGTCGTCTCAACGGATTTCGATGGTGCCCTATTTAAAGTGAATACAGCTGTCTCTAATGCATAACCCCAAAACGATAGTGACAAATCGGCAAGAGACATCATAGAACGCACCATATCTAAAGGTTCGATTACGACATTCGAACACACCATTATGCTGTGGTGTTCCAGGCGGTGTCAACTGTGAAACAATTCCACACTGTCTTAAGTGACTGCCAAACTCATAACTCAGATATTCACCTCCTCGATCAGATCGCAGGAATTTAATCTTCTTGTTACGATTATTCTCAACTTCACTCTGAAATTGCTTGAACTTTTCAAATGTTTCAGACTTGTGTTTCATTAAGTAAATATACCCAAATCTACTTAAGTCATCAGTGAAGGTGAGAAAATAATGATATCCGCCACGCGTTATAACATTCATTGGACCGCACACATCAGTATGTATGATTTCCAATAAGTCACTTGCCCATTCCATTGTTCCAAAGAACGACGTTTTAGTCATCTTGCCCATGAGGCATGGTTCACATGTGTCAAGTGATTCGAAATAAAGTGACTCCAAAAATCCATCAGCATGGAGCTTCCTCATGCGTTTTACACCAATATGACCTAAACGGCAGTGCCACAAAAAAGTGGTACTATCATTATCAACTCTACATCTTTTGGCATCAATGTTATGAACATGTGTGTCATCACTATCAAGATTCAATATGAATAAACCCCTCACATAGGGTGCATGACCATAAAAGATATTACTCATATAAATAGAACAACCATTATTCTCCGATTTAAATGAGTAACCGTCTCGCAATAAACAAGATCCAGATATAATGATCATGCTTAACGCAGGCACTAAATAACAATTATTCAGGTTCATCACTAATCCCGATGGTAATCGAAGAGAGAGCGTGCCGACGGCGATAACATCAACCTTGGAACCATTTCCCACGCGCATCGTCACTTCATCCTTTGCCAGCCTTTGTCTATTCCGTAGTTCCTGTTTTGAGTTGCAAATGTGAGCAACTGAACCGGTATCAAATACCCAGGCACTACAATGAGATCTAGTAAGGTACACATCAATAACATGTATATCATATATACCTTGTTTGTCGTTGGCCGCCTTCTTGTCAGCCAGGCAATTGGGGTAGTTCCGCTTCCAGTGACCAGTTCCCTTGCAATGAAAGCACTCAGTTTCTGGCTTGGGTCCAGTCTTGGGCTTCTTTATAGGAGTAGCAACTGCTTTGCCATCCTTCTTGGTTTTACCCTTCTTCCCCTTGCCCTTTCCATTCTTCTTGAAACTAGTGGTTTTATTGACCATCAACACTTGATGTTCTTTCTGGATTTAAGACTCAACGACTTTTAGCATCGCAAACAACTCGGCGACTGACTTGTTCATCCCGTGCATGTTATAGTTCATCACAAAGCTCTTGTAACTAGGTGGCAGTGATTGAAGAACTCTGTCAGTGATCGCCTCTAGCGGAAGGGTAATTCCCAACTCCGCTAGACGAGTCGAATACCCAGACATTCTGAGTATATGTTCACTGATAGACCCGTTCTCCTCCATTTTGCAAGCATAGAACTTATCGGAGGTCTCATACCTCTCGATTCAGGCATTCTTCTGAAAGATAAACTTCAACTCCTGGAACATCTCATATGCTCCATGACGTTCAAAATGTCTTTGAAGTCCCGATTCTAAGCCATACAATATTGCACACTGAACTATTGAGTAATCTCCAGAACATGCCTCCCAAGCGTTCTTAACGTCTTCGGTGACATGTCTTCTGGTTGGTCACCAAGTGGTGCATCAAGGACATATGATTTCTGGGAAGCCGTGAGGATAATCCTCGGATTACGAGCCCAGTCAACAAAGTTACTTCCATCATCTTTCAACTCAGCTTTCTCTAGGAACGCATTAAAATTCAGGGGTGCTACTGCACGAGCCATTGATCTACAACATAAATATAAAGGTTACTTAGACTATTGTTCAAGATAATGAGTTTAGTTAATCAAATTACTAAAGCTACCACTCAAATTTACATCCCTCGAGTCATCTGAGTGTCACATGATCCAAATTCACGAACTCAAGTCCGATCATCACGTGAGTTGAGGTGGTTTCAATGGTGAACATCATCATGTTGATCATATCTACTATATGACTCATGTTCGACCTTTCGGTCTCTTGTGTTCCGAGGCCATGTCTGTACATGCTAGGCTCGTCAAGTTTAACCCGAGTGTTCTGCATGTGCAACACTGGTTTGCACCCATTGTATGTGAACGTAGAGTCTATCACACCCAATCATCACGTGGTGTCTCGACACGACGAACTTCCACAATGGTGCACACTCGGGGAGAACACAATTCATCTTGAAATTTAAGTGAGGGATCACCTTATAATGCTACCGTCGTCCTAAGAAAAACAAGGTGCATAAAAAGTATTAACATCACATGCAAATCATAAGTGACATGATATGGCCATGAACTTGTGCTTTTCATCTCCATCTTGAAAGCACCGGCATGATCTCCATCGTCACCGGCACGACACCATCATCTCCATCATCTTCATCTCCATCAACGTGTCGGGGTTGTCGCGTCCATCATGCTTCTACTACTATTGCTACCATTTAGCGATAAAGTAAAACATTACATAACGCTTAATGATTGACACGCGGGTCATACAATAATTAAAGACAACCCTATGGCTCCTGCCGGTTGCCATACTCATCGACATGCAAGTCATGATATTCTATACAACACATGATCATCTCATACATCACATATATCACAACATGTAATTGGCCATATCACATCACAATATACCCTGCAAAAACAAGTTAGACGTCCTCTAATTGTTGTTGCATGTTTTACGTGGCTGCTACGGGTATCTAGCAAGAACAATTCTCACCTACGCATAAACCACAATGGTGATACATAAGTTGCTTTTCAACCTTCTCAAGGACCGCCTTTGTCGAATCCGATCCAACTAAAGTAGGAGAAACAGGCACCCGCCAGCCATCTTTGTGCAATGAGCTTACACGTCAGTTGATGGAACTGGTCTCTCGTAAGCGTACGAGTAAGGTTGGTCCGTGCCGCTTCATCCCACAATACCGCTGAACCAAAACACGACCAAGGGAGGAAGCAATCTAAGCATCAACTCCCACAAACTCTTTGTGTTCTACTCAAGATCTCATCTACACATAGACCTAGCTCATGATGCCACTGTTGGGGAACATTGCATGGGAAACAAAAAACTCCTACGCACACGCAAGATCTATCCATGGTGATGAACATCTATGAGAGGGAGAGTGGATCTACATACCCTTGTAGATCTCTAAGCGGGAAGCGTTAAGAAACGCAGTTGGTGTAGTTGAACGTCTTCATGATTCAAATCACCGAGCGTCCTGCGATCCAATCACGATTCGTCCCGATCAAGCACCAAACGGACGACACCTCTGCCTTCAGCACACGTACAGCTTGATGACGATCTCCGCCTTCTTGATCCAGCAAGAGGGATCGCAGAGGTAGACAAATTCTCCGGTAGCGTGACGGCGCTGCGGCGATGGTGGTGGAGCTATTTCGGCAAGGCTTCGCCTAAGCACTGTAGAAAACCTATCTAGAGGAGAAACTATGCACTAGAGGATAGGCTAGCACGTGGCTGAAAATATAGTGCAAAACCCCTAAAACCTCTAGTATATATAAGAGGAAGAGAGGAGGAGACTTGGCACAAGGTCCAAGCCCTCTTGGCTTCGGCCGAAGTGGGATTGAGAGGAGGAATCCTCCTGTAATCCTAGTAGGACTAGGACTCCTTCCCTTTTTGCCTGTTTTTGCCTTTTTCCACCTTTTCTCTTTGGGCTTTTCATTCCCAGCCGCATGGGCCTTGTGTGGGACTTCCACCAGCCTACTAAGGGCTGGTATTCATCCTCCCACATCCCATGTAGCCTGTTGGGTCGAAATACCCCTCCCGATGGTCTCTCGATACACTACCGGCACTCCGAGTACACTACCGATGAGCCCAAAACTTTTCCGGCAACCAAAATAGGACTTCATATATATTAGTCTTTACCTCCGGACCATTCCGGAGCTCCTCGTGACATCCGGGATCTCATCTCGGACTCCGAACAACCTTTAGTCACCACCATACATAACTCTATACTACCGAAACGTCACCGAACCTTAAGTGTGTAGACCCTGCGGGTTCGAGAACTATGTAGACATGACCAAGACACCTCTATGGTCAATAACCAATAGCGGGACCTGGATGCCCGTATTGGCTCCTACATATTTTGCGAAGATCTTTATCGGCCGAACCTCTATGTCAAGGATTCAGTTAATCCCGTATGATGTTCCCTTTGTTCTTCGGTATGTTACTTGCCCGAGATTCGATCGTCGGTATCTCCTTACCTAGTTCAACCTCGTTCCCGGCAAGTCTCTTTAGTCGTTCCGTAATACAAGATCCCATGACTAACACTTAGTCACATTGCTTGCAAGGCTTATTGTGATGTTGTATTACCGAGTGGGCCCTGAGGTACCTCTCCGTCACACAGAGTAACAAATCCCAGTCTTGATCCATGCCAACCCAACAGACACCCTCGGAGATACCTGTAGAGCACATTTATAGTCACCCAGTTACGTTGCGACATTTGATACACACAAGGCACTCCTCCGGTGTCCGTGAGTTGCATGATCTCATGGTCATAGGAACATATACTTGACATGCAGAAAACAGTAGCAATAAACTGACACGATCATATGCTACATTTGTAGTTTGGGTCTTGTCCATCACATCATTCTCCTAATGATGTGATCCCGTTGTCAAATGACATCACATGTCAATGGCTAGGAAACCTTGACCATCTTGGATCAACGAGCTAGTTCACTAGAGGCATACTAGGGACAAAGTGTTGTCTATTTATCCACACATGTAGTGTGTTTCCAATCAATACAATTATAGCATGGACAATAAACAATTATCATGAACAAGGAAATATAATAATAAACACTTTATTTATTGCCTCTAGGGCATATTTCCAACAAAAACTCCATTTGTTTTCCATGAACAATTAGACATGTTTCACTCGACTTGGACGTGTGTGATTGATCCCAAATCCCATGCGTACACCCAAAATATTATGTGTGCGATCTGTTCTTGCACCGCACATGATTATATTTGCAGATAGTTTGCGTTTGTTGGCCACCATCGCCGACGGGGTTTCGGTGTCGTGTGGGATGGACCCCCCTATCGCCCACACATGCAAGGCGACGGTTTGGAACTACGTCAGGGAAAGGGGTTAAAAACATTTGTATAGCACCTCGCTGCACCGGTGTGTACTTTGCATGAATTTGAAGGGATAGGAGTTTCTTTGCTTCACTTCAGCCCCTATAGAAATGTAATAAAAATACAACAATCTCTAATATTAGCTCTTTCATGATAAAACTGGAATTTACTTCGGTAAGGCATATCGATCCCCTCTGTCCAGATAGAATGATAGGTCCCTAACGCGAGGTATTATCCTTGTACAACTGATTTGTCTTGCCGTGATGAAATGAAACAAAATTCTACAAGGCTAGAAGTAATGCAGATCACAGCAAAAGCATCGGGAGCAAACATATTGTTGTTGGTGTTTGATGTGATCAATGCTTCTCCCTGTTAACTCCATCATCCTACTTGTTGCTTCCTTGAGCCTCTTCTTTCTACGGAATTTAAGCAGAAAATTAAATTTAGAACAATCAATATCTAAAGAAAAACTCTAAAAAGGGAAAATTTAGCTTTGGGGAAATTTAAGCACTAATTTAAATACATTATAAATCTCAACTTTGATATCAATCTTAATTCTCTTTGAAGAAATTGTATACGGCTAGGTTAGAAGGGTCTCACCTCATGGCTAGCCATGCTCCCCATGCACATCAGGCAACCGCAACACTGCTCATTGTCCTTCGGCCACTCGAACCCACGGTAAGGGCCTACTCCCATGCCAACCTTACCAACGATAGTCCACCAGAAAAATCCTCCCCAGGGCCCGAGCAGCTTCATATTTATCTTTGTGCATTAAAAACAACACATATAATATTAGTCTAATGCAAATGTTTTATATATACCCATTGGGTTCATTTTTGATCCAAAATATAGAATTTTTGAGCACATATAAAGCCAAAAGCAGTCTAGTACAGTATGCTCCATGAGGAATATAACTTGTTAAATTAAATAACTACATGCATTAAGATTACAATATGTGTTTTTGTACATTTGTTTAGTTGATAAAATCTAGAAAACGTGTATGCTCACTCATTTCTCTTTGGTTCCATTCCTATGTCCTTCCTTGGTGCAATACATGACCTATTAACCATGTAAATCGTTTTTATTCCTATCATTGCCGCTTTTAAAAGTTTTCTTGCCCTTCTTCTTCCATGTATGGTCTTACAATAGATGTGTGGGCTTCCTGTATTTTCCTTACCTTATTCATCCATCAGCTTAATGGAGTGTCATTTGGTTTCTAGAATGTACAAAAGGAAATATACATCATCTAGTAAGTTATTTAGTACTTTAAATACATTATGTAACTTCATTTTTCTTCTTTTCTTAGACTGGAGATACATGCAATATGTTACGAGTGGAATCTATGAGGGAGAAAAAATAGTTGAATTCTTGAAAAAAGTGATTTCATGCGCTCGAACGTTTAGTCAGGACCCAACTCCCAACCAAGGAAAGGCTCAAATATGTTTTTATGAACTCTCAGATCTAGAAGGTCATCCACCATATGCAATGAATACATAATGTTTTATTGATTAGTGACAACAACAACAACAATAAACAGTAAGCCTCATGTGGATATAAAAAGTTTGACACACTTGATTCTAGTTTTTAAGTTTTTCATCACATAACAACTCGTTAACCAAATTTTTTGTCAGTTCCTACTTTGACAACCTATGTCATTAGTGTAGGCTTAATAACCGTTCCATCTAAAACCCATTATAAAAATACTCAGGAAATTAGCTACTGATGAGAACTCACAAGTTTTCACAAGGGAGATATGTAAAATATTTAATAAAGCCCACGAGTTGGTCGCTTACATGGGAATACTTTCAAAGAGCCTTGTGTTTACAATCTCTTGAAATGTCATAGGGTCATTACATGCCTCAGAAGCAGAACATATGCCAGACATCTATTGTTCTTAAGCCACCAAAGACATAAAGTCTCAGGAATTAGTTGGTAGTCTCGTCCAACATTCTGGTTGAACATTAACATGGTATTCCATTATTAGAAATAACACAGTTGTACCAGATTGTAATAATATCAGATAAGACTCCAAATAGGTACATGTTGACAAGAAAATATGAATGGTATACTAAGTATTCACTATACCATGCGTGATTTCTTAATGGTAATTGTTGGGGATATTCACCATGGTTTGACCCGGTTAGGAGGTATAACCCGATCCATCAATTGGCGTCTCGTGGGTCACCTCGCTTATCGGGTCAGCCTGGATGACAAGGACTAAGGCCTAGTGTGCAACCCACAAAAGGCTGGCTCACGAAGAGGCTTGGAGAGCCGACTGGCAGAGAAGGTCCAAGAAGAGGAAAGGTTCCCTGACAAGGGAAGCAAGACTTGGACTAGCATTCAGCCTATAATAGAAAAGAGACTAGTTGTAGTCCTACTAGGACTCTACATGTAAGCCTACCCCTTCAACTTATATAAGGATGGGCAAGGCACCCCAAGGTGGAGAAGACAAGTTGGGATGGACACACAAGTTTTAGACAAGATCAATGTTGAAACTCTCAAGATTAGAGTTAGCAAAATAACACCCTTGTAATCGAGATCATCATCATCAATATCAATCAAGCATGATGCAAGATTTTACCTCCACCGCGAGAGGCCGAACCTGGGTTGTCGGCGTTCTTGGACTGGGGGTACCCAGACCTGCCTGCTTGCTGCCCAGCGTGTGGCCCACCACGATGGCCTGGTACGGCTCAACGACAAGCCCCTCAATTCGAGGCCCCTGTGAGAGCTCCTTCCTTGCGAGGAGAACAACGCCAAGACCTCCAGAGGAGTGGCATCCCCCGAGCTGCCTCCCGAGGAGCGGAGATTCCTATGTAGGTACCCGGCCTCGTGAGGCCGGCATGACATGGGCTCTGACAACTGAAGACAGGCTCGCGCTAGCGGGCATAGAGAAGGACAATTTCCTCTTTCGTGTTAAGGAGGCAAGGACGTATGCAGGTTCCCAAGGAATCCCTCAAAGGTTTCCCTTCCAGAGCAACAAGACCGAGACCATGAGCTTGGCAGGACGGATGTCATCGCCAAGCCCACCATTGCATCATGCCCGGAAGCTTTGTAGGCGAAGACCACCTCTAGTCAGGATAGGATGTACCTCCTATCCCCTTTCAAATTTGGCCATTGTCGGATCCCTTCCCGCCTGTGTAATAAGGGAAGAGGACCGAGGCCACTATAAATAGTGAGCAGCTTCCACCATAGAGAGTGGGGGACAAGGATCGAATTCACCCTCACCCTTGAGCCTTGGTGAGGTCGCTCAGCCACTGTACTAGTTCATCCTCAGCCTCCTCGTGAGGCCAGTCCACAAAAAGCAGGAGTAGGGTTTTACACCGTAGGGTGGCCCGAACCTGGGTAAATTTCTGAGCCCATCTTCTTCCCTGCACGCACGTACTTGACGAAGCTAGGCTGTAGTGTGGCGAGCTTGAGACCTTGATCTGGTTGAGATCATCGCACACGTCCCAAAGTATGAACCTTGTCGGGTCTGCGGAGCCCCGATTCCGACATTTGGTGCGCGAAGTAGAGGCGTGTCATAATCTTCCTCCGGTTCCACTTCGTCTCCGCTCTGTTGCTCCCATGGCTGACGCCTGCCGAGTCCATGCCGAGTGTCGGGCTGCTCATGTCACCCACACGGCGCCCGTGGGCCGCGGTGTCCCGTGCCGTTCCATCTCTCCTGCAGCCAACGCTGGTACCGACTTGGCTGCTCATGAGCAGAAGGACTAGTCACTGCCACCCTCTATGTGGCGTGATGGCTACACCACCACTCCGTCTCCCACTCCTGCCATGACGTCGTCTTCCCACGCACGTCGCGAACCGGCAAACACACCGGCTGCACTGCTCATGGTGCGCAAGCCTCCGCATTACCGCCCCACCAACGACCGCTACGAAGACTGACTTGGCCACAACACCGAGCTTGTCAACGTAGCCGGTGAGGCCCCTATGACCTCTCACTCGCTCCGTCCCCCACCCTTCTAGGCAGGCGACTGGGCCCACGGCGCGCTTCCTCCTCTTTCCTTGCAAAGCGCCGACCTCAAGCCAGACGTGAGGTGTGCTCCCGCGACCTGCCACGTGCGGTGCCGGCACGCACACAAGACGAGGCGAGGTGCTAGGTGGTGTTGTGGCCGCAAGGTGACGCGTGTGCGCTTCGCCTACCGCTGCGCCAACATCAAGACCGTGCGCCGCTGGAGGTTGCAGCGGACGCCAAGACCGAGCACCCCCCCCACACACGCATCTGCTGTGTCTGAGAGTGAAGCGGCCTACCGCGCCTTCACCTTGGAGCCGCACCGCGTCGTCTGACCTAGCAAGTTCAAGCCGACCTGCCTCCATGCTATGACGGCACACCCGACCCCGCAGAGTTCCTCCATCTCTACTCGCTGAGCATCGAGGTGGCAAGTGGTGGCGACAAAGTCATGGCGAACTGGTTCCCCATGGCTCTGAAGGATGGCACGCGCTCCTGGATCATCAATCTCCCGGAACGATCGATCACCGCCTGGGATGAACTTCGTGAGCGTTTCATCGCCAACTTCCAGGGCACTCGGGACCGCCCCTAGCGGTGAGCGACCTACGGTGTGTGAAGCAGCAACCGGATGAGACCCTGCACAAGTACATACAGTGCTTCACGAGCGTCTGCCTCAAGATTCTGAAGGCATCAGATGAGGCCATCATCTTGGCATTCATTGATGGCGTCAGGGACCTTAGGATGAGAGAGGAGCTCGCCATCAATGACGACATGTGCTCTTCCCTGGAGTTGTTCAACCTTGCGAACAAGTGCGCGAAGCTGATGTAGGCTGCCTCTTCCTCCGCGAGCTTCTGGAGGCAGACCCTAAAGACAAGAAGGCCAAGGCTAAGGAGGTGAAATGCAAGGGCCTCGTTGTGCTGGCAGTCGAGCACGAGACGAAGCGCGGTCATGACCAGGAAGAGCCCCCAGGAGCAACCTCCCATTTTGTGTCTTCTTCTATACAAACAACCACAACACCAGTGACTTCCAGGAGCTCAGGGAGCTCCACGACGAGTGCCTCGACCGCCGCCCCAAGAACGGAAACCGTGGCTACGACCGTTGAAGGGGACGCAGCGGGGCCACAGGGAGAACCGCAATGCACGCCAGGACTGGCACGACCATCCTTGTGAGGACTGCTGGCGTGATGAGCCTCATGACGGGCCCTTGCGCGTTCAACCCTAGGAGGCCTGTCCTCATGGTAGGGTTGGCCTTCCTCCACTGCCGCCGCCAGCAAGGAGAAACAACAATAACCAGCAGGACGATTGGGTTTGGGGCTTCCAGGAGCCCTGTGCGATTGCCTGCATCTTGGGCTGTGCTCAGACCCCAGCCTCCAACCGCATCTTCAAGCAGTTCTCTCGTGAGGTGAATGCAGCCCTCCCAAGGCTCGAGGCTGCGCGTCCCCTCAAGTGGTGAAAGTGTGCCATTAGCTTCGACTCCAAGGATCACCTCAAGTGCTCGGCCACCACACGCGCACTCCCCTTGCTATGCACACCCACATCAGCAACGTCCTAGTCACCAAGACCCTCATCGACGGTGGTCCTGGACTCAATGTCCTCTCTGTCGAGATGTTTGAGATGCTTCAGGTACTCTATGATCAGCTCATGCCGACTAAGCCCTTCTGAGGAGTGACCGACAGTTCTACCGTACACCTAGGATAGGTGCGCCTCCAGGTCACCTTCGGTAAGCACGATAACTACCACACCAAGTTCATCAACTTTGACGTTGCTCACATCGTCATCCCATACAACGCCATCCTCGGGTACCCTGCCCTCGCCAAGTTCATGGTGATGACTCAGCATGGCTACAATGTCCTCAAGATGCTAGGGTGCAACGACATCATCACGGTCGCCTGCGATGAGAAGGATGCAGTCCGCTCCCTCGAACGCGCCTACTGATACGTCTCCATTGTATCTATAATTTTTGATTGTTTCATGACAATATTATACAACTTTCTCATACTTTTGACAACAATTTACATGATTTATTGGACAAACCGATTGATATAGTGCCCAGTGTTAGTTCCTGTTTTTTGTGTGTTGTTTGTTTTGCAGAAATTCCATATCAAACGAAGTCCAAACGCGATAAAAAATTACGAAGTTTTTTTCGGAATATTTATGAATTTTGATAAGTGGAATCACAAATGGAGTCCCACAGCCTCCACCCACTACCGGGGCGCGACCTAGAGCCCAAACGCGTCTTGGTGGACCATGCATACCACGTATGTCGGTTGGGGCTCTCCTTCGGGTGCAATAAAGCTAATTTTTGGATAAAAATCCCCTCAAAATTTCATCCCGATTGAAGTTACGGATCTTCGGGAATATAAGAAACATTTTCGGCTAGAAATAGGAATGCGAAACAAAAGAGAACAAAGAGGGAGATCTAATCTAGGAGGGGCTCTAGCCCCTCCGCCGCCATGGACGACATGTACCAGAGGGGGAACTCTCCTCCCATCTAGGTGGAGCCAAGGACGAATAATAGGGAGGAGGGCTCTCTCCCCTCTCTCCTGGTGGCGCCGGAACGCCGCCGGGGCAAGCATTGTGACGACAATCTACATCAACAATCTTCCCGCCATCAACACCAACTCTCTCCCCCTCTTGCATAGCTAAAACACCTCTCTTCCTCGTTGTAATCTCTACTTAAACATGGTGCTCCACTCCATATATTATTTCCCAATGATATTTGGCTATCCTATGATGTTTGAGTAGATCTGTTTTGTCCTATGGGTTAATTGTGGTATGATGTTATGGATATGAGTTCTACGTTGATATGGTGTTATCCTATGGTGCCCTCTTGTGACAGCCCAAGTGATGCCCCTACCTTTTATGGCATGTAATCTCTTGTATGAACCTTGTGTCATGAGCTTAAGGAATGAATTGCACCTTGTCATACCATGCCATTCATGCATCATGCATCATTTCATCCATCATGTATTCTTGATTCTTATGTGACCTTGTGTGATTGGTTGGTTGTGAGTGTGATGTGGTAGAGTGTAGGCGTGCCACCTCCTTCTCTTCCCCTCTCTTTTCCTTTTCAACAAAACCCCAACTAATGCCTTTATTCCCATGTTATTTTATAAACAGAGTTAACTTGTCTTTAAAAATGTTCAGGTGTTAGCCTATATTGTTTTGAGCATGTGAGTCTTGGTGTTTTGTTGTTTTGAGCTTTCATGCAATTAGTTTATTTAAATAACAGGGACTGTTATTTTTAAAATTATAAAAATTACTTTTCCTAAAAAATCATCTTAATATTTTTATTAAATAGTGCATTTTATTTCCTTTGCAAAAGTATTTTTTTCTGCACATAACCCTTTCATTCTACTATGAGGTTTTTCCCTTGTCTTGTGGTGTTTTAAAATAAAGGAAAAGGCTTTTCTGGTTGTTGGTTTTGCGAGTGTGTGTGCGTGTGACCTCCTCGGCCCACGAGGCCCAGCAGCAACCTGATGGCTACCTGCTCTGTTGCCACTGCTGTCAGGTTGAGAGAGAGCGAGAGAGCTTCGCCGTGTGTTTCAGACGTCAAGGCGTCGTCTGTCCCCTCCTATTTTATCCCCTCGGCGTCCGTGCCGCCCCTAGGGTTCCCTCTCCCCCTTGCGCCGCAGCCCTCCTCCTCGCCTTCTCTTTTGTCTCAGGTAAGGATGGGTTCAAAGAATTCAGAGAGAGTGCAGTGAGGTTCAATGGGAGCTCGTCGCCGCGGGAGCTTCTCCGGCGAGCCCCTCGAGCAGGAGATCGTCGAGATCACGTCGCCGTCGCCATCTGCTTCCCTGACATCCTCTGCATCCGCGTGGGACGCCAAGGCTGCGCCTCTGCTTCGTCTTCTTCCCCTCCGGTCGAGCTCTTCCGCCGCGGCAATTCCCTATCGTCGTGCTTCCTCGAGCTCAATTGGCTGCGCGGTCGTGTCTCGGTGAGCTCATCGTCCGTCCTCGCCTGATCCCAAGCCTTGTAGCTTCATTGTAGTGTGTGCCCATGTTAGGTGCGTTCCGCCGCCGTCGGACCTCGTCTCCGACGAGTGCACCGTCGACCTTGTGCTTCCGGGTGTAGCGTCCGAGTTCCTTCTTCTTGCAGGGGCCCGTTTCCGCTCCGCCCCGTCCGATTCCTTGTCTGTGTCATCGCCGTGCGAATCGTGTGCAGGTCCCCGCCGTGGCGTTCTGTTGTCACCGCCGGTGTTGTTCTCGCCGGTGTTTGGTGGCTGTGCCGTGTGTCCGTGTACGGGTAGGAGCAGTGCGTCCAGTAAGGGCCTCCGCCGCTCGTGTGGTCATCGGAGTCCGCGTTTGGTCATCGTCATGGTGACTGTCGCCGGTGTCATGATTCAGTTTTGTCAGTTGTTTTGTGCGTGTGTATATCAGAGGTAGTGCCCCTCCTCTATTAACGTTCGTGTGCGTAGCAAAGTGGTTGCTCAGGGGGGGGATGACCTGGTGGTCATGGGTTCGAGCCCGACCCCTTCCCCCTTTTTATTTTGTTTTGTTTTCTTTCTTGTTTTCTTTGTTTTCTGTTTTGCTCATGCATATGTGTGTGTAGATGCAACCTGAGCAGGTGTAGGTGTTTTCTGTTTTCTTTTTCTTTTGTATATTGTGTGTGCATGTGGTATGCACTATGCATGTGCATATGTGTATGTATGGTGGTGAATATGTATGTGTATGTGCATGTGAGTATGCACATATGCATGTGCTTGTGGGTGTGTGTGCTTATGCATACATACTTGTGTGTATGTGTAGGTGTAGAGAGTGCATGTGTGTATGTGGTATGTATATAGATGTATGTATAGAGCATGTGTTTGCTTGCTTTTGGAGTATGTGTGAGTAGAGTTTATGTGGTGTGGGGACTAGTGGGTTTCCCCACTTGACATACCCCTTTGTTAGTTATGCTTGTTAGTAGGTTTTATTAATATTTGCCATGTTTACTAAGTTTTGCAATATGCTTATGATCATATTTTCTCCTATTCAATTAGAGTTATGTTTCACTTATAAGAGTAGGTGGTATCTTGCTAGTGTAGATTGTGCCTTGATGCTTCACATGATCATATGAGTATGACACATGATTTTGGGGTAGAAGAGACAATCAATCCATTGGTGCTTTCAGATTTCACTTTTGAGCAAGTTTATAAAACTGTCATTTTCAGCTGTGATGCTACTTTGCCATTTTTGCATGATTTATACCATGCTTGCTTTGGGGCATGTGTCAACTAGGAAATGCTAGTGTTTTATATCTATTATGCCATGGTACTTTTGTTTAACATGAGAATCACCCATATAAGTGGGAAACATGCTGCCAAGAAGCTAACTTGATGTTTCTATTTCCAACATGCTAAATATTTTTTAAGTCTGAGAATCCGCTGTTATTTTTATGCCATGAAGAGTGGGTGACATCTAGTTGTATCTTGAGAATTTGCTCATGCTCAGTGCTAGTATTTTGGAGTAGATGTTGTCTAATACCATCCTGTTAATTTTCATGACAAGAGGTGGTCTCTAGCACCTTTAACTTATGTTGTCCACATGCTACCAGATTAACTTAGATTCCAGAAAACTGTAATTTTCACCAAGTCCCAGAAAACTGTTTCATCATGCCAACTTGATAGCTTCATGCTTATTTATGTGTGCCTCCTTTGTAGTTTGTGTAGTTGGATAGTTTGATAATAATGTTATGTAGTTTCTTTCAATACCTTATTTGTGGCTGTAGGATTTCTGTAGCGCAAGTTGTGGGCTGTGTAAGTTGCTATGTTGCTGTTTGTGGCAGATTGGTTATTTTATTGTTTTGTGACTTGTGGGAGCTATACTCCATGGAAGTGATTGATCTTTGAGTATATTGTGGTTGGTTTTTCATTGCGTAACCAGTGGCTACCTTGGAATGCCAAGAATTAGCCCATGGCTTTGTTGTCTTGTGTTTTGCCTTCGTACCTTGTCGTGAGCGTATCGTGAGAACCGTAACTCCATTGCTTACGTTCTTTATATGCATTTCTATCGATTTTGCAAGACGCATCCATATTTTCCATGTTAATGCATGTTTAAATAACTTAACATCAGGTTCTTTCCAGGTTCATTAATAAACAAAATCCGCATGGGAAACATGACTAGTTTTGGATTGCCATGTTAAATTCTTATAAATGAATCATGCATCATCTTGGGTGTGCATTGCACCTTGGTTGGATGTTTATTGTTGCTGTTTCTCTTGGGTAGACGCGAGTGTTGATACTGAGTACGAGGACCTAGGAGAGTACCAATACGAGGATCTTGCTACTTGTTCCGTTGAAGAACCAACAGGCAAGATGATTGTACCCGGATCCCGATACTATTTTTGCTTGCTAGAATCTTGATCTTATCATTACAATTGCGCTACCTACCACTTGATATTAGCCTCCTAATTACCATGATAGCCTCTAACCCTCCACATCCTAGCAGCCTTTGATTGGCTATGTTACCGCTGCTCAACCCCTCTTATAGCGTTCTTAGTTGCAGGTGCAGGTTGTTTCGTGTGAGAACATGGATTTGGAGATCACAATATTATCTGTTATTTAATTTAATGCACATATATATCTTGGTATTGGTGGAAGGCTTGGCCTTTTGCTAGGTGTTTTGTTCCGCTGTTACAGCCATAGTTTCTTGTTATGGGTGTTATGTTTTCCATATTTTGCGCTCCTAACATGGTCAGGGTTGTTATGGGGACCCCCTTGTTTATTCGGTTGAGATTAAAACTTGTCTGGAAAGACCCAACTTTGATACTACATTTGCTAATAACTTAATAAAATTTGCATAGGGCTTTGCAGCGACATGGATAATTAATCAATCCCCGGGCCAGTGCTCCGCATGAGTGTTGGTCCAACCTAGAGCATCTTATTAACGCGGCCCGGGGCAACTCGGTGATTGGCGTGGCAACCATCGCTCATCCGTCGTGTCCTGAGAACGAGATACGCGACTCTTATCGATTTCGTCGACATGTCAGGAGGTCTTGCTGGATTTCTTTTACCTTTATCGAATGTCTTGCGTGTGGACTCTGACTTTCTTCGAGTTTTCTTGAGGTGTTGGAATTCCTTTGGAATTACCTATGATGATCACGAGATCCATGGTCGAGGCTATTCCTGCGGAGTGTGGTTAATTTGTGATGGACTTGTTGGAGCACCCCTGCAGGGTTACATCTTTTTGAGAAGACATGCCCGCGGTTATGTGGAAACTTGGATATTTGTTTAACACCTAGTTGTAGTTAGCTTGAAGTAAACTCTAATTAAAATAGTGGGGTTATGATTGAAGTAAGTAAGTATTCAGGATCTCATAGAGATCATACTAGATTCGATCCCTCATCGTAGGCCACTCATATTTATTTTCATGTTACGTAAGTTAGCCACCATATATGCTTAGTGCTGCTGCAAACTAAACACATACCCCATCCCAACCTTTAAGCTTGAATAGTCTCGGTACCCGAGCGCTTGATTGCTGAGCCCTTGTGGCTCACAGATTACTACAACCCTCTAGGTACAGGTACAGATGAGTACATGCAGGATGATCTTACCCAGCTCGAGTAGTAATATGATGAGGAAAGAGGCAGGATGTATGTGACTTACCCGGATGAGTAGAGGACCATGGTCGTGATCTTTGGGATAGCGAGATAGTTTCATTTGCATCTGTTTTATCATTTGATTTTGTCCATAGTTAGACCTTGTCTTCATCTTGATGATTTGAACTCTGTGTGGAATTGTAAGTTAGTATGTGGCAAGTGTAAGCCAAACTTGTATACTCATCTCTTCTATAATGTATGATGTAATGATACTATACTTGCTAACGGCAAGATGCACATCTATCCCTTACGAGGCCCTCGTGCCTTAATATGGATAGGCGCGCATCTTGGGCGTGACACCTCTGTGTTGCGCAAACGTCAGGGATCCCCGCTGTAGGGTGTTGCAATATGTTCATGATTTGCCTATGGTGGGTTGCGTGAGTGACAGAAACACAAACCCGAGTAGGTGGGTTATTGCGTATGTGAGTAAAGAGGACTTGATACTTAATGCTATGATTTGGTTTTACCTTAATCACCTTTAGTAGTTGCACATGCTTGCTAGAGTTCCAATCATAAGTGCATATGACCCAACTAGAGAAAGTATGTTAGCTCATGCCTCTCCCTCATTGCATATAACAAATATCTATCTTATCATATTCAATTGCCTAGGGTCAATCTTTATCTAGTGTTACAAAAATCTTGCTACTGCACTACTAAGTTTCTTTTCTTGCAAAGTACCCGTAGTTTTATTCCTACAAAGTAGTTTCATTTTTGTTCTAGATAAAGCAAACATTGAGTGCGCGTAGAGTTGTATCTATGGTCGATAGAACTTTAGGGAATATTTGTTCTACCTTTAGCTCCTCATTGGGATTCGACGCTCTTACTTATCCAAAAAGGCTACAAATGATCCCCTACAGTTGTGGGTTATCAAGACCTTTTTATGGCACTATTGCTGGGGAGCAATAGCGTGGGGTGAATATTCCCGTGTGTGCTTGTTTGCTTTATTACTAAGTAACTTTTATTTTCTGTTTTTAGTTCTTTCATATCTTTAGTTATGGATATGGATCACGAAACACCAAAAAAATTAGTGGTACGTGCTACTCATGGAGATGGGGAACCTCCTAAAACCCTTGATGCTAGTTATGTGAGACACATTAATTACTCCTTCTATAATACCAAGAAATCCTCAGGGAACTTTACAATAGGATACACATTGGATCAATGTGAGTGATTTAGGGATTATCGTTTATCTCAAAAAGGGAAACGCTAATGGGATCAAATTAGAATACTGGAATGGTTTGCTTGGTATGCATGCTTGAAATGTGATTATACTTGTTGCTCCAAGATAGAGGCTCCGCACCTTCCCTTTCAATGTAAGTTTAATGATAATGAGACCTTGGCTTCTTATGCTAGACGTATTTATGATTACTATGATGTGGAATGAATATAAGAATTTGTTACTTTTAAAGGTGCTTATGAAATTGCTTCTTTGATTGAAAAGTATGATGATGATTTTTCTTACAGATCTGAAATTCTTGCCATACTTATATATTGTTATGATAATTATGAATGCAATGCTGATATTATTGAATTTATTGAGATAATGTCCGCTGCCTGGAAGAGATTAATATTTTGCACGGACCTATGGTAGAAGAAGTTGCTGAAATTGTGAGCTCATTAGACGAAAAAGATGAGGAGGGGAGTAAAGAACAAAAGGAGGAAGAGCGGATTGATCACCCATGCCCACCTTATAATGAGAGTAACTCTTGAACTCATACATTGCTTAATTACCCTTTGTGCTTACCGAAGGATGAATGCGATGATAATTGCCATGATCCCTTTGATTCATTTGAAATATCCCTTTTTGATGACTTGATGTTTGCTATGCTTGTGGCCAACATGCCAATACGAATTATGCTTATGAAGATGAACTTGATATAGTTCCTTATCTTAAGCAGGAAATTGTTGCTATTGCACCACACCTGATAGTCATATTCTCTTTTTGAATTCTCCCAGCTACACTATATCGGAGAAGTTTGCTCTTGTTAGGGATTATATTGTTGGGTTGTGTCTTGCTACTACACATGATGATTTTGATGAATATAATATGTGTGTGCTTGCTTCTCCAACTTACAATTATTATGACAGAGGAACTACATCTTCACCTCTCTATGTTTCCAATATAATAAAATTGCAACAAACTACTTATGCTATGTATTAGCCCTTACTTTGTATGAATGAATTGTTCTTTTATGACATGCCAATGCATAGGCAGAGAGTTAGACTTCGTTGTTATATGCTACACAACACTTTGTGCTCACTACTAAACTACAAATCATTGTTAATTAAAATTGGCTTTGATATACCTTGGGATCCGGGTGGATCAATTACTTGAGCACTTTATGCCTAGCTTAATAGCTTTGAAGAAAGCGCTGCCGAGGAGACAACCTGGAAGTTTTAGAGAGTCATTTATTTCTGTTGTGTTCTTTTATAAATTTTAAAAACAAAAAATATATAGGGGAATCTAAAACTTCACAAAAGGAAAGGTGAAAGTGAGAGAAATGATGAGCATCGTTGAAGTGGGGGACGTCCTTGAACTTTTGTTCATGCTCATGGAAACTTTGTGAATATTGAATCAAGGAAACTTTTCCAACAAAAATAATTATCCCATTGTAAAAATACATTGTATTATAAAAAAATGTGCCAAGATTTGCCTTTAGGATGATTAGATTGCTTGTTGGCATGTGCAGTGTAAAAACGGAAACTTTGGCTGTAGTGTGTGAATTTTCATTTTTTACTGGAAGGTTAGAAGTTTATGAAAATTTTACAAAGTATTTATGGACAATTTTTTCATTCCTTCCTAATTTTTAATAATTTGTTGAGTCACATAAGTATGGTCAAAGTTCATATTACTACAGACTGTACTGTTTAAGATAGATTTTGTTTTTGATGCATTGTTTTGCTTGTTTTGATGAAACTATCGATTTTATCGACGGTGTAAGCCATATAAAAGTTATAATAAAGCAGGAATAATTCAAATATAAAATATGAATTGGTTTGAAACAGTTCTTAAATTAGTATTTTTCTTTATTATACAAACGGATCTTACCAGTCTTCTCTTAAGTTTTGTGTGGATGAAGTGTTCGAAGATCGAGGATGTCTCGATATGAGGAGAAGAAGGAGAGGTAAGAGTTCAAGCTTGGGTTTTCCCAAGGAACTCCAAGTAAATATCCAAGGATACTCAAGCATCTAAGCTTGGGGATCCCTCATAAGGCATCCCATCTTTCTTCAACAAGTATCGGTATGTTTTCGGATTCGTTTCATTTATGTCATATGTGCAAATCTTGGAGCATCTTTTGCGTTTAGTTTATGCACTATGCTGGTATGAGATAGTACATGGTTGCTTATAGAATGCTGATTTAACTTCACTTATATCTTTTGAGTATGGCTTTATAGAATGCTTCATGTGCTTCACTTATATCATTTGAAGTTTGGATTGCCTGTTTCTCTTCACATAGAAAATTGTTATTTGAAGAATGCTCTTTTGCTTCACTTATATTTATTAGAGCATGGTCCTTTGTAGAAAGAATTAAACTCTCTTGTTTCACTTATATCTCTTTAGAGAGTCAATAGGAATTGGTCATTTGCATGGTTAGTCATAAAATCCTACATAAAACTTATGGAACACTGAATATGATATGTTTGATTCCCTGCAATAGTTTTGCGATATAGAGATGATGTGGGAGGTACTAGTGGATGATCGTTTTTGTAGGATATTGGTGTTAAGGATTATGATTCCCTAAGCATGCACGTATAGTCTCCCGTTATGCCAGGAAGTTGGAGCATAATTTATCCTTGATTGTCTATCTTTGTGTGAAGGTCGGCGCTCGCGATGGTTAACTCCTACCAACCTCCCCCCAAGGGGCATGCATAGTAATACTTTGCTTTGTGGGCTAATAAAATTTTCCAAAGACTATGTGACTTCTTTTATGACTAATGTGACTCCATGGATTATACGCACTCTTACATTTCCGCAATTTGCTAGCCTCTACGGTACCGCGTAATGCCCTTTCTCACATCGAGAGTCTGTGCAAACTTCGCCGGTGCATCCAAACCCCATGATATGATACGCTATATCACACATAAGAATTATTATATATCCCTCAAAACAGCCACCATACGTACCTATTATGGCATTTCCATAGCCATTCCAAAATATATTGTCACGCAACTTCCACCGCTTCCATTTTGATGACTTGAGCATTCATTGTCATATTGTTTTACATGATCGTAGGATAGCTAGCATGATGTTTCCATGGCTTGTCTGTTTTTTGATATCTTTGCTATGCTAGATCATTGCACAACATTCATATAGAGTCATATTTTGTTCCAGGAACTGTTCGGCAACCCACCGGCTCCAGGAAAATCGAGGATCTGTGGAGTAGCAGTTCCCCCGCTCCGTGATTTTTAACTTCGGCTCAGCCAGCTCCAAGAGCAGCATCGCGGAGTGGAGGGATGCCAAACAGGCCCTAGGTATCGAGTTGTAATAGTGAGTTATAAGTAAATAGAAGTGTGATGATCATCATTATTCATTATTAGAGCATGTCCTAGTGAGGAAAGGATGATGGAGACTATGATTCCCCCACAAGTTGGGATGAGGCTCTGGACAATAAAAAGGAAAAAAAGAGAAAGAAAGAAAGAAAGAAAGAAAGAATAAAGAAAGAAAAAATGAAAGAGAGAGAGAGAGAGAGACAAAGATATAAGGGGCGTGCTAATTCCACACTTGTGCTTGAAAGTAGAACCATGTTTTTCCTATAGAGAGTCTCCGATGTTGTCACTTTCATATACTAGTGGGAATTTTTCATTATACAGTTAGATGCACACCCACTTAGTTTTCATATTGAGCTTTCATACACTTTCTCTTAGTGCATACGTTGCAAGGCAATCCCTACTCCTTGCATTGATATCTATTGATGGGCATCTCCATAGCCCGTTGATACGCTGAGTTGATGCAAGACTTTCTTCCACTTTTACCCCTTTGAAACCTACCACCATATTGTATTCCACCCATAATGCTATATCCATGGCTTGCGCTCATGTATTGCGTGAGAGTTGAAAATGCTGAAGCGCGTTAAAAGTAAGAACCAATTGCTTGGCTGACACCGGGGTAGTACATGATTTATACCCTGTGTTAAGAAGACAAAGCATGACAAGGCTATATGATTTTGTAGGGATAGCATTCTTTAGCCTTAATATTTTGAAATGCATGATTGTTTCTTGGGATGCCTAAGTATTAATGTCTTTATGTGAAAACTAGGCTATTGCTTTGAATCACTTGTATCTTAATATTCATGCCATGATTATATATATGATCAAGATTATGCTCGGTAGCATTCCGCATCAAAAATTATCTTATTTATCATTTACCTACTCGAGGACGAGCAGGAACTAAGCTTGGGGATATTGATACGTCTCCGTCCTATCTATAATTTTTGATTGTTTCATACCAACATTATACAACTTTCACATACTTTTGGCAACAATTTCTATGATTTATTGGACTAACAAAGTGATCTAGTGCCCAGTGCCAGTTCCTATTTTTTGTGTGTTTTTTGTTTCACAGAAATTCCATATCAAACGAAGTCCAAACGCGATAAAAATTTACTAAACATATTGATCTACCAGGGCGCGGCGCAGAGCCCAAACACGGCCTGGTGGACCGTGCCCACCTCGTATGTTGGTTGGATCTCTCCTTTGGGAGCAAGAAAGCTAATTTTTGGATAAAAATCCCCTCGAAATTTCAGCCTGATCGGAGTTAAGGATCTCCGGGAATATAAGAAACAATTTTCGGCTAGAAATAGGAAGGCGAAACAGAAGAGAACAGAGAGGGATATCCAATCTAGGAGGGGCTCTCGCCCCTCCGCCGCCATGGAGGCCATGGACCAGAGGGAGAACTCTCCTCCCATCTAGGGGGCAAGGAAGAAGAAGAAGGAGGGGGCTCTCTCCCCCTCTCTCTCAGTGGAACCGGAACACCGCCGGGGCAAGCATTCTGACGGCGATCTACATCAGCAATGTTGTCGCCGTCAACATAAACTCTCTCCCCCTCTTGTAGCGGTGTGACACCTCTCTTCCCTGCTATAATCTCTACTTAATCATGGTGATCAACTCCATATATTATTTCCCACTGATATTTGGCTATCCTATGTTGTTTGAGTAGATCTCTTTTGTCCTATGGGTTAATTGTGGTATCATGTTATGGATGTGAGTTGTATGTTGATATGGTGTTGTCCTATGGTGCCTTCCATGTCGCACAAACATGAGGGATCCACACTGTAGGGTGTTGAAATATGTTCATAATTTTCCAATGATGGGTTGCGTGAGTGACAAAAGCACAAACCCGAGTAGGTGGGTTGTTGCGTATAGGAGTAAAGAGGACTTAATACTTAATGCTATGGTTGGGTTTTACCTTAATGATCTTTAGTAGTTGCGGATGCTTGCTAGAGTTCCAATCATAAGTGCATATGATCCAAGTAGAGAAAGTATGTTAGCTCACGCTTCTCCCTCATTGCATCTAACAATTATCTATGGTATCATATTCAATTGCCTAGGGAAAATCTTTCTCTTGTGTTACAAAAAGCTTGCTACTTCACTACTAAGTTTATTTTCTTGCAAATTACACGTCGTCTTATTCTCGCAAAGTAGTTTCACTTTTGTTATAGATAAAGCAAACGTTAAGTTTGCATAGAGTTGTATTGGTGGTCGATAGAACTTGAGGGAATATTTCTTCTACCTTTAGCTCCTCGTTGGGATTCGACACTCTTACTTATAGAAAAAGGCTACAGATGATCCCCTACACTTGTGGGTTATCACCTCACAGGCCGCGGTGGTCGAGAACTCGGACGACGAGGGAGACGTCTTGCCTCCCGAGGACACCCGCAAGAAGCGGAAGCAGATCCTCTCCAAGAGTTGCTAGGGGGATGGGAACCCCACCATTGGCATTTCAGGCCACGTGTCCACTGTTGGGGAACCTCTCCCTCACGCATAGGAAGGCGCGCCCAACGCCTCCTTCAGGGCGGGCTCATGGGCTTCCACCTGGAGAGCTTCCGACGTGACCGGTGCGACGAGGGAGGTGCTCAGGCACCACTCGGAGGAATGCTTCGACGCGTGCCCCCACAAGAAAGAAGCAAGGCGTGAGGCACCAGGAACACGGGAGTTCATCACCAATGCAATCAAGGAGCTTTTGAATGTGCAGGCCATGCGCGGTGAGCACCGCCCGCGCCCTCTAGTGCGGCTGCCGTCCCCGACGGCAGGCTGGGCGTCTGCCTCAACATCCCAGGCCTTAACAGGGCCGCATCGTAGGTCCTCTTCTGGCCATCGCATGCCGAACACAGTGGCGGCTACCCCTACAGCTACATCTGCATGCCCTTTTGGCCTCGTGAATGCGGGCGCTACATACCAGCGCCTCATGCAGACCGTCCACGTGTCTCATGAAGGCCGACGACACATGGTTCTTCAGGAGGTGTCGGACCCTCATGAGCCCCAACGGCCTCGCGGGCCCCTGGAGCCTCCGGATCCCTCAAGCTCGTGAGGATCAAGCTTTGACAACTACCCCAACACTTTAGCAGTGCCATTGCCAGGTGACTTTTTGGTTCGTTCAATTGAGGGCGCCCCACGGGCTGCATCGTCCTCAAGCTATTACGGCCTGCCCCCGTAGCTGTATCGTTTGGCGCATTCGTCGGATTAATTCTGCATTTGATGAATTTCCTAAGTATTCCAACTGCATGTTCGGTGCTTCGTCACCATGAATGTTGCCTCGCCCTTACAACCCCACCCTTGAACACTTCATGATTAAGGGCTTGCACGGTGTATGTGCTTGGGTCCGTCTCTGTAGCGTTGATAAATCTAAGTGGCCAAGCTTTGTCTCGTGGGCCAGCCCCATGTATGTCACCTCCCCGAGGTCCTTGGTGCTTGTCCTCGTATGAGCTAATCGAGAGTGGGTGAGTCAGGGTGCATGGCCCGGTTCGTATAACCATTGTTTGGCGCTTCGCCGATGTAGAGGTCGTGTGTCGGGTCTCGTTCCTCGGATTTGTCGCATGAGAAGACTAGGCACATCATCTATGCTCGGATCTGTCCCTACAGCATCGATGAACCCAATGGTCGAGCTCTCTCTAGCGGCTTGGCCCTGCACACGTCACCGCCTGGGGTCATTGGAGTTTGGCCTTATCATGCGATGGACTTTGGAGATTCATTTGTCACAGGTTATCACCATGTCGCAGGTTTTACAAGCGCGCATGGCGCTATAAAAATTCAGGCGCAACCCACCTTTGAGGTAGGGCCTCGTGAGTCCCGTGCTGGCTCACTGGTGCCTAGATATACCTCCTCCAGTTTTCTCGTGCCAGTCACACGTACGAACTTATTTTTCTGTACATGCGCGAAGACTCTAACACAGAGCTCCCTTCCCACGCCCAAGTGGAAGCCCCATGCTCCGTGCTAGCAGACCACACTGTCGCTCAGCGGGTATGCCCATGCCTAGTGGAAGCCCCATGCTCCGTGCTGGGGGATAAACAACTGAGGGCGCCCTAGCAGTTGCACCAACCTCATGATGGCCTCCCGGCTCTTCGCACGACCCCGTCATGCAGCATTCCCGTGGGACGCACATGCGAGGGGGCTATCCGGAGGCTACACTCACGTCAGGCATGGCGTGAGATACCTCACCAGGTTCTGGTACCTGGTCTTCTCGCGTCCCTCCCAGGAAAAAGCTGGCAAGGGAAGGTATGGATTCACCTCACGAGCGTCGCTCGCACGTCAAGGGGGAGCATCGCGACTCAGGGGCCTCACTGATCTTGTAGCCCCTCGCCCCTTGGTCTCGTGATGGAGATCCAAACGCCCCAACGGGGGTCAAGGTATGTGCGGGATTGGGCCCTACCAATGCAGAGCACTAAGGCGCTTCAAATCAACCTTGTCGTCGCCATGCTTCCTTCATGAGTGGTGCTCGCACGTCAAGGGGGACCACTGAGCATCACGACTCAGGAGCTTCACTGGTCACACAGCCCATCGCCCCTTGGTCTCATCCTGGCGATCCGGATGCCCAACGGTGGTCAAGGTATGCACGGGATTGGGCCCTGCCGACACAAAGCACAAAGTCAAGCAAGAAGGAAACAAGGCACGAGGGGAAATCATGAAATTCAAACAATTATTACAGGCACTAAATGTTTTGTGAATTCAAACAAGTCTTACGCCTCCTTGAGGCATGGTAAATGTCGCAGGATAAAATCTAGGAAGAGGGGCCATCATCGCCATGACCGTCGTCGCCGACTATCCCATCCACGGCAAGCTCGTCATCAACACCGTTGTCGCCGTCATCACCACCACTTGCCTTCGCCACCGGGGCTTGAAAGCACATTTGCCCCCTTGGTGGTTTTGGTAATTAATAACAACATATAGGTCATTGAACTAATGTTTCCACTAAGCATGTTTCAAGAAAAAGTTCAATGATGGATTGGCAAAAGGATTGTCGATTACCCCAAGATGCAACGAAATAGATTGGCAAAGCTTCAAGCAAGAGGACTCTACATTTTACCTTTGTGAGAAATCACTTTGAGTCTACAATTAAGAGGGGGTAAGGTATTGTTGGTGAACAAAATGCTCATACGTGCACAAGTGATAGTCACCACATACACCCACAAGCTCTTCCACAAAAGTCTGTCCAAAGCCAAATATCCAAAATTGGTGCAACGAACACTTTCCACTCGGTGCCACCGATTCTCAGCCTCAGACAGACTCAACCAAACTCTAGCGACTTTGGCGCAACCGATTCTGCTTTGGTTTCATCGAGTTTTGGTTGCCAACTTTCTGTTACGCAAATTCACAAAATCGGTCCAACCGAGTTTGTTGAATCGGTGTCACCAAGTTTGGCAATCTGACTGCTAGTCACCTTATCGGTGCAACTGAGTTGTATGTATCGGTCTCACCGAGATTCAAAAATTGCTAGCTTTGAAGCAACTCGGTACCACCGAGATTAACACATTGGTGTCACCGAGTCTGACTTATTAGGTGTAACGGTTGGGTTTTTGGATATGCCTATATATACCCCTCCACCACCACTCACTCGCAATAGAAGCACTCAGAACAAATCCCTACATATCCTGTCAGATTTTCTGAGAGAGCCACCTACTCATGTGTTGAGATTATGACATTCCATTCCAACCATATGAATCTTGATATCTAGCCTCCCCAAGTTGCTTTCCACCCAATCAATCTCTTGCACCATAGCCAAATCGGTGAGAGAGTGATTGTGTGTTAAGGAGTCTATCATCTTGAAGCACAAGAGCAAGGAGTTCATTGACATTATCGAGCCTATTACCTTTTGGAGGGTGGTGCCTCCTAGATTGGTTAAGTGTTGCTTGGGAGCCTCCTACTTCGTGTTGTGGGGTGAACCAAGAAGTTTGTAAGGGCAAGGAGATTTCCTACTTCATGAAGATCTACCCATAGTGAGGCTAGTCCTTCATGGATAGAAGCCGTTATGGAATAGTCAAGTTTGCTTCTTCGTGGAACCCTCCATGGATAGATCCCTCCATGGACTCTCGCGACTTTTACCCTCTGTGGGTTGAAGACTCCATAAACATGGACATACGATAGCACCAGCTATAAAAACCACGGGGAAAATCATCGTGTCTTCAAATTGCGTTTGATTTTCCTACCCTTCCTCTACTTACATGCTTATCTTTACTTTCCGGTGCAATACTCGTAGACATGCATGTGTAGGGTATACTTGACTTGCTATGAATGCTAAAATCTGCCAAGACTTAAAATTGGGAAAAAGTAGATTTTTAATTAGTCAAGTAGTCTAATTATGCCCCCTCTAGACCTACTTTCGATCCTATAGGCTTGGAAGTGGCAATGCAGGTGAACTTCTCCACCAATGCGTCCACATAACCCTTCATGGCCGCTTTCGCAACGGCGCGGGACTCAGGGGTAACCGGGACGATCACAACGTTGAAGCTGAAGTTGGGCTCGCGGAGGTAGGGCAGGCTGAAGACGCACGTCGCGGCCATGGCGAGAAGTCACGGCACTCGTCCTCCAAGATGGTGTCCACCCTGACGACAGCACCTTCGAGCACCTCAGCAAGCTTGGAGGAGAGCCTTGTGTAGCCGACCTCAGGAGTTGTCAAAGGCTCCCTCAATCCTCCCCTGTAGATGGAGCGCAGTGCCTCGCGAAGCCTGAGTTCGAGGGAGTGGAAGGCATCGTGCTTCATGGCCGCCTTCTTCTCGGCAGCCTCAAGGGCCTTCTCGTTGGCATCCAGCTTGGTCGTTGTCTTGGAAACGCGCGGGGCATGGGACGTCCGGGCTTCTTTCATATCCTGCTTCAGCTTGGCCAAGCGCTTGCTTTCCTTGTCTTGGTCATCAGCCACCCGGGATAGCATGGAGTCGTGATCAGTTAGCTTCGCCTTGGCCATTGAGAGGAGAATGACCATGAGCACAATTCATAATAAACCAGAGGTGAGCAAGGTTGCTTACTCCTCGTGCGCGACCCACTTCCTCTTCTTCTCCACCTTGGCGTTGGTCGGGATGCCCCCGCTCCCTTTGATGTGGCCTTGGCCGCGACCGGGAGGTGAGCGGCGTGCTCCTCGAGGAGCCCCGGTGTGGCGCTGCCACCCGAAGGGGTGTGGAGGTTGCCCTAGGGAACTGCGGTCGGAGAGGCCACGTGTGCCCCAACGACGACCGCCCCACCTTTTGGCTGTGGCTCATAAGGGGGCGAGGCCGGCACCTCGGTCGCCTTGTTGGAGCATGGGGAGGCGCGGCTGCGCATTTCTTCGGGGTCACCCGGCCAGACGTCCGAGTGCTATGGGGTAGGCCCCAGCCTCTTGAGGACCCGGGCGAAGCTCTGGGAGCCTGCAGCCAAGGTCTCATCGATATCGTCATCGTCATCAAGGTTGCGAAGGAGCACGCTCTGCGACGAAGGGGACGCTTCCTCCATGTCATACACGGCCTCCTTCAAATCCTCCTCGCCGCTGGTGTCACCTGAGTGAGCCGCTTCGTAGAGCCGCACCAGATAAAGGTGTGCCCCCACTCATTGGAGTCACCCGTCGTCAACGGGGGCACTGGGTAAAGACCCCCTGTCGTGGTATTGTCACGGCAGATGTCTGGGTGAACGGACTTGGATTCGAGGCCATCGCTAAGGTTATGGACTCAAAGGGGTTGATTAGGACGAAGGACACAGGTTTACCCAGGTTTGGCCCCTCAAGTAGAGGTAATAGCCTACGTCCTGCTTGTGTTTGTATTGCTTGGTGTATCGATTACAAGGGAGCTGATTGCTTGACCTAGTTCTCGATAGTTGATCCCTCTCTCTAAGTCGGCCCGGGTCTCACCTTATATAGGAGGTCAAGACCATGGGTCATACAAGTCATAACCGACTCTCACAACGTGTCTGAGTCTATCTCTACATTGTCTTGCCTTCCTAAGCAAGTTGTCTCCGGGCGGCTCACCCGCCCGGGTCTTCATATCTTCTCCATCCGGGCCACGTCCCGGCCCATCTTGTCAAGACGCCTAACGTCCTGGGCTTCAGTCTTCATGGCCCATCCTTGGGCTGGTGTATGAGCCGCCAGTTGTGACCCGGAGCCTCAGGGCGGGTCTCACAGTGGGGTTATATCCCCAACATTAGGCCCCAGGTTGATTTGAGCTTGCTCACTTCAGCCTCCTTCTTAACTAGTGGCGAGTCTCACTTATGTCACCTGAAAGTAAACAATAACCCGCTGTGACGTCATGTCAAATCTGTCAAAAAGATCCTCTGACGTCCACAACGAATCTTCCCTTATTAAACGGATGGTTTGAGAATCGAGGCGTCCACCTCGGTCAATCAATATCCGTCACCTGGATTTTCGCGCCTATTTCCACCTTTGCCTATTAAATAGGACCGCGAAGGGTGGCATTTGTTTCCTCCCCGCTCGCTCTTCTTCTTCTTCCTTCCGCCGCCGCCGCTCTAGTGCACCTCGCTCCGGTGACATCTTCACACCGTCGTCGTTGAGGCCGCTGCATGAACCTCTTTGCTCTAGAGCTATGCCCGCGTTTGCTGCTCCATTTTCGGTAAGTTTTTCCTCCTCTTGATGCGTAGTTTCGGTAGGTTTTTCATGGAGTTCCTCCGGTGCTTAGAACACGAGGTTCTCTCCAATGCCAGCCATGCCTAGTCCATAAGACTCGATGATATCCTTTTCCCCATTGTGGTGTACTATAGGAAACTGATAGCAGCACCGTGCAAATCTATAATTGCTCTGCCTACCATTTTAAAACTCTCGCCGATTCGACGGTTCGTCGCTAGGTTTGAAATAAAACCACTTTTCTCTGTTTTGTCGATCCGTAATCACAGAGATATGTTGTGAAACCTGTTTTCCACACTTAGCCAAATTTTGCTTCGTCTTCTTATAAACTTGACCCGCCATGAAATTCCAGCTCTCACTAACCGGCTCTTGGCGGCTTAATCTTATAAAATCTTAGGCTTTTAGCCGCCCTTAGTTGTCTGCCGTCCCTTGACTTGCCATGCATTGTTACCTTGTGTAGTTTTGAACCGCGGCCATGTCTCGTGCATCCAACTCGTGCAACTGGGTTGGCTCTATAGTGACGGAAGAGTATTTGACAGACTTTGTAAACGTGGGGACCCTTCCAGCCAAAAGTGTTATTTATTGGTGGTTTCGAGCAATGAATTGAAACCCCGTCTTCAGGAGGGTGAGGTAGTTCTATTTAAGTGGGTTTAGCCCACCTGACTCAAAATTCTTCTGGGATATCCTTCACTTTTTCAAACTCCACCCTCAAGACCTTGCTCCCAATTCAGTCTCCAACATATGCAACTTCCAAATACTCAGTGAGGTCTATTTTCAAGAAGAGCCGTCTGTGGATTTATTCGGTGAGTTCTTTTATGCAAATCTCCATACGGAGGTGAAGGCCGGCCCGAGCTTAGAGCTTGATGGAATTTCCATTTAGAGGCGGCGGGATATAACCCTCCCGGCTCTTCAATTGCCAAGTAAACCTAAAGATTGGAACAAAAATTGGTTTTACTACAAAGATACCTCTCCTGAAGGAGAGCATCCCCTACCGGGTTATCATCCATCCCGGCTCAAAACAACATCTGAGCTCCCTGGCCGGCTGTCAGATTCCAAGCGTGTAAAATACGCTCCGGCTCATGCGAAGATCAAAGCTCTTATGGCCAACGGACTGACAGGCCTGGACTTAACTCGTTGCTGGATTTCTTGGAGGGTCATGCCTCTGAGCCGGCGAAACCATCTCATGCATGAATACACGGGCCAACCTGACGACCCCCTCTGCTTTAACTCGGCAATGTTGTCAGAGGATAACATCATGGCTGCAATCAAGAGCCTCGTTCATGAGTCTTCAGAAGCTTGCGGTATCATCAGGTTAGCACCTTTCTGTGCCACGAACCCGGCTTCAGATGTAAGGGCGGCTCTTTGTATTCTCTTCTCTGTATTAGCTATATTTTTTCAATCTCTTCACCTTTTGCCGGCTTATATTTTCATGCCAATTCCAACTTTTGGAAGAAGAAATATGTTCCTCCTCTGAAGAAATCAAAGAAGAAGACCACGGGCCGGAAGAAGTAGACCACTCCTTAGGAGGAGCCGGAAGAACATCCGGAATCTGATGACTCAGAGGTATAACTGAACTATCTTTGCTGCCTCTTTATTCACCTTCTTTACAACAATTATTCACAGCACGAGACAGAGACAAGCCACGCCAATGCTCCTGAGGTAACTTATGTTTCGTCCGACTCAGACTATTTTGTACCCCAGAAGATACGACGGGTCGTTCGAAAAGTCCCACTTTCTCATTCTCTTGCTTACTTAGACCCCCAATTTGTTTTGAAAAAGCAACAACAAACTGCCCAACGCCAGACCCGGAGTGCCGGCTCTACCTTTCTCATGCCTGGGTTATCTAACTCTCCAGCTCAGAAGAAGTGTCCGCCTGAGGTATCTATTCCCTCTCTGCTTGATTTTACTAATCTTTCCTTTGTAATTCCAAAATTGCCTTATATTGCCTAAACTGCTTTTCAAGGATCACCTCCTTCGTCTGGCAACTCTACGGAAACTGCTCTGCCGCCTCCAAAGATTAACCCGATGTATATGTTTTTTCAGGCATTACATCTGAGTCTTTGGTGTTTGTAAACTTTGGGCTCTAACCTTTGTGCTCTTCAGGGCTCAAGCCAAGCGAAGGAAAACCAACAAGTCCTCCCCTGGCCCGAATGCTCAAGAACCGGAACCTGCCAAGCCGGATGCTCCCATGCCGGATGTTGATCCCTCGGTAGCTTCCAAAGAGGCACCTGAACAGGCTTGTCCTTTTACAGAGCCGGCTACCGACGATATAATTCTTGAGAGTCCTCCGAGGGACCGTTCCAAGCTACCAAGCCCTGCAAAGGTTGCTGATGAAACAGCCACTCCAGACGTCCTTATTACTGGTGCCGACTTCCACTCTCCTCAACCGCATGTGCTAACAAAGCATAGTGAGACAATTGAAACTTCCAAGAAGCTGGAGTTTGAGCTCCCCACGCTAGAGAAGCTGACAACTGATCAACTTCATGCTGGTTATCTGAACCGCCTATCTACAAGCCGGGACCTGGAGCTCAAGCTTGTCAACTTGATGAAGAAGAAATACGAGGTATTCTCACTCTATTTATACCCTTATGTAGCCCCCAAGAGCCGGGTTAATATTAGCTGATGATAATTCGGGTCTTCAAAACTTGTTAGAAGTAGAAATGCAGCTTGTAGGCCTCAACTTATTTAGAAGTAATCGCAAATCATCGTTCTTAGCCCCCAAGGGCCGGCTCAAAGTTGAGAATATTGAGCCGGGGCTTTATTGAAGGTAGCTAATAGAGCCAATTGTAGCCCCCAAGGGCCAGCTCAATCTTGTTGAAGTTGAGTCGGAGCTTTCATTGTAAACAACATGAAAAGCCAGCCTATAGCCCCCAAGTTCCGAGTTAAATTGATGATTTGGAACTGCATTGTAATCTTTGAGATCAAATAGACATTAGCCCCCAAGTATCAAACATATTGTTTGCAATCTGCTTGAGACTTGCTTAATCTTCATTATCTGAAAATTTCCCTCCTGACGACTCATTTCGTATTTTGATATGTCACAGGAAGCTTTGAACGAAGCCGGGTCAGAAGTGGCCGGCTTAGAAAATAATTTAGCCACACAGCAAGCCGCCCAAAGCAAGGCTGATGAAAAGTGTCGGCTCCTTGCCAAGGAATTGACCAAGATCAAAGACAACTTTGCCACTTTCAAAGAGTCTACTAAAACTGAATAAGCCAGCCTGACTCAACGAGCGGATGATGCTGACCAGCAGCTGATGATTGTGTCAGATGAGTTGCAATCTTTGAAGCACCATATCAGAAAGATGTCAACCGCCATATTTGGTAAGTATTTGACAGCTTAACCCAAATTGTGTATGTGTACTTGTACTGGCGACTTATGACGAAGAGCCCGGCTTATGTAGGTCCAAGGAGCCGCCAACTCGCTTTCGACAGCTTGCTGCCCCTGAAGGCTATTTATACTCTGACGAAACAGCTTTACTATGGAGCTGTTTGCATGATCAAGGTTGTGCTCTACAAGGATACCACCCCTTTAACTATCAAAGGGGTCCTAGAACTGCTTTCCATGCTGCCAAAACAGATCGTAGAGCTGAAGAGATCAGCCGCCCGACAGGGAGCTATCGCAGCCATAAGCCGGGCGTTAGCCTTTGCTCCGGAATTGACCCCTGCAGACATGCTGGACGGGTTTCCCTCCAAGAAAGATGATGGCTCCGAGTTTACAGAGGCTGACTATGCACGGTGTGTGAAGGCTTCCAAAGTCCTTACCTCTGTGTTAGCAGAAGAAGTAAACTTGGCAACATACCAGGCGGCTTACAATGCCGATCAGAAGAGAATCCGCGGCCCCCTCTTTGAGTCCAAGGACCTGATGCCTGCCCGTAGTAACCACCTTTTTGCTTCTGAACTTGACCTGTCCCCCTTCTTTGAAGAAGAAAACTTTGCAGCTTTAACCCACTGCAACTGGGACTTGGACAATCTTCAGATCAAGGAGGTCGAAGACCCGGAGCAGGGTGACCCGTCGGCCAGCTAATGGAGGTGTGAATGCCATTTGATAAGCCGGCTCTTGTGACCCTCCATGAGCGGTGTAAAACACTTTGAAATATTTTTGAGCTCTACAGAGAGCATATGTAATAGGCTTGTAGTAACATTGCCTTTTCCTGAACTGTGCCATCGTGCACATGTTAAATAGTCCAGCTTAATATATATATATATGTATATATATATCATCTTCGTTGCACTTCCCATTGGATGTTTTGCCGACTCTTGGATGCTTAATTGACCTGCAAGAATAGATGTATCCTGACGTTGTTAGGAGGGCGGCTTAAAAGCATAACCCAAAGACGTTGTATCTTCCTAACATGTCTTTTTCAAAAACAGCTCATGTGCCGGTTCTACTGGGTTGACTCGCCACTTAAAACTCCTTAACAGTACAGGGTCTCTGTGGAGATTGGCCGTTAGGTTTTTGAACCGACTCAGGGTCTCTAAGCAAGATTAACTGAAAGGAAGTGTGACATCCCACAAGAGACACGGCAGGGCATGAGTACCCTGATAGCCCAAAAATTACCTCTCACTTGACATAAATCCATCGTTTTAACCTTAAACAGTAAAGGGTCCTCAAGGATTAGCTGTCTAAGAGTACGAGTGGGCCACATAGCGGAGAGTCGGCAATAAATGGGAGAGTTTATCCTAGCTTTCTGTAAGCCGGCCCTCAAGTGACAAGAGCCGCCGTTTTAACCTTAACTAGTACAGGGTCTCTATGGAGATTGACCGTCAATTGACTTGAACCGGCTCAGGGTCTCTAGGCGAGATTAACTGGTAAGAGTTCAATAGGTCACCTAGCATAGTAGCATCAGCTTATAGGCAGGTTTAACCCTGTTTGGCTTAAGAGCCAATCAAGAGGGTGTGTAAGCTGCACCCGACAGGTGGGAAGCCCCCAAGTGACCTTTGTTGACGGAATCAACTGTTTGGTTTGAGAGCCGACCGATAGGGTTTGATAAGCTACACCCGGAGGGTGGGAAGCCCCCTAGACGATCATGTTGATGGAGTCAACTTTTTGGCTTGAGAGCCGACCGATAGAGTTTGATAAGCTACACGCGGAGGGTGGGAAGCCCCCTAGACGATCCTGTTGACGGAGTCAACTTTTTGGCTAGAGAGCCGACCGATAGGGTTTGATAAGCTACACCTAGAGGGTGGGAAGCCCCCTGGACGATCCTGTTGATGGCACAGATTGAGATGTGCGAAACAGTAGAGGCCCCAGCTTGCAGGGATGCCAACTTTTATTCATATATAAATATGATATGTACAATGATAGTGTACAAAGCTGAGTCTCAACAGCTTAGGTATAGTAAGGCCGCAGATGCGCTATGTTCCACGACCGGTGGGTCTCCTGCCCCGAGGTATCTGAATCGTCTCGGATGTCAATGAGGTAATATGACCCGTTGTTGAGATTTCTGCTGACCACGAAAGGTCCTTCCCATCGAGGAGACAACTTATGCATATTTGTCTGGTCTTGAATCAGCCGCAATACTAAGTCGTCTTCTTGAAACGTCCGGGTCTTGACACTGCGGCTATGATAGCGGCACAGGTCTTGCTGATAAATCACCGAACGAGCAACCGCTAGATAGCGTTTCTCCTCCAAGGCATCCAACGCGTCTTGACGCGCCATCTCATTGTCCGTCTCAACGTAAGCCGCTACTCGTGGCGAGTCATGACGGATGTCACTTGGTTTCACGGCCTCTGCACCGTAAACCATGAAGAAAGGTGTATAACCCATTGATCTATTGGGGGTAGTCCTGATGCTCCATAAGACAGACGGCAATTCCTCCACCCAACAACCTGGCGTTCGCTGTAAAGGAACCATAAGCCGGGGCTTGATACCTCTCAGGATTTCTTGGTTAGCACACTCCGCCTAACTGTTGGACTGTGGATGAGCAACCGTAGAAACATCAAGCCGGATGTGTTCAATGTCGCAAAACATTTTCATAGCCCCCTTGGACAGGTTCGTGCCATTGTCCGTGATGATACTGCGAGGGTAACCAAAACGGTAGATCAGAGTTTTGATAAACTGAACCGCCATAGCCGCGTCACACTTGCTGACCGGCTCAGCCTTTACCCACTTGGTAAACTTGTCAACTGCCACCAAGAGGTGTGTCTTCTTGTCCTTGGATCTCTTGAAAGGCTGGACCATATTGAGCCCCCAGACTGCAAACGGCCAGGTGATTGGAATCATGCACAATTCTTGAGTCGGAACATGAGCACGCCGGCCAAACTTTTGATAGACGTCGCATTTGTGGACCAGATGCTCTGCATCCTTGTGATCCGTCAACCAGAAGAAACCATGCCGGAAAGCCTTGGCCACCAAAGATTTTGAGCCGGCGTGATGTCCGCAATCACCAACATGAATTTCATTCAAGATTTCCTTACCCTCCTTCGGTGAGATACAACGCTGAAACACGCCGGTGACGCTGCACTTGTGTAGCTCGCCATTGACTGTCGTCATGGACTTAGACCGTCGGGTGATCCGTCTGGCCAAATTTCCATCATCAGGTAACTCGCCCCGAGTCAAGTACGCCAAGTAAGGCACAGTCCAATCCGGAATAGCATGCAGTGCCGCCACCAATTGTCCCTCTGGGTCAGGAACAGCCAAATCTTCCTCTGAGGGTAATTTGACGGATGGGTGATGTAAGACGTCCAGAAAGATATTAGGCAGCACCGGCTTTCGTTGAGAGCCTAACCTTGACAAGGCGTCAGTCACCTCGTTCCTGCAACGATCAATATGATCCACCTGATAACCCTTGAAGTGACCAACAATGACATCCACCGCCTGACGATAAGCCGCCATCCGCGGATCCTTGGAATCCCAAGTGCCTGAAACATGCTGAGCCACAAGATCTGAGTCGCCGAAACACCTTACTCGTCTTAAGTTCATCTCCTTAGCTACTCTGAGGCCATGAAGCAGGGCTTCGTAATTAGTGCAAGGGAACATCAGTCGGAGCACATAACAGAACTTGTCACCTTTAGGGGATGTTAAGACAACCCCTGCCCCTGATCCTTCCAGCTGCCTGGATCCATCAAAGTGTATTGTCCAGTATGTGTTATCCGTCTTTTCTTCGGGCGCCTGACGCTCTGTCCAATCATTTATGAAATCCACAAGAGCTTGATACTGGACAGACGTACGAGCTATGTATTACCGATTGAGAGGTCCCACCTCCAATGCCCACATAGCAATCCTACAAGTGGCTTCTCTATTTTGAATTATATCCCCCAACGGGGCAGAGCTGACCACGGTGATCTTGTGCCCTAAGAAGTAGTACTTTAGTTTGCGGTTGGCCATGAACACCCCATACACTAGCTTCTGCCAATGTGGATACCTCTGCTTGGACTCTGTCAGGACCTCACTGATATAATAAACCGGGCTCTGAACCGGATATTCTTTCCCTGCCTCCTTGCGCTCGACCACAATTGCAGCACTAACAACCCTGTTATTAGCCGCCACGTACAAGAGCCAGGGTTCTTTCTCCGCCAGAGCGGCTAAGACCGACGGCTCAGTGAGCTGTTTCTTGAGCGCCTCGAACGCTTCACCTGTTGCCATACTCCAGACAAAATTGTCTGTCTTTTTCATCATTTGATATAAATGGATGGCTTTCTCACCAAGGCGGCTTATAAACTGGCTCAATGTAGCGATCTGCCCTGCTAGGCGTTGAACATCATTGATACACGCTAGCTCAGCCACGGAGGTTATATCCTTGATCTTATCCGGGTTAGCTTCAATGCCCCGCTCAGAGACCAGAAATCCCAAGAGCTTGCCAGCCGGAACACCAAAGACACACTTTGCCGGGTTAAGCATCATATTATAGACCCGTAGATTGCCAAAGGTTTCCTTCAAATCGTCAAGCAGAGTCTCCTTCTTCCTTGATTTGATCACAATGTCATCCACATAGGCATGAACATTGCGCCCAATTTACTTGTGAAGACAATTCAGCACACAGTGCTGATAAGTCGCCTGGGCACTCTTGAGCCCAAAAGGCATAGACACATAGCAGAAGGCCCCAAAAGGTGTGATGAAAGCCGTCTTTTCTTGGTCCTTAACTTCCATCTTGATCTGATGATATCCTAAATAAGCATCCAGGAAGCATAAACTTTCGCAACCCGACGTAGCATCAATGATTTGATCAATACAAGGGAGAGCAAAAGGATCAACCAGATATGCCTTGTTAAGATCCGTATAGTCCACAGACATATGCCATGTGCTGTTCTTCTTGAGCACAAGCACTGGGTTAGCAAGCCACTCCGGGTGAAAGACCTCGACAATGAAACCCGTCGCTAAGAGTCAGGCGACCTCTTCCCCGATGGCCTTACGTCTCTCCTCGTTGAACCGCCGTAGAAATTGCTTGATAGGTTGAAACTTAGGATCCACATTAAGGTTGTGCTTAGCAAACTCTCTCGGTACACCCGGCATGTCAGAGGGCTTCCATGCTAATATGTCCCGATTCTCCCGGTTGAATTCGATGATAGCGCTTTCCTATTTGGAATCCATATTGGCCCCAATAGTGAACTGTTTAGATGAGTCACCCGGAGTGAAATCCACCGCCTTGGTATCATCCGCCGAAAATTTGAGGGGCCTCTCAACCTCCGTGGTAGGCTTCTTCAGCGGAGTCATGTCCTCCGGGTCAACATTTTCCGTATAAAACTTGAGCTCTGCCTCAACACAACTGGATTTCGCGTAGGCCGCGTCTCCTTCCTCACACTCAATGGCCATATTCCGATCACCATGAACAATAATCGTCCCCTTTAACCCGGGCATCTTGAGCTGCAAATAGACATAGCAGGGCCTAGCCATGAACTTGGCGTAAGCCGGTCGCCCAAACAAGGCATGATAGGAGCTCTTGATTTTGACTACTTCAAACCACAAGGACTCTACCCTATAGTTGTATTCATCACCAAAGGCAGCTTCCAAGGAGATCCTACCCACGGGGTAAGATGACTTGCCAGGCACCACACCATGAAAGACTTTTGAAGAGGGCTTAAGGTCTTTATCAAGAAGCTTCATCCGCCGAAAGGTGTCATAGTACAGGATATTGATGCTATTGTCACCATCCATAAACACTTTATTCGACATATATCCTCCCACTTGGGGGTGATCACAAGGGCCAGGCGTCCCGGGTCATCAACACGCGGCGGGTGATCCTCCCGGCTCCACGTGATGTCATACTCAGACCAATTCAAGTATCTTGGTAGAGCCGGCGCGACGGCATTAACTGCTCGTTTGCGCACCTTCGGATCCCGCTTGTCAAGGCTAGTTGTAAAAACATGATACTGGCCCGAACTGAGCTGCTTCGGATTACTTTGATATCCAGACTAATTACCCTGTTGCTGATGATGGCCACCAGAGTGTTGTTGATGTCCTCCTTGATTGTCCTGGCCATGATGACCGGAGCCTGAGCCGCCGAATCCAAACCCGGCTCCTAACCCGCCTAGTCCTGAACTGCCGGGCGGGCCACCACCATCATTGTTATGTTGTTGCATGTTGTAGTTCTTGAACATCTGCATGATGTGGCAATTGCCCCATGTGTGACCTGCAGGTCTATCGGGCCGGCTGTGCTCCTGGTAAGGCTTGTTGAGCAACTCCTCTAAGTTGAAGGGAGTTTTACCCTTGTTAAAAGGTGGTCTAAACTTCCCATTTCCCTTAGGCTGATTGTGGCCGGTGTTGGCGTTGGCTACCAATTCTGACCTGCCATCTGGGTTCTTCCTCTAACTTTGGTTACAGTTGCCTGCTGCACCCTTGCCATGGTTATTCTTTTTACCCTGACCAATTTTCTCCTCATCAGAGCCCGAATCCTTCATGTTATCACAGTCGGCATACTTTGTGAGAGCCACCATGAGTTCTCCCATGTCCTAACACATACGCTTGAGCCGGCCGAGCTTTTGCTTCATCGGGATGAAGTGACAGTTCTTCTCCAGGATCAACACCGCTTGAGCCACCATGATCTGTTCAGACGAGTGGATGATGCTCGACACCCGTCGGACCCAGTGATGAGCCGACTCATTCTCCTATTGAATACAGTGGTCCAGATCCACAATTGTCATAGGCTGTTTGCAAGTCCCTTGAAAGTTTTTGATGAACCTTGCTTTCAGCTTAGCCCATGAGTTGATGGTTTTAGGTGGCAAACCCTTCAACCACGTGCAAGTTGGCCCTTCAAGCATCATGATCAAATACTTGGCACACACCATGTCATTGACATCCAACATCTCCATAGCTAGCTCATAGCTTTCGATCCAGGCCTCCGGAGGTAAGTCGACAGTGTAATTCGGCACCTTGCGAGGTCCATTGAAATCCTTTGGCAACCGCTTGTTCCGTAGAGCCGGCACTAAACACGATACTCCCACAGCCCTGGTGGTCACCCCTGCTCCCACTAAGATGGAGGGCGCAGGCTCTTGGTGAACCGCCGCTGCCAAAGCCACCACCTCTCGCTAGTTTCTTGCCCGGTCTACGAGCGCTTGTGCATCTAGAGCCGCTTGATCATCCCCTGGGGGCCCCAGTGTCGATCGCTGCTAGAGACCGCCGGTGACTCATAGTGCCGGCTAAAGCTGCGGCTGGGGAGGGGGGTTGAGTGGACGTGGCTCCGGCTGTAAGCATATTTCTCCTACTGGGCCATCACCGTCTGAAGGTATCCAATGGTGTTCTGTACCTCTTCTGCAAAGGGCGCCTCGTACAGAATAGGGATAATTTCAAGCCCGGTTGCTGTAGCCACCATGTTCTCTGTCGGGTTTGAATAGTGACCCGCCAGCGTTGGAAAAGCCGCTGGTGAGGCCTGGTTTCGTCAAGGCGGGTTAAGCTATTGTCGAGCTACCGGCTGGCTCCCAGGTGCGTCCGCTGTTTGTCCCGCTCCGAGCAAGTTAAAAAGATTCCTAGCCTCGTATTGTTCTAGGAAGCGGGATTGATGCCTCATCTGCTGCACCGCAGCTGCCGATTGTTGCTCTAGCTCAAGGCAGAAAGCATCTGTCCTAAGACACTCTGCCTCCGCATCCATCTAAGCTTTTAACTCGGTAATCCTCTGCTGCACCTTCGCCATCCGGTCCTTAAGTCTTGCGATCTCCATGTTCCGGGCGGCTTGATTATCTGGTGTGACTTCGGCGGTCATCACGGCCGCCTCTCCGCTCGGAGACTCATCCTCTGAATAGACAAGAGTTTCCTGCGACATAGAGGCCTCCAGATCCGTCCCTTGAGTGAAGCCCACAAAGACGTGCTTCTGGCCCGGGCTGACACGGGCGGGTCGCACATACTGGGCGGGTTGTGCGCGCCAAGCCGGCTCGACGATGTTGGTGTAGATGTTTAGCTCGGGTGTAGATCCGTAAACTTTGCCGATGAAGACGTGGATTCCGCCGAAGGGAACCCGAAATCCATATTGGAGAGTGTCGGCCTGAGGACCCCAGTCGGCGTCGTCGATGTAGAACCGGCCGCGGCGACTCTTGCTCATCCTTCCGACCACGTATCCCTCGAACCCTAGGAGAGAGCCCTTTGAGAACTCAACACCACCGAGTGCTAGCCCCACGGTGGGTGCCAAATGTTGTGTTTTTTTCACGGCAGATGTTCGGGTGAACGGACTTGATTCGAGGCCATCGCTAAGGTTATGGACTCAAAGGGGTTGATTGGGACGAAGGACACGGGTTTACCCAGGTTCGGCCCCTGAAGTAGAGGTAATAGCCTATGTCCTGCTTGTGTTTGTATTGCTTGGTGTATTGATTACAAGGGACTGATTGCTTGACCTAGTTCTTGATAGTTGATCTCTCTCTCTAAGTCACCCCGGGTCTGGCATTTATATAGGAGGTCAAGACCACGGGTCATACAAGTCGTAACCGACTCTCACAACGTGTCTGAGTCTATATCTACATTGTCTTGCCTTCCTGAGTAGGTTGTCTCCGGGCGGCTCACCCGCCCGAGTCTTCATATCTTCTCCGTCCGGGCCATTTCCCGACCCATCTTGTCAAGCCGCCCAACGACTTGGGCTTAACTCTTCATGGCCCATCATTGGGCTGGTGTATGAGCCGCCAGGTGTGACCCAGAGCCTCAGGGCGGGTCTCACTGTGGGGTTATTATTGGAAATATGCCCTAGAAGCAATAATAAATTAGTTATTATCATATTTCCTTGTTCATGATAATCGTTTATTATCCATGCTATAATTGTATTAATTGGAAACATGGATACATGTGTGGATATATAGACAAGCACAATGTCCCTAGTATGCCTCTAGTGAACTAGCTCGTTGATCGAAAGATGGTTAAGGTTTACTAGCCATGGACATGAGATGTCATTTGATAACGGGATCACATCATTAGGAGAATGATGTGATGGACAAGACCCAAACTACAAATGTAGCTTATGATCGTGTCAGTTTATTGCTACTATTTTCTGCATGTCAAGTATATGTTCCTATAACCATGAGATCATGCAACTCACAGATATCGAAAGAGTACCTTGTGTGTATCAAACGTCGCAACATAACTGGGTGACTATAAAGGTGCTCTACAGGTGTCTCCGAGGGTTTCTGTTGGGTTGGCATGGATCAAGACTGGGATTTGTTACTCCGTGTGACGGAGAGGTATCTCAGGGCCCACTCGGTAATACAACATCACAACAAAGCCTTGCAAGCAATGTGACTAAGTGTTAGCCACGGGATCTTGTATTACGGAATGAGTAAAGAGACTTGCCAGTAACGAGGTTGAACTAGGTATGGAGATACCGACGATCGAATCTCGGGCAAGTAACATACTGAAGAACAAAGTGACCGTTATACGGGATTGACTGAATCCTTGACATAGAGGTTCGACCGATAAAGATCTTCGTAGAATATGTAGGAACCAATATGGTCATCTAGTACCCGCTATTGGTTATTTACTATAGAGGTGTCTCGGTTATGTCTACATAGTTCTCGAACCCACAGGGTCTGCACACTTAAGGTTTGAGGTGACGTTTCGGTAGTATAGAGTTATGTATGGTGGTGACCGAAGGTTGTTTGGAGTCCCGGATGAGATCCCGGACGTCATGAGGAGCTCCGGAATGGTCCGGAGGTAAATATTAATATATAGGAAGTCCTATTTTGGTCGCCGGAAAGTTTTGGGCTCATCGGTCGTGTACCGGGAGTGCCGGTAGTGTACAGGGGGACCATCGCGAGAGGTATTTCGACCCAAGAGGCTACATGAGCTGTGGGAGGGTGGAAACCATCCCTTTGTGGGCTGGTGGAAGTCCTCTAAGAGGCCCATGCGGCTGGACTTGAGAAAGAAAGAAAAAACCCGCAAAAGGTGGGAATAGACTCCAAGTAGGAAAGGAGCAATCCTAGTCCTACTAGGATTGGAGGAGGACTCCTCCAATCCTCCTTGCGCAAGAGGCAAGGCAGGGCTGCCTTGTACGCCAGCCCTCCTCCTCCCTCCCTCTTATATATACTGGAGGTATTGGGTGTTTGCACTTGATTTTACGGCCACGTGCTACCCGTTCCACCGGTGCTCCTCTAGATCGGATTTTCGCAGTGCTTAGGCGAAGCCCTGCCGGAATTGCTCCACCACCATCGCCGGAGCGCCGTCACGCTGCTGATGAACTCTTCTTCCTGTCCACTGCCTCTTGCTGGATCAAGACGGTGGAGATCGTCATCAAGCTGCACGTGTACTGAACACGGAGGTGCCGTCCGTTCGGTGCTAGATCGGAAGGACCGTGATCAAGATCGCGAGACAGTTCGTGATGAGTTTGCAGGACGATCGTGCTGTGTTCATGGGATGGATCGTGATGAGATCGCGGGACGGATCGTGATGATATCGCGGGATGGATCATGATGAGTTCGCGGGACGGATCGTGATTGGATCGCAGGACGGATCGTGATGTGATCGCGGGACGCTCGACGATTTGGATCGCGAAGATGTTTGACTACACCAACCGCGTTTCTTACTGTTTCTCGCTTAGCGATCTACAAGGGTATGTAGATCCACTCTCCCTCTCGTAGATGCTCATCACCATGGATAGATCTTGCATGTGCGTAGGAAATTTTTTGTTTCCCATGCAACGTTCCCCAACAGTGGTATCAGAGCTAGGTCTATGTGTAGATGAGATCTCGAGTAGAACACAAAAGGTTTGAGGGCGTTGATGCTTAGATTGCTTCCTCCCTTGGTCGGATTTTGGTTCAAAGTTATTGTGAGATGAAGCGGCCCGGACCAACATTACTCGTACGCTTACGAGAGACCGGTTCCCTCGATGCAACTTGTTGCCTAGATGGCTTGTGGGTGGCAGTTTCTCTCACTTTAGTTGGATCGGATTCGACAAAGGCGGTCCTTGAGAAGGTTGAAAAGCAACTAGTGTATCACCGTTGTGGTTTTTGCATAGATGAGAATTGTTCTTGCTAGATACCCGTAGCAGCCACGTAAAACATGCAACAACAATTAGAGGACGTCTAACTTGTTTTTGCAGGGTATGTTGTGATGTGATATGGCCAATTACATGATGTGATATATGTGATGTATGAGATGATCATGTGATGTAAAGAATTTCACGACTTGCATGTCGATGAGTACGGCAACTGGCAGGAGCCATAGGATTGTCTTTAATTATTGTATGACCTGCGTGTCAATCATTAAGCGCTATGTAATGCTTTACTTTATCGCTAAACGGTAGCAATAGTAGTAGAAGCATGCAGGGCGTGACAACCCCGATGGCGACACGTTGATGGAGATCAAGATGATGGAGATCATGGTGTCGTGCCGGTGACGATGGAGATCATGCGGGTGCTTTCAAGATGGACATCTAAAGCACAAATTCATGGCCATATCATGTCACTTATGAATTGCATGTGATGTTAATCCTTTTATGCACCTTGTTTTGCTTAGTATGATGGTAGCATTATAAGGTGATCCCTCACTTAAATTTCAAGATAAATTGTGTTCTCCCCGAGTGTCCACCGTTGTGAAAGTTCGTCGTGTTGAGACACCACGTGATGATCGGGTGTGATAGACACTACGTTCACATACAACGGGTGCAAGCCAGTGTTGCATGCGCAGAACACTCGGGTTAAACTTGACGAGCCTAGCATGTACAGACATGGCCTCGGAACACAAGAGACCGAAAGGTCGAACATGAGTCATATAGTAGATATGATCAACAGGATGATGTTCACCATTGTAACCACCTCAACTCATGTGATGATCGGACTTGAGTTGGTGAATTTGGATCATGTATCACTCGGATGACCGTAGGGATGTCAATTTGAGTGGGAGTTCTTAAGTAATATGATTAATTGAACTCATTATCATGAACATAGTCAGTAGTGTCTTTGCAAATTATGTTGTAGATTACTTGCTCGAGCTGTAGCTCCCTTGAATTTTTATGTTCCTAGAGAAATAGAGTTGAAAGATGATGGTAGCAATATTACGGATTGGATCCGTGATCTGAGGATTGTCCTCGTTGCTGCACAGAAGGCTTATGTCCTTAATGCACCGCTCAGTTGCCAACCCCTCTAGCATCGTATGTAGATGTTGTGAACATCTAACAGGTACGTGCTGATGACTACTTGATAGTTTACTGCGTCATGCATTACGGCTTAGAATTGAGGCTTCGAAACGTTTTGAACGTCACGGAACATATGAGATGTTCTAAGAGCTGAAATTAGGATCTCAGGCTCATGCCCATGTTGCGAGATATGAGATCCCCAACAAGATTCTTTGCCTACAAGATGAACGAGAATAGCTCAATCGTTGAGCATGTGCTCAGATTGTCTGGGTGCTACAATCGCTTGAATCGAGTGGGAGTTCATCTTCCAGATAAGATAGTGATTGATATAGTTCTCCAAGTCACTTTCACTAAGCTACTAGAACTTGGTAATGAACTATAAAATGCCAGGGATAGAATTAATGATCCCTGAGCTGTTCGCGATGTTTGACACCGCGAAGGTAGAAATCAGGAAGGAGCATCAAGTGTTGATGGTTAGTATAACCACTAGTTTCGAGAAGGGAAAGGGCAAGGAGGGAAACTTCATGGATGGCAAGTCAGTTGCTGCACCAGTGAGGCAACCCAAAGTTGAACCCAAACCCGAGACTAAGTGCTTCAATTATGAGGAGAGAGGTCACTGAAGCGGAACAACCCTAGATACTTGGTAGATAAGAAGGCTGGCAATGTCGACAGAAGTATATTTGATATACGTGTTATTGATGTGTACCTTGCTTGTACTCCTAGTAGCACCTGGGTATTGGATACCGGTTCGATTGCTAAATGTTAATAACTCGAAATAAAAGCTACGGAATAAACGGAGAACTTGCTAAGTGTGAGGTGACGATGTGTGTTGGAAATGTTTCCAAGGTTGATGTGATCAACATCGCACGCTCTCTCTACCTTCGAGATTAGTGACGAACCTAAATAAATGTTATTTGGTGTTTTTTTTGCGTTGAGCATGAACGTGATTAGATCATGTTCATTGCAACACGGTTATTCATTTAAGTTAGAGAATAATGGTTATTCTGTTTACATGAATAATACCTTCAATGGTCATGCACCTAGTAAGAATGGTTTGTTGAAACTTGATCGTAGTAATACACATGTTCATAACATTGATGCCAAAAAGGATACAAAGTTAATAATGATAGTACCACATACTTGTGGCACTGCCGCTAAATGTCATATTGGTACAAGGCGCATGAAGAAACTCCATGCTGATGGATCTTTGGACTCATTCGATTTCGAATCGGTTGCGACATGCGAACCATACCTCTTGGTCAAGATGACTAAGGATCCCATTTTCTGTTTTGATGAAGCGAGCAAGTGATTTATTGGAAATGATACATGTTGATGTATGCAATCCAATGAGTCTTGTAGCGTGCGGTGGATATCATTATTTTCTTACCTTCACTGATGATTTGAGTAGATATAGTGTATATTTACTTAATGAAACACAAGTCTGAATCGCTTGAAAGGTTCAAGCAAATTCAGAGTGAAGTTTAAGATCATCGTGACAAGAAGATAAAAATGTTTGCGATATGATTGTGGAGGTGAATATCTGAGTTACGAGTTTGGCATACAACTTTAGACAATGTGAAAGTTGTTTCACAACTTACGCCACCTGGAACACCATAGTGTGATGGTGTGTCCGAACGTCATAGTAGTACTCTATTGGATATGGTGCATGCTATGATGTCTCTTATCATTTTGTTACTATAATTTTGGGGTTATGCATTAGAGACAACTACATTCACTTTAAATATGGCACCATCTAAATCCGTTGAGATGACCCATGTGAATTATGGTTTGATAGAAACCTAAGCTGTCATTTCTTAATGTTTGGGGCTGCGACGCTTGTGTGGAAAATGTTTTCACCTAATGAGCTCGAACCCAAAGCGGACAAATGCATCTTCATAGAATACCCTAAGAACAAGTTGGGTGAACCTTCTATCTCAGATCCAAGAATAAAATGTTTGTTGCTAAAACTGGGTCGTTTCTCGAGGAAAAGTTTCTCTTGAAAGAATTGAGTGGGAGGAGGATAGAACTTGATGAGGTTATTGAACCTCTGCTTCAACCAGAAAGTAGCGCAACGCAGAAAGATGTTTCTGTGAAGCCTACGTCAGTTGAAGAGGAAGTTAATGATGATGACCATGAAGCTTCGGATCAAGTTACTGTCGACCTACGAGGAAAATAGAACTCGATGAGGTTATTGAACCTTTACTTCAACCAGAAAGTGGCGCAGCGCAGAAAGATGTTTCTGTGAAACCTACGTCAGTTGAAGAGGAAGTTAATGATGATGATCATGAAGCTTCGGATCAAGTTACTATCGAACTTCGTAGGTCGACAAGGACGTGTACTGCTAGTGAGCGGTAAGACAACCCTGTCTTGGAGGTCATGTCGTTGGACAACGATGAACCTACGAACTATGGAGAAGCGATAATGGGCCCAGAAACTAACAAATGGTTAGAGCCCATGAAATCCGAGAAAGGATCCATGTATGAAAACCAAGTATAGACTTTGGTGGACTTGCTCGTTGGACGGCAGGTCATTAAGTACAAATGGATCTTCAAAATGAAGATAGACGCTGATGCTAAATGTTACCATTTGTAAAGCTCGACTTGTTGTAAAGCAATTTCAAAGAGTTGACTGCGATGAGACTTTCTCACTCGTAGTGATGGTAAAGTCTGTTGGAATTATGTTAGCAGTTGTTGCATTTTTCAATTATGAAATCTGGCAGATGGATGCCAAAACATCATTTCCTTCCTTAAGGAAAGGTTGTATGAGATACAACCAGAAGGTTTTGTCGGTCCTAAGGATGCTAAAAGGTGTGCAAGCTTCAGTGATTCTTCTATGAACTGAAGCAAGCATCTCGAAGTTGGTATATACACTTTGATGAGGTGATCAAGGTTTTTGAGTCTATACAAAGTTTACGAGAAACTTGTATTTGCAATAAAGTGAGTGGGAGCACTATAGAGTTTCTGATAAGTGTATGTGGTTGACATATTGCTATTCAGAAATGATGTAGAATTTCTGGAGAGCATAAACGGTTGTTTGAAAAGAGTTTTTCAAAGGAAGACCTAGATGAAGCTACCTAATTGTTGAGCATCAAGATCTATAAAGATAGATCAAGATCTTTGATAAAACTTTCAATGAGTACATACCTTGACAAGATTTTGAAAGAGTTCAAAATGGATTAGTGAGAGAGAAGTGTTCTCGCCTACTTTGTAAGGTATGAAGTTGAGTGAGACTCAAAGCTCGACCATGGCAGAAGAAAGAGAAAGGACGAATGTCGTCCCCTATGCCTTAGCCATAGGCTCTGTATAGTATGCCATGCTATGTACCGCACCTGTGTGTGCCTTGCCATGAGTCCGTCAAGGCGTACAAGAGTAATCCGGGGGTGGATCACTGGAGAGCGGTCAAGATTATCCTTAGTAACTAAAAACTAAGGAGATGTTTCTCGATTATGGAGGTGATAAAGAGTTCGTCGTAAAGAGTTATGTCGATGCAAGCTTTAACACCAATCCGGATGACTCGTAGTAGCAATCTGGATACGTATAGTGAAGTAGCCATTTGGAATAGTACCAAGTGGAGTGTGGTAGCAGTGTTTACGGTTTGACATACACATTTGCAAAGTACACATGGATCTGAATGTCGCAGACCCGTTGACTATAAGACCTCTCTCACATGCAAAGCATGATCGAGCCCCAGAACTCATTGGGTGTTAGATTCATAACAATGCAAATCACATGGTGATGTGAACTAGATTATTGACTCTAGTGCAAGTGGGAGACTGTTGGAAATATGCCCTAGAGGCAATAATAAATTAGTTATTATCATATTTCCTTGTTCATGATAATCGTTTATTATCCATGCTATAATTGTATTAATTTGAAACATGGATACATGTGTGGATATATAGACAAACACAATGTCCCTAGTATGCCTCTAGTGAACTAGCCCGTTGATCGAAAGATGGTTAAGGTTTCCTAGCCATGGACATGAGATGTCATTTGATAACGGGATCACATCATTAGGAGAATGATGTGATGGACAAGACCCAAACTACAAATGTAGCTTATGATCATGTTAGTTTATTGCTACTGTTTTCTGCATGTCAAGTATATGTTCCTATGACCATGAGATCATGCAAATCACAGATATCGGTAGATTACCTTGTGTGTATCAAACGTCGCAACGTAACTGGGTGACTATAAAGGTGCTCTACAGGTGTCTCCGAGGGTGTCTGTTGGGTTGGCATGGATCAAGACTGGGATTTGTTACTCCGTGTGACAGAGAGGTATCTCAGGGCCCACTCGGTAATACAACATCACAACAAAGCCTTGCAAACAATGTGACTAAGTGTTAGCCACGGGATCTTCTATTACGGAACGAGTAAAGAGACTTGCCAGTAACGAGGTTGAACTAGGTATGGAGATACCGACGATCGAATCTCGGGCAAGTAACATACCGAAGAACAAAGGGAACGTTATATGGGATTGACTGAATCCTTGACATAGAGGTTCGACCGATAAAGATCTTCGTAGAATATGTAGGAACCAATATGGTCATCTAGGGCCCACTATTGGTTATTGACCGTAGAGGTGTCTCGGTCATGTCTACATAGTTCTTGAACCCGCAGGGTCAGCACACTTAAGGTTTGGTGACATTTCGGTAGTATAGAGCTATGTATGGTGGTCACCGAAGGTTGTTCAGAGTCCCGGATGAGATCCCGGATGTCATGAGGAGCTCCGGGATGGTCCGGAGGTAAAGATTCATACATAGGAAGTCCTATTTTGGTCGCCGGAAAAGTTTCGGGCTCATCGGTAGTGTACCGGGAGTGCCGGTAGTGTACCGGGGGACCATCAGGAGAGGTATTTCGACCCAAGAGGCTACATGGGCTGTGGGAGGGTGGAAACCAGCCCTTAGTGGGCTGGTGGAAGTCCTCTAAGAGGACCATGCGGCTGGACTTGAGAAAGAAAGAAAAAAACCTAAAAAGGTGGGAATAGACTCCAAGTAGGAAAGGAGCAATCCTAGTCCTACTAGGATTGGAGGAGGACTCCTCCAATCCTCCTTGCGCAAGGGGCAAGGCAGGGCTGCCTTGTGCGCCAGCCCTCCTCCTCCCTCCCTCTTATATATACTGGAGGTATTGGGTGTTTTGCACATTATTTTACGGCCACATGCTACCCGTTCCACCGATGCTCCTCTAGATTGGATTTCCGCAATGCTTAGGCGAAGCCCTGCCGGAATTGCTCCACCACCATCGCTGGAGCGCCGTCATGATGCCGATGAACTCTTCTTCCTCTCCACTTCCTCTTGCTGGTTCAAGACGGTGGCGATCGTCATCAAGCTGCACGTGTGCTGAACGCGGAGGTGCCGTCCGTTCGGCGCTAGATCGGAAGGACCGTGATCAAGATCGCGAGACGCTTCGTGATGAGTTCGCAGGACGGATCATGATGTGTTCACGGGACGGATCATGATGAGATCGTGGGACGGATCATGATGAGTTCGCGGGACAGATCGTGATTGGATCGTAGGACAGATTGTGATGTGATCGCAGACGCTCGGCGATTTGGATCGCGAAGATGTTCGACTACACCAACCGCGTTTCTTAACGCTTCCCGCTTAGCGATCTACAAGGGTACGTAGATCCACTCTCCCTCTCGTAGATGCTCATCACCATGGATAGATCTTGCGTGTGTGTAGGAAATTTTTATTTCCCATGCGACGTTCCCCAACAGTTATATCCCCAACACCCCCTCCTTGTAAATGGTGGATGTATTAAGCGCCGGTGAGGGATAAGAGGGGGACGAGGCCTGAGCCTTAGGCTTCGACTTCCCGGCGGGCGCCAGCTAAAGAATCCTTGATGGAGAAGAGCAAGAGGAAGGATGGCGCTGTGTGATACGTCTCCGTCGTACCTGTAATTTTTGATGTTTCATGCCAATATTATACAACTTTCACATATTTTTGGCAACATTTTATATGATTTATTAGACTAACCTATTGATCAAGTGCCCTGTGACATTTCCAATTTGTTGCATGTTTCCTGTTTCGCAGAATTACCATATCAAACAAAGTCCAAAAGTGATAAAAATTTATTAAGATTTTTTTTGGAATATCTGTGAATTTTGAGAAGTAGAATCAACGTAACCGGGCACCCACAGCCCCCACAATACACCAGGGCGCAGCCATGGGGCCCAGGTGCGCCCTGGTGGGTTGTGCTCACCTCGTATGTCAGTTGGAGCTTTATTTTGTCCGCAAGGAAGCTAATTTTTGGATAAACCCCCCTCAAAATTTCAACCCAATCAGAGTTACAGATCTCCAAGAATATAAGAAACGGTTTTCGGCCAGAAAATAGGAACGAGAAACATAAGAGAACAGAGAGGGAGATCCAATCTAGGAGGGGATCCTGCCCCTCCGCCGCCATGGAGGCTGTGGACCAGAGGGGGACTGTCCTCCCATCTAGGGGGATGCCAAGGAAGAAGAAGGAGGGGGGCCCTCTCCCTGTCTCTTCTGGTGGCGCGCGAACGCCGCCAGGGCAAGCATTGTGACGGTGATCTACATCAACAATCTTGCCGCCATCAACACCAACTCTCTCACCCTCTTTGCAGAGGTGTAACACCTCTCCTCCCGATTGTAACCTCTACTTAAACATGTTGTTGAACTCCATATACTATTTCCCAATGATATTTGGCTATCCTATGATGTTTGAGTAGATCTGTTTTGTCCTATGGGTTAATTGGGGTATGATGTTATTGATATGAGTTGCATGTTGACATGGTGTTGTCCTATGGTGCCCTCCATGTTGCGCAAACATGAGGGATCCTTGTTGTAGGGTGTTGCAATATGTTCATAATTTGCTTATGGTGGGTTGCCTGAGTGAGAGAATACACAAACCCAAGTAGGTGGGTTATGGTGCATGGGAGTAAAGGGGACTTGATACTTAATGCTATTGTTGGGTTTTACCTTAATGATCTTTAGTAGTTGTGGATGCTTGCTAGACTTCCAATCATAAGTGCATATGATCCAAGTAGAGAAATTATGTTAGTGTATGACTCTTCCTCATTGCATATAAAAAATATCTATCGTATCATATACAATTGCCTAGGGACCATCTTTATCTTGTGTTACGAAAAGCTTGCTACGTCACTACTAAGTTCCTTTTCTCACAAAGTACTTCTCGTTTACTTCCCGCAAAATAGTTTCATACTAATTCTAGGTAAAGCCAGCATTAGCGTGCATAGAGTTGTATCGGTGGTCGATAGAAGTTGAAGGAATATTTTTTCTACCTTTAGCTCCTCGTTGGTTTCGACACTCTTACTTATCGAAAAAGGCTACAAACGATCCCCTACATTTGTGGGTTATCAAGACTTTTTTCTGGCACCGTTGCTGGGGAGCAATAGCATGGGGTGACCATTCTTGTGTGTGCTTGTTTGCTTTATCACTAAGTAATTTTTATTTTCTGTTATTAGTTGTTTTATATCTTTAGTTGTGGATATGGAACACGAAACACCAAAACAATTAGTGGTACTTTCTACTCATGGAGATGGGGAACCGCCTAAAACCCTTGATGCCAATTATGTGAAACACGTTAATTACTCCTTTGATAATCCCGAGAAATCCTCACAAAACTTTATAATGGGATACACATTGGATCAATGTGAGTACTTTAGGTATTATCGCTTATCTCAAAAAGGGAAACACTTATGGGATCAAATTAGAATACTGGAATGGTTTGCTTGGGATGCAAGCTTGAAATGCGATTACACTTGTTGCTCCAAGATAGAGGCTCCACACCTTCCATTTCAATGTAAATTTAATGATAATGAAACCTTGGCTTCTTATGCTAAAGGTATTTATGATTACTATGATGTGGAAGGAATAGAATAATTTGTTGTTTTTAAAGGTGCTTATGAAATTGCTTCTTTGATTGAAAAGTATGATGGTGATGTTTCTTACGAATCTGAAATTTATGCCATACTTAAATATTGCTATGATAATTATGAATACAATGCTAATATTAAATAATTTATTGAAGGAATGATCGCTGCCTTGGAAGAAACTAATATTTTGCAAGAATCTATGGAAGAAGAAATAGCTGAAATTGTGAGCTCATTAGATGAAGAAGATGAGGAGGAGAGTGAAGAACAAAAGGAGGAAGAGCGAATTGATCACTCGTGCCCACCTTGTACTGAGAGTAACTCTTCAACTCATACATTGTTTAATTACCCTTCGCACATACCGAAGGATGAATGCTATCATAATTGTTATGATCCCTTGGATTATTTTGAAATATCCCTTTTTGATGAACTTGATACTTGCTATGCGTGTGGCCAAGATGCCAAAATTTATTATGCTTATGAAGATGAACTTGCTATAGTTCCTTATGTTAAGCATTAAATTGTTGCTATTTCACCCACACATGATAGTCCTATTATCCTTTCGAATTCTCCCAACTACACTATATCGGAGAAGTTTGCTCTTGTTAAGGATTATATTGATGGGTCGCATTTGCTACTACACGATGATTTTTATGAATATAATATGCATGTGCTTGCTGCTCCTACTTGCAATTATTATTAGAGAGGAACTACATCTTCACCTCTCTATGTTTCCAAGACGATAAAATTGCATGAAACTACTTATGCTATGCATTGGCCTTTACTTGGTGTGAATGAACTATTCTTGTATGACATGCTGATGCATCGGAAGAGAGTTAGACTTCGTTGTCGTATGATACATATCACTTTATGCTCACTACTTAATTACAAATCATTGCTAATTAAAATTGGCTTTGATATACCTTGGGATCTGGGTGGATCCATTACTTGAGCACTTTATGCCTAGCTTAATGGCTTTCAAGGAAGCGCTGCCTAGGAGACAACCCGGAAGTTTTAGAGAGTCATTTATTTCTGTTGAGTGATTTAATAAATTTTTATACCAAGATTTTCCTTTAGGATGATCCATAAGATGAGTAGAAACAATGCTGAATCTGAAACACAAACTTTGTTTCCAGTGCACAAATTTTCATTTTTTTATTGGAACGTTAGAATGAGATGAAATTTTAACACAGTATTTCTATAAAAAAAATTATGCTATCCAAAGTTTTCAGAATTTGTGGAGTTAAAGAAGTATGGTCAAAGTTCAGATTACTACAGACTGTCCTGTTTATGACGAATTCTGTTTTTGATGCATTGTTTTGCTTGTTTTGATGAAACTATTGATTTTATCGGTGGTATAAGCCATAGAAAAGTTATAATACAGCAGGTATAATGCAAATATAAAATATGAATTGCTTTGCAACTATACCTAAAATAGTATTTTGCTTTATAATACTAACATATCTTACCAGCTTCTGTTAAGTTTTGTGTGGATGAAATGTTCGATGATCGAGGAGGACTCGATATGAGGAGAAGAAAGGGAGGAAAGAGTTCAATCTTGGCGATGCCCAAGGCACACCAAGTAAATATCCAAGGAGAATCAAGCGTCTAAGCTTGGGGATGCCCCGTAAGGCATGCCATCTTTCTTCAACAAGTATCAGTACGTTTTCGGATTCGTTTCATTCATGTGATATGTGTAAATCTTGGAGCGTCTTTTGTATCTTCCCTTTTCTTTTATGCACCATGCTGGTATGAGATAGTCCATGGTCGATTTATAGAATGCTCATTGCACCTCACTATTATCTTTTGAGCATGGCTTTATAGAATGCTTCACGTGTTTCACTAATATCATTTGAAGTTTGGATTGCCTGTTTCTCTTCACATAGAAAACCTTTATTTGAAGAATGCTCTTTTGCTTCACTTATATTTATTAGAGCATGGTATTTTGTAGAAGGAATTAAACTCTCTTGCTTCACTTATATCTATTTAGAGAGTCATCAGGAATTGGTCGTTTGCATGGTTAGTCATAAAATCCTACATAAAACCTAGGGATCACTGAATATGATATGTTTGATTGCTTGCAATAGTTTAGTGATATAGAGATGATAATATGTGGGATGTACTAGTGGATGATCGTGTCTAGTAAGATAGTTGTGTTATGGTTTGTGATTCTCGAAGCATACACATATAGTCTCCCGCTATGATAGGAAGTTGGAGCACAATTTATCCTTGATTGTCTATCTTTGTGTGAAGGACGGGGGCACGCGATGGTTAACTCCTACCAACCTCTCCCCTAGGGGCATGCATAGTAATACTTTGCTTCGACGGCTAATAAACTTTTGCAATAAGTATGTGAGTTCTTTATGACCTATGTGAGTCCATGGATTATACGCACTCTTACCTTTTCGCAATTTGCTAGCCTCTACGGTACCATGTGACGATGTCCTGTACTAGGGGGTACTCACCACGTTGCCTCCCGGCCTATGGTTAGGGTCGAGGACCACTAAAACGATTAACTAATGGGCCACTTTGGGTAGCCCATGTCGAATACAGGATGGATTCCACAAGACTTGGTGCACAAGACAAGGACTCCACTAAACCCTAGGCCTACGGTGCATATATAAACCGAGCCCCGGCTAGTCAATCTCATTCTCATATTCATTACTACAATCTCGTGGTAGATACTTGTACTATGTACTATCCTCATATCAATACAATCAAAAGCAGGACGTAGGATATTATCTCTTTGAGAGAGCCCGAACCTGGGTAAAATCTTGTGTCCATGTTACCATCACTCCAAGACGCCTAGCATAGGACCCCTACTATGAGATCCGCCGGTTTTGACACCGACAATGGTGCTTTCATTGAGAGACTGCTGGGTAGTCGCCGCGGTGCGATGGAAATTCAGATCGGCTCCATCGCGATCTACGTGTCGGAACCAAGCTACATCATCAACGTCGGCATCTTCGTGGTCGGCTTGACTGGTCACATCGGCTATGCCGAGGACTGCGCTCCATGTCGGATCATATAGATCGTACGGATCCTCCATGGTGCTTGGGGGCTCAATGTCAACATTGCCCTCGTGCGATCATGTAGTTTTTTGGACAACGGATTGATGTTCGTCGTCCCCGCCTCCTCGAGTGTCGTTTTGACGATTGCTTCAGTGGAATTGTGCGAAATTGAGTCTATAACAACCCTGCAAAATTTTGTCGCGTTTTGACGGAGGAATCTCCGGCGATGTACAATCTACCAAAGCCGTGTTGAATCTAGACGAGAATCTGAACGAGTTTAGGGCGAGGAGTCCAGCATCTAGCTCGAATGTCCACTGGAAAATCCCACCGTTCATCTCCTGCGAAATTCCTATACCAATTACCCCTCACAATTTCAGCTCGATCCGACCGTCCAAACACTGGGAAACATCCGGTTAGTTACGCGAAAACGAATCCGTCCCGAGTTCATCTTTTTCATGAACGGGTTGTCAGACCTCCGTTTTGAAGGAAATTTTCTCATCATCTCGGTCATCCGACCAAGTGTTCGACATAGTGAGGGCCGAATAACCATCAAGTGAACCTTGTCATTCGCGGGTTGTAAGGGTCGAGCGCTCGGTTGCTTCATCAAGCCAGCATCGACCTCGTCACAAATTCTGACCTACGTCGGCACCGCCGCGCCGTTACTTTTTGAAGCTGACGTCCACCTCGCCGACCTGCTTGGACACGTCGCCTGGCATGGTGCTCTAGCATCACCTTACCGATCGGCTTCAACACTTCGGCTAGACTGAGGCTTTGGCATCCCTTCATCAACCTGCTTCGGGGACTTCGACATCACCAGCCGACCTGCTTCAACACCTTGGTTGGCATGAGACTTCGGCGTCACCAGCCGACCTGCTTCAACACCTCGGATGGCGTGAGACTTCGGTGTCACCAGCCGACATACATGAGACTTCGGCAACCGCCGATCACAATTTCACCATGTTAATTGGACCGAGGACTTCATCTCGCCACATCAAACATGCAGCATCGCCACTTCATCAAGCCGAACTCTTCTTTCAGGCACCTCGGTGCCCAGGGCATATTCCTTTACTTATTTTCTTCACTTAAATTAACGAAGTAGAATAATTTTTAAAAATATATATTATTATCTTTCTTTATTATTACTTTTGGCTTGCACTATTTTATGAGTGCAGAAAATCGACTTCGACTGCCGTCACGCGGTCTCCCCGGCATCACCTTGCCGACCTACTCCACCACCTCAGATGGAGCGGGGGCTTCGCCTCGCCACACCGGCTGAGACATGACACTACTTCGGAGTGCTGAACTCCTCGTTCGGTCACCTCAGGATGGGCCTGGGGGCTGGGACCTCGGTAATGCCGAAGACTACACACATGATCTGTCAAAGTTCGATGGGCGTCCTCGTCCCGCCACAAGCTCGAATCGCGTCATCGACACCGAGCACATTAACCAGCTAAGTTGCTTTCATGCTCAAAAACATTCAGTTTTAAATTTTGTTCGGTTCGACCAAGCATTATACTTTTTTGAAAAAAGTTGTTTGCGAAAAACTTTCTTTGTCAAACCTTTGTTTGTTACAAACAAATTCAAATACCCCGTTTACTTGGGGGCTTCCTTTATGAAACCATTCCTCTTGCATATGAATATTAATGTATCGCACCCTTCTGTGTTCGTGTTTACGTCAATATATGCATCATGATGACTTAAGTGTTCCGCAAAGATGGGTTGCCTTGCTTCTGTGCTTACCCCTGTGTTCCCGATTGTTCGGCTAGAGAGTAAAGTGAGCACCTGTGTGATTGTTACGATCGGGTCATCCGAACGCATACCTCAGACGGGTGAAGTCGTAAGCTAGCGCTCTTACTATTTTCAACTATGGTTGGCCACGACGGAAGACAAGCATATATAAATCTATTTCACACCCCTCATGGTAATCATGAGAACCCAAAGAAAGGAACCGTGGGCGGAACTATTTTCTTTGAAGATGCTTCTTACGTTAATTAGTATATAGCATAAGTTCCCTGGGTGCGCTTTGTCTGTTATAGCCTAATGGCCTGATTGGATGGGTATTCGAAACAGCTCCGATATCCTCGGATGGCATAGTAGATAACCCTTTTCGGCTCTTGGCCGAAGAGGGAGAAGCCGACGGTCGGTTAAGACACGTTTAAAGTTCGGGCGAACACATATATGATATAAGTACTTCGGTACATACAATCATTATACATAAAATTCTTTTACCCATGTCACTTGGGGGCTCTTAAATTTATATGAGCCATTTTATAATAAATGTTGTTTTCTTCTTGGTCATTGCAAAGTCTTTTTCTACTACTCCTTTTTTGACATGAGTGTTTGGTCAATAGCCTGGTAGCCTAGTTTCTCTCTAAAGCCACTTGAGTTTAGTTCGCTAAACAGACCTCAGAGAAACACTCTGCCCTCGGGATATAGAGGTTGAAGCCAAAGGCTGACCCGCTTGAAGTCTGAGAGATTGGATGTATCATGTTAAAGCACAACCGAAACACATGTTAATTTTAAGACCAATTTTCGGATTGTCACCAAAACACTTGATTTAGTTCGAATGTCAAAGCTTTTATGTAAGTTTTTTGGGTTTTCGAGCTTATGGCACTTTTGAGCTATTTGTATGTTTTTAGGATGAGGGACATCATCTTGACCGAGGTGCCCTATGTAATAATTCAACTTGGAAAATCTTTTTTGACCCTTTGTTTGGCATCTTCCCTTTCGACCTCCACCTCGGCATCTCAGATATTGCTCTATATGCATCAGTTTCGAATTGTGTCTTCGGTCAATAGTGGGTTGCTGTCGGATTTCGGGCTCCGCAAAACCCTTAAGGTTCGAACATAGGGGCGTATGTGAAGATCCCTGTAGCCTTGTCACCCTAACTCGCTACTCGATGGACACAACGACGAGCTCGCACGATCACGAGGAAGAAGATGGACACAACATTTTACCCAGGTTCAGGCCGCTGCGAAGCGTAATACCCTACTCATGCTTTGGTGGATTGCCTCTCGAGGAGGTGAGGTGGATGAACAAGTATAGTGTTTTAGGGCCTCCTGAGGGCTCTCAGTGGTGTTTGAGGCTCCTTGTGGTTTGGTGAGTGCTGGAGTTGGTCGATTGGGTTCACATCCGATCGTCCCCCTTCTACGAAGCAGCCTACCCTCTATATATAGCGGTGGCCTGGATCCTCTTCCCTTATCACAATGGCGGGAAGGGATCGCACAACGGCCAATTTTAAAGGGGGAAGGGGTTCGTGCTTGCCCTTCCCAAAGGCGGTCTTCGTTTACAAAGTGGTTGTCGACAGCGCAGGGACAGGCTCAGCGATGACATATGCCCTACAGGACAGGTGGTTGTGGTCTTCTTGCACCGGAATGGAAACCTTTGGGGGGTGCTTTGGGAACTCACATACGTCCTTGCTCCCTTTGCACCAAAGGGGAAACTGCGCCGCCTGGCGCACTGGCGCTCGCGTGTCCTTCCTTGCATCATCTTTTACTCCTGAGGTCGGGCCTTGCATAGGAACCTCCACCGCTCCAGAGGGGTCCTAAGGAGGCCCATCCTTCGCCGGCCTTGTCACTGTTCTTCCTCGTGAGGCCAGGGCCCTCGTGAGAGCCTTGTCTTGAATGGGGCCACACCTTGCTGCGTTTGGTCGATGAGGTGGGCCATGCCCTAGGCCCCAGGTAGGCAGGTTTAGGTACCCCGTTCCCTGAATGCCGACAATAGCCCCTGGGACCATGGCATGCTCGGGCTGTCCTTGGGGTGGAGCCCCGAGGGCGGCCAGGAGCGCTACGGGCCCCATACGCCTACAGGCCAGGCCTGGCACGTGTTGTGCGACTGATGTCGGGTGTCCTTGGCCCTTTCTGCCTCCGCTCGAATCGCCAAGAGCCTGACTTCTAGCATTGGGCCATTTTTTCTTTCCCTTCCTGCGCACCTGCGCTTGCTTCCCAGGTCTCCCGCTCTAGCAGGCGCCTCCCCAGATCCAGCACCGCTCTGTCCTCTTCCTTGCTTCGGCCCTGCTAGCTCTGTGATGGCTCCCGCCGGCAAGCATAAGCCAAAGGTGCAGAGCTCTGCCTCCGCTCCCGCCTCGCCGGCGCTCTTGGGATCTACCATCGCCAAGGACGAGGACCTCCTCCCCGTGCTCCCATGGAAGGCGGATGGTTCCAACGAGAAAGGGCGGATCCTGATCTGGGGTGGCTCCTAGGCGAAGCGGCCCTCGTCCAAGGTGGTCAACCCCTTCTTCCTCCATAGCATCTTCGTTGGGCTCGTTCCACCCTTCTCTGCATTCTTCACCACCATCCTTGACCACACAGGATCTAGGCCCTACACCTCCAACCCAGCTCCATCTTGCTCTTGTCCATCTTCGCCTTCTACTGCGAGGCCTTCGTGGGCGTGTGGCCTTTGGTAGCCCTCTTCCGTTATTTCTTCAGCTTGCGCTTGCATGACGGTGCCCAACGCTTGGCGTGTGTCTCTTTATTCGCGTTCCAGAGCGGCAACATGCTCCTGAAGGCCGGGAAGAAGGTGGAGAACTTCAGGCACCGCTGGGTCCTCATGGATCTCAAGGACACCAACCCTCGGTTGGATCTGCCATAGGGGTTTTCGAAGAAGACCTCTGCGTGGATCTCTGCGAAGCTTTCCGACCCCCGGGACGAGCCCGTCCTAGAGTGCTTCACCCGCGATATCAACGCCAAGAAGCTGACTAGTGGAATGATAGTGAAGGAGTTCTTGGTGCAGCGTCTGGCGCCCCTTCACGCCCATTCTAGGCCCTTGTGGGACTATTAGGGCAGCGGCAACAACCTCAGGCTTCGGTCTGCGCGCTTATCTCCCGGGGAATCTTGCTCGACAGTGACCCTGGTGACCTTCCCGAGGCTCATGATCCATTGTACTGCCATGACAACGGGGCCTACCTAGTTGCCGTGATGCCTATCTTCAACGAGCTGGGGCTTTTCCCAGCTGAGGGCCCTGGTCCGATGCAGGTGTGTCACGCCAAAGATGCGATCCTATCCTTATTTTGGCACGGGGGCCTCGACAGGGATAGGAGTGCATCTCGTCGTGTTGCAAGAATTGATATCATTACAAGTACATTTATAGAAGAGATAAGTATATGGAATTGGCTTACACTCACCACAAGCTACATCAAGATCACATCAATACAACAACATACTCAAACATCATACAGAAGAGCAGGGTCCACCAATGGATGAAATCAAACAATAAAATGACATCCATCCTAGCTATCCTAGGCTGCCACCTGGACCCCATCCTAGATTGATGAAGAAGAAGAAGAATAACTCCAAATCAAACAAGCATCGCGTTCACGTCAAATCATCGCATTACCTATACCTGCAATTGTTCTTGTACTAATCTATGAGCCATAGGGACTCAGCAATCTCATTTCCAAGGGTGTCAAGACTAGTAAAGCTTAATGGGTAAGTTATGGTTAAGTGGAGAGGCTACAGCAAGCAACTAAGCATTTATTTGAGTGGCTAACTTACAAATATAGAAATTAAAGTATGGTGGTCTACACATAATGGACGTGAACTAGTAATGATCACTAACATATCTTGAACACCTACTTACATCAAACATAACCCCACCGTGTTCTCTCTCGGATAAGGACTCACGAGAAGAAACAGTCATGGTTACGCACACAGTTGGTGTATTTTATTTGAGTTTACTTCAAGTTTTCTATGACCGGGTGTTAAACAAAGTTTCCAAGTTGCCACATAACCGCGGGCACAGCTTTCCGAAAGATTTAACCCTGTAGGAGTCCTCCAACTCGTCCATCACAAATTAACCGCACGCCGCAAGAATAACCTTGACCACTGATCTCGTGATATTCATAGGCAATTCCATAGGAATACCACACCTCGAGATTGCCCAATGTAAAACGGAATTCCTTTTGCAAGACATTCGAGAAAGGTAAAACAAGTCCAGCAAGACCTCCCGGTGAGCCAGATCCACATCTAGAGTCGTGCCCTCTCTATCCACGGGCATCATCCATCTATGCGAAGTGGACGGTAGCCTGAAAATGCCTCGATTTGCCCCGAGGTGGCACGGCTGACTGCTAGGTAGGTGGACCAACACTCACGAGGAGCACTGGCCTGGGTTGTTGATTAAAGATCCCCGGGTGCCGGCGAGTCCCTATGCAATTTTAGTTATAAGGAAAATGGACAAACCATTGTTGGGCCTTGCCAGACAAGCTCTATCCTAAAACGAAAATCAAGGGGTTCCCCATAACAACCTTGAGCATGTTAGGAGCGCTCATTTATGGAACATAACACCGGTTCACAAGTAACTAGGGGCAGCAAGAGTGGAACAAAACACCGAGCAAAAGGCCAAGCCTTCCACCTTTTACCAAGTATATATGTGCATTAAATTGAATAGCAATAATATTGTGATATCAAAATGTCCATGTTGTCACATGGAAGCAACTGTACCTGCAGCTAGAAACGCTATAAGAAGGGCTGAGCAAGTGGTAACGTAGCCAAACAAAGGTTTGCTGGGAAGGTGGAGGGTTAGAGGCTTTTCATGGCAATGTTGGGAGGCTTGACAAACAAGTGGTAGGTAGCGAGACATAATGATAAAAGCGGGACAACTAGCATAGCAATGATAGTAGTGGTATCCAGGAAAATGTGTCATCTTGCCTGAGATCCCGCTTGGAAGAAGAATGAATCCATGAAGAAGAAGACCCGTGAAGTAGACGAACGAATCCTCACACTCCGAACGCTTTTGGAACTCTATCGAGAAGGAACAATCTGGAACAAACAATCAACACACAATACACCACAACATATGCATGAAATGATGCGCAAACAAATATGATGCATGTCCGGTTTAATTATGCAAGGCATGGCAAGCACAACAATCAACTTCTACACATTAAGTGAAGCTCAATATGCAACCAGTTGCATACTGACGAAACTTCACATTCGAATTATTTAGTTCACTCTCGTTAGGTGCACGACAATATTTGATGTTGTTAAACATGGAAAGAGGTGAAGCATAAGTAAACTATCTATCTAGGCTTCTTAAATGAGGCCGGAAACAACTTATAGCATTTCCGAAATGACCCCATATGTCAATTTCGAAATTGGTCCAGATCTGAACTAACCATATTGTATATTTGTTAAACAACAGAATAAATCATACCATGCAATTCTACACGTCATTCTAGTTGATTTACATATATAGAACCTCTCAAACGGAGCTACGGTCTAAAAGTTATGACACGTACTAGATGAACATGACAGGAATGCAAAATGCATGCGAATAACAACCACTAATATTTCAAATCATGAATGCAGCAAGATATTATGATACTATATGAAATTCTAAACAAGTTTCCTATATGGCATGCCCAAAACGGTGCTACGGTTCAACCACAACAACGAACAAACGTTTTATATGAAATCTGCCCAAAACAGCAACATGGCATTTTGCACGCATGAAGACAACAAGCTACAAGATCCTAAAATGCACAAACTAAGCATGGTGTAGTAGCATATATCACACACTTCATTTCATCTTCACATATCATACTCAAAAGAGGCATGGATCACATGGTAGGAAGCTCACAACCTTGCTAATTGAAAACAATTTCAAACTTAGTGAAAATAGCAGTTTTTTTACAGTGCAATTTCTATAACGAAGGCATATTGACAGTAGTGAAACTATATGCTACAGGGCATATTATGGCATGAAACTTAACAACATACTAAAGGACATTATCAACTACAAATAACTCCATTACACCTGCCCCAAAGGGGTTCTATATCACTAGCAAAATACATGGCAAAACAACAACGAAATGTTACAGACTTAGAAATATTTTAGCATCTCAAAACAACATAATTTTTATAGCATGATGGCAGCAAAAAAAACAACACCTAAACATTGATTTCTATAGCACCAAAAATGACCAGGGCCTAGCACACCTGTCAAAGAGCATATCTCATGTTGGCAACTATTCCAAAATATGCATGGATTAAATCACACGAAATAAACAAAAGGGCATCATGGGAAAATGACATGCACACAAACTTACTCAAATGACAAAACTAATGACATAGATAAATTCCATCGATTTTTTCTCTACCCTGAAAACATATATAAAATGCATAGGTTCGAGTAGGAAAATATGTCACAATTAATTACGCAAGTTTATGCATAAACCTATTAGCAAGTTATTTATGCAAATTAAATTCAAACATCATGCCAACATTTTTATCATGCATGAAAATGTGATATTATGAATCTACACAAAATTCTACACATTATACATATATAAAGTATTTGGATATGATGCACGCTTTATTAGTTATCGATATTTTAAAATAGGGATTTTCTAGAATTTATCAATGCACTGGGCGCAATACATCTAAAACGTGCGCGGGGCGCTGGATAGGGCGAGGCCGTGCTCACCATAGTGCCATGGGCCGGCTGGAACCACGGGCGAAGTTGGGCCAAGGCGAGGCCGAAGGGCAGGCGGCCCACACGGGCGTCGTCGCCCACGCTGGCGAGACGCGAGGCGAGCACGTCGCCCTCCTCCCCATGCTCCCGAGTAAGAAGGAGGTTGACCGGCAGCAGGGTAGCTTGAAGGGTCTTCCGGTGAGGTCCAGGGGCGACGAAGGCGTGGATCCGGTGAGGCTCAAACGCGATGGGTCCCTCCCGGCGGCGGCTATCGTCCGACGGGCGAGGCGACCTCGCACACCATGGATCTCGATCGGGAGAAGCTCCCGTGGGGGCTACTGCAGCGGCTGACTCGGGCTAGTTGTCGGAACGGGGCACCGGTGAGGTGGTGGGGTCCGGCCGGAGGCAGAGTTGCGAGGCAAAGGCAGCAGGGTTCGATCGGGGCAGCCATGGTAGCTCAGGATCCTCACTCGGGGGTGGGGCGGCGACGCGGTGCGGCTTGCGGCGGCGGAGAACTGGGCCCGTGCGAGCCTCAGATGGGCTCGGCAGGCCCAACGGCTGGAGGGGGGAGCTGGAGGCTATGGGTTAGGGAGGCTGGTGACTACAGGGAAAACGAGTCACGACTGGGGTTTTCCAAAATAGGCAGGGTAGGGGTGTTTAAATAGGCAATTAGGGGCTAGGTTAGCAGTTTTTTCACCGCTTCGAGCCGTACGATCGAGATCGGGCGGCTCCGGTCATGGGAATATGATAGGCTGGGCTAGGTGGGCTGTGTAGAGGGGTGTTGGCATGAGATGAGAGGGAAGAATTCTGGCCCATGACATGAGTTTCGAAACACCGAAAACATCCGACGAATAACCCGATGACGGTGCCGCTACGGGTGACCGTTGGGGTATCAAACGAACTCTGATTGCGACGAAATTTGGCAGGCGGTCCACCTACAATATAACAAGACCGCACACCAACTTTCTACACAATCCGAGAATATTTTATATGCACTTTAAAAAAAATATTTTTATCGATGCCGCGGGCGCGTGAGTGTGTGGTTGGTCTCGAAACGGTCAGTGACACGAATGGAGAGAACCGACAGCTACTCATGGATGCAAGGTTTCAAAAACGAGTGATGATGCCATGCAGATGATGCGAATGGTGCAATGATGAATGCGACAACCAAATGAATCACACGACGAGAATGGAATAAAAGGGGAATCTTCTGGAGCGTCATTCCCGGGCTATTACAACTCTCCTCCACTACACGAGGATCTCGTCCCGATATCTAAGAATGAGAAGGGGAAGAGAAAGAGCAAGAGGTAAAACTTAGTTGCTTCTCTAACAAACGAGTGAAACCAATTATCATTGAAGGTTTCAACGAGAAGAAGAATGACATGAGGAACAAGCAAGAATTCACAAGAAATTTTGGCAGCACTTTAGTAGGAAAGAGAGGCAAAACTTGATAAGAAGGAAAAAGAACTTGAACATAGAACACAACACTCTAGTACAATGAATAGCAAACAAAGAACATGGTCTTAATCAAACTAGATGTGAGTTGCAAAGAACAACACCACAATGCCTCCGGAACAAAAGAATAGAAGCTAGATATTTGGAGAGAAGAGAACGGAGAAGAAAGTGAAAACTTTTACCACTATTGAATTTGAGAAGCATAGGTTGAACGGATTTGATGGAGAATCAGCAACGAAAAGAATATCTTTTTATGGGCTTATGGAAAGCATCTCAAAATTATGAGGTGACAACCTGCCACAACAGTAACAATGTATTACTTGAGAGCAACAAGATATGCAAAACTTCTTTCACCAAGAGGTGGAGGAGACACTTGAATCATTTATGACACCATGATAGCAACAATCCTTAGGAAATGCTTTAGGTGAAATCCAACCCAAGATAACTCCGAGAGAACAAGATGGGTTTACTTATCTTATTCTTAACAATTTACCTTCGAGACTCCTCATAATCAAGAATTTAATAACACCATCTCAAAAGACAATGGAGAAGGAATTGAACTAAGAAATCCAAGATAAAGAACACTTGGGAACCTCCAACTAGAATCTTGAAGAACAATTTGAGAAAGAATTACATCCTTAGCGAACCACCATGAAGGACCTCTTGAAGAACACCAGAATGAAAGGACGATCAAAAGAATGCGGTTGAATAGAATAGATTATGATGTTGCAAAGATTTAGATGAAGCTTCGCGAGGAGATGCTTGAGAAAAACATGGAACTCCGGAAAGAAAAGATAAGCAACTTATAACCAAGAATTTTATGGCATGAACACTCCGGAAGAAGGATTGAAATCGCCTTGATGAAACTAGAATAAGAGTTATGTTATGCTTATCCTTCATCAAGTTAAATTGATGACAAGCAATGGATTTCGCACACCACTTATTCTTCATGAAAAGATTGGAGAGAAAGATATGGCTCAAACTTGAAGAGGTCTTCCCCAAAACACCGGTACGAATTTGAAAGGAATGAGGATGCCATGAATGATGGGGATACAAGAGAATGAAGAGATCATGATCCACCTGATAGAAGATTTGAATGAAGCACTGGAATAATTGAGAGACGAACGAAGAGACAACAATTGAGAAGAATTTGAGAACAAAAGCTGAAAGCTGAGAACGAAGAAATCTTCTGAAATGATGGCCTTCGCAGGACAGAGAAATGAAAACAACCGTGAATGCACCAGATAGATATGGGAGAAATTTCTCATGAATGGAAACAATTTGAGAGGATAGCACGAAGCTAAGAGCATGAATCTTCAAGAGAATGAGCACAGATTTAAGAGAACCACTCCTTAGGTCTTCAATGCAAAGAATGATGACGAGAAACAACATCATGAATTACTGAGACACTATGGAACGACGAATAAAGAACGGTTGAGCCAATGATGAAAAATATTTAGACGTGATCTTGGAGAAGGAATATGACTGATGAAAATCATTCTTACATCATATTTAAAAAGAAATTTAGGACATCTCCAAAAAGATTAGAAGATCCAGGTAAGATCCTGGGGGAAACACCTGTGGGTTATGGGCCCACTCAAAGAGATCACCGTTGAAACAATTGCTTAGAGAGAGATATTGCACCCAAAAAATTAAGAACTTGATGAGGTGATAACCTCGAAATAATTTAAGAGGATATGAATGGAAATGAAAGTCTTCTAAGATATCTTCAACACTTCGAATAGAATAGAGAGAGATGAAAAACAAGAGATACCTGGACAGAATTTCCGACATGGGGAAGCATTTATCGATTGAAAAAGATATTAAGAACACCGACATCTTGAATTGAATCAACTGGAAAGGAAAACAAGAATAAGGAAATGATGAATTCTAATCACTTGAGTATCTTCCCAATGAATCACCGGGTATGATACAAAAGATAACATAGTGGAAGCATCGATGAAGAGAAAGGCACTTGCAAGAGAATTTAATCATTGAAGAAAAAGGGAGGGAGGGTGGGGAAAAACAAAGACAACTTGGAATAGATGAGACGAACTCCGGAAAGAAATATGAGGATTGATCTTGCAATTATTGAAGAGGGTAGAACTATCTTGAAGTGAAACACACTAGATGAAAAGACTTGATAAGACAACTTGATTGAGCAAAAGAGTTATCATTCTGACAGAAATATGACAACACTTCTTCGAAAAGATATGAAATCACCACTTGACATCGAAGCACCAAAAATTACCATATTCAAAAACAAAACAAAGGACGAGGCTTATGAAACAAGCCAAAAGAAATACATGACAGAGATTCCGTCGATATTTTCGTGGTAAGGTTCGCACGGGCTCGATCATACATTAGATTGTCATATTGAAATGACTCTCGAATATGCTCACTAGGCATAACGAACTACAAGGCTTGACGAAGCATATATGATGACATATATCAAGACTATCCTCTATAAGAAAGACCATGAAGAAACGAATCCACTAGATGTCGAACCCCAACCTCACATCACGATCTGTTGGAAGATAGCCTAGGTAACTACTTGAATTCCCACCTAAGAACTCTCGAAATTTTCTTGGTTATGCAATCGGGTGTTGGGGATATAGGGAGGCAAAATATCTCACACAACTAACAAGCCCTACACTCCAACTGTATCCATCCATCAACACATAACCAGTGGCTTCATAACTCCATCTATCTCGGACCCTCGAAAACACAATGATACCAAACATGGCAGTACCGCGGACGCATCCCCAGTACTGGGTGACTCCAATCTTATTTCGCCACGAGAAGTGTTGAAGCACTTTCGAACATCCTCCATCCTGACATACTAAGGAAACTAAACAATAACGATGTGCCAAGAATCCCTCAGAGCTCTACTCCTCGATAACAGGAGGCACCAAGTGCAGAACTCCGTCACATCGGCATCATATAGATTCCAAAATACCCGTGTGATCCTAAAAAAATTGAGTAAGAAGAGGGTAGAATCAAATTTCCTAAGTCGTAATTCCTCACCAGAGTATAGAAGAGAAATAAAAAGAATCCTACTCTCTGATATAACTAGACTCAAAATAGTTTTTCACTAGACTCGACTCGGCCAAGTTTGATCAATCAAGGGGGCTCCTAGGTCGGTACAGGCTCAGATACCAACTTGTCACGCCCAAGATGCGATCATATCCTTATTTTGGTACGGGGGCCTCGACAGGGCTAGAAGCACATCTCGTCGTGTTGCAAGAATGGATATTATTACAAGTACATTTATAGAACAGAAGAGTATATGGAATTGTCTTACACTTGCCACAAGCTACATCAAGATCACATCAATACAACAACATACTCAAACATCATACAGAAGAGCAGGGTCTGACTACGGACGAAATCAAACGGTAAAATGACATCCATCCTTGTTATCCCAGGCTGCCGTCTGGAACCCAACCTAGATTGATGAAGAAGAAGAAGAATAACTCCAAATCAAACAAGCATCGCGCTCACGTCAAATCATCACATTACCTATACCTACAACTATTGTTGTAGTAACCTGTGAGCTACAGGGACTCAACAATCTCATTTCCAAGGGTATCAAGACTATTAAAGCTTAATGGGTGAGGTACGGTTAAGTGGTGAGGCTGTAGCAAGCAACTAAGCATTTATTTGAGTGGCTAACTTACGAATACAGAAAGTAAAGTATGGTGGTCTACGCATAATGGACGTGAACTAGTAATGATCACTAACTGATCCTGAACACCTACTTATGTCAAACATAACCCCTCCGTGTTCTCTCTCGGATAAGGACTTATGAGAAGAGACAGTCATGGTTACGCACACAGTTGGTGTATTTTATTTGAGTTTACTTCAAGTTTGCTATGACTGGGTGTTAAACAAAGTTTCCAAGTTGCCACATAATCGTGTGTTGGGGAACGTTGCATGGGAAACAAAAAATTTCCTACGCACACACAGATCTATCCATGGTGATGAGCATCTACGAGAGGGAGAGTGGATCTATGTACCCTTGTAGATCGCTAAGCGGGAAGCGTTAAGAAACGCGGTTGGTGTAGTTGAACGTCTTCGCGATCCAAATCGCCGAGCGTTCCGCGATCTCATCATGATCCATCCCATGAAATCATCACGATCCGTCCCGCGAACTCATCACGATCCGTCCCGCGAATTCATCACGATCCGTCTCGCGAACTCGTCACGAACTCTCTCGCGATCTTGATCACGGTCCTTCCGATCTAGCGCCAAACGGACGACACCTCCGTGTTCAGCACACGTGCAGCTTGATGACGATCTCCACCGTCTTGATCCAGCAAGAGGAAGTGGAGAGGAAGAAGAGTTCACCGGCAGTGTGACGGCGCTCCGGCGATGGTGGTGGAGCAATTCTGGCAGGGCTTCGCCTAAGCACTGCAGAAATACGATCTAGAGGAGCACCGGTGGAATGGGTAGCATGTGGCCGTCAAATCAAGTGCAAATCACCCAAGTCCACCAATATATATAGGAGAGAGGGAGGAGGAGGGCTGGCGCAATCCTAGTCCTAGTAGGACTAGGATTCGTCCCTTTTTTTCCTTTTTCCACCTTTTCCTATTGGGTTTTCTTCTCCAGCCACATGGGCCTTGTGTGGGAGTTTCCACCAGCCCACTAAGGGCTAATATTCACTCTCCCACAGCCCATGAAGCCTCTTGGGTCGAAATACCTCTCCCGATGGTCCCCCGATACACTACCGACACTCCCGGTACACTACCGATGAGCCCGAAACTTTTCCGGCAACTAAAACAGGACTTCCTATATATGAATCTCTACGGTCAATGTGACATGACCGAGACACATCTACGGTCAATAACCAGTGGCGGGACCTATATGTCCACATTGGTTCCTACATATTCTACGAAGATCTTTATCGGTCGAACCTCTATGTCAAGGATTCAGTTAATCCCGTATGATGTTCCCTTTGTTCTTCGGTATGTTACTTGCCCGAGATTCGATCGTCGGTATCTCCATACCTAGTTCAACCTCGTTACTGGCAAGTCTCTTTACTCGTTCCGTAATACAAGATCCCGCAACTAACACTTAGTCACATTGCTTGCAAGGCTTATTGTGATGGTGTATTACCGAGCGGGCCCTGAGATACCTCTCCGTCACACGGAGTAACAAATCCCAGTATTGATCCATACCAACTCAATAGACACCCTCGGAGATACCTGTAGAGGACCTTTATAGTCACCCAGTCACGTTGCAACGTTTGATACACACAAGGCACTCCTCCGGTATCCGTGAGTTGCATGATCTCATGGTCATAGGAACATATACTTGACATGCAGAAAACAGTAGCAATAAACTGATACAATCATATGCTACGTTTGTAGTTTGGGTCTTGTCCATCACATCATTCTCCTAATGATGTGATCCCGTTATCAAATGACATCACATGTCAATGGCTAGGAAACCTTAACCATCTTTTGATCAACGAACTAGTCCACTACAGGCATACTAGGGACATGGTGTTGTCTATGTATCCACACATGTATCTGAGTTTCTGATCAACACAATTATAGCATGGATAATAAACGATTATCATGAACAAGGAAATATGATAATAACTAATTTATTATTGCCTCTAGGGCATATTTCCAAGAGTCTCCCACTTGCACTAGAGTCAATAATCTAGTTCACATCACCATGTGATTCGCATTGTTATGAATCTAACACCCAATGAGTTCAAGGGCTCGATCATGCTTTGCATGTGAGAGAGGTCTTATAGTCAAAACGTCTGCGACATTCAGATCCGTGTGTACTTTGCAAATAACTATGCCAAACTATAAACACTGCTACCACACTTGGTACTATTCCAAATGGCTGCTCCTACTATACGTATCCAGATTGCTACTACGAGTTATCCGGATTGGTTTTAAAGCTTGCATCGACGTAACTCTTTAAGACAAACTCTTTATCACCTCCATAATCGAGAAACATCTCCTTAGTTTATAGTTACTAAGGATAATCTTGACCGCTGTCCAGTGATCCACTCCTGGATCACTCTTGTACCCCTTGACGGACTCATGGCAAGGCACACACAGGTGCGGTACACAGCATGGCATACTATACAGAGCCTATAGCCACGGCATGGGGGACGACATTCGTCCTTTCTCTTTCTTCTGTCGTGGTCGAGCTTTGAGTCTCACTCAACTTCACACCTTACAAAGCAGGCGAGAACACTTCTCTCTGACTAATCCATTTTGAACTATTTCAAAATCTTGTCAAGGTATGTACTCATTGAAAGTCTTATCAAACATCTTGATCTATCTTTATAGATCTTGATGCTCAACAATTAGGTAGATTTATCCATGTCTTCCTTTGAAAAACTCTTTTCAAACAACCGTTTATGCTCTCCAAAAATTCTACATCATTTCGGAATAGCAATATGTCATCCACATATACTTATCAGAAACTCTATAGTGCTCCCACTCACTTTATTGCAAATACAAGTTTCTCGTAAACTTTGTATAGACTCAAAATCTTTGATCACCTCATCAAAGTGTATATTCCAACTCCGAGATGCTTGCTTCAGTTCATAGAAGAATCACTGAAGCTCGCACACCTTTTAGCATCCTTAGGACTGACAAAACCTTCTGGTTGTATCTCATAGAACCTTTCCTTAAGGAAGGAAACGATGTTTTGGCATCCATCTGCTAGATTTCATAATTGAAAAATGCAGCAACTGTTAACATAATTCCAACAGACTTTAGCATCGCTACGAGTGAGAAAGTCTCATCGCAGTCAACTCTTTGAACTTGTCGTAAACTACTTTGCAACAAGTCGAGCTTTACAAATCGTAACATTTCCCATCAGCGTCTGTCTTCATTTCAAACATCCATTTGTACTTAACGACCTGCCGTCCAACGAGCAAGTCCACCAAAGTCTATACTTGGTTTTCATACATGGATCCTTTCTCGGATTTCATGGTCTCTAACCATTTGTTGGTTTCCGGTCCCATCATCGCTTCTCCATAGTTCATAGGTTCATCGTTATCCAACAACATGACCCTCCAAGATAGGGTTGTCATACCGCTCGGTAGCAGTACACGTCCTTGTCGACCTACGAAGTTCGATAGTAACTTGATCTGAAGCTTCATGATCATCATCATTAACTTCCTCTTCAACTGACTTAGGCTTCACAGAAACATCTTTCTGCGCTGCGCCACTTTCTGGTTGAAGTAAACATTCAATAACCTCATCAAGTTCTATTTTCCTCGTAGGTCGATAGTAACTTGATCGAAGCATCATGATCATCATCATTAACTTCCTCTTCAACTGACGTAGGCTTCACAGAAACATCTTTCTGCGCTGTGCTACTTTCTGGTTGAAGCAGAGGTTCAATAACCTCATCAAGTTCTATCCTCCTCCCACTCAATTCTTTCAAGAGAACCCCTTTCTCAAGAAAGGACCCAGTTTTAGCAACAAACATTTTATGCTTGGATCTGAGATAGAAGGTTCACCCAACTATTCTTAGGGTATTCTATGAAGATGCATTTGTCCGCTTTGGGTTCGAGCTCATTAGGTGAAAACATTTTCCACACAAGCGCCTAGCCCCAAACATTAAGAAATGACAGCTTAGGTTTCTATCAAACCATAGTTCACACGGTTTCATCTCAACGGATTTAGATGGTGCCCTATTTAAAGTGAATGTAGTTGTCTCTATTGCATAACCCCAAAATTATAGTAACAAAACGGTAATAGACATCATAGCACGCACCATATCCAATAGAGCACGACTATGATGTTCGGACACACCATCAAACTATGGTGTTCTAGGTGGCGTGAGTTGTGAAACAACTTTCACATTGTCTAAAGTTGTATGCCAAACTCGTAACTCAGATATTCACCTCCACGATCATATCGCAAACATTTTTATCTTCTTGTCACGATGATCTTAAACTTCACTCAGAATTTGCTTGAACCTTTCAAACAATTCAGACTTGCGTTTCATTAAGTAAATATACACTATATCTACTCAAATCATCAGTGAAGGTATGGAAATAATGATATCCAACGCACGCTACAAGACTCATTGGATTGCATACATCAACATGTATCATTTCCAATAAATCACTTGCCCGCTTCATCAAAACAGAAAACGGGGTCCTTAGTCATCTTGACCAAGAGGCATGGTTCGCATGTCTCAACCGATTCGAGATCGAATGAGTCCAAAGATCCATCAGCATGGAGTTTCTTCATGCGTTTTATACCAATATGACATTTAGCGGCAGTGCCACAAGTATGTGGTACTATTATTATTAACTTTGTATATCTTTGGCATAAATGTTATGAACATGTGTATTACTACGATCAAGTTTCATCAAAACAATCTCACTAGGTGCATGACCATTGAAGGTATTATTCATGTAAACAGAATAACCATTATTCTTTAACTTAAATGAATAACCGTGTTGCAATAAACACGATCTAATCACGTGTCGGTACCCCGATCCTAAGTCATATGAATCCAGGTTGTAACATATCACATCACTTTGCGGCCTCACGCACGGTAACTCCACGGCTGCAGCCTTACCTTGGTCGGGACCGTTTGCACCTTTTGGCTCACGTATGTGAACATGTCGCTGGCAATCACACAACAAAGAACCCGGGCCGACATTACTAGTTATAGAACCCAAGTGGTACATCCGTACGGAAACAGGCATACATAACCCAGCAATGCAGGTGTCGGCCTCAAGCGTGTGTAGACGAGTCATAACAAGCTACAAGGACTCCATTACGTCGCGAGAAACGAATGTCATCACTGCACGTAGACGAGTCGTAGCAGGCTACAGGGACTCCATTACACCGCGAGACATTTCCCCGAAGGGACAGACACAGCAGCAAAGAAAGATACATGCCGGTCAATCAATGTGTCCGGAGCAGTAGCAAGCTACCAAGGCTCGGTGGAAGCACAATGAGGCAGTTTCCCATAAAGAGTACTACTAAAGGCACACAACTAGGTGTCGGATCCCATACATACCGTTGCACATCACACGTACGCACGACATGCCCGATATGCATAGATACAACCATGGCATCACAACATAACCATACAACAACATGACTTTTATTTAATAGGCCCAGAGGAGCCTTGCATAATATGTTCATACAGATAGGGTCACATGACCCGGCACTCAAGTCATACAAACAAGTTCATACAAGCCAGCGGAAACTTAGAACTATCCGAGTACGGACAGTGAAAAGGAAAAGAGGCACATGGCCTGACTATCTACAGCCCACCACACGGGCAAGATCGTAGCTGGGACACCAGCAACATTAATTAAGCAAGGATGAGTACAATCGTACTCAGCAAGTCTTTAAAACAGACCTAGTCTAGTTATGCTCATGTATCAACAAAGGGGTGGAGGAGTTTATGCAGAAAGCCAGCTTTGACTCATGGCTAACCTATACTACTCAGTTTTACACTCTTTGTTACAACTTTACTTATCGCACACGAGTCCACTAACTCCATCTCAATACACCACCATGGACTCACCTTCCCCTCCCAGAAAAGTGCCATCCACAGTACTCACACTTGTCTTGAGATTTTTAGCAGTATCCATTTGATTATCTATGAACAACATAAGTTCTCCAAGTAGTCCATATCCGAGGACGCGGCTATTCAAATAGTTTCATAACCCTGCAGGGGTGTACTTCTTCACACACGCTCTCGCCACTTATCGCTATGTGCCATAAACCATGCACCTCGGCAACCTTCAAGCAGATGCCCAGCGAGGGAGTCGGCCACGACCGTCAATCACATAAGACCTCTAGTCCAAGCTACCACCTATCTGAGACTGACCCGCAGGGAAGTCCGGCCGAAGTTTCCACTACGGTCCCAAACGATGTGCGCAGGGTTCCCAAGCCCACCATTCGGGTGACCCTTGGTACACCGTGCCACTGCCTACCGCGTCGTAACCCACCCCGAGGGTTAGCGCTACGCACGGCCTCCAGCATTCTATAAACACCAGAAACTACTTGCAATACCTGGAGCAAAGTCTAAGCGACTGTTAAGTCGAGCGGGCTCATATTTTAGGGCCCAGCATGTGGTAGTATCTCGTCTTGGATCACAAACACAGATCCTAGTTCCTAAGAACGGTCCTAATGAGACAACCCACTATGTACTCCTACATAGCCTCTCATCGCCACCTTTTACCAAAGCGGATTCGTTATGAGCTCATCACATCAGAACATCACAATTTCACTCTGGTTCATCACCCGGATGAATCAGACCTGACACAACTCTAAGCATAGCAGCATGGCATGAAGGTAAGCTAAGCACATCACGGCACAAGCATCTACCAGGTATGCTAGGTTGCATGGTTTAGCTATTTACTGTGACAAGATCAGGTCATGCAGAAGATTAGGTTCATCTACCATGTATGACTGTCATGTAACAATGTCCTAATGCAATGAACAAAAGCAGGAGCGAGAGGACGGGATGTTATCGGAATGATCAATGGGGTTGCTTGCCTTGCTGGGAAGCGGAGGAATTCTCTCCTTCGTCAGGGTACGGAGTAGTATCGTCCGGATTCGGACCTACCGCAGCGTAGATGAAAACATTCAATACAAGCAGATGCAACAATATGATGCATGATCATGGCATGATAGTATGCATGGATGAGCTAATGTATCTAGTGATCATGTCAATTTAAAATGTATTTGAATATAGGTTCAAAGTTGTTCTCATTTCAAACTCCATATATTGACCTAATGCTAAAATGTCCATGTTCACCTATTTAGGTTGCTCTAACATGCATGAGAATAGCACCATTGGATTCATTGGATTTTTCTGATGAATTTTCATATATAAATTATTTTCATCTGAGTTACAGATTAATTTATATGATTTTTCAAAGTTTTGAATAATTTCTGGAATTTCCTGATTTAATTTTATTAAGGAAATTGAGTTATTGCATCAGCATGACATCATGATGACGTCAGCTGGTCAGCTGACTCGGCCAGAGTCACACCTGACATGTGGGACCCTTCTGTCATAGACTCAGCACTTAATTAGATTGATTTAACTAAATAATCTGACTAATTAAACTAGTAGGGCCCACTGTCAGTGTCACATTAGTTTAATTAAACGATTTAAATTAATTTGTGATTAACTTAACTAATCTGGGCAGGGGCCCCACCTGTCATTGACCCATAGGGTCACGCCAGGGCCCACCTGGGGTCAAACTCGCCGGAGTTTGGTCGACGGCTCGTCGCCGGCGACCAACAGAAGCGGCGGCGGCTTCGGGTTTCTCCTACACGGGGTTATTTGGCACGCTGAGACCATCGGAGTGCAGTCCGTGCTCGACCGCATCCAACCGAAACCACTGGAGGTCGCGGGGTTGCCGGAGCTCGCCGAAAACGAGCTCGTGGCGGCGGCCGGAGTTTGGGCTCAGACGAGAACGCGATACAGGGCATGGAACGACCCGGCGATGGGTTCTACGAGCTCCTGGGAACTCTAGGAGTTCATTCATGCACACGGGCGTGAGCTTAGGGGACTGCACGCACGGTGACGACCGACCACGGCGGCGAGGTGGATTCGGGTCCGACGGCTAGGCTAGCTACGGCGCGAGACAGAGAGGGGAAACGCAGGGGGAGGGAAGAGGAGCTCACTGCGGATCCAGGGAGCTGGTCAGCGGCCTCGGGGACGCAGCGACGGCGACGAATCGACGTCCGGCGACGGCAGCTTCGGCAGGGGGATCGGGAGAGAGAGATAGAGGAGAGAGCGAGGGGGAGAATGGGCTCAGGGGAGAGAGCGCGCGCGTCTTCCAAATGCGAGGAAGCAGAGGAGCTGCCTGCTGCGTGGAAGCAGGAGGTGGAGGTCGCCGACGGCATCGGCCGCCACCTCGTCGCCTACTGGCGCGAGGTGGAAGATGACTCTTCCACCCCTGTGGGCTGGGCTGGGCCTTCCACTTACACAGGTACTCCTTTCCTCTTTTTTTTTATTTTCTGTTTTCTGTTTTCTAACATTTGTTTTATTTCTTTGCAGATCCAAATAACTTTTCAAAATGACCGACATATTTTCTAAATTGAAGTTTGAATATTCCAAACTTGTAATAACAGTTTCAGATTATTTTGAAAATAGTGATAATGATATTTGCTTTATTTATCATTTTCCAGGGACTTAAACCATTAATTCAAATTATTTTAAATGTTCAAATAATTCAAATGGCCCTTGGTATATCCATGTCCCTAATTATCAGACATAGGGGACATTTTTTATGGGCATTTTGGATTTGTTGAAATTTCATTTATCTGGAATTCCTTTAATTCATAAAATGCTTAGGGTTTCTTTATTTCTCCCCATTTCATATTGATGCAATGATGATGATGATGATGCAAACACAATTCTAGCCTAGACACTTGCTAGGGTTGTGACATCACGTTCATGCTCAACGCAAAACACCAAATAACATTTATTTAGGTTCGTCACTAATCCCGAAGGTAGAGAGAGCGTGCGATGTTGATCACATCAACCTTGGAAACATTTCCAACACACATCGTCACCTCACACTTAGCTAGTTCTCCGTTTATTACGTAGCTTTTATTTCGACTTACTAACATTTAGCAACCGAACCGGTATCCAATACCCACGTTCTACTAGGAGTACAAGCAAGGTACACATCAATAACACGTATATCAAATATACTTCTATCGACGTTGCCAGCCTTCTTATCTACCAAGTATCTAGGGTTGTTCCGCTTCAGCGACCTCACTCCTCATAATTGAAGCACTTAGTCTCGGGTTTGGGTTCAACTTTGGGTTGCTTCATTGGAGCAGCAACTGACTTGCCATCCATGAAGTTTCCCACCTTGCCCTTGCCCTTCTCGAAACTAGTGGTTATACTAACCATCAACACTTGATGCTCCTTCTTGATTTCTACCTTCGTGGTGTGAAACATTGCGAACAGATCAGGGATCATTAATTCTATCCCTGGCATTTTATAGTTCATCACCAAGTTATAGTAGCTTAGTAAAAGTGACTTGGAGAACTATATCAATCACTATCTTATATTGGAAGATGAACTCCCACTCGATTCAAGCGATTGTAGCAGCCAGACAATCTGAGCACATGCTCAACGATTGAGCTCTTCTCGTTCATCTTGCAGGCAAAGAATCTTGTTGGAGATCTCATATCTCACAACACGGGCACGAGCCTGAGATCCTAATTTCAGCTCTTAGAACATCTCATATGTTCCGTGACGTTCAAAATGTTTCGAAGCCTCAATTCTAAGCCGTAATGCATGACGCAATAAACTATCAAGTAGTCATCAGCACGTACCTGTCAGGTGTTCACAACATCTACAGATGACGCTAGCGGGGTTGGCGCACCGAGCGGTGCATTAAGGACATAAGCCTTCTGTCGTGGATTTGTCACGGCAGATGTCCGGGTTAATGGACTTAGCTTCGGGGCGAGACGCAACTACGTGGCAGCTTGAAGGGGTTGATCGGAATCGAGAAGACACGGAGTTTTACCCAGGTTCGGCCCCTCCGATGGAGGTAAAAGCCTACGTCCTGCTTGTTTGGTATTGACAACGATGAAGAGCTCTCGGTTACAAGGGTGCTAATTGCTACCTCTAATCTCTTGTTCCTCTAATCTCTTGTGTTGTCTAAACTTGTAGACTTGTGTCTCTTGAGAACTTGTCCCTCTAGGGGTGCTCTACCCCTCTTTATATAAGTGGAGAGGGTAGGTTTACAAATAGAGTCCTACTAGGAGTAGGATTAGGACTAGTCTCTCACGAATCCTACTCCGGGTCTTATTTCCTTTAAGGGAATCCTTCTCTCGGGACTTCTCCTGTGGGCCTTCTCTTGTGAGCCGCCTGGCGCCGGCTCACCCACCGGGTCTTGGGCTTGGTCATCCTGTGACCCGCTTGCCAGGTCATAAATAAGATGTCATGTCTTTAACGGGTCTCCTGTGAGTTGCCTGGCCGGGTCATTGATAAGATGTCATGTCTTCCGCCGGGTCTCCTGTGAGTCGCCAGGCCGGGTCATACCATGGGGTATATCCCCGTCATTAGCCCCTAGGTTAGCTTGAATTTATTCATGTTAAGCTCCTAAAATAAGAGTAACAAACATGTTAAGTGGCCAGCTTGCTCCTTTGGCCGGCTTATAAAATGGCTTCTCAGAAATCCGGGTCTTTTCTCCATATGAATGAGTCGTCTTGATAATCATCTTGCTTGTCAATGTCTTTTGAAAAATATTGAGAATAGAACACCCATATGCCATTGAGTCGGCTTCCAATACTCTTGGCGGGTCATCTCCGCCGGGTCATAATCATTGATGATGCTGGGTCATTATCGTTGGTGACTTCGGGTTAAATAACTAGAATCCTGCTGACTTGATAAATATTGGGATGAAAATCCATCTGATGTAGAACCGGACTTCCATTGTTGTGAAACAGGGCGGCTTATATAAACTCTGGAGGGTTATGATCTTTTGAAAACACCGGGTCATAAGTGTTGGTGACGCCGGGTCTAACAACTGAACTCCATATTTAATATCTTGAAAATTCTCCTCAAAGTTTTTGATATGTCCATATTACATGTAGCCCCCAAGCTCCGAGATTATCCATGATAACTTGGTGCTTTGCAAATAACATTTTGGACTATGTAGCCCTCAAGTGCCGGGTTGTCCTGCCTGCAGCAACCTGGCACTTATAATTGCCTTATATCTTATAATGCTTCGGCGGGTGTAGCCCCCAAGGGCCAGCTCATCAGAAAGCTCCGGCGGGTGTAGCCCCCAAGGGCCAGCTCATGAGAACGCTTCGGCGGGTGTAGCCCCCAAGGGTCGGCTCATCAGAACGCTTCAGCGGGAGTAGCCCCCAAGGGCCAGCTCGTCAGAAAGCTTCGACGGGTGTATCCCCCAAGGGCCGGCTCATCAGAATATGAGGCGCCGGGTCTTCAATTTGAATCTCTTAATCTGTTGGAATAGCTGAATACCGTAGCCCCCAAGTGCCGGGTCAGTAAGAATTACTGAGCTGGGACTTTAGAAAAATATAGAAGGGTCGGCTCATCTCCTTGAGATAATATGGTCTTGTTGACAATGTAATGGTTTGAAAATCGGCTTGCATTAGCCCCCAAGTGTCGTGGTGCATGCTTGCAGCGACATGGGACTTGCATAATTGATATAAACTTGGACTTGGATAATGTAGCCCCCAAGTGCCAGGTCGTCTGCCTACGGTGACTTGGGACTATGTGAGAATAATACGTCTCACCATAATTTGTTTGAATGCATCTTTGACCGTGGTCGTAATATAACCCGGAATGAATATCCTAGAATAATTCCTTTGTCTTTGACATGAAATTTCTGCTCGTGGTTGTGGTGCAACCCGGCAAATATAAGTTTGAGAAATCCATGAGTGTTGTAGATTACTACAGAGCACAATTAAAGAAATCCGAGAACCGGCCAATTAGATGACACAACATTATATCTGATAGGGCGGCTCTTGAAAGATAATAATTTCTCCGAGCTGGTTTGAAAAAATCCCAATCATTTATTACTGGTTATGATAAACCATGAAGATCCAGCCATGTTGGCTATTAAAAAATCCATTTGCTTTTGCAGAGTACTTTAACGGCGGCTCATCTTAAGAGAAAAAACCTGCAAATATGAACAAGACAAATTATATTCTGCATTGTTGTGAGGGCGGCTTTAAAGAAGCTCAACCCGAAGATGTATACCTTTCATAACATTGCTCCTTTTCTCATAACCTTGCTTTGACCCGGCTTGATAAGCCGGCATGTTACCAGGAGGTGGGAAGCCCCCTTGAATAATCCACGGCTAACATGTCAACCGGAATGGCATAAAGCCGGCTATTTTTAGGGTAATGTAAGATATACCCAAAGGTAAGAGGCCTCCTTCAACAATTACAGTTTTCGGCGTGGACGCCGGCTGTCGATGGGTAATGTAAGCTATACCCGAAGGCAAGAAGCCTCCATCGACAACCACGGCTTACTGATAAAGTCGGCTGTTTGAAAGGAGATGTAAGCTACACCTGAAGGCAAGAAGCCTCTTTCAACAGCTACAGTTGTAGGCGCGGACGCCGGCTGTCGATGGGTAATGTAAGCTATACCCGAAGGCAAGAAGCCTCCATCAACAACCACGGCTCACTGATAAAGCCGGCTGTTTGAAAGGAGATGTAAGCTATACCCGAAGGCAAGAAGCCTCTTTCAACAGCTACAGTTGATAAGCTACTGAGTTTTGGCGTAAACGCCGGTTGTTAGGGTGAGATAAGCGAACCCGTCGGTAAGAAGCCCCCTTCGACAACCGCGGTTAATAAGTAACCAGAAGTGGCATAAAGCCGGCCATTAGGGTGAGATAAGCGATACCCGTCGGTAAGAAGCCCCCTTCGATGGTCGTAGTTGATAAGCAACTGGAATTTGGTGTACACGTTGTTGTCTTAGGGTCATGTAAGCTATACCAAAGGTAAGAAGCCTCCATCAACAACAACGCTTAATGTAACCAAACTAGGCATAAAGCCAACTATGCAAGGGAGATGTAAGCTATACCCGAAGGCAAGAAGCCTCCTTGCAACAGTTTAATAACAGCTGGCTGTGCAAAGGATATGTAAGCTATACCCGAAGGCAAGAAGCCTCTTTGCAACAGTGCTTAATTGGGCATAACACCGGCTGTGCCAGGGAGATGTAAGCTATACCCGAAGGCAAGAAGCCTCCTTGCAACAGCGTAAAAGCAGACTGTGCAGGGGAGATGTAAGCTGTACCCGAAGGCAAGAAGCCTCCCTGCAATAGCACTTGATAGGGCATAAAGCCGGATGATAGATCAGCCGTTTTGACTTTAACCAGTTCAGGGTCTCTTAATGAGATTGACCGTCAACTCCTTTGAGCGGTTCAGGGTCTCTAGGCAAGATTGGCCGTCAATTTCTTGAACCGGCTCAGGGTCTCTAGGCGAGATTGGCCGTCAATTTCATGAACCGGCTCAGGGTCTCTAGGCGAGATTGGCCGTCAATTTCTTGAACCGGCTCAGGGTCTCTAGGTGAGATTGGCCGTCAATTTCTTGAACCGGCTCAGGGTCTCTAGGTGAGATTGACTGGTAAGAGTTCAGCGGGTCACCTCAATCTTAGCCGGTACAGGGTCTCTATCGAGATTGGCCATCAATTTCTTTGAACCGGCTCAGGGTCTCTAGGCGAGATTAACCGGTAAGGCAGGCGGGTCACATAGCGGAGCAGCATCAATCTTTGTAAGCCGTCATTTTGTATGAGGAAACGATAGAAGCTCCAAGTGTCTTTATGATGATCCAAAGATCCGGGCACCCATGTTTGAATGGTGCATCACGGCGGTCCGTCCTCTTGGGCAACTTTTAATCATTCGCCAATAATGTAGTAGCCCCCAGGATTGGGTTTTCTCTTGCAAAGACCCGGGGCTCTCGTTAAAAACGACCAAATGTGTCTCTCCATGCCTGTAGCCCCCGAGTCTTAAGTTGACTCGAAGAGGCGGCTTGAGAATCTTCACTGGAAGTTTGAGGTTGGCCGTGGAGGGTTATAAATGATCCCGTATCAATTGCTTCAATGATCCGGTCGATGGTTCGTTCCGGCTGTTTGTTGAAGTGAACCAAACTGTAGTGGCGGCGACTTGTGCGCCTGCTCGTTAGGCGGTTTATACCGACAAGTACTGCATTGATATGTCAATGTTGATTGGACTGCAGGGCAGCGATTCAGAACCGTCAATTCGGCGACTTGTATTGTTGCATGCAGTCACTGACGTGTTGATGTAGACGTAGAAACCAGCTTTGGCATTGTAAGCTAGTGCTGTTGTCAAAGACGCCACGACATTGTAAGCCGGCACGGATGGCGAGAGACGGCCACGGCATCGTAAGCCGGAGCGGTGGTGAGAGACAGCCATGGCGTTATAAGCCGGTGAAGTGTGACACGGACGAACACGGGTCCAAACTGATGTTCACGCGCCTCTGTCTCCGTGGTATAATGCCGCTTGAATAATTCTCTTGATAATATAATCTGTGTACATGTAATATAATTAACGTACACAAAGTAGTACAAACTGAAAATAAAATTTTCGATAAAATTAATTTAAGCAAAGAAAACGAACTTAGAAAAATATCACCTGGTAAACGCTGGTTGTGGATGTAGCAACCGGACAGAGGACAAAAGAAGCTGAACTTAGTATTGGTGAACTAGTACATCATCACGTTAGGAGTAATAGCAACAGCGGTAACACTTTTCCAATTAGATCTCAAAATTTGTGCTATCTCGTTGGACAGTAGTAGTACTATCTCGTTGCTCTCTCTTTCAGGAAAAAATAAAGATGGCAGTGGCGAGGGGACTAGCAACACATGAGCAACAACAACGCTGCGGGATGTAGCCGATGGATTTAATTTTATTTTACACAGCACCTCTGCCTTCGCGCCTGCATGCGTGAGCCGTTGGCAGCTGTGGGTTGCTCCACTTTCGTTGTCACTGTATGATTCTTTTTGTAATGGTGTGAAAGCAGCAGCACTAGCTCGATAACTTGTCAGACTCGGCCTCTCGTAATCTTGAGAGTTGGTCCCCTACTTTGGATGTGAACAGGAAAGATACAGTACGAATCAGACACGGCCGTTGCACATACTCATATTTCAGCGGAAATTATTAACAGCCTCGATCCGCCGACTTGAAACGCCGCACGGACATGCAACCCTAATTATTTGCCGCACTCAGATATAGCCCAAAATCTGAGCTGAACGACGTTCAGACGCCGCACAATAAATTCTAAATCCACGCGCATAGCTGCCCCAAGGTTGTCCCATGGCGGGTTATCTTGCACGGTTGTTGCTCTTTTTTTTCATCCGGTCAATAACAAGCCTCTCGATCCGTTGAGTGCTTCCTTCAAGAACACAATACCACCGCGCGTGTGCCCCATGGTGGGCGCCAACTGTCATGGATTTGTCACGGCAGATGTCCGGGTTAATGGACTTAGCTTCGGGGCGAGATGCAACTGTGTGGCGGCTTGAAGGGGTTGATCGGAATTGAGAAGACACGGAGTTTTACCCAGTTTCGGCCCCTCCGATGGAGGTAAAAGCCTACGTCCTACTTTTCTGGTATTGATGATGATGAAGAGCTCTTGGTTGCAAGGTTGCTAATTGCTACCTCTAATCTCTTGTGCCTCTAATCTCTTGTGTTGTCTAAACTTGTAGACTTGTGTCTCTTGAGAACTTGTCTCTCTAGGGGTGCTCTACCCCTCTTTATATAAGTGGAGAGGGTAGGTTTACAAATAGAGTCCTTCTAGGAGTAGGATTAGGACTAGTCTCTCACGAATCCTACTCCGGGTCTTATTTCCTTTAAGGGAATCCTTCGCTCTTGTGGGCCTTCTCCTATGGGGCTTCTCTTGTGATCCGCCTGGCACCGGCTCACCCACCGGGTCTTGGGCTTGGTCATCCTGTGACCCGCTTGCCGGGTCATAAATAAGATGTCATGTCTTTAGTGGGTCTCCTGTGAGTTGCCTGGCCGGGTCATTCATAAGATGTCATGTCTTTGGCCGGGTCTCCTGTGAGTTGCTAGGCCGGGTCATACCATGGGGTATATCCCCGTCACCTTCTGTGCAACAATGAGGACAATCCTCAGATCACGGAGCCAATCCGCAATATTGCTACCATCATCTTTCAACTCTATTTCTCTGGAACATATAAAAATTCAAGGGCGCTACAGCGCGAGCAAGTAATCTACAACATAATTTGCAAAGACACTACTGACTATGTTCATGATAATGAGTTCAATTAATCATATTACTTAAGAACTCCCACTCAAATTGACATCCCTCCAGTCATTCGAGTGATACATGATCCAAATTCACCAACTCAAGTCCGATCATCACGTGAGTTGAGGTGGTTACAATGGTGAACATCATCATGTTGATCATATCTACTATATGACTCATGTTCGACCTTTCGGTCTCTTGTGTTCCGAGGCCATGTCTGTACATGTTAGGCTCGTCAAGTTTAACCCGAGTGTTCTGCGTGTGCAACACTGGCTTGCACCCATTGTATGTGAACATAGAGTCTATCACACCCGATCATCACGTGGTGTCTCAACACGACGAACTTTCGCAACGGTGCACACTTGGGGAGAACACAATTTATCTTGAAATTTTAAGTGAGGGATCACCTTATAATGCTACCGTCGTACTAAGCAAAACAAGGTGCATAAAAGGATTAACATCACATGCAATTCATAAGTGACATGATATGGCCATGAACTTGTGCTTTAGATCTCCATCTTCAAAGCACCGGCATGATCTCCATCGTCACCGGCAAGACACCATGATCTCAATCATCTTGATCTCCATCAACGTGTCGCCATCGGGGTTGTCGCGCCCAACATGCTTCTATTACTATTGCTACCGTTTAGCGATAAAGTAAAGCATTACATAGAGCTTATTGATTGACAAGCAGGTCATACAATAATTAAAGACAACCTATGGCTCCTGCCAGTTGCGTACTCATCGATATGCAAGTCGTGAAATTCTATACATCACATGATCATCTCATACACACATATATCACATCATGTAATTGGCCATATCACATCACAACATACCCTGCAAAAACAAGTTAGATGTCCTCTAATTGTTGTTGCATGTTTTACATGGCTGCTACGGGTTTCTAGCAAGAATGATTCTCACCCACGCATAAACCACACTGGTGATACATAATTTGCTTTTCAACCTTCTCAAGGACCGCCTTTGTCGAATCCGATCCAACTAAAGTGAGAGAAACTGCCACCCGCAAGCCATCTAGGCAACAAGTTGCGTCGAGGGAACCGGTCTTTCGTAAGCGTACGAGTAATGTTGGTCCAGGCCGCTTCATCTCACAATACCGCTGAACCAAAATCCGACCAAGGGAGGAAGCAATCTAAGCATCAACGCCCACAAACCTTTTGTGTTCTACTCGAGATCTCATCAACACATAGACCTAGCTCTGATACCACTATTGGGGAATGTCGCATGGGAAACAAAAAATTTCCTACGCACACACAGATCTATCCATGGTGATGAGCATCTACGAGAGGGAGAATGGATCTACGTACCCTTGTAGATCGCTAAGCGAGAAGCGTTAAGAAACGCGGTTGGTGTAGTCAAACGTCTTCGCGATCCAAATCATCGAGCGTCCCGTGATCTCATCACGATCCGTCCCGTGAACTCATCATGATCCGTCCCGCGAACTCATCACAATCCGTCCTGCAAATTCATCACGATCCATCCCGTGAACTCGTCACGAACTGTCTCGCGATCTTGATCATGGTCCTTCCGATCTAGCGCCGACGGCACCTCCGTGTTCAGCACATGTGCAGCTTGATGACGATCTCCACCGTCTTGATCCAGCAAGAGGAAGTGGAGAGGAAGAAGAGTTCACCGGTAGCATGACGGGGCTCGGGCGATGGTGGTGGAGCAATTCCGGCAGGGCTTCGCCTAAGCACTGCAGAAATCCGATCTTGAGGAGCACCGGTGGAACGGGTAGCACGTGGCCGTCAAATCAAGTGCAAATCACCCAAGTCCACCAATATATATAGGAGAGAGGGAGGAGGAGGGCTGGCACAAGGCCAAGACCCCATAGGAGTCGGCTGAACCTATTAGGATTGGAGGACTCTCCTCCAATCCAAGTAGGACTACGATTCGTCCCTTTTTTTTCCTTTTTCCACATTTCCTATTGGGTTTTCTTCTCCAGCCACATGGGCCTTGTGTGGGAGTTTCCACCAGCCCACTAAGGGCTGATATTCACTCTCCCACAGCCCATGAAGCCTCTTGGGTCGAAATACCTCTCCCGATGGTCCCCCGATACACTATCGGCACTCCCGGTACACTACCGATGAGCCCGAAACTTTTCCGGCGACCAAAACAGGACTTCCTATATATGAATCTTTACCTCCGGACCATTCCGGAGCTCCTTGTGACGTCCAGGATCTCACCCGGGACTCCGAACAACCTTGGGTCACCACCATACATAACTCTATACTACCGAAACGTCACCAAACCTTAAGTGTGCAGACCCTGCGGGTTCGAGAACTATGTAGACATGACTGAGACACCTCTACGGTCACTAACCAATGGTGGGACCTGGATATCCACATTGGTTCCTACATATTCTACGAAGATCTTTATCAGTCGAACCTCTATGTCAAGGATTCAGTTAATCCCGTATGATGTTCCCTTTGTTCTTCGGTATGTTACTTGCCCAAGATTCGATCGTCAGTATCTCCATACCTAGTTCAACCTCGTTACTGGCAAGTCTCTTTACTCATTCCGTAATACAAGATCCCGCAACTAACACTTAGTCACATTGCTTGCAAGGCTTATTGTGATGTTGTATTACCGAGTGGGCCCTGAGATACCTCTCCGTCACACGGAGTAACAAATCCCAGTATTGATCCATACCAACTCAATAGATACCCTCGGAGATACCTGTAGAGCACCTTTATAGTCACCCAGTTACGTTGCGACGTTTGATACACACAAGGCACTCCTTCGGTATCCGTGAGTTGCATGATCTCATGGTCATAGGAACATATACTTGACATGCAGAAAACAGTAGCAATAAACTGATACGATCATATGCTACGTTTGTAGTTTGGGTCTTTTCCATCACATCATTATCCTAATGATGTGATCCCGTTATCAAATGACATCACATGTCAATGGCTAGGAAACCTTGACCATCTTTTATCAACGAGCTAATTCACTAGAGGCATACTAGGGAGAGAATGTCGTCTATTTACCCACACATGTAATGTGTTTCCATTCAATACAATTATAGCATGGATAATAAACGATTATCATGAACAAGGAAATATGATAATAACTAATTTATTATTGCCTCTAGGGCATATTTCCAACATCGCAAGCATGCCTTTCCAAAAGATTTAACCCTGTAGGGGTGCTCCAGCTCGTCCATCACAAATTAACCACAGGCCACGAGAATAACCTCGACCACGGATCTCGTGATCTTCACAGGCAATTCCACAGGAAGACCACACGTCGAGATAGCCCGAAGTAAAATGGAATTCCTCGCACAGGACATTCGAGAAAGGTAAAACAAGTCCAGCAAGACCTCCCGGTCAGCCAGATCCGCACTAGAGCCGTGCGCTCTCTATCCACGGGAATCATCCGTCTATCCGAAGTGGACGGTAGCCTGAAAATGCCTCGAGTTGCCCCGAGGTGGCACGACCGATTGCTAGGTAGGTGGTCCAACACTCACGAGGAGCACTGGCCTGGGTTGTTGATTAAAGATCCGCGGGTGCCGGCGGGTCCCTATGCAATTTTAGTTATTAGGAAAATGGAAAAACCAATATTGGGCCTTGCCAGACAAGCTTTATCCTAAAACGAAAATCAAGGGGGGCCCCATAACAACCTCGAGCATGATAGGAGCGCTCAACTATGGAACATAACACCGGTTCACAAGTAACTAGGGGCGGCAAGAGTGGAACAAAAGACCAAGAAAAAGGCCAAGCCTTCCACCTTTTACCAAGTATATATGTGCATTAAATTGAATAGCAATAGTATTGTGATATCAAAATGTCCATGTTGTCACATGGAAGCAATTGCACCTGCAGCTAGAAACGCTATAAGAAGGGCTAAGCAAGCGGTAACGTAGCCGAACAAAGGTTTGCTGGGAAGGTGGAGGGTTATAGGCTTTTCATGGCAATGTTGGGAGGCTTGACAAACAAGTGCTAGGTAGCGAGACATAATGATAAAAGCGGGACAACTAGCATAGCAATGATAGTAGTGGTATACAGGGAAATATGTCATCTTGCCAGAGATCACGCTTGGAACAAGAATGAATCCATGAAGAAGACGATCTGTGAAGTAAACGAACGAATCCTGACACTCCGAACGCTTTCGGAACTCTATCGAGATGGAACAATCCAGAACAAACAATCAACACACGATTCACCACAACATATGCATGAAATGATGCGCAAACAAATATGATGCATGTCCGGTTTAATTATGCAAGGCATGGCAAGCACAACAATAAATTTCTACATATTAAGTGAAGCTCAATTTCTACATATTAAGTGAAGCTCAATTTCTACATATTAAGTGAAGCTCAATATGCAACGAGTTGCATATTGACGAAACTTCACATGTGAATTATTTAGTTCACTCTCGTTAGGTACACAACAATATTAGATGTTGTTAAACATGGAAAGAGGTGAAGCATAAGTAAACTATCTATCTAGGCTTCTTAAATGAGACAGGAAACAACTTATAGCATTTCCGAAATGACCCCATATGTTAATTTCGAAATTGGTCCAGATCTGAACTAACCATATATTATATTTGTTAAACAACAGAATAAATCATACCATGCAATTCTACAAGTCATTATAGTCTATTTACATATATAGAACATCTCAAACGGAGCTACGGTCTAAAAGTTATGACACGTACAAGATGAACATGACATGAATGCAAAATGCATGAAAATGACAACCAATAACATTTCAAATCATGAATGCAGCAAGATATTATGATACTACATGGAATTCTAATCAAGTTTCCTATATGGCATGCCCAAAACGGATCTACGGTTCAACCACAACAACCAACACGAGTTTTATATGAAATCTGCCCAAAACAGCAACATGGCATTTTGCATCCATGAAGACAACAAGCTACAAGATCCTAAAATGCACAAAGTAAGCATGGGGCATTAGCATATATCAAACACTTCATTTCATCTTCACATATCATACTCAAAAGAGGCATGGATCACATGGTAGGAAGCTCACAACCTTGCTAATTGAAAACAGTTTCAAACTTCGTGAAAATAGCAGTTTTTTATACAGTGCAGTTTCTATAACGAAGGCATATTGACAGCAGTGAAACTATATTCTACAGGACATATTATGGCATGAAACTTAACAGCATACTAAAGGACATTATCAACTACAAATAACTCCATTACACCTGCCTCAAAGAGGTTTTAGATCACTAGCGGAACACATGGCAAGACAGCAACAAAATGTTTTAGATTCCGGACTTAAAAATATTTTAGCATCTCAAAACAGCATAATTTTTATAGCATGATGGCAACTAGAAAACGATATCTAAACATGGATTTCTATAGAACCCAAAATGACCAGGGCCTAGCACACATGTCAAAGAGCATATCTCATGTTGGCAACTATTCCAAAATATGCATGGATTAAATCACACAAAATAACAAAAGGGCATCATGGAAAATGACATGCACACAAACTTACTCAAATGATAAAACAAATGCCACAGATAAATTTTATCGATTTTTCTACCCCGAAAACATATATAAAATGCATAGGTTCAAGTAGGAAAATATGTCATAATTAATTACGCAAGTTTATGCATAAACCTATTAGCAAGTTATTTATGCAAATTAAATGCAAACATCATGCCAACATTTTTATCATGCCTGAAAATGTGATATTATGAATCTACACCAAATTCTACACATTTTACATATATGAAGTATTTGGATATGATGCACGCTTTATTAATTATCGACATTTTAAAATAGGGATTGTTCTGCAATTTATTAATGCACTGGGCGCAATATATCTAAAACGTCCGCGGGGCGCTGGATAGGGCGAGGCCGTGCTCACCATAGGGCCATGGTCCGGCTGGAGCCACAGGCAAATTTGGGCCGAGGCGAGGCCGAAGGGCAGGCAGCCCACACGGGCGTCGTGGCCCCCGCTGGCGAGACGCGAGGCGAGTGCATCGCCCTTCTCCCCGTGCTCCCGAGCGAGCAGGGAGGTTGACCGGTGGTGGGGTAGCTTGAAGGGTCTTTCGGCGAGGTCCAAGGGCGACGAAGGCGTGGATCTAGCGAGGCTCAAACGCGATGGGTCCCTCTAGGCAGCGGCCATCGTCCGACGGGCGAGGTGACCTTGGGCGCCATGGATCCCGATGCGAGAAGCTCCCGTGGGGGCTACTGCAGCGGCTGACTCGGGCTGTTCTCCGGAACAGGGCACCGGCGAGGTGGCGAGGTCCGGCAGGAGGCGGAGCTGCGAGGTGAAGGCTGCGGGGTTCGTTCGGGGAAGCCATGGGAGCTCGGGCTCCTTGCTCGGGGTGGGGGCGGCATGGTGCAGCTTGCGGCAGCGGAGATCCGGGCCTGGGCGAGCCTCCGATGGGCTCGGCGGGCCCGATGGCTGGAGGGGGAGCTGGCGGCTACGGGTTGGGAGGCTGGCAGCTGCACGGAAAACGAGGTGGGGCTAGGATTTTCCAAAATAGGCAGGGTTAGGGTGTTTAAATAGGCAATTAGGGGCTAGGTTAGCAGTTTTTGCATCGATTCAAGCCATACGATCTAGATCGGGCGGCTCCGATCACGGGGAATAGGATAGGCTAGGCTAGGTGGGCTGTGTAGAGGGGTGTTGGGATGATATGAGAGGGAATAATTCTGGCATGTGACACGACTTTTGAAACACCGAAAACATCCGACGAATAACCTGATGATGGTACCACTACGGGCGACCGTTGGGATATCAAACGGACTCTGATTGCAACGAAATTTGGCAAGCGGTCCACCTACAATATAACAAGACCGCATGCCTACTTTCAACCCAGTCCGAGAATATTTTATACGCAGTTTAAAATAATATTTTTGTCGATGTCGCGGGCGCGTGCATGTCTGGTTGGTCTCGAAACGGTCAACGACATGAACGGAGAGAACCGGCAGCTACTCACAGATGCAAGTTTTCGAAAACAAGTGATGATGCCATGCAGATGATGCGAATGATGCAATGATCAATGCGACAACCAAACGAATCACACGACGAGAATGGAATAAAAAGGGAATCTTCTGGAGCGTTGGTCCCGGGCTGTTACATGGTGTCTTCTGGTGATACCTCGTGCGGGGAGGACTCGGAGAGGACCGCCAACGACGGCTGGGCGGGGCGTCCCCCCTATTGCAGGGTACCCTTCTGCGCGAGCTTGAAGACGATGACGACGGTGGTGAAGTTTCTGCTGCGGCTTCCTCGCGCGCCGCTAAGGCCTCCAGGGGCTAGGGCCAGCCCCTCGTGCCATGCGGTCTGCGTGCATGTCAACTGCCTAGAAGCGCGTCGCGAAGTCTCCTCCGGCGCGCCCTGCCTTCGCTGGTAGGACGATCGAGGTGCCGGCGTCGCCCCCGCTCAAATCGCAACTCGCCGGCAAGGTGGGCGAGGATGGGGCCATGGCGATCCCTTTAGCGACCGCCTCAGCTGTCGGCGACTCTACTCCTCTGCGTGGCGGCCCCCTCTCCATGGGGAGCTCGGACGCCCCCATCATTGTCGGGACGGAAATGAAGAGGAAGTGGGTCGACGTTGAAGAGTAGGCGACCAACCTTGGCTTGACTCACATGTCTATGGCTTGTGCATTGCTGACCTCCCCTTGTTTGGTGACCAGGGATGTTGCTATGTTGAAGATGAGGAAGAAGAAGGCGTGCGTCAAGCCGAAGGAAACTCCCAACACGCCGCCTTTCCTTGCCGACACGTTGCCGCCTACTGCTGAAGGATAGAGGGCTCGCGAGGCGACCCCTCTAGCCACCATAACCGAGCCCCCTGAGCCCCCGATGCTTGTTGACGTGATCACTCTTGCCCTTGAGGGCGTGGTGGCGCCAACGTCTGAAGGACCAACCCCCCGAGGGCTTGCTACCTGCCGATCCGCCCGTTTCCATGGTCATCGAGCAGCCTCCGGAGCCTCCTGTGCTTCATGGCACCGCCTCCCCGAGGGCGCCCCCCCCCATGGCCGCGCTGGGGACTCCTCAGGAGGAGACCTTGACGCCTTCGTTGCATGTCCGCAACGTCCTAGACGAGGCCTTCGCTGCTCTGGGTCAGGTTCATGATGCCTTCGGGAGTGCCGGTGATCGCCCCACGGGTACACGCCTAGAGCTCCTCTCAGGGTGTCTCCAGGCCGACGCCACTATTGTGGCGATGTGGGGCCAGACCGTAGCTACCGCGACGAAGAGCGAGGAGGAAGCCGCGGCCGCTCGTGCCCCGCTCGGAGAGGTGGAGGCCCATCTATCGTGGTTTTGTCACGGCAGATGTCCGGGTGAACGGACTTGGATTCGAGGCCATTGCTAAGGTGATGGACTAAAAGGGGTTGATTGGGATGAAGGACACGAGTTTACACAGGTTCGGCCCCTCAAGTAGAGGTAATAGCCTACGTCCTGCTTGTGTTTGTATTGCTTGGTGTATCGATTACAAGGGAGCAAATTGCTTGACCTAGTTCTCGAAATCTCTGATCTCTCTCTAAGTCGCCCCGGGTCTCGCCTTTATATAGGAGTTCAAGACCACGGGTGATACAAGTCGTAACCGACTCTCACAATTGTGTCTGATTCTATCTCTACATTGTCTTGCCTTCCTGGGCAAGTTGTCTCTGGGCGGCTCACCCGCCCGGATTTTCATGCTTTCTCCGTCCGGGCCACGTCCTGGCCCATCTTGTTAAGCCGCCCATCGTCTTGGGCTTACATCTTCATGGCCCATCCTTGGGCTGGCATATGAGCCGCCAGGTGTGACCCGGTGCCTCAGAGGCGGGTCTCATCGTGGGGTTATATCCCCAACATTAGGCCCCAGGTTGATTTGAGCTTGCTCACTTCAGCCTCCTTCTCAATCATCGGTGAGTCTCCCTTATGTTACCTGAAAGTAAAAAATGACTCGCCGTGATGTCATGTCAAATCTTTCAAAAACATCCTCTGACGTCCGCGATGAATCTTTTCCTCTATTAAATGGATGGCCTGAGAATCGAGGCGTCCACCTCATTCAAATAATATCCGTCGCCTGGATTTTCGCGCCTGTTTCCACCTTTGCCTATTAAATAGGACCGCGAAGGGTGGCATTTGTTTTCCTCCTTGCTCGCTCTTCATCTTCTTCCTTCCGATGCCGCCGCTCTAGCACACCTCGTGTTGGAAATATGCCCTAGAGGCAATAATAAATTAGTTATTATCATATTTCCTTGTTCATGATAATCGTTTATTATCCATGCTATAATTGTATTGATCGGAGACTTAGATGCATGTGTGGATACATAGACAAAACCATGTCCCTAGTATGCCTCTAATAGACTAGCTTGTTGATCAAAAGATGGTTAAGGTTTCCTAGCCATGGACATGAGATGTCATTTGATAACGGGGTCACATCATTAGGAGAATGATGTGATGGACAAGACCCAAACTGCAAACGTAGCATATGATCGTGTCAGTTTATTGCTACTGTTTTCCGCATGTCAAGTATGTGTTCCTATGACCATGAGATCATGCAACTCACAGATATCGGAGGAGTGCCTTGTGTGTATCAAACGTCGCAACGTAACTGGGTGACTATAAAGGTGCTCTACAGGTATCTCCGATGGTGTCTGTTGAGTTGGCATGGATCGAGACTGGGATTTGTTACTCCGTGTGATGGAGAGGTATCTCGGGTCCCACTCGGTAATGCAACATCACAATAAGCCTTGCAAGCAATGTGACTAATTGTTAGTTGCGGGATCTTGTATTACGGAACGAGTAAAGAGACTTGCCGGTAACAAGGTTGAACTAGGTATGGAGATACCGACGATCGAATCTCGGGCAAGTAACATACCGAAGAACAAAGGGAACGTTAAGCTTGTCGAGGCGCTGGAGGGCACCATCGTCAAGGTGGATAGGGTCTTGGATAGCGAGTGTCGCGACCTCTTTACTGAAGCCGTGACGCGCGTCTTCAGCCATCTTCATCTTCGTGAGACGGGGTTCGACTTCGACTCCGTGATCCTCCCGGTCGCCTTGAGGTCCGCACTGGTGCCACGGCAGCGGTGAGGGGCATCGTGGATGCGCTGGTGAAGAGCTTCACCCGTATCACGGTTCCTCCGCCTCTGGATGCTGCAGAGGCTGGCGGCGGGGAAGACAACACCAGTGATTTCGATGACGAGTCCCCTGAAGGTGGGACGACTGATGTGTTGGGGAATGTTGCATGGGAAACAAAAAAATTCCTACGCGCACGCAAGATCTATCCATGGTAATGAGCATCTACGAGGGGGAGAGTGGATCTACATACCCATGTAGATCGCTAAGCGGGAAGCGTTAAGAAACGCGGTTGATGTAGTCGAACGTCTTCGCAATCCAAATCGCCGAGCATCCCGCGATCCCATCACGATCCATTCCGCGATTCAATCATGATCCGTCCCGCAATCTCATCATGATCCATCCCACGATCCAATCACGAATCGTCTCGCGATCTTGATCACGGTCCTTCCGATCTAGTGCCGAACGGACGGCACCTCCGCGTTCAGCACATGTATAGCTCGATGACGATCTCCGCCTTCTTGATCCAGCAAGAGGGAGTGGAGAGGTAGATGAGTTCTCCAGCAGTGCGACGGTGTTTCAGCGATGGTGGTGGAGCTATTCCAGCAGGGCTTTTCCTAAGCACCGCTGAAAACCGATCTAGAGGAGAAACTGCGATCTAGAGGAGAGGTAGCACGTGGCTATTAGGGTTAGCTTTTTCCTCTAAATCCTCTAGTATATATAGGAGGGAGGGAGGGGAGGAGGCAGCCTCAAACCCTCAAGGTTTGGTCGAAATTGGAGGTGTAGGAGTCCTACTCCACTCCTATTAGGAGTAGGCTTCCTCCTTTCCACTTGGATACTTTTTCCACCTCTCCACCTTTGGATTTTTTCCTTCTCAACCCAGTCCAGCTGCATGGGCCCTTAGAGGAGGCTTCGGCCAGCCCACCAGGGGCTGGTTTACCTCCTCCCACAGCCAATGTAGCCTCTTGGGTCGAAATACCTCTCCCGATGGTCCCCCGGGACACTCCCGGCACTCTCGGTACACTACCGATGAGCCCAAAACTTTTCCGGCAACCAAAACAGGACATCCTATATATCAATCTTTACCTCCGGACCATTTCGGAGCTCCTCGTGATGTCTGGGATCTCATCCGAGACTCCGAACAACCTTCGGTCACCACCATACATAACTCTATACTACCAAAACATCACCGAACCTTAAGTGTGCAGACCCTGCGGGTTCGAGAACTATGTAGACATGACCGAGACACCTCTACGGTCAATAACCAATGGTGGGACCTGGATGTCCACATTGGTTCCTACATATTCTATGAAGATATTTATCGGTTGAACCTCTATGTCGAGGATTTAGTTAATCCCGTATGATGTTCCCTTTGTTCTTCGGTATGTTACTTGCCCGAGATTCGATCGTCGGTATCTCCATACCTAGTTCAACCTCATTACCGACAAGTCTCTTTACTCATTCCGTAATACAAGATCCCGTGACTAACACTTAGTCACATTGCTTGCAAGGCTTATTGTGATGTTGTATTACCGAGTGGGCCCTGAGATACCTCTTCGTCACACGGAGTAACAAATCCCAGTCTTGATCCATGCCAACCCAACAGACACCCTCGGAGATACCTGTAGAGCACCTTTATAGTCACCCAGTTACATTGCAACATTTGATACACACAAGGTACTCCTCCGGTGTCAGTGAGTTGGATAATTTCATGGTCATAGGAACAAATACTTGACATGCAGAAAACAATAGCAATAAACTGACACGATCATATGCTATGTTTGTAGTTTGGGTCTTGTCCATCACATCATTATCCTAATGACGTGATCCCATTATCAAATGACATCTCATGTCCATGACTAGGAAACCATAGCCATCTGTGATCAACGAGCTAGTCTATTAGAGGCATACTAGGGACATGGTGTTGTCTATGTATCCACACATGTATCTGAGTTTCCAATCAACACAATTATAGCATGGATAATAAACGATTATCATGGACAAGGAAATATGATAATAACCAATTTATTATTGCCTCTAGGGCATATTCCCAACACGATGGTGGCGGTTCCCCCTGATTCCTTCCTCCTGCTCCTTTCCTGCAATGCACATCGTGCCTCGTGGAGGCATTAAACTCATTTGTGTTTGCGAAAACTTCTAGTGCTTGTAATAACTATTGGACCGCATGATTGCTTTCTTTGCCTAGCTTCCTTCTTTCTTGCTATGATGCTCTGCGTCGGCAGGGCCCGACCCGCACATACCTCAACTGCCGTTGGGCTGATCGGAAACCAAGGACGGTCCAAGGGGCGAGGCGCTACGGGTCTAGTTAGGCTCGTGAGTCATGATGCTCGGGAGTCCCCCTTGATGTCGAAGCAGCCCTCATGAAGGGAACATGGTGAGGATTGAGATAACTTGAAACTTCCAAACATCTTCTGCGCTCTGCGTCGGTAGGGCCTAGCCCGTGCATACCTCAACCTCCGTTGGGCCGACCGGAAACCAAGGACGGTCCAAGGGGCGAGGGGCTACGGGTCCAGTTAGGCTCCTGAGTCGTGATGCTTAGGAGGCCCCCTTGACGTGCGAGCTCCAACGTCCTTCCTAGGGATTTTGAGCAGTTTTTTGAGTGCTCTGGGCTCTGCGTCGACAGGGCCCGGCCCGTGCATACCTCAACCGCCACTGAGCCGACCGGAAACCATGGACAGTCCAAGGGGTGAGGGGCTATGAGTCCAGTTAGGGTCCTGAGTCGCGATGCTAAGGAGTCCCCCTTGACGTACGAGCGGCTCCCATACCTTTCCTCGCTAGCTTTTCCTGAGATGGTCGCATGAAGACTAGGTTTGGCAGACCTGGCCGGGTAGTAGCCCCATGTAGGCCCCGCACGCATGCATTCCTGGGGAACGCAGCGAGAAAGGGGCTGCCAGGGACCTTCCTGAGGTTAGATGCAATTGCTGGGGCGCCCTAAGTTGTTTAACCCCCTGAACCGGGCGTGGGGCTTCCACCTTGCATGGGCATAGTCATTGGTGGACCGTGTTGACCGCCAGCATGACGTTGTGGCTTCCACATTGCATGGGCATAGTCATTGGTGGACCGTGTTGACTTCTCCGCCAGCACTGGGCTGTGGCTGCCACATTGCGTGGGAAGGGACCCCTCCGCGTCCTCAAGGGCCCCCGGGCGTGTACATCCCATAGAGTTCGTACACGTGGCCGGCATGGTAGAACTGGGAGGTGTATCTGGGAGGTCACGAGGGTGTGCTTTGGACTCGCTAGTGTCCCTACCTCAACGGAGGTTTGTGCCTGAAACTTCTTGTAGATGGGGCCATTTGAAACCCCGCTTGCTTCTTCTTCTTTGGGAGTGAGGCAGTTTGGGAGCCCTCTTGGCACTCTACGTCACCAGGTCCCGGTCCCGCACATTTCCCCACCACCGTTAGGTACGACCGAAACCCAAGGACGCACTTCACGGGGCGAGGCCCCGACGTTCCTGACGCGGACCGGAAACCAGGATGACATCAGGAGGCCGAGTGGCATTATGACCAGTAAGGCTCGTGAGGAGCCCCCTTTGACGTTCAAGCGGCTCTACGTCTGCAGGTCCCGGTCCCGCACATTTCCCCACCATCGATAGGTACGACTAGAAGCCAAGGACACACTTCATGGGGCGAGGCCCCAACGCTCCTGACGCCAATCGGAAACCAGGACGACATCAGGAGGTAGAGTGGCATTATGACCAGTAAGGCTCCTAAGGCTCAATGCTCAGGAGCTGCCTTTGAGGCTCGAGAAGCCCCCATTCCACCATGGCGGCTGCTGCCTCAGGAGGCCATGGGGCCTCCTAAGACTACATGTGACGCACTGCGGCCGGAGCCCCCAAGCGGGGGGCGACCGCCCAGTGATGCAAGTAAGGTAGAACGTCAGACATAGAATATACACACAAGAAACTATTGAAATAAGCATAAACGAAGCGACGGCAGGGTGTGCCCTGATCACCTGAAGATCATGTGGCCCAGTGGGCTCCCTTGGACAGAGTGAACCAAAAAATTACCTGGCAATAGCCAACAAAAAGTCACCTGGCGGTCGTGCCGCTGAAGAGCTGAGGCCATTGTTGTTGTCCAAACTCCAGCTTCCACGAGCACGACCTTCATGGGTCCATCATCTCCTGAGGCTCGGAACCTTCACTTGCTCCGAGCACCTCCTCCAGCTCCTCACTATGCCCCGCCAGGCAAGGTACAAGCATGGCTCGATGAAGGCGCTGGAAGGTGACGTCTGCGCTCGCCAGCCAAAAGGGCATGCGAACATAGGTGTTCGCCCGACTAAGGCATGCCTTATATTTTTATCCTGTCGAGGCATTGCTTCAGACACCCGATCGGTTTATTTTCATTCTTTGATTGCTTATTCCTATTTAACATGAATGACCTGCTTGGGTGCGTCACGAATTTTATTTTGTGACTGACTAAGTGATCGTGGAATATTTCAGTGCATGATTATCACTTACTATGTTGTGCCTGTTTTCATAATGTTTGCGAGTACATTCAAAGTACTCACTGGCTTGTCCCTGGCTATTGTCTTGGCCCGATTATGCATGTGGAGAGGAGCATTATGATGACAATCCCGGAACCTAGTCATCAAAGATTGCAGCCACGCGAAGATAGGAGTTAACTAGGTCAGCTGTTCCTGTGGGAAATGGAGTCCAATAGACGCTGATGACCCCGAAACGCTTCCGCCACCAACCACTAGAAACCTTTTTTTGTACTCTTAGACCATGATGGTCTTGTACTACATATTTTGTATTTTTCTTGGAATTTCTGTATCAAGTTAGTATCTCGTCAGCTAACAGTACTCCTGGGGCTGATGAGTACAAGGGCCATTTACTGGGAAATTAATATCCTGGAAAATTGGTCCTGACAACCTTGGTATCACAGCGAGGCTGACCATTGGCTAATCCTATCTTAGCCAGGTCGATAAACCTAGGTAAACCACCCACCAAGATTTTAACCTAACTGCAGCCAAGCCTATCCTATCCGATGGCCCACACAGTGACCCCAACACCTTTCGACAGTCGGTGCCCAACCTATCAGCCTATCCCATCGATCACGCGTCGTGACCGAAACCTAAATTGTCCCTTTCGCAAGCGTGCGAAGAAAGACTCCGTTTTCTTCTATAAAAGAAAATGTTTGCTTCAAACCCATCACACCATAGCCAACCATCCAAAACCAAGCCAAGATGCATGGCGCCATTGTTCACAATGAGACCACCGCAAACAACCTTGGAGGTTTCGTGACCGTCCTAGCTAACCTCACCTGTCGTGCCTTTGCATTAGAAGAGCCCCCAGAGTATGTTGTGTACCAGGAGCGCACGAGTGATGAGAGTCGTCACTTCTGGGCCACGGTGCACATCTACGGTAGTGGCATCTCGCCAGAAGACCCCTACAGGTTCACCGGAGGGTCAGCTTCCTTTGAGCCACAAGCCATCCAGTTAGCAGCTCGAGAGGCTATAGTTCCACTCCGGCACTTGTCGCCAAGAGTTAACTGTCGCTCGTTCTATTACTACCCTAGTCGTGACGGGTATAGTAGGACACCCCAGTTGCCAACAAAGACCACGAGACGGACCCTGCACTGCTGCATCTTGTATGCTACCTCAGCGCACTAGAGGCACTATTCGATTAGGTCACTCTTGATCTGATTGCAGCTCAAGGAGAACTTGCTCATCGAGCCCCAGCAAGAAGAGATGTGGCGCCCGACGTTGATAACCCCGTCGTGCTGTTCGGATGACCAATTGAGTCATCGAGGCCTACCCCTGCAACCGACCGGAATGTGTTGGTATCCCCGGAGGAGCTCCGTTGCCTCTTGGGGACACGCTCCAACCGGATTGTGACCACCAACCCTCACGATGGTCATCATTGCTACCCTGACCCTGCAGCTCCTCAACCCCATCCAGCAAATCCCGATGGTGTAGCCCAAGGAGAAGCCTCGGCGTCCACAAGGCACGCTCGACTAGATATTAACGAGGTAGACTAAGCCACTCGAGTAGTGCCGAGTCTTTGTATTCCTATGCCAAGTAAGAGTGTGACCTTGTATCACTATGAATAAAATGCATGTTACTTGTATGCCATTATTTTTAATAGTACTAAGAGTATACATGCACAAATAAAATTTTGGCGTTTGGTTGCATATTAAACGTTTGGGCGTAGCTATCAAAAACCATCCCCCAGTCGTCAACAAATAGTAATATGTCACTTTTGTGAGATGTGTATATCTGTGGCATTAACCCCATAGAGCAGAACCGATGAGCTAGGTTGCCCCCACACCGCAATAGATAACCCAGCCCTGGTGCTATAAAAGAGGCCACTCCATGACCTTACCAAGCATCACCCTTTGTGCATAGCTCTCATAGCCATTCTTGCCATGTCAAGCCCTAGTATTCATCGGAGAACCCCAGATGTGACCCCAGGTAGTTTTGCTAAGATATTGTGGGACTTTATCTGCAGTACCATGGGTTCTCCCCATCCTCCCCAGTACGAGATGTTCAAATCGAGGATCACCTCATTTGCCCCGAAATATTGGGCAGTAGTGCACATCCCACCTGTGGACCCAAACCAAGACCCAACAGAAGTCTCCTTCATGGGGAAATCTATGCCGACTACGCAAATGGCCATAGAAGTTGCTGTGTACGAAGCGGTTACCCGCCTTCGATTCGTAGTACCTATGCCAGTGAAAGGGGGTATGATTACTTCCCGAGCCGTGTAGCACCCGGAGAAGAAGCATCTTTTCCCGAGGGACGAATAGAGAGAGACCCAGTACTGGCCAACCATATCCTATACGTCATCGCCCAAGAGCATTTGACTCAGCGAGTAATGGATTACCTCCAGAATCTTGCAGTTTTGAATCCTCGGATCGCCATTGGCATACCACTGAGGCCAGACCAGGAGAGGCATGTTCGTCGACTAGTCCATCCGCTCCCCCCAAAAGAGGAAGAATGTGCTCCACTGCCGGAGACATTTCCTTAGGACCCTGAATATTTTGCTTTTGCACCATAGACAACCCATGTTGTATTTGCTAAGCTTACCATTAATTGTGACTGCAATATGTGTGTTATGTCATAAGATTGGGCTATGAATAAATTGTTTGATTTTGATTGTGTGTAAGTAAATTTTACAACTGTGATTTTGGATCAACTACTTTTCACTCTCCGTAATTCTCGAGGGAGTTTTCTTTGAGCAGATTGCAACAATTTTTTTTCGTGGCGTAGATTTACATTTACGTAGCACCACAACAACAGGCTCACAGCCACAACCACTCGACCACCGGCACTAATTGCAACATCACGTACACATTTTGCACATAACCAATCACCTCGCTAACACACCACAGTTTTTCTAAAAGAGAAATTTGTGGGTAATTATTCTGGTGCGATTTGCTTTCAGCACACTCACAGCAGGCAGCACCTGACACCGACACCTAATCCTCGTGATCACCGCTGCCGCGAAGAGCTAATACTCGAGCAGCAGCATCACAACGGTCATCGAGGATCATCGCGCACAGGAGCATGGATAACCCTAGCAATGCCGCCAATCCTCCGCACAGGAGGGTCGTGAACTAGTCCGGCATCACCTCCGCCATTAGAGCCTCGTCTCGAGCTCCTACAAGCGAAAATAGAGGAGAAGGAAGAAGAAGAAGAAGAAACGAGGCCAGGTGTGAGGAAGAAGAGAGGAGCACCGCGGTCATTTTCATAGCTCGAGATCGGTGTACGGTGGGCAAAGTCCACTAGCGACGCTCGTCGCTCGATCGCCGGTGTTCCGAGGCAAAACCGTGAGCAGCATCGATAGCGCACTGGCCCGCAAGGTGAGTGCATGCTGCGCCGGCAGCTAGCACGCCGCACACTACCGTAGTACGGCCTAGATGCCCTACGCGCTAGATGTCGCCGATGGGAAAAGTGAGAGAAAGCATGCGAGAGAGAGGGAGAGAGGAGAGTCCGAGGTGGAAGAAGACACTGGCAGTGAACCCTGGGTCCACCTGTCAGCCAGAGAAAGCTCTATGCACTCGGGTATGACCAGCGTCATTTGTAAATTTAGAATTTCATTAATTCTAAATTTACCATAGCCCTAAGTAGAAATCTCTCAGTTTCCTCAACCATAGATTTTTTTCATGCAGCGCCAGTACCCTACTGTAGTTCACCAATTATCCATCCACTCACTGTAGCCTCGTTATATCTTGTGAGCAGGATATTTTAATTTTCGAGTTGTTATTGCTTGATAATAGGAGTGATATTTATGAAACCATCTTTAGCAAATCTCGAGGACGAGATTTTTCTTAAGGGGGGTAGTGTTGTAACACCCCAAAAATTTAATCATGTTTTCTAATTAAAACTTTTCCGGGAAATTAATTTTTTTATTTTCTAGATCATCTGTTGATTTGAGGATCACTTCTTTCTCCTGAGTTGTGGAGTTTTCCCTCCAAATAGAAACTTTTCAAAAATACTTGTTGGACTTGAATAGCTCCTCAAGAACATTTATTTGTTTTTATATTTGATCTGTGGAGATATTTCTATAATTATTTTTCCTGAGATTTAATTATTCTAAAATGGTTTCTCATAATTTTCAGAGCTTCTTTTGCACTACAACCAATTGATATCTTCATTTAAAAATTCTACAAAAATTCTTAGATGACAGGTGGTGTTTCTACATCACTTTTATGCAAAAACCTCTCTTAGTCTTTTGGAGATTTTGAGCTTTATCTCAAGTTTTCAAATCTGGTCTAGTTTGTAGTTTGCACTACAACCTATTTAATATTACATTAATAATTCCATAAAAATTTGGAGATGTCAGTACAGGTATATAATTCATTGTTATGCAAAATCCCAATTGTGTTATTTGGAAAATTTGAGCACACCATCATCATATTCATTCTGGCCCAGTCTGGTACTTTCTACTACAACCCTATTTTGTTTTGCTCAAGTGACCTTGGGATTTTTACTGCTAATATTCCACCCTACCAAACCCTTAATACCAGGAGATAAGACCCATTAGAAGATTTTAAACACATGCAATAATGACCTTTATTTTCTGTCCAGAACTGTAGTTTTGCAAAACTTGCACTAGCAAGTTTCTGCTTTTGCCAAAATAGCTTTGCCATCTTCACCTACTCCTATAGAGACCCCAATCTGGAGATTATGACCACCAGTGGGGTTGCCTTGATGCCCTTGGCATTTCATCAAGCAGGTTAGGAGCATGGCCAGATTAGGCATACTTTTAAACTTGCATTATGGACTAGCTCCCTAGGCCTAACTAGCATGTCATAAAGATTGGCCTTGTCCTAAAACCCACCCCTGCTTAACCACGATTGCTTTTGAGTCTCCTGGAGGGCCTGGTCATTTCGCCAAGCACCTGGTAGGCGTGCGCTGGGCGCGCCCAGAGCGTGCGTATTGCAGCCGCGCATCCGAGCCACCGCATCACACCTGACCCCGCGCCCTTGACCTTTTGCCGCCCGCAGGGCCACGCCCCATCCTCATCCGCTCGCCCGTGCCACCCTACCACCCCTGGCACCCCACAGCGTCGTCGCAGTGAGCGCCTTGGTGCTACACCAGTGTCAGCAGCAGGCCTCCTGCCATGGCAGCCCCACTCAAGCCACAGCAGTGCGCCAGCTCGCCCTCAGGAACAACTCGAGCTCATCCGCAAGTCGTCGGTTAGCGCCGACCAGACCCACGTCGCCTCGAGCCATAGTTCGTCGTTCTTATCCAGCCACCGCGGGAACCGACCTCGCCTGCCTATATAACGACCCCCCCCCCCTCGAGCTCTAGTGGACTCAAGCCGCTCCTCGCCATCCCATTTGAACCCCGAAGCAAACCGGATGGCCGGTGGTAGCCGTTCTTCTCGGCTCTGTCAGTTCTGACTGCCACCGTCCTCCGGTCGATTCCAAGCAAACCAGAGCCTCCCTCGTGCCCCCCCTCACCACCGGTAGTTCTCCCTCGACCTCGCGGAGCTGCCTCGCATCTCAGCCTCGATAAAGGACCATTGTAGCCCGAATCCCCAATTGTTCCCGAAGCCGCAGTCCGCCTTGGAGCTCGCCGCCGGCGAACCAACCTGCCCCTCCGGCCATTGCCACCATCGGAAGAACTGCAACGGTCCCATGGACCCGTTCCCCGGCCTAGCACCCCGCGAGGAGTTGCCTTTTGTCGGCGACGGTCACCGGAGACCTCCCCTCCCCTCGGCTAGAGGAGGGACATGACCGGTTTGACCCGAGTCAAACCTGTCCGAAGGGCCCCACTCGTCAGCGATAGAGACGAGCCGGAGCGGTTTTAAGTGAAGACGTAAACCCCAAAAACGTCTCCTTTTTCCCGAAAGCGTATTTCGTCCGAAGCGTTTTCTTTTAAATGTTTTATTAAAAATAGAACTTTGACCATTCTTTGACTGGCTATAACTTTTAAAATATAACTCCAATGGACATGATTCTTTTTCTGTTGTTTCCCAAATTCCATCTAGTTTATTTTCATGTTTATTTGAAAATTTTCCAAGACAACTTGTTGTGCTGTTTTTGAATTGTGTTTTAATTAGGATATATTTTAAAATAGGAATTTGGAGTGAAGATAAAGTTTTGGAGTACACCTCATTTGCATACACATTGAAGGCAAGCATTGTGAACCCTGGTATAATATTTTTTGTGTGTTGTTTTGAAGTGGCTACAACCCCAAGTTGACATGAAGTATGTGTTATTTCATGAGATAATGTGATCATGTTAATTTACAAGTGCATGATGAAAATTCCTTGCTATTGGAATTGATATGCTTCAGACAGTAGTCACCCTCGTATGATGTTCACGCCTACCGGAAGGAAACGGGAGAAGTCTCTGTCTCGAGTAGACACGAGCTTAGTGTTGACATCTCGTTGGAGCGAGAATGGTCAGTAAGGCATGAAAGGGTATGGAGAGTGGTGATTCTGCCTGATGTCGTGAAATATGTTTGTTGTACTAACCCTGCAGAGAATACATAACCTCCTGAGTCGACCATAGATCTAGTCTTGTGCCAGTAACCCCCATACTTGTTTCGTACTACCACTTGTCCCTACAGTAGGTAGGGTATGGTTCAGTAAGTTGTCAACCCCTTTCTTAACACACATCGTACAGAGATGCCATAGTAAAAGATACCAGTGGCCCCTGGTAGGCATGTCACTTGGTCCAGGGGCATGGGTGTTTCCGGTTGGAGCCAAGGGGTAGCTCCCCTAGTTTGAGCGCGTTATAAATTTTGTGATCCCATGCTAATCGAGGTTGTGGCCTCCCCACTTAGAGTTTTGCTTAACGAGTGCGGTGGGTGATTCCAGGCACCGGTAAGTTAAGCTGGTGTGTGTAGGTCAGGTGTGTTTTCAATTTAAAGACCGTAAGCGGAATTAGTTTCGGTGGACTAAAGGAATCCGTTACTCATCGATAATGAGTACACCCTCTGCAAAGTTAATATCCATTCGAATAGTTGTGTCCGTGGTTAAGGACTACAGTTTGGGATGGGTCAAGTGTCGGTCTTAGTGTCGGTCTTCGGAGGAAAACTTCTAAACCGAAATATTGATCATGACGAACGATGAATGATGGTTATGATTATTATTATGGTGGACTAACCATTTATATTGTTTGAATTATTGAGTATCCATGGGAAGGTTCTACCTCCTGGATACCCATTATGATTATTTTATAAGCCCTTTATGTGGCGTCGCTCAGACGGCCGACTGTGGCATGCTTGTTATTTAGTTTCCTTATAAGCCCTTGATGAGGCGTCGCTCAGACGCCCGACTTTGGCATGGTTGTTATTTATTTTCCTTATAAGCCCTTTATGTGGCGTCTCTCAGATGCCCGATTGCGGCATGCTTGCTATTTATTTTCCTTATAAGCCCTTCATGTGGCATCGCTCAGACGCCCGACTGCGGCATGCTTGCTATTTATTTTCCATATAAGATCTTTATGTGGCGTCACTCAAATGCCCGACTAAGGCATGCCTTATATTTTTATCCTGTCGAGGCATTGCTTCAGACACCCGATCGGTTTATTTTCATTCTTTGATTGCTTATTCCTATTTAACATGAATGACCTGCTTGGGTGCGTCACGAATTTTATTTTGTGACTGACTAAGTGATCGTGGAATATTTCAGTGCATGATTATCACTTACTATGTTGTGCCTGTTTTCATAATGTTTGCGAGTACATTCAAAGTACTCACTGGCTTGTCCCTGGCTATTGTCTTGGCCCGATTATGCATGTGGAGAGGAGCATTATGATGACAATCCCGGAACCTAGTCATCAAAGATTGCAGCCACGCGAAGATAGGAGTTAACTAGGTCAGCTGTTCCTGTGGGAAATGGAGTCCAATAGACGCTGATGACCCCGAAACGCTTCCGCCACCAACCACTAGAAACCTTTTTTTGTACTCTTAGACCATGATGGTCTTGTACTACATATTTTGTATTTTTCTTGGAATTTCTGTATCAAGTTAGTATCTCGTCAGCTAACAGTACTCCTGGGGCTGATGAGTACAAGGGCCATTTACTGGGAAATTAATATCCTGGAAAATTGGTCCTGACAACCTTGGTATCACAGCGAGGCTGACCATTGGCTAATCCTATCTTAGCCAGGTCGATAAACCTAGGTAAACCACCCACCAAGATTTTAACCTAACTGCAGCCAAGCCTATCCTATCCGATGGCCCACACAGTGACCCCAACACCTTTCGACAGTCGGTGCCCAACCTATCAGCCTATCCCATCGATCACGCGTCGTGACCGAAACCTAAATTGTCCCTTTCGCAAGCGTGCGAAGAAAGACTCCGTTTTCTTCTATAAAAGAAAATGTTTGCTTCAAACCCATCACACCATAGCCAACCATCCAAAACCAAGCCAAGATGCATGGCGCCATTGTTCACAATGAGACCACCGCAAACAACCTTGGAGGTTTCGTGACCGTCCTAGCTAACCTCACCTGTCGTGCCTTTGCATTAGAAGAGCCCCCAGAGTATGTTGTGTACCAGGAGCGCACGAGTGATGAGAGTCGTCACTTCTGGGCCACGGTGCACATCTACGGTAGTGGCATCTCGCCAGAAGACCCCTACAGGTTCACCGGAGGGTCAGCTTCCTTTGAGCCACAAGCCATCCAGTTAGCAGCTCGAGAGGCTATAGTTCCACTCCGGCACTTGTCGCCAAGAGTTAACTGTCGCTCGTTCTATTACTACCCTAGTCGTGACGGGTATAGTAGGACACCCCAGTTGCCAACAAAGACCACGAGACGGACCCTGCACTGCTGCATCTTGTATGCTACCTCAGCGCACTAGAGGCACTATTCGATTAGGTCACTCTTGATCTGATCGCAGCTCAAGGAGAACTTGCTCATCGAGCCCCAGCAAGAAGAGATGTGGCGCCCGACGTTGATAACCCCGTCGTGCTGTTCGGATGACCAATTGAGTCATCGAGGCCTACCCCTGCAACCGACCGGAATGTGTTGGTATCCCCGGAGGAGCTCCGTTGCCTCTTGGGGACACGCTCCAACCGGATTGTGACCACCAACCCTCACGATGGTCATCATTGCTACCCTGACCCTGCAGCTCCTCAACCCCATCCAGCAAATCCCGATGGTGTAGCCCAAGGAGAAGCCTCGGCGTCCACAAGGCACGCTCGACTAGATATTAACGAGGTAGACTAAGCCACTCGAGTAGTGCCGAGTCTTTGTATTCCTATGCCAAGTAAGAGTGTGACCTTGTATCACTATGAATAAAATGCATGTTACTTGTATGCCATTATTTTTAATAGTACTAAGAGTATACATGCACAAATAAAATTTTGGCGTTTGGTTGCATATTAAACGTTTGGGCGTAGCTATCAAAAACCATCCCCCAGTCGTCAACAAATAGTAATATGTCACTTTTGTGAGATGTGTATATCTGTGGCATTAACCCCATAGAGCAGAACCGATGAGCTAGGTTGCCCCCACACCGCAATAGATAACCCAGCCCTGGTGCTATAAAAGAGGCCACTCCATGACCTTACCAAGCATCACCCTTTGTGCATAGCTCTCATAGCCATTCTTGCCATGTCAAGCCCTAGTATTCATCGGAGAACCCCAGATGTGACCCCAGGTAGTTTTGCTAAGATATTGTGGGACTTTATCTGCAGTACCATGGGTTCTCCCCATCCTCCCCAGTACGAGATGTTCAAATCGAGGATCACCTCATTTGCCCCGAAATATTGGGCAGTAGTGCACATCCCACCTGTGGACCCAAACCAAGACCCAACAGAAGTCTCCTTCATGGGGAAATCTATGCCGACTACGCAAATGGCCATAGAAGTTGCTGTGTACGAAGCGGTTACCCGCCTTCGATTCGTAGTACCTATGCCAGTGAAAGGGGGTATGATTACTTCCCGAGCCGTGTAGCACCCGGAGAAGAAGCATCTTTTCCCGAGGGACGAATAGAGAGAGACCCAGTACTGGCCAACCATATCCTATACGTCATCGCCCAAGAGCATTTGACTCAGCGAGTAATGGATTACCTCCAGAATCTTGCAGTTTTGAATCCTCGGATCGCCATTGGCATACCACTGAGGCCAGACCAGGAGAGGCATGTTCGTCGACTAGTCCATCCGCTCCCCCCAAAAGAGGAAGAATGTGCTCCACTGCCGGAGACATTTCCTTAGGACCCTGAATATTTTGCTTTTGCACCATAGACAACCCATGTTGTATTTGCTAAGCTTACCATTAATTGTGACTGCAATATGTGTGTTATGTCATAAGATTGGGCTATGAATAAATTGTTTGATTTTGATTGTGTGTAAGTAAATTTTACAACTGTGATTTTGGATCAACTACTTTTCACTCTCCGTAATTCTCGAGGGAGTTTTCTTTGAGCAGATTGCAACAATTTTTTTTCGTGGCGTAGATTTACATTTACGTAGCACCACAACAACAGGCTCACAGCCACAACCACTCGACCACCGGCACTAATTGCAACATCACGTACACATTTTGCACATAACCAATCACCTCGCTAACACACCACAGTTTTTCTAAAAGAGAAATTTGTGGGTAATTATTCTGGTGCGATTTGCTTTCAGCACACTCACAGCAGGCAGCACCTGACACCGACACCTAATCCTCGTGATCACCGCTGCCGCGAAGAGCTAATACTCGAGCAGCAGCATCACAACGGTCATCGAGGATCATCGCGCACAGGAGCATGGATAACCCTAGCAATGCCGCCAATCCTCCGCACAGGAGGGTCGTGAACTAGTCCGGCATCACCTCCGCCATTAGAGCCTCGTCTCGAGCTCCTACAAGCGAAAATAGAGGAGAAGGAAGAAGAAGAAGAAGAAACGAGGCCAGGTGTGAGGAAGAAGAGAGGAGCACCGCGGTCATTTTCATAGCTCGAGATCGGTGTACGGTGGGCAAAGTCCACTAGCGACGCTCGTCGCTCGATCGCCGGTGTTCCGAGGCAAAACCGTGAGCAGCATCGATAGCGCACTGGCCCGCAAGGTGAGTGCATGCTGCGCCGGCAGCTAGCACGCCGCACACTACCGTAGTACGACCTAGATGCCCTACGCGCTAGATGTCGCCGATGGGAAAAGCGAGAGAAAGCGTGCGAGAGAGAGGGAGAGAGGAGAGTCCGAGGTGGAAGAAGACACTGGCAGTGAACCCTGGGTCCACCTGTCAGCCAGAGAAAGCTCTATGCACTCGGGTATGACCAGCGTCATTTGTAAATTTAGAATTTCATTAATTCTAAATTTACCATAGCCCTAAGTAGAAATCTCTCAGTTTCCTCAACCATAGATTTTTTTCATGCAGCGCCAGTACCCTACTGTAGTTCACCAATTATCCATCCACTCACTGTAGCCTCGTTATATCTTGTGAGCAGGATATTTTAATTTTCGAGTTGTTATTGCTTGATAATAGGAGTGATATTTATGAAACCATCTTTAGCAAATCTCGAGGACGAGATTTTTCTTAAGGGGGGTAGTGTTGTAACACCCCAAAAATTTAATCATGTTTTCTAATTAAAACTTTTCCCGGGAAATTATTTTTTTTATTTTCTAGATCATCTGTTGATTTGAGGATCACTTCTTTCTCCTGAGTTGTGGAGTTTTCCCTCCAAATAGAAACTTTTCAAAAATACTTGTTGGACTTGAATAGCTCCTCAAGAACATTTATTTGTTTTTATATTTGATCTGTGGAGATATTTCTATAATTATTTTTCCTGAGATTTAATTATTCTAAAATGGTTTCTCATAATTTTCAGAGCTTCTTTTGCACTACAACCAATTGATATCTTCATTTAAAAATTCTACAAAAATTCTTAGATGACAGGTGGTGTTTCTACATCACTTTTATGCAAAAACCTCTCTTAGTCTTTTGGAGATTTTGAGCTTTATCTCAAGTTTTCAAATCTGGTCTAGTTTGTAGTTTGCACTACAACCTATTTAATATTACATTAATAATTCCATAAAAATTTGGAGATGTCAGTACAGGTATATAATTCATTGTTATGCAAAATCCCAATTGTGTTATTTGGAAAATTTGAGCACACCATCATCATATTCATTCTGGCCCAGTCTGGTACTTTCTACTACAACCCTATTTTGTTTTGCTCAAGTGACCTTGGGATTTTTACTGCTAATATTCCACCCTACCAAACCCTTAATACCAGGAGATAAGACCCATTAGAAGATTTTAAACACATGCAATAATGACCTTTATTTTCTGTCCAGAACTGTAGTTTTGCAAAACTTGCACTAGCAAGTTTCTGCTTTTGCCAAAATAGCTTTGCCATCTTCACCTACTCCTATAGAGACCCCAATCTGGAGATTATGACCACCAGTGGGGTTGCCTTGATGCCCTTGGCATTTCATCAAGCAGGTTAGGAGCATGGCCAGATTAGGCATACTTTTAAACTTGCATTATGGACTAGCTCCCTAGGCCTAACTAGCATGTCATAAAGATTGGCCTTGTCCTAAAACCCACCCCTGCTTAACCACGATTGCTTTTGAGTCTCCTGGAGGGCCTGGTCATTTCGCCAAGCACCTGGTAGGCGTGCGCTGGGCGCGCCCAGAGCGTGCGTATTGCAGCCGCGCATCCGAGCCACCGCATCACACCTGACCCCGCGCCCTTGACCTTTTGCCGCCCGCAGGGCCACGCCCCATCCTCATCCGCTCGCCCGTGCCACCCTACCACCCCTGGCACCCCACAGCGTCGTCGCAGTGAGCGCCTTGGTGCTACACCAGTGTCAGCAGCAGGCCTCCTGCCATGGCAGCCCCACTCAAGCCACAGCAGTGCGCCAGCTCGCCCTCAGGAACAACTCGAGCTCATCCGCAAGTCGTCGGTTAGCGCCGACCAGACCCACGTCGCCTCGAGCCATAGTTCGTCGTTCTTATCCAGCCACCGCGGGAACCGACCTCGCCTGCCTATATAAGGACCCCCCCTCGAGCTCTAGTGGACTCAAGCCGCTCCTCGCCATCCCATTTGAACCCCGAAGCAAACCGGATGGCCGGTGGTAGCCGTTCTTCTCGGCTCCGTCAGTTCTTACCGCCACCGTCCTCCGGTCGATTCCAAGCAAACCAGAGCCTCCCTCGTGCCCCCCCCCCACCACCGGTAGTTCTCCCTCGACCTCGCGGAGCTGCCTCGCATCTCAGCCTCGATAAAGGACCATTGTAGCCCGAATCCCCAATTGTTCCCGAAGCCGCAGTCCACCTTGGAGCTCGCCGCCGGCGAACCAACCTGCCCCTCCGGCCATTGCCACCATCGGAAGAACTGCAACGGTCCCATGGACCCGTTCCCCGGCCTAGCACCCCGCGAGGAGTTGCCTTTTGTCGGCGACGGTCACCGGAGACCTCCCCTCCCCTCGGCTAGAGGAGGGACATGACCGGTTTGACCCGAGTCAAACCTGTCCGAAGGGCCCCACTCGTCAGCGATAGAGACGAGCCGGAGCAGTTTTAAGTGAATACGTAAACCCCAAAAACGTCTCCTTTTTCCCGAAAGTGTATTTCGTCCGAAGCGTTTTCTTTTAAATGTTTTATTAAAAATAGAACTTTGACCATTCTTTGACTGGCTATAACTTTTAAAATATAACTCCAATGGACATGATTCTTTTTCTGTTGTTTCCCAAATTCCATCTAGTTTATTTTCATGTTTATTTGAAAATTTTCCAAGACAACTTGTTGTGCTGTTTTTGAATTGTGTGTTAATTAGGATATATTTTAAAATAGGAATTTGGAGTGAAGATAAAGTTTTGGAGTACACCTCATTTGCATACACATTGAAGGCAAGCATTGTGAACCCTGGTATAATATTTTTTGTGTGTTGTTTTGAAGTGGCTACAACCCCAAGTTGACATGAAGTATGTGTTATTTCATGAGATAATGTGATCATGTTAATTTACAAGTGCATGATGAAAATTCCTTGCTATTGGAATTGATATGCTTCAGACAGTAGTCACCCTCGTATGATGTTCACGCCTACCGGAAGGAAACGGGAGAAGTCTCTGTCTCGAGTAGACACGAGCTTAGTGTTGACATCTCGTTGGAGCGAGAATGGTCAGTAAGGCATGAAAGGGTATGGAGAGTGGTGATTCTGCCTGATGTCGTGAAATATGTTTGTTGTACTAACCCTGCAGAGAATACATAACCTCCTGAGTCGACCATAGATCTAGTCTTGTGCCAGTAACCCCCATACTTGTTTCGTACTACCACTTGTCCCTACAGTAGGTAGGGTATGGTTCAGTAAGTTGTCAACCCCTTTCTTAACACACATCGTACAGAGATGCCATAGTAAAAGATACCAGTGGCCCCTGGTAGGCATGTCACTTGGTCCAGGGGCATGGGTGTTTCCGGTTGGAGCCAAGGGGTAGCTCCCCTAGTTTGAGCGCGTTATAAATTTTGTGATCCCATGCTAATCGAGGTTGTGGCCTCCCCACTTAGAGTTTTGCTTAACGAGTGCGGTGGGTGATTCCAGGCACCGGTAAGTTAAGCTGGTGTGTGTAGGTCAGGTGTGTTTTCAATTTAAAGACCGTAAGCGGAATTAGTTTCGGTGGACTAAAGGAATCCGTTACTCATCGATAATGAGTACACCCTCTGCAAAGTTAATATCCATTCGAATAGTTGTGTCCGTGGTTAAGGACTACAGTTTGGGATGGGTCAAGTGTCGGTCTTAGTGTCGGTCTTCGGAGGAAAACTTCTAAACCGAAATATTGATCATGACGAACGATGAATGATGGTTATGATTATTATTATGGTGGACTAACCATTTATATTGTTTGAATTATTGAGTATCCATGGGAAGGTTCTACCTCCTGGATACCCATTATGATTATTTTATAAGCCCTTTATGTGGCGTCGCTCAGACGGCCGACTGTGGCATGCTTGTTATTTAGTTTCCTTATAAGCCCTTGATGAGGCGTCGCTCAGACGCCCGACTTTGGCATGGTTGTTATTTATTTTCCTTATAAGCCCTTTATGTGGCGTCTCTCAGATGCCCGAGTGCGGCATGCTTGCTATTTATTTTCCTTATAAGCCCTTCATGTGGCATCGCTCAGACGCCCGACTGCGGCATGCTTGCTATTTATTTTCCATATAAGCCCTTTATGTGGCGTCACTCAAATGCCCGACTAAGGCATGCCTTATATTTTTATCCTTTCGAGGCGTCGCTTCAGACACCCAATCGGTTTATTTTCATTCTCTGATTGCTTATTCTTGTTTAACATGAATGACCTACATGTGTGCGTCATGAATTTTATTTTATGACTGACTAAGTGATCATGAAATATTTTAGTGCATGATTATCACTTACTATGTTATGCCTGTTTTCATAATGTTTGCGAGTACATTCAAAGTACTCACTGGCTTGTCCCTGGCTATTGTCTTGGCCAGATTATGCATGTGGAGAGGAGCATTATGATGACAACCCCGGAACCTAGGCATCAAAGATTGCAGCCACGCGAAGATAGGAGTTATCCAGGTCAGCTGTTCCTGTGGGAAATGGAGTCCCATAGACGTTGATGACCCCGAACTGCTTCTGCCACCAACCACTAGAAACCTTTTGTTGTACTCATAGACCATGATGGTCTTGTACTACATATTTTTGTATTTTGCTTGGAATTTCTGTATCAAGTTAGTGTCTCGTCAGCTAACAGTAATCCTGGGGCTGATGAGTACAAGGGCCATTTAATGGGAAATTAATATCCTGGAAAACCAGTCCTAACATTGGTGCCATGGAAGATGCAGGTCGGCCTTCCTCCTGGGGCTATGCTTTGCCTCGGGTTCGGCCGCAAGCACCACCGGGGCCTCGCACTTTGCTTCCTTGTCCTTGGTATTCTTCTCTTCTGGCTCCGCCGCCGGAGGCTCGCGGAGCGATAGGCAGCCCTCTTCGGCCTTGGCGCATGTGTTCGCCAAGTTGAACATCTCCAAGGCAGAGCACAATTCGTCATTCATGGCGAGCTCTTCCTTCGTTTTGAGGTTAGTGACTCCGTCGGTGAAGGCCAAAATGATGGCCTCGTCTGACGCCCTAGGGATCTTGAGGCGTGTAGTCATGAAACGTTGTATGAACTTGTGCAGGGTCTCCCTGTGAGAGCCTGGCTTAATAGGAATGATAGACTACTCATATCAACAAGGAATTCCTTCTTTTTCGGGAGCCCAATCGAAAAGAACTCCAAAGTTAAGTGTGCTTGGCTTGGAGCGATTCTATGATGGGTGACCGACCGGGAAGTTGGTCTCGGGTGCGCATGAGTGAGGACAAAGTGCGCAGGAAAGACTAGTGTTAGTCTATGAGGCCAGACTAGATCCCGCCAGGTGTAACGGGTGTTACAATTGGTATCAGAGCTGACCCTTGCGATCACATGGGCATGTGCGGGTCAGGTGCACGGGCATGTCGCTCATGGCGTGTGTGGCCCGTCGTGGCACATAGCATGGCACATGTGCCGGACTGGACGCGCATACGTGTGCCAAAAGGGAACGTTCCTGATGGGCCGACGAGGACGTCGGTTCCTTTGAGTGGGGGTGTATGTGAGATCCTGGCTTAATAGGAATGATAAACTACTCATATCAACAAGGAATTCCTTCTTTTCCGGGAGCCCACTCGAAAAAACTCCAAAGTTAAGCGTGCTTGGCTTGGAGCGATTCTAGGATGGGTGACTGGCCGGGAAGTTGGTCCCGAGTGCGCACGAGTGAGGACAAAGTGCATAGGGTCCCGGGTGCGCACGAGTGAGGACAAAGTGCATAGGAAAGACTAGTGTTGGTCTGTGGGGCCAGTCTAGATCCCGCCAGGCATAACGGGGTGTTACACTCCCCCTCCTACTACTTGATACGTCGCAGTTCGTTCATGGTGGGCGCACGTCGTGGGTGCCTTGGAAGTTGGCGATGAAGCGTTTGCGCAGACCATCCCAGGAGGTAATGCATGCCTCCGGGAGGTCATTCTTGGTGGGCGCACGTCGCGGGTGCCTTGGAAGTTGGCGATGAAGCGTTTGCACAGACCATCCCAGGAGGTAATGCATGCCTCCGGGAGGTTGAAGAGCCAGGAGAGTGCGTCGCCCTTGAGCGCCATGGGGAACCAGCACGCCATGGCCTTGTCGTCTCCTCCTGCCGCTCGCATACTCAATGAGTAGAGATGTAGGAACTCAGTCGGGTCTAGGGTGCCATCGTAACGCGGGGGAAAGTGAGGCTTGAACTTGCAAGGCCACGCAGTCGAGTAGAGCTCCAGAGCGATGGTCAGGCACCCTACCGGCTCGACGGGCGCCGTGTGCGTGAGGGTGACCTGGTCTTGACGCTCTTGTGGGGCCGCCTCGAGCAGTATCCGGCCGCGACATTGGGTTGGCAGTGCAGGGAATGCACGCGCGTCGGCGCGCGGCCGAGGAACCACTTGGTAGCTTACTTCATCCCCCAGCCTCGTCCTCGGTCTGCGAGGCTGGTCATAGGGGCACGCTTCTCGCCTGGGCTCGGGGTCAGCGTCGCGTCGCGGAGGCGGAGGCTACGCATCTTGTACCACGTCGTTTGCCAGGGTTGGTTGGGGTCAAAGCGAGTAGGAGAGCGCCGAGGCATCGCCGGCAGCACCGACGAGCTCCGTGATGCGCTGAAGCCAGTGGTCGGGAGTGGGGCGGTAGCAGAGCAGTTCATTAGCCATGGCGAGCGTGCCCTTGCTGTGCACCGCCCCTGGCCGAACATGTGAGGACGAACCGGAGGCTGGGACGATCGACGGAGTGGCGGTGTGGCCATCGCGCTATGCGGTGACCGGCTGGGAGGAGTCTTGTTGCTTGTAGGCGTCGAGGCCCGTTGCGGCGTTCGCCACAGGCGAAGGTGACCTGCGTGCACTGGCGCACCCCACCGGCGCCGTCTGGGTGACATAGGTGGCACGGTGCTCGGCACGGGCTCGGCAAAACCCTTAAGGTTCGAACACAGGGGCGTATGCAAAGATCTCTGTACCCTTGCCACCCTAAATCGCTACTCGATGGACACAACAACGAGCTCACACGATCACGAGGAAGAAGATGGACACAACAGTTTAGCCAGGTTCGGGCCGCTGCTAAGCGTAATACCCTACTCCTGCTTTGGTGGATTACCTCTCAAGGAGGTGAGGTGGATGAACAAGTACAGTGTTCTAGGGCCTCCTGAGGGCTCTCAGTGGTGTTCGAGGGTCCTTGTGGTTTGGTGAGTGGTGGAGTTGGTCGATTGGGTTCAGATCCGATCGTCCCCCCTTCTACGAAGCAGCCTACCCTCTATATATAGTAGTGGCCCGGGTCCTCTTCCCTTATCGCAATGGCGGGAAGGGATCCCACAACGTCCAATTTTAAAGGGGAACAAGGGCTCATGCTTTCCCTGCCCAAAGATGGTCTTCGTCTACAAAGTGGTTGTCGATAGTGCAGGGACGGGCTCAGCGATGACATCCGCCCTGCGGGACGGGTGGTTGTGGTCTTCTTGCACCGGAATGGAATCCTTTGGGGGTGCTTTTGGAACTCGCGTACGTCTTTGCTCCCTTTGCACCAAAGGGGAAACTGCGCCGCCTGGCGCACTGGCGCTCGCATGTCCTTCCTTGCGTCATCTTTGACTACTAAGGCCGGGCCTTACATAGCAACCTTCACCGCTCCGGAGGGGTCCATAGGAGGCCCATCCTTCACGGGTCTTGTCGCTGTTCTTCCTCATGAGGCTAGGGCCCTCATGAGGGCCTTGTCCTGAATGGGGCCACACCTTGCTGCGTTTGGTCAATGAGGTGGGCCATGCCCTGGGCCGCAGGCAGGCAGGTCTGGGTACCCCCGTTCAGAACGCCAACAGTTGCCCTGCTCCTATGATTGTCTCCTACATTCTGCTTTGTTTGGTTAGGTGTGCAAAGGGAGAACCACTATGATTGTACTTCCGATTCTATTCGTCAAGTACCTCAATGGAGAAAGCCGAAAACTGACTATCACAATGAGCGTTAACTGGTTAGCAATCCGATGACTCTATCAAACTATAGACCGATAGAGGTTACCCCATGGGCCGTTCATAAAATTAGCCAAACTATTCACGGCTTGACCTCGGCTATTGGTGAACACTAATCGGGGGCTAGTAACTGGCCTCCAAAAATTTAAGCTCTTATGACTAAGTGAAAGTTATAAAGCCTAGATATCTGATTACCTCATTTCCGCTAACACAACGGCCTTCGAGCACCGAGACATCGGCTAAGGGTTGTCTTGATACTGTGGAAACACCTTGCGTGTTATTTACAAAGTGGTAGAAGCCGACGACAGACCACTCTCAAATGATAAACAGTCACAAAGGAGTCAAAATAGCATATAGCATTAAAGAATTTATATTCAATATGTGAGTGTTGCCTTCCGTAATCATTGTTACAAAGCCATAAATATGCATCAATTTGACTTAAGATTTCATTCAAGCTGGGTTGCCTGGCTCATGTGCTTACCCCATACGTTCCTGATTGTTTGGCTAGGAGGTAAAGGGAGCACCTCTGTGATTGTTACTTTCGGGTCCTTCGGGTTAGTACCTAAGACTGGGTGCAGCCGAAAGCTATCCATCTTAAGAATATAATTGGTCGGCAACAACGGAAGTGAAAATTTTGGTTCATTAAAGACGATAGAGTTCGGGAACATTCCCCAAACTAAATCCTCAATATTTTCCTCCCACATTTATCGGAGTTGAGGTTTCACAATCATGGTCAACATGATATCCTGGGAAAAGGAACTTATAAAAGAACTATTTTTCCCAGAAGATGTTTCTTACTTTAAATAGTAATATAACATATCTCTCCGCGTACCTTTGTTTATAAAACCGTATGGCTGGATTGCCTTGTTTGTCGTAAATCTTTGCCCTTATAAAGTAGGGCAAACACTCCTCAGCTACTGGCCGAGGAGGTTCAAGCCGATGGTCGGTCAACAAAGTCTTGTACAATGTGGATCCGAGCATTAATGATGTAAAGTACTTGGATACACAGAATCATTACACATGAATTGTGTCAAAAGAAACAAAATTTGTATCAAACAAATATCGATCCTTAATTCGGCCACCCGTCCCAATATTAAGGCTCGAGGGCAACTGCATTGCATATTCGATGCAGCAAATTCAAAGTGCAATTTAGTTTCTGAGGAGATTATGATCCTTGGGTTGGTCGGCCGCACCCAACCTAGTCTCGAGGTCTATGCACACCGCTTTTGTGTTCTGAAGTATGCTGCCGAGCTAGGAGTTGATCCTTAGGCCGATTTTGTGAATCGACCCGAGTCTCAAGGGCTACTGGGATCAGCGGATTTATGTCATCCTTCAGGTGCATCCCAGGTTTTAGACCGACACACACCTTCAGGACAACTGGCTATATATCTCGGCGGAGAATAAATTGCACCAATCAAGAATATCCACAAAAAATCAGCCCACGGTCGGGGTGGTGCACTACCTTGAAAGCAGTCTGGCATAAAGCTCGGGCGCAAGTGGCTAGCTCCATATAGAGAATTTCCGACATTAAGCTCGGATGAATTCCTTCCATTTTTTAAGTTTCAAGTTAGTTTATGATACCTCGGATGCTGACCATCGTTAGAGCTCAGATGTAGTTCGGTGTTGGAGCTCGGAAGCAGTCCGATATAAATCTCGGATGTGAATAGCTAGCTCCATAAAAGACTAATTCTGACATTTAAGCTTGGATGGACTCCTTCAAATTTTCTGAGACCAAGGTAATCTATGACACCTTGAATGCCGAATAGTGTTGGAACTCGACTGCAAAAAAGACACCTCGGATGCAGTCCAGCGTTGGAGCTCGGACGCAAGAGGATACCTTGAACGCCGAATAGTGTTGGAGCTCTCTATGAAAAGATGCCTCAGATGTAGTTCGGCATTGGAGCTTGGACGCAAGAGGACTCCGTCGCACGGGAAGTAATTCGAACCCCATGTGTGGCGTAAAAAATTACAAGCCATTAATAAAGGTCGATCACTTAAAGGGGCTCCTCGGATGCCCGACATGTAAACTTGTCGGATATAGTTCGGCGATCCTCAAGATCGAAGATGGGAAGATTTGTTGAACCGACGATCGAAGGCAAAGAGGTGTTCGGAAGAACTGAGGAGCGACCCCAACTTGAAGACCGATTCAGGAGGCTATTGACGGTGTCTTGGACTAAGGGGTACTATCACACCTTGTGTTGTATCACCGTCTTATGTTTGGGTTTATAAAATGTGGAGCCAATTAAAACTTTTTTCAATGCTTGTGCTTGTTTGAATTGTTGCTTGTTTGCTTGTTGATTGTGGTATATGGCACTCTTAGATTCTATCCCTCTTCATATTCATCTTCCTTGACCCAAACCTCTTGCCCAATGATCATGCCATCTGAATAGTGCCCAAAACTAATTTTTATCAAATTTTGTTTTGACCAAAAATGATTTATTCAAATTAGGTCTTCAAAAACCCTTGAATTGGGGATTGCACTGCAAGTCCTCAAATTGGGTGGATTCTTTCTCCCCAAAGGCTTTATTTCAAACCTACTATAAATATGAATTCCCAAAACCACCAGATATTAATTTAAAAGATTATTTTTATATTTTATTTAAAGGCTTTTGTTAAGACCAGAAATGGTTTTTCATAGGAAAAAATATTTAAATGCTTTCAAAATATTTGAGAAAATTTAGGGAGACTCAGTGGACATATATTTTCCATATATATGAGTCTCAACAAATGGGCATGTCTAAATCATGGGCAAAACCCCTCTAAACCCTTTCTGTCCAAATCAAGCTTTTGAAATATTTCTATAATAAATATTCTCAATAAGTTCCAGGAAGTCAACACTATCATAGGTGATGATCTTGCAAAGTATCATCCCAATCAAAGTAAATTTGGGTCATCAAACCATCCCAAAACCCTCCCTGTCCAGATTCAGTTTGAACAACTTTACATTGTAAAGTTTCTCCCCTTGACCCCAAACTTTGTGGACATGCTCTAATCACCAAATAATGATGCTACACTAAGTGGTGCATCAAGGGTAATAGCTTAGCATAACTACATCTACAAGAACCAGAATATGTTGATTTCTAGGTTTCCACAAAGTCACATTATGAACTTTCATCAAACCATATCAACTTGGTGATCAGGCCAATTTTCAACCACCATTTGATCTTGTCAAATCTCATGGCAAGCAAAGTCCATTTGCTTGCCCTAATCTCCATCAAACACCTTCTGGTCAATTCTAGAAACTATTATTTTGACCACCTCTACTCTTTCCCTTGCCTCCAAATTTTTACCACACCCACTCACTCACCTCTTTCACCTCTAGTAAAAATCTCAGGTCCATAAGCCACTGGGAGGTGGGGTAAAACCCCATTTTCACCTCTGGACAACCCTGGCAGGAACATTTTTACCTCCCCTCCTTCTACCACTAGTCTCCCTAGCTCCTCCTAGATCCTAGAGCATGTGAACATCATCCAATAGCCAAGGGACATGCAGGGGCGCGTCCAGAGCATGCAAGCATGCCATGGCATGCCAAAAGCATGCTCTGGAGCACGCTATCATGCATGTCCGCACTGTAGCAGGAGCATCCCGAGCGGCCCCAAATGCCTTGGGATGGGGGAAGCTGTCCCTTGGGATTCCCTCGACATCCGCAAGACTCCAACCTGTCGCCCCCCTCCTCCTTCTCTCTCCGACGACATCCCGCATGCGTGCGTGATGCCACCCCTCTCAGCCAACCGTGGGGCTCGCACGCGCGCCCCCCTCTGCTCCCTCTGACCTCCCTCGCGGGCCTAGACCAACCCAAAAACGCCCCCGAGCAGCTCCGCGAGCTCTCTCCCCCTCTGGCCTTAGCCACGTCCTCGCCGGCGCACGGGTCCAGGGTGCTCCGTCCCCCCCTCTCTATTTAAGCCCCCCAAGCCTCTCTTCCCTCCTCTGGCTCACTCTCCACCTCCATCGACCGCCAGCAGAGCCCGAGCTCCTCTCCCTCCCTCTGCGCTCGGGATCGAGCCGAGGAGCACCGCGGCAGCCCTGCCATTGATCTCCGGGTATAGAGCCCTTCATTCCCTCTTTCCTCTTCGGCTGGTCCTCTCTCCCTCCACTGACGCAATTCCCCCTCGTCCCCGTCCTCTTTGAAGCTCGAGACGGTCCCGACGACCCCCTTCCGAAGCTCTTCTGCCGCGGCCTTCTCACCATCGGTGACTCTGGCCACCTTTGGTGTCCCCTCCACCTCCAGGGGCCCGGCGGCTTAGCCCTGAGCCCACCCCCGCTCTCTCCTGCCACCGTCGTGCCCCGCGCTGCCGCTGGTGAGCTCCTCCCCTTCCTGTCCCGAGGTGGGAGAAGGATCCGGCAGGGGGGTCCCACCTATCAGCCTCTCACCTCCCCTCTCCCGTGCTCTCTCTCTCTCTCTCGCTGGCCACTGGGCCCCGCACGTCAGGTTTGAATCTTGACGCGCGCAGGGGCACCAGCGCGCCTGGCATGGTTGGCCTGGGCCGGCCCAGTAGCTCGATGCCTCTACCCCAGGGCATAGTGCCATTTTTCTTTTTCTTATTCTCCCTGTTTTCCAAAAATCCCACAGAGGTTAATATTTATCCAATGACAATAATTTTTTCACCTAAAATCCTAGAATATTCCATAGAATTTATTAGTGCCACTTTTGAAAATATTTGAAAACCTTTTTTGTACTGTTTCAATTTAAAACCCCTACTTGGCATTATTAGCCCCTCTTTTAAATAGTTTTAAAAACCTTTTTAACTTCAAAACCCTAGACAACTATTTTTAGTATAGATTTTACTATTTAACAGAATAGGGTAGCATTTTTCTATTAGCTTTGTGTGCCTTGTTTTTGCGTGATGCTTATTTTTATCGCTATTTATCGCGACGATAGATTGCACTGTTGACGAGGAAGTTGGACCCGAAGACTTCGAAGACCCCGAAGACTTTGTTGAGACAAGCAAGAAGCCCTTTGACCATGTTAAGAAACCATTTTCATTGTATGTCATATAGCACTTTACTTTCATTATACTTGATCATGTGGAGTAGTGAACGCTCCGGTGGGTTGTTTCCGACACTTTCACCGTTGACACTTGCATCATGCATGACCCTACCACCTTATGAGGGTTATGCGGGTGGGTGTAGATAGGATGCTAATAGATGCTACGCAAGTGGGTTGGGATTTATGCATAAGTGATGGGAAGAAAATAGATGATTTCAAAGACTTTTCGAAAACCCCGTCGGTTGCCACTAATGCCCGAGGGAGATGATGATGAGTTGGGTGACCACTTGTGAACGAATTGGTGTGCCGGGACAAGTTGAGGATGTGTTTTCGAAAATGGAGAGTTTTAAGATTTGCTAACCATCCCAACCTTACATGTGCGACCACGATACCCCTTATGGGACGGGGCTTTGTTGATTACTATGACTGGTACTAGCAGGGAGCCCGCATTACTAGTGGCGAGAGTGAAGTGGTCACTCTTGAGACGGGGTCATCCCGGAAGTATAAGGCCATGCGTTGTCTTTACAGGCACAAGGCACACCATTGTGCGCCCTCATGGATGATACGTGTGATATATATCATGAGGGATGGCACCAATGAGTGGACTCTTTGTTTAGTATCACCATGGGAAAGGCATTGTTCGGGTGCTTACCTCGGGTATGTAATATACCGCGAGTCGTGGATGACACGGAAGTTCCCCGAGTCTTGTGGGTAAAGCGTGCAACCTCTACAGAGTGTAAAACTATTTGAATAGCCATGTCCGCGGTCATGGACAGTTGGAGCTCCTACTTAAACTGCGCCCGATGTTTTCACACACTTGGCGTGTGTGTGTGGTTAACACAGAGGTGACACTTGAGACAAGTCAGACGACTTGATGTGATGAATGAACATGAGGTGTTCAACCCCTGCTTATGATGATATCTATAACTTGTTCATATGGATATCTGCTAACTGTGATGCATGCCTACCTAGTTATTTGATCATGTCATTGCATTCAAAATTACCTTTCCACAAGATTATCTACTTAGTGCCATGTCATGCATCATTATTACCTTGTTCCACAACTTGGGTTGCTTGCGAGTACATTCAAAGTACTCATTGGCTTGCCACTGGTTATTTAATTGGCCTGGCATGGAAGAACAGGAATACGTTAAAGAGTTCGTTGGTGACGAACATGCGAACTAGGACGCTTCCCAGTCAGAATGCCTGTAGGTTAAGGCAGATAGCAATGGGTTCACACTTTCGATCAAGATTCCCACTGCTTGTTCTGTTTAAGTGTTTGGCCAATGTGGGCTTATCTATGTAAGACTAGACCTTCATGGTCTTTATTTGTGTAAGACGCTAAATGTGGATGTAAGACTCTTGTATTCAGCTTCTGTGTGTTCAGTGAGCATTGATCTCTGGGATCACTATACACGTGCATTCGGTGATCAAGACTTATGAGTCGGGGTCCCCACATAGCTGGTATCAGAGCCACCCTGACTGTAGGAAGCCCTTAGTTAGCATGGACGTTAGTTAGGATAAAACCGCTTTCAAAAACTACACCCAGCACCTATACTTAGGAAATCCTATACTATTTACCTCTTCTATTCTTCACACAACACTCTATTGAATCTCCTCCTTTCAAAACTTTGTAGATGGCCGTCGTACCCAAAGCGTTCCTGACATCAGGCTTTCCCTTACTCCTTGGGGATAGCCTGGAGAAGTGCCAGTTTCGCCAATCACCCGTTTTCCTTTACCTCGAGCACTGGGTCGATGCCGTCACGAAGGAGTACGACGTGGATGTGGTCATGAAGGCAAATGACCCCCCCGACCAGTTGATTCTTTGAAGGACCACAGATGGAGACCATGATACTCGCAGTCGAGTTAGCTGCATGCAAGACACTCCTACACCTTCGAGACATCATTCCAGAGATGGCTGACGAGCCGGCTACTCGCTACCTTCCCTTTAGGAAGGATGATCTTGGCGAGAGTTGGACACTGGTTCCGACCCAGGAGGATGGCACACCACTCAGGTTCCAGACCTACTTCAGCCTCTCCGTCAATAGTCTGGTTCACCACTTGATTAAGGAGTCCGTGAAGCTCCATGAGGAACTTCACCACACCCGAGAGCTACTTCGGCAAGCCAAGATGAAGCCAGACAAGATCAAGAAGGATGGGGCCCCCGAGGGACGACCATCTATCGCTTATCGAGGAGGAGTACCCCCATCTAGAGATGCACCCACATGCCGTCATCGCATGAGTGCAAAGGAGTACCGTGAGCTCTTCACTGTCCCGCCAGTAAAGCGTTGTCGAGATGGACCTACTCGCTCCCCAACCCCTTCGATCGGGAATGATGCACGATTAGATGATGAACAGGAGGAAGACCCACAGGAGCGTGACTACGAGACCGAGCACTCCACCGCCTGACTTCGAGAACCCCTAGGGTAGGATCAGTCATGTACCCCTCATGCGAAGTCGAGTCCGTGTAATGGTTCATATGAAACCATGTGTGTGTTGGAAATATGCCCTAGAGGCAATAATAAGTTGGTTATTATCATATTTCCTTGTTCATGATAATCGTTTATTATCCATGCTATAATTGTGTTGATCGGAAACTGAGATACATGTGTGGATACATAGACAACACCGTGTCCCTAGTATGCCTCTATAAGACTAGCTCGTTGATCAAAGATGGTCAAGGTTTCCTAGCCATGGACATGAGATGTCATTTGATAACGGGATCACATCATTAGGTGAATGATGTGATGGACAAGACCCAAACTACAAACGTAGCATATGATCCTGTCAGCTTATTTGCTACTATTTTCTACATGTCGAGTATCTGTTCCTATGACCATGAGATGATGCAATTCACTGACACCGGAGGAGTACCTTGTGTGTATCAAACGTCGCAACATAACTGGGTGACTATAAAGGTGCTCTACAGGTATCTCTGAGAGTGTCTGTTGGGTTGACATGGATCAAGATTGGGATTTGTTACTCCGTGTGACGGAGAGGTATCTCAGGGCCCACTCGGTAATACAACATCACAATAAGCCTTGCAAGCAATGTGACTAAGTGTTAGCCACGGGATCCTGTATTACGGAACGAGTAAAGAGACTTGCCGGTAACGAGGTTGAACTAGGTATGGGGATACCGACGATCGAATCTCGGGCAAGTAACATATCGAAGAACAAAGGGAACATCATACGGGATTAACTGAATCCTTGACATAGAGGTTCGACCGATAAAGATCTTCATAGAATATGTAGGAACCAATATGGGCATCCAGGTCCCGCCATTGGTTATTCACCGTAGAGGTGTCTCGGTCATGTCTACATAGTTCTCAAACCCGCAGGGTCTGCACACTTAAGGTTTGGTGACGTTTCGGTAGTATAGAGTTATGCATGGTGGTGACCGAATGTTGTTTGGAGTCCTGGATGAGATCCCGGACGTCACGAGGAGCTCCAGATTGGTCCGGAGGTAAATATCGATATATAGGAAGTCCTATTTTGGTCGCCGGAAAAGTTTCGGGCTCATCGGTACTGTACCGGGAGTGCCGATAGTGTACCGGGGGACCATCGGGAGGGGTATTTCGACCCAAGAGGCTACATGGGATGTGGGAGGACAAATACCAGCCCTTAGTGGGCTGGACAAAGTCCCACACAAGGCCCATGTGTCTGGGAAGAGATTCTGAAGGAGAAAAAGGTGGAAAAAGGCAAAAAGGCAAAATAAGGAAGGAGTCCTAATCCAACTAGGAGTGGAGGAGAAGGACTCCTCTCCTCCTTGCGCCAAGATCAAAGGGCTGGCCCTTTGTGCGCCAGCCTCCTCCTCCTCCTCTCCTCCTATATATACTAGAGGTTTTGAGGGCAGCCCTAACCCTAATTTCCACGTGATACCCTCTTCTTCCTCTAGATCGTTTTCTCCTCTAGATCGGTTTTTAGCAATGCTTAGGCGAAGCCCTGCTGGAATTCCTCCACCACCATCGCTGCAATGCCATCGCGCTGCCGAAGAACTCGTCTACCTCTCCGCTCCCTCTTGCTGTATCAAGAAGGCGGAGATCGTCATTGAGCTGTACGTGTGCTGAACGCGGAGGTGCCGTCCGTTTACCGCTAGATCGGAAGGACCGTGATCAAGATCGCGAGACGATTCGTGATGAGATCGCGAGACAGATCGTGATGAGATCGCGGGACACTCGGCGATTTGGATCGCGAAGACATTCGACTACACCAACTGCATTTCTTAACGCTTCCTGCTTAGCAATCTACAAGGGTATGTAGATTCACTCTCCCTCTCGTAGATGCTCATCACCATGGATAGATCTTGCGTGTGCGTAGGAAATTTTTTGTTTCCCATGCAACGTTCTGCAACAGTGGCATCATGAGCTAGGTCTATGTGTAGATGAGATCACGAGTAGAACACAAAGAGTTTGTGGGCATTGATGCTTAGATTGCTTCCTCCCTTGGTCGTGTTTTGGTTCAACGGTATTGTGGGACGAAGCGGCCCGGGCCAACCTTACTCGTACGCTTACGAGAGACCGGTTCCATCAACTGACGTGTAACCTAGTTGCACAAAGATGGCTAGCGGGTGTCTATTTCTCCTACTTTAGTTGGATTGGATTCGACAAAGGCGGTCCTTGAGAAGGTTAAAAAGCAACTTATGTATCACCGTTGTGTTTTTGCGTAGGTGAGAATTGTTCTTGCTACCGTAGCAGCCACGTAAAACATGCAACAACAATTAGAGGACGTCTAATTTGTTTTTGCAGGGTATGTTGTGATGTGATATGGCCAATTACATGATGAGATATATGTGATGTATGAGATGATCATGTTTTGTACAGAATATCACGAATTGCATGTCGATGAGTATGGCAACCAGCAGGAGCCATAGGGTTGTCTTTAATTATTGTATGACCTACGTGTCAATCATTAAGCGCTATGTAATGCTTTACTTTATCACTAAACGGTAGCAATAGTAGTAGAAGCATGGTGGGCATGACAACCCCGATAGGCGACACGTTGATGGAGATCAAGATGATGGAGATCATGGTGTCATGTCGGTGACGATGGAGATCATGCCGATGCTTTCAAGATGGAGATCAAAAGCACAAGTTCATGGCCATATCATGTCACTTATGATTTGCATGTGATGTTAATCATTTTATGCACCTTGTTTTTCTTAGGAAGATGGTAGCATTATAAGGTGATCCCTCACTTAATTTCAAGATAAATTGTGTTCTCCCCGAGTGTGCACCGTTGCGAAAGTTCATCGTGTCGAGACACTACGTGATGATCGGGTGTGATAGACTCTACGTTCACATACAACGGGTGCAAGCTAGTGTTGCACATGCAGAACACTCGGGTTAAACTTGACGAGCCTAGCATGTACAGACATGGCCTTGGAACACAAGAGACCGAAAGGTCAAACATGAGTCATATAGTAGATATGATCAACATGATGATGTTCACCATTGAAACCACCTCAACTCACGTGAGGGTCGGACTTGAGTTGGTGAATTTGGATCATGTATCACTCGAATGGCCTGAGGGATGTCAATTTGAGTGGGAGTTCTTCAGTAATATGATTAATTGAACTCATTATCATGAACATAGTTAGTAGTGTCTTTGCAAATTACGTTGTAGATTACTTGATCGTGTTGTAGCTCCCTTGAATTTTTATATGTTCCTAGAGAAATAGAGTTGAAAGATGATGGTAGCAATATTGCTGACTGGGTCCGTGATCCGAGGATTGTCCTCATTGCTGCACAGAAAGCTTATGTCCTTAATGCACTGCTCGGTGCGCCAACCCCTCTAGCATCGTCTGTAGATGTTGTGAACATCTGACAGGCACGTTTTGATGACTACTTGATAGTTTAGTGCGTCATGCATTACGGCTTAGAATTGAGGCTCCGAAACGTTTTGAACATCACAAAACATATGAGACGTTCTAAGAGCTGAAATTAGGATCTCGAGCTTGTGCCCGTGTTGCGAGATATGAGATCTCCAACAAGATTCTTTGCCTACAAGATGAAATAGAATAGCTCAATCGTTGAGCATGTGCTCAGATTGTCTGGGGGCTACAATCGCTTGAATCAAGTGGGAGTTGATCTTCCAAATAAGATAGTGATTGATATAGTTCTCCAAGTCATTGTCACTCAGCTACTAGAACTTTGTGATGAACTATAAAATGGCACGGATAGAAATAATGATCCATGAGCTATTCGCAATGTTTGACACTGGGAGGGTAGAAATCAAGATGGAGTGTCAAGTGTTGATGGTTAGTGAAACCACTAGTTTTGAGAAGGGCAAGGGCAAGGAGGGAAACTTCATGGATGGCAAGTTAGTTGCTGCTCCAGTGAAGCAACCCAAAGTTGAACCCAAACCCAAGACTAAGTGCTTCGATTATGAGGAGAGCGGTCGCTGAAGCGGAACAACCCTAGATACTTGGTAGATAAGAAGGCTAGCAACGTCGATAGAAGTATTTGATATACGTGTTATTGATGTGTACCTTGCTAGTACTCCTAGTAGCACCTAGGTATTGGATACCGGTTCGGTTGCTAAATGTTAGTAACTCGAAATAAAAGCTACGGAATAAAAGGAGAACTATCTAAGGGTGAGGTGACGATGTGTGTTGGAAATGTTTCTAAGGTTGTGATCAACATCGCACGCTCTCTCTACCTTCGGGATTAGTGACGAACCTAAATAAATTTTATTTGGTGTTTTGCATTGAGCACGAACATGATTAGATCGTGTTTATCGTAACACGGTTATTCATTTAAGTTAGAGAATAATGGTTATTCTGTTTACATGAATAATATCTTCAATGGTCATGCACCTAGTGAGAATGGTTTGTTGAATCTTGATCGTAGTAATACACATGTTCATAACATTGATGCCAAAAGATACAAAGTTAATAATGATAGTACCACATACTTGTGGCACTACCACTAAATGTCATATTGGTATAAAGTGCATGAAGAAACTCCATGCTGATGGATCTTTGGACTCATTCGATTTCGAATCGGTTGAGACATGCGAACCATGCCTCTTGGGCAAGATGACTAAGGACCCCGTTTTCCGGATTGATGGAGCGGTCAAGTGATTTATTGGAAATGATACATGTTGATGTATGCAATCCAATGAGTCTTGTAGTGTGTGATGGATATCGTTATTTTCTTACCTTCACTGTGTATTTCAGTAGATATAGTGTATATTTACTTAGTGAAACACAAGTCTGAATCGTTTCAAAGGTTCAAGCAAATTCAGAGTGAAGTTTAAGATCATCGTGACAAGAAGATAAAAATGTCTGTGATATGATCCTGGAGGTGAATATCTGAGTTACGAGTTTGGCATACAAACTTAGACAATGTGAAAGTTGTTTCACAACTCACGCCACCTAGAACACCATAGTGTGATGGTGTGTCTGAACATCATAGTCATGCTCTATTGGATATGGTGCGTGCTATGATGTCTCTTATCGTTTTGCTACTATAATTTTGGGGTTATGCATTAGAGACAACTACATTCACTTTAAATAGGGCACCATCTAAATCCGTTGAGATAATACCGTGTGAATTATGGTTTGATAGGAACCTTAGATGTCATTTCTTAATGTTTGGGGCTGCGACGCTTGTGTGGAAAATGTTTTCACCTAAGGAGCTCGAACCGAAAGCGGACAAATGCATCTTCATAGAATACCCTAAGAAAAGTTGGGTGAACCTTCTATCTTAGATCCAAGCATAAATGTTTGTTGCTAAAATTGGGTCCTTTCTCAAGAAATAGTTTCTCTCGAAAGAATTGAGTGGGAGGAAGATAGAACTTGATGAGGTTATTGAACCTCTGTTTCAACAAGAGAATAGCGCAGCGTAGGAAGATGTTTCTGTGAAGCCTACGTTGGTTGAAGATGAAGTTAATGATGATGATCATGAAGCTTCAGATCAAGTTACTATCGAACCTCGTAGGTCGACAAGGATGTCTACTACTCCTGAGTGGTACGACAACCCTGTCTTAGAGGTCATGTTGTTGGACGACGATGAACCTACGAGCTATGGAGAAGCGATGATGGGCCCGGATTCCAACAAATGGTTAGAGGCCATGAAATCCGAGAACGGATCCATATCTGAAAACCAAGTATAGACTTTGGTAGACTTGCTCGTTGGGCGGCAGGTCGTCGAGTACAAATGGACCTTTAAAATGAAAACATATGCTGATGTTAAATGTCACCATTTATAAAGCTCGACTTGTCGCAAAGAAGTTTCCGACAAAGTTCAGAGGAGTTGACTGCAATGAGGATTTCTCACTCGTAGCCATGCTAAAGACTGTTGGAATTATGTTAGTAGTTGTTGCATTTTTCAATTATGAATTCTGGCAGATGGATGTCAAAACATCGTTTCCTTAATGGTTTACTTGAGGAAAGGTTGTACGTGGTACAACCAGAAGGTTTTGTCAATTCTAAAGGATGCTAAAAGGTGTGCGAGCTCCAGCAATCCTTCTATGGGCTGGAGCAAGCATCTCGGAGTTGGAATATAAGCTTTGATGAGGTGATCAAAGTTCTTGAGTCTATACAAAGTTTATGAGAAACTTGTATTTACAATAAAGTGAGTGGGAGCACTATAGAGTTTCTGATAAGCATATGTGGATGACATATTCTTGATCGGAAATGATGTAGAATTTATGGAAAGCATAAATAGTTGTTTGAAAAGAGTTTTTCAAAGGAAGACCTGGATAAAGCTACTTAATTGTTGGGCATCACAATCTATAGAGATAGATCAAGACGCCTGATGACACTTTCAATGAGTGCATACCTTGACAAGATTTTGAAAGAGTTCAAAATGGATTAGCCAGAGAAAGAGTTCTTGCCAGATTTGTAAGGTGTAAAGTTGAGTAAGACTCAAAGCTCGACCATGGTATAAGAAAGAGAAAGGACAAAGGTCGTCCCCTATGCTTTAGCCATAGGCTCTATATAGTATGCCAAGCTATGTACCGCACTTGTGTGGGCCTTGCCATGAGTCCGTCAAGGGGTACAAGAGTGATCCAGGAGTGGATCACTGGACATCGGTCAATATTATCCTTAGTGACTAAAAGACTAAGGAAATGTTTCTCGATTATGGAGGTGATAAAGGGTTTGTCATAAAGAGTTACGTCGATGCAAACTTTAACTCTAATCCGGATGACTCTTAGTAGCAATCCAGATACTTATAGTGGAGCAGCCATTTGGAATAGATCCAAGTTGAGTGTGGTAGCAGTGTCTACCATATGACATAGAGATTTGCAAAGTACACACGGATCTGAATGTCGCAGACCCGTTGACTAAAAGACCTCTCTCACATGCAAAGCATGATCGAGCCCCAGAACTCATTGGGTGTTAGATTCATAACAATGCAAATCACATGGTGACGTGAACTAGATTATTGACTCTAGTGCAAGTAGGAGACTATTGGAAATATGCCCTAGAGGCAATAATAAATTGGTTATTATCATATATCCTTGTTCATGATAATCATTTATTATCCATGCAATAATTGTATTGATCGGAAACTTAGATACATGTGTGGATACATAGACAACACCGTGTCCCTAGTATGCCTCTAAAAGACTAGCTCGTTGATCAAAGATGGTCAAGGTTTCCTAGCCATGGACATGAGATGGCATTTGATAACGGGATCACATCATTAGGAGAATGATGTGATGGACAAGACCCAAACTACAAATGTAGCATATGATCGTGTCAGTTTATTTGCTACTGTTTTCTGCATGTCAAGTATCTGTACCTATGACCATGAGATCATGCAACTCACTGACACCGGAGGAGTACCTTGTGTGTATCAAATGTCCCAACATAACTGGGTGACTATAAAGGTTCTCTACAGGTATCTCCGAGGGTGTTTGTTGAGTTCGTATGGATCAATACTAGGATTCACTCTCCCTCTTGTAGATGCTCATCACCATTGATAGATCTTGTGTGTGCGTAGGTAAATTTTTGTTTCCCATGCAACGTTCCCCAACAGTGTGCTTGTTGTTTGTTTTGTTGTTTCTATTCTGATGCAAGTCATGCTTTCTCCCTAGTCAACATGTAAGCGACTCCATCGTCTATCTTATCTTAATATATGTGTTGGTCCTTCGACCTTTGTTTCAACTCACTTGCACTCGACCAACCCCCTTAGACGAGCTTTTCCATTGTTTGTTTTCCTCTTGTCTGTCCTAGTTGTTTGACTTGATTGCTCCAAACAGGATGATGACTGCTACCCGCAACAGCTCCTTCGCCAACCCTGAAGCCGGCAACTCAAGCCAGCAACAGGGAGCTGGTGGGGCTGCTCACGGTGGAGGACACCAGGAGCAGCCACAAGGCGATATTCCCCCGCCACCACCTCCACCGGAGAACATGACCATAGCTCAGTTTCTCCAAGTTCTCCGAGAGGAACACCAAGCCAACAATGTTGCTATTTAGTAGATGGCTCGGGCCCTTGTGAACAACCAGCAGCAAGGCAGGAACGGCAATGGCCGCTCCACTCTATCTGAGTTCATGAGGAATTCGCCCCCAACCTTCACCGAGACTGCTAAACCCTTGGATGTTGACGACTGGATCTGCACCATCAAGGACCTCCTTGCACTGGTCAATTGCAATGAGGACCGTGAGAAGGTGCTTTATGCCTCTCACTGCCTCGGAGGTACTGCCCGAACTTGGTGGGATGGATTCAAGGTCATGCAACATGAGCATGTGATCACTTGGAATAACTTCAAGGAAGGATTCCGCACCGCCCACATTCCTTCTGGGATCGTGGCTATCAAGAAGAGAGAATTCCGAGTGCTGAAGCAAGGAAGTTGCTCTGTCAAGGAGTACCTGTAGAAGTTCAACCTGTTGTCAAGGTATGCACCTGAAGATGTCAACACGGAGGCTGCCAAGAAGGAACGCTTCATGGAAGGACTTCAACAGACTCTGCAGTATCAACTCATCGTCTGCGACTGTCGTACCTTCTTCGACCTGGTGAACAAGGCCCTCATGCTGGAAGACAAGCGTCATGCCATAGACGACACTCGCAAGCACAAGATGATCAAAAAGGGTAGCTCCAACAACCAGAAGCCTCGCCCCTAGCAGCCAGCCCCAGCCAAGCCGACCTATTAGCCACAACAGGCTAGACCTCCTGCGCCTCGTCCGAGCTACCAGCCTCAGCAGTATGCTAATCCCAGGCCAGCTTACAACAACCCCAATAACAACAATGGTGGCAGGAACTACAACAATAACCCTAGGCAGGTCACTTGTTTTAGATGTGGTCAATCTGGACACATCTCTAAGCTATGCCCCAACAAGAAGCTAGATGCCCCGCGCCCCAATGCATCGAATCAAGGTCAAGGCCGTGGAGCACCACCAAGGAACCCTGCTCCCCGCAACCAGCCCAACAATGGAAAGGGTCATGTGAATCATGTCGCCGTAGAGGAAGCCTAGGAAGACCCAAACGTCATACTAGGTACGTTCCTTGTCAACTCAACCCCAGCAACAATACTATTTGATTGTGGAGCTTCGCATCCTTTTGTCACCCGAAAGTTTGCATTAGAGAGTGGCATTAAACCTACACCCCTGGGTAGTCGTATGTTGATACAAACCCCAGGATCAGTTATGAAGTCTGGGATAGGTTGTAAAGGAGTGGAGATTAAGATCAACGGGGTAGACTTCCTAGCGGAGCTTATAGTCCTGGACTCACCAGGTTTGGACGTCATCCTTGGCATGAATTGGTTGACCAAGCACCAAGGCTTGTTAGACTGTGCCAAGAGGATTGTCACCACGACTAATAGCCAAGGAGTGGAAGTCAAGTATGTTCCCAACCCTGCCTCCACTCAAGCCCCTCAGGCTAACTGTCTATCGGGAATTGAGTTGGATCAAGTGCCAGTGGTATGTGAATACCCAGATGTATTTCCTGATGAGCTGCCCGAAATGCCTCCTGACTGCGACATTGAGTTCATGATTGAGCTTATGAGCGGATCAAGGCCCATCTATAAGAAGCCCAATAGGATGGGATCCAAAGAGTTGTCTGAATTGAAGAAGCAACTGGCAGAGCAGCTCAGAAAAGGATTCATTTGCCTAAGTGCCTCTCCATAGGGATCGCCTGTTCTATTTGTGTCAAAGAGGGACAGAACCATCAGACTCTGTGTCGATTACCGTTCTCTCAGTGAAGTCACAATAAATACAAATATCCACTCCCCAAGACCGAAGACTTGTTCGATCAGTTGAATGGATCCAAGGTGTTTTCCAAGATCGACCTCGGGTCTGGGTACTATGAGCTGAAGATCAGACCCCAAGACATTCCGAAGACAACATTTGTAACCCGGTATGGCTTGTATGAATACACGGTCATGTCATTTGGGTTAACCAATGCCCCTGCCTACTTCATGTACCTCATGAATAAAGTCTTCATGGAGTACTTGGACAAGTTTGTTGTCGTCTTCATTGATGACATACTCGTTTTCTCCAAGTTTGAAGAAGAGCATGAGGAACACTTGAGATTGGTCCTAGAGAAGCTTCGAGAGCACCAGCTTTATGCCAAGTTTAGCAAGTGTGAATTGTGGCTGCATGAAGTTGGATTATTGGGTCATGTGTTGACTATAGAAGGATTATCAATGGATCCTGCCAAGATTGAAGCCGTAACTGAATGGCAATCCCCAACCACCATGAAGGAGTCAGGAGCTTCCTCGGACTCGCAGGATATTACCGCAAGTTCGTGGAAGGGTTCTCGAGTATTGTCCGACCTATGACCCAACTTTTGAAGGACAAGAAGTTCGAATGGACAGCTAAGTGTGAGGAAAGCTTCCAGGACCTCAAGAAGAGGTTGACCACAGCCTAGTTTTGGCCACCCCCGATATTCACAAGGAGTTTGTGATATATTGTGATGCATCGAGAACTGGGCTTGGAGGTGTTCTGATGCAAGAAGGCGGAGTCGTAGCATATCCATCCAGACAGCTACGTCCTCATGAAGACAACTGCGCTACTCATGATCTTGAGTTGGCAGTCGTGGTTTATGCCTTGAAGACATGGCGACATTACCTTCTGGGGAAGCGATGTGAGATATACATAGACCACAAGAGTTTGAAGTATATTTTCACCCAAAGGGAATTGAACATGAGGCAGCGGAGATGGTTGGAGTTGATCAAGGATTACGACCTCAGTGTTCAATACCACCCTGGAAAGGCCAACATGGTAGCAGACGCCTTAAGCAGAAAGGCTTGTTCCTTGAATGCCATGATTAAGGAAAGGCTACCCGCCCTATATGCAGAGCTTGAAAGGTTCGTCTTGGAACTAGTTGCACCTGGATTCCTCGCCAACCTTGAAGCAAAGCCTACCTTCATGGATGATATCAAATAAGCTCAGAAGGGACACGAGAGCATTGAAGGCATCAAGGGGAAGATCAAGGCAGGCAAGGCCCCGGGATTCATACTAGATGAACAAGGAGTTGTATGGTTCGAGAATCACATCTGCGTACCCAACAAAGAGGAGCTCAAGAACTTGACCTTCCAAGAAGCTCATGATACTCCATACTCCATCCATCCTGGAGGACCCAAGATTTATCAAGACCTCAAGGAAAGGTTCTGGTGGCATGGCATGAAATGGGAAATAGGCACATTTGTTGCTAAATGTGACATATGCTGGAGAGTCAAAGTTGAGCACCAGCGACCTCCTGGGTTGTAGCAACCTCTCAAAGTGCCTGAATGGAAGTGGGACAAAGTCAGGATGGATTTCATCACCGGATTACCAAGGTTAAGCAAAGGACATGACTCTATTTGGGTCATTGTCGACCACCTGACTAAGGTAACCCATCTCATTCTCGTCAAGACCACCTATGATGGAACAAGCTAGCCAGCCTCTACATTGAGCGTATCATGAGCCTTCATGGAGTTCCTAAGGAGATTGTGTTGGATCGAGGAACCCAATTCACCTCGAGGTTCTGGAAGATGTTTGAAGGAGCCACGGGCACCAAGCTCTCCTTCAGCACTGATTTCCATCCCAGACCGGTGGGCAAACTGAACGAGTAAACCAAATACTTGAAGATATGCTCCGCGCTTGTGTCTTGGTGTATGGAGCCAAGTGGTAAGATTGCCTACCGTTCATCGAATTCTCCTATAACAACAGCTACCAATCGAGACTTCAGATGGCAACATTTGAGGTGTTGCATGGATGCAAGTGTCGTACTCCCCTCAACTGGTCAAAGACCGGAGAAGGGTTAGTCTTTGGACCAGACATCCTCCGCGAAGCAAAAGAGCAAATTCAACTCATCCGAGAGCGCCTTGAGACCGCCAAGTCAAGACAGAAGAGCTGTGCCGACTCCCATCGCCGAGAACTGAGCTTCTGTGTCGATGACCATGCCTACCTCCGAGTCACGCCTCTCAAGGGGACCAAGCGTTTCCATGTCAAAGGGAAGCTTGCGCCAAGATACGCCGACCCCTTCAAGATCACCGCTATGCACGAAGAAGTTGCCTATCAGCTAGAGCTACCTTCCGAGATAGCGGATGTGCACAACGTGTTTCATGTGTCACAACTTCGGAAGTGTCTGCAAGTTCCCAACCGCCCCGACCTCTACAAGCACATCGACCATCAAGCCATCGATCTTCAGCCAGACCTCACTTATCGTGAGAGGCCAGTTCGCATTCTAGATGAGGCAGAACGTTGCACCCGAAGCCGCACCATCAAGTACTTCAAGGTCCAATGGAGCAACCACACTGAAGCTGAAGCAACCTGGGAGCATGAAGACTATCTTAGAGCTGAGTTCCCTTATCTTTTTAGCGCTTAGCCTAGGAATCTCGGGCACAAAATTCTTGTAAGGGGGGTATGTCTGTCACACCCTATGCTGCTGTATCACCTTGTTATGTTTGGATTTATAAAATATGGAGCCAATTAAAACGGGTTTTCATGCTTGTGCTTGTTTGAATTGTTGCTTGTTTGCTTGTTGATTGTGGTATATGGCACTCTTAGATTCTATCCCTCTTCATATTCATCTTTCTTGACCCAAACCTCTTGCCCAATGATCATGCCATGTGAATAGTGCCCAAAACTGATTTTTATCAAAAACACAATTTGACCAAAAATGATTTATTCAAATTAGGTCTTCAAAAACCCATGAATTCGGGATTGCACTGCAAGTCCTCAAATTGGGTGCATTCTTTCTCCCCAAAGGCTTTATTTCAAACCTACTATAAATATGACTTCCCAAAACCACCAGATATTAACTTTAAAGATTATTTTTATATTTTATCTAAAGGCTTTTTCTTAAGACCAGAAATGGTTTTTCATAGGGAAAAATTGTTTAAATGCTTTCAAAATATTTGAGAACATTTAAGGAGACTCAGTGGACACATATTTTCTATATATATGAGTCTCAACATTGGGCATGTTCAAATCATGGGCAAAACCCCTCTAAACCCTTTATGTCCAAATCAACCTTTTGAAATATTTCTATACTAAATATTCTCAATAAATTCCAGGAAAATTCCAGCAAGTCAACACTATAATAGGTGATGATCTTGCAAAGTTTCGTCCCAATCCAAGTAAATTTGGTTCATCAAACCATCCCAAAACCCTCCCTATCCAGATTCAAATTTGAACAACTTTACATTATGAAGTTTCTCCCCTTGACCCCAAACTTTGTGGACATGCTCTAATCACCAAATAAAGATGCTACACTAAGTGGTGCCTCAAGGGTAATAGCTTAGCATGACTAGATCTACAAAAAACCAGAATCTGTTGATTTCTAGGTTTACTTGGATTGAACATGATGAATGTGAAATTATGTGATGCATATCGTATAATCAATCCCATGGATACTTTTGGTGACATTGTAGTATCTGGGTGACATTAGGGTTTTGGTTGATGTGTATCTTAAGGTGTTATTTTGGTACGAACTCTAGGGCTATTCGTGACACTTATAGGGATAGCTCATAAGATTTATCTGAAAAGATAACTTTGAGGTGGTTTCATACCCTACAATAATTTATTCGTTAGTTCTTTGATATTTGAGACTTTGGAGTGAACTCTTTGTCGCATGAGAGGTATTTACATATGATTCAACTATGTTAGTATGATTGAGAGAAATTGCACTAGTGAAAGTATGGACCCTAAGCCTTGTTTCCAAGCATTTATACAATGTTTTGCTCGCTGTTTACTATTTTTTACCTTGCTGTTTTTATATTTTCAGATTAAAAAAACCTATATCTACCATCCATATTGCACTTGTATCACCATCTCTTCGCCGAATGAGTGCACCTATACAATTTACCATTGTATTGGGTGTGTTGGGGACACAAGATACTTTTTGTTATTTGGTTGCAGGGTTGTTTGAGAGACACCATCTTCATCCTAAACCTCCCACGGATTTATAAACCTTAGCTCATCCACTTGAGGCCCAACACGAGTCTACAAGAAGAAGGTTGTGTAGTAGACATCAAGCTCTTTTCTGGCGCTGTTGCCGAGGAGGCGAGTGCTTGAAGGTATATCTTTAGATCTTGCAATCAAATATTTTAGTTTCTTGTTTTTCACTAGTTTGGTTTTATAAAATAAAACTACAAAAAATGGAATTGAGGCTGCCTCATATGCTTCATCTTTTTAATGTCTTTCGTGAAAATGATGGAAAGGAAAATTGTGCTCAAGTGTTAGAAGAAGAAGTTTTTAAAAAAATTGGCACTAGATATTTGAGTGATGAGCATGATAATGATATTGTTAGTATGAATTCTCTGCATATTCATGATGCTAATTATATGCAAAGCCACAAGCTTGGGGATGCCATGTTTGAGGAAGATGATATTTTTAGCCCCCCAAGATTTGATGAGCAAAACTATTATGATTATGACATGCCTCCTATCTATGATGCTTATTGTGATGACACGCATGCTATAAAGAGTAATGGTAACCATGAAACTTTTCATCATCATTTTAATATTCAATGTGGTTATGTCAATCAAGTATGTCATGATAGTTATTTTGTTGAGTTTGCTCCCACTATTTTGAGTGAGAAGAAAATTGCTTATGTGGAGAGTGACAAATTTTCTATGCTTCTGCATCATAAAAATAATGATTTATGTGTTGGATATATTGTGGAATTTCTTAATGATGCTACTGAAAATTATTATGAGGGGGGAACGTATGCTTGTAGGAATTGCAATAATATCAAGTTTCCTCTATGTGTTTTCAAAGTTTTGAAGTTATGCTTGTTTTGCCTTCCTATGCTAGATGATTCTTGTTCCCATAAATTATTTGCCCACAAAATCCATATGCATAGGAAGTGGGTTACACTTAAATGTGCTTGTCATGAGATTCATGATGCTCTTTTGCATGTTTCAATTACTATTCCTATGTGAGCATCATTGAAATCATCATGCCTAGCTAAAAGGCATTAAAGAAAAGCGCTTGTTGGGAGAAAACCCAACACTTTTACTTTCTGATTTTGTGTGTTCACATGATTAAGCTACTGTATTAATCATGTTTTGTGTCTTTTATTTCAATAAAGTGCCAAGTAAATCCTTTGGGATAGTGTGGATACTTGCTTGTTTGATTCTGTGCGAAAACAGAAAGTTTTGCATCCAGTATATGAATTATGTGGTTTTACTTGAGTGTCAAAAAATACGGAAATTTTTACACAAACTTTATATGCACATTCGTTGAGTTCTCCTAATTTTTCAGAATTTTTAGAGTCATTTAAGTTTGGTGATCATTCAGATCTTTACAGACTGTTCTGTTTTTGACAGATTCTGTTTTGCATGCATAGTTTGCTTGTTTCAAGTGTTACTATAGCTTATATTGAGTAATATAAATTGTGGGAATGACGTAATAAATTAGGTATCATGTGGGAACAATTATGAATCTTTTCTTGATAGTACCTAAGCGAATGATCTATATTTACTACACTAACCCATCTCACGACGTTCCGTTAAGTTTTGTGTGATTGAAGTTTTCAAGTTTTGGGTGAGACACTGATATGAGGAGAATAAGGAGTGAAAAGAACCTAATATTGGGGATTCCCAAGGCACCCCAAGGTACTATTAAAGTAATACTCACGCGTCTAAGCTTGGGGATGCCCCGGAAGGCATCCCCTCTTTCGTCTTCAACACTATCGGTATATCTTACTTGGAGCTATATTTTTATTCGTCACATAATATGAGTTTTGCTTGCATTGTCATTTTATTTTTTTGTTCTTTGTTAGGTGTTATTTATACTATTTTTTCAATAAATAGTTCCAATAATTGCCTTAGGATGCTTGCATTGCATGTTTTGATATGTGCTGGATAAAAACAGAAACTTCTGCCGTAGAGTTTGAATTTTCATATTTTACCGAACGTGGAAAGTTTCTGAAATTTTTACACAGTGTTGTCATATAAATTCCTTATAACGTACTAAATTTTTATAATTTTTGAGTTACATAAGTACATTGTTTTCATAAATTGTTATGGACTATTCTCTTTAGGCAGATTGCTGTCATAGTTTTGTTATCTACTTATCCTATAGTTTCCATAGCCTATATTGGTAGATATAAAGTGTGGAAACGATAGTATACAGTACCTAATGTCTGAAAATTAGTATGCAACTTGTCTTGGCAGTACATGAAGTGTGATTTATTCTTATGTGTACTAACATATCTCACGAGTTCTTTTGAAGTTTTGTGTGGAATATGTTTTTGAGAATAGGTGCAACCGGGATATGAGAGGATTGAACGAGATACAAAAGCTCAAGCTTGGGGATGCCCAAGGCACCCCAATTAAATATTTCAAGAACTCTCAATCATCTAAGCTTGGGGATGCTACGCATCACACATCTCTTCATCAACAATTTTCGGTTAGCCTATGTTGAGCCTAAATTTTTATTCGTTCACATGATATGTGCTACTCTTGGAGTGCTATTTTTCTTTTGATTGCTGTTTAAATAAAATACTCAGATCTGAAAATCTTTATTGAGAGAGAGAGAGTCCTCACATATCTACTTAATTACTTGACTACTCATTGATCTTCACTTATATGTTTGGGAGTAGTTTTCTCATTTACTCTTGTGCTTCACTTATATCCTATGAGTAAATGGTTGAATGAATTGAATATCATAAATATGAAATTTTATATGTTTTATATGCTTATCCCATGGCGAGTAATGACCTCACATATAGTAAGTATAGATAGTAAAATTTATTGAAAATTAGCAAACACCGCATTGGTCACTTGAACCATTCATGAAAAAATATTGAAGGAAGAGAGATTTCACATATAAATATACTATCTCGGACATCTTCTATGATTGTGAATACCCATTAATTATTTTCAAACTTGAGGAAATTAGTTTAAGTTGGACAAGGAAGACAACATAATGATTTATGCTTGGGTATATTTGTATGGAAGTTATATTGTTATGGATCCTCCAACATGTGGTGCTTGCTTCCACCTCATACTAGCCAAAACTTCCGCACCAAGTAGAAATACTACTTGTGCGTCCAAACACCCTTAAACCCAAAGTTTTTCCATATGAGTCCACCATACCTTCCTATATGCGGTATTTACCTACCGTTCCAAGTAAATTTGCATGTGCCAAACTCTAAACCTTCAAATAATATTATGTTTTGTATGCCCGAATCGCTCATATAATGACTAGGGGCTGTCAGTATCTTCCATGCTAGGTGGGTTATTCTCACGATATGTGTTGATTCACTATCATTCACAAGAAAGTGGCTGGTAACAGGGATTCCCAATCCCGAAATCAAAGAAAAAAATTCAAATGATTAAACAAAACTCCCCCAGGAATGTTGTTGGTATGGACAGTACCCGTGGATTCGGCTCGCCGTGGAGTGTGATTGATTGGTGGAGCGGGAGTAAAAACTTTACCATTCTGCTTGGGAACCGGCTATAATGTATCTAGCATGGAAGATACCGAGATCTCTCGGTTGTTATAGTGACAATGAAAGCATACCGTCCAAAATTATTATTATTCATCTCTATTTTAAATGCTCGAGCTCTGGCACCTCTACAAATCAATGCTTCCATCTACGAAGGGCCTATATTTTACTTTCTAGTACTTACCTATACGCAAGAGTCATGGTGATCTTCACCACTTCCTATATTTTGCCTTTTTCTCTTGGCAAGCATCATGTGTTGGGGAAAGATCCAAGCATATATGGCCATTCAAATATATTTGATCATGAATGATTATTGCTGGCAATTATCTATATGATAAATAAGTTGGGAGGCGAAACTTTAAGCCCCTATCTTTCTTTGTGTTCGATGGATGACATTTGCTCTAAAAATATGTTTTGAGTTTTAGCAATCATGGAAGACTATAGGATATTTGATTATGTGGAATTTGCTAAATCAAAGCTCTTACATAGACCCTTCCTGAAAATAAGATGAATTGCAATTGTTTGGTGACTAAAAGCATAGTTTGTTAGTCTGTACTTTAACATGTGGATAGCTTGTTATTTCATCATGAGAAGGTTTAGGAGATGAGCTACTGTTTATGATATATAATGATGTTATAAAAAGTGTTTGGAACTATCATTGATCAAATTTATGCACTATGCTAGCATTCACACTTCATAAATTATTTCTTTTATCATTTACCTACTCGAGGATGAGCAGGAATTAAGCTTGGCGATGCTGATACGTCTCCAACATATATATAATTTATGAATTGTTCATGCCATGTTTACAATAATTCTATATGATTTTGGTATGATTTTATTAGAGCTAACCCGGACTAACGTTGTTTTCAGCAGAACTACCGTGGTGTTGTTCTTGTGCAGAAATAAAAGTTATCAAAATGAGCTGAAAATTTATGGAGAATATTTTTGGAAAATATAAAAAATACTGGAGCAAAGAGTCATCGAAGGGGAAGGCCGAGGAAGCCACAAGCCACAGGGGGGCGCCCACCCCCCTAGGGCGCGCCCCCTGGCTTGTGACTTCCTCGTGGACACCCTGGACTTGTTTCAGTCGCCACAAACTCTTATAAATACAGAAATCCCCAAAAAGAAACCTAGATCGGGAGTTCCGCCGCCGCAAACCTCCAGGGCCACGAAAAACCAATCGGGAGCCCGTTCTGACACCCTGTCGGAGGGGGAAACCATCACCGGAGGCCATATTCATCATCCCGACGGTCTCCATGATGAGGAGGGAGTAGTTCACCCTCGGGGCTGAGGGTATGTACCAGTAGCTATGTGTCTGATCTCTCTCTCGTGTTCTTGAGATGGCATGATCTTGATGTACCGCAGGCTTCATTGATATAGATTGAATCATATGGAGTTTTCCCCTCTCTATCTTCTTGTGATGAATTGAGTTTTCCCTTTGAAGTTTTCTTATCGGATTGAGTCTTTAAGGATTTTAGAACACTTGATGTATGTATTTCGATGCAACGTTCCCCAACAGTGGCACCATGAGCTAGTCTATGTGTAGATGAGATCACGAGTAGAACACAAGGGAGTTTGTGGGCATTGATGCTCAGATTGCTTCCTCTCTTGGTCGTTTTTTGATTCATCGGTATTGTGAGATGAATTGCCCCTAACGAACCTTACTCGTACGCTTATGAGAGACCAGTTCCATCGACTGACATGTAACTTTGTTGCATAAAGATGGCTGGCGGGTGACTATTTCTCCTACTCTAGTTGGATCGGATTCGACAAAGGCGGTCCTTGAGAATTGTTCTTGCTAGATACCCGTAGCAGCCACGTAAAACATGAAACAACAATTAGAGGACGTCTAACTTGTTTTTGCAAGGTATGTTGTGATCTCATATGGCCAATTACATGATGAGATATATGTGATGTATGATATTATCATGTTTTGTATAGAATATCGTGACTTGCATGTCGTTGAGTACGGCAACCGGCAGGAGCCATAGGGTTGTCTTTAATTATTTTCACCGTTTTGCTTTACTTTATCGCTATGAGTTAGCAATTGTCATAGAAGCAACAATTGGCACGACAACCTCATGGCGACACGTTGATGGAGATCAAGATGATGGAGATCATGGTGTCATGCCGGTAACGATGGAGATCATAGTGTCATGCCGGTGACGATGGAGATCATGCCGTTGCTTTGGAGATAGAGATGGAAATCACAATTTCATGGCCATATCATGTCACTTATGATTTGCATGTGATGTTAATCCTTTTATGCATCTTATTTTGCTTAGGACGATGGTAGCATTATAAGGTGATACCTCACTAAAATTTCAAGATAAAATTGTGTTCTCCCCAAGTGTGCTCCGTCGCAAAAGTTTGTCGTGTCGAGACACCACGTGATGATCGGGTGTGATAGACTCTACGTTCACATACAATGGGTGCAAGCCAGTGTTGCACGTGCAAAACACTCGGGTTAAACTTGACGAGCCTAGCATGTACAAACATGGCCTCGGAACACAATAGACCTAAAGGTCGAACATGAATCATATAGTAGATATGATCAACATGATGATGTTCACCACTGAAACCACCTCATCTCACGTGATGACCGGACTTGGGTTGGTGAATTTGGATCATGTATCACTTAGATGACCAGAGGGATGTCAATTTGAGTGGGAGCTTTAGTAATTTGATTAACTAAACTCATTATCTTGAACAATAGTCTTAGTAACCTTTGCATATTTATGTTCTAGATCAATGGCTCGCGCAGTAGTTCCCCTGAATTTTAATGCGTTCCTAGACAAAGCAAAGTTGAAAGATAATGGAAGTAACTTTTTGGGCTGGGCCCATAATCTGAGGATTATCCTCATGGCTTCCCAGAAGGCTTATGTCCTTGATGCACCGCCCCACCCACTCCCGTGTCATTCGAAGACGTTAAGAACACCCGGGAGACACATTCTGGAGATTACTCAATAGTTCAATGTGCAATGTTGTATGGCTTAGAACCGGGACTTCAGATGTTTTGAATGTCATGGAGCATATGAGATGTTCTAGGAGTTGAAGTTTATCTTTGAGAAGAATGCCCGGATCGAGAGGTATGAGACCTCTGATAAGTTATATGCTTGCAAGATGGAGGAGAATGGGTCTGTCAGTGAACATATACTCAGAATGTTTGGGTATTCGAACCGTCTGGCTGAGTTAGGGATGCCCCTTCCGACGGAGGCGATCACAGACAGAGTTCTTCAATCATTGCCACCTAGCTACAAGAGCTTCGTGATGAACAACAACATGCACGGGATGACCAAGTCAGTCGCCGAGTTGTTTGCGATGCTGAAAGTTGCTGAGCCTGAAATCTAGAAAGAGAATCAAGTGTTGATGATCAATAAAACCACTAGTTTCAATAAGAATGGCAAGGGCAAAAAGGGTAACTCCAAGAAGAGTGGCAAAGCAGTTGCCCCTCCCGTGAAGAAACCCAAGGCTGGACCCAAACCAGAAACTGGGTGCTTTCATTGCAAGGAACTGGTTAGTGGAAGCGAAACAGCCCCAAGTATCTGGCCGACAAGAAGGCGGCCAACACCAAACAAGGTATATATGATATACATGTTATTGATGTGTACCTTACCAACTCTCATTGTAGTGCATGGGTATTTGATACCGGTTCAGTTGCTCACATTTGCAACTCAAAACAAGAGCTAAGGAACAGACGAAGGTTGTCTAAGAACGAAGTGACGATGCGCGTGGGAAATTGTTCCAAGGTTGATGTGATCGCCATCGGCACGCTCGCTCTTCGATTACCATCGGGATTAGTGATGAACCTGAATAAATGTTATTTAGTGCATGCATTAAGCATGAACATTATATCTAGATCCTGTTTATTGCGAGATGGTTACTCATTTAAATCAGAGAATAATGGTTGTTCTATTTATATGAGTAATATTTTTTATGGTCCTGTACCCGATGTGAGGGGTTTATTCCTATTGAATCTTGATAGTGACGATACACGTGTTCATAACATTGATGCCAAAAGATGTAGAGTTGATAATGATAGTACCACTTTCTTGTGGCACTACCGTTTAGGTCATATTGGTGTAAAACGCATGAAGAAGCTCCATGTTGATGGACTTTTGGAGTCACTTGATTTTGAATCACTTGACCCATGTGAACCATGCCTCTTGGGAAAGATGACTAAAACCCCGTTCTCTGGAACAATGGAACGGGCAAGTGACTTGATGGACATCATACATACTGATGTGTGCGGTCCGATGAGTAATGAGACGCGTGGTGGATATCGTTATTTTCTCACCTTCACTGATGACTTAAGTAGATATGGGTATATTTACTTGATGAAGCACAAGTCTGAAACGTTTGAAAAGTTCAAGAAATTTCAGAGTGAAGTTGAGAATCATCATAACAAGAAGATTAAATTCCTATGATCCGATCGATGAGGAGAATATACGAGTTGTGAGTTTGGCAGTCACTTAAGACAGTGTGGAATTGTTTCACAATTGACACCGTGTGGAACACCACAGCGTAATGGTGTGTCCGAACGTCGTAATCGAACCTTATTAGATATGGTGCGTTCTATGATGCCTATTGTTGATTTGCCACTATCTTTTTGGGGTTATGCATTAGAGACAACTGCATTCACTTTAAATAGGGCACCATCAAAATCCGTTGAGACGACGCCATATGAACTGTGGTTTGGCAAGAAGCCAAAGTTGTTGTTTCTTAAAGTTTGGGGATGTGATGCTTATGTCAAAAAGCTTCAGCCTGGAAAGCTGGAACCCAAAGCAGAGAAATGCATCTTCAGAGGATACCCAAAAGAGACAGTTGGGTATACCTTCTATCTCAGATCCGAAGGCAAAGTGTTTGTCACTAAAAATGGAACATTTCTCGATAAAGAGTTTATCTCGAAATAATTGAGTGGGAGGAAAATAGAACTTGATGAGGTTATTGGACCTTTACTTCAACCAGAGAGTAGCGTAGCATGTTTCTATAAAGCCTGCATCGGTTGAAGAGGAAGTTAATGATGATGATCATGAAGCTTCAACTCAAGTTACTATCGAACCTCGTAGGTCGACAAGGGCGCGTACTGCCCTCGAGTGGTACGACAACCCTACCTTAGAGGTCATGTTTATGGACAATGATGAACCTACAAGCTATGAAGAGGCGATGGTGGGCCCAGATTCTGAGAAATGGTTAGAGGCCATGAAATTCGAGATGAGATCTATGTATGAGAACAAAGTATGGACTTTGGAAGTATTACCTGGAGGGCAAAAGGCCATTCATAACAAATGGATCATTAAGAGGAAGACGGACACGGACGGTAATGTCACCGTCTATAAAGCTCGACTTGTGGCAAAGGGTTTTTCACAAGTTCAAGGAGTTGACTATGTTGAGACCTTCTCACCCGTAGAGATGCTTAAGTCCGTCAGAATCATGTTAGCAATAGCTGCATATTTTGACTATGAAATTTGGCAGATGGATATTAAAACAACATTCCTTAATGGTTTCCTTAAGGAAGATTTATATATGATACAATCATAAGGTTTTGTCAATCCAGAGAGTGCTAACAATGTTTGCAAACTCCAGCGATCCATTTATGGACTGGTGCAAGCATCTCGGAGTTGGAATATGTGCTTTGATGAGGTGATCAAAGCGTTCGGGTTTATACAAGTTTACGGAGAAGCTTGTATTTACAAGAAAGTAAGTGGGAGCTCTATAGAATTTCTAATATTATATGTGGATGGCATATTGCTGATTGGAAACAATATAGAAATGCTGGAAAGCATGAAGGAATATTTGAAAAAGAGTTTTTCAATGAAGGACCTAGGAGAAGCTGCTTTCATATTACGCATTAAGATCTATAGAGATAGATCGATACGCTTAATAGGAATTTCACAGAGCACATACCTTGACAAAGTTATGAAGAACTTCAAAATGGATCAGTACAACAAGGGGTTCTTGCCTGTGTTGCAAGGTGTGAAGTTGAGTAAGACTCAATGCCCAGTGACTACAGAAGATAGAGAAAAGATGAGTGTCATCCCCTATGCTTCAGCCATAGGCTCTATCATCTATGCAATGATGTGCACAAGACTCGATGTCAGCCTTGGCATAAGTATGGACGGAAGGTTTCAAGGTGATCCAGGAATGGAGCACTAGAGGGCGGTCAAGAATATCCTTAAGTACCTGAAAAGGACTAAGGAAATGTTTCTTGTTTATGGAGGTGATCAAGAGCTTGTCATAAACGGTTACGTCGATGCAAGCTTTGACACTGATCCAGATGACTCTAAGTTGCAAACTGGATACGTATTTATTCTCAATGGGGGAGCGGTAAGCTGGTGCAGTTCCAAGCAGAGCGTGGTAGCCGATTCTACATGCGAAGCGGATTACATCATAGCCCCGGAGGTGGCGAAGGAAGGTGTTTGGATGAAGGAGTTCACGACAGATCTTGGAGTAGTGCCCAATGCACTAAATCCAATTGCTCTGTTCGGTGACAACACTGGTGCCATTGCTCTGGACAAGGAACCAATGTTTCACAAGAGGACCAGTCACATAAAGCGGCGCTTCAATTCCATCCGCGATTCATCAAGGAGGAGGACATAAATATTTGCAGAGTGCACACAGATCTGAATGTCGTAGACCCATTGACTAAACCTCTTCCAAGGGCTAAACATTATCAACACCAGAACTGTATGTGTGTTAGATTCATTACAATGTAACTCACATAGTGATGTGAGCTAGATTATTGACTCTAGTACAAGTAGGAGACTGTTGGAAATATGCCCTAGAGGCAATAATAAAATGGTTATTATTATATTTCCTTGTTCATGATAATTGTTTATTATCCATGCTATAATTGTATTGATTGGAAACACATTGCATGTGTGGATACATAGACACCATTGTGTCCCTAGTATACCTCTAGTAGACTAGCTCGTTGATCAAATATGGCAAGGTTTCCTAGCCATAGACATAAGATGTCATTTGATAACGAGATCAAATCATTGGGAGAATGATGTGATGGACAAGACCCAAACTATAAACATAACATATGATCGTGTCAATTATTTCTATAGTTTTCTGCATGTCATGTATCTGTTCCTATGACCATGAGATCATGCAACTCACTGACACCGGAGGAGTACCTTGTGTGTATCAAACGTCGCAACGTAACTGGGTGACTATAAAGATGCTCTACAGGTATCTACGATGGAGTCTGTTGAGTGGGCATGGATCAAGACTGAAATTTGTTACTCCGTGTGATGGACAGGTATCTCAGGGCCCACTCGGTAATACAACATCACAACAAGCCTTGCAAGCAATGTGACTAAAGTGTTAGCCACGAGATCTTGTATTAAAGAATGAGTAAAGAGACTTGTCGGTAATGAGATTGAACTAGGTATAGAGATACCGACGATCAAATCTTGCGCAAGTAACATACCGAAGAACAAAGGGAACAGCATACTGGATTAACTGAATCCTTGACATAGAGGTTCAACCGATAAAGATCTTCGTAGAATATGTAGGAAATAATATGGGCATCCAGGTCCCGCTATTGGTTATTGACCATAGAGTTGTCTCAGTCATGTCTACATAGTGCTCGAACCCGCATGGTCTGCACACTTAACGCTCGGTTACGTTTCGGTAGTATAGAGTTATGTATGGTGGTGACCGAAGGTCTTTCGGAGTCCCGAATGAGATCCCAGACATCGTGAGGAGCTACGGAATGGTACAGAGGTAAAAATTGATATATAGGAAGTCCCATTTTGGTCACTGGAAAAGTTTCGGGTACTTTGGTAGTGTACCGGGAGCGCCGGGAGGGTACCGGAGAACCATCGGGAGGGGCCTCTCACCCCAAAGGACCTCATGGGCTATGGGAGGGGGTAAACCATCCCCTGGTGGGTTGGGCAAACCCCCCGCTAAGGCCCATGCGGCTAGGGGTGGAAAAGCCCAAGAGAAGGAAAGGGTTTCCAAGTGGGGGAGGAATCCTACTCCTAGTAGGATTGGAGTTGGACTCCTCCACCTTCCCACTTAGGCCGCAGCCTAGGAGGAACCCTAGTGGCGTCGGCCTCCCTCCCCTTCCTCCTATATATACTGGAGGGGAGAGAGGACAGTCGCACCAGAAAAACCTAAGCCATAGTGTAGCCATCTCTCCTCGATAGATCGTTCCCTCTAGTTTCGACGGTGCTTAGGCGAAGTCCTGCCGGAATAGTTCCACCACCATCGCCGTCGCACCGTTGCACTGCCGGAGAACTCATCTACCTCTCCGCTCCCTCTTGCTAGATCAAGAAGGCGGAGATCGTCATCGAGTTGTACGTGTGCTGAACGCGGAGGTGTCGTCCGTTCGGCACTAGATCAGGACAGATCATAATTGGATCGCGGGACGCTCGGCGATTTGGATCGCGAAGACGTTCGACTACATCAACCGCGTTTCTTAACACTTCCCACTTAGCAATCTACAAGGGTATGTAGATTCACTCCCCCTCTCATAGATGCTCATCACCATGGATAGATCTTGTGTGTGCGTAGGAATTTTTTTGTTTCCCATGCAACGTTGCCCAACAATATTCCCTTCAGTTTTACCCGACGAGGAGGTATAACCCAACCCAACACTTGGCGATTCATGGGTCACCTTGCTTACCGGCTCGATTTGGATGACAAGGCGTAAGGCCCAGTGTGCATTCCGGCAAAAGGCCGGTTGACGAAGAGGCCTGGAGGGCCGGCTCGCAGAGAAGGTCAAAGAATAGGAAAGGTTCCCTGACAAGCGAAGCAAGACCCGGACTAGGATTCATCTTGTAATAGAAAAGAGACTTGTTGTAGTCCTACTAGGACTCTACATGTAAGCCTGCCCCTTCAACTTATATAAGGAGGGGCAAGGCACCCCAAGGGGGAGAAGACAAGTCAGGATAGACAGACAAGTTTTAGACAAGATCAAAGTAGAAGCTCTCGAGATTAGAGGTAGCAAAATAACACCCTTGTAATCAAGATCATCATCATCAATATCAATCAAGCATGATGTAGGCTTTTACGTCCACCGCGAGAGGCCGAACCTGGGTAAACCCCGCATCTCTCGATTCTGACCAACCTCATTTAAGCCGCCATCTAGTTGCGATGGCCTCACACCTAAGTTCTCTAACGAGGACATCTGCCATGATAAAATCATGACAATAATTTTATTGATTTCCCTATTCTGCAAATACGAATGACTAATGCTTTCATATCCGGAATACATTCCTGAATGTTAAACTAAACAAGTGTTTTTTTTTGTTTTCCTAGTTACATAATGCAGCCCTAGACTAAAGTATCGGAGTACTATTTACAACAACACACCAAGTGTAACACCGTACCTACGGAATCTCAAGGTCTTTCTTCAACTCAGGAGCGTACTTCAGCACTAACATATTGAACCTTAACCTGGAAAACAACAATCCTCAATTTAATAGATAATACATATGCACAAACATGTGATAGTTTAACTAAGCATCCAAATACCGGGCGCTATGTTAACCTGTCAGGCATGAAGATCATGGCTCACACGATCCTAACAAAACTACAGATCATTGCTCACACAATCCTAAGAACACTAAGGAATATTGCTTATCGTGGATGGTGGTGAGAACACACAACACCAACAACAACCAACAACATCAACACACGCACATTAGCTGGCAAGCACCAATGCCAGCAAGTACAATAATCTCCATGGCAGCCCATCTCCCACAACCAGATACAAAAAAGAGAAAACACATAGAAAACGATTTTAAACAACCATATCTAGGACAAGTGAAGCATACATATATAGAAAACAATGGCGGGGTATACCTCTGCTCCTCCTCGCTCCCTTGCATGCCCTTGTGGAGCTCCTTGATGCCTGTTCCACGGTCGTGGCCATGCCTTGCCCCGGGGTTCCGCGATGGCGACGACAGCGGCATCCCACGAGTCACGGTCCTCAACCAGGACATGCTCAAATCCCTCGATGTCGGCCACCAGCCGGCGGAGGGGGCGGGTTGGGTGGAGGGGCGACATCGACGGTGATCTCGGAGGTCGGTGGAGGAGCGAGACGTTGTGCGACGGAGGCTGGGTACCCTGGTTCTACGATGGCAGTGGTGGTGGCGTTATCGCACAACCACACCCTAGAAAAAGATTGAGGAAGAAGTTGGATCGTGAGAGGAGTTGCTGGCAAGGAGGGTTGCGCATACCTTAGCGAGGAGAGATTTCATCAGCCGTTTTCTGTACGCTCAGGGGATTGGGTAGATTGGTTGAAAAAAAAACACGAAAGACGGAAGAAAAATCGGTTAGGGCTGGCGACTCTTTCAATTGATGGTGGGGTACGAGCAAACCACAACTGCCCTTTTAGAAGTAGAGATTAGATTTTTTTAGAGAAAGAAGTAGAAATTAAATGTGGGGAATAGGGCCTCTTGGGCGCCTTGGCTATTTGAATTCAGGAAAAGCGTAAGGTTCAGCTCTAATTGGGCCAGGAGCCCGGGACGAAACACTGATCTGCGAGGAAGTTTTATTCGGCCCTCCTCGTCATGAGCCTCTTCCGTCCAGAAACCTTTACCAACATGGCAACATCGACCATGGGCGCCGCCGCGGCCGATCTCGAGGCGCGTCAGCTTCGCATCCTCCGCCGCGTCGAGGACCTTGAGCTCGTTGCCCAGCAGCACCGTCTTGGAGCGCTCTCTCTCACCGAGGCTGAAGTGGAGGTGGAGGCGGGGGACACCCAGGAGCGGCTCTCGGCCCTCCTGGCCGCGCGCGGCGTGCACGACTTCGCTTTCCGGCGTGTTCCAGCTGACTACTACGACCGTACTCTCGAGGAGCGCCGCGCCCTTCTCGCTGCCGATTCAGTCGCCCAGCTCTGCAAGAGCATAGTCATGGTACTGCCTCTTCGCTTTCATATCCCCATGCCGTGTTTCGTCGAACACCTGACCTGCGCAATTGCACTACGTTGTTGCAATTGACTGTATTTATTTCATTGTGGCATTTATTTGAACAATTGGTCTGTGTATATAATCGGTGGGTTAAGATGAATAATGGATTGTTTGGTAGTTATGTATATAGGCAATGGCCTAAAGGATTGCTAATACGTATGATTTGTTGGATGGAAAATGCTATTAATCTTAGATTAGGGTCTATAATTCGTGATCAGCTTGAGCAAAAGGCTGTTACGACTTACGATCCTCAATGATTTGTTCAGAAAGCAGTTCATTTTCACTGTATGGTTGTGCCATAATATTGGCAGAAGTGCTGTTCTTGTTGATGAAAAGAATGTTCTAATTTTCATTTACCATGCGCAGTTCAAATAATGCTGCAACTAATAAATTTAATTTATTGATCATAAAGAGTTATTGTGTCAACTAGTGTTTGGATTGCACTTGCAGGTAATTATCGTGGATTTATATTATATGTTAAGATTGTAAGATCAACGGCCATTAGCTTCCATGCAAAAAAAAAAGGTCTCTAGTTGGTGGACAAACAAAGATATAGATTTGTGTAACTAGTTTTTTGCATGCCATTATAAGTTGGAGGGTGCTAGGTAGACCTTGTAGAGAACTAGGGAATGGATGGTTGTTTTTAGCACAAAATGTGTGCTGTCATTGATTTGAGTGCAGATGTATGGCTGTGAGGTAGATTGTTATACGTAGGTTAACGATAGTAGAAGTTGTTGTTATGAGCTAGTGCATGTTGGCACCTGGCCATGACATTTGTAGTTTTATGGGTCCTCACCTGTAAAGGGCTGACCACGGCGACTCACCTGACAGCTTGGATGATCTCGAAGCAGCGGAATGCCTGCGTGTTCAACGGCGTGCAGCCATCCGTTGCCCTGCTCACAGGTAGAATTAGAGAAGAGACGACCCTCTGGGTCAGGGCTGGCGCCACCGGCCTAGGCATCGTCCTACCGATGACATGGGACGTTCACTAATTCCTGTCATACTGATTATGTAATCCTCCTCCTCTGAGGCCTGTACAGCTAAACCCTCTTTCTGTTCAACGAAAAGAAGAAATGCCAAGCCTTTGTGTTTTCTCGGAAAAAAATAGCTTTTTATTTTAATGACGACACTTAATTGATTACTGTTCTTGCTACTTGAAATATGCTTTTTTTACTAGTGCTCATTGGTGGAGGAAGTTTTTGCTAATCTGATGTCTTAACGATTCAGTGGATTCCAGGCTAGGTACGATTTGTTTATGCCCAAATTTGAGAATTGAAGCCTAAATAATGTGCGAACAGTATCCCTCCCTTCTCTTTTTTTTTCAGATTTCTTTTCAACAGATTTTGTCTTTTTTTGCTTCTAAAGGGTTAATAGGTTGATTTTATGTTAGTAGTATCTCTCCCTTCTCTTTTTATTGCATTTTTTAAGGCTTGGTATCCATGGATATGTTCTCTGAATCATATCCACTTTTCGTAGGCGAATACCAAAGCTGCTGCGGATGTAGTTGACTGTAGTAACCCAAAGAATTCTAAATATTATGTTGTTATTGTTCAGGTAACCTTTTAAAATCTCAATGTATCATCTTCGAGCTTAAATACTCCATACAGTATACTTTATGTTGATAACTTGAATATCTTTTGCAGTATATGGCACGGCTTAATGCTGAAAACATCAAGAACTTCCTGTATAGCCTAAATGAGAATCAGATACCCAAAAATAGATTTAACAGTAAGATTGTTTTCAGTGTATTGAAAATCTACAATATCAAATTATTCATTTGCAGGCAGATGTATGTACCATCAATCTTTGTTAGTCATATTTTCTTCAGAATCACCATCGATTGTAGCTAAATAAAAATATACCCCCTCCGTTCCTAAATATAAGTCTTTATAGAGATTCCAATATGGACTACATACGGAGCAAAATGAGTGAATCTACACTCTAAAATATGTCTATATACATCCATATGTAGTCTATATTGAAATCTCTAAAAAGATTTATATTTAGGAATGGAGGGAGTAAAATGCATATACCAGTCTGCTTCAGTTTCAAGATCTTCAGGTATGGCTGCAGATACTATTGCAGTATCAGAAAATTCAAATGTTTACTTTTGTTTGGTGCAGTGAGGCTCGCACCAGAAGAGGAGTCACACGTGCTTACTGGGTTTGTGCACAATGGTGTGACATGCATTGGAATGAAAACAGACATACCGGTAATGGAATTTTGTTATTACCATGTTGCTTCTTGAAGGATGTATGTCAGTGAAGATACTATCGTTAGGGTTATATTCAAACTGAAGGACAATAGAACTACATAAGAGATAAATCACTTATTTTGCGTATCATATCTGATATTATATATATGCCTAATGTACGTCTTCTTGAACTTTCCTAGTCCTTTTCAAATTCTGTAGGAGTAAATTGATGGTACGAAACAATAGATATATGATTCCAACTTTCAACTGTGACTAGAACTGAAACAACTTATAAATGATTGTATATTCTTGCTCTTAGGTGTTCTAAATGATTGACAGCCATTTTTGACATTCTGTATTGTACCATTGGTTGCTTTATTTGTTTCTCTCAACTGTCAAGATTATAATCTGAAATTTGCAAGGCATCTTATACAAAGGGTTTGTCGTCAGGTTATCATAGATGAAGCTATCACCAAGCTGGACGAGGATTTCTTCTGGCTAGGTGGTGGAGAAGTTGACCTCAAGCTCGGGATGCGGACCTCACAGTTCCTAAATGCTTTCAATCCATTTGTGGTGAAGTTTAGTTAATGAGTGATACCCATATGTATACAACTTAACAGAAGTTTCAGATCCATGTGGTTTTACCCGGCCTTGATCAACGCACTGCCAGGGAGGTACACCGGAACTAGATCCCCTACCGTGCTGTTAAGCACGGCAGGTGCATGTGGGCCTTGCTAAAAACTAATCTAACTATCCAGCCAATCCGATCGATGCATCTCACACTTGGACATACTAATGTATTAACTATAATTAATACGATACATGACTAACGAAAATAAACTCATGTTAAAGAAATAGTTTTACAAAATCTCAATCTTATTTTACGTGGAGTGGAAAATGTCCTTTTCCTATTTTCTATTTATTATTTTAACCAATTGAATTGGTATTTTTATTTTTGTCTTTGTGTGCTTTTATTTTTACAACGCATGCTGACCATATATAATTATAGTTTTTTTGCCGGGGACACACAGTTTTCTTGCCTGTCAACCCGATCATGTGTAACTCTATTCGCATGCAGTTATAGTTGTGCGTGATCGGCGAACATGGTGAAAATAAAACCCACAAAATATAAAGAAAAAGTACCAGTCAAATTAGTTAAAATAATAAATAGAACATAGAAAGCACATATTCCGCACCGCGTAAAATAACACTGAGATTAGCAAAACATTTTTTCTGAAATGAGTTCATTTTTGTTTCACCGTATTATTTGAAAGCACCCAGAAACAAAAAAAAATGTACCAATTAAACCGATTAAAGAATAAATAGAACATAGAAAGGACATATTTCGCACCGCGTAAAATAACACTGAGTTTAGGAAAACATTTTTTCTGAAATGAGTTCATTTTTATTAGCCATGTATCTATTTATTATTTTAACTAATAAATAATTTATCATTTATCATTTTTGTGATGCATCGACCGGATTGGTTGGGTAGCTAGATTGGTTTTTAGCCGTGCCCAATACAGGAGGCACGGCAGGGTGCCGTGCTTAACAGCATGGCAGAGGAGTCGGTTCCACACCTCCAGGTACACCAGGCTTTTGCTTGGATCTGGGTTTAGGATGTCTGTCTTTTTTGGAGCAGGCGTTTCCCTTCCAATTGCTCTTCTCACATTTTGTTACGTTATTTACTGCTGATTGTTGGTAAAATTGATGTAGCGGAGGGGACATTCTTGGGAAGATCGACATAATTGCGGCAACTGGGGCTTATACTATTACTAAGCCCTTTGTAGTTTGGGCCTGAGAGTTGAAAACCAGTGTGAAGTGTGTAAGCCAGACATCTGGCTGCGTCCTCTCAAAAGAAGAAAAGAAGTCTGTCCACAGAAACCGAAGTTTGTTTCTGTCTTGTTGTACTACTCAACATCTTCTCCATGGAGCTTCTTAGCTGTTCTCAGACAAAATATATGTGCCATTTGAGGTTACAGCGGACGTAGTTTGTGGTTTCGACACGGGTGGCTTTGGTTCAGGAGTTACACCTAGTATAATGTGTAACGGGATGCTAGCCGCGGTCTCGAAGGACCCCCAGACCGTTTTTTTATCGTCGGCGGGCGAAAAAATCCGGTCCTCCCCAACCGTGGCCATAGAACGTCGTTTTTCGTCGGTTGAGGCCTTTTTTGGGCCGGTGAACTCAGACCGAACCCAGGGCGTTGGTGGTCTTTTGGGGGCTCCGGCGGTAACAAATCGGCATGTGGGACATCACTGTCAGGCGAATCTCGCTCCTTTTTTCCTAGCGCCGAGCCACTTCCCCGCTGCCGACCCCGCGACACCGGCGACCCTCGCCTGTTCACGGTCCCTGCGCTGCCGCTAGAAGACCCCACTTCGCCCTGCCTTGCCGGATTTCGCTTCCCCGACCCTCGCCCATCCCCTCACCTAAGCCACGCTACTCGCCTGCTCGCCCGTCACGCCGGAGTCTACTCGCCTACTCGTCCGTCACGCCGACAAGGTGTTCGACGTTTTGTCGGCTCGGCCATGGACTCGGATGACGAGGAGGCGTTCGCGGCCCTGTTGGAGGAAGAAGCCGAGGCCGACACCGCCGACGAGGAGCACCTCATGATACTGTCCTCGCTGGCTGGCCTGTTCGTCAACAATGACAAGCCCCGGCGAGGTGGCTCGAGGCCGGGGCGGCGCAAGAGGAAGCAGAGGCATCAGATGGAGGGGTATTGCATGCTCTACGCCGACTACTTCTCCGACTCTCCATTGCACGGTGAGAAAGTATTTCGGCGTCGCTACCGGATGAGCCAGAAGCTCTTCCTCAGGATTGTTAATTCCGTCCGGGAGTTCGACAGCTATTTCGTTTGCAAGAAGGATTGCACCGGAACAGTTGGATTCTCCTCACTTCAGAAATGCACCCAAGCTATGAGGATGCTTGCATACGGAGCTCCCGCGAACATACAAGAAGACTATGGGCGAATGGCCGAGTCCACCACCATTGAGTGTCTGTACAAGTTCTGCAGAGCAGTGGTGGCAGTGTTTGGACCATAATATTTGCGATCATCCAATGTCGAAGACACTATTCGAATCCTGGCACAGAATGCAGCAAGAGGATTTCCAGGGATGCTTGGAAGCATCGACTGCATGCATTGGTCATGGAAAAACTGCCCATTTGCTTGGCAGGGGATGTACAAAGGCGGCAAAGGTGGTTGCAGTGTGGTACTTGAGGCAGTAGCCACACATGACCTATGGATTTGGCACTCCTTCTTTGGTATGCCAGGAACTCACAATGATATCAACGTCTTGCAGTGCTCGAATGTCTTCGCCAAGCTTGTTGAAGGTCATGCTCCTCCGGTGAACATTGAGGTCAATGGACGCCAATACAATAAGGGATACTATCTAGCAGATGGTATCTATCAGAGATGGTCCACATTTGTGAAGACTATCTCAAAACCTGTGGCGCCAAAGAAGGCACACTTTGCTAAGTGTCAGGAGGCTTGCAGGAAAGATGTCGAGCGAGCATTTGGTGTGCTCCAATCGTGATTTGCTGTTATCAGGTACCCTGCTATGACCTGCTCCAAAAGGCAGATGTGGGAGATCATGAATTGTTGTGCCTGCTTGCACAACATGATCATTGAGAGCGAGCAGGAAGAGCCAGTGTTTGATCCTGAACCATATCACAGGATGGGACCTCTTGCAGTAGTTGATCACCAGGTACCAGCAACATGGACTGCCTACCTCAATATGCGTCAGGAGATCCGAGACCCACAAGTGCATGAAGAACTGCAAGACGATCTGGTGGAGCACCTATGGAGGCTTAAGGGCAACGTCTAGCTCGATTTGTTTTAATTTGTGTTGGAACTTGCTCCATTAAACTATTTGATTTTGTATTAACATTCGGTTTTTTGTTGAATTTATGCCGAAAGAGCGCCAATTTTGTTCATTTTATGCCTAAAAAGCGTCGGTTTTGTTTATTTCAAAGCCGAAAAAGCGCCAAAACAGGGCCGAATTTGGACCGATTCTACGTCGATAATGGGCCGAAAGCGGCGGTTATGGGGCGACCCTGAGGGTTCGACTGGGAAAACAAGCCCCCCAGACCGATTTTATCGCCGACTCGGCCCCAGGCGGCGCTATTTCGGCCCCCTGGAGAGGCCAACGGCTGGAGATGCTCTAAGTAAGGGGATGCAATCTAGGGTTTGATCTGGCTGAGGTACAATCGCTCCACTGACCACGTAGACCCATGTTGGAGCAAAAATGAAAATCATGTAGTGGCGCATATCTGTATTGCTCTTTTTTTCCCTCGTACCCACTTGAGCGAGCCATGGGTTGTGTGACAGCCCAAACATCCCTTTCACCCTCCTCGCGTGTGTTGTTTCACCACACAGCCGGGGACATGGATGACTACGGTGATGATCAGGCCGAAGCTAGCGTCTTGAATTGCCATTTAAGGGAATATAATATTTTCCTGTTATATAGGCCTTTTCTCCACTAATATGTCCCTTTCTTTGTTATCAAGATTATAATGGTTTTTAATCAAAAATTGTTCATAATAAAAACTGGTACTCATCAAGAATAGCAGATGAAAAAAAATATGTGCTCATGATCAGTCAGATTTTGTTGATTTAACATTGTCTCTGTAGGTCTCTAATCTTTTGGATAGACATCAGTATGTCGCCCCACAACCACTATCGCCAACTCGTATGGGTTTCTTGATGTGCACATATTACTTTTGAAGAAATTATCAATCCTCTTTTTTTCCTTTATGCACTGCCGGATGCACACATTTTCGAAGATGATGGAACTTAAAGAAAATGTGTGCATCATACTAGTGCGTACAAATGTACAAGATCAAATCAATAAGCGATTACCACTTTGAGATCACATGTGAAAAATCCCAATAATATATATTCCTAAACAATGCCAATCAACCATTATCAATGGCTATGTTCCAAAGACGTGATCTTGATAATCAATTGTAACTCTTTATCAATCATATTGGCAAATTCGCATAGGGTATATGCTACACATAGGTAGAGACATACCTTCTCTCGAATTGCATTGTCTTAGTTTTTTTAGGGGAAAACCAAACTTTATTAAGTAATATTCCATAACTAGTGGGATACAAGTTTGGTCATGGGGTTGAGTAAGCCACATGTGGCGACCCCTATCTAAAGGGAGTGAAAACTTTGCTAATCTGTGAGTTTCAACATTTGTTGCCCTTCCTTCATGGATGAAGTTACATGTGAGGTTCACGGCCCTTGATTTGATCGTAGTAATGATCTGTGCGTAGCGCTCCTTGGTGTTGTTCTTCATGTCATGTATCACCTGCTTGGCGTCGCATGCAATAATGCATCTTTACAGACCAAGGTCTTCTGCAAGAGCTATTCCTTCCCGGCAAGTGATTGCCTCCAAAGCTGTTGGATCAAATAATCTCAGGATCACAAGAGATGAATTGCCAAGGAAGTTCCCATGTTGGTCTCGAGCTACCGCCGTAGCTGAACCTCGATGGTTCGAGTTTGACACTCCCCCGTCCACATGGATTTTCGCAAAACCAGTGGGAGGAGCTCTTGGTCTAGTGCATCTCGACCGTACTTCCGATTGCTCTGTCGATCTCCTGGTTGCATGTGACTGTTCCTTTATCACTTCCAGGTCAGCCAAGTATCGGTTGATGAAAGCATGTGTCCCGTGGGGACTCTGAAAATTTCCTTCGTGGATAGCCTTTCTCCTAGCGGACCATATGGCCCACAAAGTTACCGATAGTTTGACGAATGTGTCATGCGATAGAGTGTTGATCATGAAGAACATCCATTGTTTTGTGCTGGGCTCCATAGTTTCCCTGAGTTGATCCGCCATGTCTCCATCAACAAGAGCCCAAACACACCTGGACATTGTGCAATCTAGAAATGAGTGCCTCCACGAATCTCGTGCTCCACAAATGTTACATGCGTTGGAATCCAACATGTTCCGCTGAGACCTTACATCGTTTGTCGGCAGAGAATGTTTGGATAGGCGCCAAAGGAACATGTGTATCTTGGAAGGTACTTGGGTATTCCATAGCCGCTTCCACAACTCGTCATCCTCTTTGACAATGCTCATCCCGTTGTGTTATCGAGCCAAGCTTGCCTTCTCTGACACTTATACACCAACATCCTATACGTAGACCTTACTGAAAAGAGGCCATTGTTTTCATGATTCCATGCCCAGAAGTTAGACTCCTTTCTAGTACACAAAGGAATGTTGAGGATAATGGGATGTCGATGGATAAGAAGGTCTGATGTAGTCGTTGAATATCCCATGTTGCAAAAGTATGATCAATTGAATCCAAGACTAGTTGCGGTGGGTTTTCTGTTAGGCATCCGTACGGTTTCATCATCACATCTCTCGAGATCCAATTTTCTTCCCATATGTTTGTTTCATGCACACTGCCTATTCTCTTGATTAAACCCAACTTGAGGATGTCTCTTCCTTCTACTATAGCTCTCCAGATTTGGCTGGGGTGGCTTCCCAGTTGCGCCTGGAGTATAGATATCTCTGGAAAGTAAACACTTTTCAGTATTTTGGAGCTCAAAGATTCTGGGTTTTGCAAGATTCGCCAGGCCTACCTAGCCAGCAAAGAGAGATTGAACAACTCTATATCTTTGAAACCAAGGCCCCACATATACTTGGATTGGGTCATAACTTCCCATGACACCCAATGAGGCTTATATTTCCACTCTTTACTTCCCCACCAACATTTCTGGATAAGCATATTCAGATGTTCACATAGCCCTCTTGGTAGTTTGAAACAATACATTGGGAAAACCAGGACCGCATGTGCCACTGCTTTAACAAGTACTTCCTTCCCTACCGTGGACATAGTCCTCTCAATCCATACTTGGACCTTGCTCCATAACCTGTCTTTTGAGGTATTTTAAATCCCCATTCTTTGAGGAACCCACATCCGATGGCATTCCTAAGTACTTCTCATTCAGAGTCTCATTTGGTACTTGTAGAATCCCCTTAACTTCAGCTCTTACATATCCGAACACCTTTGCTTAAATAAATGGATGATTTTCCATGGTTGATGTGCTGACCAGTTGCTTGACAGCATATGTTCAAAATATGGTTCACCTCTGAATCTCCCTTTCCATTTGCCTTCAAAAATAACAAGATGTCATCTGCAAAAAATAAGTGATTCACCAGTGGTGTCGTAGGAGCCACTTGCAATCCACTTAGGTTATATGACTATAATCTTGACTTTAGGAGGCACGACATGCCCTCTACTACCAACAAGAAAAAGTATCGAGATATTGAGAGATCGGTCCCTTGTCTAATTCCCTGGGACGGTTTAAATTCCTACTACTTTCTACCATTGAACAAAACTAAAAATTTCACAGATGTGACCATGTTCATAACTATGCTCACCCGCTCCTCGAAGAAAACAATTTTAACATTACCGCTTGAAGATAGGTCCACTCCACCATGTCATATGCCTTCATCATGTCCACTTTTAGAGCACAATGTTGATTTTTCTTTGCCCTGTTTCTTTTCATGAAATGAAGATAGTCATAAGCAACAATGATATTATTAGTGATAAGCCTCCCTTGGACAAATGCTGACTCCTCGGCAGAGATAATTTCTAGGAGTACTTGCTTTAATCGATTTGAGATGACCTTCGACACGATTTTGTAAAGGATATTACATAATCATGGGCCAAAACTGTGTTAGGAGTGTCGGGATTTTTACCTTAGGGATCAAGACCAAGAGGGTATCATTGATGCATTCCGCAGACTCGGTTCCATCCACACGACCTTTGTGACCTCTTCGTCACAAACATCCCAGTGGCGCTGAAAGAAGTGGGCGGGTAAACCATCTGGCCCTAGGGACTTGATGGGGAACATTTGTAAGAGGGCATTTTTACCTCATCCGAGCTATAAGGCACATTAAGCATATCATTCATCACCGTTGTCACTTTGCGTGTGACCCAGTTCAAATCCAAGTCCATGTCATGCACTCCCTCCGAGGTGTACATGTTGATATAGAAGTTGTGCGTGAGATCTTCCATCTCTGCGATATCCTTGGTATCCCTATCGTCCGGAACTTGTAACATTTTTATCTGGTTTTTTCTCCTCCTTTGGTTTGCCTTGAGGTGAAAGAAATATGTGTTTTTGTCGCCATGTGCTAACCATTCTAGAGCTAATTACAGCAAAGTTTTTATTAAATGCTAGAGTATCTCTTAATCCTCCCACACGTGTACCCTCAATCCAAGTCTTGAGAATACATAATACAGAGGGGAATATTGCTTTGTCAAGTCGTGAAGCTCTCGAATTGTCGCAGGTGTGCCAGCCCAATGACAATTCCAACATAGTATATGTTGGGAAACGTTGCATGGGAAACAAAAAAATTCCTATGCACACGCAAGATCTATCCAAGGAGATGTATAGCTATGAGAGGGGGAGTGCATCTACATACCTTTGTAGATTGCTAAGCGGAAACATATATAACGCGGTTGATGTGGTCGTACTCTTCACGATCCAATCGCGATACAATCCGATTTAGCGCCGAACGGACGACACCTCTACGTTCAGCACATGTGCGGCTCGATGACATCTCCTCCTTATTGATCCAGCAAGAGAGAGAGGAGAAGTAGATAGGATCTCAACCAGCATGACGGCATGGTGGAGATGGTGGTGTCGTAGTGCCGGCAGGGCTTCGCCAAGTGCCTCTGGAACAACGTACGAGGAAGAAAGGAGAGAGACGGGAGGAGGGCCACGACTATGGGAGGGGTGGATTTCCCTCCAAGCCCCTAGGGTCATTGGTTAAGGGGGGAGGAAGGAAGTTCCTCCTTTCTTTCCCCACCAATCACTATCCCCCTTTTTTAGGGATCTTGATCTTATCCTTTTGGGATATGATCCTATTCCTTTTAAGGGGGGATCTTGATGCGCCTAGACTAGGGGTGTGGGGACTTTCCCCACTACACACGTCCATGTGGGTCCCCATGCAGGTGGGCCCCACTCCGGAACCTAAGCTTCCCGGTACAATACCAAAAAATCCCGAACATTTTCCGGAACCCTGAAAATGACTTCCCATATATAAATCTTTACCTTTAGACCATTTTGGAGCTCCTCGTGATGTATGGGATCTCATACGGGACTCCGAACAACATTCAGTCACCAACGTACATATCCCAATACTACTCTGGCATCATCGAACGTTAAGTGTGCGGACCCTACGGGTTCGAGAATCATGTAGACATGACAGAGACATCATCTGGATACCCTTATTGGTTCTTGTGATGATGTATTATCGAGTGGACCCAGAGACACCTCTCCCTCATACGGAGTGACAAATCACAGTCTCGATCCATGTCAACCCAACAGACACCCTCAGAGGTACCTGTAGAGCATCTTTATAATCACCCAATTATGTTGTGACTTTTGATACACACAAGGCATTCCTTCGGCGTCAGGGATTTGCATGATCTCATGGTCATAGGAACAGATACTTGACATTAAGAAAGCAGTAGCAATAAACTAATACGATTAAATGCTATGCTTACGGTTGGGTCTTGTCCAGCACATCATTCTCCTAATGATGTGACCCCGTTATGAAATGAAAACTCATGTCTATGGTTAGGAAACCTTAACCATGTTTGATCCACGATCTTGTCTAGTAGAGGCTCACTAGGGACATGGTGTTGTCCATGTATCCACACATGTATCTGAGTTTCCAATCAATACAATGATAGCATGGATAATAAACGATTATCATGACAAGGAAATATGATAATAACCAATTTATTATTGCCTCTATGGCATATTTCCAACAGTCTCCTACTTGCACTAGAGTCTATAATCTAGTTCACATCACCATGTGATTAACACCCAATGAGTTCTATCATGTTTTGCTTGTGGGAGAGGTTTTAGTCAACGGGTCTGCAACATTTAGATTCGTGTATACTTTGGAAATATCTATGTCATACTGTAGATGCTGCTACTACGCCCCACTTGGAGGTATTCGAAATGTCTGCTCCACTATACATATCCAGTTTGCTACTCAGAGTCATCCGGATTGGTGTCAAAGCTTGGATCAACGTAACCCTTTGCAACGAACTCTTTATCACCTCCATAAATGAGAAACATTTCCTTAGTCCTTGAGTTAATAGGGATAATTTTGACTGGTGTCCAGTGATCCACTCCTGGATCACTCTTGTACCCCTTGACAGACTCATGGAAAGGCACACACCAGGTGCGGTACACAACATGGCATACTATATAGAGCCTACGGCTAAGGCATAGGGGACAACCTTCGTCCTTTCTCTTTCTTCTGTCGTGGCCAAGCTTTGAGTCATACTCAAATTCGTACCTTACAACACATCCAAGAACTCATTTGGTTGATCTATTTTGAACTTCTTCAAAATCTTCTCAAGGTATGTATTCATTGAAAGTTTTATCAAGCGTATGGATCTGTCTCTATAGATCTTGATGCCCAATATTTAAGTAGCTTCATTCCAAGTCTTCCTTTGAAAAATTCCTTTCAAACAACCCTTTATGCTTTCTAGAAATTCTATATTATTTCCAAACAACAATATGTCAACCACATATACTTATCAGAAATTCTATAGTGCTCCCACTCACTTTCTTGTAAATAAAAGTTTCTTATAAACTTTGCATAAACCCAAAAACTTTGATCACCCCATCAAAGTGTATATTCCAACTCTGAGATGCTTGCTCCAGTCCATTGAAGGATTACTGGAGCTTGCATACCTTTTAGTATCCTTAGGATCGACAAAACCTTTCGGTTATATCACATACAACCTTTCCTCAAGGAAACCATTGAGGAACCGCTGTTTTGACATCCATCTGCCAGCTTTCATAATAGAAAAATGCAGCAACTGCTAACATTATTCCAACAAACTTTAGCATCGCTATGGGTGAGAAAGTCTCATTATAGTCAACTCCTTGAACTTGTCGGAAACTTCAGTTGACCTTTATAAATGGTGACATTTACCATCAGCGTATGTCTTCTTCTTAAAGGTCCATTTGTATTTAACGACCTGCCGTTCATCGGGCAAGTCTACCAAAGTCCATACTTGGTTTTCATATATGGAACCTTTCTCAGATTTCATGGCTCCCAGCCATTGTTGGAATCCGGGCCCACCATCGCTTCTTCATAGCTCGTAGTCTCACTGTTGTCCAACAACATGACCTCCAAGACAAGATTGACGTGCCACTTAGGGGCGACACGAGTCCTGATACGCCCATTTTGCATCACGCTTTTATATTGATATTTATTGCAGCATGGGCTGTTATTACACGTTATGGTACAATACTTATGCCTTTTCTCTCCTATTTTACAAGGTTTACATGAAGAGGGAGAATGCCGGCAGCTGGAATTCTGGACTAGAAAAGGAGCAAATGTGACAGACCTATTCTGCACAACTCCAAAAGTCCTGAAAAGTACTAGATAATTTTTTTGGAATATATGAAAAATATCAAGAGAAACAAATACCAGATGGGACCCACTAGGAGGTCACAAGCCTGCCAGGCGCGGCCACCCCCTTGGTCGTGCCTAGGTGGCTTGTGACCCAACTGGCAGGTCTCCAGAGCCCATCTTCTGCTATATGAAGGGTTTTGACCTGGAAAAAAAATCAGAAGAGAGCTTTTGGGACGAAGCGCCACCGTCTCGAGGCGGAACTTGGGCAGAACCAATCTAGAGCTCCGATGGAGCTGTTTTGTTGGGGAAACTTCCCTCCCGGAGGAGGAAATCGAAGCCATCGTCATCACCAACGACCCTCTCATCCAGAGGGGGTCAATCTCCATCAGCATCTTCACCAGCACCATCTCCTCTCCAAACCCTAGTTCATCTCCTATGTCCGATCTTTGTCTCAAACCTCAGATTGGTATCTATGGGTTGCTAGTAGTGTTGATTACTCCTTGTAGTTGATGCTAGTTGGTTTACTTGGTGGAAGATCATATGTTCAGATCCTTTATGATAATTAAGACTCCTTTGATTATGAACATGAACATGCTTTGAGATTAGTCACATTTGTTCCTGAGGACATGGCATAAGTCTTGTTATAAGTAATCATGTGAATTTGGTATTCGTTCGATATTTTGATGAGATGTATGTTGTCTATCCTATAGTGGTGTTATGTGAACGTCGACTACATAACACTTCACCATTATTTGGGCCTAGGGGAAGGCATTGGGAAGTAATAAGTAGATGATGGATTGCTAGAGTGACAGAAGCTTAAACCCTAGTTTATGCGTTGCTTCGTAAGGGGTTGATTTGGATCCATATGTTTCATGCTATGGTTAGATTTATCTTAATTCTTCTTTCATAGTTGTGGATGCTTGCGAGAGAGGTTAATCGTAAGTTGGAGGTTTGTCCAAGTAAGGGTAGCACCCAAGCACTGGTCTACCCACATATCAAATTATCAAAGTAACGAACGCGAATCAAATGAGCATGATGAAAACTAGCTTGATGGAAATTCCCATGTGTCCTCGGAAGCGCTTCACTTTATATAAGAGTTTGTACAGGCCTATACTTTGCTACAAAAAGGATTGGGCTACCTTTCTGCACCTTCACTACACTTGTTACTTGTTACAAATTATCTTATCACAAAACTATTTGTTACCGATAATTTCAGTGCTTGCAGAGAATACCTTACTGAAAACCGCTTGTCATTTCCTTCTGCTCCTCGTTGGGTTCGACAATCTTACTTATCGAAAGGAATACGATAGATCCCCTATACTTGTGGTTCATCAAGACTCTTTTCTTGCACCGTTGCCTGGGAGTGAAGCTACTTTGGTAAGTGGAATCTGGCAAGGAAAAAATTATATAGTGTGCTGAAATTTACTGTCACTTGTTATTATGGAAAGTAATCCTTTGAGGGTTTTGTTCGGGGTATCTTCACTTCGACTGGAAGCACAAAGAGTTTCCCCTCAACCTACTGCACCTGTTGAGGATATTTATTATGAAATTGCTTCGGGTATGATAGAGAAACTGCTAGCTTATCCTTATGCAGGAGATGGAACTCTACATCCTGATTTGCATCTGATCTATGTGGATGAAGTTTGTGGATTATTTAAGCTTGTAGGTCTGCCCGAGGATCACGTCAATAAGAAGGTATTTCCTTTATCTTTGAAGGAGAAGGAATTGACATGGTATAAGCTATGTGATGATATTGGATCATGGAGCTACAACCGATTGAAAATGGAATTTCATCAGAAGTTCTATCCTACGCATCTAGTTCATCGTGATCGGAATTATATCTATAATTTTTGGCCTCGTGAAGGAGAAATAATTTCTCAAGCTTGGCGGAGGCTTAATTCAATGTTATATTTATGCCCCAATCATGAATCTTGTGAGAAATTATTATTCAGAATTTTTATGATCGGCTTTCTCGTAATGATCAATCCATGCTCGACACTTCTTGTACTGGTTCCTATATGAAGAAATATATTGACTTCAAATGGGATTTATTGGAGAGAATTAAACGCAACTCTAAAGATTGGGAACTCAACGAGGGTAAGGAGTCACGTATAAACCTTAAGTTTGATTGTGTTAAATCATTCGTAGACATAGATGCTTTTCGTGAATTTAACACTAAATATGGACTTGACTCTAAGATAGCAGGTTCTTTCTGTGAATCTTTTGCTGCTCATGTTGACCTCCCCAAGGAGAAGTGTTTTAAATATCATCCTCCCATTGAAGTGAAAGTAGTTGAACCTATTAAAGTTGAATAAGAAACTATTGCTTATAATATTGATCCTATTATTCCTGCTGCTTACATTGAGAAACCACCTTTCCCTATTAGAATAAAGGAACATGCTAAAGCTTCAACTGTGGTTCATAAGAGCTATGTTAGAACACCTATACCCCTCTGATTCTTTCACTATCAAACCACAGAATGAGTACATTCAGAAAATGATTTTGTCCGATAAGGCGCCCATCGACATTGGTTGCCTGCGATGCAGTACCAGATCCACGAGATATGATGGCTTCAAGGTGGCTCAAATCACTGACGCAAAGAAGGTACTATCCAAGATCAAACCCAGGGGGAACCATCGGTCACATGCTCCTCAAAGGCGACTGACCCGTGCTCCAAGCTGCTGATGCAGCCCTATACAGCTTAGTCTGATGAACTGCCACCTCCAACACCAATCTAGCAACTGCAGTATGTTGGCACTGTCCTGTGTGGGATACCTAATGAAGATCTCAGCCCCCAGAAGCTCCTGGCGAGCGATCAAGGGGAGGAATCTTAGCTGCACTAAGAGTGATGAAGTCCAATAAGCAGTGGAATGTCCTATGCTGGAATGTACATGGAATCAACTCCGACAAAAAGAAGTTGGCGATCCGCAATGCGTTAGAAGTTAATGGTTGCTCCGTAGTTTGCTTTAAGAAACTAAACGTACCTCCTTTGATGCTTTGTTTATTAAACTGTTCTGCCCTAAAAAGTTTGATATGTTCGAATTTGTACCATCTATTAGTAATTCCGGAGGCTTAATCACTACATGGATGAGCTCGGTTTTCATAGGTGTATCGGTGTTCTCTGAATCATTTTCTCTCGGCGTCAGGCTCACCTCAACTCATTCCAACGATTCATGGACATTAGTTAACTTTTATGGCCCCTGTACGGACCCCAATAGAACGTTATTTACCACATGGCTCTTTGATCTCCAAATTCCCAATGGTGAAGATTGGCTCCTCTTGGGAGATTTTAATTTCATTCGAGCATCGGACAACCGTAACAGAGGAGGAGGGGGACGCTAATGATATGATGCTCTTTAATGAATTCATCTGCAGACAGTCGTTGGTAGAACTCCCGATTAAAGGGCGATCATACACGTGGAGTAATATGCAATATAATCCTTTGCTTGAGCAATTGGACTAGCATTTCACATCGGTTGACTGGGCGACCAAATACCCGAACACAGTTGTCATGCCTCTTGGAAAACCCACATCGGACCATGTGCCATGCTATGTGAGCATCCAGACCAAAATCCCCAAGTCCAAAAAATTTCATTTTGAGGACTACTGGATCAAGCAACCTGGTTTCTTCGAGGTGGTGCAGTGATCATGGAATAACAACTGCTATGCCCCGAATACAGCCGCAGTCTTATGCAAAAAACTTAAGAACCTTCGCTATGACCTGAAACAGTGGAGCAAGAAAATCTCCAAACTGTTAGTACTGATTGACAATTGCAACAAAACCCTAGTAGAGATTGACGGGATGGAGGAATGTAGGCGGCTATCTATACCTAAAACCAACTTCGGGATAATCTTGAAATGGCACCTCCTCAATCTGCTGGAATGCAAAACGGTGTATTGGAAGAAACATTGTACCATCAGATACTTCAAGTATGGGGACGACAATAAGAAATTTTTCCACAGGGTGGCGACTGAAAGATTTCGTAGAAACAACATAGCTTCTCTCCAGTTGCATGATGACTCGATCATTCATGATCATGTGGGTAAAGAAGCCGTCCACTTTCAGACCTACAAGGACAGACTAGGCTACTCCAATCAGACCAACATGCGCTTCGATCTGCGATGCATCATCAAAAAGGTGGATGGACTTCAAGCCCTATTTGTACCCTTCACGCGTGAGGAAATCGATCAAGTTGTCAAAGAACTACCATCTGACCGAGCTCCTGCCCCAGATGGCTTTAGTGGAAGCTTCATAAAATCCTGCTAGCACGTAATTAAAGAGGACTTCTATCGAGTTTGTTTTGATTTTCATGCAGGTACATTAGACCTCAAAAGTCTAAACACTGGTTTTATCACTCTCATTCCGAAGATTCAGTCACCAGAGACCGCCAATGACTATCGTCCAATAACACTACTAAACTCTTGTCTCAAGCTGCTGACGAAACTCCTGGCTAATCGACTATAATGAGTGATCCTCAAGATCATACATCGCAACCAATATGGCTTCCTGCGGGGTAGGTCGATCTAGGATTGTGTGGCGTGGGCGTTTGAATTCATACACCAGTGTCAAGCGTCCGGGCGTGAGACCGCTATCCTGAAGCTAGACTTTGCCAAAGCCTTCAACACAATCGAGCATATGCTCCGATGATGGAGATTATGAAATGCATGGGTTTTGATGACAGATGGCTCGGATGGATTGACTGCTTGTTCTCAACAACCAAATCTTCTATGCTCCTCAATGGGACCCTAGGCAGGCAGTTCTTCTGCAAGAGAGGGGTGCATCAAGGTGATCCCCTATCCCCGCTCATCTTCGTGCTAGCGGCAGACCTACTGCAAGTAGCCATAAATGATGCCTGTAGAGCCGGTGATCTTCAACTTCCTATATCAGTGCCTGACGATGAATACCCCATGATCCAGTATGCAGACGACACAATCCTTGTGATGCCTATAGACCAAATTCAAGCGGAGACTATCAAACACATTCTTCAAGACTATGGCTCGTCGATTGGTCTGCGCATGAACTTTCAAAAATCAACCTTAATCACTATCAACATAGTTGAGGATATGACCGCACGGTTGTCACAGATTTTCGAATGCGCGATTGGCTCCATGCTGTTCACGTACCTTGGGCTGCCCATGGGCACCACTAGACCAACAGTGACTGATCTCATGCCGCTGGTCGCGTCGGTGGAACATAGGCTCTCCTCCACTGCCACGCTCCTATACCTCGGATCTAAGCTAACCTTGGTTAACTCAGTGATCACATCCCTAGCGATATACGCCATGTGCTCCATTAGGTTGCCACCCAAAATCCTAGAGCATCTTGACAAACTCAGAAGATATTGTCTCTAGGCAAAAACCACGGACGATGGCTCCAAAGCCATCTCCTTGGAAGCATGGGAGCTGATATGTCATCCCAAAAATAAAGGTGGTCTTGGAGTAATCGATCTAAAGGTCTAGAATCAAGGTCTGCTCCTCAAACAGATGCATAAATTCTATAATTGCATGGACTTGCCTTGGGTGAAACTGGTATGGACAGCACACTACGATGGCTTGGTGCCGCATGCGTCAGACCCGTGTGGCTCGTTCTGGTGGCGAGATATCATGCAACTAGTGCTGATCTATAGAGGAGTCACGTCTGTGGATGTGAGAGACGGGAGCACGATGTTGTTTTGGAAGGACCTATGGCATGACAATATACTCTTTGATAGCCACCCTCGACTGTTCTCTTTCTCTAAAAATGAGGACGTTTCGGTGAAAAATTTGTTGACAGCGCCTACGCTGAGCCACAACTTTCATTTTCCGCTATCCGTCCAGGCCAGAGGAGACCTGGAAAAGATTCAATCCAGCCTCGCCGTGACAGAACTAACTAAGGCGAGGGATAACTGGAAATGTGTATAGGGATCGGATGGGTTCGCCTCCAGCAAATACTTTGCATTGCTTTCATGAGGTTGTGGCGGATAAGGCCTTCGAGTGGATCTGGAGGACTAAATGTACTAACAGGTGGAAGGTCTTTGCGTGGCTGCTGTTAGCAGACAGGCTAAACACTCAGAACTTACTGAAGAGGAAGAGTATGAAATTGAGAGGCGATAACTATACCTGCCTTCTGTGCGCCACCCACCCGTAAGAAATAGTGGAGCACTTGTTCTTTGACTATGGTTTTAGCAAAGCACGCTGGGGGAAGCTGGGGATCGTGTGGCCTCATGGTGGAAACAGACTGCAGCTCGTGCATGGGGAAAAAGATATGTGGACCCGACCCATGTTCATGGAGATTTTCAGTTTCGCGGCCTAGAGCATATGGAAAGAACGTAACAACAAACATTTTAGGGGGGGCACAGCCACAAAGAATGGCTGGCTACAAAAATTCAAAGATGACTTTGGTATGATGAGACACAGAGTCAAAGAGTCCCTGGTGCCATTTGTTGAGCACTTTGTTGCATCGATCTAGCCTTGTCCCATAACCTCTGTGCTAGATAGTTTTGCCTATCCCTATCCCCTAGTGGTTAGGACTTATTCTTTTAATCCACTCCATGTAATCCCCTTTTTGTAACACTTTAAGTTATTGGTTTAATCTAAAGTCAGTGGGGGTTGCCCTCACTGTCCCAAGCTTTCAAAAAAAAAACCTACACCCCTGAATAAATTAAAGTTGAACCTAGTGTTGCTATGGTTAAAGATCTCTTGGTTGATAATATTGAGGGGCATGTTATTCAATTCTGTGACGAAGGTGCTAGAATTGCTAGACCTGATGCCAAAGATAAACATAGACCTATTGTTGGCATGCCTGTTGTTTTTGTTAAAATAGGAGATCATTGTTATCATGGCTTATGTGATCTGGGTGCCAGTGTAAGTGCAATTCCCTTTACCTTATATAAAGAAATTATGGATGATACTACACGAACTAAGTTAGAGGAAACTGATGTTACAATTAAGCTTGCTAATAGAGATACTATAGCACCAGTTGGGATTGTTAGAGATGTTGAAGTCTTGTGTGGGAAGATAAAATATCCTACTAATTTTCTTGTCCTTGGTTCCCCACAAGATGATTTTTGTCCCATTATATTTGGTAGATCTTTCTTGAATACTATTAATGCAAGGATAGATTGTGATAAGGAATATGTTACTGTAAGTTTTGGGGACACGTCTCATGAGTTTAATTTGTCTAAATTTTGTATACAACCCCATGATAAAGAATTGCCTAGTAAGGATGAAATTATTGGTCTTGCTTCTATTGTTGTGCCTCCTACTGACCCCTTAGAACAATATCTGCTAGACCATGAAAATGATATGCATATGAATGAAAGGAATGAAATAGATAAGATTTTCTTTGATCAGCATCCTATTTTGAAACACAACTTGCCTGTTGAAATACTTGGGGATCCTCCTCCACCCAAGGGTGATCCCGTGTTTGAGCTTAAACAATTACCGAATACTCTGAAATATGCTTATCTTGATGAAAAGAAGATATATCTTGTTATTATTAGTGCTAACCTTTCAGAGCCTGAAGAAAAGAGATTATTGAAAACTCTAAGGAAGCACCACGCTGCTATTGGATATACTCTTGATGATCTTAAGGGCATTAGTCCCACTCTATGTTAGCATAAAATCAATATGGAGCCATATGCTAAACTAGTTGTTGATCACCAACGATAGTTAAATCCTTAAATTAAAGAGGTGGTAAGAAATTAAATATTAAAGCTTCTGGAGGCAGGTATTATTTATCATATTGCTGATAGTACATGGGTGATTCCCGTCCACTATGTCCCTAAGAAAGGAGGTATTACCGTAGTTCCTAATGATTAAAATGAATTAATCCCGCAAAGAATTGTTGCAGGGTATAGAATGGTAATTGATTTTAGTAAATTAAATAAAGCTACTAGGAAAGATCATTACCCTCTACCTTATATTGATCAAATGCTAGAAAGACTATCCAAACACACACATTTTTGCTTTCTAGACGGTTATTCTGGCTTCTCTCAAATACATGTGTCATTAGAGGACCAAGAGAAGGCCACTTTTACTAGACATTTTGGTACCTTTGCTTATAGACATATGCCTTTTGGTTTATGCAATTCACCTTCTACCTTTCAAAGATGTATGACTGCTATATTCTATGATTTTTGTGAAAGGATTGTTGAGGTCTTCATGGATGATTTTTCCGTTTACGGAACTTCTTTTGATGATTGTTTAAGCAACCTTGATTGAGTTTTGTAGAGATGCAAAGAAAATAATCTTGTCTTGAATTGGGAGAAGTTCCACTTTATGGTGAATGAAGGTATTGTCTTGGGACACAAAATCTCCGAAAGAGGTATTTAAGTTGACAAAGCCAAAGTTGATGATATTGAAAAAATGTCGTGTCCTACGGATATCAGAGGTATAAGAAGTTTCCTTGGTCATGCTGCTTCTATAGGAGGTTTATTAAAGAATTCTCTAAGATTTCTAGGCCTCTCACTAATATTTTGGAAAAAGATGTTCCATTCATTTTTTATGATGATTGTGTAGAAGCATTTGAAATTCTTAAGAATGTCTTGCTTTCTTCACCTGTTGTTCAACCACCTGATTGGAACCTACCCTTTGAGATTAGGTGTGATGCTAGTGATTATGTCGTTGGTGCTATTCTAGGACAAAGAGTTGATAAGAAATTAAATGTTATCCGTTATGCTAGTAAAACTCTAGACAACGCTCAAACAAACTATGCTACCACTGAAAAGAAATTTTTGGCAGTTGTGTTTGCTTGTGATAAGTTCAGACCTTATATTGTTGATTCCAAAGTAATTGTTCACACTGATCATGCTTCTGTTAAATATCTTATGGAAAATAAAGATGCTAAACCTAGACTTATCAGATGGTTCTTCTACTACAAGAATTTGATTTGCATGTTGTTGATAGAAAGGGTGTTGATAACCCCGTAGCGGATAACTTGTCTAGGTTAGAAAATGTTCTTGGTGACCCACTGCCTATTGATGATAGCTTTCTAGATGAACAATTAGTTGTCATAAATGCTTTGCGTAATGCTCCATGGTATGTTGATTATGCTAATTACATTGTTGCTCAGTTTATACCACCTAGTTTCACATACCAACAAAATAAAAAGTTGTTCTATGATTTAAGACATTACTTTTGGGATGATCCACACACTTATAGAGAGGAGTAGATGGTGTTATTATACGTAGTGTACCTGCGCATGAACAAGAACACATCCACCACAAGTGTCATTCCGAGGCCTACGGAGGACACCACACTGGAGATAGAACTGCACACAAGGTATTACAATTTGGTTTTTATTGGCCTACTCTCTTCAAGGATGCTCGTAAGTTTGTCTTGTCTTGTGATGAATGCCAAAGAATTGGCAATATTAGTAGACGTCAGGAAATGCCTATGAATTACTCTCTTGTTATTGAACCATTTGATGTTTGGGGTTTTGATTATATGGGACCTTTTCCAAAGTCCAACGGGTATACTCATATTCTAGTTGCTATTTATTATGTTACTAAGTGGGTAGAAGCTATTCCAAGTAGTAGTGCTGATCATAACACCTCTATTAAAATGCTGAAAGAAGTTACTTTCCCTAGATTTGGAGTCCCTAGATATATAATGACTGATGGTGGTTCACACTTTATTCATGGTGCTTTCCGTAAGTTGCTTGCTAAGTACGACGTTAATCATAGAATTTAATCCCCTTATCACCCTCAGTATAGTGGTCAAGTAGAAGTAAGCAACAGAGAAATTAAATTGATCTTGCAAAAGACTGTTAATAGATCTAGAAAGAATTGGTCTAAGTTACTTGACGATGCATTATGGGCTTATAGAACTGCTTACAAAAACCCTATGGGTATGTCTCCGTATGAAATTGTTTTTGGTAAAGCATGTCACTTACCTCTAGAACTAGAGCATAAAGCTTATTGGGCAATAAAAGAGCTCAATTATGATTTCAAACTTGCTGGTGAGAAGAGGTTATTTGACATTAGCTCACTTGATGAATGGAGAACCCAGGCCTATGAGAATGCCAAGTTGTTTAAAGAAAAATTTAAGAGATGGCATGATAAAAGGATACAAAAGCATGAATTCAATGTAGGTGACCATGTCTTGCTATACAATTCTCGATGAGGATTTTTTCTAGGAAAACTTCTCTCTAAATGGGAAGGGCCTTACATTGTCGAGGAAGTATATCGTTCTGGTGCTATCAAGATCAACAATGCCGAAGGCACAAATCCGAAGGTGGTAAACGGGCAAAGAATCAAAAATTATATCTCAGGTACTCCCATAAATGTTGAATCTTAGGGAGACCTGCCAGAACGTTTCAGACTCTGAAAAGGAATAGGTATGTGGTATGGTAAGCAAACCAACTCCAAAATTTTCCCAATAGCAAAATTTCTCAGTTTTGGAATATTTAATAAATTAGGAAAATTTAAAGCATCCCAAAAAGTGCATGAGGAGGCAACAAGCCTGCCAGGCGTGGCCACCCCCTAGCCGCGCCCCTATGGCTTGTGGCCACCCCATGCACCATCCGGACTCCGTTTTCTTGTGGTATACTCCTTTGGGCCAGTAAAAATTCATTATATAATGTCCCAAAGGTTTGAACCTTCGTATCATGACAATACCTCTTGTTTTTGTTTTGAGCTGTTTCTGCGGCAGATTTAGAGCAAGATGTGTTCGCAAGAGTCGGTCAGAGAGATTCGTGTTTCTCACCCGACACAGGGGCCCGAAGTAGACAGCAAAGCCAACCACTTTGGGCAGACCACAGAGGAGGATATGGTGGCAGGCTTGAAAAGGGTGGATGTCATGGAGGAATACTAAGAAGTTAACTCTCATCCACAACCTAGATCCATGTTGGAGGAACTTCAGAGCTCAGCAATCCCAAATCGGTCATTACTCACAATGCTAAATTTCTTACTCATGAAAACATGAAAAAGAGTGTTGCTTTTTCCTCTGCAACAATGAAACATCCATGGGTGAAGGGATCTCTAACCATCACTGGAAAACTTCGTAAGGAAATAATGGATCTTAGATAGCAAAATAACAAGCTTGAAGAGGGGAATCACATTCTGAGGGGCATCATCGCCAAGAATATCCCAACACCACCTCCGAAGAAGGACATCTAAACACATGGGTATGGGCACTCCCCTTGGCTTGTGCCAAGCTTGGGGGAGGTGCCCCCGTATCGTATTACCATGACACCTTTTCCTTTTCTTGTTTTTCCTACTTTGATCCTTTTGGTTTTGTCTTGATCTAGTAGAATAAAAATTTATAGGATCTAGCTTTGAGTTTTGCTTTATTTTCCCCTTATGTAAGCAAGTCTGAGAGTTATATAATGAAAACTAGTTTTGATGTGAGGGATTTGCTTGCTTGCTATGATCTTGAGAAAAAATAAATAAGAAATAAAAGAAGAATAGAATAAACGCAAAGAGTATATATGATGATCTTATGGGGAGTGATGCCTTCACATACAAGAAGTATGTCGATTGAAATTTGTTGGGAGTTGACAAACATAGCGATTGGTCATTGGGCTTATTAGAAGGAAGTAATAAAGAAAGATAGGTTCACATATAAATATATTATCTTGGACATCTTTTATGATTGTGAGCACTCATTAAAATATTATATTTTAAGAATTTGATGTTGGACAAGGAAGACAACATAATGGGTTATGTTTGCTTATTTCCGAATATAAGTTATATGGTTATATATCCTCCAACATGTAGTGCTTGCTTCCACCTCACACTAGCCAAAACTTTCGCACCAAGTAGAGATACTACTTATGCATCCAAATACCCTCAACCCAGTTTTGCCATGAGAGTCCACCATACCTACCCAGATTAGGGTTTAGGGTTTAGGATTGAGTAAGGTCCTTCAAGTAAGTTGTCATCGGTGCATAAAGCAATAAGAATTGCTCATAAATATGTATGATCTTTTATTGTAAGGGAAATAAGCATTTTACGAACTTGTGATGGTAAAGAAATAAAAGCGACAGACTGCATAATAAAGGTTGCTATCACAAAAGGCAATACAACACGACATTCCTTTGCATTAAGGGTTCACACACCCAACAACAAAAAGTGCATGAAAACCTCTCACTCCCTCAACGAAGGGCCTATTTGTTACTTTTACTTCTTAAGTACTTACCTTTATGCAAGAGTCATGGTGATCTTCACCACTTCCTATATTTGCCTTTTTCGCCCAGCAAGCATTATGTGTTAGGGAATGATCTAAATGGATATATCCACTCGGATGTGTGTGATCATGAGTTATTATTGTTGACATCACCCTTGAGGTGAGTAGTTGGGAGGCAAAACTATAAGCCCCTATCTTTCTCTGTGTTCAATTGAAGCTTCGACCTCATGAGTACCTAGTGAGTGTTAGCAATTATGAAAGACTAAAAGATGAGTGAGTATGTTTATTTGCTTTACAAGCTCTTATATTGATTATTTCCGATGTTATGATAAATTGCAAATTGCTTCAATGACTGAGAGCATAGTTTGTTGGTTGTCAATAGAGTTCTTGGTTCATACATTTAACCTGTGAATGAATTGTTACTATGGTATAAGAAATTATATCTCAATAAGTATTACTGTTCTCAAGATGATCGTAATGCCCTCATGTCCGTATTTCATTTTATCGACACCTCGATCTCTAAACTTGTGGACACATTTATCGATCTCGACTTACGCTTCAGGACAAGCGAGGTCTAAGCTTGGGGGAGTTGATACGTCCATTTTGCATCATGCTTTTATATTGATATTTATTGCATTATGGGTTGTCATTACACGTTATGGTATAATACTTATGCCTTTTCTCTCCTATTTTACAAGGTTTACATGAAGAGGGAGAATGCTGGCAGCTGAAATTCTAGACTAGAAAAGGAGCAAATCTGAGAGACCTATTCTGCACAAGTACAAAAGTCCTGAAAAGTTACGTAGTATTGTTTTGGAATATATAAAAAATATTGGGCGAAACAAATACCAGAGGGGACCCACTAGGAGGTCACAAGCCTGCCAGGCACGACCACCCCCTGGCCGTGCCTAGGTGGCTTGTGACCCACCTGCCAGGTCTCTGGAGGCCATCTTCTGCTATATGAAGGGTTTTGACCTAGAAAAAAAATCAGAAGAGAGCTTTCGGGACGAAGCGCCGCCGTCTCGAGGCGGAACTTGGGCAAAACCAATCTAGAGCTCCAGCAGAGCTGTTCTGCCGAGGAAACTTCCCTCCTGGAGGTGGAAATACAAGCCATCATCATCATCAAATTTCCTCTCATCAAGAGGGGGTCTATCTCCATCAACATCTTCACTAGCACCATCTCCTCTCCAAACCCTAGTTCATCTCTTGTATCCAATGTTTGTCTCAAACCTCAGATTGGTGCCTGTGGGTTGCTAGTAGTGTTGATTACTCCTTGTAGTTGATGCTAGTTGGTTTACTTTGTGGAATATCATATGTTTAGATAATTCATGATAATTAGTACTCCTCTGATTATGACATGAACATGCTTTGTGAGTAGTCACATTTGTTCCCAAGCACATGGGATAAGTCTTGTTATAATTAATCGTGTGAATTTGGTATTTGTTCAATATTTTGATGACATGTATGTTTTCTCTCCTCTAGTGGTGTTATGTGAATGTCGACTAGATAACACTTCACCATTATTTGGGCCTAGGGTAAGGCATTGGGAAGTAATAAGTAGATGATGGGTTGGTATAGTGACAGAAGCTTAAACCCTAGTTTATGCGTTGCTTCGTAAGGGGCTAATTTGGATCCATATGTTTCATGTTATGGTTAAATTTATCTTAATTCTTCTTTCTTAGTTGCGGATGCTTGTGAGAGAGGTTAATCACAAGTGGGAGGTTTTTCCAAGTAAGGGCAGCACCCAAGCACCATTCCACCCACATATCAAATTATCAAAGTAACGAACGCGAATCAAATGAGCATGCTGAAAACTAGCTTGACGGAAATTCCCATGTGTCCTCGGGAGCGCTTCACTTTATATAAGAGTTTGTCCAGGGCTGTCCTTTGCTACAAAAAGGATTGGGCTACCTTGCTGCACCTTTGCTACACTTTTTACTTGTTACTCGTTACAAATTATCTTATCACAAAACTATCTGTTATCGATAATTTCAGTGCTTGTAGAGAATACCTTGCTGAAAACCACTTGTCATTTCCTTCTGCCCCTTGTTGGGTTCGACACTCTTACTTATTGAAAGGACTATGATAGATCACCTATACTTGTGGGTCATCAAGTCCTTATTGACCTACGAGGCTTGGTAGCAACTTGATATGAAGCTTCATGATCATCATCATTAGCTTCCTCTTCAAAGTGTGTACGCATTACAAGAACACCTTTTTGTGTTGTGCTACTTTCCAATTCAAATGAAGGTTCAATAACCTTGTCAAATTGTACCTTCCTCCCACTCACTTCTTTTGAGAGAAACTCTTTCTCGAGGATGGACCTGTTTTTAGCAACAAACACCTTGCCCTCAGATCTTGAGATAGAAGGTATACCCAACTGTTTCCTTAGGGTATCCTATGAAGATGCACTTTTTCGCTTTGGGTTCGAGCTTATCAGACGTAAGTATTGCACTCCCAAACTCTAAGAAATGATAGCTTAGGTTTTTGCCAAACCGTAGTTCATATGGTGTCATCTCAATGGATTTAGTTGGTGCCCTATTTAAAGTGAATGTGGTTGTCTCTAATGCATAACCCCAAAATGATAGTGGCAAATCGGTAAGAGACATCATAGTACGCACCATATTTAATAGAGAACGACTACAACGTTCGGACACACCATCACACTATGGTGTTCCAGGTGGCGTGAGTTGTGAAATAACTTCCACATTGTCTTAAGTTGCATACCAAACTCATAACTCAGATATTCACCTCCACTATCATATCGTAGGCATTTTATCTTCTTATCATGATGATCTTAAACTTCACTCTGAATTAGCTTGAACTTTTCAAACATTACAAACTTGTGTTTCATTAAGTAAATATAACCATATCTACTCAAATCATCAGTGAAGGTAAGAACATAACAATATCCATCGCACGCTTCAACACTCATTGGACCGCATACTTCAACATGTATCATTTCCAATAAGTCAGTTGCCCGCTCCGTCATACCAGAAAAGGGGGTCTCGGTCATATTGCCCATGAGGCATGGTCCATATGTCTCAACCGATTCGAAATCAAGTGACTCCATAGATCCATCAGCATGGGCTTCTTCTTGCGCTTCACACCAATATGACCTTAGCGGCAGTGCCACAAGTATGTGGTACTATCATCATTAACTTTGCATCTTTTTGACATCAGTATTATGAACATGTGTATCACTACAATCGAGATTCAATAAACCATTCACATTGGGTGCATGACCATTGTAGTTATTATTCATGTAAATAGAATAACCATTCTTCTCTAACTTAAATAAATAACAGTATTGCAATAAACACGATCTAATCATGTTCATGCTCTACACAAACACCAAATAACATTTATTTAGGTTTAACACTAACCCCGAAGGTAGAGGGAGTGTGCGATCGTGATCACATCAACCTTGGAAAGACTTCCAACACGCATCGTTACCTCACCCTTAGCTAGTCTCCGTTTATTCTATAGCTTTTGTTTCAAGTTACAAATATTAGCAACTGAAATGGTATCTAATACCCAGGTGCTACTAGGAGTACTAATAAGGTACACATCAATAACACGTATGTCAAATATACTTTTGTTGATGTTGTTGTCCTTCTTATCTACCAAGCATTTGGGGTAGTTCCGCTATTAGTGATTGCTCCCCTTACAATAGAAGCACTTAGTCTCAGGTTTGGGTTCAAGCTTGGGGTTCTTCACTGGGGCGGCAACTGTTTTGCCATTCTTGAAGTTTCCCTTCTCGCCCTTAGCTTTCTCGAAACTAGTGGTTTTACTAACCATCAACACTTGATGATCCTTCCTGATTTATATCTTTCGCGGTGTAAAACATCATGAATAGCTCAGGGGTCATATTGTCCAATCATGTCATGTTATAGTTCATCACGAAGCTCTAGTAGCTTGGTGACAGCGACTTGGAGAACTATGTCAATCACTATCTTATTTGGAAGATCAACTCCCACTTGATTCAAGCGATTGTAGCACCCAGACATTCTGAGTACATGCTCACCGATTGAGCTAGTCTCCTTCATCTTGCAGGCAAAGAATCTTGTTGGAGGTCTCATACCTCTCAACACGGACACAAGCCTGAAATCCCAATTTCAGCTCTTGGAACATTTCATATGCTCCGTGACGTTCAAAACATCTTTGGAGCCTCAATTCTAAGTTGTAAATCATGACACACTGAACTATCAAGTATTCATAAAAACATGCATGTTTAATGTTTTAAACATGCATAGACGATGCTTGACGGGGTGGCACACTGAGCGGTGCATCAAGGACATAAGCCTTCTGTGCAGCAATGAGGAAAATCCTCAGTTTACGGACCCAGTCCGCATAATTGCTACTACCATCTTTCAACTTAGTTTTCTCAAGGAACGCATCAAAATGCAGGGGAGCTACAGCGCGAGCTATTGATATACAACATAATTTGCAAAGAAAACGTAGACTATGTTCTGAAGCCCGGGATGGCAACGGAAAACTGAAGCACAATAAGAATAAGCGCTAGCACAATAATAGCGATGCCGATGACAGGGCCGTAAACGCCAGATTCCGCAACTCCCGACCTGGGCAGCGGAAGAAGCCTCCTAAAGGCAATCACGACGGACCCACCCAGCTGGATAAGATCATGGAAAGGCCTTGCCAAATCCATGGAACTCCGGAAAAGCCCACCAACCACAGACACCACAATTGTTGGGTGTTTAAACAGGCCGACAAGATACCACCCGAGGACCAAGGCAAAAGCTCTCGCAGCGAGGATGAGGATGAGCCTCGAGGTCCAATTAGCGGCGGATAAAAGAAATTCCCTCCCCAAATAAAAACAGTGAATATGATATACGCCACCCACATACCTAAGAAGGAGAGGAAGCACGCCCTTTGGGAGGTTTGCGCTATGGAGCCTGTAGCCCCGAAGTACAACCCATGGTCGGCATACCCGATCACCTTTGATCGACGCGACCACCCGACCAGTATCCATCATGGGGGCTCGGTTGCCCTCGTCCTAGACCCCATTATAGATGGGTATCACCTCACAAAAGTCTTAATGGACGGAGGAAGTAGCCTTAACCTGATTTACTCAGATACGATGAAAAAGACGGGCATAGAACCATCGAGGATCAAACCAAGTAGCACAACCTTCAAAGGAGTGATCCCAGGCGTTGAGGCCCGATGTACCGGTTTTGTAACCCTGGAAGTTGTGTTTGGCTCGCCCGATAACTTTCGCAGTGAAGACTTGATCTTTGACATTGTACCCTTTCGCAACGGCTATCACACGCTGCTTAGTCAGACATCGTTTGCTCGTTTCAATGTAGTCTCGCACTATGCATACCTCAAGCTCAAGATGCCGGGCCCCAAGGGGGTCATTACTGTTAACGGCAATGCAGAGTGTTCCCTTAGAACTAAGGAACATGCACTGGCCCTGGCGGCCGAATTCAGTTACAAAGATGATCAGCAAGTTCCGGCATCCGCCGTAAAGGCACGTAAGTCTGGGAAGCGAATTCGGCTTCAGACCAAAAACTCAGATCCTTCCTCCTCCCCTCAATAGGGACTCGCCCCCACCACACAATCCTAAGACCAGAAAAGTACATGCCAAGAAGGCACAACTTCACACTTAAAATTCCATGGGTAGGGTGGGGAAATAAAAGATGGGTGTCCGGCTGGCCCGAACTTCTACCCTCAACATGTCTTCAGACAAAATGCAGGTACTCATAAAAGGCTTTCCTATGGCGTAAATCTCGCCTACAATTCAGCGGCTTCTCAAGACCTTGTTTGCAAGATCTGCTCGCCTAACACTATCACCCATCAAGGTGCATCTAAGAGCAGGAGTCAACTAGCAACGTGGCATATCGAGGACGTCAGGCTATCAATCGAAGACCCCGGGTACAACCACTCTTGTATAATTTCTCTCTCTGAAATACCTGTAAGCAGTTGCTTCGGCAATCCGAGCAATAAGAGTTGTTGAGAAAAATATAAACTGTGCGGCACAAGTCTGCCTTATATGTCCTTTTCGGCGCATGTTTTCACTTCTCTCCCTCTTCTCGTGAACCTGTTCGGTATGTTGCGAGGCAATCGACTAATAAACTGGTGGCTCGAGTTTAAAAACAAATCAGCTGATGTACATTCTATCATGCGTTCGGCATCTTAGCGTTCACTTTATATGCACTGGTTCCAAACTATGTCTTGGGTCAATAGTTGGGTTGCCCAGCTCCTATGCTTGCCCCTTTATGTTCCGCTCGTTCGACTAAAAGGTCAAAGGGAGCACCCCTGCGATTGTGCTTCCGGATAGTCCAGTCAAGCACCTCAGGGGAGAAAGCCGAAAACTGACCCTCATAGTATGCGAGATTCAGCCAGTGAATCCGAGCTGGAAGTATTATACTTCAATCCTTGTACGCAGTTATTCCGTGTTATACGAGGATTTTTCCCTTCATGCAAAACTTGTGATAGCAGCTTTGGCCATAGTTCATCCGAACATCACAACACTTTGGTAGATAATTGTACGCTTCCCATAGTTCTTTTCGTGTCCCTACGGCTAAGTGAAAGAAATAAAGCACTATAGTTTGATTGCCCAATCTGCTACACTTTACTGCCTTCGTGTTCCGATAACTCGACTAAGGAACATAGTGCATTGGCATAGGCACCCCATGTAGTATCTACATGGGGGATGAAGCCGACGAGTCGCATCTTTCAGTATTACATGGCAACATAGGAGTTAGAAAGGAATACAAAACCATAGAAGAACAATAGCTTATTATCAAAAGCTTCGATAAGTCTTCGGACGCGTTACAATTCATTCAAACAAATTATCACCCGGACAGTGGGATACTATCACCTGAGCACTCTCCACCACTCCGTCAAAGTATAGCTCGAGGCGTCTATGCTCCTTCCTGGGAGGCGGCGGGGCGGTGGCTACCTTCATCAGATCCAGCCCCGACAAATGCACCTTTGCTCTTGCAAGGGCCATCCGGACTCCCTTGATGCAGGAGGAGCGCTTGACAGTGTCGAGGCAGGGCGAAGCAACAATCAACTTCTACACCAGGCCAAAGTAGATGCCTGGTAGTGGCTCGCCAAGCCATAAGCTGATGCAGAGGTCCTTCATGGCCGGCTCCGCCATCTCGTGGAGCTCCATCAGCTGTTTCAGCTGCTCCACCAGAAGAGGAGGACGCTCAGGGGCTCCAAACTGCGCCCAGAACAACCGAGCCTCATCTCCTTCTTCCCGCGAGGCAAACAGCTCATTGGCGTCCGCCACACTCTTCTAGAGATCGGAGGAGGCTCCTGAGGAACACCACCCCTGGGTAAGCAATTTGAATTTGCTATCCCCAAATACACACTTTAGTGATTATGGCTTACCATCCGTTATGTCCTTCACTTGGTGGACTTGCTCCTCGTAGAACCGTCTGTCCACTCGGTCCTTCTGTAGTTCGGTCTTCAACACAGAAAGTTCGGTCTCGCTCTCCTTTCCCTTCTGCTGAAGGGCCTCACACTTTTTGTTGGCATCCCTGAGCTCATCTTGGATCTCCGCCACATGAGCCTCATGCTTTCACTGACGGCTCGTAGGGCGGAAAGTGCAGTGGCCGCTTTTTTGGCCGCTGCCCTCTCAACGGTCGCTTCATCTTTTGCCCGTTGAAGCTTGGCCTTGAACTTTTCCACCTCCTTTGATGAGGTTGTAAAACAATGAGCTCTATGAAAATCTGCATTGACAGTATTTGGGCAACATATTCAGATTTTGTTCGGACTTACCATGTGCCTCATCGAACCTCTTGTTGAGGGCCTCAACTTCGTCTTCGGAGAGTTTAAGCTTACCATTTAGCTCGTCCAGTTCGGCGCTATTTATTGCTGCCGCCGATGACGAAGTCTGCATTACACATACAGTTGATATGTTACATGGGTTACCAACTCCCAAATTATGGTCAATCCAATCATACGTTGGACAAGAGCTATCCTAAGATGTTGGATGCTTAAAGTGTCTATAGTCTGATACCAGATACATGATTGACCCCTAGGAAAGTTTTTACAACTCACCTATGGCTCGGGGGCTGTCATGTATATAATAAGAAATAAATGAAAACTTTGGGAGTAAGAGTATCAGGTGACTTACTTGAAAACCCATAAGGAGACCCTTGAAGGCCTCCTTCAGTCCATTGTCAAAGGACCGGTTGCTCTGCAATACCACACCGATAAGGGTGCGGTGATCCTCAGGAATGGAGCCGCTCGATAGAGCCTGCTCCATGACCGGCCACCCATTGGTCGGTGGTGCCGGTGATGATCGGATATCCCGATCACGTACCGGGGATTGAACTGTTGCCTCCAGAGGCACGATGCACTCCAGAGATGTCTTCGGAGGGGACTGGGCGCCTCCTCGTCCAGCCTCCTTGGTGTCCGGGAGGGGTGTCGCCCCCGGTCTTCAATGGGCGAGGCGATAGCCTCAGCCATGGTACGGTCTCCCTCGCCACCGGTGTCCGCCTCCATAGGAGTGTGCCAGGACAACACCTCCACAACGTCCTTCATAATGCCCAGAGTGGTGGGATGCGTGGCATCCCCGCTCTTCGCCAGTTCGGCGTGCGGGGTTTCCCCATCCGACATAACATCGGTGGGGATGACGTGCGGAGGGCTACAAAGCCAATGACTTGCATGTCAGTAAACTCCAATCTATTCATGATGAATAGAAGGGTCTCCGGATCCTAACCTTTTCGGAGGGGGCTTGACCCGTAGGCTCCTTCGGGGAACCTCCTCGAGGTCCTTAGACACAGTGTCTGAGTCCAAACTATCGTTGGTTAGAATCACCTATGCCTGACGCACCCTCTTATGGACAGGAGGAGGGACCTGCTCCGAAGCGTCCGAAGACACCGCCCTCTTCCTCGCACGGGGGGAATTACCTTCCCCCTCGCCCTCAACCTCGGCCTCCTCATCTTCTTCTTCTTCCTCCTCCTCAGCCTCCTTTTGATTTGAGGAGGCGGGGGTATCCTCGGATGCAGTGGCGGGCTGGTTCCTGATGCGGATGCCAGCCTGACATGGTTCCTTCTTCTTCTCTTTTCGCTGGAGCCTTGTAAGGCTTCACCACGAGCATTTTTGCTAACTGTCCGGTCCTCTCATCTTCAGGCTGAGCCGCCGGACTGTTAATTTTAATGGCTTTCTTCAGCCACCTCTGCAAAGGTAGATTGGAAGAGGGATTATGAAACCTCCATATGAAATAAAGCTGACCAGGCTAAGATGTACCATACCTCGGATTCAGGCTTGGCGGCGTGCAGATCCTTGTCCTCCTCCTCGGATGGTCAGTTCTTCTGTGATTTGAAGAATGCCTTTCACAACTACTCCCGCATAGTGCGGAAGAAATTCTAAATCGTGGGCGCGGCGTAGAGATGACGAGCCCACAAGGGAGTATCCCTGTGCTGGCAAGGGAGGATGCGCTTTGGAGCATCACCTGGACCACATTGGTTAACTTGGTGCCTTCTGTGGGTGTAGAAACCGGCGGATCTCGGGTAGGGGGTCTTGAACTGTGAGACTAGGATCGACGGTAACAGGAGGCGAAGGGAACACAAGTTTACCCAGGTTCGGGCCCGCCTATGGAGGTAATACCCTACGTCCTGCTTGATTGTATTGATGGTGTAAGGGGTTATAGAGTTGATCTACCTCAAGATCGTATGTCTAACCCTAGATGAGTTATCCTGTCGCAATACCCTAAAACCCTCTAGTTATATAGATGCTGAGGAGGCCTAGAGTTTACACATGGTCGGTTACATGCTGAAGATATAAACATGCCTATTTACTACATTAGACGTGGAGCGCAAGCCGTGCTCCTCGAAGCTTCCATCCTGGCAACTGGGCCTTCAGGTCATCTGGTGTTCGGCGAGTGGCCCATACAGTCCAGCCCATACACAACAGGTCGGCTATCCGAGGACCCCCTAATACAGGATTCCCTCCGTAGCCCCCGAACTTGCCTACAACGCCAAGAGTCTTCAACTCTAATTGCTTCGTGGATAGAGTCTTCGGCTTGCGAGGTGAGTTCCTTCCGCCGAACCATACTTCGGCCTCCGATGACAAATAGTCTTTCTGCATTACGACACGTCCGAACTCTCTGAGATAATTTGGCTTTTGAAGGCCAAGCGTCGATAAAAAGGTAATGTTTCCCGACGATCTTTCTAACGGAAGGTCACAGCCCATCACGACCGATAGGCCAGTTACAGGTACTCGATGCGCGACTCGAGGCCGTTTCGTCCACATGATCTCTCCACACGGATCGTGTCCCGTTTTATACGGGATGTAGTTAATTATACACCCACAACGACTCGCACGTCTTGGGAAGTGGAGAGAATCACGGTGCAGCAAGGGGAGCCCGAATCGACAGACCTCATAAAGGATAAAGAAAACCCTAGAGGCCTCTCTCTATCCATTCGACATTTCCGCCTCCTACTCTGTGCCTCCAGAGCACAGATCCAAGTTTCTCCCACCACTGCTTCCTAAGCAATGGCGGGCTCCAATGGTCGGCGGGAAGTTTCCACTATCAGCGACCAAGACATCCTCGACCTCAAGAAGGCCAGCTACCTCCCCACCGATATCACTCATCGCACGGCAGAGAAGGGACAAGTAGTCCCCACTCCCAAGCCAGGCGAGCGGGTGGTGTTCATCCCCCACTTCATCAGGGGGTTAAGCTTTCTACTCCACCCATTTGTCAGGGGCCTAATATTCTTCTACGGTCTCAACTTCCACGACCTTACGCAGAACTCTATCATGAATCTCTCTGCTTTCATCCTCCTCTACGAGGCATTCCTACATGTCGAGACACACTTTGGGCTTTGGCTGCAGGTTTTAATATCAAGCCAAAGTGTGTCGGCGGAAAGCACGCCGACTGCGATGGCGCCGTCAATGGCAAACTCACGCACATTGACTGGCCGACGGGCACCCTCATCGACACCATCAAGGGGTGGAAGGAGTGGTTCTACATCACAGATCCACAAGAACAAGGTATGCACCCCATCGCCACATTCAGATCCAGTCCCCGACCTGGCTAGCTTCATGGCTCGAAAAGGGCCTCGAGTGGGGGTCAAGCAAGGAGGTGGCCGATCTACAAAAGAGGATCTGTTCCTTGATCGAGGACGACACCAAGTTGGCTGATGTGGTTCAGGTGATGTTCCTAAGAGGCGTCCTCCCCTGCCAGCGCCGAGATACCCCACTATGGGCTCGGAAACTCGATGCCGAGCCCATAGTCCGGAAATTATTCCGCACTATGTGGGAGAAGCTGTGGAAGGCGTTCTTCAAATTGATGAAGAGCTGGCCAGCCGAGGGGGAAGACAAGGGCCTCCATGCCTCCATACTAGACTTCGAGGTATGCCACATCCTAGCTTATTCGGTTTTATTACATAGAAGTTCCATAACCCTTTGTCCAATCATGTCTATGAAGAAATGGCTGAAGAAAGCCACCAACATCTACAGTCTGGCGGTTCAGCCCGAAGACGGGAGGGCTGGGCTGCTTGCCAAGATGCTCGTGGAGAGGCCTTACAAGCCTCCCACGAAGAAGGAGGAGAAGAAGAAACCAGGTCAGGTTGGTATCCACATCAGGGATCAACCTAATGCTGCTTCCGAAGACACACCCGCCTCCTCAAACCAGGAGGAGGCCGAAGAGGGGGAATAAGAAGAGGAGGAGGAGGTCGACAGTGAGAGGGGAGACAATCCCCCCGCGCCAAGAAGAGGGCAGCGTCTTCGGATGCTTCGAGGTAGCCAGCTTCTCCTACCCCAAAGACGGCACGGCAAGCATGGACGGTCCAGTCCGATAGCAGTTCGGACTCGAGCTCCGCATCCGAAGATGCTGAGGCAGTTCCTCGAAGGAGCCTCAGGGTCAAGCCCCCTCCATCCAGGTTAGGATCCGAAGACCTTTCTTTCTGTTGCTTAGTAGGCTCAAAATTTGCTGACACGCAAGTCATTGGTCCAACAGAGCTCCTTGTGTTATCCCCACCGAGGTTATATCGGATGGGGAGACCCCGCCAGCCGAGCTGGCGGAGAGCGGGGACGCCTCGCACCCCCCCACTCCGGGCGCTACAAAGGACGTCGTGGATGTGACGTCCCAGCATACTCCAATGGAGGAGGACACAGGGGGTGCAGAGGACACCCCCATGGCCGATGCTAACACTTCGGCCACCGAAGAACAGGGGACGATCCCCTGCCCGGACACCAAGGAGACCGGATGGGTGGGCCATCAGTTCCCCCCTCCAAGAACGTCTTCGAACCGCGTGGTGCCTCCAAAGGCATCGGTCCAAATCCCGGTGGGTGATCGGGAAATCTGATCATCCCCGGCGCCGCCGACCACCGAGTGGTCGGTGATGGGAGAGGCTCTATCGAGCGGCTCTATCCCCGAAGACCACCGCACCCTTATGGGTGTGGTGTTACAAAGCGTCCAGTCCATTGACAACAGACTGAAGGAGGCCTTCAAAAGCATCCTTGCAGGTTTTCAAGTAATTTGCCCGTTGTTTTTGTTAAGATTTTATTTAATTGTATTGTATACATGGCAGCCCCCGAGCCCTAGGTGAGTTGAACAAACTCGCCTGGGGGTCATATCCATAGTTCGGAAAGTAAGTGTTGATGTGATACATGAATTGTATGTGTAGGCCTCGTCATCCTGGTAGCCAAGAATGGCGCCGAACTGGACGAGATAAATCGGAAGCTCAAGAGCTCCGAGGATGAGGTGGAAATCCTCAACAAAAGGTTCGACGAGGCACAAGGTAAGTTCGAATCATGTCTTAGTATTCTTCCCCGAATTCTATCGATGCAGTCCTTATAAATAAGTCTTTATCGTGTTGGAGCTTCGTCAAAGGAGATGGAAAATCTCAGGGCCGAGCTTTAGCACGTCAAAGCTGAAGCGGCCGTGGAGAAGGCAACGGCCAAGGAGGCGGCCACCACACTCTCCTCCCTGTGAGCCACGAGTGATAAACACCAGGCTCATGTGGTGGAGATACAAGATGATCTCAAGGACGCCAACAACAAGTGCGATGCCTTAGAGCAAAATAACAACGCGCTCTCGGCTGAGCTGTCCACCATGAAAGTCGATCTTCATCAAGAGCGGGTGGACAGACGGTTCTTTGAGGAACAAGTTCGCCAACCCAAGGAGATAGCCGATGGTAAGCCATACTCCTTAAAGTGCGTATTCAGGGATAGCAGATTTAAATTGCTGACACAGGTATGGCGATCCTCAGGCGCAGCCGTTGATCTCCAAAAGAGCGTGGCGGAAGCCAATCAGCTGCTCGCCTCGTGGGGAGAGGAAGACCAAGCTCGATGTTCTGGGCATAGTTTGGAGCCCCCGAGCGTCCTCCTCTGCTGATGGAATAGCTCAAACAACTAATGGAGCTGCACTAGTTGGCGGAGCAGGCCATAAGGGACCTTTGCGTCTGCTTATGGACCGTGAGCCACTCCCCGGCAGCTACTTCGGTCTGGTGCAGCGGCTGATTGAAGTGGTGCCCCGCCTCGATGCCATCAAGCGCTCCTCCTGCATTGAAGGAGTACGAATGGCCCTTGCCAAGGTCAAGGTGCGCTGGCCCGGGCTTAATCCAATGAAGCGCCGCCCGGAAAGTCGCACCGATTCCCCGAACTGTACTTTGATGAAGTTATGGAGAGTGCACGGGTGATTGCGTCGCAGTGTTCGGGAGAAAGTTTTTTTGAATGAAATTGTAATGTGTCCGAAGACTTGCGATAACTTTTAATGATAATAGTATCCGCTCTTATATACTTTTGCCTCTTTTATAACTCCTATGTGGTTGCTTAATACTGAAAGATGCGAGTCGTTGGCTTCATCCCCCATGTAGATACTACATGGGGTGTCTATGCCAAAGCACTAAGTTCCTTAGCCGTATTAACAGGACCCGAAGGCGGTTTGAGTGTGGCAGACTAGGCAATCGGACTATTATGCTTTATTTCTTTCACTTAACCGAAGGGGCACGAAAAGGACTATTGGAGGCACACAATTAGCCACCGAAGTAGTTATGATATTCAGACAAACCAGGGCCAAAGTCAACATCTTGTCATTTGCATAAAAGGAAAATTCCTCGCATAATACGGAATAACCGCTTTCGAGGGTTGAAGTGTAATTCTTTTAACTTGAGGTTCACAGATCGGTTTGCGCATACCATGACAGTCCGTTTTCGGCAATCTCCCATGAGGCGCTTGACCGGACTATCTGGAAGCACAATCGCATGGCTGCTCCCTTTGCCCTTTTAGCCGAATAAGCAGAACATAAAGGGGCAAGCACAGGAGCCGGGCAACCCAACTTAATGACCAAAGACACAGTTCGGAACTGATGCACATAAAGCAAATGCCAAGATGCCAAGCACACAATGGTTAAGGCAGTTTGAGGTTGAAGTCGAGCCCCCGGTCTAATAGCCGGTGACTTCAAGCCATACCAAACAGATTCACGAGAAGAGGGAGGGCAGAAATTGTTATGTGCCAAAAACAAAACAATTGAGGCATACTTGCGCCAGGCAACTTCATATTTCCTCAACCAACTCTTATAACTCGGATTGCCAAAGCAACTGTTTACAGGTATGCAAAAATAAAAAATAGAAAGGCCTATAGGAGTTGTTGTACCAGGGGTCTTCAATTGTTGGCAACTCCTACCTTTGGATATACCTTGATGGGTGATAGTGTTCGGCGAACGGACCTTACGAACTAGGTCTTGAGAAGTCGCCGATTATGTAGATGGGATTTACGTTGTCGATAGGATCTTTTAGTAGTGCCTGTGTCTGGTCCGAAGATGTGTTGATGGTTACAGTTCGGAGCAACCGAACACCCATCGGAAGTTCCCCACCGCCACCCATCGAATCTTAAGTGCGAAGTTATGCCTCTTTGGCACGTGCTTTGCTGGTCCTGGGGTTGTGCAGTGGTGGGCAAGTCCCTATGAGGGGAGGAAGGGGGGTCGAAGTTTTCGGTCTGAATCCAAACTAGCTTCCCAGCCTTTCGTGCCTTTACGGCGAATGCCGAAGCTTGTCAATCGTCTTTATAGCTAAATCCGGACGCCAGTGCCAGTGCATGTTCCTTTGTTCTAAGGGACCACTCTGTATTGCCATTGACAGTAATGACCCCCTTGGGTCCTGGCATCTTGAGATTGAGGTATGCATAGTGCGGGGCTACATTGAACCGAGCAAACGCGGTCCGACTGAGCAGCGCGTGATAGCCGCTGCGGAAGGGCACAATGTTGAAGATCAAGTCTTCGCTGTGGAAGTTATCGGGCAAGCCGAACACGACTTCCAGGGTCACGGAGCCCGTGCATCGGGCCTTAACCCCTGGGATCACTCCCTTGAAGGTACTGCTGCTGGGTTTGATCCTTGACAGATCTATGCCCATCTTCTTCACCGTGTCTAAGTAAATCAGATTGAGGCTACTTCCTCCGTCCATTAGGACTATAGTGAGTTGATACCCATCTATAATGGGGTCTAGGACGAGGGCAGCCGAGCCCCCATGAAGGATACTGGTTGGATGGTCGCGCCGGTCGAAGGTGATCGGATAAGCCGACCACGGGTTGTATTTTGGAGCTATGGGCCCCACGGCATAGACCTCCCGAAGGGCCCGCTTCCTCTATTTCTTGGGTATGTGGGTGGCGTATATCATGTTCACCGTTTTGACTTCGGGAGGGAATTTCTTCTGACCGCCACCCATTGGACCCCGAGGTTCGTCTTTGTCCTCGTTGCGCGGACTCTTGCCCTGGTCTTCGGGTTGTATCTTGCCGGCCTATTTAAACACCCAGTAGATGCAATGTGTGTGATTGGCTGGCTTTTCCGAGGTTCCATGAATTTGGCAAGTCCCGTCCATGATCTTCTCAAGCTGAGTGGGTCTGTCATGATTACCTTTAGGGGGCTTCTTCTGCTGTTCGGATCAGGAGTTGCGGAATCCAGCATCAATCGCTGTGTTGTCGGCGTTGTTACCATGATTCTGGCGCTTGTTCTTATTATGTTTCGGCTTTGAGTTGCTGTCCTAGGCTTCAGATGCCATGGAATCCTTAGAACTGTGGCTGCGTCTGGCCAGCCAATTATCTTCGCCCGCACAGAAGCGGGTCATGAGGGAGGTAAGGGCGGACATAGTCCAAGGTTTGTCCTGACCTAGCTGGCAGGCCAGCCATTCGTCCCGAATATTGTGTTGGAAAGAGGCAATGGCCTTGGCATCCGGTCAGTCGACGATTTGGTTCTTCTTAGTCAAGAACCGATTCCAAAATTGATGGGCAGACTCGCCTGGCTTCTGGAAAATGTTGTTGAGGTCGGAGGAGTCCGGCGGGAGGACATAGGTCCCTTGGAAGTTAGAGAGAAATGTGTCTTCCAGGTCTTCCCAACATCCTATGGAGTTTTTGGGGAGGCTGTTTAACCAATGCTGAGCCGGCCCCTTAAGCTTAAGAGGTATGTATTCAATGGCGTGGAGATCATCTCCACGTGCCATATGGATATGGAGTAGGAAGTCCTCGATCCATACGGTTGGGTCAGTGGTCCCGTTAGATTGCTCTATATTGATGGGTTGAACCCTTCGGCGAACTGATGCCGCATTACCTCATCCGTGAAGCACAATGGGTGAGCGGCACCCCTGACCCGAGCTATGTCTTGCCTGTAATCAGCGTCTGTATGGAGTTGGTTGTGCTTCCGGGCTTTGTGGTTTTGGTCGAACCATGGTCTATACTCTCCCCGTCTATCTGGTGAGTAATCCCTAGATCCATAGATGGATCTAGTACGGCCTGCCCTGTGATCTAAGTCATTGCGCAGGTCGAACCTACTAGTGGGTTCGAATGGCTCCTTACCCCGTCTTCGGGGCATCGCCGGTATGTTACCGGCATCGTTGGCCGCTCTATCATGCCCACGAGGAGGGCGGTTTGGCTTGTCATATGGGGTATGGTGTGGAGATGGAATGTCAGTGAGCTCATCGTCAAATTGTGGTAGCAGCCTTCTCCGAGGGTAGCTCTTGGGCTGGTTTGACAAACCAGTGTTGTATATCTTCTTGGCTGAGAGGACTTTCGTCCATCGATGAGTAAGGTCGACCTTTTCGGCCTTTAGTTGCCGCTCTTTGGCCTTCAGGTTGTGAGCCGTTGCGATGAGCTGTTGCCTGATTTCGTCGTGATCTTTGAGGTTATCAGGGATGTATAAGTCATCGGCTTCTGGTATGTCTTCCTCCTCGACATGGGAAAGGTGATCATCGCCTCCGAGGTCATTGGAAGTATCGGGTCGTCCCGATCATCGGGCTCATCCAGACCCTCAAACGGGTGCTCAGGGAGGTCAGGATTTGCCTGATCGGAGGGGGAATTATCTTCCCCGTTGCTGATAATGGCTCTCCTTCCCTTTTTTCTTTTGGAATGCCTATGCAATTTCCGGCGCCTGGATGATGCGTCACCTGATATGTTGCTGTCATTGTGAGGCATACTATCGTCATTAGGGGCAGGAGTATCCACCATATAGACGTCATATGTAGAAGTGGCGGCCCAACTCTAGGTATTAACAGGGATGAGAGCATGGTCCTTTTCATCCATGTACTCTGCCTCCTCGGAGGCATAGTCTAGCATGTCGATTAAGTATTCGACAATAGCTATTAAGTGGGTGGTGGGTGGGTTGAAAAATCCATCCCTGTCCGGAGTATAATCGGGCGAGGCGTAGGTCAGGGTTGGATCACTGGTGATCTTCATTCACGAGAATCACTCCAAGGCCTCATCAACCTTTGAGGGTCCAACCAAATCCAGCTGCTCAGGACTCGCGGAGTCAACCCCCGTGAGGCATGCCCGTGGGAAGTGTTCGGCAAGAACACATGTCCGGTCACATGGCTTAATGGCCGGACCGGGATGAGAGATCAGATTGCCACCATGGGAGACCCATTGGCGTGTCCGAAGGAAGGGATCAAGGTTAAGTCCTCTGAGCACTCGGGGGCCACGGGCGAAGCCGTGAGCCCAAAAAGTGATAGATCGCCCTGAGAGTCGATGGAGAACTCTAAGTTTCCGAATCTGACCTCTTGATCAGGGGTGAAGCTCTCAACACGGCCTAGATGGCCGGTGGAATCTGCATGCAGCATGACGCTGCCGAAGGTGAAGATCTTCCCGGGGACGTAGATGTCCGTGTTACAAACTTCTTTGCCGATGAAGAGACGATGCGTCGATTCCATATTGTTAACATAGGAACTCCCAATGAAAGCACTAATGTCAGTGTAGAAACCAGCGGATCTCAGGTAGGGGGTCCCGAACTATGAGACTAGGATCGACGGTAACAAGAGGCGAAGGGGACACAAGTTTACCCAGGTTCGGGCCCTCCTATGGAGGTAATACCCTACGTCCTTCTTGATTGTATTTATGGTGTAAGGGGTTACAGAGTTGATCTACCTCGAGATCGTATGTCTAACTGTTGATGATTTATCCTATCGCAGTACCCTAAAACCCTCCAGCTTATATAGATGCCAAGGAGGCCTAGTATTTACACCTGGTCGGTTACATGCCGAAGAGATAAACATGCCTATTTACTACATTAGACGTGGAGCGCAAGCCGTGCTCCTCGAAGATTCCATCCTGGTAACTGGGCCTTCAAGTCATATGGTGTTTGGTGAGTGGCCCATACACAACAGGTCGGCTATCCGAGGACCCCCTAATATAGGACTCCCTCACCTTCCTCGATCATGGAGCCGATACGCTTCTGCAGGTCGCTCACCTCCTTGCTCAGTCCCCAGACAAGGCCCTTTTCAAGCCATGAAGCTAGTTTGGTGGGGGGACCGGATCTGAATGCATCGGGGGATGCTGACCTTCTTCTTGCACTTCGGTGACGTAGAAGCACTCCTTCTTCCACCCTTTGATGGTGTCAATGAAGGTGCCCGACGGCCACACGACGCGGGTGAGCTTGCCGATGACAGCCGCGTTGCAATCTGCGTGCTTGCCACCGACGCACTTGGGCTTGATGTTGAACACCTGGAGCCAAATCCCGAAGTGTGGCTCGATGCGTAGGACAGCCTCATAGATGAGGAAGAATGCTGAGATATGCATGAAAGAGTTCGGCGTAAGGTCTTGGAAGTCGAGGCCGTAGAAGAACATCAATCACCTAACGAAGGGGTGGAGTGGAAAGATAAACCCCTTGATGAAGTGGGGGATGAACACCACCCTTTCCCATGGATTGGGGTGGGGATCACTTGGCCTTCCTCCGCCGCGCGGTGAGGGATATCAGCGGGGAGGTATCCGGCCTTCTTGAGATCCTGGATGTCCTCATCGGTCATAGTGGAGGCCTCCCACTTGTTGTTGGATCCGGAGCCGGTCATTGGTGAGCTCGGAGGTGGGGGCAGAAGATTTAGATCTGGGTGTCGGAGGCTCAGAGGATTGGGAGGCAGCGGAAGTAGATGAGGAGGGTGAATGGCTATGGGGGTTTGCTTCCCTTTTTATGAGGCTTATCGCTTAAGCTCCTTCCGTCGCGTCGCGAATCCCTCCACTTCCCTAGACGTGTGTACAGTTGGTCACGTATGATTAAACATATCCCGTGTAAAATGGAACACGATCTGCGCATTGATAGATCGTGCTGATGAAACGGCCTCGAATCGCGCATCAAGTTCCTGTAACTGGCCTAGCGGTCGTGATGGCCGTGAACTTTCGTCAGTGAGATCGCCAAGGGGCATTATTTTTTCCCTTGACGTTTGGCCTTCAAAGTCAACCTATTTCACAGTATTCGGACGCGCCACTATACGGAAGGTACTTTTCATCGGAGGCCGAACGCTGTTTGGCGAAAGGAACTTACCTCGCAAGCCGAAGACTTTGTTCGTGAAGCAGTTGAAGTTGAAGACCCATGGTGTTGGAGGCAAGTTTGGGGGCTACTGAGGGAGTCTTGGATTCAGGGGTCCTCGGGAGTCCGGCCTATTCTTATGGGCCAGACTATATGGGCCACTTACCGAACACATGAATGTTTGAAGGCCCAGTCTCCAAGATGGAAGCTTCGGGAAGCACAGCTTGCACTCCATGTTTGATGTAGCCAATAGGCATGTTTATCTCTTCGGCATGTAACCGATCATGTGTAAACCCTAGGCGTCCTTGGTGTCTATATAAGTTGAAGGATTTTAGGGTATAGGGACAGAACAACTCATCTAGGGTTAGCTATACGATCTGGAGGTAGATCAACTCTGTAACCCCCCATATCATCAATACAACCAAGGAGGATGTAGGGTATTATCTTCATAAGAGGGCCCATGATGAGGACATGACTACCTTGGATATGACCAAAAATGTTGAATACATGCATATTTGTGAAGTGATTTCTTATAAGAATTATGCAATAATTTATTTATGTTATTCGGAACAAAAATACTTCACCTATTTTTATTTTATGCCTAAATGCAGAATGGTCGAACACTTGTATGAACCACGTGTGATGACAAAGGAAGAGAAAATGGTTGGGTGATATTCAAGAGGTCCTCTAATGTAAAAGGAAACAATTAGGTGTTGTTCAAGAAGTTCTCTCACATCATTTTTAGCCCAAGAGAAGATAGAGTCCAAGTCTCTCATGTTCTGGACTCATATTCAGATTGCACAAACACACCTGTCTCAAAACGTCAACAACTTTTTCATATGGACACGGAATTGAGTGATTCTTTTTTTTCTGGAAACTAAATTTCATATACGTTCCATCCTAGGTGGAATGAACTTAAAATTCGTCCGAATCGCGAAGATATAAACGAAACAATATGACATTGCAGCAGAATCCGAGTCAAACTACAAGTCCAAAGGTGTTGCATCACCACCACTTGGGCCCATGGGCCTTGTACGACCTAGGGTTGGTTTTAGGGTGTATTGGGACGTCCTCCCATCTCCTTGGCCTCCACCCCTTGCTCCTATATAAGTAGATCAATATAGTAGCTTTTCCTTTGGGTTTTGTTTAGATTACAAGTTCGCCATAGCTGCAACTTCGCGTTCTCCGTTTGTGTTGTACGACCAGACAAAGACGTCACAGAACCCCACTTCATCTATAAAGCTTTCCTCTTATATTCGCAATATCTAGATTGCAATCGTAGTTTCTTGCTTGTTCTTTGTTTGCGTGCAGGAAACAAACCTTCGTGGTCAGGTTGATCGTGCTCCGGCGTGGTCAATAACCTCTCGGAGTTGGTGTAGCGATTTCTAAGGCGTGACGTCTCGCACGTTCGTAGTCGGATCGTCAAAGTCTACTCCACCAAAAAAGATAGCCACCATCTCATCGAAAGACAGGGACAACTTCGCCTCTATCAAGTGGTATCAGTTTTCAGGTTGCTCAATGAGAATTTCCAATTATTCGTAGATTAGATTTATTTTCCTTACCTATTACCCAAAAAATTTACAAAAAAAGTTAGATCTATTCATCTTTTCTCCAAGCCAGTTTGATCCTTTGCAATTTTCTTTTCGGTGCTTGCATAGTTGAATTATCGGTTGCATCGTCGTGTCGAGTTGCTGGTCTTAGTGTCTAGTCTTTTAGAGTTTTGAGTTCTATTCAACACTTGTCACGTCGGCGTCGCACCATCTTCATCGCTGCTGCCATATACCACCACCACGCCACCATCACCCCTTTCGCCCACCATCATCCATCAATTTTCACCACATGCTACCATTGTTCATTATCATTATCACACTTGAGGTCGTTCACATGTATGCTTGATCCAATCTACATCTTATCTAATTTGTTGGATAGAAAAAAAGAAAAAAAGTAGAGAGAAAAAAGTGAGAAAAAATTGGCGAAAAAATAGAGAGAAAAAAAAGCAAATTTCGAATCTATTTGACTCAAATCTCGTATCTGAATTCGGAGTGAAATCTGCTTTGCGCGGTGTTCAGTAAACCGAACGTATCTTCCTCATACGAACTCGGAATTGAGTTATTCTTTTTGCATACAAAAACTTGAGTCAGTAGCATTCTTGAAAAAAATATCAGAATTTTGACATATTATCTTACATAGGAAAGTTGTAGAGTGAGTTTTGGTACATCCTGCTTGTCGATCATTTGTCATCATTATCTTTACTGTCATTGTGATCTTCACTTATATCTTGTTGTCCATAACTAATTCATATCATCCATTGCTGCTATTTGTCCTATGTTGTGACTCCATTAGTGTTCTAGGCTCGCGTCTCTAGTACGGTCTAACCTAGGACCAGCACGGTACCGTCAATGAGCGTTTATTCAACATTGCATCTATGAATTGATTATTGCTAATCTTTTGCTATCATATATCAAGCCTTCCAAGCTCCACATGTTTCTACATCATGTATACATACGTTCACCTGGTAATTGCTTTACCCAATCTTCGAAGATATTGACACCGTCGGTTGCCGGTCTCCACCTGCTGCATGGTAAGAATTTGTAAGACATTGATATTTGCTATACTGTGAGCATTTTACCACCACATCCCAGTAGTTCATAGGAACAATATACTTGGATCTTTGTTTCTTGTTTCTACTAGTCATGACAGGATCCAGAGTTGTCAGTTCATGGGTTTCTTCGATCGTGGGAGACGTGCCACTACTGTTGGAAATATGCCCTAGAGGCAATAAATAAAGTGTTTATTATTATATTTCCTTGTTCATGATAATCGTTTATTATCCATGCTATAATTGTATTGAATGGAAACACATTGCATGTGTGGGTAAATAGACAACACAATGTCCCTAGTATGCCTCTAGTGAACTAGCTCGTTGATCAAAGGATGGTTAAGGTTTCCTATCCATGGACATGAGATGTCATTTGATAACGGGATCACATCATTGGGAGAATGATGTGATGGACAATACCCAAACTACAAACGTAGCATATGATCGTGTCAGTTTATTGCTACTGTTTTCTGCATGTCAATGTATATGTTCCTATGACCATGAGATCATGCAACTCACGGATATCGGAGGAGTGCCTTGTGTGTATCAAACGTCACAACATAACTGGGTGACTATAAAGGTGCTCTACAGGTATCTACGATGGTGTCTGTTGAGTTGGCATGGATCGAGACTGGGATTTGTTACTCCGTGTAACGGAGAGGTATCTCGGGGCCCACTCGGTAATGCAACATCACAATAAGCCTTCCAAGCAATGTGACTAATTGTTAGTTGCGGGATCTTGTATTACGGAACGAGTAAAGAGACTTGCCGGTAATGAGGTTGAACTAGGTATGGAGATACCGACGATCGAATCTCGGGCAAGTAACATACCGAAGAACAAAGGGAACGTTATACGGGATTAACTGAATCCTTGACATAGAGGTTCGACCGATAAAGATCTTCGTAGCATATGTAGGAACCAATGTGGACGTCCAGGTCCCGCCATTGGTTATTGACCGTAGAGGTGTCTCGGTCATGTCTACATAGTTCTCGAACCCGCAGGGTCTGCACACTTAAGGTTCGGTGACGTTTCGGTAGTGTAGAGTTATGTATGGTGGTGACCGAAGTTTGTTCGGAGTCCCGGATGAGGTCCCGGTCGTCACGAGGAGCTCCGGAATGGTCCGGAGGTAAAGATTCATATATAGGAAGTCCCAGTTTGGTTTCCGAAAAAGTTTCGGGCTCATCGGTAGTGTACCGGGAGTGCCGGTAGTGTACCGCGAGTGCCGGTAGTGTACCGGGAGACCTCCGGGAGGGGTACATCGACCCCAAGAGGTCAATGGGCTGTGGGAGAGTATTAACCATCCCTTAGTGGGCTGGGAAAACAGCCACAAAGGCCCATGGCGCACGAGAGGAAGTCCTAAAGCAAAAAGTGGAAAATCAGCCAATAGGAGGCAATCCTACTCCAACTAGGATTGGAGGTGAAGTAGGATTGCTTCCCACCTCCTATTTCGGCCGACACAAAGGCCTTGGATGCCTCTCCTCTCCTCTCCTCCTATATATACTAGTGGATTGGGTGGTTTTTGGACAGAATTTCCGGCCACGTGCTACCCGTTCCACCGGTGCATAGTTTCTCCTCTAGATCGTAGTTCCGCAGTGCTTAGGCGAAGCCCTGCCGGAATTGCTCCACCACCATCACCGGAGCACCGTCACGCTGCCGGTGAACTCTCTCTTCTCTCCACCTTCTCTTGCTGGATCAAGACGGTGGAGATCGTCATCAAGCTGCACGTGTGCTGAACGCGGAGGTGCCGTCCGTTCGGTACTAGATCGGAAGGATCGTGATCAAGGCCACGGGACGTTCGTGATCGGATCGTGGGACGGATCGTGACGAGATCACGGGACGGTTCGTGATTAGATCGCGGGACGCTCGGCGATTTGGATCGCGAAGAAGTTCGACTACACCAACCGCGTTTCTTAACGCTTCCCGCTTAGCGATCTACAAGGGTATGTAGATCCACTCTCCCTCTCGTAGATGCTCATCACCATGGATAGGTTTGTGTGTGCGTAGGAAAATTTTTGTTTCCCATGCGACGTTCCCCAACAACTACAACAACCGCTACGAGAGCTGCGAAGAGATCCAAATGCACATGATCAGGTTAATGTTTCTATACCATCATTTAGTGGCCGTTTTAGACCTACTTTATATATTGAATGGGAGTTTGAAATGAATGGTATGTTTGCTTCCCATAATTTTGTTGAACATAAGAAAGTTAAGGTTGCGGTTGGTTCTTTCACTGGGTATGCTTTAGTTTGGTGGAGCGAATATTATCGGTTACACCATGACATTATACCTACTACTTGGGATGATTTAAAACTTGCCATGAGACACACATTCGTTCCTGCTTATTATACTCGTGACAAGCTTAAAAAGTTACAATATGTAAAAAAAGGTAGTGACACCGTAACAAAATATTATGATGATTTACAAACGACCTTGTTGCATTCTTCACTACAAGAAAGTGAAGCAGATTTTATGGATAGATTTTGGGGAGGATTAAACCGTGATATTCAGGAGATACTAATTCATGAAAAGTGTTATTCTATGGATTGTTTGTTTCGTCTTGCTTGCAAAGCTGAACAGAAAATAAAACAACGTGTTTCCCACAAGGAGACAGAGTGCAAGGTGCACATTCCAAGAGTTGATACAGTTGTTCCGTCAACTACTAGGCATACTATGACAACCAAATCAATACTTGTGAGGGCTACATCACCTTCACCATGTAAAACCTCACCACCGAGAGTGCCTACATCATCTGAGTTGATCATAAGAGGTAATGGCAAAGGTATTGATCTTCCACCTCCACATGAGTATGATGAATGCCTTGTCAATTTCAATGTACCCTGTGATGAGCTACCCATTACTTTGATCACACCACCTATTTTAGAGGACTATGTTCATGATTTTACTTCGTCATGTGATCAAATAACTACAATATCAACAATTGTGAGTGCACCCATTGAATTCACTATTGATGAGCAAGAACCGTGTGAATCAGGAAATAAATCCAATTTGGGTCAAATATGTTTGCAAATAATTTTGCCGGTGTTTAATCATTTTGATATGACCTCCAATCTTGGTGATAATTCTGTGTCCATGTTGCATGTTTGCTTATTTAAGCATGTTGTAGCATCTAAATTTGAAATGATTCACGTTTACTTACCAATATTGGGATGGTTTAGTGATGAACATTATGAATCTTTTGATATGAATAAGGTCTTCACTTATATGTGCAAACTGAGTTGCAATATTGTGATGCCTTCTACTTCTTGTCATAATCTTTTGGCTTTATATTTCATGACATGTGATGAGTGCCCTTGTATATATGTGTCACATGTGTCACAGCTGAGAACAATAAAAATGGATGACATATACATATACAATGTGTATGCATTTTCTCTTTTGGTAGCCACATTTCAGATTAAGCAACGCCGAGGACGGCTTTGTTTTCAAGAAGGGGAGGATGATGAGGACATGACTACCTTGGATATGACCAAAAATGTTGCATACATGCATATTTGTGAGGTGATTTCTTATAAGAATTATGCAATAATTTATTTATGTTATCCGGAACAAAAATACTGCACCTATTTTTATTTTATGCCTAAATGCAGAATGGTCGAACAATTGTATGAACTACGTGTGATGACAAAGGAAGAGGAAATGGTTGGGTGCTATTCAAGAGGTCCACTAATGTCAAAGGAAAGAATTAGGTGTTGTTCAAGAAGTTCTCTTGCGTCACATTTAGCCCAAGAGAAGATAGAGTCCAAGTCTCACGTTCTGGACTCAGATTCTGACTACACAGACACACCTGTCTCAAAATGCCAACAACTTTTTCAAACGGACTCGGAATTGGGTGATTCTTTTTTTTTCTGGAAATTAGATTTCATATACATTTCAGCCCAGGTCGAATCACCTTAAAATTCGTCTGGATCGTGAAGATATCGATGAAACAATCTGACGTTGCAGCAAAATCCGAGTCAAACTACAAGTCCAAAGGTGTTGCATCACCTCCACTTGGGCCCATGGGCCTTGTTCGACCTAGGGTTGGTTTTAGGGTGTCTTGGGACGTCCTTCCACCTCCTTGACCGTCAGCCCTTGCTCCTATATAAGTAGATAAATGTAGTAGCTTTTTCTTTGGGTTTTGTTTAGATTACAAGTTCGCCATAGCTGCAACTTCGCGTTCTTCGTTTGTGTTCCATGACCAGACAAAGACATCACAGAACCCCACCTCATCAATAAATATTTCCTATTATATTCACAATATCTAGATTGAAATCTCATTTTCTTGCTTGTTCTTTGTTTGCGTGCAGGAAACAGACCTTTGTGGTCAGGTTGATCGTGCTCTGGCGTGGTCAATAACCTCTCAGAGTTGGTTTAGCGATTGCTAAGGCGCGACGTCTCGCACGTTTGTAGTCGGATCGTCAAAGTCTAATCCACCAAAAACAATAGCCACCATCTCATCGAAAGACAGGGACAACTTCGCCTCTATCCTCCCAAACCTAGGTAAATTTGTGTCCCCTTCGTTTCCTGTTACCGTCGATTCTAGCCTCACAGTTCGGGACCCCCTACCCGAGATCTGTCGGTTTTGACACTGACAAGGGGGTCAATATATTTATGAAACTCAACACAATTGATGGTAATAAAATAAAAAATGTGAATATTGTTTATGTACTTCAAATTGTTGTGAAGATATGTCCTGACCCCGCTCAGTGGTCGAGTGGCGAATGAACTCGCAAACGTAGTATGCACATAAATTAGTCCTGGGTGCTTGCAACAAGCACTTTACGAGAATAGAGTTCAATAAAAATGATAACCAAGCATGATAATGGTATTGATACTAGAATCAATGAGAGATGCACACTACTAGAGTAGTACTTACTTTGGGGTGTACAAATTGCAGCTCTGGTTTCCATTTGACACCCTTAACCTTTTTGGTGAAGTTTTTCCAAACCCTGCCCGGCAAAGAAAATGAGTACTTGATAGAAGAAAATGAACGAAAGTTACCAATATGGTGTGATAATTATTGAACTTACTTCTGAAGCATTTTCCTCATGTTCGTCCACTACTTAGGGTCTTTACTTCTCGAGTCCAAGACAGTTACTTTTCCCTCTTCAAGCTGAATGTCTAGCAGAATAAAGTGGAAACTGCGCACGCATAACTCGTTAATTGCACTTAACCTCGAGTAAGCGAAATAGAATGTGCACAAGATAGTAACACTCACTTGAAGTTGTAAGGAAATAGTATTTCCTTCCTGGTTTGTTGTCCAAGTAACGGATTTAGCAAGTTTTTCTCTGTATGTGCGGGAAATTCTTTTAACGTGTGTTCACTTATGAAATTTGGGTCAATGAACCCAATGTCATAGATTTGTTGTTGTTTGCATTCGAGGATCTTCAACCTACACAATATAGTGTGAGGATAATTAATACATGCAATGAACGAGCTGAGCTAGAGACTTAATCATAGATAATAGGAACTGATGATAGTTTTGTCGAGGGCAACTTGATTGAATAACTGAAATATTTCTTCAAATTCAATGTACAACACCTGCTCTCCATTGAAGAAGTGCTCATATTTAATCCCTACAAAGAGATTAACGGTCCCGTCCTTGCAGGCTTTCAAGTACCAATCATGCAATTTTCGCATCATCATTGGTAGACGGTCGAGCTCCTCACGTGTGATGAGAGGCTTCCTGCTCGTGTATTTTAAGCTTTGTACTACCTCAGCCGTTTCAAAATGTACCGAGTCGGGTAAGTAATCAGCAGTAGTGATAGCAAGACCATCGGCCGCTTTCTCTGGATCATTAGCGATATCAGTAACCACCTTGAGCGGAGGGCACGATTGCAGTTCTTGTTTGTCGAGCTGGGGAATTGGTTTCCCACTTCTTGTGCCACTGTTATCGAAGCTTCCCAACCGCCTCGCTTGATCATGTGTCTTTTCAATACCTCGGTCATAGTTTGATTGCGGCGGAGGCGGTGGTGGTCGCATAAGGGCCTCTAGAGTTCGCTTCGCTTTCACCAGATCTATTTTCTCCTCTGTAGGCGGACGTTTTGGTGCAAGCTGGCGTCTCACTTCTTTAGCCATGATATCATTGGTTTCCTCATCAGTCATCTCGTAGGGTAACTTGGGAGGAACCTTAAGGCTTGGGCCTGATCTGAATCTCCTCCATTTTGTACTGCTGCTAGCCGCCGGAGCGGTTCCAGCTCTCTGATGTTCCTGAGGCAGTGGAGGAGGCAGAGTTTGATGATGCGGCGGAGATAGCTGAGGTGGAGGAGGATTATTTTAAGGGTCCTCCTCTGTCGGCGTCCGCTGAGGCGACGGAGTCTGCTGACGTGCCGGAGATGGCTGACGCGCCAGAGACGACTCAGGCGGCAAAGACGGCTAAAGCGGCGGAGTCGGCTGACGCACCGAAGACGACTCAGGCAGCCAAGACAGCTAATGCGGTGGAGTCGGCTGACGCACCGGAGACGGTTGATGCACCAGAGATGATAGCAAAGGTATCGGGGCCTCCTCCGCTGAGTCTACTGAGGCGGCGTCCAGTATGGAAGCACGATGTGTTCCTTTCTCCATAGACAGGTAGTCCTTAAGGCATATCGAAGAAGAAGCTCCCTTTCACCTGTAGGTTACTCAAGATTGAACCCCTCAAATTCATCCATTATTTCATCCACCCCGACAATAGCAAAACCAGCTGGAACCGGAGTGCAATGGAAAGTTGCATCAGGTCGATGAGGTAAGATATAGCCGACCGCCGCCTTAAAGGTTAGGTTATGGCATTTTTCCATTAGCACACAATGTTCCTTATAAGTGATACCATCCATGGGGTAGCGAGGAGCCGTGCTTTCAGGATGAACGAGCTCCGTGGAAGCCACGCTGCTTCTTCGCTGAGATGGTGGGGTCGCATCATGGGTAGTCTCCAATGAAGGATCTTCGTTCCGCTGAGATGGTTGGTCGGCAGCTCGTTGGCTCTCAAGTGCGTCTAGTTTCGCTAGTCTTTCATTCATCTTCTACATTTTGCTTGCTTCCTCTTTCTTCTTTCTCTGTCGGCTTCTGTAACGAGTGTTGTCGGGAAACCCAACCTTCCACGGAACGGAGCCTGATGTGCCTCGTGTTTGTCCAGGGTGTTGAGGATTCTTGAGGGCCTTTAATAGCTTGCCCTTCTCTCTGTCAGGAATGAACGTCCCTTCCAGTGCTTCCTTGATTTCTTCCTCAAGCTTTGTGATGGGTATTGCAAGTTGAGATTTCGTCCAGACACACTTCCTTCTTACTGGGTCCAAAGTTCCCCCAACACCGAAGAACCAAGTCCTTGCCCGATCTAGCCAGCGCAATGTCACTGGTTGGACATCTTTAGCAAGCAAGTCTTGCTTAGCCTTGTCCCACAAAGGCCGGGCTTTGCTGTAGCCACCTGACCTCGTAACATGGTGATACTCCTTCCTTCCAGCATTTTTCTTATTTGTAGGCCACAAATGCGGGTTAGTGATCTTTCATCTTCGCATATTGACCTTTGACTTCTCGAGTCTTCTCTTTCTCGACAAACTTCATGTTCAATTCTTCTTCCAATTCTTGAATAGTTCTACCATCTTCTTGAGGGCAAATGCCTTGACCTTTCTCTATATAACTGGGTTATTCGGATCCTCCTCTAGTGATAGGTAGAAATTTCTCATCAGATTGGTCCAAAGATCATCTTTCAGTCTATCGGTGATGTAAGGAACTTGAGGGTCCTTCTTCTTATTCCATCTTGGCAGCTGATCGGGACGATGTCCCTAACAATAACTCTGCACTGATGTATAAATTTCTTCTTGGTCCAGTAGGGAGCAATCGGTTGGCCTTCTGGAGAGACTTCTTCAATCGTGAACCTTTTCATCGAGCCTCGTCTCCTTACCAAAGTGGAGCTCCATTCGGATGGCTAATTAAAAGAAAAAAGAAGCGTTAATATATGTACATACAAAACAATTAATGCATCTAGTCACCATAGGATTAATTAATATATACCTCGCTGGACATTGAAGCAGTTATGGCTCACTTCTCTATTTGATCACCGGAGCCGTCATGATCTCCTTCGCCCTCAATTCGATCACCGGAGCCGTCATGATCTCCTTCCTCCTCACCGGAGCCACCATCCTATCTTTCCTCACCATCGACCTCGTTGAGAAATGACAAGTAGTTCATATCGATATCACCGGACTCGCGGATTATATCCCCCCAAAATGCTTCTTTTTCTAAGTCTCTTTCCATAGTTTCTGCAAATATTACAACATGGCAATATACAACCATGAGAGATGGATTAGTGGAAAATATAGACTTAATCACAACAAGGAATCATATGCATATGAGCAATGGATTAGTGGGAAACATCATGCAAAGTTCACAAGTTTTATAATAGTCAGTTTCAGACGATCGTCGAGGACTCCTCCCCCCTCATGTATAACGAGTCGTCCTATCTTTCGAGAGAGGATACTTTGCGGACTGCCTACCCCCTCATGTCGAAGTTATCGGGGATTCCCGAGAGAGTTAGGGGTGTTCTAACGCGGTAGTACACAATACAGGTGAAGGGGGATAACATCCGGGAATGCTTTTCCTAAGTGCTACATTTCTAGACAGATGAAATGGAGGGGGACGGTTCCAGGTTCGTTATGCTAGCTGCTTGTGATAGACGAATAGAGGGCATATGTTGAGCATAGTAGATGATCGCCATTAATCTATAGTTCTAATGGCGACACTTCATATAAGTGTTTTACTCTACACACATTAACATTTTCTATATACATCAATCCATCCATCTATACATACATATATACATGGACAACAAAATTCTATGAAGAATTTTTTTCATCATATCAACATTTTCTATATACATACATCCATAAACCCTAAAGTTTGCCACACCATTGCCATCATATGAATAATTCCATCATTCTTGAGCAAAATTGAGTATATGCCACAACATTCCTAAAGTTTGCCACAACTTTGCCATATAATTAAGGTCAAAAGCTCTAAATTTCATAACTTCGCCACAACAAAAGGTTATTCAATGAAGATCAAAATGAACTCTAAAAAACTCTAAAGACAAAACAATCATCCATCCATCTAAACATATATATCTATCCATGTAACATCTCATACATATTTGATGCAACAAACATGTATAGCATGGCATGGCAGAAACATAGCAAACACAAAATGAACTCTAATGCAAAAAAGTTGTTCTTTGATTTGCAAAAAGGAGATATATTGTCCCCAATTATTTTGACAGTACCCACATCATCGGGGCGACGGCGAGGCGACGGTGTCGGGCAGGCCTCGGGGATGGTGCTGGGGGCGGCGACGAGGTTACGGCGGGGAATGGCGAGGCGGCGATAGCGGGCTCAGGGACGATAGGGAATCGACGAGGGCGACGGGAAAATCCGGCAGCCTGTCGGCATCAATTCGTCATCGGTGCCGAGGAGAAGAAACTTCAGATGGAGTGGAAAACGTATAAGTTCCGCTTATATAGCCCCCCCCTTAGTCTCGGTTGGTGGATTCAACCGGGGCTAATGCCCCCCTTTAGTCCTGGTTGTAGCCACCAACCGGGACTAAAGGTTAAGGTTAATTTCCAGTAGCCCAAAGGGCGGGAAGCAGAGACCTTTAGTCCCGATTGGTGGCTACAACTGGGACTAAAGGGGGGCATTAGTCCCGGTTGGGTCCACCAACTGGGACTAAAGGGTTGTGCTCCCCATACCAAAAGTTTAATCCCACCTCGCTAGTCGAGAGGGGCTCGGTGTGGTTTATAAGCGCTGCTGCCACTGCCCTATCTAGATCCTCTCTAATGCAGGCAGTACATGCCTATTTGATGCCTTGTTGGGCCTGCTAGCGTTGCGGGCCTGCATCCTGGCCCATTTGTTGGGTTTCTAGTCGTATGCACGCCGTCGTGCCTAGTAGGTGGGAATTTTTTTTGCATATATTATGATTTTTAATGTTATTTTTGCATATGTTATTTTTAGTTATATAATTTTAGTTACATAAATTTTATATAATTTTAGTTGCATAAGGTTTATTTTTTATTGATTATTTTTAGTTGATTCCTCTTGCTATTAGAGTTTTATAAAAGCTTTTTAGTTCCTATTAAAACTTGTAACAAAATATAATTTATGAAAATTCATTTTACTATTAAAGTTTTAAGAAATAAGTACTTTGATAATTTTAGTTAATATTATTTTTATTCTTTTTGCTAATGAAGAATATTATATCTAATTCATTCTCTTTAGTTCATTCTTTTTGCTATTTTTCAATTTTTTAAACATATTTTAACTCAAGACTTTTTCTGCATTCAATATGCACCATTCAAAGCCACATCGTCACTTTTCAACCCTTTTCTGACTTCATTTGCTATTTTTCATGCATTTCATTATTTATTTTGAGCTAAGATGACCCTGAAATTTAAAAGCACTACAAATGAACTCTGAAATGGTTGAAAATTGGCATGGTATCATAATTTCACCCACATAGCATGTGCTCAAAAGTTGTGAGGGTTACGGGAAAAACTGGATGCACTTCGTGTACAAACTGGACAATCTCCTTCGAATTATCAAGGTTTCGGATGAAAACTCGTCTATTACAAAGGGATTTCATTTTTTAACATATTTTAACTCAAGACTTTTTCTGCATTCAATATGCACCATTCAAAGCCACATCATCACTTTTCAACCCTTTTCTGACTTCATTTTCTATTTTTATGCATTTCATGATTTATTTTGAGCTAAGATGACCATGAAATTTAAAAGCACTGCAAATGAACTCTGAAATGGTTGAAAATCGGCATGGTATCATCATTTTACCCACATAGCATGCGCCAAAAAGTTGTGAGGGTTACAGGAAAATGTACAAACTCGACAATCTCCTTCGAAGTATCAAGGTTTCCGACGAAAACTCATCTATTACAAAGGGATTTCATTTTTTAAACATATTTTAATTCAAGACTTTTTCTGCATTCAATATGCACCATTCAAAGCCACATCATCACTTTTCAACCCTTTTCTGACTTCATGTGCTATTTTTCATGCATTTCATGATTTATTTTGAGCTAAGATGACCCTGAAATTTAAAGCACTACAAAGGAACTCTGAAATGGTTGAAAATTGGCATGGTATCATAATTTCACCCACATAGCACGTGCTAAAAAGTTTTGAGGGTTACGGGAAAAACTAGATGCACTTCGTGTACAAACTGGACAATCTCGTTCGAAGTATGAGGGTTTCAGATGAAAACTCGTCTATTACAAAGGGAATTCATTTTTTAAACATATTTTAACTCAAGACTTTTCATGCATTCAATATGCACCATTCAAAGCCACATAATCACTTTTCAACCCTTTTCTGACTTCATGATCACGTTAAAACCAAAATACAGTAGTGATCAAAAGTTATAGAGGAAAAACTAAATACATAAAGTTCATACATAGTTATCATAGAACAACATATAGCTCTCTAGAGCATCTAATTAAAACATAAAGTTCATACATAGTTCTCATAAATACATAAAGTTCATACATAATTCTCATAAATTGAAACTAACATACAACTATGTAAAACATTTAAATACAACAACAAATGTGATCGTAATCCCAACTAAGGTACCAAATGATCCAACATCATAATGATACCAAGCCTCATTATCAATGGCATATTTTCTCATCTTTCTAATCTTCAAGTGCATTGCATCCATCTTGATCTTGTGGTCATCGACGACATCGGCAACATGCAACTCCAATTTCACCTTCTCCTCCTCAATTCTTTCAAAAAAAACAAAGGAGTGAGCGGGCAGGGGCAGCATATATATAGGCATCTCTTTAGTCCCGATTCCAACCACAAACCGGGACTAAAGGGGCTGGGCCAGGAGCGAGGCCCTTTAGACCCGGTTCTTGTCTCGAACCGGGACTAAAGGGGTCATACGAACCAAGACTAGTTCTTGCCGAGGCCCGGCCGGCGCCCTGGCCCGATGAACTGGGGCTGATGCACCCATTAGTACCGGTTCGTAACATGACGAGGACTAATGCAATATTTTGGACCGTTTCAAAGCCCTGTTTTCTACTAGTGGAAGTTGTCACCCAGCAGACGGAACTTGACTTCCTGCACCAGGTACCAAGCCACGTGCATGTTCATGTAGAACCAGTAGGTGCTATAGGAGTTGGTGATATAGACACGAGCAATCGCCAGCCAGTGAACCGCTTCCTCTGGCAGATCGCCCTTGTCGACCTCAACATCCAGCAAGTCATCGTCCTGAAGACCCAATTCAACCATCATTGCCTCCATCACACTCATCATCGGAGCTGAGCCCGACCCCGATCCTGAGTTATCCATCATATTTGTTGGTCCGAGAAGAAGCGTTTCGTGGGCGGGAGAAACCCAGCGGTCGCCCCTCCAGACCGTCGGTCCTGCGAGACCAAGGCCCGCAAATACCTTAGACCGAACTAGAGGCCAGGGTGTTGCGATCTCCATGACGGTGCAGGGCGCCATCGGGGGGAGCTAGAACCCTAATGAGAGGGCAGTTTTGCATTGTCTTAGTGGACAGTGGGCATGGCCATGTGGGGATAAGTGACGGGACTTCTTTGGATAACCGAGTCTGATGCTTGCGTAAGGAAAAAATGAGATAACGCCACACATGGGAGATCAAGAAGAATTAACAAAGGTTAATTTAGAGAATTGATTGATCAGGATCACACAATATTACAGTGTTAATTCATCATGGCGCATTCATTGATTGGGGGTGATCTCATTTCGTCTCAACATGGGTTTGCTTGTTCCTACCATCACGCGACTTGCCAACCACTTTGTACATGAGCGCCCCCGCATGCACTACGGGCCAGGGACAGTTGCACATGGCACATACAGAGGGGGTAGAGATTTGGTCCAAACAAGCGTTAAGCCGATTCGGTTAAAACATTGCAAGCAACCACCAACTTCAGTAGTGCATGAAGGTGATCGATTTATATATGTATATTCATAGCCTATCTAGAACTTGTTTCATTTTATTATGGATCAAAAGGTATTGGCCTTCAATCCCTGGTGGTCAATGATAAACCTAACATGGCCTTGGTTTCGAGGGACTCAAGGCATCTTCCTTCTGATGACCCACAAGTATAGGGGATCTATGGCAGTCCTTTTGATAAGTAAGAGTGTTAAACCCAATGAGGAGCAGAAGGAAATGACAAGCGGTTTTCAGTAAGGTATTCTCTACAAGCACTGAAATTATCGGTAACACATAGTTTTGTGATAAGCTAATTTGTAACGGGTAACAAGTAACAAGTGTAGCAAAGGTGCAACAAGGTACCCCAATCCTTTTTGTAACAAAGGAAAGGCCTGGACAAACTCTTATATAAAGTGAAGCACTCCCGAGGACACATGGGAATTTCTGTCTATCTAGTTGTCATCAAGCTCATTTGATGCACATTCGTTACTTTGATAATTTGATATGTGGATGGACCGGTGCTTGGGTGCTGCCCTTACTTGGAAAAACCTCCCACTTATAATTAACCTCTCTCGCAAGCATCCGCAACTATGAAAGAATAATTAAGATAAATTTAACCACAACATGAAACATATGGATCCAAATCAGCCCCTTATGAAGCAACGCATAAAGTAGGGTTTAAGGTTTTGTCACTCTAGCAATGCATCATCTACTTATTACTTCCCAATGCCTTCCCCTAGGCCCAAATAATGGTGAAGTGTTATGTAGTCGACATTCACATAACACCACTAGAGGAGAGACAACATACATCTCATCAAAGTATCAAATGAATACCAAATTCACATGATTACTTATAAACAGACTTATCCCATGTCCTCGGGAACAAACGTAACTACTCACAAAACATGTTCATGTTCATAATCAGAGGAGTATTAATTATCATAAAGGATCTGAATATATGATCTTCCACCAAGTAAACCAACTCGCATCAACTACAAGGAGTAATCAACACTACTAGCAACCCACATGTACCAATTTGAGGTTTGAGACAAAGATCGGATACAAGAGATGAACTAGGGTTTGGAGCGGAAATGGTGCTGGTGAAGATGTTGATAGAGATTGCCCCCCTCTCGATGAGAGGATTGTTGGTGATGACGATGGCTTCGATTTTCCCCTCCGGGAGGGAAGTTTCCCATGCAGAATATTTCCGCCGGAGCTCTAGATTGGTTCTGCCCAAGTTCCTCCTCGAGACGGCGGCACTTCATCCCGAAAGCTCTCTCTTGATTTTTTTTCCAGGTCAAAACCCTTCATATAGCAGAAGATGGGTATCGGAGGCCTGCCAGGGGGGCACAAGCCACCAAGGCACGACCAGGGGATAGGCCATGCCTTGCAGACTTGTGACATCCTGGTGGGTTCCCTCTGGTATTTGGTTCACCCAATATTTTTTATATATTCCAAAATAATTCTCCATAACTTTTTAGGACTTCTGGAGTTGTGCAGAATAGGTCTCTCATATTTGCTCCTTTTCTAGTCCAGAATTCCAGCTGCCGACATTCTCCCTCTTCATGTAAACCTTGTAAAATAGGAGAGAAAAGGCATAAGTATTGTACCATAACGTGTAATAACAACCCTTAATGCAATAAATATCAATATAAAAGCATGATGCAAAATGGACGTATCAACTCCCCCAAGCTTAGACCTCGCTTGTCCTCAAGCGAAAGCCGAGATCGATAAATATGTCCACAAGTTTAGAGATAAAGATGTCGATAAAATAAAATATGGTCATGAGGGCATCATGATCATATTTAGAACAACAATACTTATTGATATATTATTTCTTATACTATAGTAACAATTAATTCACGGGAAAAAGTATGAACTAAGAACTCTATTGAGAACCAACAAACTATGCTCTCAGTCATCGAAGCAATTGCAGTTTATTACAACATCGGAAAGAGTCAATATAAGAGCTTGTAAAGCAAATCCACATACTCAATCATCTTTTAGTCTTTTATAATTGTTAACACTCACGCGGTACCTATGAGGTTAAAGCTTCAATCGGACACAGAGAAAGATAGTGGATTATAGTTTTGCCTCCCAACTATTTACCTCCAGGGTAATGTCAACAGAAATAACTCATGATCACCCACATCCGAGTGGATATATGTCTCTAGATCATTCCCCAACACATAATGCTTGCCAAGAGAGAAAGGCGAAATATAGGAAGCGGTGAAGATCACCATGACTCTTTCATAAAGGTAAATGCTTATAAGGTAAAGGTAACAAATAAGCCCTTCACAAAGGGAAGCAGAGATTTTCATGCACTTTTTGTTTTTGTATGTGCAAACCCTTAATGCAAAGGAACGCCGTGTTGTATTGCCCTTTGTGATAGCAACCTTTATTATGCAGTCTGTCGCTTTTATTTGTTTACAATCACAAGTTCGTACAAATCTTATTTTCCTTTACAATAAAATATCACACATATTTAGGAAAAATTATTATTGCTTTTTGCACCGATGACAACTTATTTGAAGGATCTTACTCAATCCATAGGTAGTTATGGTGGACCCTCATGGAAAAACTGGTTTGAGGGTATTTCGATGCACAAGTAGTATCTCTACTTGGTGCGGAAGTTTTGGCTACTATGGGGTGGAAGCAAGCACTACATGTTGGAGGACCCATAACCGTATAACTTCTATCCGGAAATAAGCAAACATAACCCATTATGTTGTCTTGCTTGTCCAACATCAACTTGTTAGCATATAATATTTTAATGAGTGTTCACAATCATAAAATATGTCCAAGATAATATATATATATATATATATATATGTGAACCTCTCTTTCTTTATTACTTAATTTTAATTGCACCAATGACCAATCGCTATGTTTTTCAACTCCCAACAAATTTCAATCAACATACTTCTTGGATATGAAGTCATCACTCCCCATAAGATCATCATATATACTCTTTGCGTTTATTCTATTCTTCTTTTATTACCCTTTTTTCTTAAGATTATAGCAACAAGCAAAGCCCTCACATCAAAACTACTTTTTATTATACAACTCTCGGACTCGCTTACATAAGGGGAAGTAAAGAAAAACTCAAAGCTAGACCACACAAAAAACTTTATTCTACTAGATCAAGATATAACCAAGAGGATCGAACTAAGAAAAGCAAGAAAAGTAAAATATGTGATGGTGATACGATACCGGGGCACCTCCTGCAAGCTTGGCACAAGCCAAGGGGAGTGCCCATACACATGTGTTTATATGTCCTTCTTCGGAGGTGGTGATGTTAGAGTTGTCGATGAGGTTGGAAGCTTGTCCTTCGAAGCACTTGGGGACGTCATGGCGATCTAAATCTGCTGTAGAAATAGCTCAAATGAAAACAGGAGGTATTGTCGTGATACGGAAGTCCAAACCTTCGGCAGATTATATAATGAATTTTTACCGACCAACAGGAGTATCCTACAAGAAAATGGAGTCCGAGGGGTGCATGGGGTGGCCACATGCCACAGGGGGGTAGGCCACACCCTGCAGGCTTGTCTCCTCCTCGTGCACCTTTCAGACTACTTCAAATTTTTCTAATTTATTAAATATTTCAAAATTGAGAAAAAATGCTATTGGGAAAGTTCTGGAGTTGGTTTGCTTACCGTACCACATACCTATTCCTTTTCGAAGTCTGAAACGTTCTGGTAGGTCTCCCTAATGTATTCCTCCGGAGTTATGGTATTGATAATATTGGTTTCAACATTTGTGGGAGTACTTACGATATAATATTTGATTCTTTGCCCGTTTACCACCTTCGGATTCATGCCTTCGGTGTTGTTGATCTTGATGGCACCGGAACGATATACTTCGTCGATAATGTAAGTCCCTTCCCATTTAGAGAGAAGTTTTCCTGCAAAAAATATTAAACGAGAATTGTATAGCAAGACATGGTCACCTACAATGAATTCACGCTTTTGTATCCTTTTATCATGTCGTCTCTTAACTTTTTCTTTAAACAAATTGGCATTCTGATAGGCCTGGGTTCCCCATTCACCAAGTGAGCTAATGTCAAATAACTTCTTCTCACCAGCAAGTTTGAAATCATAGTTGAGCTCTTTGATTGCCCAATAAGCCTTATGTTCTAGCTCTAGAGGTAACTGACATGCTTTACCATAAACCATCTTATACGGAGACATACCGATAGGATTTTTGTAAGCAGTTCTATAAGCCCACAATGCATCATCAAGTTTCTTAGACCAATTATTCCTAGATATATTAACAATCTTTTGCAGAATCAATTTAATCTCTCTATTTCTCAATTCTACTTGACCACTAGAGTGAGGATGATAAGGAGATGCAACTCTATGATTAACATCATATTTAGCGAGCAATTTACGGAAGGCACCATGAATAAAATGTGAACCACCATCAGTCATCAAATATCTAGGGACTCCAAATCTAGGGAAAAATAACTTCTTTAAGAATTTTAATAGAGGTGTTATGATCATCGCTATTAGTTGGAATAGCTTCTACCCACTTAGTGACATAATCAACAACAACTAGAATTTGAGTATAGTCGTTAGATTGTGGAAAAGGCCCCATATAATCAAAACCCCAAACATCAAATGGTTCGATAACAAGAGAATAATTCATAGGCATTTCCTGACGTATACTAATATTACCAATTCTTTGACATTCATCACTGGATAAGACAAACTTACGAGCATCCTTGAAGAGAATAGACCAATAAAACCCAGATTGCAGTACCTTGTGTGCGGTTCTATCTCGAGCGTGATGTCCTCCGTAGGCTTCAGAGTGACACTTGCGTAAGATATGTTCATGTTCATGCTCAGGTACACAATGTCTAATAATACCATCTACTCCTTCTTTATAAAGATGTGGGTCATCCCAAAAGTAATGCCTTAAATCATAGAAGAACTTTTTCTTTTGTTGGTATGTGAAACTAGGAGGTATAAATTTAGCAACAATGTAATTGTCGTAATCAGCATACCAAGGAGCATTATGTCAAGTATTCATGATAGCTAATTGTTCATCAGGAAAGCTATCATCAATAGGTAGTTGGTCATCAAGAACATTTTTTAACCTAGACAAGTTATTTGCCACAGGGTTATCAGCACCCTTTCTATCAATGATATGCAAATCAAATTCTTGTAGCAGAAGGACCCACCTAGTAAGTCTAGGTTTAGCATCTTTCTTCTCCATAAGGTATTTAATAGCAGCATGATTGGTGTGAACAGTTACTTTGGAATCAACAATCTAAGGTCTAAACTTATCACAAGCAAACACGACTGCAAAAAATTCTTTTTCACTACTAGCATAGTTTCTTTAAGCACTTTCTAGAGTCTTACTAGCATAATGGATAACATTTAATTTCTTATCGAATCTTTTTCCTAGAACAGCACCAACAGCATAATCACTAGCATCACACGTAATTTCAAAAGGTAGGTTCCAATCGGGTGGTTGAACAACAGGTGCAGTAATCCAGGCATTCTTAAGAATTTCAAATGCTTCTACACAATCATCATAAAAAACAAACGGATCATTTTTTTTGCAAAAGGTTTGTGAGAGGCCTAGAAATCTTAGAGAAATCTTTGATAAACCTCCTATAGAAACCAGCATGACCAAGGAAACTTCTTATACCTTTGATATCCGTAGGGCACGACATGTCTTCAATAGCATCAAATTTAGCTTTATCAACTTCAATACCTATTTCGGAGATCTTGTGCCCCCAAGACCATACCTTCATTAACCATAAAGTGGCACTTTTCCCAATTCAAGACAAGATTAGTTTCTTCACATCTCTACAAAACTCGATCAAGGTTGCTCAAATAATCATTAAATGAAGTTCCATAAACGGAAAAATCATCCATGAAAACCTCAAGAATCTTTTCACAAAAGTCAGAGAAAATAGCCATCATACATCTTTGAAAGGTAGCAGGTGCATTGCATAAACCAAAAGGCATACGTCTATAAGCAAAGGTACCAAGAGGGCAAGTAAAAGTGGTTTTTTCTTGATCCTGGCTTGATACAGGTATTTGAGAGAAACTAGAGTAACCATCTAGAAAGCAAAAATGAGTATGTTTGGATAATCTTTCTAGCATTTGATAAAAGGTAAAGGGTAATGATCTTTCTTAGTAGTTTTATTTAATTTCCTAAAATCAATTACCATTCTATAACCTATAACAATTCTTTGCGGGATCAATTCATTTTTATCATTAGGAACAACGCTAATACCTCCCTTCTTAGGGACACAATGGACGGGACTAACCCATCTACTATCAGCAACAGGATAAATTATACCTGCCTCCAGAAGCTTTACTACTTCTTTTCTTACCACTTCTTTCATCTTAGGGTTCAATCATCGTTGGTGATCAATAACTGGTTTGGGATCAGGCTCCATATTAATTTTATGTTGGCATAGAGTGGGACTAATGCCCTTAAGATCATCAAGAGTATAACCAGCAGCACGGTGCTTCCTCAGGGTTTTCAATAATCTCTTTTATTCATGCTCTAAAAGGTTAGCACTAATAATAACAGGATATATCTCCTTTTCATCAAGATAAGCATATTTCAACGTATCGGGTAATTGCTTGAGCTCAAACCTGGGATCACCCTTGGGTGAAGGAGGATCCCCAAGTACTTCAACAGGTAAGTTATGTTTCAAAATAGGCTGTTGCTCAAAGAAAATTTCATCTATTTCATTCATCTCATTCATATGCATGTCATTTTCATGGTCTAGCAAATATTGTTCTAAGGGATCAGTAGGAGGCACAGCAATAGAAGCGAGACCAATAATTTCATCTTTACTAGGAAATTCCTTGTCATGGGTTTGTCTACTAATTTTAGAGAAATTAAACTCATGAGACACATTCCCAAAGCTCATAGTAACTATTTCCTTCTCACAATCAATCTTAGCATTAACAGTATTCAAGAAGGGTCTGCCAAATATAATGGGACAAACATTATGTTGTGGGGAACCAAGAACAAGAAAATCATTAGGATACTTTACTTTCCCACACAAGACTTCAACATATCTAACAATCCCTATCTGGTCTAACAATCTCTAGTTCAACTGGTGCAATATCATGCATGATTTCTTTGTATAAGGAATGGGGAATCGCACTTACACTAGCACCCATATCACACAAGCCATGATAACAATGATCTCCTATTTTAACAGAAACAACAAGCATGCCAACAACTGGTCTATGTTTATGCTTAGTATCAGGTCTAGCAATTCTAGCAGCTTCATCATAGAAATGAATAACATGCCCATCAATATTATCAACCAAGAGATCTTTAACCATAGCAATACTAGGTTCAACTTTAATTTGTTCAGGGGGTGTAGGTGTTCTAATACAACTCTTACGAACCACAGTTCAAGTTTTAGCATGTTCCTTTATCCTAACAGGGAAAGGTGGTTTCTCAATGTAAGCAGTAGGGATAACAGGATCAGCATTGTAAGTAATAATTTTCTCTTCAACTTTAATAGGTTCCACTACTTTCAGTTCAATGGGAGGATGATATTTAAACCACTTATCCTTAGGGAGATCAACATGAGTAGCAAAAGATTCACAGAAAGAAGCTACTATCTCAGAGTCAAGTCCATATTTAGTGCTAAATTCATGAAAAGCATCGGTGTCCACGAAGGATTTAACACAATCAAACTTAAGATTTATACCTGACTCCTTACCTTCGTCGAGTTCCCAATCTTCATAGTTGCGTTTAATTCTTTCCAATAAATTCCATGTGAATTCAATATCATTCTTCATAAAAGGACCAGCACAAGAAGTATCAAGCATGGATTGATCATTATGAGAAAGTCGAGCATAAAAATTCTGAATAATAATTTCTCTTGAGAGCTCATGATTGGGGCATGAATATGACATTGACTTAAGTCTCCCACAATCTTGAGCGATTCTTTCTCCTTCGCGAGGCCAAAAATTATAAATATGATTCCGATCACGATGAACTAGATGCATAAGATAGAACTTCTGATGAAATTCCATTTTCAATCGGTTGTAGCTCCATGATCCAATATCATCACATAGCCTATACCATGTCAATGCCTTATCCTTCAAAGATAAAGGAAATACCTTATTCTTGACGTGATCCTTGGGCAGACCTGCAAGATTAAATAATCCACAAACTTCATCCACATTGATTAGATGCAAATCAGGATGTAGTGTTCCATCTCCTGCATAAGGATTAGCTAGCAGTTTCTCTATCATTCCCAAAGTATTTCATAATACATATTTTCAGTAGGTTCAGTAGGTTGAGGGAAAACTCTTTGTGTTTCCGATCGAGGTGAAGATACCCCGAACAAGCCCCTCAAAGTATTACTTTCCATAGTAACAAGTGACAGTAAATTTCAGCACACTATATAAATTTTTCCTTACCAAGTTCCACTCACCAAAGGCGCTTCACTCCCCGGCAATGGCGCCAGAAAAGAGTCTTGATGACTCACAAGTATAGGGGATATATCGTAGTTCTTTCGATAAGTAAGAGTGTCAAACCCAACGAGGAGCAAAATGAAATGACAAGCGGTTCTTAGTAAGGTATTCTCTGCAAGCACTGAAATTATCGGTAACAGATAGTTTTGTGATAAGATAATTCGTAACGGGTAGCAAGTAACAATTGTAACAAAGGTGAAGCAAGGTGTCCCAATCCTTTTTATAGCAAAGTAGAAGCCTGGACAAACTCTTATATAAAGCAAAGCGCTCCCGAGGACACATGGGAATTTATGTCAAGCTAGTTTTCATCATGCTCATTTGATTCACGTTTGCTACTTTGATAATTTGATATGTGGGTGGACCGGTGCTTGGGTGCTATCCTTAATTGGAAAAGCCTCCCACTTATTATTAACCCCTCCGGCAAGCATCCGCAACTACAAAAGAAGAATTAAGATAAATCTAACCATAACATGAAACATGTGGATCCAAATCAGCCCCTTACGAAGCAACGCATAAACTAGGGTTTAAGCTTTTGTCACTCTAACAACCCATCATCTACTTATTACTTCCCAATGCCTTCCTCTAGGCCCAAACAATGGTTAATTGTTATGTAGTCGACGTTCACATAACACCACTAGAGGAGAGACAACATACATCTCATCAAAATATCGAACGAATACCAAATTCACATGATTACTTACAACAAGACTTATCCCATTTCCTCAGGAACAAACGTAACTACTCACAAAACATGTTCATGTTCATAATCAGAGGAGTATTAATGATTATCAAGGATCTAAACATATAATCTTCCACCAAGTAAACCAACTAGCATCAACTACAAGGAGTAATCAACACTACTAGCAACCGACACGTACCAATTTGAGGTTTTGAGACAAAGATAAAATACAAGAGATGAACTAGGGTTTGGGGAGGAGATGGTGCTGATGAAGATGTTGATGGAGATTGACCCCCTCTCAATGAGAGGGTCGTTGGTGGTGACGATGGCTTCGATTTCCCCCTCCCAAAGGGAAGTTTCACCGGCAGGATCGCCCTGCCGGATCTCTAGATTGGTTTTGCCCAAGTTCTGTTGGAAATATGCCCTAGAAGCAATAATAAATTAGTTATTATCATATTTCCTTGTTCATGATAAATCGTTTATTATCCATGCTGTAATTGTATTGAATGGAAACACATTACATGTGTGGGTAAATAGACAACACTCTGTCCCTAGTATGCCTCTAGAGAACTAGCTCGTTGATGAAACATGGTCAAGGTTTCCTAGCCATTGACATGTGATGTCATTTGATAATGGGATCACAACATTAGGAGAATGATGTGAGGGACAAGACCCAAACTACAAACGTAGCATATGATCGTGTCAGTTTATTGTTGTTGTTTTCTGCTTGTCAAGTATATGTTCCTATGACCATGAGATCATGCAACTCACGAACATCGGAGGAGTGCCTTGTGTGTATCAAACGTCGCAACGTAACTGGGTGACAATAAAGGTTCTCTATAGGTATCTCCGAGGGTGTCTGTTGAGTTGGCATGGATCAAGACTGGGATTTGTTACTCTGTGTGACGGTGAGGTATCTTAGGGCCCACTCGGTAATACAACATCACAACAAAGCCTTGCAAGCAATGTGACTAAAGTGTTAGCCACGGGATCTTGTATTACGGAACGAGTAAAGAGACTTGCCGGTAACGAGGTTGAACTAGGTATGGAGATACCGATGATCGAATCTCGAGCAAGTAACATACCGAAGAACAAAGGGAACGTTATACGGGATTGACTGAATCCTTGACATAGAGGTTCGACCGATAAAGATCTTCGTAGAATATGTAGGAACCAATATGGTCATCCAGGGCCCGCTATTGGTTATTGACCGTAGAGGTGTCTCGATAGTGTACCGGGAGTGTCGGTAGTGTACTGGGAGACCTTCGGGAGGGGTATTTCGACTGAAGAGGCTTCATGGGCTATGGGAGAGTGAATATCAGCCCTTAGTGGGCTGTTGGAAACTCCCACACAAGGCCCATGTGGTTGGAGAAGAAAACCCAAAAGGAAAAAGGTGGAAAAAGGCAAAAAAGGCAAATTAGGGAAGGAGTCCTAATCCTACTAGGAGTGGAGGAGGTGGACTCCTCCCTAGTTGGTTCGGCCGACTCCTATAGGAGCCTTGGCCCTTGTGCCAGCCTCCTCTCCTCTTCTCCTATATATACCGGTGGATTTTAGGGTTTTGCACTAGATTTTACGGCCACGTGCTACCCGTTTCACCAGTGCTCCTCTAGATCGGATTTCCGCAGTGCTTAGGCGAAGCCCTACCAGAATTGCTCCACCACCATCATCGGAGCATCGTCACGCTGCCGGTGAACTCTTCTTCCTCTCCACTTCCTCTTGCTGGATCAAAACGGTGGAGATCGTCATCAAGCTGCATGTGTGCTGAATGCGGAGGTGTCGTCCGTTCGGCGCTAGATCGGAAGGACCGTAATCAAGATCGCGAGACGGTTCGTGATGAGTTTGCGGGACGGATCGTGATGAGTTCACGGGACGGATCGTGATGAGATCGCGAGACGGATCGTGATGAGATCGCGGGACGGATCGTGATGAGTTCGTGGGACGGATCGTGATTGGATCGCAGGACGGATCGTGATGTGATCGCGGGACGCTCGGCGATTTGGATCGCGAAGATGTTCGACTACACCAACCGTGTTTCTTAACGCTTCCCACTTAGCAATCTACAAGGGTATGTAGATCCACTCTCCCTCTCGTAGATGCTCATCACCATGGATAGATCTGCATGTGCGTAGGAAATTTTTTGTTTCCCATGCGACATTCCCCAACAAGTTCCACCTCGAGATGGCGGTGCTTCATCCCGAAAAGTTTCTTATGATTTTTTCCTCGACAAAACCCTCCATATAGCAGAAGATGGGCGCCGGAGGGCTGCCAGGTGGGCCACAAGCTCGCTAGCCATGGCCAGTGGGCTTGTGGCTCCCTGGTGGGCCTCCTGATGTATTTCTTTCACCCAGTATTTTTTATATATTCCAAAATAATTCTCGATAGATTTTTAGGACTTTTGGAGTTGTGCAGAATAGGTATATCAGATTTGCTCCTTTCCCAGTCCAGAATTCCAGCAGCCGGCATTCTCCCTCTTCATGTAAACCTTGTAAAATAAGAGAGAAAAGGCATAAGTATTGTAACAAAATGTGTAATAACAGTCCATATGAAATAAATATCAATATAAATTCATGATGCAAAATGGACGTATCAGATATCTTTTATGATTGTGCCACTCGTTAAAATATTACATGCCAAGAATTTGATGTTCGACAAGGAAGACAATATAATAGGTTGTGTTTTCTTGTCTCCGGATAGAAGTTATATGGTTTTAGATCCTCCAACATACCGTGCTTGCTTCCACCTCATATTAGCCAAAACTTCCGCACCAAGTAGAGATACTACTTGTGCATCCAAACACCTCAACCCAGTTTTGCCATGAGAGTCCACCATACCTACCTATGGATTGAATAAGATCCTTCAAGTAAGTTGTCATCTGTGCAAAAAGGCAATAAAAATTGCTCCTAAATATGTGTGATCTTTTATTGTAAGGGAAATAAGCATTGTACAAACTTGTGATGGTGAAGAAATAAAAGCGACAAACTCCATAACAAAGGTTGCTATCACAAAGGGAAATACAACATGGCGTTCCTTTGCGCTAAGAGTTTGTGCATCCAAAAACAAAAAGTGCATGACAACCTCTGCTTCCCTCTACGAAGGGCCTATCTGTTACTTTTACTTTTTAAGTACTTACCTTTATGCAAGAGTCATGGTGATCCTCACCACTTCCTATATTTTGCCTCTCTCTCGGCAAGCATTATGTGTTGGGGAATGATCTAGACTTATATATCCACTCGGATGTGGGCAACCATGACTTATTATCGTTGACATCACCCCCGAGGTGAATAGTTGGGAGGCGAAACTATAAGCCCCTATCTATCTTTGTGTCCGATTGAAGATTTCATCTCGTGGGTACCGCGTGAGTGTTAGTAGTTGTCAAAGACTAAAAGATGATTGAGTATGTGGATTTTCTTTACAAATCTCTTATATTGACTCTTTCCGATGTTATGATAAATTGTCAATTGCTTTAGTGACTAAGATAATAGTTTGTTGGTTGTCAATAGAGTTCTTGGTTCGTACTTTATCTTGTGAATGAATTGTTACTTTAGCATAAGAAATCTTATTACAATAAGTATTGCTGTTCTAATGATGATCATGATGCCCTCATGTTCGTATTTTCTTTTATCGACACCTCTATCACTCAACATGTGGATATATTCATCGATCTCGGTTTTCGCTTGAGGGCAAGCAAGGTCTAAGCTTGGGGGAGTTGATACGTCCATTTTGCACCATGATTTTATACTGATATTTATTTCATCATGGAATGTTATTACACGTTATGGTACAATACTTATGCCTTTTCTCTCTTATTTTACAAGGTTTACATGAAGAGGGAGAATGCCGACAGCTGGAATTCTGGACTAGAAAAGGAGCATCTGAGATACCTATTCTGCACAACTCCAAAAGTCCTGAAAATTTACGGAGAATATTTTTGGATTTAATAAAAAATACTGGCGCAAGAATCAACCAGAGGGGGGGCACCTGCAGGCCACAAGCCTGCTAGGCGCGGCCGCGCCTAGCAGGCTTATGGGGCCTCTATGGCTCCTTCGGCATCCATCTTCTCCTATATGAAGCGTTTTTACCTGGAAAAAATCAAGAGAAACCTTTCGGGACGAAGTGCCACCGTCTCGAGGCAAAACTTGGGCAGAACCAATCTAGAGCTCCGACAGGGCTGTTCTGCCGAGGAAACTTCCCTCCCGGAGGAGGAAATCGAAGCCATCGTTGACACCAAAGATCCTCTCATCGAGAGGGGGTCAATATCCATCAACATCTTCACCAACACCATCTCCTCTCCAAACCCTAGTTCATCTCTTGTATCTGCTCTTTGTCTCAACACCTCAGATTGGTACATGTGGGTTGCTAGTAGTGTTGATTGCTCCTTGTAGTTGATACTAGTTGGTTTACTTGGTGGAAGACCATATGTTTAGATCCTTTATGATAATTAATACTCCTCTGATCTTGAACATGAACATGCTTTGTGAGTAGTTACATTTGTTCCTAAGGACATGGGATATGTCTTGTTATAAGTAATCATGTGAATTTTGTATTCGTTCAATATTTTGATGAGATGTATGTTGTCACTCCTCTAGTGGTGTTATGTGAACGTCAACTATATAACACTTCACCATTGTTTGTGCCTAGGGGAAGGCATTGGGAAGTAATAAGTAGATGATGGGTTGCTAGAGTGACAGAATCTTAAACGCTAGTTTATGCGTTGCTTCGTAAGGGGCTGATTTGGATCCATATATTTCATGCTATGGTTAGATTTACCTTAATCTTATTCGTAGTTGCGGATGCTTGCAAGGCGGGTTAATCATAAGTGGGAGATTGTCCAAGTAAGGGAAGCACCCAAGCACCGGTCCACCCACATAACACATTATCAAAGTAACGAACGCGAAACAAATGAGCATGATGAAAACTAGCTTGACAAGAAATCCCATGTGTCCTCGGGAGCGCGTTGCTTTATATAAGAGTTTGTCTAGGCATGTCCTTTGCTGCAAAAAGGATTGGGCTACCTTGCTGCACCTTTTCTACACTTGTTACTTGTTACTCGTTATGAATTATCTTATCACAAAATTGTGCGTTACCGATAATTTCAGTGCTTGTAGAGAATACCTTACTGGAAACTGCTTGTCATTTCCTTCTGCTCCTCGTTGGGTTTGACACTCTTACTTATCGAAAGTACTATGATAGATCCCCTATACTTGTGGGTCGTCACGGTGGTGTGGTCTGGACCCGACGAGTAGATGATGAACTCTTGGACATCTTGCAACTGTTCTACTTGTTGTGGGAATAGGGTTGTTTTAGCGTGGAGAGGAGCAGTTGAGGGTGAGTGGCGAAAGTGTCTGGAGGTAAGGCAATGCATGCACTGGTGTGTGGTGCTTAAATAGCCGTGGTAAAATATGTTTACCTTATACAGTGCTAGACGCAACAGTCGTCTTTCACCTGCCATTTTGGAGCGTGTCATGTGCATGTCAGTCGGTACTGTCAGCTTTTGCCTTCCTAAATAGTACGGCTATTTTTTTAATATTATCTTTTTCTATTAATTTTCTCATATATAATTTCGTTGGCAAAATTTATAGAAATGTGATTCAGTTGGCCAGGAGGAAGCCGACTGGATCCAGTCGGCTCCGCCGCCGATTAGTCCCAGTCGGCTCCAAGTAGGCTGATAGAGTTGTTGGCCATGCAGGACCAGCTTATGTCAGCTTTGTAGAGAAAAATTAGTACTAATCGTCCTAGCTGTGACCGATTAGTGCTAATTGACCTAGATATGACCGATTAGTACTAATTGACATAGTCGTGACCAATTAGTACTAATCGGCCGTGACAAAACCAATAGGTGCATGTTCCTCATTTTTTGATGCATAACTAACATTTTGTGATGAAAAAAATGACACAATAACCTCTCCCTACATCGTTTCTCGATTCCTAGTTCTTGCCATCTTTTCACGCTTTTGAGTTCCCACCAATATCTACCGCATCGTTTCCCGCTTCTTAGTTCCCGCCAATATCTCCCGCCATCGTTTCCTGCTTTCTGGTTCCTGCCAATACCTCCTGCCATTGTCTCCCTATTCTGAGTTCCTTCCTATTCTTCTCTTCTGAACCTATATCCACACTAAGTTGGGTAAGTTGTCCGGTATAGTATCATAGTTTTGTGGATATGTCCCATTATCCTTTTGATCGTAGTTTTCACTCCGGTTTGTCCGATCGTCTTCTCCGTCTAGCCGCCAATTTCAAGATCGATGACATAATAGTTCCATGTGAGGAACTCATCAGTAGTGACACCAGAATGAATGAGTTGGCTCACTCATTAGCTAGGAGTGGGTGGCCTCCCAGGACATTTGAGGAGATATGAAAAGAACTTCTCAGGTTGCATGGCAGATGGCAGAATCAAGTGCATAAGGGTGCATCTTACCTCAGGATTGTTGTAAATAATTCAGATTTATGGTCAGCAGACAGTGAGGACGAAGACGACCTATTCATGCCAAGCACCAAGGTCAAGACTACCACACCGTCGAAAGGCAAGAGCTCTACATCGACGAAGAGCAAGAGATCTGCATCGACAGAGCAGGACGAAGACGACCTCTTCATGTCGAGCACCACGGTCAAGACTATCGCATCGTAGAAGGGCAAGAGCTCTGCATCAATGAAGGGCAAGAGCTCTAAATCGACAAAGGGCAAGAGCTCTGCATGGACGAAGGAGAACGATGATGCGTTCATGTAGTTTTTTAGCTATATTTTGTAATTTCAGTTGTATTGTTTAATTCGGAAATTGCTTTTGGAGGCCGAGCTCCATGGAGGCCTCCAAAAACAAAATTCAAACTTCTTGAAAAATTGTATTTTGACATTTCAAAAAATTCTAGAAATAAATACAGAGATAAGTGAGGGCATAACGCACATGTGTGTAAATTTACAAAAAAAATATGTTGAAATGAAGCCTGTGCAAAAAAGATAAATCAGAAGCTTTTTAACACATGATACTATTCATCGTTCGAGGCCATGAATTTGTCTTTTTTGTGTAGATCGTATTTCATGGTATTTCATCCTAAAAATTTACACGCATACAAATGACATCCTTATTTACTTGCATAATTTTTTCAGATTGTTTTGAAACCAAAAGGTTTGAATTTTGTATTTTTCAAAAATTTCGAGCTCCATGGAGCTCGGCCTCCAAACGTGCGTTCTCTGTTTAATTCAGCTATATTTTATATTATCTTTGTGTATTGTCTTGTTTTGTGGGCGTTATGTTTTATGTAAAGCATGGCATTGGATGCATTTAGTTTGCAGTATAAGTGTTATGCCGTATAAACCAATTGACAACTAAAATAGAACATGAATATGTCTCATACATAAGTAGATTGTAATTTGTCCCATACATAAAATAGACATATGTCTTATACATAATTAGATAGTCATGTCTCTACCGGCCGATGGAACCGCCAACCACGACGCCTGCCTCGGCGCTCAGGTAGTATGCTAGGCATACTCCAGCCAAACATGTTGGGTGGCCTAATGTGACGAAGAGGAAGCTCAGACCCGTCCTGGTCATCCTGTGTATCCTGGGTGGGTCCTGGTGGAGGAGTCAAAAATATGTCCATCCATGTGTGTAGCTATGATAGTGGCTCACCCTCACACCCCAACGCAGATCCGGACGCCGACCCTTGCTGATATGGATGTGGCTGAAACATGAAACATGATGTGGAACTTTGCTGATGTGTTGAAGGTTCAAACGCGAAGCTGGACGAGGGATAATGCTGCTCTCGGTGTTGCCACGCCAAACTACCAGTCTGGTCAGGAGGTGGTGGAGGGGTGTCGGTTGTTGTGTTAGGCGAGGACGTGATTGTTGTCGTTGCGTGGATGGCCACGACTGCCAGTGCTGGTGGTGGTGATGGTGGTGGTGGTGGTGTTGCTGCTGCTGCTAGTGGTGGTGTGTAACAATGTCCGAAGTGCGGGTGCACGTGATAGCCGTGTAGATAGATCCTAGCTTTGGCTCCAGGCATGCGAACCATGGCCGGAGCTGAGATGTGGGAACCATAAGAGGTGTAGATGACAGTGATCGTGTATAGTCCCTGACCTCACTATGAAAATCGTATGCCAGCTCAGCCTGAAATTGTCACGATGATTATTAATTATGGACGGCAAATTATGTAACCAGAAGATGAATTAGATAAAGACAATAAATGTTTCCGCGTACTGCTTGCAGAGTTTCTTGAATAGATTCATGAGGTTCTTATTTCTGAACTGTGAGAAGAAATTGGCCCCAAGATGACGCATGCACCAACGGCTCTGCAAGTCCTCCCATGGAGTTTGTTCCTCAGGACCAGGGTTTGACAATGTCTTTATCGCACTGCATATACCCGCATGTCTGTCATGAAGAATGCATACATTCCCCTTATCCTGCACAACAACTATTTTCAATTGCCTGAAGAACCATGTCCAACTTTCAATGTTCTTGCTTTCCACAAAAGAAAATGCTAGAGGAACCACTTGATTTTGCCCATCTTGACCAATGGCGGTCAGGATCTGCCCCTTCTACTTCCCTATGAGAAAAGTGCCATCCACACATATCACTGGACGATAATGTTTGAAAGATTCAATGCACACATCGAAAGAGAAGAACAATCGATGCAACACCTATACATTTAGGAACTCTAGCATGAAGAAGTCTTGAATATTGACATAGGTGCCCGGATTCCGGTCCTGCAATGTGTGAAGGAGCCGGACAACAGAGTCATATGCATCAAAGTACGAACCAAATCTGCTCTCAAGTGTCCTCTTTTTAGCCCTCCAAGCCTTGCCATAAGATATTTTGTACTTGAACCTGACGAAGACTTTCGTCTGGATAGCCTTCACTTCCATCGCTTTGCCCTCCACTATCTTGCTATAAACCAACCGAGCAATGAGGGTGGACGTAAGGTTAGGATGATCTTGAGGGATGCAGGGAATAACACAAGTGTGATGAACCAAGTCACTGATCGGGCAGTTTGTGCCATACTTAGGGAGATAGCCATGCACCCTCGCTCGACAACCAGTGTTCTTGCATACCATTATCAAGTTTTTCGGACTTGACACATGTGCTATAAAAACCCTTTGTGTAGACATTGCCCAACTAATTATTGCCTCTTTCAGAGCTTGCTTGTTTGGATACATGGCACCCGTCGCAATGTTGTTCTTGTGATATTGCCAGGCAGAATCATGACCATCATTCACGGTCATTGCAGTTGAGATGTCCTGATTCCATGATGCAGGATTAGGCACCTACTGGACGTTCTTCTTCGTCTGACTCGTCGGAATCATTAGCAATATCACCATATCCATCTTTATTTTCCATCTAGTTTTGCAAGTGTCCAACTACCTTGTTAGCATCCGCCTCGCCACTAGCATAATCATTGACATTACTTCCTTTAGCATGACTGCTCTGCCCTGATTCGTAAACTTCATCTGCAACATGGGACGCATAATTTGACATTGAATCATGCATTCCTTCACTGCTCTGGCCATAACCGTAACCACCGTCGGCTTCAGTTGCACTCATCTACTTCACGACAGGAAGCACTAAAGCGACAGGATTAACTCCCCTGCTCGAGCAAGCTTGTAACCAACACACCCACTGATCGCCCCGCGCTATTTCCTTCAAATAAAAGAAATATTCGAATTGGACTGGGTCCATAATGCATAAACATCGACGGTGTGTGTTTCATGATTTAACCCTAAGGACCCGGTTATCCATTCTGTCAACTTACTGATAGCCATGTTTCAGGGGCAGCCATTGGCACTTCAATGTGCTCAAATTCACTCAGATCAACTCATGTTTCAGTTATTTGGACATTACCAGGGCCGTAGTAAAAAATTAATGTCACTAAATCAGACATATTTGTTGACCTAAAAAAATCAACAGGAATAAATATTAAGCAAAAGGCAAACTAATAATTTACTGAAACAACTAAAATTACCACATCTACCCGAAATATTACCCAAGGCTGCCGAATAAACTAAAAATATTTTACTACTACATATTGTACCGAACCAACTATAATTGACAGTCCTAAATATATTACACAAATCTACCGGATCAACTAAAATAATACAATGGCAACGGACGTTGAATCTTACCCTTGAAGCGTGTGAAGAAACGACGACCGCCAACCTTCAAGCACGGAAACGGACGACGACAACCTCCACCTCCACCACCACCACCACCACCACCTCCTCCAGCTCCAGCTCCACCACCACCACCACCACCTCGTCGTCCACCTCCACCTCCACAACCACCACTATGAACTACCCCATCAAGAGATCGAGGTTTCCCTCGCCTCCGCTGACCCTCTAGAATCAACCTATGGTGGAAAACGGGGAAGAAATCGACTCAATATACGTGGAAAAATCGGGGGTTGTTCGGGTTGAGAGAGAAGTGAGGAAGAAGAGAAAATGAGAGGAGGAAGAAGATGTCCGGCGCGGGGAGGGACGAGTAGGGGCTCCAGTCGGCTATGGAGAAGCCGATTGGGCCATGTCGGCTGCGCCCAGGCCGACAGGAGGGGACCGGGTCGAGTGAGGTGTTCCACCCACTTATTGGCCGCCACGTGGCCGAGTGGCCACTTATCGGCTTCCACGTGACCGACGGGACCTTTCGGCTCTCTCGTGGCCGACTGGAAGCAGTCGGCTTCCCCAAGATCGATTGTATTACATGTTTGCAATATTTTAAACCGACATAATATATGACGAATTTAATAAAAAGTAATATTTTAAAAAAAATAGCAATAATACGCACATACGTTGCAACCAGAACTCCATCGACGGGCTATACTCTAGAAAGCGCAGCAGACTGGCGCTAATCGCGACAGCACGCTAGCCGTGGATGCGGCGCGTGCAGCAGCGTGCAGACATGACTTTCCCCGATTGTTATGGCATATACATCAAAGAACCCTAAGGACATGGCGCATTGTGATTCACTCATACATAGATACATGTCTAGTAATAATCATATACTCGTTCCGTCGCATAATATAAGATCATATAACCTCCAATATACTCACATTTTGGATGTAATATTATCAGATGGAGGGAGTACATAGCTACAAGCTTGTGTTAAAACCTAGAGCGAGGAGCCAAGGGCTAAACACTGACAGATCCGTGCATGAAAAATTCATTCAAAGGTAAGATCAATCGAAGAGGCAATCCCTGCTCATTGCTTTACGCACGCACTACCTGTTGTGAACAGCCGGTGCTGCGTGTGCAACTGGGTAGTCCATGGTTACTAGTGTTCCCGCTGTGTACACGGTGGTCGCCTTAGATCCTAGCTGCTCTCCGTTAGAGCCACGAGATGAGTCCCCTGCAAATCAATACCACTGACTATGAAATACTGTGAATGGTCAATCAAGGCGACTAAAGGGCAAGCTGTACATGCACCAGCCTGTATGAGATATATATTCGTGTAGCCGCTGGTATATGATCCAGGGAATAAAAATGCCAATTGAGTGCAGAATTGGTACGTGTATAGCGTATGCATTCTCATCTGAGCTATCTAATTCTTTATAAAAAAAACTGAGCTATCTAATTAATGTTCTGACGCTAACTAGCTACAACACCACAACCCACCCAAAGTGAAGCTTGTCCAAAATTCTCTCAATATATATCGACGACAAACTCTGTCGTTAAACTTGAAGAAAATAACTAGACATATAACGGAAACACAGATACGGTCGACTTGAAGCTGCTGGAAGCTAGCTAGTGAGATTCAAGGAGAAAATATACATGATAACTAGATAAATGATCACGACGACGTAAATGTCATCTCATGAACAACTGCTCTCATCCGTGATCGACGTGTATATATATATGTTCAGTTGTGATACGGAGTGCGGGTTCTAGGCTGAGCATAATCCAGGTGAATTCCCTGATCATCCACGTGCTTGCGATGAGGAAGCTGCTGCGAAACCCTAGCGGCATGCGTGGTGTTTCGTATTCCACCTGATCGATTGATCAATGTTGCTCCCGCCGACTGATCGATGCCGCTTCCGGCAGCTCGAGCCTTCTTCCCCACATCATGAACCATCAACGAGCTTCTCGTTTGCTTATGGGTATCAGCAACCTCTGTCGCATCCTACAGAAACACAATAAAGAGAGAGAGGGCAAAGTTAGAACAAAATCGATGACGTTACGATGTTTAACCAAATGGTGTTATGGCTGAAATTAACCTGGGATGACGAGGAAGGCTTGTAGCTGCTTGAGTACTTTCCACTGATGCAGAGGTGGCGAGCTTCGCATGAGGTGATGTATAGAGTGAAGAGGAAGAACACTAGGAGAATAGTGTAGGTGGTGGTGAGTTTTAGCTTCCTCTCGAGAGCTAGGGGAAGGGTGCTTAGGCTAAACATGGAGGACCGGTGTGATTGGTGACCACTTAGGAAACATTAATAGGTAAGAGAGCTTAGAGAAGAGACATGCATCGAAGTTCGAAGAGGATATGGGGGAGGTACGTGGTACAAGCTAGAAAAGGGGGGCGCCGTTTCTCACGTAAGATTTCTGCTTTTGCAAGGAATACTTGAGACGTATTTAGAGTACCAAAAGTCCAAAACTAAGTTTTAACCAATAATTAGTTCAGCAAGTGTTGGTTGTCTTGGTGCACAAAATGGACACAGTCCCATTACTCAGGTTTACTAAATCACCAAAACATCAAAATTATATATGCACGTTTCTCTCCTTTTATTTAAAAATAAGTACCTTCCCACATTTATTTAGTAACAAACTAATCCTCTCGTAATTTAGTTTTCAGGATCCCAGGCCTACAAATTAAGAAGGATGGTTGCACGCATAGCAGCACCTGCCGTACGAAAATTCTGGTAAACAAAGGAAGAGCGCGCGCGGCATGAGGGGGTACTTGGTCATGAAAACCGAGGCAGAGCCATGCATCTCCTTAGCAGCACATGAATGTCTCGATCCGTCCCCTTTAATTCTTGATACAGATTTTGTAGGCAACCCAACCCATGGTTACTTGTTGATCATGTGCATTGCAATTATTACGTGCAGTGCGATCTACCACTGTTCTAGCTAGTACTACCACCCGATGCGTGGTGGTAACCCTAACCCCATGATGAAATTGATTAAACCAAGTATACAGTTTATACCTTCGATGTGACCAAGTTGGCATACTTAAGCCCTACTTTACTGTTGCTTGATGATTAATTTGCCTGGCTGCTGTACGTACGCGTTTCCGGATTTTGTTAATCGGGCCGTTGACATGTCCAAACTACAAAAATCTTCCGCAGCCACGGAGACCCAGGCCGCCCGTTTTTTTTTGTATGAATGTCCAAGGATATCGATCAATGTCAAACGCACATAGAGTAGGAAAACATTTCTCAAGCCGTGAAGGAAATCCCCCTCCACACACACGCGCGCGCGCGCGCACACACACACACACTGCAAATAAACGGATGTGCCGTTTTTTTTTTCTAGTGAGAAACACCGACGTGCATGGCGGAGTTGACGTACAGCTTTTGAGGAAGTGTCGAAGTACAACGAAATGTCGCAAAGTTGAAACAACCGGATGCTGCCAGGCGTAAGAAAACAGGCGGCCCACGGCGAGGCTAGCTGCATCCGATGCATGCAAAGAGTTTGCTAGGGAGGCGAGGCGAGGCGAGATGGATCGATGCATGCATGTCGCAGGGCACGGAGGGGATCTCGGTGCGAGCCTCGTTGGAGTCACCTGGGACGGTGGGAAGAGCCACAGCCACAGCACGCGATCTATGCCGAGAGAGCGCTTGCTTGGCGGGGCAAAGATATCGATGGGTGCATGGCGCGGGGGCGTGGGAGAGAGTGCCGGAAAAGGGGTAGGAGCATGGGTGTCGCACGAGAGATCGCGCTTGTCTCGCCGTGTCGGCCGCGCGGCCACACCCCTCCGGGCTCCGGCCCGCGCGCGCGCGCCCCGCTGCCCGCCCGGCGCACATACGTGCTTGTCGCCTCTCAGCTCGGCACGCCTCGTGCGCGCGCTGCTCCGGCGCCACGCGCGCGCGCGGCGCGCCCGTGTGGTGTGGCTCTCCGTACGCGCGCGCCCATGCAGGATGCCACGCGGTGGAAATCCGTGGAATCGGGCAACACCTGCGCGCATGTCTGTGCATACAATGCGTACACGCGCCAGCTATGGATGGATTGTTTGTTGTTCACTCGTGCGTGCGAACGTACGAGCGCAGCTGATGCACGCGTACTATATAGCCTGCTCAGTTTGCACGGGGTAGAGAGGAGTGCACGACCTGAACCAAAATGCAGGGGCTCTCTAGCTGCAACGAGCATGCACAGACAGGTCCGAGCTAGCAAGCTGGAATGATCTGGCCTTGCAAACACTGCGGGTACACCTACAAGAAGGTATAGCCCGGGCACTAAACTACTCCTGTCACTGTGCAAATTAAATTTCCCTTTAGTGCACTGTGCAAATTAAATAGAAGCGCACATTCGCGCTGTTAAACATGTGACACTGACGGCCTAACAAACTCCCCATTCCCCCGTACTCAAAAAAAAAAACTCCCGATTGCCCCGGAGTCAAATCGTTACTTACAACACTGGGTATTTGGGCCCAAAAAGACTCACCGCCCAAGAAGCTCGGCCTGAAATGAGCAGCACCCACCCTCGACCCATCGCGGTCCTACTGGACCGCTTTCAATCATACCCCTTCGTGGCCCGCTTGCATCCACATTTTCCTCTTTGCCTCTTCTACTTGGGTCGACAACTCTTTTTACGGCAAACAAAAAAAACGTACAACTTTCGTTTTCCTCTCATATCTTGTCGGAAAATAAAATAAAGCTGCCGCGCAACCCGTCGCCGTACGTGCCCGGACAAACATACCATGCATTCGTCCTCACCAGTCCGCGAAGCCACGTCGCCCAAAAGATAGACGATATTATATGTATATGTATATCTATATACACCATGAGCATGGACAAGACAAAGATGACCATGCCATGACCAGCGGCCAGCCACACTGACTGACGGACCTGACCGGACCGGACGGGGCAAAGCCCCCGAAGCGGCGAGGGGCAATGGATTGGAGGGGAAGAAGAAGGAGCCCATGGCGGGCATGGCAGACGGGACGGGACCACTCGGGACAAAAGGAAAAGGGCGCGCGCCTTGGAGAGCCTCGTTCCACCTTTTCATCATTAATTGCCAAAAGGTTTTCGGCCCACGCCGTCCTCGATCTATAAATGGGAAGCCAACAATCCGAGCACAATTTGTTTCGTTTTGTTTTGTTTTGGCGTCCCTCGGCTCCGCCCGGGGATAGATAATTGCGATTTGTTTGTTTTGGAGCCGGGATCCCTCGTTCACCCGGGAGTGAAGGAGGAGGTAACACATCATCATCATCCGCGCTGACGGGACGTCTGAGTTGCGTGGCCTCCACAGACAGGAATCGATCGATGGCCGGCTCGCTTGCTTCCTTGCTTGCTTTGGCACTGCTAATAGATTGATCGTGGGGCGATGGTTTTGTATTTATATATATCTGCGCCTGTCCATGAGGTTAACGCTAGATAGATATATAAAGTTGAAAAGCGGAAATCTAATTTGGCTGCCGGGTGCACGTGCTCCTGCGTGCCGAAAATGATTTTTGAAATATCAAAAATATCTCAAAAAAAATTGTATGTATTCGTAGTCACATCCAAATGTTACCCGCAAAGTATAGGCAAAAAAAATTAAACACCTTTTACCTGTGCAAAGAACAAAAACAAATTAAACATCAAATGTTACGCAAAAATGTTATCCCAAATTTGTTTTTTTCACCGACGAAACACTACTACTCCGCTTCGCATGAAAATTGTCAAGGATTCTTATGACACTAACACAAACATCTAAAAAAATCAAAATTCTTTGAAAACATTTTACCACCACTAATCTTCATCCGGGAGCAAATGCTCCTCGGAGCCAAAACGCGGTCCCCGTTGAACAGATAAATCGTGTAGTATCTCGTGTCTAGGGCATGCACAAGCCTTTGCCCAGAAAACCAAGTACTCCCTCCGATTCAAATCGATTGACGCACTCGTATTGAAGCAACGTTATTGCAATTTCTTTTCATTATTTGTTTTTTCCTTTACCAAATTTCAATAGAGGCTTTTCATCTATTATGATTATACTTTAATTATATTATGAACCAAAATATAAGAAAATATGATGGAGACTGAGCACAAGACTGAATAATATTGCATCATCAACATAATCTGATTCACCATGTCGAGTATTGGCTACCCAGCTTTATTTTAGTGGTGTTAGACTATAATCATGTTGATTGACACAAAATGAGATTAAACCACTTCGTTGCATACATTTTACAATACAAATTTGTTGGTGCTAGAAAAAGAATTTACACCACTCATAATTTGGAACTAGATTAACCATGATGAGGAGTAAAAATAAGTTATCTAAAATTTCTATATGAGAACAACAGTGGAATTGTGCATGATTATTCGGCCATTGTCCTAGCTGGTACCACACTGTAGTAGCTAGTTTTATTCACCAACCTACAAGTGTGAATTCTTATTGGGAATTTACTAAGCTACTCTCTTTATTTCACAATATAGTGCGTTCGCGTTTCTTGAGATCCAAATTTAACCACACATTTAATCAATGAGACCGACTGCGACGGGAGCAAAAATTATGCCACTGAATTCGTATCAAAATACGAATTCAGTGGCATAATTTTTGCTCCCGCCGCAGTCGGTCTTATTGGTTAAATATATAGCCAAATTTATTTATTTTTTAAAACGTGAGCACAATAGATAATGGAACGGAAGGGTACTATCTAAAAGTTATATTTTAAGATGGGGGTACTACCATCCAAGTTTGGCCATATGCAGTGTGTTGTTTGTTTGCTTTTTAAAAAGGTTACGCTTTTGCCAGAACATATTTGTAATGTAATTTTAATCCCTGCATAAAATCATTGACAAGGCCTATCAACGAATATATCTATACCCAGTTTCAGAAATATAACCCAGAATAAATTAAATATGACATAAATTCAAGGAACTTGTACTATTTTAAACATTTGGAGTTTCTTCTACAATTTAGAGCACCCTCAAGCTCTGATGTAACATCAAATGTATTTATAAACAAAACATAGGACTAAAGCTAAGATTTGTGGTTAGCTAAGGATCTGTTCGGTTGACAGTAAAATGAAGGGGATTGACGGGTTCAAGGAGAATTAAATCACCTACAAGTCAAAATCTCCTTGAGAAGCCGTGTAACCAAACAAAGCCTAACGTGAAAATAAGAAAATAAGAGACGAGACAACATGTGCGTTTAGCAATTTTAGAAGCGATTGTAGGGAACAATTTTCATTGAGTCTAGCCTCATGATTTTTATTTGCTGACAACTAATACATGTTAATACTCATAAAAAGGTTAGGAGTTTATCGGAAAAAGTAAGAGTAAGTTATATTTTTATGGTTAACCAACTTATGCTTGAATGATTGTGAGGATAGTGGTATCCCTAGTTCATTAGGGTTCAAGTCCAAAACTTGATAAATTGGCGCTCGCATTGTTACTGAATTTATTTTCACATCTTTCGGCGATGTGCGTTTAGTGGGAGGACATGTTCTCATCGACTATAAATGCATCTGTGGTGACTTCGTCAATGTTAAGATGACGTGTCGGCTTAGTCTCTTAAATGCGCTTATCGGAGTAGGGTTTGCGTGTGTGCGTTCATAAGAATGAGAGTATATTTGTATGTATGAACATATGCATAGGTACCGTGTTTAGTTTTTTCTCACATTTGTATTCTTTAAGAGAAATAAGTCCAAGGGCTGTGTCAAAGTGTAATAAGGGCATCTCCAATGGCAACTCGCAAATTTTCTCCCACATCTGTCTATGGATACGGGAGATCAGCCCGCGGACACAGATGTAAAGGATAGCATCCAACCGTAGGCGCATATATTTTGACCACAAGTCGAATCAGCCAGATGAAATTCTTGCAAACGCCACAGATTACATTCAAGTTTGGATACAATTTACATAAGAAGGTCGATATTTTGACCGTTTACACTACTCGGAAAGGGCTTATAGGTTAACCCTAATGAGTGGCAGGCTGGGTAGGGCACCTGCCATTGTTATTATTCAAAAACAGTTGTGGCGGGTGCCAGCGACAAGCCGCAACAGTTAAGGTCATTCCAGTAGCAGGCTATAGTTTGTGCCCGTCACAGGCAGGATCTTCCAAATAAGCCCATTGACTCGACATGGTGGGCTGCTTGGCGCCGCCAACCACTGGTTCTCCCTGATCCGTGGCGGGTGGCGTGTAGCGCCCGCCACAACTCTAGATTGGCAAACCGCGTCAAACATATCCAAATTTTGTTAGTATTTGTGGTGTCGGGCACACTTATACGCCCGCCACAGCTATTCTGCTTCGCGCTAGGTGAATCGTCACGTCCGCATCTATTTTCGGTTTTCACTCGTTCACTCACTCACTCACTCAGTTCCTTTTCCCTCTCCCCCTTCATGCCATCGTGCGCCTCGCCCGCCGCTGCCAACATGCCTCCGACCTGCACCGCCACTGGATTTGCTAGTCGGACCGTCCTGCTCCGTGGTCGTCGCCGAATCTGCTCGTCGTACGACTTCGACCCGTGATGCCGCAAGATTTTCTCATTGTCATCCGCCTCGACTGCCGATGTCGTCGTACGACTAGGCCGACTGCCACCGTCATCCGCCTCGACCGCCACCGCCGTCTTCCACCCCGACCGACCCTACCATCGACCGAAACCGTCATCGATGTAATATTTTAGTGTTCTTCCGCGTTACATTCTTTATTGATAGAGAAATTTATAGATTGGATCAAAAGTAGGAACCACATGGATAATAGAACAGAAATGCGATATTTTGTATGTAACAGATAAATGTAATACCTTAATTGTGTCGGTAAAGATGAAATCTATAGTCAAAGTGCTTTGGGATCGGTTATACACTAAATATGACAAGTCCCAAATTTGAAAACTGCTTGGGCTTATTACAGACTTGAAAATGAGTGCCAACGTTTTGGTGAAACGTTGATTAACTTTCGTTTCATCAAATTTCTCGTACTCAATATATTCAATATTAAGCGAAGGGCATGCCGAATTTTCTTGTTTTTCGGTGTTAGCTTCTTTATTTGAAGGGATGGGGTTGCATTTGAGTCATTGAAATGATAGAGAAATTCATAGACCTTGGTACGATAAGCTAATTTATAAAGTGTTAATTGCATTTTCTTACATTTGACAACTGATTGGGCTTATTAGAGACTTAAAAATGAGTGCTAGCATTTTCTTACGTTTGACAACTGCTTGGGCTTATTAAGGACCATGAGGCATAAGATCTGCAAGGTCTGCCAAAATTCATGCATGGTCAGTCTCTAAACTGCAGTGCAGTTCTGGGCATTTTTGGGAAAGGGATTTTTTCAAAAATCAAGGGTAACATTCTTTAACTTGAATTTATAGTGAATTATGATCATTTATTTAATTGTTTTACTGACTTTATTGTTGATTATTAACTGTTGCATAGTGTGTCCCTGTTGGGGAACGTCGCATGGGAAACAAAAAATTCCCTACGCACACGCAAACCTATCCATGGTGATGAGCATCTACGAGAGGGAGAGTGGATCTACGTACCCTTGTAGATCGCTAAGCGGGAAGCGTTAAGAAACGCGGTTGGTGTAGTCGAACTTCTTCGCGATCCAAATCGCCGAGCGTCCCGCGATCCAATCACGAACCGTCCCGCGAACACATCATGCTCCGTCCCGCGAACTCATCACGATCCGTCTCACGATCTTGATCACGATATGTCCCGCGAACTCATCACGATCCGTTCCGTGATCACATCACGAACCGTCTTGCGATCTTGGTCACGGTCCTTCCGATCTAGCGTCGAACGGACGGCACCTCCGCGTTCAGCACACATGCAGCTTGATGACGATCTCCACCGTCTCGATCCAGCGAGAGGAGGTGAAGAGGAGAGACAGTTCACCGGCAGCGTGACGGCGCTCCAGTGATGGTGGTGGAGCAATTCCGGCAGGGCTTCGCCTAAGCGCTGCAGAAAACCGATCTAGAGGAGAAACTATGCACCGGTGTAACGGGTAGCACGTGGCCGGAAATTCTGTCCAAAAACCAGCCAATCCACTAGTATATATAGGAGGAGAGGAGAGGAGAGGCAGCCAAGGCCTTTGGGTCGGCCGAAATAGGAGGTGGGAAGCAATCCTACTTCACCTCCAATCCTAGTTGGAGTAGGATTGCCTCCTATTGGCTGATTTTCCACTTTTTGCTTTAGGACTTTCTCTCCTGCGCCATGGGCCTTTGTGGCTGTTTTCCCAGCCCACTAAGGGCTGTTTATTATTCTCCCACAGCCCATGGACCTCTTGGGGTCGAAATACCCCTCCCGGAGGCCTCCCGGTATACTACCGGCACTCCCGGTACACTACCGATGAGCCCGAAACTTTTCCGAAAACCAAACTGGGACTTCCTATATATGAATCTTTACCTCCGGACCATTCCGGAGCTCCTCGTGATGTCCGGGACCACCATACATAACTCTACACTACCGCAACGTCACCGAACCTTAAGTGTGCAGACCCTGCGGGTTCGAGAACTATGTAGACATGACCAAGACACCTCTACGGTCAATAACCAATAGCGGGACCTAGATGCCCATATTGGTTCCTACATATTCTACGAATATCTTTATCGTTCGAACCTTTATGTCAAGGATTCAGTTAATCCCGTATAACGTTCCCTTTGTTCTTCGGTATGTTACTTGCCCGAGATTCGATCGTCGGTATCTCCATACCTAGTTCAACCTCGTTACCGGCAAGTCTCTTTACTCGTTCCGTAATACAAGATCCCGCAACTAACAATTAGTCACATTGCTTGCAAGGCTTATTGTGATGTTGCATTACCGAGTGGGCCCCGAGATACCTCTCCGTCACACGGAGTAACAAATCCCAGTCTCCATCCATGCCAACTCAACAGACACCATCGGAGATACCTGTAGAGCACCTTTATAGTCACCCAGTTACGTTGCGACGTTTGATACACACAAGGCACTCCTCCGATATCTGTGAGTTGCATGATCTCATGGTCATAGGAACACATACTTGACATGCGGAAAACAGTAGCAATAAACTGACACGATCATATGCTACGTTTGCAGTTTGGGTCTTGTCCATCACATCATTCTCCTAATGATGTGACCCCGTTATCAAATGACATCTCATGTCCATGGCTAGGAAACCTTAACCATCTTTTGATCAACGAGCTAGTCTATTAGAGGCATACTAGGGACATGGTTTTGTCTATGTATCCACACATGCATCTAAGTCTCCGATCAATACAATTATAGCATGGATAATAAACGATTATCATGAACAAGGAAATATGATAATAACTAATTTATTATTGCCTCTAGGGCATATTTCCAACAGTCTCCCACTTGCACTAGAGTCAATAATATAGTTCACATCACCATGTGATTCACATTGTTATGAATCTAACACCCAACGAGTTCTGGGGCTCGATCATGCTTTGCATGTGAGAGAGGTCTTATAGTCAACGGGTCTGTAACATTCAGATCCGTGTGCACTTTGCAAATACCTATGTCAAACTGTAAACACTGCTACCACACTCCGCTCGGTACTATTCCAAATGGCTGCTCCACTATCGTATCCAGATTGCCACTACGAGTCATCCGGATTAGTGTTAAAGCTTGTATCGACGTAACTCCTTACGACGAACTCTTTATCACCTCCATAATCGAGAAACATCTCCTCAGCCTCTTAGTTACTGAGGATAATCTTGACCGCTGTCCAGTGATCCACTCCTGGTTCACTCTTGTACCCCTTGACGGACTCATGGCAAGGCACACACAGGTGCGGTACACAACATGGCATAATATAGAGCCTATGGCTAAGGCATAGGGGACGACGTTCGTCCTTTCTCTTTCTTCTGCCGTTGTCGAGCTTTGAGTCTCACTCAACTTTCACACCTTACAAATCAGGCGAGAACTCTTTCTCTGACTGATCCATTTTGAACTCTTTCAAAATCTTGTCAAGGTATGCACTCATTGAAAGTCTCATCGAGCATCTTGATCTATCTCCATAGATTTTGATGCTCAACAATTAGGTAGCTTCATCCAGGTCTTCCTTTGAAAATCACTTTCCAAATGACCGTTTTATGCTTTCCAGAAACTCTACATTATTTCTGATCAACAATATGTCATCCACATATACTTATCAGAAATTCTATAGTGCTCCCACTCACTTTATTGCAAATACAAGTTTCTCGTATACTTTGTATAAACATCAAAACTTTGATCACCTCATCAAAGCGTATATTCCAACTCCGAGATGCTTGCTTCAGTCCATGGAAGGATCACCGAAGCTTGCACACCTTTTAGCATCCTTAGGCCTGACAAAACCTTCTGGTTGTATCACATACAACCTTTCCTCAAGTAAACCGTTAAGGAAACGATGTTTTGACATCCATCTGCCAGATTTCATAATTGAAAACACAGCAACTGCTAACATAATTCCAACAGACTTTAGCACCACTACTAGTGAGAAAGTCTCATCGTAGTCAACTGCTTGAACTTGTCACAAACATCTTTGCAACAAGTCGAGCTTTACAAATAGTGACATTCACCATCAGTGTCTGTCTTCATTTTAAAGATCCATTTGTACTCAACGACCTGCCGTCCAACGAGCAAGTCTACCAAAGTCTACACTTGGTTTTCATACATGGATCCTATCTCGGATTTCATGGCCTCCAACCATTTGTCGGAATCCGGGCCCATCATCGCTTCTCCATAGCTCGTAGGTACATCGTTGTCCAAAAACATGATCTCCAAGACAGAGTTGCCATACCACTTAGGAGCAGTACGCATCCTTGTCGACCCACGAAGTTCGATAGTAACTTGATCCTGAAGCTTCATGATCATCATCATTAACTTCCTCTTCAACTAACGTAGGCTTCACAGAAACATCTTTCTGTGCTGCGCTACTCTCTGGTTGAACAAAGGTTTAACAACCTCATCAAGTTCTATCTTCCTCCCACTCAATTCTTTCGCGAGAAACATTTCCTCGAGAAAGGATCTGTTTAAGCAACAAACACTTTGCACTAGGATCTGAGATTGAAGGTTCACCCAACTGATCTTAGGGTACTCTATGAAGATGCATTTGTCCGCCTTGGGTTTGACCTCATTAGATGAAAACATTTTCCACACAAGTGTCACAGTCCCAAATATTAAGAAATGACAGCTTAGGTTTCTATCAAACCATAATTCACACGGTGTCATCTCAACGGATTTAGATGATGCCCCATTTAAAGTGAATGTAGTTGTCTCTAATGCATAACCCCAAAAATTATAGTAGTAAAACGATGAGAGACATCATAGCACGCACCATGTCCAATAGAGCATAACTATGATGTTCGGACACACCATCACACTATGGTGTTCCAGGTGGCGTTTAGTTGTGAAACAACTTTCACATTGTCTTAAGTTGTATGCCAAACTCGTGACTCAGATATTCACCTCCACGATCATATCGCAGTCATTTTTATCTTCTTGTCACGATGATCTTTAAACTTCACTCTGAATTTGCTTGAACCTTTCAAACGATTCAGACTTGTGTTTCATTAAGTAAATATACACTATATCTACTCAAATCATCGGTGAAGGTAAGAAAATAACGATATCCACTGCACGCTACAAGACTCACTAGATTGCATAGATCAACATGTATCATTTCCAATGAATCACTTGCCCGCTCCATCCAACGGGGTCCTTTAGTCATCTTGCCCAAGAGGCATGGTTCGCATGTCTCAACCGATTCGAAATCGAATGAGTCCAAATATCCATCACCACGGAGTTTCTTCATGCGCTTTATACCAATATGACATTTTGCGGCAGTGCCACAAGTGTGTGGTACTATCATTATTTAACTTTGTATCTTTTGACATCAATGTTATGAACATGTGTATTACTACGATCAAGATTTCAACAAACCATTCTCACTGGGTGCATGACCATTGAAGGTATTATTCATGTAAACAGAATAACTATTATTCTCTGACTTAAATGAATAACCGTATTGCAACAAACATGATATAATCATGCTCATGCTCAACGCAAAACACAAAATAACATTTATTTAGGTTCGTCACTAATCCTGAAGGTAGAGAGAGCGTGCGATGTTGATCACATCAACCTTGGAAACATTTCCAACACACATCGTCACCTCACCCTTAGCTAGTTCTCCGTTTATTCCGTAGCTTTTATTTCGAGTTACTAACATTTAGCAACCGAACCGGTATCCAATACCCAGGTGCTACTAGGAGTACTAGCAAGGTACACATCAATAACTCGTATATCAAATATACTTCTGTCGATGTTGCCAGCCTTCTTATCTACCAAGTATCTAGGGTTGTTCCGCTTCAGCGACCTCTCACCTCATAATAGAAGCACTTAGTCTCGGGTTTGAGTTCAACTTTGGGTTGCTTCACTGGAGCAGCAACTGACTTGCTATCCATGAAGTTTCCCTCCTTGCTCTTGCCCTTTTCGAAACTAGTGGTTTGATTAACCATCAACACTTGACGCTCCTTCTTGATTTCTACCTTCGCAGTGTCAAACATCGCGAACAGCTCAGGGATCAATACTTCTATCCCTGGTGTATTATAGCTCATCACTAAGTTCTAGTAGCTTTAGTGACAGTGACTTGGAGAACTATATCAATCACTATCTTATCTGGAAGATCAACTCCCACTTGATTCAAGCGATTGTAGTACCCAGACAATCTGAGTACATGCTCAACGATTGAGCTATTCTCCTTCATCTTACATGCAAAGAATCTTGTTGGAGATCTCATATCTCGCAACACAGGCACGAGCCTGAGATCACAATCTCTGCTCCTAGAACATCTCATATGTTCCGTGACGTTCAAAACGTTTTGGAGCCTCAATTCTAAGCCATAATGCATGACGCACTAAACTATCAAGTAGTCACCGAAACGTGCCTGTCAGATGTTCACAACATCTATAGACGACGCTAGAGGGGGTGGCGCACCGAGCGGTGCATTAAGGACATAAGCCTTCTGTGCAGCAATGAGGACAATCCTCAGATCACGGACCCAGTCCGCAATTTTGCTACAAACATCTTTCAACTCTATTTCTCTAGGAACATATAAAAATTTAAGGGAGCTACAGCGCGAGCTAGTAATCTACAACATAATTTGCAAAGACACTTTGACTATGTTCATGATAATGAGTTCAATTAATCATATTACTTAAGAACTCCCACTCAAATTGACATCCCTCCGATCATTCGAGTGATACATGATCCAAATTCACCAACTCAAGTCCGATCATCACGTGAGTTGAGGTGGCTGCAATGGTGAACATCATTATGTTGATCATATCTACTATATGACTCATGTTCGACCTTTCGGTCTCTCGTGTTCGGAGGCCATGTCTGTACATGCTAGGCTCGTCAAGTTTAACCCGAGTGTTCTGCGCGTGCAAATCTGGCTTGCACCCGTTGTATGTGAATGTAGAGTCTATCACACCCGATCATCACGTGGTGTCTCAACACGACGAACTTTCGCAACGGTGCACACTCGGGGAGAACACGGTTCATCTTGAAATTCAAGTGAGGGATCACCTTATAATGCTACCGCCGTACTAAGAAAAACAAGGTGCATAAAAGGATTAACATCTCATGCAATTCATAAGTGACATGATATGGCCATGAACTTGTGTTTAAGATCTCCATCTTCGAAACACCGGCATGATCTCCATTCTCACCGGCACAACACCATGATCTCCATCATCTTGATCTCCAATGTGTTGCCATTGGGGTTGTGGCGCCAGCCCTGCTTGTACTTCTATTGCTACCGCTTAGCGATAAAGTAAAGCATTACATAGCGCTTAATGATTGACACGCAGGTCATACAATAATTAAAGACAACCCTATGGCTCCTGCCGGTTGCCGTACTCAACGACATGCAAGTCGTGAAATTCTATACATCACATGATCATATCATACATCACATATATCTCATCATGTAATTGGCCATATCACATCACAACATACCCTGCAAAAACAAGTTAGACGTCCTCTAATTGTTGTTGCATGTTTTACGTGGCTGCTACGGGTATCTAGCAAGAACGATTCTCACCTACGCATAAACCACAACGGTGATACATAGATTGCTTTTCAACCTTCTCAAGGACCGCCTTTGTCGGATCCGATCCAACTAAAGTGAGAGAAACTATCACCCGCAAGCCATCTAAGCAACAAGTTGCGTCGAGGGAACCTGTCTCTCGTAAGCGTACGAGTAATGTTGGTCCGGGCCGCTTCATCTCACAATCCCGCTGAACCAAAATCCGACCAAGGGAGGAAGCAATCTAAGCATCAATGCCCACAAACCTTTTGTGTTCTACTCGAGATCTCATCGAACCATCAACCTAGCTCTGATACCACTGTTGGGGAACGTCGCATGGGAAACAAAAAATTTCCTACGCACACGCAAACCTATCCATGGTGATGAGCATCTACGAGAGGGAGAGTGGATCTACGTACCCTTGTAGATCGCTAAGCAGGAAGCGTTAAGAAACGCGGTTGGTGTAGTCGAATTTCTTCGCGATCCAAATCGCCGAGCGTCCCGCGATCCAATCACGAACCGTCCCGCGAACACATCATGATCCGTCCCGTGAACTCATCATGATCCGTCTCACGATCTTGATCACGATCTGTCCCGCGAACTCATCACGATCTATTCCGTGATCACATCACGAACCGTTTCGCGATCTCGATCACGGTCCTTCCGATCTAGCGCCGAACGGACGGCACCTCCGCGTTCAGCACACGTGCAGCTTGATGACGATCTCCACCGTCTCGATCCAGTGAGAGGAGGTGGAGAGGATAGAGAGTTCACCGGCAGCGTGACGGCACTCCGGTGATGGTGGTGGAGCAATTCCGGCAGGGCTTCGCCTAAGCGCTACAGAAAACCGATCTAGAGGAGAAACTATGCACCGGTGTATCGGGTAGCAGGTGGCCGGAAATTCTGTCCAAAAACCACCCAATCCACTAGTATATATAGGAGGAGAGGAGAGGAGAGGCAGACAAGGCCTTTGGGTCGGCCGAAATAGGAGGTGGGAAGCAATCCTACTTCACCTCCAATCCTAGTTGGAGTAGGATTGCCTCCTATTGGCTGATTTTCCACTTTTTGCTTTAGGACTTTCTCTCCTGTGCCATGGGCCTTTGTGGCTGGTTTCCCAGCCCACTAAGGGCTGGTTATTATTCTCCCACAGCCCATGGACCTCTTGGGGTCGAAATACCCCTCCCGGAGGCCTCCCGGTACACTACCGACACTCCCGGTACATTACCGATGAGCCCGAAACTTTTCCGGAAACCAAACTGGGACTTCCTATATATGAATCTTTACCTCCGGACCATTCCGGAGGTCCTCGTGATGTCCGGGATCTCATACGGGACTCCGAACAAACTTCGGTCACCACCATACATAACTCTACACTACCGAAACGTCACCGAACCTTAAGTGTGCAGACCCTGCGGGTTCGAGAACTATGTAGACATGACCGAGACACCTCTATGGTCAATAACCAATGGAGGGACCTGGACGTCCACATTGGTTCCTACATATTCTACGAAGATCTTTATCGATCGAACCTCTATGTCAAGGATTCAGTTAATCTCGTATAACGTTCCCTTTGTTCTTCGGTATGTTACTTGCCCGAGATTCGATCGTCGGTATCTCCATACCTAGTTCAACCTCGTTACCGGCAGGTATCTTTACTCGTTCGTAATACAAGATCCGGCAACTAACAATTAGTCACATTGCTTGCAAGGCTTATTGTGATGTTGCATTACCGAGTGGGCCCCGAGATACCTCTCCGTCACACGGAGTAACAAATCCCAGTCTCGATCCATGCCAACTCAACATACACCATCGGAGATACCTGTAGAGCACCTTTATAGTCACCCAGTTACATTGCGACGTTTGATACACATAAGGCACTCCTCCGATATCTGTGAGTTGCATGATCTCATGGTCATCGGAACACATACTTGACATGCGGAAAACAGTAGCAATAAACTGACACGATCATATGCTACGTTTGCAGTTTGGGTCTTGTCCATCACATCATTCTCCTAATGATGTGACCCCGTTATCAAATGACATCTCATGTCCATGGCTAGGAAACCTTAACCATCTTTTGATCAACGAGCTAGTCTATTAGAGGCATACTAGGGACATGGTTTTGTCTATGTATCCACACATGCATCTAAGTCTCCGATCAATACAATTATAGCATGGATAATAAACGATTATCATGAACAAGGAAATATGATAATAACTAATTTATTATTGCCTCTAGGGCATATTTCCAACATGAACAACAACGACTGAGGTGGCAGCAGTGGCGTGCAACAAAAGAACGTTGTGGCGGGCAGGTGAGAAATCCCGACAGTGGAAGATACGTACCAGTGCCGGGCGAGCGCCTGCCACTGATGAGTTTATAGTAGTGGCGGGAGGTCAGTGGCGGCTGGACATGAGAGCCTGACCCACCACTACTAGGCTTTTTGCACCTCCCCCCCCCCACTTCTGGGCATTCCTGCAGTAGTGTTAACTAAAAAACTAGAAAAGAAAACCTACACTCTATACCGGACGAACACCTCATACGCATGGCCACCCTACCTTACCGCACCGCCGTCGTTGTAGTGTTTCCTCCAGCAGCGGAACGATGTCGTAGGGCCGCGTGTGACGCCCCCATTTTGATCGTACGCTAATCATAGACGCAAATGCGCACGATCAAGATTAGGGACTCACGGGAAGATATCCCAACACAACTCTAGACACAAATTAAAGTCATACAAGTTTCATTTTACAAGCCAGGGGCCTTGAGGGCCCGAATACATAAGCTCGATAAACGAGTCAGCGGAAGCAATAATATCTGAGTAAATACATAAGTAAACAAGTTTGCCTTAAGAAGGCTAGCACAAACATAAGCAACGGATTGAAAAGGCAAGGCCTCCTGCCTAGGATCCTCCTATCCTACTGCTGGTCGGGGGCAGCCTCCACGTAGTAGTAAGATCCAATGGTGTGATAGTAGTCGTCGTCGGGAGCAGCTGTCTCTTGGGCTCCATCATCTGGTCGCGCTAATCGTATCAAGAAGAAAAGGGAGCAATGCAACGGTGAGTACTCAACCAAAGTACTCGCAAGAATGACATCAAAACTATGCTAAGTATGCATCATTATTAAATGAATGAGGCTATATCTTTGGACTAGTTGCAAAAATGTCAGAATAGAGGGGGAAAGCCTAGTCCTATCTAAGATTAGCATCTTCGGTCTTACAACATTAGGAGAGCGTAGATTAGCATTTTCATAAGTAGTAGGTTATTTAAGTACCGCCTGGAGATTCTTTCCCAGCTCCGGGCGAGAAAGCAACCTCGGAACTAACACATTATAAAAATCTCCATTTCTACTTGTAAGATTTGGATACAACTCCGAGCGTCCGTTAACGTGGACACGACTATTCAATAAGGTATACTTCCCTGTAGGGGTGCACAAACTTGCCCAATACGCTCGATTAACTCTGGTCGGACACACTTTCCTGGGTCATGCCCGACCTCGGCTGATCGACACATCGTAGTCCTACCTAGGCTCACCAGAGATGCCACATGCGGGTCTACATCCTAAATGCGAAGGGGGCATGGGTCAATCTCCCTTCACAATCCCGCGCATTACATGGACGGGGCCTAACACCTCTTAATACAAAGATAGTGCTTACGTGGGCCACCCAGGCGCATGCCGCTCAACTATGACATCTAAAGAGCTTTCGGGCGAATGTATGACGCAGAGTGCACATACTTATTCCCGCGTGGTGGTGAGTGTGAAACAGGCTATAGGCCTACTCAGATCACATAACCAACCCCATTAATGTTTTGTTAACTGCGGTGATGATCGATGATCCACGATAAGTGGTCCCGTCGCCTCGTGTCGAGGACTTGTGGCAAGGGCCGAGAATGCCCGGCCACGCCTCGTCATTATTACACCAACACCGCTCCAGGTCATCCTTACCTCAGCATGTTTTAGTAATAAAGTAAATGTAATTGTGTGTCTATAACATCAAGGGGAAACCCGAGGGATCAACCTCGATGGACCCCACCCGATGTAATTGTCAAGGTGACCAGAGAGGAATCACCCTCGATGGTTCACGTTTGAGGAGTTGCATGACAGAGTCGTTGTCGTGAGTGGCAAAGGAGGAATCACCCTCCGGGATCCACGACCGACTAGCTACACTACAGAGCTAGCATCATGAGTACGTTACGAGGTGTCACCCTCGGTACTCGATGGTAGCTCTGCAGAGTCGTACAACTAGGGGGGTGAGGTGAATGTCACAGTCATGGCTTGTCAATCCGGTTGATCGAGTCTTCGAGTCGTCTATGACGAAGCACGGGCAACAAGGACAAAGTGGGGTCACTCGGGATCACTAATCAACCTATACTAAGCATTTAATATGTAGTAAGGTACAACAGCAGTTTAACAAAAACAGGCTATGCATCAGAATAGCACCTATCTACAACAGTAGCAAAATCTAATGCCAGCATGAGAGAGAGAAAGAATTGGGCGATATTGGAATGATCAAGGGGGGGTGCTTGCCTTTTTTCTCTACTCCAAAAGGCTGATCGTTAGTGGCATAGTCCTATCCGGTAGCAGCATCAGTCTCGGTGTCTACCACACAAAAGAGCGGGGGAAGAAACAATAAATACATGCAAGCAGATGGATCACAATGCATGACATGACAATATGAAGTGCTAGGGATGAGCTAACGCAGTACTACACGTCACAGACGGAACGGGAAAATATGTGACGATATTTTCCGGGTCTTAGGCTTCTACCGGACAAATGATCATAACGCCAAAATGTTCACGTTCATCATGCTAGGGTAATGTGACATATGAACCGACAGTGTATCCGGATTTGTTGGATTTTTATGAGCAACTTTCATATATAAATTATTTTCATCTGAGTTACAGATTATTTTATATGATTTTAAAAATATTAAACAATATTCTGAAATTAATATTAATTCAAAAATAAATGACCAAAATATTAAGTACACCCAAATGTGTACCCATTAGGCCAGCACAATGGCTGACTAGTGGGGCCTATTGACTGAGTCAACTCACCAGTCAGTAGAGGCTGACTGATGGGCCAGGTCAACTGCTCACTCAGAAGTTAATTGGTCAAAGAGCCAGTGGGACCCAAGTGTTAGTGTCACAATTATTAACAGTGCTTTATTTATTTAGTTAATTCGGTGGGGGCCGTCTGTCATACTCTGTTAGTAGGGGGTTAGTATGAATTGGGGATTAGCCCCACTAAACAACAAGTCAGCCCCATCGGCGACGGGCGCAGCCGACAGGCCACGACCGGAGCCTGACCGGCGGGTGGCTGGCCTCGGCGGGGGGGGGGGGGGGGGGGGGGGCATGGTCAGGCGCGGCAGTAGGGTGCGGTGAGCGCGTCCGGGGGGCGCGGGAGCGGCCCGGGGCTGGTGACCGCGACGGTAGTGCGGGCATAACGGGGAGAAGGGGAGAGGAAGCCGTCCTCTCCTGCGTTGCAGAGAGGCGGGGGCGGCGAGGCACGGGGAAGCCTTTGGAGAAGAGGAACGGCGACGAGGACGGCGGGGGTCCGGCGATGGGGCGGCTCGGCGCCTCGGTGATAGAGAGGAAGGAGGGGAGCGGGGGTGCGAGGCAGAGGCGGCTAGGATTAGAGGGGGGTCCGCCGACGATTTTATAGGAGGGACCAGTCGCCAATGGCCGGCGGGTTGCCGTGGCGGCATCGAGCCCCCCTCTCCCTGTAGCGAGAGGTTAGGGGAGGCACGAGGCGGTTGGGCCAGCTAAAGGGGCAAGGCCCACGGAAAACAGAGGGGGGCTTTTCTTTTTTAAAACTTTCTGGTTTTTATTTAAAAGCTCCTATTTGGATTAATTTCACAACAAAGATGACTTTTCTAAAATATGCCACTTGGTCAAATATTAGTATTGCAATATTTGACCGCGCCACAAGTAGTTTGGGGGCATTTTGAAAAGTTTGGAATTTTGCATAAGTCAAATGGTATTCAAATTATTGTTTTTGGCCTCTGCTATAAAAGTTTTCAAGGCACTAAATTAATAGACAAAAAAGTTTTTTACAAGTTTATAAATGCTTAGGGATTATTTCAAACCCATCCAAGATTTTTGTTTTCAGGTTTGCAAAACTATTTAAACCACTTATTAAAAGAATTTTGAAAATCAATAGGAATTTCAAATGAGATGGGATTCAAATGTGATCATGCACTGTATAGAAAAAGCATTATCTTAACCTCATGGGTTACTATAGCTGGTTACCAAGGGTGTTACAACTCTCTCCCACTAAAAGAAATTCTCGTCCTAAGAATTAAGAGGTAGAAAGGAGAAGATCGGGGTATTGTGCCCGAAGGTTATCCTCGCGTTCCCAAGTGGATCCATCTTCGTAATAATTGGACCACTATACTTTGAAGAACTTGTTAACCTTCTGATGGGTCCGACATTCGGTTTGTTCAAGAACGCGGATCAGATGCTCCTTGTAAGTGAGATCATCTTGCACTTTGATCAATTCAGGATCCTCTTCACGGTGCGGGTCCTTGAAGCAACGATGAAGTTGCGACACATGGAAGACATCGTGGATATGGAAGAATTTTGGTGCAGCTCCAATTTGCAAGCCACATGCCCACGTCTTTCGAAAATGCGAGAAGTACCAACGTAGCAAGGAGGTAGCTTGCCATTGTTTCCAAAACGATGAGTGCCTCAAAGAGGAGTGACACACAAATAAGCTTGATCACCTGGTTGATAAGTTGAACCCCAATGTTTCTTCTCATAATTGCTCTTCTGGCGGGACTGAGCCGCCTTGAGATTATCCTGAACAATGCGGACTTGCTCTTCAACTTGTTGGATAATGTCTCGACAAATGAGTACACGTTCCCCAGTTTTTGACCAGTTCAGAAGGGTTCGGCATTTACGCCCATATAATACCTCAAAAGGGGCCATCTTCAAGATGGCTTGATAGTTGTTATTATAAGAGAATTCAGCATATGGGAGAGATTCTTCCCACTTCCTGCTGAAAGAGATAACACAAGCCTCGAGCATGTCTTCAAGGATTTTAATAGTAAGACTAAGCACATCACATAGAGATTTTGGAATTGTGGAAACACTAGCACCCAAATCACATAAAGCAAAGCATTCATAATTTTTAATCTTGACTTTAATGGTAGGTTCCCACTCATCATTCAATTTTCTAGGAATTGAAATCTCTAATTCCAACTTCTCTTCAAAGCATTGCATCATGGCATCAATAATATGTTTAGTAAATGCTTTATTTTGTTCATAAGCATGGGGTGAATTTATCATCGAGTGCAGCAAAAGAAATACATTCAACAAAGGAGCAACTATCATATTAAAGTCTTTGTATTCCAAAATAGTGGGCACATCACTAGATATACTTTTGACCTCTCCAAACCCACTTTCATCAACATTTTCACCCTCCAAATCATTGGGATGCCCTATAGCTAAAGTTGACTCTTGTTCAGTCCATTTATCATCAATTTTAACATTACTAAATAAGGAATCAATAGAGCAAACACCAATCATTTTAAGATCTTCATCATTGTTATGAAAGTAATCGCTAGAAAACGTTTTTTCTAAAAATTCTCTTTTAGCTCTTAGAATAGCAGTTCCTTTCTTACTTTCATCCATAGAATCATATAAAGCTTTAATCAATTCATTAATCTTAGGTGGAAAAGCATTCAACATGAGTTTTTTTACATCATGGGAAATTCTATCAATGCTTCTAGACATATCATCAATCTTATTCAACTTTTGTTTTATCGTAGTATTGAAAGACTTTTGAGCATTGATAAATTATTTAAAATTACTCTCAAGATCAGAGGTGTTCCTATTATTATTATAGGAAGAATTTCCATAAGAATTAGCATAATTATTTGAGGAATTTCCAGGAAAAGGCCTGGGATTAAAATTACCTCTATAAGCATTGTTATTGAAATTGTTACGCGAGATGAAATTCACATCTACGGAATCATTATTTTGCTGAATAAAATAGACAAAGGCGCATCATTAAGATCAATAGGAGTATTTTTACTAGTCACCAACTTTATAAGAGCATCAACTTTTTCACTCAAAGTACTAATTTGTTCAACCGAATTAACCTCTTACTAGTAGGTGCTCTTTCAGTATGCCATTGTGAATAATTTGCCAGAATATTATCTAGCAATTTAGAAGTGCCACCCAACGTAATTTACATAGAAGTACCACCCATGGAGGAATCTAAAAGATTTCTAGAAACAAAATTCAATCCCGCATAAATAAATGTATGATCATCCAAAGATTCAAACCATGAGTAGGACAATTTCTTAGCATCAATTTCATTCCTTTCCAAGATGTGCAACACGTTCATGCTCAAGTTGCTTAAAATTCATGATTTGAGTTCAAAGGAAAATAATTTTCGCAGGTGGAAAATACTTAGTAATAAAAGCGTCCTTGCACTTATCCCAAGAATCAATACTATTGCGAGACAAAGAAGAAAACCAAAATTTTGCACGATCTCGCAAAGAGAAAGGAAATAATTTCAACTTCACAATATCATTGTCCACATCTTTTTTTCTTTTGAATATCACACAATTCTACGAATGTGTTTAGATGGGACGCGGCATCCTCATTAGGAGTACCAAAAAATTGATCTTTCATGACAAGATTCAACAAACCGACATTAATATCACAAGACTCCGCACTAGTGCCAGTAGGAGCAATCGGAGTGCTGATAAAATCATTGTTATTGGTATTGGAAAAATAAAATAATTTGATATTTTCTTGAGTCATCATGACTACGCAAACAAGATTGCAAGCAAACAAGAGATCTGACAAGAAAAAGGCAAACGAAAAAGAGGGCGAATAAAACGACAAATTTTGTGAAGTGGGGGAGAGGAAAACGAGAGGCAAATGGCAGATAATGTAAATTGCAAGGAGATGAGATTTTTGATTAGGAACCTGATAGATGTTGGTGGTGTCTCCCCGACGCCAAAGATTAGCACGCTGAAGAGATCGCTTCCTCTCCGGCAACAGCGCTAGAAATTCCTTTGACGTGGATTAAGATTGCGTCGGTATTTCCCCAAAGAGGAAGGGATGATGCAGCACAACTACGTAAGTATTTCCCTCGGCTAAGAAACCAAGGTATCAATCCATGGAGGAAGAGCAAGAAACTATGTAAACAACACCTGCACACAAAGAACAAATACTTGCAACCTGACGTGAAAGAGAAGTTGTTAATCTCTCAATGGCAAAAAAAGATTAGATTGTAATAGTCTGGGCAAATAGATCTCCCAAGAAAACAAAATAAAAGAAGTAAACAAAAATTGAAGCAAGGTATTTTTTGGGTTTTTGGATTAATAGATCTGAAAACAAACATGGCAAAAGATAGATCGGAACACAATATGTTGGAAAAGTAGACCCAGGACATGAGTATACCACACGGTGGCTTCTCTCATGAGTATAGGACATGGTGGGTGAACAAATTACTAGTTGGCAATTTATAGAAGATCAAATAATCATGACGATATCCAAGGCAGTGATCATTATATAGGCATCACGTCCAAGATAATTAGACCAAAATGATTCTGCATCTACTACTATTACTCCACACACCGCCCGCTATCTAGCATGTATCTAGTATATGATGACATGATGTTGTCAAGATCTATCCATGTAGGAATAGACCCCATATTTTTATCTTTAATGGCAACGATACATGCGTGCCTTGCTGTCCCTTCTGTCACTAGGAAAGGACACCACAAGATTGAACCCATCACAAAGCCCCTTTTCCCATGGCAAGAAAAATCAATCTAGTTGGCCTAACTAAACCAAAGATTCGAAGAAGAAATATGAGGCTATAAGTAATCATGCTAATAAGAGATCAAATAAGACTCAAATAATATTCATGGATAGAAACTGATCATAAACTCAAAATTCATCGGATCCCAACAAACACGTCGCAAAAAGTCATTACATCAAATAGATCTCCAAGAGACCATTGTATTGAGAATTAAAAGAGAGAGAGGAATCCATCTATCTACTACCTACGGACCCATAGGTCTATGATGGACTACTCACACATCACTGGAGAGGCACCCATGAAGACGATGCACCCCTCCATGACGTTGTTAGATTAGATCTCGAGGTTCTTGAACTTGCGGCAGCTGGAATTGTGTTTCTTCGACGCCCCTAGTGTTTTCTAAATATTTGGGTATTTATATAGCCGATAGGCGGCGGAGAGGCATCCCGAGGTGGGCACAACCTATCAGGGCGCGCCTGGGGCCTCTGGCGCACCCTAGTGTCTTGTGCTCTCCTTGCCCCTCCTCTCTGGCACTTCTTTGGCCCACTAGATGTCTTTTGGCCCAAAAAAAATCTCCAAAAAGTTTCATGGTGTTTGGGCTTCGTTTGATACTAATATTCTACAAAGTAAAAAACAAGCAAAAAACAACAACTCGCACTTGGCACTATGTCAATAGGTTAGTCCGAAATAATGATATAAAGTTGCTACAAAATTATTGTAAAACATCCAAGATTGATAATATAGCAACATGGAACAATAAAAAATTATAGATACGTTGGAGACGTATCATGGTGGAGCTGGGAGCCTCGACTGCCTAGTTGGTGGAGGAGGCAGGCGAGGTGTGGCATAAGACGCCTTGGAGCAGGAGCAGGTGCATGGTACATGTTGTGGGGACTTCAAATCCGGCGATTCTAAGTTGATGAGCCCAAAGATGAGCCCATGTCATGGTTGCACTTGCTGCTGTCCTTGTAGTCCTGCACACCAGTTTTGACCTGGATGGCCTTAATCACGAAAGTAGCGAAATTAGCAAAGTCCTGAACAAGGAGCGGGAGCTTGATATCAGGGTGAAAGCCTTTGCGGAACTTCTCCTGTCCACGGGCATCAGTAGCGATGTCTTCTTCAACATAGCGGGACAAGTCAAGAAACTCCCGTTGATAAGCATCCAAAGTCTTGTTGTCCTGGGTGAGGTTGTGAAACTCTTGCTTCTTCCTATCCATGATTCCCTGAGGAATGTAGTAGGCACAAAAAGCAGCTTGGGACTCCAGCCACGCGATGATGGTTCCAACAGGTTGTGAGTGCCTATGACTGTCCCACCATTGAGCAGCGGGACCCTTCAGGAAGTAGGATGCAAAGGTGACATAGCTAGCCAGTGGGGCACCAGTAGACTCCAACTCATAAGTGATGTCATAGAGCTAGTCATCAGCGTCAAGAGGCTGAGTTGAGCCGCGGTAGACAGCAGGGTTGAGGCGCATAAAGCTATGCAGAGTTACTAGTGTCGTCTGCTAGTTCATATTCGGCCTCGGAAATTGGTCCATAAGCCCTTGCATAAACTGGCGGTTTGTTAGGGAACGTTGCATGGGAAACAAAAAATTTCCTACGCACCCGCAGATCTATTCATGGTGATGACCATCTACGAGAGGGAGAGTGGATCTACGTACCCTTGTAGATCGCTAAGCGGGAAGCGGGAAGAAGCGCGGTTGGTATAGTCGAACGTCTTCGCGATCCAAATTGCCGAGCGTCCCATGATCCAATCACAATCCGTCCCGCGATCCAATTATGATCCGTCCCGCGAACTTGATCACGATCCTTCCAGCGAACTTGATCACGGTCCTTCCGATCTAGCACCGAACGGACGACACCTCCGTGTTCAACACACGTACGGCTCGATGACGATCTCCGCCGTCTTGATCCAGCAAGAGGGAGCGGAGAGGAAGAAGAGTTCTCCGGCAGCATGATGGCTCTCTGGCGATGTTAGTGGAGCTATTCCAGCAGGGCTTCGCCTAAGCACTGCAGAAATCCGGTCTAGAGGAGAAACTATGCACTGGAGGAACGGACAACACGTGGCTAAAAATTCTGTGCAAAATCCCCAAAACCCACCAGTATATATAGGAGGAAGGGAGGAGAGGCTTGGCGCAAGGGCCAAGCCTCCTTTGGTTCGGCCGAAGTGGGGAGGATAGGAGGACTCCTCCTCCAATCCTAATAGGACTAGGATTCCTCCTTTTTGGCCTTTCTTCCACCTTTTTCCTTTTGGGTTTTTCTTCCCAACCGCATGGGCCTTGTGTGGGACTTACACCATCCCAAAAAAGGCTGGTAATTATTCTCTCATAGCCCATGAAGCCTCTTGGGTCGAAATACCCCTCCCGATGGTCTCCCGGTACACTACCGGCACTCCCGGTACACTACCGATTAGCCCGAAACTTTTCCGGCGACCAAAACAGGACTTCCTATATATGAATATTTACCTCCGGACCATTCCGGAGCTCATCGTGATGTCCGGGATCTTATCCGAGACTCCTAACAACCTTTGGTCACCACCATACATAACTCTATACTACCGAAACGTCACCAAACCTTAAGTGTGCAGACCTCGGGTTCGAGAACTATGTAGACATGACCAAGATACCTCTACGATCAATAACCAATAGCGGGACCTGGATGCCCATATTGGTTCCTACATATTCTACGAAGATCTTTATCGGTCGAACCTCTATGTCAAGGATTTAGTTAATCCCGTATGATGTTCCCTTTGTTCTTCGGTATGTTACTTGCCCGAGATTCGATCGTCAGTATCTCCATACCTAGTTCAACCTCGTTACCGGCAAGTCTCTTTTACTCGTTCTGTAATACAAGGTCCAGTGACTAACACTTAGTCACATTTCTTGCAAGGCTTATTGTGATGTTGTATTACCGAGTGGGCCATGAGATACCTCTCTGTCACACGGAGTAACAAATCCAAATCTTGATCCATGCAAACTCAACAGACACCCTCGGAGATACCTGTAGAGCACCTTTATAGTCACCCAGTTACGTTGCGACGTTTGATACACACAAGGCACTCCTCCGGTATCCGTGAGTTGCATGATCTCATGGTCATAGGAACATATACTTGACATGCAGAAAACAGTAGCAATAAACTGACACGATCATATGCTACATTTGTAGTTTGGGTCTTGTCCATCACATCATTCTCCTAATGATGTGATCCCGTTATCAAATGACTTCACATGTCTATGGCTAGGAAACCTCGATCATCCTTGATCAATGAGCTAGTTCACTAGAGGCATACTAGGGACATTGTGTTTTGTCTATGTATCCACACATGTATCCATGTTTCCAATTAATACAACTATAGCATGGATAATAAACGATTATCATGAACAAGGAAATACAATAATAAACACTTTATTTATTGCCTCTAGGGCATATTTCCAACAGTCTCCCACTTGCACTAGAGTCAATAATCTAGTTCACATCACTATGTGATTTACATTGTAATGAACCAAACACCCATGCAGTTCTGGTGTTGATCATGTTTAGCCCTTGGAAGAGGTTTAGTCAACAGGGCTGCAACATTCAGATCCATGTGCACTTTGCAAAAAGTTATGTCCTTCTCCTCGATGTAATCGCGGATGGAGTTGAAGCGTCGCTTTATGTGTCTGGTCCTCTTGTGAAACCTTGGTTCCTTGGCCAGAGCAATGACACTAGTGTTGTCACAGAATAGGTTCATTGGATTCAGTACACTGGGCACTACTCCAAGATCTGTCATGAACTGCTTCATCCAGACACCTTCCTTCGCCGCCTTCGAGGCTGCGTTGTACTCCGCTTCACATGTAGAATCGGCTACCACGCTTTGCTTAGAACTGTTCCAGCTTACCGCTCCCCCGTTAAGAATAAATACGTATCCGGTTTGTGACTTAGAGTCATCCGGATCTGTGTCAAAGCTTGCATCGACGTAACCCTTTACGACGAGCTCTTCATCACCTTCATAAACGAGAAACATCTCCTTAGTCCTTTTTAGGTACTTAAGGATATTCTTGACCGCTGCCCAGTGTTCCATTCCAGGATCACTTTGAAACCTTCCGTCCATACTTATGGCAAGGCTGACATCCGGTCTTGTGCACAACATTGCATACATGATAGAGCCTATGGCTGAAGCATAGGCGATGGCACTCATCTTTTCTCTATCTTCTGCAGTCACTGGGCATTGAGTCTTACTCAACTTCACACCTTGTAACACAGGCAAGAACCCCTTCTTGGACTGATCCATTTTGAACTTCTTCAAAACTTTATCAAGGTATGTGCTCTGTGAAAGTGCTATTAAGCGTATCGATCTATCTCTATAGATCTCAATGCCTAATATGAAAGCAGCTTCTCCTAGGTCCATCATTGAAAAACTCTTGTTCTAATATTCCTTCATGCTTTCCAGCATTTCTATATTGTTTCCAATCATAAATATGTCATCCACATATAATATTAGAAACGCTATAGAGCTCCCACTCACTTTCTTGTAAATACAAGTTTCTCCATAAACTTGTATAAACTCAAACGCTTTGATCACCTCATCAAAGGGCTTATTCCAACTCCGAGATGCTTGCACCAACCCATAAATGGATCGCTGGAGTTTGCAAACTTTGTCAGTATTCTCTGGATCGACAAAACCTTCTGGTTGCATCATATACAACTCTTCCTCAAGGAAACCGTTGAGGAACGCCGTTTGGACATCCATTTGCCAAATTTCATAATCGAAAGAAGCAGCTATTGCCAACCTGATTATGACAGACTTAAGCATCGCTACGGGTGAGAATGTCTCATCATAGTCAACTCCTTGAACTTGTGAAAAACCCTTTGCCACAAGTCGAGCTTTATAGACGGTGACATTACCGTTCGCGTCTGTCTTCTTCTTAAAGATCCATTTGTTCTGAATGGCCTTTCGCCCTTCAGGTAATACTTCCAAAGTCCATACTTTGTTTTCATACATGGATCCCATCTCGGATTTCATGGCCTCTAACCATTTCTCGGAATCCAGGCCCATCACTGCTCCTCCATAGCTCGTAGGTTCATTGTTGTCCAACAACATGACCTCCAAGACAGGGTTGCCGTACAACTCAGGAGTCGTACGCGCCCTTATCGACCTACGAGGTTCAATAGTAGCTTGATCCGAAGCTTCATGATCATCATCATTAACTTCCTATTCTACCATCGTAGGTTCCACAGAAACATCTTTCTGCGCTGCGCTACTTTCTGGTTGAAGTAAAGGTTCAACAACCTCATCAAGCTCTATTTTCCTCCAACTCAATTCTTTCGAGAGAAACTCTTTCTCAAGAAATGTTCCGTTCTTAGCGACAAACACTTTGCCTTCTTATCTGAGATAGAAGGTATACCCGACTGTCACTTTTGGGTATCCTATGAAGACACATTTCTCCGCTTTGGGTTCCAGCTTTTCAGGCTGAAGCTTTTTGACATAAGCATCACATCCCCAAACTTTAAGAAACGACAATTTTGGCCTCTTGCCAAACCATAGCTCATATGGCGTCGTCTCAACGGATTTTGATGGTGCCCTATTTAAAGTGAATGCAGCTGTCTCTAATGCATAACCCCAAAAGGATAGTGGCAAATCAGCAAGACACATCATAGAACGCACCATATCTAATAAGGTTCGATTAAGACGTTCGGACACACCATTACGCTGTGGTGTTCCAGACGGTGTCAACTGTGAAACAATTCCACACTGTCTTAAGTGACTGCCGAACTCATAACTCAGATATTCGCCTCCTCGATCATATCGCAGGAATTTAATCTCCCTGTTACGATGATTCTCAACTTCACTCTGAAATTGCTTCAACTTTTCAAACGTTTTAGACTTGTGTTTCATTAAGTACATATACCCATATCTACTTAAGTCATCAGTGAAGGTGAGAAAATAACGATATCCACCATGTGCTGTAACATTCATTGGACCGCACACATCAGTATGTATGATTTCCAATAACTCACTCGCCTGTTCCATTGTTCCAGGGAACGGCGTTTTAGTCATCTTGCCCATGAGGCATGGTTCACATGTGTCAAGTGAGTCAAAATCAAGTGACTCCAAAAGTTCATCAGCATGGAGCTTCCTCATGCGTTTTACACCAATATGACCTAAACGGCAGTGCCACAAGAAAGTGGTACTATCATTATCAACTCTACATCTTTTGGCATCAATGTTATGAACATGTGTGTCATCACTATCAAGATTCAATGTGAATAAACCCCTCACATTGGGTGCATGACCATAAAAGATATTACTCATATAAATAGAACAACTTTTATTCTCTGATTTAAATGAGTAACCGTCTCGCAATAAACAAGATCCAGATATAATGTTCATTCTTAACGCAGACACTAAATAACAATTATTCAGGTTCATCACTAATCCCGATGGTAATCGAAGAGAGAGCGTGCCGACGGCGATCACATCAACCTTGGAACCATTTCCCATGTGCATCGTCACTTCATCCTTTGCCAGCCTTCGTCTATTCCATAGTTCCTGTTTTGAGTTGCAAATGTGAGCAACCGAATCGGTATCAAATACCCAGGCACTTCAACGAGAGCTAGTAAGGTACACATCAATAACATGTATATCATATATACCTTATTTGTCGTTGGCCGCCTTCTAGTGACCAGTTCCCTTGCAATGAAAGCACTCAGTTTCTGGCTTAGGTCCATGCTTGGGCTTCTTTACAGGAGTAGCAACTGCTTTGCCATCCTTCTTGGTTTTACCCTTCTTGCCCTTTCCCTTTCCCTTGCCCTTGCCATTCTTCTTGAAACTAGTGGTTTTATTGACCATCAACACTTGATGTTCTTTCTGGATTTTAGACTCAGCGACTTTTAGCATCGCAAACAGCTCGGCGACTGACTTGTTCATCCCGTGCATGTTATAGTTCATTACAAAGCTCTTGTAACTTGGTGGCAGTGATTGAAGAACTCTGTTAGTGATCGCCTCTGGCGGAAGGGCAATTCCCAACTCCGCTAGACGAGTTGAATACCTAGACATTCTGAGTATATGTTCACTGATAGACCCGTTCTCCTCCATCTTGCAAGCATAGAACTTATCGGAGGTCTCATACCTCTCGATCCGGGCATTCTTTTGAAAGATAAACTTCAACTCCTAGAACATCTCATATGCTCCATGACATTCAAAACGTCTTTGAAGTCCTAGTTCCAAGCCATACAATATTGCACACTAAACTATTGAGTAATCTCCATCACGTGCCTCCCAAGCGTTCTTAACGTCTTCGGAGGTCATGTCTTCTGGTTGGTCACCAAGCGGTGCATAAAGGACATATGATTTCTGGGAAGCCGTGAGGATAATCCTCAGATTACGGGCCCAGTCAACAAAGTTACTTCCATCATCTTTCAACTTAGCTTTCTCTAGGAACGCATTAAAATTCAGGGGTGCTACTGCGCGAGCCATTGATCTACAACATAAATATGCAAAGGTTGCTTAGACTATTGTTCAAGATAATGAGTTTAGTTAATCAAATTACTAAAGCTCCCACTCAAATTGACATCCCTCAAGTCATCTGAGTGTCACATGATCCAATTTCACCAACTCAAGTCCGATCATCACGTGAGTTGAGGTGGCTTCAATGGTGAACATCATCATGTTTATCATATCTACTATATGACTCATGTTCGACCTTTCGGTCTCTTGTGTTCCGAGGCCATGTATGTACATGCTAGGCTCGTCAAGTTTAACCCGAGTGTTCTGCACATGCAACACTAGCTTGCACCCGTTGTATGTGAATGTAGAGTCTATCACACCCGATCATCACGTGGTGTCTCGACACGACGAACTTTCACAATGGTGCACACTCGGGGAGAACACAATTCATATTGAAATTTAAGTGAGGGATCACCTTATAATGCTACCGTCGTCCTAAACAAAACAAGGTGCATAAAAGGATTAACATCACATGCAATTCATAAGTGACATGATATGGCCATGAACTTGTGTTTAAGATCTCCATCTTCGAAACACCGGCATGATCTCCATCCTCACCGGCACAACACCATGATATCCATCATCTTGATCTCCAATGTGTTGCCGTTGGGGTTGTGGCGCCAGCCCTGCTTCTACTTCTATTGCTACCGTTTAGCGATAAAGTAAAGCATTACATAGCGCTTAATGATTGACACGCAGGTCATACAATAATTAAAGACAACCCTATGGCTCCTGTCGGTTGTCGTACTCAACGACATGCAAGTCGTGATAATCTATACATCACATGATCATCTCATACATCACATATATCACATCATGTAATTGGCCATATCACATCACACCATACCCTGCAATAACAAGTTAGACGTCCTCTAATTGTTGTTGCATGTTTTACGTGGCTGCTACGGGTATCTAGCAAGAACAATTCTCATCTACGCAAAAACCACAATGGTGATACACTAGTTGCTTTTCAACCTTCTCAAGGACCGCCTTTGTCGAATCCGATCCAACTAAAGTGAGAGAAACTGGCACCCGCAAGCCATCTATGCAACAAGTTGCGGTTAAGGGAACCGGTCTCTCGTAAGCATACGAGTAATGTTGGTCCAGGCCGCTTCATCTCACAATACCGCTGAATCAAAACACGACCAAGGGAGGAAGCAATCTAAGCATCAACGCCCACAAACTCTTTGTGTTCTACTCGACATCTCATCTACACATAGACCTAGCTCATGATGCCACTGTTGGGGAACGTTGCATGGGAAACAAAAAAATCCTACGCACACGCAGATCTATTCATGGTGATGAGCATCTACGAGAGGGAGAGTGGATCGATGTACCCTTATAGATCGCTAAGCGGGAAGTGTTAAGAAATGCGATTGGTGTAGTCGAACGTCTTCGCGATCCAAATCACCGAGCATCCCGTGATCCAATCATGATCCGTCCCACGATCCAATCACGATCCGTCCCGCGAACTTGATCACGATCCGTCCCGTGAACTTGATCATGGCCCTTCCGATCTAGCGCCGAACGGACGGCACCTCCGCGTTCAGCACACATATGGCTCGATGATGATCTCCGCCGTCTTGATCCAACAAGAGGGAGCGGAGAGGAAGAGGAGTTCTCCGGCAGCGTGACGGCGCTCCAGCGATGGTGGTGGAGCTATTCCGGCAGGGCTTCACCTATGCACTGGAGGAACGGGCAACACATGGCTAAAAATTCTGTGCAAAATCCCCAAAACCCACTAGTATATATAGGAGGAAGGGAGGAGAGGCTTGGCGCAAGGGCCAAGCCTCCTTTGGTTTGGCTGAAGTGGGGAGGAGAGGAGGACTCCTCCTCCAATCCTAGTAGGACTAGGATTCCTCGTTTTGGCCTTTTTTCCTCCTTTCTTCCCAGCCGCATGGGACTTGTGTGGGACTTCCACCATCCCACAAAAGGCTGGTAATTATTATCTCACAGCCCATGAAGCCTCTTGGGTCGAAATACCCCTCCCGATGGTCTCCCGATACACTATCGGCACTCCCGGTACCCTACCGATTAGCCCAAAACTTTTCCAGTGACCAAAACAGGACTTCCTATATATGAATCTTTACCTCTGGACCATTACAGAGCTCCTCGTGACATTCGGGATCTCATCCGGGACTCTGAACAACCTTTGGTCACCACCATACATAACTCTATACTACCAAAATGTCACAAAACCTTAAGTGTGCAGACCCTGCGGGTTCGAGAACTATGTAGACATGACCGAGACACCTCTACGGTCAATAACCAATAGCGGGACTTGGATGCCCATATTGGTTCCTACATATTCTACGAAGATCTTTATCGGTCGAACCTCTATGTCAAGGATTTAGTTAATCCCGTATGATGTTCCCTTTGTTCTTCGGTATGTTACTTGCCCGAGATTCGATCGTCGGTATCTCCATACCTAGTTCAACCTCATTACTGGCAAGTCTCTTTTACTCGTTCCGTAATACAAGATCCCGTGACTAACACTTAGTCACATTGCTTGCAAGGCTTAGTGTGATGTTGTATTACCGAGTGGGCCATGAGATACCTCTTCGTCACACGGAGTAAAAAATCCCAATCTTGATCCATGCCAACTCAACAGACACCCTCGAAGATACCTATAGAGCACCTTTATAGTCACCCAGTTATGTTGCGACGTTTGATACACACAAGGCACTCCTCCGGTATTCATGAGTTGCATGATCTCATGGTCATAGGAACATATACTTGACATGCAGAAAACAGTAGCAATAAACTGACACGGTCATATGCTACGTTTGTAGTTTGGGTCTTGTCCATCACATGATTCTCCTAATGATGTGATCCCGTTATCAAATGACATCACATGTCAATGGCTAGGAAACCTTGACCATCCTTGATCAACGAGCTAGTTCACTAGAGGCATACTAGGGACATAATGTTGTCTATTTACCCACACATGTAATGTGTTTCGAAACAATACAATTATAACGTGGATAATAAATGATTATCATGAACAAGTAAATATAATAATAAACACTTTATTTATTACCTCTAGGGCATATTTCCAACAAGGTTCAGCTCAAACTGCTGCATCATTCAAGCCATGTGTTCAGGCGGTGGTCGGTTGTTGGCACCACACCCACGTCCAGCTAGTCTAGCCATTCTGGCAAATTTTAATAGTGGTAGTTTAGCATAGATTAATAACAAAGACAATGAATCATTCATGAGGTAACATCCACAACGAAATAAAGTGCAGTAGAAACATCATAGTAGTCAAACATGGCATATAGATCCATAAATAGGTCTATTACAAACCAGCGGTAAAATGTCGGAAAGGTAAATAACCTAGACCAAATAGGCGGCACGCATGCACATGATAGAGAGATCCAAAAACGGGACATAGCTATATGCTACATCAACATCGGGGACAACCACTGAAGCCAGGTAACTACACGTGACGGTGATTGAGGCCGATGATAGTGGGATCCTACGCTCCGGGAACACTGTGGTGTAGATACTGGTCCCGAACGGAGAGCAAAGGTCCATGTAGAGTAGTATAACCTCTCACTGCATGCCAATCAAGACCTGGTGGGAACTCTGTCCTGCGGGGGTAAAGGATGTACCCAGGATGCATCCTCGCACTAACTGCTGGCAGCAACTGGGTCAGAGAATCATTAAGACGAGTACAAGTGACATGCATCTGGACACCAAGGGCTCGGACAGTGCGAGCCAAAGCCTCAGTGTACCGCACCAAAACATGCAGGTCGTAGCGACGGAGCACGTAAGGAGTGCATACATCAGTGTAGCACCCACTCTCATATCTAGCGAGGGTATGCGGGATGTATCTGAATGCTGCCTCCTCCAAGCGGGAGTGCTCTTCACGGAGGTGGGTGATAGCGACATGGGCAGCTTCATGGACTGCCATATCAACAGTTAGTCCAACACCACCGGAGGTGTGCAGCTCAGTGATGGAGAGGTTCTGCCGATCCCAGATAACAACCTCACCTTGGTATTGCTCCTGATTGAATTCACGGAACTCCTTGTAAACAAAGTACTCGGGGTACCAGTGGTATCCCAGCCTGGTCAAGAGGTCAATCAGGATGGCCAGGAATTTAGTCGCATTGGTAGTCGTAGTCAGATGAACGAGCTGCCTAGCGAGACGCATCTGTAACAAGGAGGTTCAAAGATGTCAAATGAGAGTGTGTGCATCATAATTTCAAAGGAAACAATCTTCGATAAAATAACTCTCCGGTGGATGTGATCACGAGAACCTAATGTTTGAGTTAGTAAAATCCTTAACCCCAATTAGAAGAGAGATCAGAACCGAGAGTATAGAAGAGGAATAAAAGATCCTAATACCACCTGACTGAGATGTGGGCCAGGTAAGCCACACGAAAATGTTAGTAACAGTTTTTCAATGACTAGACTCAACTTAGACCAAGGAGTGGGAAAGTGGGCTACCTACATGGAGTTGGCTTTGATACCAAATTGTGACGCCCTTATTTTGATCATACGCTAATCATACACACAAATACACATGATCAAGATTAGGGACTCACGTGAAGATATCACAACACAACCCTGGACACAAATTAAAGTCACACAAGCTTCATATTACAAGCTAGGGGCCTCGAGAGCCCGAATACATAAGCTCGAATACAAATGAGTCAGTAGAAGTAACAATATATGAGTACAAACATAAGTAAACAAGTTTGCCTTCAGAAGGCTAGCACGAACATAAACAACATATCGAAAAGGCAAGTCCTCCTGCCTGGGAGCCTCCTATCCTACTACTGGTCGGGGCCAGCCTCCACTTAGTAGTAAGCTTCGTCGGTGTAGTAGTAGTCGTTGGCGGGAGCAACTGTCTTCTGGGCTCCATCATCTGGTCGTTGCAACCATATCAAGAAGAAAAGGGGACCAAAGCAACGGTGAGTATTCATCCAAAGTACTCGCAAGATTGACATCAGAACTATGCTAAGAATGCATCATTATCAAAGGAATGGGACTATATCTTTGGACTAGCTGCAGAAATGCCAGAATAGAGGGGCAAAGGCTAGTCCTATCAAAGACTAGCATCTTTAGTGTCTTGCAACATTAGAAGAGTGTAGATTAGCATTTTCATAAGTAGTAAGTTATTTAAGTACCGCCCAGAAATTCTTTCTCGACTCCACATGAGAAAGCAACCTCAAAACTAACACATTCATTTCAAAATCTCCATTTCTAGTTGTTAGATCAGGATACAACTCCGAACTTCTGTTATCATGGACGCAACTATTCGAATAGATATACTTTCCTGCAGGGGTGCACAAACTTACCCAACACGCTCAATTAACTTAGGCCGGACACAATTTCCTGGGTCATGCCCGGCCTCGGCTGATCGACACGTTGTAGTCCTACCTAGGCTCAACAGAGAGGCCACACACCGGTCTACATCCTAAATGCGAAGGAGTCACGGGCCAATCTCCATTCACAATCCTGTGTGATACATGGATGGCCGGTGTCCGTCCTGGCACCTCTTAATACCAAGATGGTGCTTACGTAGGCCACCCGGGCACGTGCCGCTTAACCGTGACATCTCAAGAGCTTTCAGGGTGAATGCACGATGCAGCGTGCTCATACTTATTCCCGCATCGTGGTGAGTGCGAAACAGACCAGCGGCCTACTCAGATCACATATCCAAACCCATTAATGTTTTGTTAACCACAACAACGATCTATGATCCACAATATGTGGTCCTGTCATTGCATCTCAAGGACTTGTGACAAGGGCCAAGAATGCCCAACCACACCTCTTGATTATTACACCAACAACCTCCTGGTCATCCTGACCTCAACATATTTCAGTTGTAAAGTAAATGTTAACGTGTTTCTATAACATCAAGGGGGAAACCCAAGGGATCAACCTCGATGGATCCCACCCGATGTAATCGTCAAGGTGACCAGAGAGGAATCACCCTCGATGGTTCATGCTTGAAGATTTGCATGAAAGAGTCATTGTCGTGCATGGCAAATGAGGAATCGCCCTCCGGGATCCACAACCGACTAGCTACACTACAAAGCTAGCATCATGAGTATGTTATGAGGTGTCACCCTTGGTACTCGATGGTAGCTTTACATAGTCATACAACTAAGGGGTGTGAGGTTAATAAGATGGTCATGCCTTGTTGATAAGGTTGATCGAGTCTTCGAGTCGTCGATGATGAAGGCAATAGTGACAAAGTGGGGTCACTGGAGATCACTAATCAACCTGTACTAAGAATTTAATATGCAGCAAGGTACAACAGCAGTTTAACAAAAATAAGCTATGCATCAGAATAGGAGCTATCTACAACAGTAGCAAAATCTAATGCAAGTATGAGAGGGAAAGAATTGGGCGATATGAGAATGGTCAAGGGGGGGTGCTTGCCTTGTTGCTCTGCTGCAAAAAGATGACCGTTAGTGGCGTAGTTGTACCCGACAGTAGCGTCAGTCTCGGTGTCTACCAGAGAGAAGAGGGGGGCAATAAATACAAGCAAGCAAATGCATCACGATGCATGACATGACAACATGCAATGCTAGGGATGAGCTAACACAGTACTACACATCACAGACGGAGCGGGAAAATATTTGACGATATTGCCCGGGTCTCAGGCTTCTCCCGAACAGATGATCCTAACACCAAAATGTCCATGTTCATCATGCTAGGGGCATGTGACAAATGATCAGACAGTGTATTCGGATTCGTTGGATTTTTCTGAGCAACTTTCGTATATAAATTATTTTCATCCGAGTTGCAGATTATTTTATATGATTTTACAAAGATTTAACAATATTATGAAATTAATATTAGTTCAAAAATAAATGACTAAAATGTTAAGTACACTCAAAAGTGTACCCAGCAGACCAGCACAATGGTTGAATGGTGAGGCCTGTTGACTGAGTCAACTGACCAGTCAGCAGAGGCTCACTGGTGGGCTTCAACAAGTGCTGACTCAGAAGTTGACTGGTCAAAGGGCCCAGTGGGACCCAAGTGTCAGTGTCACAATTTTTTAAAGTGCTTTATTAATTTAGTTAATTGGTGGGGGCAGTGTGTCATACTCTGATAGTAGGGGGTTATTGTGAAGTAGGGGATTAGCCCCACTAAACAACAGGTCAGCCACATCAGGGGCGGGCACAACCTACAGGCCACGGCCGAAGCCTGACCAGTGGGTGGCTGGCCGCGGTGGGGGGGGGCATGGGCGGACGACAGCCGTAGGAGGAAGCAGTGAGCAGACGGACCTGGCGGGGCACCGGCGACCAGCAGGCAGCACTAGTAGCAACAAGAAGTGGCGGCACCGGCGGAGCAACGCGGCAGCGGGTAGCATTATGGGTGGCCGAGCAAGCAGGCGGCCCGAGCGCAGCCATGCAAGGGCATGCGTGCACGGTCTGTGGTCAGGCGCAACAGCAGGGTGCGGTGAGCGCAATCGAGGGGCCATGGGAGCGTCCCGGGGCTGGTGAGCGTGACGGCGATGCGGGCACGACGGGTAGAAGGGGAGAGGAGGCTGCCCTCATCGGCGTTGCAAGGAGGCGGTGCAGCGAGGCACGAGGAAGCCTTTAGGGAGGAGGAACGGTGACGAAGGCGAACGGAGTCCGGCGACGGGGCGGCTCAGTGCCGCGGCGATAGAGAGGAAGGAGGGGAACGGGGGGCGTGAGGGAGATGCGGCTAGGATTAGAGTGGTGGTCCATCATTGATTTTATAAGAGGGGCCGGTGGCCAATGGTTGGCGCGTGGCTGGCTGGGTGCCGTGGCGGGCATCCAGTCGCCTGGCCTCTATAGCGAGAGGTTAGGGGAGGCACGAGGGGGGGGGGCTAGAGGGGCAAGGCCCACGGAAAACAGAGGTTTTTTTATGATAAAAAACTTTACGTTTTTTATTTAAAAGCTCCTATTTGGATTAATTTCACAACAAAGATGACTTTTTAAAAATATGCCACTTAGTCAATTATTAGTATTTCAATATTTGACCGAGCCACAAGTAGTTTGGGGGCATTTTGAAAATTTTAGAATTTAACATAATTCAAAAGATATTCAAATTATAGTTTTTGGCCTCTCTTATAACAGTTTTCAAGGCACTAAAATACTTGATAAAAAAGTTGGTTATAATTTTATAAATGCTTAGGGAATATTTCACACCCATCCATGATTTTTGTTTTCAGGTTTGCAAAACTATTTAAACTACTTATTAAAAGAATTTTGAAAAACAATAGGAATTTCAAATGAGATAGGATTCAAATGTGATCATGCACTGTTTAACAAAACCATTCAAATGAGATAGGTTACTTTAGCTTAATTACATGGATCACTATAGCTTGTAACCAGGGGTGTTACACCACGAGAGCCTTGTCCGACGACGGCCTGCTGCTCGGGGAGGAGCCACTCCACCTCCTGCCGTGCTATGCGGAGTGTTGTGCGACCACTGGCCTTCGGAGCCATGGCCGCGGCCTTACCATGACCGGCGTTGGCAGAGCAGTTGCTAAAGAACTAGACCTCAACGATCTTGGCGAGCTCGCCGTTAAGTCAGCCATGACGCCTGGCAGTCGTCTGCGTGGTGGTCATGAAGCGATCGAGTGCCCACGCCGCGACGAGGTCTGGGCATTGTCGGCCCATTCCAGCGCCACGTCCATCTTGGCGAACGCCGAGCGGCGAGCGACATTACACTGGTTGTACCTCGCGTGCTACCACGCTTCTCTCTCGGCCTCGGACACTATCGCCTGAGAGCCTGAGGCACCGTTGAAACCTCCGCCTCCCAAGTAATGGAGGATGCGGCCACATGCCTTGGAGATCGTGGGCGTCACCCCTAGGGGCGATGTTGTCGAGGTTGCGACGGCTCGTCGATCACGTGTACCATCTATGAGGTGGTGATAGTGGCTCACGCTTGACACGACCCCAATGTGGAGGTCACGATTGCGAGGTGGTGACTATGGCTCGTCCTTCACGCGGTCGCCGATGTGTAGGTCGCGGTTGCGCGGCGGGGATGCTGACTTGTCCTTCACGCGACCGCTAATGTGGAGGCTGCGGTTGAGCGGTTGGGACACTCAATCATCCTTCACCCACTAGAGCGGGGACGCGGGCTTGTCCTTGACTCGTGCCGGTGATGCTAGCAGCCGTCCCATCTTACGGACGAATTCTTCGCCCGTCAATGCCGCCTCCTATAGCAGGCATGGCCGTTGCTGTAGCTGGTCCTCCTTGTCGCCGGAGGAGATGACTATCTCCTCCTTGCCTTTGGAGCCCGGTGCTATGGAATCAGATGACCCCGGTTACCGATGGCGGCGCCGCCAAGATCCACTAGACGACAAGCTCCCACCGGGGCCGCCTGTCGGTGTAGAGAACCAGGACTTCAACATCGCCGCTGGCTTGGCTCGAAGGGAAGGCACAGAAGGAAAGATGTGGGGAGGTGGGGATAGAAGAGGAAGGTCCGGTGCTCTGCTCCACGACGTTGGAGCGCGACTTAAATATCCACGGGCAGGGCAGGTTGTGGGGTGGTCAGCTAATACATCTCTGATGTATCTACTTTTCCAAACACTTTTGCTCTGGTTTTGGACTCTAATTTGCATGATTTGAATGGAACTAACTCGGACTCACGCTGTTTTTAGCAGAACTACCTTGGTGTTATTTTTGTGCGGAAATAAAAGTTCTCAGAATTGGACAAAACTTTTTGTGAATTATTTTGGGAATATATGATGAATTATGGAGCGAAGAACCACCAAAGGGGGGCTGCCCGTGGGCCACAAGCCAACTGGGCGCGACCACCCCCTAGTCACATCCTGATGGCTTGTGGGGCCCACGAGTCTCCCCCGACCCTAATTCCACTCCTAGAAATTCACATCTTCAGAGAAAAAATCGAAGAGAATATTTCATTGCGTTTCACGAGACGGGGCCGCCGCCACCTCTTGTTCTTCCTCGGGAGGGCTGATCTGGAGTCCGTTTTGGGCTTCAGAGAGGGGAAATCATCACCGTCATCATAACCAACCCTTCTTCATCAACACTTCTTCACGACTGGGAGTGAGTAATTCCTTTGTAGGCTTGTTGTACGATGGTGGTATTGGATGATATGATCATGTAATCGAGTTAAGTTTGATAGGGCTTGGTCCCTAGTATCCACTATGTTCTGAGATTGATGTTGCTATGACTTTGCTATGCTTAATGCTTGTCACCAGGGACCGAGTGCCATGATTTCAAATATGAACATATTATGTTTTCACAAATAAAAGATTGATTTGGATCCTATCTTGCAAGTTGTATGCACCTATTATGTGTCTTGATCTGCATACCCCAAGGTGACTATAATTGGGATTCTTTCTGGTGATTGCCGTGTTTGAGGAGTTCATGTGTTCACTACCTCTCTTCTTCCTCCTCCGCAGTGCTTAGGCGAAGCCCTATCGGAATACCTTGCTGCTCCATCACCACCACGCCGTCGTGCTGCTTTTGGAGCTCTTCCCCAACCTCTCACTCCTCCTTGCTGGATCAAGCCACGGGATACGTCACCAGGCTGTACGTGTGTTGAACACGGAGGCGTCGTTGTTCGGCGCTAAGATCGGATTCCATCGCGATCTGAATCGCTGCGAGTACGACTCCACCAACCGCGTTCTTGTAACGCTTCCTCTAGTGATCTTCAAAGGTATGAAGATGCAATCTCTTCGCAATCGTTGCTGGTTTCTCAATAGATAGATCTTGGTGGTCGTAGGAATTTTTTTGATTTACTACTATGTCTCCCAACAGTGGCATCATGAGCTAGGTCTATGCGTAGAATCTATGCACGAGTAGAGCACAAAGTTGTTGTGGGCGTCGATCTTGTTAATTTGCTTACAACTACTAGTCTTATCTTGATTCATCGGTATTGTGGGATGAAGCGGCCCAGACCAACTTTACACGTACGCTTACGTGAGACCGGTTCCACCGCCTGACATTCACTTGTTGCATAAGGTGGCTAGCGGGTGTCTGTCTCTCCTACCTTAGTCAGATTGGATTCGATGAAAAGGGTCCCTATGAAGGGTAAATAGTGATTGGCATATCACGTTGTGGTTTTGGCGTAGGTAAGAAACATTCTTGCTAGAAACTTATAGCAGCCACGTAAAAACTTGCAACTACAAATTAGAGGACGTCTAACTTGTTTTTGCAGCATATGCCTTGTGATGTGATATGGCCGAAGGATGTGATGTGATGCATTGTGATGTATGAGATTGATCATGTTCTTGTAATAGGATTCACGACTTGCATGTCGATGAGTATGACAACCGGCAGGAGCCATAGGAGTTGTCTTATTTTATTGTATGACATGCGTGTCAATCAAGATCGCCATGTAATTACTTTAATTTATTGCTAAACGTTAGCGATAGTAGTAGAAGTAATACTTGGCATGACAACTTTATGAAGACACGGTGATGGAGATCATGATGATGGAGATCATGATGATGGAGATCATGGTGTCGTGCTGGTGACAGTGATGATCATGATGCCCCGAAGATGGAGATCAAAGGAGCAAGATGGTATTGGCCATATCATGTCACTATATTGATTACATGTGATGTTTATCATGTTTACATCTTATTTGCTTAGAATGATGGTAGTAAATAAGATGATATCTCAATAAAATTTCAAGAAAGGTGTTCACCCTAACTGTGCACCGTTGCTAAGGATCGTTATTCCGAAGCACCACATGATGATTGGGTGTGATAGGTTCTAACGTTCACATACAACGGGTGTAAGCCAGATTTACACACGCAAAACATTTAGGTTGACTTGACGAGCCTAGCATGTACAGACATGGCCTCGGAACACGGAAGACCGAAAGGTCGAACATGAGTCGTATAGAAGATACGATCAACATGGAGATGTTTACCATGGATGACTAGTCCGTCTCACGTGATGATCGGACACGGGCTATTTGACATGGATCATGTGTCACTTGGATGACTAGAGAGATGTTTATCTAAGTGGGAGTTCATTAAATAATTTGATTATGTGAACTTAATTATCATGAACTTAGTATAAAATTGTCTTTACAATCTATATTGTAGATCCAATGGCCATCTCTAATGTCACCCTCAACTTCAACGCATTCCTAGAGAAAACCAAGCTGAAAGATGATGGAAGCAACTATGCAGACTGGGTCCGTAGCTTGAGGATCATCCTCATAGCTTCCAAGAGATTGTATGTCCTTGATGCACCGCTAGGTGACCCACCCATTTTCCCAACGGACCAAGATGTTACGAACGCTTGGCAGTCACGCTGTGATGATTACTCCCTTGTTCAGTGCGGCATGCTTTATAGTTTAGAACCGGGGCTCCAAAAGTGTTTTGAGCAACACGGAGCATATGATATGTTCCAAGAGCTGAAACTGGTTTTCCAAGCTCATGCCCGGGTCGAGAGATATGACGTCTCCGACAAGTTCTTCAGCTGTAAGATGGAGGAGAATAGTTCTGTTAGTGAGCACATACTCAAAATGTCTAGGTTGCACAACCGCTTGACTCAGCTAGGAGTTAATCTCCCGGATGACTCGGTCATTGACAGAATCCTCCAGTCGCTTCCACCTAGCTACAAGAGCTTTGTGATGAACTACAACATGCAAGGTATGGAGAAGTCCATTCCTGAGTTGTACTCGATGCTGAAATCAGCAGAGGTCGAGATCAAAAAGGAGCATCAAGTGTTGATGGTGAATAAGACCACTAGTTTCAAGAAAGGCAAGGGTAAGAAGAACTTCAAGAAGGACGGCAAAGCTGTTGCTATGCCTGGTAAGCAAGTTGCCGGGAAGAAGAACAAGAATGGACCCAAGCCTGAGACTGAGTGCTTTTATTGCAAGGGTACTGGTCACTGGAAGCAGAACTGCCCCAAGTACTTAGCGGACAAGAAGGCCGACAACATTAAAGGTATATGTGATATACTTGTTATTCATGTGTACCTAACCAGCGCTCGTAGTAGCTCCTAGGTATTTGATACCGGTGCAGTTGCTCACATTTGTAACTCCAAGCAGGAGCTGCGGAATAAGCGGAGACTGGCGAAGGACGAGGTGATGATGCGCGTCGGGAATGGTTCCAAGGTCGATGTGATCGCCGTTGGCACGCTACCTCTACATCTACCTTCGGGATTAGTTTTAAACCTTAAGAATTGTTATTTAGTACCAACTTTGAGCATGAACATTGTATCTGGATCTTGCTTGATGCGAGATGGCTACTCATTTAAATCTGAGAATAATAGTTGTTCTATTTATATTAGAGAAATGTTTTATGGTCATGCCTCGCTGGTCAATGGTTTATTTTTGATGAATCTCGAATGTGATGTTACACATGTCCATAATGTGAGTACCAAAAAGTGTAAGGTTGATAACGATAGTCCCACTTACATGTGGCACTGTCGCCTTGGTCATATTGGTGTCAAATGCATGAAGAAGCTCAATGCTGATGGACTTTTGGAGTCTCTTGATTTCGAATCATTTGACACGTGCGAGACATGCCTCATGGGCAAGATGACCAAGACTCTGTTCTCCGGAACAATGGAGCGAGCAACTGACTTGTTGGAGATAATACATACTGATGTATGCGATCCAATGAGCGTCGAGGCTTGCGGTGGCTACCGTTATGTTCTCACCCTCACTGATGACTTGAGCATATATGGGTATGTCTACTTATTGAAACACAAGTCTGAAACCTTTGAAAGGTTCAAGGAATTTCAGAGTGAGGTAGAGAATCAACGTGACAAGAAAATAAAGTGTCTACGATCTGATCGTGGCGGAGAATATTTAAGTCACGAGTTTGGCACGCACCTAAGGAAATGTGGAATTGTTTCACAACTCACGCCGCCTCGCACACCTCAGCGAAATGGTGTGTCTGAACGTCGTAATCGCACTCTATTGGATATGGTGCGATCTATGATGTCTCTTATCGACTTACCGCTATCATTGTGGCGATATGCATTAGAGACTGCCGCATTCACATTGAATAGGGCACCGTCAAAGTCCATTGAGACAACACCATATGAACTATTGTGTGAAAAGAAACCTAAGCTGTCGTTTCTAAAAGTTTGGGGATGCGATGCTTATGTGAAGAAACTTCAACCTGAGAAGCTCGAACCCAAAGCGGAAAAGTGCCTCTTCATAGGATATCCCAAAGAGACTATTGGGTATACCTTCTAACTCAGATCCGAAGGCAAAGTCTTTGTTGCCAAGAATCGATCCTTTCTCGAGAAAGAGTTTCTCTCAAAAGAAGTAAGTGGGAGGAAAATAGAACTTGATGAGGTAATCGTACCTCCACTCGAACCGGAGAGTAGCGTAGCACAGGAAGTTGTTTCCGTAGAGCCTACACCGTCTAGAGAGGAATTTAATGATGATGATCATGAAACTTCAGATCAAGTTACTATTGAACGTCGAAGGTCCACTAGGACACGTTCCGCACCAGAGTGGTACGACAACCCTGTCCTGGAGATCATGTTGTCGGACAACGGTGAACCTTCGAACTATGAAGAAGCGATGGCGGGCCCGGATTCCAAAAAATGACTTGAAGCCATGAAATCCGAGATAGGATCCATGTATGAGAACAAAGTATGGACTTTGGTGGACTTGCCTGATGATAAGCGAGCCATTGAAAATAAAAGGATATTTAAGAAGAAGACTGACGCGAATAGTAATGTGACCGTCTATAAGGCTCGGCTTGTCGCTAAGGGTTATCGACAAGTTCAAGGAGTTGACTACGATGAGACTTTCTCACCTCTAGCGATGCTGAAGTCCATCCGAATCATGTTAGCAATTGCCGCATTTTATGATTATGAGATCTGGCAAATGGACGTCAAAACGGCATTCCTTAATGGCTTCCTTAAGGAAGAACTGTATATGATGCAACCGGAAGGTTTTGTCGATCCTAAAGATGCTAACAAGGTATGCAAGCTCCAGCGCTCCATCTATGGGCTGGTGCAAGCATCTCGGAGTTGGAACATTCGCTTTAATGAGGTGATTAAAGCGTTTGGGTTTGTATAAGTTTATGGAGAACCCTGTATTTACAAGAAAGTGAGTGGGAGCTCTGTAGCATTTCTCATATTGTATGTGGATGACATACTGATAATGGGAAATGATATAGAACTCTTGGAAAGTGTAAAGGCCTACTTGAATAAGTGTTTTTCAATGAAGGACCTTGGAGAAGCTGCTTACATATTAGGCATTAAGATCTATAGAGATAGATCGAAACGCCTCATAGGTCTTTCACAAAGCATATACCTTGACAAAGTATTGAAGAAGTTCAATATGGATCAGTCCAAGAAGGGGTTGTTGCCTATGTTGTAGGGTGTGAGATTGAGTACAACTCAATGCCCGACCACGACAAAGGATAGAGAACAGATGAGTGTCATCCCCTATGCTTCAGTCATAGGCTCTATTATGTATGCCCTGCTGTGTACCAGACCTGATGTGAACCTTGCCATAAGTATGGTAGGGAGGTACCAAAGTGATCCCGGAGCGGAACGCTGGACAACGGTCAAGAATATCCTGAAGTACCTGAAAAAGACCAAGGAGATGTTTCTCGTATATGGAGGTGCCGAAGAGCTCATCGTAAAGGGTTACGTCGATGCTAGCTTCAACACAGATCCGGATGACTCCAAGTCAAAAACCGGATACGTGTATATTTTGAAGGGACGAGCAGTCAGCTAGTGCAGTAGCAATCAAAGCGTCGTGGCGGCATCTACATGTGAAGCAGAGTACATAGCTGCTTCGGAAGCAGCAAAGGAAGGAGTCTAGATGAAGGAGTTCATCACCGACCTAGGAGTGATTCCCAATGCGTCGGGCCCGATGACTCTATTCTGTGACAACACTGGAGCTATTGCCCTTGCGAAGGAGCCCAGGTTTCACAAGAAGACAAGACACATCAAGCGCCACTTCAACTCCATCCGTGATTACATTCAGGAGGGAGATATAGATATTTGTAAAGTACATACAGATCTGAATGTCGCAGATCCGTTGACTAAACCTCTGTCACGAGCAAAACATGATCAACACCAGAATGCTATGGGTGTTCGATTCATCACAATGTAACTAGATTATTGACTCTAGTGCAAGTGGGAGACTATTGGAAATATGCCCTAGAGGCAATAATAAAATGGTTATTATTGTATTTCCTTGTTCATGATAATTGTCTATTGTTCATGCTATAATTGTGTTAACCGGAAACCGTAATACATGTGTGAATACATAGACCACAACATGTCCCTTGTGAGCCTCTAGTTGGCTAGGTTGTTGATCAATAGATGGTCACGGTTTCATGATCATGGACATTGGATGTCGTTGATAACGGGATCACATCATTAGGAGAATGATATGATGGACAAGACCCAATCCTAAGCATAGCACAAGATCGTGTAGTTCGTCTGCTAAAGCTTTTCAATGTCAAGTATCATTTCCTTAGACCATGAGATTGTGCAACTCCCGGATACCGTAGGAATACTTTGGGTGTGCCAAATGTCACAATGTAACTGGGTGGCTATAAAGGTGCACTACGGGTATCTCTGAAAGTGTCTGTTGGGTTGGCACGAATCAAGACTGGGATTTGTCACTCCGTGTGACGAAGAGGTATCTCTGGGACCACTCGGTAAGACATCATCATAATGAGATCGATGTGACTAAGGAGTTAGCCATGGGATGATGTGTTACGGAACGAGTAAAGAGACTTGCCGGTAACGAGATTGAACAAGGTATAGGGATACCGACGATAGAATCTCGGGCAAGTATCATACCGCTAGACAAAGGGAATTATATACGGGATTGATTGAATCCACGACATCATGGTTCATTCGATGAGATCATCGTGGAGCATGTGGGAGCCAACATGGGTATCCAGATCCCGCTGTTGGTTATTAACCAAAGAGGTGTCTCGGTCATGTCCACGTGTCTCCCGAACCCGTAGGGTCTACACACTTAAGGTTCGATGATGCTAGGATTATAGGGAAATGGTATACGTGATTACCGAAGGTTGTTTGGAGTCCCGGATGAGATCCCGGATGTCACGAGGATCTCCGGAATGGTCCGGAGGTAAAGATTGATATATAGGAAGTCCTGTTTTTGTCACCGGAAAGTTTTCGAGCTCATCGGTAGTGTACCGGGAGTGTCGGGAGGGTGTCGGAGGACCCCCGGAGGGGTGTGACGACCAAAGGACCTTATGGGCTGTTAGATAAAGTGTGCCAAACCTTATTGGGCTGGGCAAGACCTTTGCTAAAGGCCCATGCACATAGGGATAAAGAGATAAGGCAAAAAGGAGTTTGAAAGGAGGAGATCCACCTCCCTTGTGGGAGGTGGACTCCTCCCCTAGCTCGGCCGAACCTCTCCTCCTTGGAGGAGGGGCCAAGGCAGCCCTCCCTCTCTCTCCTCCTATCTATACTTGAGGTTTTGGCTGTTTTGAGACAAGATTTGATCTCTCTCCCACGGCGCATCCCTACCTCTCTTCTTCCTCCTCCGAAGTGCTTAGGCAAAGCCTTGCCAGAATACCTTGCTGCTCCATCACCACCACGCCGTCGTGCTACTGTTGGGGATCTTCCCCAACCTCTCCCTCCTCCTTGCTCGATCAAGGCACGGGAGACGTCACCGGGCTGTACGTGTGTTGAACTCTGAGGCGCCGTTGTTTGGCGCTAAGATCGGATTCCACCGCGATCTGAATCGTTGCGAGCACAACTCCACCAACCGCGTTCTTGTAACGCTTCCGCTTAGTGATCTTCAAAGGTATGAAGATGCAATCTCTCCCCACTCGTTGCTCGTTTCTCCATAGTTAGATCTTAGTGATCGTAGGAATTTTTTTGATTTACTACCACGTCTCCCAACAGACAAAAGATGTCATGGAAGTTCTTATTGCAAGCATGTATGACTATATACGGAATACATGACTACATTATATTGATGAATTGGAGCTAGTTCTGTGTCACCCTAGTGTGTAACTGTTACATAATTGATGTCATCTAAATCATTATCCATCATCAATCCACGTGCCTACGCTTTACATATACTGAATATTGCTAAGTTACTATTTCTACTATTACTGTCACACCTACTACTCAATTGCTAATGTTACTACTATTATTTGTCATGCTACCGAACCTTTGATGCAAATAGATATCCCAGGTGCGGTTGAATTGACAACTCAACCGTCAAACCCAATAAGTATTCTTTGGATCCCCTTGTGTCGAATCAATAAATTAGGGTGAAATAAGTATTCTTTGGTTACTACTAGTATTTGTCGTGCTACTAAACCTTTGCTGTAGAGAAATACCCCAGGTGCGGTTGAATTGACAACTCAACTGTCAAATCCAATAAATATTCTTTGGCTCCCCTTGTGTCAAATCAATAAATGAATGTGAAATACTACCCGTGAAGACTGTCGCAATACCCTATACTTGTGGGTTATCAGGACCATTTTCTGGCACCATTGTCAGGGAGCATAGCTGTATTTATTGTGTTAACTTGAGGATATCCAGTTGACACTATGAAGAATCTGAAAGATAATCGAACTAAGACCGTCCCCTCTTGCATGAGAAGAGGTACGAAACTCCCATCTAGCTTTGCTTTTTATTCACCAACTGTTTTGAATCAGCTTGTTATACCACCACATGTTGATCGTCCTGATATGTCACATGAACTTGATGATTCTACTTCTAAAATTAATGATGATACTATTTCTACACATGTTGAAACTGAAACTATGCCACTGAGTGAATTACTTGATGCTAATATTCCTAAAGCTAGAGAACTTGAAAATGTTGATTCTGATGAAGATTTTGAATCACCTGTTACACCTCGCTCTCTTAATAGATATGAATTGCCTTATGTACCTGAAGGTTATGTTATGGATGATGAGGTAGCTAGGGACTTTCTTGGTTGTGAAAATAGAGATGATTTGAAGAAACTACTATGCAAACTAAAATAAAAATCTATAATGGGTAAAATGAAACATGATACTAAGTTTGCTACTTCTCCTATATTTGTCGCTGATAAGGACTAGGAATTCTCTATAGACCGTGAACTGATTCCTATAGTAGAGTCTGATTCTTTCCGTAGTTATGAAAATGGAACTGTTGTTGAACATCTTATGAAACTGAATGCTATTGCTGCTTTGTTTACCAATGATGAAAATATACGCTACTATTATATCCTTAAGCTTTTTCATTTTCTCGATAAAAGGCAAGGCCTAGGGATGGTTTCTTTCTCTTGCTCCTGGTTGTATGTGTAGTCCCCAACATATGCTTTATTACTTTTCTGAAAAATATTTTCCTGCTTATAAGAAACAAGCTGCCTTATAGGAAATATTTAACTTTGTGCAAATTGAAGAAGAGAATCTCCCCCAAGCTTGGAGGAGGCTTCTCCAGTTGCTTAGAGCTTTACCTGATAATCCTATTAAGGAAAATGAAATCCTTTATATCTTTTATAATGGAGTAACCGATGCTTCTAAGAATTTCCTAGATAGTTGTGCTAGTTGTGTTTTCAAGGAAAGAACTGTTGGACACGAACTATTGAATAACATGTTGCGAAATGCCGATGATTGGATACCTCGTGAACCATCTCCGGAACCTATTCAAAAGAAGAGAGGTATTCTATTCCTAATTCCTAGAAATATGCAAGAACCAAAAATATCTATGAAAGAGAAAGGTATTAAAACACAAGACGTCAAGAAATTACCACATATTGAAGAAATACATGGACTTGACACCCCGACACAAGTAGTAGAGGTGAATTCTCTCCATTCCTTTAATGAAAGTGATATACCTTATAGTAAGACTCCTGGTCAATGCATGGATGAATTTCATAATTACATTGTTAAGCTGGAACACTTGAATAATTATGTTAAGGATCATTTAAGACGTAATGCCAGGATGATAGACAGTTTGAATGACTTGATGTTTAGAATTACTAATGATGTGAAAGGTCTAGGTAAACATGCTTCTATGGTTCAAACCCAACTAGAGCAGGTAGTTAAGTCACAAAATGATTTACTTGCTAAAATATATAATAATATGAATGATCATGTTGTTAGAGTAGTGACTAGAGGAGGTAGAATTACTCGGGAACCTCTTTATCCTGAAGGTCACCCTAAAAGAACTGAACAAAATTCTCAGAGAATTAATGAAGATGCACCTAGTTCATCTAAGAAGAAAAGGAAAAAAGAAAGATGGTAGGAACTTGCATGCCTCTAGTGAACGTGTTATAGAAAAACCTATTGGGAAACATAATGAAGTTTCTGTTTCTGATGCTGAGACACAATCTGGTAGTGAACATACACCTAGTGATAATGAAAATGATAACAATGATGATGTTCACGTACATGCTCAATCGGATGATAACAAAGAGACTTCATTATGATAACCCACATCCCAAAAATAAATGCTATGATAAAAGATACTTTGTTGCTAGAAAAAATGGAAGGGAAAGAGAGCCATGGGTTCAAAAACCCATGCCATTCCCTCGTAAGTCTACTAAAAGTATGGATGATGAAGAGTTTGACCGCATTGCTGAAATGATTAGACTCGTCTTTTTGCGTATTCGCTTGACAAATATATTGCAAATGCCTCTATATGCTAAGTATATGAAGGATATTATAACCAACAAAAGGAAAATTCCTGAAACTGAAATTGCTACTATGATTGCTAACTATTCTTTTGATGGTGGAGTGCCCAAGAAGTTAGGATACACGGGTATACCCACAATACCTTTCTCTATTAAAAGACACTATGTTAAAACTACTTTATGTGATTTAGGAGCTGGTGTTAGTGTTATGCCCTTCTCCCTTTATAAAAGACTTGAATTGAATAAGCTTACACCTATTGAGATATCGTGGTTGCAAATGTTACTATATTAACAGAATTTTCCGAAGAAGCAAACTTTGGTTAATATATACTATAGAGGTTGTTATTGATTGCAACAAAAGCAAGGTTACTTTTCATGTCAAAGGAAAACAACATATTGTGCATTTTTCGAAGAAGCAGACTTTGGTTAATAATATTATTGTCATTGAGCCTAGGGCCACGGTTATCATTGAAGATTTTAAAATCCCTCTACCTACTGCCAAGAAGAGATATTACAATCTTATTATCGGGGAGATGCAAATCCCCATTGAGATAACTTAGTGTTAAACGGAAATTCTTCGGTTTCATGTCAATCGGAAACGATTGTTAATAAGACTTGATCAAACTTATTAATCGATACTTTTTGAAAGACATGTGATTGATGAATTCAGTATTCACAAGTCTCTATATCAGAAGTTTATCCTGTGTTAATTTTGGTTAAGAAAAATAAAATAGTTTGATTTTACTATTTTCTGATTTTCCCCTTGCAATAAAAAATGGCCAAAAAATAAAAAGTCTTGAATTGACACAAAATTTTAACATGATTTTTTATGGAATATATAAGAATTTTTGGCATAAAAATTACACCAGGAAGGTGCAGCTATGGGCCACAAGCCAACAGGACGCAACCACCCCCCATTTTTGACTATAAACAGTAGGGTAAAACCCCACTGCAATTTTTTTTATAAATTAAATGAATAGTGACAAAGTCTGGAAGGCTTGAGGTAAGCCTAAGGGCAAATAAAAAGAACAGGATACCTAGAAAAAGAGAAGAAATAAAAGAACAGAAAAGAAATAGCAACCACCCCCCTAGCCGCGCACAGATGGCTTGTGGGGCCCATAGCCCCCTGCCTTATCCCTTCGGCTCACCTCATCCTCTTCCTCTACAAAAAATTCCCTATCTCTCTATCTGCCATGTTCTTTCCCTAGAAACAGAAATTTCCGATTTCTCTGCTCGGAACTCCGTTTCCAAAACTGTTTTGAGGAATTGCTCCTTGGTATGTGACTCCTCCATTCCTCCAATTAGTTTTTTGCTTTAGTGGTTTATATTTTGCATATTTTGCTGCACTTGGTGCTACTGAAAATGAGCTTGCATGTTGAATTCTTTGAGTTCTAAATAGTATGAATGCTTGATATAGGCTCTAGGCACCCATATGAGTAGTTTCTATTATTCTTGCAAAGTTTTATTGACATAAATTTGTGGCTAAAAAATTCAGAAATTTGTGCTTAGAAAAATGAATTTTCTAAGGGAAGGTTCTTCAAGCCGGAGCCCCAAGGGAGTTGTTGGGAGAACTCGAGATCGCGACGTCAACATTTTTTTGCAATGCGCATGTTAGGCCATGTGAATGGCCACATACACCCTTCATGAACGAGTCATGTTTCTATGAAGAATTTATGCAATTTGTTGCAGACGCCAGACTGACCAACTTCCTCGCAGATGAGTGTGACCAATAATATCTCCTTACAAATTCCTTTGTGCAAACTTTTACTTCACAAATACTCCCGATGCTCCCATAGTACGCTTTGATCTTTATGCCATGAACTATGAAATGCCTCTACATGAATTTTGTGAAATATGTTTGCTTCCCTATGACGGGGGAATGCGTGAACCTAAACCTAAGGAGTTTGAGGGATTCCTCCTCATCTTAACTATGGGAGAAACTAGGGGTGTATCAAACACATGAGCCACTAGTGTGCAATTTCCTTCCGTGCATTATTTCTCTCTGTTTATAGGAAAATGCATAACCTCTATGGAGCAAGGTGGTGGCCTGAGTGCCCCACCCTTGCTATTTGGCGTCGTGCACTTTATGGTGATAATACTTACAACTTAGGAGCTATTGTCGTGCGACGCTGATACATCCATTTTGCATCATGCTTTTATATTGATATTTATTGCATTATGGGATGTTATTACACGTTATGGTACGATACTTATGCCTTTTCTCTCTTATTTTACAAGGTTTACTTGAAGAGGGATAATGCCGGCAGCTGGAATTCTAGACTGGAAATGGAGCAAATATGAGAGATCTATTCTGCACAACTCCAAAAGTCCTGAAAAGTTACAGAGAATTATTTTGGAATATATAAAAAATATTGGGCGAAAAAATACTAGAGGGGACCCACCAGGTGGTCACAAGCCTGCCAGGCGTGGCCTACCCCCTAGTTGCGCCTAGGTGGATTGTGGGCCCACTGGCAGGTCTCCGATGCCCATCTTCTGCTATATGAAGGGTTTTGACCTGGAAAAAATCAAGAGGGATCTTTAGGGACGAAGCACCGCCGTCTCGAGGCGGAACTTGGGCAGAACCAATCTAGAGCTTCGTCGAAGCTGTTCTGCCGGGGAAACTTCCCTCACGGAGGGGGAAATCGAAGCCATCGTCATCACCAACGATCCTCTCATCAAGAAGGGGTCAATATCCATCAACATGTTCAACAGCACCACCTTCTCTCCAAACCCTAGTTCATCTCTTGTATCTGATCTTTGTCTCAAACCTTAGATTGGTACCTGTGGGTTGCTAGTAGTCTTGATTACTCCTTGCAGTTGATGCTAGTTGGTTTACTTGGTGGAAGATCATATGTTCAGATCATTTAGGATAATTAATAGTCCTCTGATTATGAACATGAACATTCTTTGTGAGTAGTTACGTTTGTTCCTGAGGAGATGGGATAAGTCTTGTTATAAGTAATCGTGTGAATTTGGTATTCGTTTGATATTTTGATGAGATGTATGTTGTCTCTCCTCTAGTGGTGTTATGTGAACATCGACTACATAACACTTCACCATTATTTGGGCCTAGGGGAAGGCATTGGAAAGTAATAAGTAGATGATGGGTTGCTAGACTGAAAGAAGCTTAAACCCTAGTTTATGTATTGCGTCATAAGGGGCTGATTTGGATCCATATGTTTCATGCTATGGTTAGAATTGTCTTAATTCTTCTTTCGTAGTTGCGAATGCTTGCGAGAGAGGTTAGTCATAAGTGGGATGTTTGTCCAAGTAAGGGAAGCACTCAAGCACCAGTCCACTCACATATCAAATTATCAAAGTAACGAACACGAATGAAGTGAGTATGATGAAAACTAGCTTGACAGAAATTCCCATGTGTCCTCGGGAGCGCTTCACGTTATATAAGAGTTTGTCCAGGCCTGTCCTTTGCTACAAAAAGTATTGGGCTACCTTTCTGCACCTTTACTACACTTATTACTTGTTACCCGTTGCAAATTACCTTATGACAAAACTATATGTTACCGATAATTTCAGTGCTTGGAGAGAATACCTTACTGAAAATGGCTTGTTATTTCCTTCTGCTCCTCATTGAGTTTGACACTTTTACTTGTCGAAAGGAGTACGATAGATCCCCTATAATTGTGGGTCATCAAGACTCTTTTCTGGAGCCGTTGCCGGGGAGTGAAGCGCCTTTGGTAAGTGGAATTTGGTAAGGAAAAATTTATATAGTGTGCTGAAATTTACTGTCACTTGTTAGTATGGAAAATAATCCTTTGAGGGGCTTGTTCGGGGTATCTTCACCTCAACCGGAAGCACAAAGAGTTGCTCCTCAACCTACTGAACCTACTGAAAATATTTATTATGCAATTCCTTCGGGTGCTGGCTAATCCTTATGCATGAGATGGAACACTACATCCTGATTTGCATCTAATCTATGTGGATGAATTTTGTGGATTATTTAAGCTTGCAGGTCTGCCCGGGGATCACGTCAAGAAGAAGGTCTTTACTTTATCTTTGAAGGCTAAGGAATTGACATGGTATAGGCTATGTGATGATATTGGATCATGGAACTACAACCGATTGGAAATGGAATTTCATCAGAAGTTTTATCCTATGCATCTAGTTCATTATGATCGGAATTTCATCAGAAGTTTTGGCCTCGTGAAAAAGAAAGAATCGCTCAAGATTGGGGGAGGCTTAAGTAAATGTTATATTCATTCCCCAATCATGAGCTCTCGAGAGAAATTATTATTCAAAATTTTTATGCTCGTCTTTCTCGTAATGATCAATCCATGCTCGATACTTCTTGTACTGGTTCCTATATGAAGAAACATAATGACTTCAAATGGGATTTATTGGAAAGAATTAAACTCAACTCTGAAGATTGAGAACTTGACGAAGGTAAGGAGTCAGGTATAAACCTTAAGTTTGATTGTGTTAAATCCTTTGTAGACACCGATGCTTTTCGTAAATTTAGCACTAAATATGGACTTGTCTCGAATAGTAGCTTCTTTCTGTGAATCTTTTGCTGCTCATGTTGATCTCCTTGAGGATAAGTGGTTTAAATATCATCCTCCCATTGAAGTGAAAGTAGTTGAACCTATTAAAGTTGAAGAAGAAACTATTACTTATAATGTTGATCCTGTTATTCCTCTTGCTTATATTGAGAAAGCACCTTTCTGTGTTAGAGTAAAGGAACATGCTAAAGCTTCAACTGTGGTCCATAAGAGCTATGTTAGAACACCTACACCTCCTGAACAAATTAAAGTTGAACTTAGTATTGCTATGGTTAAAGATCTCTTGGTTGATAATATTTATGGGCATGTTATTCATTTTTGTGATGAAGCTGCTTGAATTGCTAGACCTGATGCTAAAGATAAACATAGACCCATTGTTGGCATTCCTCTTGTTTCTGTTAAAGTAGGAGATCATTGTTATCATGGCTTTTGTGATGTGGTTGCTAGTGTGAGTGCAATTCCCATTACCTTTTATCAAGAAATTATGAATGATATTGCACCAGCTGAGTTAGAGGAAATTGACGTTACCATTAAGCTTGCTAATAGAATTACTATAGCACCAGTTGGGATTGTTAGAGATGTTGAAGTCTTGTGCGGGGAAATAAAATATCCTACTGATTTACTTGTCCTTGGTTCCCCACAAGATTATTTTTGTCCCATTATATTTGGTAGACCTTTCTTGAATAATGTTAATGCCAGGATAGATTGTGAGAAAGAAACTATCATTGTAAGTTCTGGGGATGTGTCTCATGAGTTTAATTTTTTTTAAATTTTGTAGACAACCCCATGATAAAGAATGGCCTAGTAAGGATGAAATTATTGGTCTTGCTTCTATTGTTGTGGCTCCTATTGATCCCTTAGATGAATATTTTGTAGACCATGAAAATGATATGCATATGAATGAAAGGAATGAAATACATAAGATTTTCTTTGATCAACATCCTATTTTGAAACACAACTTGCCTGTTGAAATACTTGGGGATCCTCCTCCACCCAAGGGTGATCCCGTGTTTGAGCTTAAACAATTACCAAATACTCTGAAATATGCTTATCTTGATGAAAAGAAGATATATCCTGTTATTATTAGTGCTAACCTTTCAGTGCATGAAGAAAAAAGATTATTGAAAACTCTGAGGAAGCATCGTGCTGCTCCTGGATATACTCTTGATGATGTAAAGGGCATTAGTCCCACTCTGTGTCAGCATAAAATCAATATGGAGCCCGATGCTAAACCAGTTGTTGATCACTAATGATGATTAAATCCTAAAATGAAAGAAGTGGTAAGAAATGAAACATTAAAGCTTCTGGAGGCACGTATAATTTATCCTATTGCTGATAGTAGATGGGTTAGTCTCGTTCATTGTGTCCCTAAGAAGGAGGTCTTACCGTAGTTCCTAATGATAAAAATGAATTGATCCTTCAAAGAATTGTTACAGAGTATAGAATGGTAATTGATTTTAGGAAATTAAAGAAAGCTACTTGGAAAGATCCTTACCCTCTACCTTTTATTGATCAAATGTTAGAAAGACTATCCAAACACACACATTTCTGCTTTCTAGATGGTTATTTCGGATTCTGTCAAATACCTGTGTCAAAAGAGGACCAAGAGAAGAACACTTTTACTTGCCCTTTCGGTACCTTTGCTTATAGACGTATGCCTTTTGCTTTATGGAATGCACTTGCTACCTTTCAAAGATGTATGACTGCTATATTCTTAGATTTTTGTGAAAGGATTGTTGACATTTTCATGGATGATTTTCCGTTTACGGAACTTCTTTTGATGATTGTTTGAGTAATCTTGATCGAGTTTTGCAGAGATGAGAAGAAACTAATCTTGTCTTGAATTGGGAGAAGTGCCACTTCATGGTGAATGAAGGTATTGTCTTGGGACACAAAATCTCCAAAGAGGCACTGAAGTTGATAAAGCTAAAGTTGATGCTATTGAAAAAATGTCGTGTCATATGGATATCAGAGGTATAAGATGTTTCCTTGGTCATGCTGGTTTCTATAGGAGGTTTATTAAAGACTTCTCTAATATTTCTAGGCCTCTCACCAATCTTTTGCAAAAGGATGTTCCATTCGTTTTTGATGATGATTTTGTAGAAGCATTTGAAATTCTTAAGAATGCCTAGATTTCTGCACCTGTTGTTCAACCACGTGACTGGAACCTACCCTATAAAATTATGTGTGATGCTAGTGATTATGTCGTTGGTGTTGTTCTAGTACAAAGAGTTGATAAGAAAAAATGTTATGCATTATGCTAGTAAAACTCTAGATAGCGCTAAAAGAAACTAAGCTACCATTGAAAAGGAATTTTTAGCAGTTGTGTTTGCTTGTGATAAGTTTAGACCTTATATTGTGGACTTCAAAGTAACTATTCACACTGATCATGATGCTAGTAAATATATTATGGAAAAGAAAGATGCTAAACCTAGACTTATTAGATGGGTTCTTCTGCTACAAGAATTTGATTTGCATATTATTGATAGAAAGGATGTTGATAACCCCGTAGCGGATAACTTGTCTAGGTTAGAAACTGTTCTTGATGACCCACTACCTATTGATGATAGCTTTCCTGATGAACAATTAGCTGTCATAAATGCTTCGCATAACGCTCCATGCTATGCTGATTATGCTAATTACATTGTTGCTAAATTTATACCGCCTAGTTTCACATACCAACAAAATAAAAAGTTCTACTATGATTTAAGACATAATTTTGGGATGATCCACACCTCTAGAAAGAAGGAGTAGATGGTGTTATTAGACGTTGTGTACCTGAGAATGAACAGGAATAGATCCTACACAAGTGTCATTCCGAGGCCTACGGAGGACACCATGTTGGAGATAGAACTTCACACAAGGTATTACAATCTGGTTTTTATTGGCCTACTCTCTTCAAGGATGCTCGTAAGTTTATGTTGACTTGTGATGAATGCCAAAGAATTGGCAATATTGGTAGACGTCAGGAAATGCCTATGAATTACTCTCTTGTTATTGAACCATTTGATATTTGGGGTTTTGATTATATGGTACCTTTTCCAAAGTCCAACGGGTATACTCATATTATTGTTGTTGTTGATTATGTTACTAAGTGGGTAGAAGCTATTCCAACTAGTAGTGTTGATCATAACATTTCTATTAAAATGCTGAAAGAAGTTATTTTCCCTAGATTTGGAGTCCCTAGATATTAATTGACTGATGGTGGTTCACACTTTATTCATGGTTCTTTCCATAAATTGCTTGCTAAATATGACGTTAATCATAGAATTGCATCTCCTTATCACCCTCAGTCTAGTGGTCAAGTAGAATTAAGCAATAGAGAAATTAAATTGATCTTGCAAAAGACTGTTAATAGATCTAGAAAGAATTGGTCTAAGAAACTTGACGATTCATTATGGGATTATAGAAATACTTACAAAAACCCTATGGGTATGTCTCCATATAAAATGGTTTATGGTAAAGCATGTCACTTGCCTCTTGAACTAGAGCATAAAGCTTATTGGGCAATCAGAGAGCTCAATTATGATTTCAATCTTGCTGGTGAGAAGAGGTTATTTGACATTAGCTCACTTGATGAATGGAGAACCTGGGCCTATGAGAATGCCAAGTTGTTTAAAGAAAAAGTTAAGAGATGGCATGATAAAAGGATACAAACGCGTGAATTCAATGTAGGTGACCATGTCTTGCTATACAATTCTCATTTAAGATTTTTTGCATGAAAACTTCTCTCTAAATGGGAAGGGCCTTACCTTGTCGAGGAAGTATATCGTTCCGGTGCCATCAAGATCAACAACGCTGAAGGCACAAATCCGAAGGTGGTAAACAGGCAAAGAATCAAACATTATATCTCATGTACTCCCATAAATGTTGAAACCAATATTAACAATACCATAACTCTGAAGGAGTACATAAGGGAGACCTACCGAAACGTTTTAGACTCCGAAAAGGAATATGTATGTGGTATGGTAAGCAAACCGACTCCAAAGCTTTCCCAATAGCATTTTTTCTTAGTTTTAAAATATTTAATATATTAGGAAAATTTAAATCACTCTGAATAGTGCATGAGGAGGCGACAAGCCTACAGGGCGCGGCCTACCCCCCTGGTCGCACCCCTGTGGCTTGTGGCCACCCCGTGCACCCTCCGGACTCCGTTTTCTTGTAGGGCACTCCTTTAGGTCAGCAAAAATTCATTATATAATCTCCCAAAGGTTTGGAATTTTGTATCACGACAATACTTCTTGTTTTCGTTTTGAGCTGTTTCTACAGTAGTTTTAGAGCAATATGTCTTTGGAAGAGTCGACCGGGCAGAGCCGTGTCTCTAACCCGGCACCGGGGCCCGGAGCATACAACAAAGCCAATCACTTTGGGAAGGCCACGGAGGACGAGATGGAGGTCTACTTGAAAAGGGTGGATGCCATGGAGGAAGACCAAGGAGTTACTTCTCGCCTACATCCTGGAGTCATGTTGGAGGAACTTTAGAGCTTAGCAATTCTGAATTCGTTCATCCCTCCCAATGCTAGATTTCTTACTTATGAAAATAAGAAAAAAAAGTGTTGCTTTTTCTCCCATAGCAATTAAACATCCATGGGTGATGGGGTCCCTAACCGTCACCGGAAAGCTTCTCAAGGAGATAATGGATCTTAGAGGGCAAAATAACAAGATTGAGCAGGAGAATCGCATTCTGAGGGGCATCATCACCAAGAATATGATACCATCACCTCCGAAGAAGGACATCTAAACACATGGGTATGGGCACTCCCCTTGGCTTGTGCCAAGCTTGGGAGAAGGTGCCCCGGTATCGTATCACCATCACATCTTTTACTTTTCTCGTTTTTCTTAGTTGGATCCTTTTGGTTTTATCTTGATCTAGTAGAATAAACTTCTTAGTGTGGTCTAGCTTTGAGTTTTGCTTTATGTTCCCCTTATGTAAGCGAGTCTCGGAGTTATATCATAAAAAGTAGTTTTGATGTGAGGGCTTTGGTTGTTGCTATGATCTTGAGAAAAATAAAAAAGGGGTAATAAAAGGAGAATAGAATAAAAGCAAAGAGAATATATGATGATCTTATGGGGAGTGATAACTTCACATATAAGAACTATGTCGATTGAAATTTGTTGGGAGTTGACAAACACAGTGATTGGTCATTGGTGCAATTAATAGGAAGTAATAAAGAAAGAGAGGTTCACAAATAAATATATTATCTTGGACATCTTTTATGATTGGGATCACTCATTAAAATATTCTATGCTAAGAAGTTGATGTTGGACAAGGAAGACAACATAATGGGTTATGTTTGCTTATTTGCGAATAGAAGTTATATGGTCATAGATCCTCCAATATGTAGTGCTTGATTCCACCTCATACTAGCCAAAACTTCCACACCAAGTAGAGATACTACCCTCAACCCAGTTTTGCCATGAGAGTCCACCATACCTACCTAAGGCTTGAGTAAGATCCTTCAAGTAAGTTGTCATCAGTGCAAAAAGAAATAAGAATTGCTCCTAAATATGTATGATCTTTTATTGTAAAGGAAAATAAGCATTGTACAAACTTGTGATAACAAAGAAATAAAAGCGAAGCACTGCATAATAAAGGTTGCTATCACAAAGGGCAATACAATGCGGCGTTCCTTCGCATTAAGTGTTCGCACATCCAAAAACAAAAAACGCATGACAACCTCTTCTTTCCTCTGTGAAGGGCCTATCTGTTACTTTTACTTCTTAAGTACTTACCTTTATGCAAGAGTCATGGTGATCTTCACCACTTCCTATATTTCCCCTTTTTCGCTTGGCAAGCATTATGTGTTGGGGAATGATCTAGATACATATATACACTCGGATGTGGGTGATCATGAGTTATTTCTGTTGACATTACCCTGGAAGTAAATAGTTGGGAGGCAAAAATATAAGCCCCTATGTTTCTATGTGTCCAATTGAAGCTTTGACCTCATGAGTACCGCATGAGTGTTGGCAATTATGAAAGACTAAAAGATGATTGAGTATGTGGATTTGCTTTACAAGCTCTTATATTGACTCTTTCCGATGTTATGATAAATTGAAATTGCTTCAATGACTGAGCGCATATTTTGTTGGTTCTTAATAGAGTTCTTGGTTCATACTTTATCCTGTGAATCAATTGTTACTCTAGTATAACAAATTATATATCAATAAGTATTGTTGTTCTAAAGATGATCACGATGCCCTCATGTCTGTATTTCATTTTATCGACACCTCTATCTATAAACTTGTGGACATATTTATCGATCTTGGCTTTTGCTTGAGGACAAGAGAGTTCTAAGCTTGGGGGAGTTGATAAGTCCATTTTGCATCATGTTTCTATATAGATCAGGGCTGGATCGTCGATGATCTTCATTGACGAGATCTGATCTAGGGCCTCGTCAGCCGCTGAGGGCCCGATCGGATCCAGCTGTTCGGAATTTGCAGAGTTAACCTCCAAGGCGTCCGGACATGGGGAGTGTTTGACAAGAACACATGTCTGCTCATCTGGCTCAATGGCCGGACGAGGATAGGAGATCGTCCCATCGCCATGGGTGACCCCATTGGCATGTCCGAAGAAGGGGCTCGAGATTAAAGCCTTAGAGTTTTCGGGTGCTACAGGTGGTGTCGCGTGCCCGGTTAACAACAAGTCACCCCGAGAGCCTACGGAGAACTCTAAGTTTCCGAATCTGACCTCTTGATCAGGGGCGAAGCTCTCAACACGGCCTAGATGGCCAGTGGGATCAACGTGTAGCACAACGCCGCCGAAGGCGAAGATCTGTCCGGGGACAAAAGTGTCCATGTTGCGGACCTCCTCATTGATGACAAGGCGAGACATCGATTCCATGTTTCTCACACAGGGACTCTCAATGAAAGCACCAATGTCGGTGTCAAAACTGGCGGATCTCACGTAGGGGGTCCCGAACTATGAGACTGGAGTCGACGGTAATAGGAGACGAAGGGGACACATATTTATCCAGGTATGGGCCCTCCTATGGTGGTAATACCCTACATCCTGCTTGGTTGTATTGATGATATGGGGGGTTACAGAGTTGATGTACCTCGAGATTGAATAGCTAACCCTAGATGAGTTGTTCTGTCCCTAGACCATAAAGCCCTCTGACTTATATAGACGCCGAGGATGCCCAGGGTTAACGCATGGTCGGTTACATGCCGAAGAGATAAACATGCCTATTTGCTATATCAAATGTGAAGTGCAAGTTGTGCTTCCCGAAGCTTCCATCTTGGAGACTAGGCCTTCAAATATTGCTATGCTCGGTAAGTAGCCCATATAGCCTGGCCCATAAGAATAGGCCGGCTTCCCGAGGACCCATTAATCCCGGACTCCCTCAGTAGCCCTTGAACTTGCCTCCAACGCTAAGGGTCTTCAGCTTCAATTGCTTCGTGAACAAAGTCTTCAGCTTGCGAGGTAAAGGTCCTTTCGCAGAACAGAGTTCGGCCTCCAATGACAAACAACTTCTGAATAGCAGCACATCCAAATACTATCAAATAAGTTGGCTTTGAAGGCCAAACTACAAGGAGGAAAAGATAATGCTCCTTGACGACCTCTCTGGTGAAAGGCCATGGCCCACCACGACTGCTAGGCTAGTTACAGGAACTCGATGCGCGGTTCGAGGCCGTTCCATCAGCACGATCTATCAATGCGTAGATCGTGCTCTGTTTCAAACGGGACATGTTTAATCATGCATGCGCAACTGTGCACACGTCTTGGGAAGTGGAGGGATTTGCGACATGGCGGATGGGGCTCAAACGATAAGCCTCATAAAAGGGAAAGAAAAACCATGCGGCTATTCACGCCCTCCCTTTGATTCCGCTGCCTCCCATTCCTCTAAGCCTCTGATGCCCAGATCCAAATCTTCTGCCTCCCCCTTCCGAGCTCACCAATGGCGGGCTCCGGCTCCAAAGGCAAGTGGGAGGCCTCTATGGTGACCGGCGAGGATATCCAAGACCTCAAGAAATCCGGATACCTCCCCGCCAACATCCCTCATCGCGCAGCGGAGGAGGGCCAAGTGATCCCCACCCCAAACCAGGCGAAAGGGTAGTGTTCATCCCCCACTTCATCAAGGGGTTGAGCTTTCCCCTCCACCCCTTTGTTAGGGGGTTGATGTTCTTCTACGGCCTCGACTTCCACGACCTCCCACCGAACTCCATCATGCACATCTTGGCGTTCATCCTCGTTTGTGAGGCCTTCCTGCGCATCGAGCCACACTTTGGGATTTGGCTTCAGGTGTTCATCATCAAGCCCAAGTGTGTCGGTGGCAAGCACGCAGATTGCTGCGAGGCCGTCATCGGCAAGCTCACCCGAATCGGGTGGCCGTCGGGCACCCTTATTGACACCATAAAGGGGTGGCAGAAGGAGTGATTATACATCACCAAACCACAAGAAGAAAGTCAGCATCCCTCTATCGCATTTAGATCCAGTACCCCCACCAGACTGGCTTCATGGCTCGAAAAGAGACTCGTTTGGGGACCGGGCAAGGAGGTGAGCGACCTGTAGAAGCTCATCCGCTCCATGGTCGAGGAGGGCACCAAGTTGACTGATGTGGTCCAGGTGATGCTGCAAAGATGCATCCTCCCTTGCCAGTGCTGGGATACTCCCTTGTGGGCTCGTCAGCTCGACGCCGAGCCCAGAGTCCGGAATCTCTTCTGCACTACACGAGAGAAGTTGTGGAAGGCTCTCTTCAAATCACAGAAGAGCTGGCCATCTGAGAAGGAGGAAAAGGGTCTCCATGCCGCGAAGCCCGAATCCGAGGTACGATACATCCTAGCTTGGTCGGTTCCATTACATAAGGAGATTTCATAATCCCTTTTCTGATCTGCCTATGCAGAGATGGTTGAAGAAAGCCATCAAAATTAACAGTCCAACGCTTTAGCCCGAAGACGAGAGGACTAGGATGCTAGCAAAAATGCTCATGGTAAAGCCTTATGAGGCTCCCACGAAAAAAGAGAAGAAGAAGAAACTAGGAAAGGCTGGTATCCGCATCAAGGACCAGCCTGATGCCGCATCCGAGGATACTCCCGCCTCCTCAAATCAAGAGGAGGCTGAGGAGGAGAAAGAGGAAGAGGAAGAAGAGGAGGAGGAGGCCGAGGTCGATGGCAAGGGGGAAGGTAATTCCCGCCGAGCCAGGAAGAGAGAGACATCTTCGGACGCTCCGGAGCAGGTCCCTCATCCTATCCAGAAGAGGGCACATTGGGCGCAGGTGATTCTGACTGACGATAGTTCACACTCAAACACTGTGTCCAAAGACCCCGAGGAGGTTCCGCGAAGGAGCCTATGGGTCAAGCCCCCTCCAAAAAGGTTAGGATCCGAAAACCCTCCTATTCATCATGAATAGATTTTGAGTTTACTGTGTGCGGGTTATTGGCTTTGCAGCCCCCCGCCCATCATCGCCATCGATGTGATATCGGACGGGGAAACCCCGCCCGCCAAACTGGCAGAGAGCGGGGATGCCTCGCATCCCACCACTCCAGGCGCCACGAGGGACGCCGTGGAGGTGTCGTCCCAGCACACTCCTATAGAGGCGGACACCGGTCGTGATGGAGACCGTACACTGGCCGACGCTAATGCCTTGGCCATTGAAGACCAGGAGGAGACACCCCTCCCGAACATCAAGGAGGCCGAACGAGCGGGTGCTCAGTCCCCTGCGAGAACATCTCCGGAGCGCACTATGCCTCTAGAGGCACCGTTCAATCCCCGGTAGGTGATCGGGGTATCCGATCATCACCGGCACCACCGACCAATAGGTGGTTGGTCATGGAGGAGGCTCTATCGAGTGCCTCCATCCCCGAGGATCACCGCACCCTTATGGGTGCGGTATTGCAAAGCATCCAGTCCGTTGATAGCGGACTGAAGGAGGCCTTCAAAGGCATCCTTATGGGTTTTCAAGTAAGTCACCTGATAGTTTTATTAGCAAAGTTTTTATTTATTTCTTATTATATATATGGCAGCCCCCAAGCCCTAGGTGAGGCGAAAAAACTCACCTAGGGATCATTCCTATATCAGATATCGGACTAGATACTCTTTAAACGTCTGGTACGTTACGATAACTAAACATTTGATCGGATTGACTATAATTCGGGAATTGAGAGCCCATGTAATATATCAATTGTATGTGTAATGCAGGCTTTTTCATCGGCGGCGGCAATAAATGGGACCGAGCTAGACGATCTAAATTGGAGCTTAAGAGCTCCGAAGACGAAGTTGAGGCCCTGGACCGAAGATTCGATGAGGCCCAAGGTACGTGAAAATAGAATCCGAATACCTTTGTCTGAACTCCATTATACGAATACTGTCAATACAACCTTTTCACATTGTATAATGTATGCGTAGCCTCAGCGAAAGAGATGGAGAGGCTCAAGGCCGAGCTCCAGCTCGCGAAGGACGAAGCGGCCGCCGAGAGGGAAGTTGCTAAAGAAACAGTTGTCGCCCTTTCCGCCATGCGAGCCACTATTGGCAAGCATGAGGCTCGCGTGGCGGAGGTCTAGCAGGAGATTAAGGACGCTAGTGATAAATGCGAGGCCTTGGAGCAGAAGAATAAGGCGAGCTCGGCCAAATTGTCCACTTTAACAACCAAACTCCAAAATGAGCGGATGGATAGACGGTTCTATGAGGAGCAAGTGTGCCAAGCCAAATACATAACAGATGGTAAGACGTACTCACTAAAGTGCCTATTAGGGGATAGCAAATTCGCATTGCTTACCCAGGCGTGGCGATCCTCAGGCGCATCCTCCTATCTCCAGAAGAGCGTGGCGGACACCAATCAGTTGTTCACCTCACGGGGAGAAGGAGATGAAGCTCGACTGTTCTAGGCACATTTCGGAGCCCCCGAGCGTCCTCCTCTTCTAGTGGAGAGGCTAAAACAACCGATGGAGCTGGCCCAGATGGCGGAGCTGGTCATGAAGGACCTCTGTATCTGCTTATGGCTCGACGAGCTACTACCAGGAAGCTACTTTGGCCTGTTACAGAGGTTGATTGCTGCTTCGCCCCGCCTCGACACCGTCAAGCGCTCCTCCTCCATCGAGGGAGTCCAGATGGCCCTTGCAAGAGCGAAGGTGCACTGGCTGGGGCTAGATCCGATGAAGGTAGCCACCACCCCGCCGCCTCCTGGGAAGGAGCATAGACACCCCGAGATATACTTTGATGGAGTGATGGAGAGTGCTCGGGTGATAGCGTCCCAGTGTCCGGGTGATCATTTATTTGAATGAACTATAACTCATCCGAAGACTTGTACAAACTTTTGATGATATTAGTATTTGTTCTTATATGGTTTTGCATTCCTTTATAACTCCTATGTGGCTGTTTAATACTGAAAGATGTGAGTCGTCGGCTTCAGCCCCCATGTAGATACTACATGGGGTGTCTATGCCAATGCACCATGTCCCTTAGACGAATTATCGGAACCCGAAGGCAGTACAGTGCGATAGACTAGGCAATCAGACTATAGTGCTTTATTTCTTTCACTTAGCCGCAGGGGCACGAAAAAGACTACAGGAAGCGTATGATTAGCCACCAAAGTGTTGTGATGTTTGGATGAACTATGGCCAAAGCTAGTATCACAATGTTTGCACAAAGGGCAAGTTCCTCATACAACACGGAATAACTGCTTACGAGGATTGAAGTATAATACTTTCAGCTCGGGTTCACAGACCGGATCTCGCATACTATGACAGTCTGTTTTTGGCTTTCTCCCCTGAGGTGCTTGACCAGACTATCCGGAAGCTCCATCGCAGGGGTGCTCCCTTTGCCCTTTTAGCCGAACGAGTGGAATGTAAAGGGGCAAGACATAGTTCGGATCCGATGCATATAAAGCAAGCACCAAGACGCCAATGCATGATAGAATGTACATAAGGCGATTTGTTTTTAAACTCGAGCCCCCGGTTTATTAGCCGCTGGCCTCGTGTCATACCAAACATGTCCACGAGAAGAGGAAGATAGGAAAAATATGCGTGGAGAAAGGATTGATGAGGCAAAGTTGTCCCATGCAATTTACATTTTTCTCAACGACTCTTATAGCTCAGATTGCTGAAGCAACTATTTATAGGTATGTCAAAGAAATAAACATATACACGAGTAGTTGTACCAAGGGTCTTCGATTGATAACCTGACGTCCTCGATATGCCCCGTTGCTAGTTGACACCTGCTCTTATATGCACCTTGATGGGTGTTATTGTTTGGCGAATGGATCTTGTAGACAAGGTCTTGGGAGGCCGCCGAATTGTAGGTGAACTTTACACCATAGGCAGGTTCTTTAGAAGCACCTGCATTTTGTCCGAAGACGCATTGATGGTAGAGGTTCGGGCCAGCCAAACACCCATCTTTATTTGCTCACCACTACCCATGGAATTTTAAGTGTGAAGTTGTGCCTCATTGGCACATACTTTGCTAGTCGTAGGGTTGTGCAGTGGGGGCGAGTCCCTATTGAAGAGAGGAGGAAGGATCTGAGTTTTCGGTCTGAAGCTGAACTCGTTTCCCAGCTTTGTGTGCCTTTAGGGTGGATGTCGAAACTTGTCGATCTTCTTTGTAGCTGAATTCAGCAGCCAGGACCAGTGCGTGTTCCTCAGTTCCAAGGGAGCACTCTGTATTGCTCCTAATAGTAATGACCCCCTTGGGGCCCGACATCTCGAGCTTGAGGTATGCATAATGTGGGACTGCGTTGAAAAGAGCGAACGCTGTCCGACCAAGCAGCGTGTGATAGCTGCTGCGAAAGGGCACAATGTCGAAGACCAAGTCTTTGCTGCAAAAGTTATCAGGCGAGCCGGACATAACTTCCAGGGTTACATAACCTGTACATCAGGCCTCAAGGCCTGAGATCACTCCTTTGAAGGTAGTGCTACTGGGTTTGATCCTTGACGGATCTATGCCCATCTTTTTCACCGTATCTGAGTAAATCAGGTTAAGGCTACTTCCTCCGTCCATTAGGACTTTTGTGAAGTGATACCCATATATAATGGGGTCTAGGACGAGGGCCGCCGAGCCCCCATGACGGATAGTGGTCAAGTGATCGCGCCAATCAAAGGTGATCGGGTATGCTGACCATGGGTTGTACTTTGGGGCTACGAGTTCCACAACGTAGACCTCCCGAAGGGCGCGCTTCCTCTCCTTCTTAGGTATATGGGTGGTGTATATCATATTCATCGTTTGGACTTCAGGAGGAAATTTCTTCTGTCCGCCACCAATTGGACCCCGAGGCTCATCCTCGTCCTTGCTACGAGAGCTTTTGCCTTGTTCCTCGGGTGGTATCTTGCCAACCTGTTTAAACACCCAACAGTTGTGGTGTGTGTGTTGGAGGGCTTCTCCGGAGTCCCATGGATTTGGCAAGGCCTTTTCATGATCTTCTCCAGCTGGGTGGGTCCATCGCTATTGCTTTAGGAGGCTTCTTTCACTGCCTAGGTCGGGAGTTGCGGAATCCGACATTTACAGCCGTGTCATCGACATCGCTATTATTGTGCCGACACTTATTCATATTGTGCTTTGGTTTTCCGGTGCCATCCCGGGCTTCAAAGGCTACGGGATCTTCGGAATTGTGGCTGTGTCTTGCCAGCCAATTGTCTCCACCCGTGCAAAAGCAGGTCATGAGGGAAGTAAGGGCGGACATGGTCCGAGGTTTATCCTGGCCAAGCTGGCGGGCCAGTCATTCGTCTCAAAAATTGTGCCGGAAGGAGGCTATGGCCTCATCATCCGGACACTCGACAATTTGGTTCTTCTTTGTCAAGAACCAATTCCAGAATTGCCGAGCAGACTCGCCAAGCTTCTGGATGACGTTGCTGAGATTGGAAGAGTCCTGTGGGCGAACATAGGTTCCCTGGAAATTAGAGCGAAACACCTTGTCCATGTCTTCCCAGCATCTAATGGAGTTTTCAAAAAGGCTTTTTAACCAGTGCTGAGCTGGCCCCTTAAGTTTAAGAGGTAGATATTTGATGGCATGGAGATCGTCTCCTCACGCCATGTGGATATGGAGGAGGAAGTCCTCAATCCATATAGTTGGGTCAGTAGTTCACAGGTTTAAACCCCTCGGGGATCTGATGTCGCATTACGTCATCTCCGAAGCATAGTGGGTGAGCGGCGCCTCTGACCTATGCTATGTCGCGCCTGTATTCGACGTCTGTGTGGGCCCGGTTGCATTCTCGGACTCTGTTGTTTTGGTCGAACAATGGTCTGTACCCGCCCCATATATCGGGTGAGTACTCTCTAGATCCGTAGATGGATCTTGTACGGCCTGCTCTGTGATCCCGGTCATCTCGCAGGTCGAACCTGTCACTGGGCTCTAATGGCTCCTTACCCCGTCTTCGGGGCATTGCTGGTATATAACCGATGTAGTCAGCCGTCCTATCCCGCCCGCGAGGGGGGCAGTCCGGCTTGTCGTACAGAGTATGGTTCGGAGACAGAGTATAAGTGAGTTCGTCATCGAATTGCACTAGCAACCTTCTCCGTGGGTAGCTTTTGGGCTGGTCTGACAGACTGGTGCCGTATACTTTCTCAGCTGAGAGGACTTTCGTCCATCGATCACTGAGGTCATCCTGTTCGGCTTTGAGTTGCCGTTCTTTAGCTTTCAAGCTGCGAGCAGTTGCTATGAGCTACTGCATGATCTCTTCCTAATCTTCGAGGTTATCAGGGATATACAAGTCATCGGCCTCTGGTTTATCTTCCTCCTCGACAGGGGGAAGGTAATTACCGACTTTGGAGTCATTGATGTTATCGGGGTTATTCTGGTCCTGAAGCCCTTCTGGACCCTCTAACAGGTGTTCGGGGATATCGGGATTGCCATGGTTAGCAAGGGTATTACTGTCCCCGTTGCTGATAATAGCTTTCCTTCCCTTTTTGCCTTTGGACCGCTTATGCGGTTTCCGACGCCTTGACGACGCGTCGCCCGATTTGTCACCATTGTTGCTAGGCGTATTGTTGCCATTAGTGGTAGGAGTATCTACCATGTAGCCATCGTATGTGGATGTGGCGGCCTAGCTCCCGATGTTAACGGGGGTGGGAGCACGGTCCTATTCATCCATGTATTTTGCGTCCTTGGTGGCATAGTCTAGCATGTCGTTTAAATCTTCGATAGTGGCTATCAAGTGGGTGGTGGGTGGGTCAAAAAATTCATCCTGACCCACACAGTAACCAAACTGAGCATAGATCGGGGCTGGATCGTCCGTGATCTTCATTGACGAGATCCGATCTAGGGCCTCGTCAGCCGCTAAGGGCCCGATCGAATCCAGTTGTTCGGAATTTGTGGAGTTAGCCTCAAAGGCGTCCGGACATGGGGAGTGTTCGGCAAGAACACATGTCCAGTCATCTAGCTCAATGGCCAGACCAGGATAGTAGATTGGCCCATCGCCATGGGTGACCCCATTGGTATGTCCAAAGAAGGGGCTCTAGGTTAAAGCCTCAGAGTTCTCGCGTGCTACAGGCGGAGCTGCGAGCCCAGTTAATGTGAAGTCACCTCGAGAGTGTACGAAGAACTCTAAGTTTCCGAATCTGACCTCTCGATTAGGGGCAAAGCTCTCAACACGGCCTAGATGGCCAGTGGGATCAACGTGTAGCACAACGCTGCCGAAGGCGAAGATCTGTCCGGGGACAAAAGTGTCCATGTTGCAGACCTTCTCATTGATGACAAGGCGAGACGTCGATTCCATCTTGCTCATAGAGGGACTCTCAATGAAAGCACCAATGTCGGTGTCAAAACCGGCGGATCTTGGGTAGGGGATCCTGAACTACGGGACTGGAGTCGACGGTAATAGGAGACGAAGGGGACATGGATTTACCTAGGTTCGGGCCCTCCTATGGAGGTAATACCCTACGTCCTGCTTGGTTGTATTGATGATATGGGGGGTTACAGAGTTGATCTACCTCGAGATTGAATAGCTAACCCTAGATGAGTTGTTCAGTCCCTAAACCCTAAAACCCTCCGGCTTATATAGACGCCAAGGATGCCTAGGGTTTACACATGGTCGGTTACATGCTGAAGAGATAAACATGCCTATTTGCTACATCAAACGTGGAGTGCAAGCTGTGCTTCCCGAAAGTTCCATCTTGGAGACCGGGCCTTCAAATATTCCCGTGTTCGGTAAGTAGCCCATATAGTCCGGCCCATAAGAATAGGCCGGCTTCCCGAGGACCCCTTAATCCAGGACTCCTTGAGGAGCTTTCCTGTGTAAATATTTTTTCTCATTCTTGTTTTCCTTAGTTTATTTTATTTCTTGAGAAAAACAAAAACTCCAAAAATATATCAGTGTGTTTATCTGAATTTCTTTTATTTTTGTCGAGTCATTCAAAGGAGAAGACCACGATGAAAATGTTGAGTGGCTCATATATGCTTTATTGTTGATCTAACAAAAAGCCAATATTATCTTGTCTTCTCCTTTGTTTAAAAACTTCCCTGCCGATTCTACCTTAGTCCATCACATTATGGCACTATTATTATTTTCACACCATTCGATTGTGCAAGTGAAAGGCAATAATGACGATATTTGATGAAGTGATCGTGTCAAAGGAAGTTGGTATGAACTCTTCTTGTTTTCCGCCTTTGTAAATATGGTTACCTCGTTCGATCTTGGTTCAGTATATCATGAGTAAACATGTTTATGATGACAATTAGAGATTATAGTTTCTCATGACATCTTAAATAGAAGGGACTAGATAATGATTTATCTTTTGTGTCAACATGCATTAAAATGGTTACGATGTGGTATGATGGTATGGTATTTACCTTTGAGTAATTCGAGCGGCTTGACTTGGCCCATGTGCAAACATGTAGTTGATTCAAAACCAATGCATACTTCATGATATTTAAATTTAGAGTGTTCATTTCCTACTCATGCTATGTCCAATGTTAATTATTCACAATGCATGCTTATGACTGTTTTCACTCTCTAGATGGTCGCTTCTCAATCTATTGCTAGCCTTCATTTGTACTAAAGCGGGAATGATGCTTGTGCATCCAAACTCCAAGTGAATTATTCTCAGGACGATATGTATCTTCCATGCTAAGTGACTTATTCTCAGGATGGTCATTTATTCGCCGCCATTGCACAAGTGAGGCTTGTAAAAAAGATGGCAGGCCTGCAAAATCAAAATTAGTTAAACAAAACTCCTTGGGATAGTTGACATGTTGGCGGGCACCCGTGGATTTAGTCAGCCATGGTTTGTGTATGGATGGTGGATAGGAGTAAACTTTACATTCTGTTTGGGAACCGGCAATAATGAGTTTAGCATGGAAGATATTGAAAACCTTTATCGTAACGTTGACAAGAAAAGTGCACCACCCTGAAAACTATATTTCCAATCTTGTTTTAAACCTTGAGCTCTCGCACCTCTACAAATCAATGCTTCCCTCTGCGAAGGGCTTATCTATTTAATTTTATGTTGAGTCATCATACTCTTACTAAAAGCACCAGACCGGAGAGCACTATTGTCATTCTTATGCATTGAGTATAGTTAATGTTGGATGTTAGCATGACTGGATCTTTTCTACCCTGAATTATAATGTTTAGCCGCTGCTTGAACCTTAGAGGTGCTCTACAATTTGTGTTTTGTGGTCTCAAAAAGGTTCAGCGAGATACCATGTCACCATATTATATCATGATTGTTTTGAAAAATTGTTGGCATGTGAGATGCTTTATTATTGCTTGCTATTTGATTATGTATTCCCATGAGTTAATGTGATGCTTAATTGTTATCATGGATGTGGTTATTTATGATTTATGTTGAAAACTTGAACACTAGCTAAGCATGTGTATAATGACGAGAACAAAAGAGTTTGTAAAAGTTTTCTTTATCACTTTCAGTTTATCAACTGAATTTCTTGAGGACAAGCAATGAGTTAAGCTTGTGGGAGTTGATACTTATCCAATGTATCTACTTTTCCAAACACTTTTGCTCTGGTTTTCGACTCTAATTTGCATGATTTGAATGAAACTAACCCGGACTGACGTTGTTTTCAGTAGAACTACCTTGGTGTTATTTTTGTGGAGAAATAAAAGTTCTCGGAGTTGGATGAAACTTTTTATGGATTATTTTGGGAATATATGATGAAATATGGAGCAAAGAACCACCAGAGGGGGGCTGCCCGTGGACCATAAGTCAACAGGGCACAACCACCCCCTGGCCATGCCCTGATAGTTTGTGGGTCCCACAAGGCTCCCCCGACCCTAATTCCACTCCTATAAATTCACATCTTTGGAGAAAAAATCATAGAGAAGATTTCATCGCGTTTCACGAGACGGAGCCACCGTCACCTCCTATTCTTCCTTGGGAGGGCTGATTTCAAGTCCGTTTCGGGATCCAAAGAGGGGAAATCGTTATTGTTGTCATCACCAACCCTTGTTCATCAACACCACCATGATACTCACCACCGGGAGTGAGTAATTACTTTGTAGGCTTGTTGGACGATGGTCGAATTGGATGAGATTGATCATGTAATCGAGTTAAGTTTGATAGGGCTTGATCCCTAGTATACACTATGTTCTGAGATTGATGTTGGTATCACTTTGCTATGCTTAATGCTTGTCACTAGGGGCCGAGTGCCATGATTTCAGATCTAAACATATTATGTTTTCATGAATATAAGATTGATTTGGATCTGCATACCCCAAGGTGACAATAAATGGGATTCTTTCCGGTGATTGTCGTAGTCCGAGGAGTTCATGTATTCACTATGTGTTATTGCTTTGTTCCAGTTCTCTACTAAAAGGAGGCCTTAATATACCTTAGATTCCAATAGGACCCCTGATAGGTCTCCAATGAATCTATAATTTATGAAGTATTCATTCCATATTCACCTATGTTTACAATACTTTAATATGGTTTGCATGTACTTTATATGATTTATTGAGAGCTAACCCCAACTGACGTTGTTTTCAGCAGAACTACTATGGTGTTGTTTTTGTACAGAAATAAAAGTTCTCCAAATACGATGAACCTTTTTGACGATTTTTTGGAACAAATGAGGCACTAGAAGCTTCGTGGGAGGGCCAGAAGAGCCACGAGGTGGGCACAACCCACCACCACGAAACAGGCCCCTCCGGTGCGCCCTGGTGGGTTGTGCACTCATCGTGGCCCATCTTCACGTGAAATCAATGCTCAAAAATCCTATAAATACAGAAACCATTAGAAATAACCCTAGACTCCTCATTTCACCGCCGCAACTCTATGTATCGATGAAAACCAATCTAGAGGCGTTCCAGTACCCTGTCGTAGCGGGTAGATCATCTCCGATGGCCATCTTCATCATCCTGATGGAGTCCATGATGAGGACGGAGTAGTCCACCATCGAGGTTGATGCTTTGTACCAGTAGCTATGTGTTCAATCTCTCTCTCTCCTGTTCTTGAGATGTCACGATCTTGATGTATCACGATCTTTGTTAATATAGCTATATCATATGGTGTTTTCCCCTCTCTATATTGTTGTGATGAATTGAGTTTTCCCTTTGAGATTATGTTATAATCGAATTGAATACTTTTATGGATTTGAGAGCACTTGATGTATGTCTTGCATGCGTATACCCGTAGTGACATTAGGGTATTCAAGTGATCCACTTGATATATGTTATGGCGTCAACTTGCAGATTTTGGTGACCTTGGGGATCTATGCATAGGGGTTGATTGCACGTTTTCATACCTTTTTCTTCGCTAGAAATCTTGGGGCACTCTTTGAAGTTCTTTGTGTTCGATTGAATATGATGAATCTGAAATTTATTGATGTGTATCATATAAATAACTCATGGATACTCTAACTAGGTGACGTTATAGTTGGTTGATGCGTATCATATGGTGTTATTCTAGTACGAACTCTTAGATAGATCGATCGGAAAGGATAAATTGGTGTTATTTTAGTACGAACTCTTGGATAGATCGATTGGAAAGGATAACTTTAAGCTGGTTTCGTACCCTACAAATAATTTCTTCTTATGTTCTCCGCTAGATAAGAACTTTGGAGTGATTCTTCGTTGCATATTGAGGGATGGTTATGTGATCCAATTATATTAGCATTGTTGAGAGATTGCACTAGCGAAAGTGCGGACCCTAGGCCTTATTTCCAAGCATTTATACAAAGTTTTGCTCGCTGTTTAACACTTGTTACCTTGCTGTTTTTTATCTTTTCAGATTACAAAAACCTATTTCTATCATCCATATTGTACTTGTATCACCATCTCTTTACCGAACTAGTGCACCTATATAATTTGCCATTGTATTGGCTATGTTGGGGACATAAGAGATTTCTTGTATTTGATTGCAGGGTTATTTCACAGAGACCATATTCATCCTCCACCTCCCACGAATTGATAAACCTTAGGACATCAACTTGAGGAAAATTTGCTACTATCCTACAAAACTCCGCGCTTGGAGACCCAACACGAGCCTAAAGAATAAAGTTGCGTAGTAGACATCAAGCTCTTTTCTAGCGCCATTGCCAGGGTGGTGAGTGCTTGAAGGTATATATTTAGATCTTGCAATTGAATCTTTTAGTTTCTTGTTTTATCGCTAGTTTGGTTTATAAAAGAAAACTATAAAAAATGGAGTTTGGGTTTCATCATTTATTTCGTCTTTATAATGTTTTCGTGAAAACAAGGATTTGGAAAATTCTGCTCAATTGGTAGAGGAAGAAATTATGAAAATACTTGATGAGAATTCCTTGAATGATGACCATGATAGAAATATTGCTATTATGAATTCTCTGAATATCCATGATGCTAATGATATTCAAAGCCACAAGCTTGGGGATGCTATGTTTGATGAAGATGATATTTTTTGTCCCCCAAGTTTTGATCAGCAAAACTATTATGATGATGGCATGCCTCCTATATATTATGATTATTGTGATCAGATGTATGGTATAAAGAGTAATGACAACCATAAAACTTATCATCGTAATTTTAATACTCAAAGTGGTTATGTCAATAAAGTGTCACATGGTAGTTATTTTTTTGAGTTTGCTCCCACTACTTTGAATGAGAAGAATTTTGCTTGTGTTGGTAGTAATAAAAATTCTATGCTTGTGGATCATGAAAAGAATGATGTATGTGATAGTTATATTGTTTAATTCCATCATGATGCTACTGAAAACTGTTAGGAGGGAGGAACATATCCTTGTAGGAATTACAATAATATCAAGTTTCCTCCCTATATGTTCAAAGTTTTGAAGTTGTGCTTGTTTTGCCTTCCTATGCAAGTTCATTCTTGTTCACATGAACTGTTCGCTCAAAAAATCCATATGCATAGGAAGTGGGTTATACTTAAATGTGATTTTCAGGTGATTCATGATGCTCTCTTGCATGTTTCAAGTACTATTGCTATATGAGCATCATTGAAATCATCATCCCTAGCTAAAAGGCATTAAAGAAAGCGCTTGTTGGGAGACAACCCAACACTTTTACTTTCTATTTTTGCGTTTTCACATGATTAATATATTGTAGTAATCATGTGTTGTGTCTTTTATTTCAATAAAGTTCGAAGTAAAGCCTTTGGGATAGTGTGCATACTTGTTGATTTGATTCTGTGCAAAAACAGAAAGTTTTGCGTCCAATATATGAATTGTCGGATTTTACTGGAGTGTCAAAAACTTCTGTAATTTTTACAATAAATATATGTGCAAATTCTATGCTTTTTTCTGATTGTTGAAATTTTTTAGAGTCAGGGAAGTATGGTGATAATTCAGATCTTCACATATTGTTCTGTTTTTGACATATTCTATTTTGCATGCATAGTTTGCTTGTTTCACGTGTTTCCATAGCTTATATTTGGTGATATAAACTGTGTGAATACAATAGGTATTATTTGAGAACAATTATGAATCTGGTCTTGACAGTACCTAAGTGAATGATCTATATTTATTATACCAACCTATCTCATGAAGTTTTGTTAAGTTTATTGTGATTGAAGTTTTCAAGTTTTGGGTGAGATACCGATATGGGGTGAACAAGGAGTAGCAAGGACCTAAGATTGGGGATTCCCAAGGGACCCCTAGGGTAATGTCCAAGGAAGAATCCAGCGTCTAAGCTTGGGGATGCCCCGGAAGGCATCCCCTCTTTCGTCTTCAACACTATCGGTACATCTTAATTGGAGCTATATTTTTATTCGTCACATGATATGTGTGTTGCTTGGAGCGTCATTATAATTTTTGTTTTCTGTTAGATGATATTTACAATTTTTTTAATAAAAAGTTCCAAGATTGCCTTTTAGGATGCTTGAATTACATGTTTGATGTGTGTTGTATAAAACAGAAACTTTTGTTGTGGTGTTTGAATTTCATATTTTACTAGAATTTGGAGAGTGCCTGATATTTTTACATAGTGTATTAAATCATGTCCTAAATTTTCATATTTTTTTAGTTACATAAGTACACTGTTTTCATAAATTTCCACACACTATTCTGTTTGAACAGATTGTTGTCATAGTTTTGTTATCTACTTATCCTATAGTTTCCATAGCCTATATTGGTAGATATAAATTGTGGAAACAATAGTAAACAGTAGATGATGTTTGAAAATTATTGTTTAATTTGTCTTGACAGTACATGAAGTGTTGATTTGTTTTTATGTGTACTAACCTATGTCACGAGTTCTTTTCGAGGTTTGTGTGGATGAACTTTTTAAGAATAGGTGAAACTGTGATATGAGAGGATTGAACGAGATAAAAAAACTCAAGCTTGGGGATCCCCAAGGCACCCCAAGTAAATATTTCAAGAAGTATCACTCATCTAAGATTGGGGATGCTATGCATCCCATCTCTCTTCATCAACAACTATCGGTTATCCTATATCGAGCCTAAAATTTTCTTTGTCCACATGATATGTGCTATCCTTGGAGTGTTATTTGTCATTTGCTTGCTGTTAAATAAAATACTCAGATTTGAATATATCTATTGAGAGAGAGTCCTCACATATCTACTTTATTGTTTGACTACTCATGGATCTCCACTTATATCTTTTTGAAGAGTAGTTTGATGTTAACTCTTGTGCTTCACTTATATCCTAAGAGTAAATTGTGAATGAATGAAATGTCATAAATATGAAATTATCAATGTGCTTTATGCTCAGTAGTAGCTTCACATCTGGTTTATAAAGTAAAATCTATTGAAGTTTGACAATCACAATATTGGTCATACAAGCAATTCGTGAATAATTAGTATAAGGAAGAGAACTTTCACATACAAATATATTATATTGGACATCTTCTATGATTGTGAATACCCCTTAAAGATTTTCAAACTTGAGGAAATTAGATGAAGTTGGACAAGGAAGACAACAATGAGTTATGGTTGTGTATATTTGCATAGTAGTTATATTGGTATGGATCCTCCAACATGTGGTGTTTTCTTAGGATCTTTTGCTAGCCAAAATTCGTACTAAGTAGAGATACTACTTGTGCATCGAAAAACCCTTAAACCAAGTTTCTTGTCATGAGAGTCCACTATATCTACCAATATGCAATATTACCCTGTCGTTCCAAGTAAATTTGCATGTGCCACCTCTAAAATTTCAAATGAGCATCTGTTTTGTGTGCCAGGACTACTCATGGAGTAACAAGGGGCAGTCAGTATCTTCCATGTTAAGCGGGTTATTCTCATGACGAGTGTTTATTCACTCATCCTTGCACGAGAGGGGCGGTAATAGGGATTCCTAGTCCGGAAATAACAAAATGTAAATAATTAAACAAAACTCCCCCAAGAATATTGTTGGTATTGACGGTACCAGTGGATTCGGCTAGCCGCGGAGTGTGTTTTTTGTTGGAGGGGTAGTAAACCTTTACTTTTATCGCTTGGGAACTGCTGCTAATGTGTTTAACATGGAAGATATTGATAACTCTTGGCCATAAAGTTGACAACAACTGTACCCCTCCCAAAAATATATTTATCTCTGTTATGGTTCACATGTTTTGGTTCAACCAATGAGCTCTTGCACTTATGCAAATCCATGCTTCCCTCTGCGAAGGGACAATCTATTTACTTTCATGTTATTTACTTTTCATGTTGAGTCACCTTCTTATTCCAACCTCAATCTATTTGTTGGAAAGCACCATGTGGTGGGGAAAGATCTAGGCACATATGGCCAGTATATTTGATCATAACTTATTATTGTTGCCATTTATCTCTGTGATAAATGAGTTGGGAGGCGAGACATTAAGCCCCAATATTTCTCTGTGTTTGACGGATGCCATCTGTTCTAAAAATATGCTTTGAGTACTACCAATCATAGAATACTATATGATGATTGAGTATGTGGAGATCTTACTTAGACTTTGTTCAGAATAAGTTGAGTTGCAATTGTTTGGTGACTAAAAACATATGTTGTTAAGTTTCAAGAGAATTCATCGTTTGAATCATAACATGTGAATTCGTTGCTACTTTATCATGATGATTTTTATGAGAAGAGTTGTTGTTATGATGCTAGGAAAAGTGGTTGAAATTATCATTGATCAAGCTTACGCACTATGCTAGCATTCACACTTCATAAATTATTTCTTTTATCATTTACCTACTCGAGGACGAGTAGGAATTAAGCTTGGGGATGCTGATACATATCCAACGTATCTATAATTTATGAAGTATTCATGCCATATTCACCTATATTTAAAATACTTTTATATGGTTTTGATGCACTTTATATGATTTATTTAGAACTAACCTGGACTGACGTTGTTTTCAGCAAAACTACCGTGGAGTTGTTTTTTGTGTAGAAATAAAAGTTCTCGAAATGCAATGAACCTTTTTGATGATTTTTTGGAACAAATGAGGCACTAGAAGCTTCATGGGAGGCCAAAAGAGCCACGAGGTGGGCACAACCCACCACCATGCACCAGGCCCCTCCGATGCACCCTGATGGGTTGTGCTCTCCTCGTGGCCCATCTCTGCGTGAAACCGACGCTCAAAAATCGTATAAATACAGAAACCATAAAAAAACCTATACTCCTCGTTCTGCCGCCACAACTCTCTATATCGATGAAAAGCCAATCTGGAGGCATTCCACTACCCTATCGGAGAGAGTAGATCATCTTCAGTGGCCATCTTCATCATCCCGGCGGAGTCCATGATGAGGAGGGAGTAGTCCACCCTCGGAGCTGACGGTTTGTACCAGTAGCTATGTGTTCAATCTCTCTCTCGTGTTCTTGAGATGGCACGATGATGATGTATCACGAGCTTTGTTAATATAGTTGGATCATATGGTGTTTTCCCCTCTCTATCTTGTTCTGATTAATTGTTTTTCCCTTTGAGATTTTTTTATTATCGGAATGAATACTTTTATGGATTTGAGAGCACTTGATGTATGTCTTGCATGTGGATACTCGTAGTGACATTGGGGTATTCAAGTGATTCACTTGATATATGTTATGGCATCAACTTGCAGATTCCTGTGACCTTGGGGATCTTTGCATAGGGGTTAATTTCACGTTTTCATACATTGTTTTCCGATATAAATCTTGGGGCACTCTTTGAAGTTTTTGTGTTGGATTGAGTATTATGAATCTGAAATTGTTTGATGTGTATCATATAATTAACTCATGGGTACTTGTGGTGACATTGGAGTATCTAGGTGACATTAGAGTTGGTTGATGCGTATCATATGGTGTTATTCTAGTACGAACTCTTAGATAGATCGATCGGAAAGGATAACTTGGTGTTATTTTAGTATGAACTCTTGGATAGATCGATCTTAAAGGATAACTTTAAGCCGGTTTAATACCCTACAAACAATTTCTTATTATGTTCTCCGCTAGATAAGAACTTTGTCGTGATTCTTCGTTGCATGTTGAGGGATGGCTATGTGGTCCAATTATATTAGCATTGTTGAGAGATTGCACTAGCGAAAGTACGGACCCTAGGCCTTATTTCCAAGCATTTATACAACATTTTGCTCATTGTTTACCACTTTTTACCTTGCTGTTTTTATATTTTCAGGTTAGAAAAACCTATTTCTATCATCTGTATTGCACTTGTATCACCATCTCTTCACCGAACTAGTGCACCTATACAATTTGCCAATGTATTGGGTGTGTAACCTTCATACCATCAATATAATGAAGCTGGATGTAAGGCTTTACCTCCATAGGAGGGCCCAAACCTGGGTAAACATCGCCTCCTTCGTCCCCTGTTACCATCGATCCTGGTCTCACAGCTCGGGACCACCGACCTGAAATCCGCTAGTTGTGACACCGACATTGGTGCTTTCATTGAGAGTTTTGCAGTGATTGCACAAGGAGTCGATGGCTCGCGTTGTCATCAACGAAGAAGTCCGCAACATGGACACCTTTGTCCCCAGACAGATCTTTGCTTTCGGCAGAATTGTGTTGTACGCTGACCCGACCGGCCGTCTTCACCGGGTAAGGAGTTTCGCCCTGATCAAGAGGTCAGATTCGGGATCCTGGAGTTCTCCGTAGACTCTCGGGGCTATCTTTCGCTAACCGGGCTCACAGTCTCGCCTGTCATGCCCGAAGACTCCGAGGCTTTAACCTCGGACTCCGCTTTCGGTCCCGTCCGTGGGATCCACCCCAGCTATGACCTGGCTTTGAGTCCGGATCCGGCCATAGTGCCAAACATCCGGAGACTAGTTCCTACCGAACACTCCCCTCTCATGGACGCATCGAAGGTTAACTCCGAAAGCCCTAAGCAAGTTGCCTCGATCGAGCTCTCGATACCCAACGAGGCCCAAGATCGGATCTTATCGATGAAAATTACCGATGACCCAACCCCGGTCCATGCTTAGATTGGTCTTAAGGCGGGTCAAGAAGATTTTTTTATCCCCCCACCACCCACTCGATAGCCACTATCAAAGACTTAACAGACATGTTGGACTACGCCTCCGAGGAGGCAAAAGACATGGAAGAGGAGGATCGTGCTCCCACCCTCGTTAACACCGGGCGATGGGCTGCCACCTTGGTATGTCCATTTTGCATCATGCTTTTATATTGATATTTCTTGCATTATGGGCTGTTATTACATGTTATGGTACAATACTTATGCCTTTTCTCTCTTATTTTACAAGGTTTAGACGAAGAGGGAGAATGCCGACAGCTGGAATTCTGGACTAAGAAAAGGAGCAAATATGAGATACCTATTCTACACAACTCCAAAAGTCCTGAAAATTGATGGAGAATATTTTTCGATTTAATGAAAACATACTGGTGCAACAATCAACCAGAGGGGGTCACCTGTAGGCCACAAGCCTGCTAGATGCGGCCACCCCCCTAGGTGCGCCTAGCAGGCTTGTGGGGCCCTTCTAGCTCCTCTGACGCCTATCTTCTCCTATATGAAGCGTTTTGACGTGGAAAAATAAGAGGAGAGTTTTCGGGACGAAGCGCCGCCGTCTCGAGGTGGAACTTGGGCAGAACCAATCTAGAGCTCCGGTAGGGCTGTTCTGTCGGTGAAACTTCCCTCCCGGAGGGGGAAATCGATGCCATCGTCATCACCAACAATCCTCTCCTCGAGGGGGGGTCAATCTCCATCAACATCTTCACCAGCACCATCTCCTCTCCAAACCCTAGCTCATCTCTTGTATCCGATCTTTGTCTCAACACCTCAAATTGGTACCCATGGGTTGCTAGTAGTATTGATTACTCCTTGTAGTTGATGCTAGTTGGCTTACTTGGTGGAAGATCATATGTTTAGACCCTTTATGACAATTAATACTCCTTTGATCTTGAGCATGAACATGTTTTGTGAGTAGTTACATTTGTTCCTGAGGACATGGGATAAGTCTTGTTATAAGTAATCATGTGAATTTGGTATTCATTCGATATTTTGATCAGATGTATGTTGTCTTCCTCTAGTGGTGTTATGTGAATGTCGAGTACATAACACTTCACCATTATTTGGGCCTAGGGAAGGCATTGGGAAGTAATAAGTAGATGATGGGTTGCTAGAGTGACAGAAGCTTAAACCCTAGTTTATGTGTTGCTTCGAAAGGGGCTGATTTGGATCCATATGTTTCATGCTATGGTTAGGTTTACCTTAATTCTTCTTTTGTAGTTTTGGATGCTTGCGATAGGGGTTAATAATAAGTGGGAGGTTTGTCCAAGTAAGGGCATCACCCAAGCACCAGTCCAACCACATATCAAATTATCAAAGTAACGAACGCGAATCAAATGAGCATGATGAAAACTAGCTTGACAGAAATTCCCATGTGTCCTCGGGAGCGCTTTGATTTATATAAGAGTTTGTACAGGCCTGTCCTTTGATACAAAAAGTATTCAGCTACCTTGCTACATATTGCTACACTTGTTACTTGTTACTCGTTACGAATTATCTTATCAGAAAACTATCTGTTATCGATAACTTCAGTGCTTGCAAAGAATACCTTACTGGAAACCGCTTGCCATTTCCTTCTGCTCCTCGTTGGGTTCGACACTCTTACTTATCGAAAGGACTATGATAGATCCCCTATACTTGTGGGTCATCAAGACTCTTTTCTGGCGCCATAAGGTAAGGAGTCACGTATGAACCTTAAGTTCGATTGTGTTAAATCCTTCGTAGACACCGATGTTTTTCGTGAATTTAGCACTGAATATGGACTTGACTCTGAGATAGTAGCTTCTTTTGTGAATATTTTGCTGCTCGGGTTGATCTCCCTAAGGAGAAGTGGTTTAAATATCATCCTCCCGTTTAAGTGAAAGTAGTTGAACCTATTAAAGTTGAAGAGAAAACTATTACTTATAATGTTGATCCTGTTATTCCCACCGCTTATATTGAGAAACCACCTTTCCCTATTAGAATAAAAGGATCATGCTAAAGCTTGAACCGTGGTTCGTAAGAGCTGTGCTAGAACACCTAATCCCCTGAGCAAATTAAAGTTGAGCCTAGTATTGCTATGGTTAAGGATCTCTTGGTTGATAATATTGATGGGCATGTTATTCAATTTTGTGACGAAGCTGCTAGAATTGCTAAACCTGATGCTAAAGATAAACATAGACCCATTGTTGGCACGCTTGTTTTTTCTGTTAAAATAGGAGATCATTGTTATCATGGCTTATGTGATATGGGTGCTAGTGTAAGTGCAATTCCCTTTTCCTTATATAAAGAGATTATGAATGATATTGCACCAGCTGAGTTAGAGGAAATTGATGTTGCAATTAAGCTTGCTAATAGAGACACTACATCACCAGTTGAGATTATTAGAGATATTGAAGTCTTCTATGGGAAAATAAAATATCCTACTGATTTTCATGTTCTTGGTTCCCCATAAGATGATTTTTGTCCCATTATATTTCGTAGACCCTTCTTGAATATCGTTAATGCTAGAATAGATTGTGAGAAGGAAATGGTTACCATAAGTTTTGGGGATATGTCTCATGAGTTTATTTTCTCTAAATTTCTTAGACAACCCCATGATAAAGAATTGCCTAGTAAGGATGAAATTATTGGTCTTGCTTCTATTGTTGTGCCGCCTACTGATCCTTTAGAGCAATATTTGCTAGACCATGAAAATGATATGCATATGAATGAAAGGAATGAAATAGATATGATTTGCTTTAATCAACATCCTATCCCGAAACACAGCTTGCATGTTGAAATACTTGGGGATCCTCCTCCACCCAAGGGTAATCCTGTGTTTGAGCTTAAACAATTACCAGATACTTTGAAATATGCTTATCTTGATGAAAAGAATATATATCCTGTTATTATTAGTGCTAACCTTTCAGAGCATGAAGAATAGAGGTTATTGAAAACTCTGAGCAAGCATCATGCTGCTATTGGATATATTCTTGATGATCTTAAGGGCATTAGTCCCACTCTATGTCAACACAAAATTAAAATGGAGCCCGATGCTAATCCAGTTATTGATCACCAACGACGGTTGAACCCTAAAATTAAAGAAGTGGTAAGAAATGAAATATTAAAGCTTCTAGAGGTAGGTAACATTTATCCTATTGTTGATAGTAGATGGGTTAGTCCCATTCATTGCATCCCTAAGAAAGGAGGTATTATTGTAGTTCCTAATGATAAAAATGAATTGATCCCTCGAAGAATTGTTACAGGATATAGAATGGTAACTGATTTTAGGAAATTAAACAAAGCTACTAGAAAAAAATCATTACCCTCTACCTTTTATTGATCAAATGCTAGAAATACTATCCAAACACACGCATTTTTGCTTTCTAGATGGTTATTCTGGTTTCTCTCAAATACCTCTGTCAAAAGAGGACCAAGAGAAGACCACTTTTACATGCCCTTTTGGTACCTTTTCTTATAGACGTATGCATTTTGGTTTATGCAATGCACCTGATACCTTTCAAAGATGTACGACCGCTATATTCTCTGATTTTTGTGACAAGATTTTTGAGGTTTTCATGGATGATTTTTACGTTTACGGAACATCTTTTGATGTTTTTTGAGCAACCTTGATCGAGTTTTGCAGAGATGTGAAGAAATTAATCTTGTCTTGAATTGGGAGAAGTGCCACTTTATGGTGAATGAAGGCATTGTCTTGGGACATAAATTTCTGAAAGAGGTATTGAAGTTGAGAAGGCTAAAGTTGATGCTATCGAAAAAATGTCATGTCCTACGGACATCAGAGGTATAAGAAGCTTCCTTGGTCATGCTGGTTTCTATAGGAGATTCATTAAAGATTTCTCTAAGATTTCTAGGCATCTCACTAATCTTTTGCAAAAGTATGTTCCATTCGTCTTTGATGATGATTGCATAGAAGCTTTTGAAATTCTTAAGAATGCATTGATATCTGCACCTGTTGTTCAACCAGTTGCTGGAACCTACCCTTTGAAATTATGTGTGATGCCAGTGATTATGCCGTAGGTGCTGTTCTAGGAAAAAGAGTTGATAAGAAATTAAATGTTATTCATTACACTAGCAAAACTCTAGACAATGCTCAAATAAACTATGCTAACATTGAAAAAGAATTTTTAGCAGTTGTGTTCACTTGTGATAAGTTTAGACCTTATATTGTTGATTCTAAAGTAACGGTTCACACTGATCATGCTGCTATTATATATCTCATGGAAAAGAAAGCGTCTAAACCTAGACTTATCAGGTGGGTTCTTCTGCTACAAGAATTTGATTTGCATATTGTTGATAGAAAGGGTGTTGATAACCCCGTAGCAGATAACTTCTCTAGGTTAGAGAATGTTCTTGATGACCAACCACCTATTGATGATAGCTTTCCTGATGAACAATTAGATGTCATAAATGCTTCTCATAATGCTACTTGGCATGCTGATTATGCTAATTACATTGTTGCTAAATTTATACCGCCTAGTTTCACATACCAACAAAAGAAAAGGTTTTTCTATGATTTAAGACATTACTTCTGGGATGACCCACATGTTTATAAAGAAGGAGTAGATGGTATTATTAGATGTTGTGTACCTGAGCATGAACAGGAACAGATCCTACAAAAGTGTCATTCCGAGGCCTACGGAGGACACCATGCTAGACATAGGACTGCACACATAAGGTATTACAATCTGGTTTTTATTGGCCTACTCTCTTCAAGGATGCTCGTAAGTTTGTCTTGTCATGTGACGAATGTCAAAGAATTGGCAATATTAGTAGACGTCAGGAAATGCCTATGAATTACTCTCTTGTTGTTGAACCATTTGATGTTTGGGGTTTTGATTATATGGGACCTTTTCCAACATCCAACGGGTATACTCATATTTTAGTTGCTGATGATTATGTTACTAAGTGGGTAGAAGCTATTCCAACTAGCAGTGCTGACCATAACACCTCTATTAAGATTCTTAAAGAAGTTATTTTCCCTAGATTTGGAGTACCATATATTTAATGACAGATGGTTGTTCACATTTTATTCATGGTGCTTTCCGTAAGTTGCTTGCTAAATATGATGTTAATCATAGAATTGCATCTCCTTATCATCCTCAGTCTAGTGGTCAAGTAGAATTAAGTAATAGTGAAATTAAATTGATCTTGCAAAAGACGGTTAATAGATCTTGGAAGAATTGGTCTAAAAAACTTGACGATGCATTATGGGCTTATAGAACTGCTTACAAGAATCCTATGGGTATGTCTCCATATAAAATGGTTTATGGTAAAGCATGTCACTTACCTCTAGAGGTAGAGCACATAGCTTATTGGGCAATTAATGAGCTCAACTATGACTTCAAACTTGCTAGTGAAAAGAGGTTATTTGACATTAGCTCACTTGGTGAATGGAGAACTTGGGCTTATGAGAATGCCAAACTGTTTAAACAGAATGTTAAGACATGGCATGATAAAAGGATACAAAACCATGAATTTAATGTAGGTGATCATGTCTTGCTATACAATTCTCAGTTGAGATTTTTTGCAGGTAAACTCCTCTCCAAATGGGAAGGGCCTTATATCATCGAGGAGGTATACCGTTCTAGCGCCATCAAGATCAAGAACGCCGAATGCACAAATCTGAAGGTGGTAAACGGGAAAAGAATCAAACACTATATTTCAAGTACTCCCATTAATGTTGAAACCAATGTTATCAATACCATAACTTGTGAAGAGCATATTAGGGAGACTTACGAGAACGTTTCAGATGCTGAAAAGGAATAGGTACGTGGTACAATAAGTAAACCAACTCCAAAACTTTCCCAATAGCAATTTTACTCAGTTTAGGAATATTTAAAAAATGGGAAAATAAAAAGGAGTCTGAAGGATGCACGGGAAGGCGAGAAGCTTGCTAGGTGTGGCCACCCTCCTGGCCGCGCCTAGGGGGCTTGTCACCACCCCGTGCGCCCCCCAGACTTCATTTTCTTGTGGAACACCCCTTTGGGTCAGCAAAAATTCATTATATAATCTCCTGAAGGTTTGCACTTTCATATCACGACAATACCTCTTGTTTTCGTTTTGAGTTGTTTCTGCAGCAGATTTAGAGCAAGATGTCATCCCAAGAGTCTGATGGGGAGAGCTAGATATCGCATTATCTTGCCAATCCCAAGCTCTATGGGGACCTAGATCCTTATGGATTATTCTCGAAGGAGGAACAAGAAGACAAGTATCGAGAAGAAAGTTCAGATGAAGAGGAGACTCCTATGCCTCATCTGGGAGACATGCACGTCGAGTTCAGGAAATCAAGCCTCCCAAACGCAAGAAGAAAACCCAAAGTTCTATTTATCCCTTCTCGTTTTCTACAGGAGAGTAAAGAAGAATTATGTCAAAGGATATTGAAGCTCGAGCAAGAAGTAGATGACCTAAGGGAACAAAATTTCATGCTTACGAGGAAATTGAACAAGCTTCCATCCTCACCATCGATTCCACCACCATCACCTCCGAAGAAGAACACCTGAGCACATGGGTATGGGCACTCCCCTTGGCTCGTGCCAAGCTTGGGGGAGGAGCCCCGGTATCGTATCACATCACACCTTCTGCCTTTTTCGTTTTTATTATCTTTCCTAGTTTGATCTTTTTTTGTTTTCTTTTGATCTAGTAGAATAAACGTTTTAGTATGATCTACCTTTTAGTTTTTTCTTTTGCTCCCCTTATGTAAGCAAGTCCGAGAGTTATATAATAAAAAGTAGTTTTGATGACAGGGCTTTGCTAGATTACTATGCTCTTGAAAGTAATGAATGAAGAATAGTAGAACAAAAGCATAGAGAATACATAGTGATCTTTTGGGGAGTGATGACTTCACATGTAAAAAGTATGGTGATTGAATTTTTTTGGGATTTAACAAACATAGTAATTGCTCATTGGTGCAATTGAAAGGAAGTGATAAATAAGGAGAGATTCACATATAAATATATTATCTTGGACATCTTTTATGATTGTGACCACTCATTAAAATATTACATGCCCAGAAGTTGATGTTGGACAAGGAAGACAACATAATAGGTTATGTTTGCTTGCCTCCGGATAGAAGTTATATGGTTTTAGATCCTCCAACATGTAGTGCTTGCGTCCACCTATAATAGCCAAAACTTCCGCACCAAGTAGAGATACTACTTGTGCATCCAAACACCTCAACCCAGTTTTGCCACGAGAGTCCACCATACCTACCTATGGATTGAATAAGATCCTTCAAGTAAGTTGTCATCGATGCAAAAAGGCAATAAAAATTTATCCTAAATATGTGTGATCTTTTATTGTAAGGGAAATAAGCATTGTATGAACTTGTGATAGTGAAGAAATAAAAGCGATATACTGCATAATAAAGGTTGCTATCACAAAGGGCAATACAACATAGCGCTCCTTAGCACTAAGAGTTTATGCATCCAAAACAAAAAGCGCATGACAACCTCTACTTCACTCTGTGAAGGGCCTATCTGTTACTTTTACTTTCTAGTACTTACCTTTATGCAAGAGTCATGGTAGTCTTCACCACTTCCTATTTTCCGTCGCTCCTGGCAAGCATCATGTGTTGGGGAATGATCTAGACTTATATATCCACTCGGATGTGGGTGATCATGAGTTATTATTGTTGACTTCACCCTTGAGGTGAATAGTTAGGAGGCAAAACTATAAGCCTCTATCTTTCTCTGTGTTCGATTGAAGCTTTGATCTTGTGGGTACCGCGTGAGTTCTAGAAATTTTGAAATACTAAAAGATTATTGAGTATGTGGATTTTCTTTACATGCTCTTATATTGACTCTTTCTGATGTTATGATAAATTGTCAATTGCTTCAATGACTGAGATCATAGTTTGTTGGTTGTTAATAGAGTTCTTGGTTCATACTTTATCTTGTGAATGAATTGTTACTCTAGTATAAAGAATCTCATACAATGAGTATTGTTGTTCTAAAGTTGATCATGATGCCCTCATGTCCGTATTTTATTTTATCGACACCTCTAACTCTAAACATGTGGACATATTTCCCGATCTTGGCTTTCGCTTGAGGGCAAGCGAGGTCTAAGCTTGGGGGAGTTAATACATCAATTTTGCATCATGCTTTTATATTGATATTTATTGCATTATGGGCTGTTATTACACATTATGGTACAATACTTATGCCTTTTCTCTCTTATTTTACAAGGTTTACATGAAGAGGGAGAATGCCAGGAGCTGGAATTCTGGACTAGAAAAGGAGCAAATATGAGAGACCTATTCTGCACAACTCTAGAAGTCCTAAAAAGTTACGGAGAATATTTTCGGATTTAATAAAAATTACTGGCACAAGAATCAACCAGAGGGGGGCCACCTGCAGGCCACAAGCCTACTAGGCGTGACCACCCCCTGGCCGCGCCTAGCAGGCTTGTGGGGCCCCTATGGCTCCTCTGACGCCCATCTTCTCCTATATTAAGCATTTTGACCTGGAAAAATCAGAGGAGAGCTTTAAGGACGAAGCGTGGCCGTCTCGAACCGGAACTTGGGTAGAACCAATCTAGAGCTCCGACAGGAAAGTTCTGTCGGGGAAATTTCGCTCCCAGAGAGGGACATCGAAGCCATCGTCATCACCAATGATCCTCTCATTGATAGGGGGCCAATATCCATCAACATCTTCACCAACACCATCTCCTCTCCAAACCCTAGTTCATCTATTGTATCAGATCTTTGTCTCAACACCTTAGAGTGGTACATGTGGGTTGCATGTAGTGTTGATTACTCCTTGTAGTTGATCCTAGTTGGTTTACTTGGTGGAAGATCATATGTTCAGATCCTTTATGATAATTAATACTCCAATGATCTTGAACATGAACATGTTTCGTGAGTAGTTACGTTTGTTTCTCGGGACATGGGATGGATCTTGTTATAGGTAATCATGTGAATTTGGTATTCGTTAGATATTTTGATGAGATGTATGTTGTCTCTCCTCTAGTGTGTTATGTGAACGTTGACTACATAACACTTCACCATTATTTGGGCCTAGGGGAAGGCATTGGGAATTAATAAGTAGATGATGATTGCTAGAGTGATAGAAGCTTAAACCCTAGTTTATGTGTTGCTTCGTAAGGGGCTGATTTTGATCCATATGTTTCATGCTATGGTTAGGTTTACCTTAATTCTTCTTTCATAGTTGTGGATACTTGCGATATGGGTCAATAATAAGTGGGAGGTTTGTCCAAGTAAGGGAAGTACCCAAGCTTCGGTCCACCCACATATCAAATTATCAAAGTAATGAACGCGAAGCAAATGAGCATGATGAAAACTAGCTTGACAGAAATTCCCATGTGTCCTCGGGAGCGCTTTGCTTTATATAAGAGTTTGTCCAGGCCTGTCCTTTGCTAGAAAAAGGATTGGGCTACCTTGCTGCATCTTTGCTACACTTTCCACTTGTTACTCATTATGAATTATCTTGTCACAAAACTATCTGTTACCGATAATTTTAGTGCTTGCAGTGAATACCTTACTGGAAACCGCTTGTCATTTCCTTCTGCTCCTCGTTGGGTTCGACACTCTTACTTATCGAAAAGACTATGATTGATCCCCTATACATGTGGCTTATCACACCTCCACCTATGATGTCTACATGGTGGACATTCCAACCGATAACGGCGAGAACACACCCAAAAACGATGGCGACAAATCGGGTGAAGCGCCGTCATGGCGCCGGAAGCCGGACACACGATCAAAGGTAAAAAGGGAAGAAAAGCTATCACTAGCACCGAGGACGGAGCTACCCCGGATACCTTGGCGATCAGGACAAGGAAAGGCCGGAAGATCAGTGCAACCCTAATTGTCGGTGTCAAAAGTGACGGATCTCGGGTAGGGGGTCCCGAACTATGAGACTAGAATCGACGATAATAGGAGACAAAGGTGACATGAGTTTACCCAGGTTCGTGCCCTCCTATCGAGGTAATACCCTACATCCTGCTTGGTTGTATTGATGATGTAAGGGGTTAGAGAGTTGATCTACCTCGAGATCGCATAGCTAACCCTAGATGAGTTGTCCCCTATACCCCCGACACCCTCTAGCTTATATAGATGCCGAGGGTGTCATAGGTTTACACATGGTCGGTTACATGCCAAAGATATAAACATGCCTAACTACAACTAATAACTTGGAGAATACGTCATGGCTCCTCGAAGCTTCCATCTGGCATAGGCGGTCTTTGATCATCCGATGTCCGCTTTGCGGCCCATACAGTCCGGCCCATAACAATAGGTCGGCTATCCGAGGACCCCCTCAGTGTCCCTCGGACTGGCCTTCAATGTTGATTTATATTCATTCAATATCCTCATGTTGTCATCTTTGGCTTGCAAGGCGAGTCCCTCATCATTGTTTTTCGGCAACCGACCAGTCTTCGGTAAGATCTCAAGCGTCATGGGCGCAAGTTCATCATAATAACTGCGTGTGTTCCTCGATTTTCTCATGTCATGAGGAGGTGAGTGGTCAATGATTTTTACAATCTTGCCCTGCCACAACAGGGGCACCAACCCATTTAAACAAACAAAATCGCAACACAGACCACATCCTCTCCCTCCTCCCCGTAAGAAACTCCCAACGGAAGCTCCGCACAAAACATGGCCAACGTCCCCAGCTCCTCCGCACGTCCCTATGGCTCATGCCTGGGGGATTGGACCAGCTATTCTGTTACACTCCCGCGGCTCCGTAATCTGGAGACCCAGGGGTATCTCCCATCGTCAGATCTGGCGGCGACCCGCGCAGGTCTTCTCTCCTATGGCGACAAGGTTTTTGATGAGCGTTTCCCCAATCCTAACAAGGGGGAGCGTGTGTGCTTCGTCCCCATCCTCCTCCGAGGCCTTGGGTTTCCAATCCATCTGTTCCTACGGGGGTTACTGGAGTACTATGGGATCCAACTCCACCATCTCACTCCTGGGTCAATCTTACACATCTCAGGTTTCGTCGCCCTCTGTGAGATGCTCTTGGGGTGATAAGCACATTTTGATTTGTGGAGGAAATACTTCTGCCTCATCCCGTGAACTCAGGACAAGACAATTTTGGAGATCAGCAGGGCCGAAGTGTGTCGTATAGCGGGGACGGGGTATCCGTCGGGCACACCGAAGAAATCCGAAAAATGGACCTCGGAGTGGTTCTATATTGAAGATGTCCCCCTGTTAGAGCCAACCCAGACAGGCCTTCTCGAATACTCCGACATTCTCCCTAAGAAGAGGTACAATTGGCTACCAAAGGTCGCATCCCAGGAGGAAAATGTCGAAGTGCGATGCCTAGCTGCGCAGGTGCGGATGCTCGTCCACCACCGGCTGACCATGATCGACGTCATGGCTGCTAGCATCTCCCAGTGTGTGCAGCCCCTCCAACAGAGGGTGCACGCCCTATGGCAATACAATGGGACAAGTGACGCCACGCGCTCCCAAAAGCAAGGTCCCGCCAACCCGATAGCATTAGCCGCCGCACTTGCTAACCTATACAAAGGAGAGCAAGAAGAATTCGTTCGGCGGTCAACCAAGAAAGGGTATTCGGTCCACAATCCCATCGAACGGGTAATCCTTTCTCTTTTAATCATGAGATAGTTCGGGGTTTCCATTACATACTCTATTTGACCATGGCCTGGTGTGAACAGGAATGGAGGAGTTTCATCGAGACAGTCAACTGTCCGACACCTCAGCCCGAGAACCATCCATGCGACAACGATCCGGGTTTCAACGTGGACCCTGATCTTCTCCTTGACTTCGAAAACGGAGTCTATTTCCAGGACAACGTTGTCCAAACCCCGAAGGCTATCATAATTGATTACCCCGGGTCATTCTCCATCCCTGCGCTCGGGCAAGAAGAAAAGCTCCTCCCGCAAGAGGCCAGCTACCAACAGCGCCCTGGATGTGCCGGTCCCAACCCCCAAGCATCGCCGATCCACGCGCCATACGCCGGCAGCCAAAGCTGCGGCAGAATCAGAGGTCAACCGGGACCCTGCGAAGGAGCCGGACATGGGGACGAATCCACCTGCCCGCTCATCCCGGAGGTACATTGTTTAGTTATCCGCTTATTGTTGTAACCAATAGGGTCTTATAGTAGTTTGTTATATTTAAATACTTAGGCAAAACACCCAATCCTCTCCTGCCAAAGGGGTTACTCGGGTGTCCAGAGATGCCCGAAGCTCCCAAGCCACGACCCATGTGGCGTCTACTATAGAAGCCCCCATGGCAATTCCGGCGCCCGCCAAATCTGGTGATGGAGTATCCATCACCAAACCGGAGGTGGAGAGTGCCATGCATCATCGACACTGATGGAAGGCCATGCGGCACCCTACACTCAGCGGATGCACACCTTGGCGCCGCCCGAGCTGGATTCGGCGAATCTATGAAGTTGATAACAACCAACATATAGGTAAGTGATCGGATTTTATACAATCCGAATATTTGTGCAAGCCTAGTAGCCCCCAAGCCATAATTTGTTTTGGAACAAACGAATTAAGGATCTCCACACTGTTTGACTGCTAACGTAGGCCTCAAAGCAACAGTCCAAGCAATTGTCCAAGGAGCTCGACGAGAGCCGCACGGAAGTACAATCCGTGAAGGCCGAACTAGCACAAGTACAGGGCTTCACGCGAGAGGCCTATGGTGAGTATGCATTTACTGCTAATCTTTTTTATATCATCGTGTCTGACATACGGATTCCGTGTAGCAGCCGAATCAATAGGACATATGGAAAGGCAGCTGGAAGAACCCTGGGATTCTCATAGGTATGCAGAGTCCTAGCATCAGGTTGGTTGCCTTGTTATACAAAAATAGGCCAAAGAAATAAAGAGTTTAAAGATTCAGTTGTCCCAAGCTCAAGAAGAGAATTGAAAGCTTCAAAGGGGCGTATTCGGTAACTACGATTCCACTATCAGCAAATATTTTTTATGTAGGGAATGATAGTAACCGCGTTGTTGTCTTATGTGCAGGCCTCCTGTCCGGGCATCCTGAAGAGGAGATCGAATCATACCAAGGGGGCTTGCTAAAGGATCTGACCTATCTCATAAGCACGTGCAAAAAGCAATGACAGGGATGGTGAAGGCACGATGTCCCACCGAACAGCCACCTAAAGGGCTAGCCGCTCTTGTCGATCGATTTAAGGGGGCTCAAAATAGGTTCGAGCTATGGAAGACTTCGGCTTGCCGCGAGGGAGCACGAGAGGCGTGGGCAATGGTCAAGACCCGTTTCATCGGACTTAACCCCGAGCATATGGCGTGGGTTGGTCCCATGGGATCGGATGGAAAAGAAGTGCCACTCCACTTGGTATATGACCAGGTGATGTTAGACACCCGTCTTTTGCAAGCAGATTGTCCCCTTAACACAATAATTGATAATCTCGATCAGCATCCGCACATGTAATTTATATGTACGTGTGTATAAACAATCTGTGTTGTAAACTTTTTCTTAACTGGCCATCGGCTTCTCCCTCCCGTGTGAAGAGCTCGGGAGTGTTCCTCCTTTTGATTCCTTCGCAAAAGAGCAAACTGTATTCGGGGAACCAGGCAATCCGTCCATGTGGTGCGAAAAGACAGAAAGCACACAGAAATAAATGTTATATTATGACGTAGCGTAAGAAACATCTTCGGATGAAAATAGTACCTCTATCGATACCTTTCGTCGGGGCTCTATGAAGAGCGTTGATAGGAGTCCGCATACTTGTAGTATGTGGCTAAGTGTCCTTTGGGAAGAAAAGACCCAAACAATGGTAATAACGACCAGAGCCATATAAGGTTTCGCCATATCCGACCAATTGTCTATGTAAGATAGCTAGCTTTCGGCTTCACCCGTCTGAGGTACGTGTCCAGACGACCCGGTCGTAACAATCGCAGAGGTCCTCCCTTTACTCTCTAGCCGAACAATCGGGAACGTAGAGAGTAATCACAGGAGCGAGGCAACCTAGCTTGGCAAAGTCTTAGTTCGAATTGATGCATATGATGGCTAGAACATGACAAAAGAAACATGCGCGCCCAGTAAGAATGAGTAAATAAAAGTTTGGCTATTAGAAGAAGCCCCCATGTGTTGTGTTTGGATTTTACACTTTATGGTGTATGTCGATTATCTGTAGTACAAGATTGGTTCAGCCGAACATAGGGTAAGAAAAGACATTGTCCCTATCAAACAGCAAAGTGGGAAGAAAAAAAGGAAAAAAGGAAAAAATAACAAAAAGGAGAAAATGTGGGGGAGTTTAGACGACACCGGTTTATCCGTAGAAGCGCCGAAGACGAGCTGCGTTCCATGGGTTTGGTTCAAGGCGGTTATCAGATGGACTCCGCAAACGATAGGCCCCTCCCGCGAGCACTTCGTCGATGATGAAAGGACCCTCGCATTTGGGGTTGAGTTAGTGCTTCTATTTCTCTAGGAGTCGTAGGACGAGTTCTCCTATGTTGTATGCTTTTGCCCTGACCTCCCTACTTTGGTACCGCTGAGCTTGCTGTTGATAAAGTGTGGAACGAGCCATAGCTATGTCCCTCTCCCCCTCCAAGGCATCTAAGTCGTCTTGCCGATCCAACTCGGCTTCCTTTTCCTCGTACATGTGCACTCTTGGTGCGTCATGGATAATATCGCAAGGGAGAACTGCCTCTGCCCCATAGACCATAAAAACGATGTGTAACCCATTGATCTATTTGGGGTGGTACTTAGGCCCCATAGAACGGAGTTGAGTTCCTCCACCCAATGACAGTCGGACTCGTGAAGAGATCGGACCAAATGTAGCTTGATGCCGCTCATAATGAGACCATTTGCTCGCTCGACCTGTCCATTGGTCTGCGGAAGATAGACCGATGCATAATCAAGCTTTATGCCCATTTTTTGCATGAGTCCTTGACCTCTTGGGCCATGAAGTTGGATCCATTATCCGTTATTATGCTGTGCGGGACACTGTAACGGTGTACTACGCTAGATATAAAGTCGATCACTTGTCGGGATTTAGCCGACTTATCGGGCTTTGCTTCTATCCATTTGGTGAACTTGTCAACCATGACCAGTAGGTATTATTTTTCTTGGTTCCCCATTTAAGGGGTCCCACCATGTCAAGCCCCCAGACTGCAAAAGACTAGGTGATCGGAATAGTTCAAAGAGCTACTGGGGGCATGTGACTTTGATTTGCGAAGAGTTGACACCCAACGCAATGTTGAACAAGTGACTCGGCGTCCGTCTGAGCTGTAGACCAAAAGAAGCCAACTCGGAAGGCCTTGCTAACAAGGGGTCTTGCCACGGCATGATGCCTGCCCATGCCTGCATGGATTTTGGCGAGGAGCTCCCGTCCTTCTTCCTCGGATATACACCTCTATAATACTCCGGTGGTGCTTTTCTTGTATAACTCACCCTCGTGTACTTTGTGGGCCTTAGATCGACGAACTATGTGTCGTGCCTCAGTTTGATTGTCGGGGAGTTCCTTATGAAGAAGGTAAGCGAGGAAGGGCTCTGTCCATGGCACAATTGTTGCCATTACCTCATGAGCCAATGGCGTCTCATTCAGCGAGGAGCCGCAGATAATTCCAACTTCATCCGCCGTATTTGGACCGGCGCTATTGTCGTCGTCCTGCCACACTACAGAGGGCTTGAAGAGCTGCTCCAGGAAGGTGTTTCTCGGGACGGAATCATGCTTGGCTCCCATACAGGCCAGTATGTTGGCGGCTTGGTTGTTGTCTCGAGCAACGTGGTGGAATGCCAACCCCTCGAACTGAGCAGATATCTTGAGGACGACATTTCTATATGCCGCCATCTTCGGATTTTTTGCGTCGAACTCGCCGTTGATTTGGTATATGGCCAAGTTTGAGTCTCCCCGTACCTCCAGCCGTCGTATGCCCATTGACACCGCCATCCGAAGACCATGAAGAAAAGCTTCATATTCGGCGGCATTGTTGGAGTTCGCATACATGATTTGCAACACATATCTCACGTTGTCGCCTGTGGGGGATGTGATAATAACTCCAGCCCCCAGACCAGCCTCTGTCCATTGGGAGTATGCACTATACTCCTTGGGGAGCTTGGCCTCTGTCCATTTAGCCAGGAAGTCCGCCAATACCTGAGATTTAATGGCGCGGCGTGGCTTGTAGGTTATTTCAAACGGAAGGAGCTCAATGGCCCATTTGTCTATGCGGCCGGTGGCGTCCCTGTTATTGATTATATCATTCAAGGGGACTTCTGATGCCATTATTACCACACACTCCTGGAAGTAGTGTCTGAGTTTCCTCGACGCCATGAATACTGTATAGGCTATTTTTTGGTAATGTGGGTATCTGGACTTGCACTGCATTAGCACCTCCAACACATACTATACCAGTTTCTGAGTCCGGAATTTATGTCCCTCCTTATCTCGTTCAACGACGAGCACCGCACTGACGACTTTGTTGGTGGCCGATATGTATAACAACACGGGCTCACCGGCGCCTGGTGCTGTGAGTATGGGATTGGAGGCCGGTAGTGTTTTGATTTCTTCTGACGCAGCCGCTGCCTCATCGGTCCATTCAAAATTGTTGGTCCGTTTCAACAGATTATAGAGCGGCAAAGCCTTTTCTCTGAGGCGGGAGATAAAGCGGCTTAATGCCGCTATGCACCCAGCTAGCCTCTGGACATGCTTCAGCTCTGTGGGGATTGCAAGTTCTGATAGAGCATGAATTTTAGCTGGATTTTCCTCTATTCCTCTATGGGAGACGATGAATCCAAGCAACTTACCAGAGGGAACTTCGAATACACATTTTCTCGGATTGAGCCATACATCATATTCGCGTAGACTAGCAAAAGTTTGGCGTAAGCCGTCGATCAACTGGCCGACGTGTTTGGTTTTGGTTACCACATCATCCACATATGCCTCGACAGTCTTACCGACCTGTGTCGCGAGGCAGGTTTGGATCATGCGCTGGTATCTAGCCCCGGTGTTTTTTGGTTCCCTGTCGCAACGAATGTTTGGAACTGCGGTCTCTAAATCATGCGAAGGATTCCAGACCGGTGATAGTCGGGCTTTAGAGCGATACCCCGCCTCTGATTCACCATCAGGGTCTTGGAGATCAAGACGGAAGTATAGACGGTTTTTAATTCCGGTTGTTGGGCAGAATTCGCAGTCGGACTCTCGATGGTAGCGACAAGGTGGGTGACCAGAGGGACATTGATCTCCGTGTTGTCGGGCATGATCCCGAGCCGATCATAGATCGGAACCTGGTCATCCAATATACGCATAGCTTCGATCCGATCGAACAACTCGTTTAAGAACGAGGCGATGGCAGGGTGCGTGTCGCTGATACAAGTGGATTCGTCAAGTGGTGTGACGGTTACAGAGTTATGCCGAAGCGGGTCTGTGTTCCGTTCCACCATGGGACCTGATGTCTTGGACATCAAAGCATCCGGACTTACAGGTTTTTCTCCGAAGGTTGAGGGTTCCCCATGAATCAGCCACGAACTCTAGGGTTCTGAACTTGATACTCTTATTGGGGGGAACCTTTTGGTCTAGCAATGACGGCTGATCGGGTTGGCATGTGACAAGATGTTGTTGCCGATGAGACACTGATCAGGGGCAAAAGTCCCCTCGATACAGATTTTGCTATTTGTGATGACGTGAGCCATCGACTCCTTTGGCGCTCACAGAGGAGCTCTCAATGAAAGCACCAATATCGGTGTCAAAACCGGCGGATCTCAAGTAGGGTGTCCCGAACTATGAGACTAGAATCGACGGTAACATGAGACGAAGGGGACACGAGTTTACCTAGTTTGGGCCGTCCTATGGAGGTAATACCCTACATCATGCTTGGTTGTATTGATGATGTAAGGGGTTACAGAGTTGATCTACCTCGAGATCGTATCTCTAACCATAGATGAGTTGTCCCTTATACCCCGACACCCTTCGGCTTATATAGACGTCGAGGGTGTCCTAGGTTTACACATGGTCGGTTACATGCCGAAGAGATAAACATGCCTAACTACAGCTAATAACTCGTAGAATACGTCATGGCTCCTCGAGGCTTCCATCTGGCGTAGGCGGTCTTCGATCATCTGATGTCCGCTTTGCGGCCCATACAGTCTGGCCCATAACAATAGGTTGGCTATCCGAGGACCTCCTAATCCAGGACTCCCTCAATAATGATCTAAATGATACCGAGGACGACAATTACCTCCCCCCTGTCGAGGAGGAGGAAATCCCGGAGGCCAAAGACTTTGCCATCCCCGATGAAGATCAGGAACAGTTCAGGCAACAGCTTATAGCCATGGCCCGTAGCCTAAAGGCAAAAGAACGACAACTCAAGGCTGAACATGACAACCTCAACGATAGATGGACGAGGGTCCTATCAACTGAGGAAGGATACGGTACCGGTGTATTGGACCAACCCAAAAGCTATCCACGCCGAAGGCTACTGCCACAATTCGATGACGAGCTTACTAATACGCCGTCTCCCAAACATACTCCCTATGACAAGCCAGACCGCCCTCCTCGAGGACGAGACAGGATGGGTGGCGACACCGGTTATAGGCTGATGATACCCCGAAGACGGGGGAAATAGCCAATAGAGCCCGATGATAGGTTTGACCTACGACACGACCTACACTATAGAGCAGGTCGTACGAGATCCATCTACAGATCCAGAGGGTACTCACCCGATAGACGGGTGGGGTACCGGCCTTGGCTCGACCGCAATAATAGAGGTCGGGAAAGAAACCGGGCCAGAACAAACGCCGATTACCGACGCGACATGGCTGGGGTCAAAGGCGCTGCCCATCCACTTTACCTCATGGATGAGGTAATGCAACATCAGTTCTCGGAGGGGTTCAAACCCGTGAACATAGAGCAATACGATGGGACAACTGACCTAACATTATGGATCAAAATTTCCTCCTCCACATCCACATGGTGTGAGGAGATGATCTCCACGTCATCAACTATCTACCCCTAAAACTTAAGGGGACAGCTCGACACTGGTTAAACAGCCTCCCTGAAAATTCCATCTGGTGATGGGAGGATCTAGAGGATGTATTCCTATCTAACTTCCAAGGCACCTATGTTCGGCCGCCGGACTCCTCCGACCTAAGCAACGTCGTCTAGAAGGCAGGAGAGTCCGCTCGGCAATTCTGGAATCGATTCTTGACCAAGAAAAACCAGATCGTTGATTGCCCGGACGCCGAGGCAATAGCCTCCTTCATGCAAAATATTCGGGATAAATGGTTCGCTCGCGAGCTTGGCCAAGATAAACCTAGGACAATGTCCTCCCTTACATCACTCATGACTCACTTTTGCGCGGGCGAGGATAACCGGCTAGCAAGACGGAGCCACAACCTCGAAGACCCCTAAACCTCCGAAGTTTGAGACGGAAACGGGAAACCAAAACGCAACAAGAATAAGCGTCGGCACAGTAATAGTGATGTCGATGACACAGCCGTTAAGGCTGGCTTTCGCAATTCCCGACCTGGGCAACAGAAGAAGCCTCCCAAAGCCAATCGCGACGGACCTACCCTGCTGGACAAAATCATGGAGAGGCCTTGCCAAATCCATGGCACTCAAGAGAATCCCGCTAACCACACCAACCGTAACTGTTGGGTGTTCAAACAGGTTGGCAAACTCGCAGCCGAGGATCAAGGCAAGGGCCCACGCAGCGAGGACGGGGATGAGCCCGTTGTCCGATCAGTGGCGGACACAAGTAGTTACCTCTAGAGGTAAAAATCATGAATATGATATACGCCACTCATATACCCAAAAAGGAGAGGAAGCGCTCCCTTCGAGAGGTCTAAGCCGTAGAGCCTGTAGCCCCGAAGTACAACCCATGGTCAGCATACCCGATCACCTTCGATCGACGCGACCACCCGACCAGTATCCGTCATGGGGGTTCAGCCGCCCTCGCCCTATACCCCATCATAGATGGGTATCACCTAACTAAAGTCCTAATGGACGGAGGAAGTAGACTTAATCTGATTTACTCACACACGGTGAAAAAGATGGGTATAGATCCGTCAAGGATCAAACCCAACAACACTACCTTTAAAGGAGTGATCCCAGGCGTCGAAGCCCGTTGCACGGGCTCTCTAAGCCTGGAAGTAGTGTTCAGTTTGCCCAATAAATTTCAAAGAGAAGACTTGGTCTTCGACATTGTACCTTTCCGCAACAGCTACCATGCCCTGCTAGGCCGTACAACGTTCGCTCGCTTTAACGTCGTCCCACACTAGGCATACCTCAAGCTCAAGGTGCCCGGACCCAACGGGGTCATTACTGTCAATAGCAACATAGAGCGCTCCTTCCGAACTAAGGAACATGCATTGGCCCTGGCGGCCGAATTCCATTACAATGATGATCGGCAAACGTCGACATCTGCCATAAAGGTGCGTAAGGTTGAGAAGCGAGCTTGGTTTCAGCCCGAACTCATAGAACCTTCTCCTCCCTAGAAATAGGGACTCGCTCCCCATTACACAGCCCTAATGCCAGCAAAACATGTGCTAAGAAGGCACAACTTCGCACTTAAGATTCGATGGGCAGTAGTGGGGAACAACTATCAAAGCACAAGTGTTCGGCTGGACTGAACTACCAACAATATAAGTCTTCAGACATATAACAGGTACCATCAAGGACCTGCTAAAGCGTAAAGCCCATCAATAGTCCGGCGACTTCTCAAGATTCTCTTTCCAAGGTCCGCTCGCCGATAGCATTACCCATAAAGGAATGCAACCCCCTAAGGCACAGGAGTGGACACGCGACAGGGCATATTGAGGATGTCAGGCCACCCATCGAAGACCCCTGGTACAACCCCTCCTGTAAACTTTATATTTCATCTTCAAGTACCTGTAAACAATTGCTTCCGCGATTTGAGCTATAAGAGTTATTGAGAAAAATATAAGACCATTATGCATGGCCGCTTCTCTATCTTTTTTGGCACATACTCTATTTCCTCCCTCCTCAACGCTTCTTGTGAAACTGTTTGGTACACATTACGACGCAACCATATAATAAACCAGGGGCTCAAATTTAAAATATCACCCTACACAATCGATCTTGTGTTCGGCGTCTTGGACTTTGCTTTATATGAATTGGTTCCGAACTACATCTTGGGTCAATAGTTGGGTTGCCCGGCACCAGTGCTTGCCCCTTTACGTTCCGCTTGTTCGGCTAAAAGGGTAAAGGGAGAACCACTGCGATTGTGTTTCTAGCTAGCCTGGTGAAGCTCCTCAGGGGAGAAAGCCGAAAACTGACTGTCATAGTACGCGAGAACTAGTCTGCGAATCCGAGCATAAGTGTTATACTAAAAACTTAGTTAGAGGTTATTCCGTGTCATACGTTGGGTTTGGTATTCGTACAAACCATGTGATGCCAGGTTTAGACGCGGTTCATCCGAACATCACAAACCACTTGGGGTTTGGCATCAGTCGCCGCATTCCTTTTTCACGCTCATGCGGCTAAGTGAAAGCAATAAAGCATTATGGCCTGATTGCCTTGTCCACCTCACACTGCCGCCTTCGCGTACTGATAGCTCGGCTAAGGGCACAGTGCGGAGGTAGAGACACCTCACGTAGTATCTACATGCGTGTTGAAGCCGACAACTCGCAACTTTCAGTTTAAACGGCCACACAGGAGTTATAGCGAATGCAAAACATAAAAACATGATAAACCATGCATCACGACCATAAAAGCGATAAAAGCTCTTCGGACATATTACAAACGTGTTTACTCATAAATGTTATCTTTTGAGCACTGAGCCTCTATTGCCCGAGCACCCTCCATCACTACGGAAAAGTATTGCTTATGGCACCTATGCTCCTTTCCAGGGAGCGGAGGAGTGGTGGATATCGTCGTCGGATCAAGCCCCGGCCAGTGCACCTTGGGCCTTGCAAAGGCCATCTGAGCTCCCTTGATGCAGGAAGAATGCCTTAGCATGTCAATCCGAGGCGAGGCATCACTCATCTTCCGCACCAGGCCAAAGTAATTGCCCGGCAATGGCTCGTCGGGCCACAGCCAGATGCACAGATCCTTCATGGATGGCTCCACCATTCGGTGTAGCTCCATTAGCTGCTTCATCTGCTCGATGAGGATAGGAGAGCACTCGGAGGCTCCAAATTGTGCCAAAAAAAGCTGAGCCTTATCTCCCTCTTCTCGTGAAGTGTAGAACTAGTTCACGTCCGCTACACTCTTCAGGAGGTCGGAGCTGGCGGCTGAGGAACACCACACCTGGGTGAGCAATGCGAACTTACTATCACCGAAGGCACACTATAGTAAATACGGCTTACCATCTGTAGTTGCCTTGACTTGGAGAATTTGTTCTTCAAAGAACCGCTGTCGACCCGCTCCTTCTGGAGGTCGGCTTTCAGCGCGGATAGCTCGATGGCTTGTTCCTTGCCCTTCTGCTCAAGGTCCTCACATTTTTGGCTGGTGTCCTTGAGCTCCTATTGAACCTCCCCTACCCAAGCCTCATGCTTTTCACTCGCGGTTTTTAAGGCAGAGAGCGTGGCTGCTACCTTCTCTTCTGCGGCCTCTTGCATCATTTGTCATAGCTCGGCCTTGAGCCTCTCGACTTCCTTCACCGAGGGAGTGTAAACAATAAAACATATAATTATACTAAGTCAATAGTGTGAATCACTAATGCTTAATAGCTCAAATATTACAAGACGGCTTACCTTGCACCTCGTCGAACCTCTTGTTCAGAGCGTGAAGCTCCACCTTGGAGCTCTTGAGCTTCCGGTTTAGCTCATCAACCTCCGCGGCATTAACGGTCGTCGCTGATGATGTAGCGTGTAAATAGCACATATTTACCAGTTTATATGAGTTCAAACACCCGAACTGTCAAGTCCGTGACCCTATGTTCGGTCCTCTTAAGGACTATTAGAACATTATAGGATGATTAATGTCTCATACATTGTTTGGTCATTTCTTTGTATTTGACTTCCGGGTGAGTTTTTCTAAACTCACCCAGGGCTCGGGGGCTGCTATATATAACGATAGCACAAACATTATAAATTAATATTTCAGGAAAAGAACATTACATGGCTCACCTGGAAGCCCGTCAGGAGACCGTTGAAAGCCTCCTTCAGTCTGCTATCAACGGACAGAATGCTTTGCAAAACCGCACCCATAAGGGTGTGGTGATCCTCTGAGATGGAGACACTTGATAGAGCCTCCTCCAAGACCGGCCACCCAGTCATCGGTGGCGTCGGTGGTGATCGGTTAGCCCGATCTCCAACTAGGAATTGAACCGGTGGCTCCGGAGGCATGGTGCGCTCCGGAGATGACCTCCGAGGGGACTGGACATCCCTTTGTCTAGTCTCCTCAGTGGCCGGGACGGGCTCCCCCTGCCGGTCTTCAGCAGCCGAGGCATTAACCTTGGCCATGACATCATCACCCTCACCGCATGTGTTCGGTTCCAAAGGAGCCTGGTGGGATGACACCTCCACGGCATACTTCACGGTCCCTGGAGGAGTGGGATGCAATGTAGTCCCGCTCTCCGCTAGCTCGGTGGGTGGAGTCTCCCCATCCGAAACTTGGTCGGTGGGGAGAACGCGTGGTGGGTTGCGGACCAAAAGGCACTCACATGTTAATAACATTAAAAACATGGCATAAATAGCTCAGGGACTCTTCAGATTCTTACCTTCCAATTGGGGGCTTGACCCTTAGGTTCCATTGAGGAACCTTTTCAAAGTCCTCGGACTCAGTATGTGAGTCCGAATTATTGTCGCGCAGGACCAACATCTCTCGACATGCCCTTTTTGGAGGAGGAGGAGGTACCTCCTCCATGGTGTCTGATGACACCACCCTCTTTCTTGTGAGGGGGGAATCCCCCTCCTCCTCATCCTCATGCTCTTCCTCATGGTTAGAGGAGTCATGGGTTTCCTCGGACGCAGCATCCAGCTGGTCCTTTATGCGGAGACCTCCTTGGCCCTTCTTCTTCTCTTCCTTTTCTGGTGCCTTGTAAGGCGCCGCGATGAGCATCCCCGACAACTTTGACCTGGGGTATTCGAGCAGTGGTGCCGGGCAGTTGATGTCTGTGGCTTTGCTCAACCATTTCTGCAAAAGATGATGGGAAAGGTGTTTAGATTTTCTGTCGAAAAACAGAGCCGATCAATTAAAATTATGTTATACCTGGGTAGGAGGGTTAACGGCGTGTAGGCCTCGATCCTCCTCCTCGACTGGCCAGCTCTTTTGAGCCTTGAACAACGGCTTCCACGGTTTCTCCGGAGTGGTGCAGAAGAGCTGACAAACGGTAGGCTCATCGTTAAGCTGATAAGCCGGCATAGGGGAGTCCCGACGCTGGCAGGGAAGGATGCAACGTTGGAGCATGATCTGGACCACGTTAACCAACTTGATCTTGGCCTTGATCATCGAGGTGATGTGCTTCTGCAGCTTGTCCACCTCCACATCTGATCACCAGTCAAAGCCCTTTCGGAGCCATGAGGTCAATCTTGTGCGGGGGTTCGGATCTAAACTCGGCCGGAGCAACCCGACCTTCTTCTCTTGGCTTGGCGATATAAAGCCACTCCTTTTTCCAGATCTTGATGGTGTCAATGAAGGTGCAAGTCGACCATTCAATGTGGGGGAGCTTGCGAATGACCGCCCCTCTGTAGTCCGGGTGCTCGCTCGTGACGGTCTTCGGCTTGACATTGAAGACCTTGAGCCACATGCCGAAGTGCGGTTCAATCCGCAGAAAGGCCTCGGAGATGATGATAAATGTCGATATGTGCATAAAGGAGTTCAGGGGGAGGTCGTGGAAGTCTAGTCCATAGAAGAACATGCAACCCCTGACGAAGGGATGGAGCGGAAAGCTTAGTTCCCGGATGAAGTGGGGGACGAATACCACCCTCTCACCGGGCTTGGTGGCGGGAACCACCTGGTTTTCCCACCTGGTTCTTCTCCGGAGCACGGTGGTAGACGTTCGTGGGGAGGTAGCCGTCTTCCTTCAGGTCCCGGTGTCTTGGTCAGTGACCGTGGAGGCCTCCCACCTGGCGTTGGAGCCCAAACCCACCATGGATAAAGCTCGGAGGACAAGTTGAGGAAGGAGTGGATTCTGGCTCCCGGAGCTTTGGGGGATTGAGGAAGCAGAGGATGCGAATGGGGAGTGTGAATAGGCCTTGAGGGTGTTTCCTTTTATAAGGCGTGATGATGATTAGCCTCCCTTTACTGTGCCGCAAATCCCTCCGCTTCCCAAGACGTGCATGTCGTTATACACGCATAAAGAAACTTGATATGATTGATCATATCCCGTGTGAAATGGAGCACAATTTATGCATTGATGAATCGTGCTAAGGTAAAAACGGCCAAGAACCGCGAATCAAGTTTTCACAACTGGTTTAGTGGTCATGGTGGGCCGCGACCCATCATCAGAAAGGTTGTCAGTATACACTGTTTACACTTTGATGTTTGGCCTTCGGGACTAAGCAACTCACGGTGTTCGGACGATCATATGATCAGAAACATTACGTGTCATCGGGAGCCGAACTAATCTCAGCCGATCATTAAATGGTAAGAACAACTCACCCCGCAAGCCGAAGACTCTAGTCACGTGGAGAAGCTGAAGCTAAGACCCTTGGCGTTAGGGGGCTAGTTCGGGGGCTACTAAGGGAGTCCTGGACTAAGGGGTCCTCAGGACGTTGGCCTATCTCTTAATAGGCTGGCTTGGTGGGCCATTCTCTAATTGTCGCAGGACCGGCCGGATACATTGAGATCCCACATTCCAGAAGGAAGTCCCAAAGGCGTGTCGTGCACTCCAAGTCAAGATGAGGAAATCGGCATCTCCATCCTCGGCAGGAGACCTACCATGTGTAAACCCTAGTACCCCCTAGTGTCTATATAAACTGGGAGGGTTTTAGATCATAAGGCAAGAAAATTCATATAGGGTTTTAGCTATTCAATCTCAAGGTAGATTAACTCTGTAACCTTCATACCATCAATATAATCAAGCAGGACGTAGGGTTTTACCTCCATAGGAGGGCCCGAACCTGGGTAAACATTGCCTCATTTGTCCCCTGTTACCATCGATCCTAGTCTCACAGCTCGGGACCTCCTACCCGAGATTTGCTGGTTTTGACACTGATAGGCCCCTCCCGATGGACCACCGGAACCCTCCCGGCACTCCCGGTACAATACCGGAAATACCCGAAACTTTTTTGGTGACCAAAATGGGACTTCCTATATATCAATCTTTACCTCCGGACCATTTCGGAGCTCCTTGTGACATCCAAGATCTCATACAGGACTCCAAACAACCTTCGGTCACCACCATACATAACTCTATACTACTGAAACGTCACTGAACGTTAAGTGTGCAGACCCTGCGGGTTCGAGAACTATGTAGACATGACTGAGACACCTCTACGGTCAATAATCAATAGCGGGACCTGGATGCCCATATTGGTTCCTACATATTCTACGAAGATCTTTATCGGTTGAACCTCTATGTCAATGATTCAGTTAATCACATATGTTGTGCCCGGTGTTCTTCGGTATGTTACTTACCCGAGATTCGATCGTCGGTATCTCTATACCTAGTTCAATCTCATTACCGACAAGTCTCTTTACTCGTTCCGTAATACAAGATCCCATGGCTAACACTTTAGTCACATTGCTTGCAAGGCTTGTTGTGATGTTGTATTACCGAGTGGGCCCTGAGATACCTCTCCGTGACATGGAGTAGCAAATCCCAGTCTTGATCCATGCCCACTCAATAGACACCCTCGCAGATACCTGTAGAGCATCTTTATAGTCACCCAGTTACGTTGCGATGTTTGATACACACAAGGTACTCCTCTGGTGTCAGTGAGTTCCATGATCTCATGGTCATAGGAACATATACTTGACATGCAGAAAACTATAGCAATAAACTGACACGATCATATGCTATGTCTATAATTTGGGTCTTGTCCATCATATCATTCTCCCAATGATGTGACCCCATTGTCAAATGACATCTTATTTCTATGGCTAGGAAACCTTAACCATATGTGATCAACGAGCTAGTCTACTAGAGGCATACTAGGGACACAGTGTTGTCTATGTATCCACACATGCAATGTGTTTCCAATCAATACAATTATAGCATGGTAATAAATGATTATCATAAACAAGGAAATATAATAATAACCATTTATTATTGCCTCTAGGGCACATCTCCAACAGTCTCCCACTTGCACTAGAGTCAATAATCTAGCTCACATCACTATGTGATTTACATTGTAATGAATCGAACACCCATGCAGTTCTGGTGTTGATCATGTTTAGCTCTTGGAAGAGGTTTAGTCAACGGGTCTTCAACATTCAGATCCGTGTTCACTTTGCAAATATTTATGTCATCTTCCTTGATGTGATCGCAGATGGAGTTGAAGCGTCACTTTATGTGTCTGGTCCTCTTGTGAAACCTTGGTTCCTTGGCCAGAGCAATGGCACTAGTGTTGTCATAGAATAGAGCCATTGGATTCAGTGCACTCGACACTACTCCAAGATTTGTCATGAACTCCTTCATCCCGACACCTTCCTTTGCTGCCTTCGAGGCTACGATGTACTCCGCTTCGCATGTAGAATCGTCTACCACGCTCTGCTTGGAACTGCACCAGCTTACCGCTCCCCCATTGAGAATAAATATATATCTCGTTTGCGACTTAGAGTCATCCGGATCAGTGTCAAAGCTTGCATCAACGTAAGCCTTTATGACAAGCTCTTGATGACCTCCATAAATGAGAAACATTTCCTTAGTCCTTTTCAGGTACTTAAGGATATTCTTGACCGTCGTCCAGTGCTCCATTCCTGGATCACTTTGAAACCTTCTGGCCATACTTATGGCAAGGCTGACATCAGGTCTTGTGCACAGCATTGCATAAATGATAGAGCATATGGCTAGAGCATAGGGGATGACACTCATCTTTTCTCTATCTTCTGCAGTCACTGGGCATTGAGTCTTACTCAACTTCACACCTTGCAACACAAGCAAAAAACCCTTCTTGGACTGATCCATTTTGAACTTCTTCAAAACTTTGTCAAGGTATGTGGTCTGTGAAAGTCCTATTAAGCGTCTCGATCTATCTCTATAGATGTTAATGCCTAATATGAAAGCAGCTTTTCCTAGGTCCTTCATTGACAAACTCTTATCAAATATTCCTTCACGCTTTCCAGCATTTCTATATTGTTTCCAATCAGCAATATGTCATCCACATATAATATTAGAAACACTATAGAGATCCCACTCACTTTCTTGTAAATACAAGCTTCTGCATAAACTTGTATAAACCCGAACGCTATGATCACCTCATCAAAGCGCATATTCCAACTCCGAGATGCTTGCACCAGTCCATAAATGGATCGCTGGAGTTTGCAAACTTTGTTAGCATTCTTTGGATCGACAAAACCTTCTAGTTGTATCATATACAACTCTTCCTTAAGGAAACCGTTAAGGAACGTTGTTTTGATATCCATCTGCCAAATTTCATAATCGAAAAATGCAGTTATTGCTAACATGATTTTGACAGATTTAAGCATCACTATGGGTGAGAAGGTCTCATCGTAGTCAACTCCTTAAACTTATGAAAAACCCTTGCCCCAAGTCGAGCTTTATAGACGGTTACATTACCGCCCACGTTCGTCTTCCTCTTAAAGATCCATTTGTTCTAAATGGCCTTTCGCCCTTTAGGTAATACTTCCAAAGTCCATACTTTTTTTCATACATGGATCCCATCTCGGATTTCATGGCCTCTAACCATTTCTCAGAATCTGGGCCCATCATCGCTTCTCCATAGCTCGTAGGTTCATCATTGTCTAACAACATGACCTCTAAGATAGGGTTGCCGTAGCACTCAGGAGCAGTACGCGCCCTTGTCGACCTACGAGGTTCAATAGTAACTTGATTTGAAGCTTCAAGATCATCATCATTAACTTCCTCTTCAACCGATGCAGACTTTACAGAAATATCTTTCTATGCTGCGCTACTTTCTGGTTGAAGGTACCGATCAGCAAGGTACAAATGCCAAAGCAAAGGTACCGATCAGCAAGGTACCCATTCCAAAGGTACCGATCCTTTGAAATCATGCTTTGCTATTAAAAGGAATTCTTCATAATGTTTGAAACTCTATTCATTTAGGATCGGTCTTCCTCGTCCGTTCCCTCAAGTGTTCGATCACTCCTCGTCGACCTTATTCTGAAAAATATTGCAAGATTATAAAAAACCTTGAACAAGACCGGCATTATGAACTACCATCCATTTCAATTGATACTAAAACAAAGGGAATAAATATTAGGTTTAGCCTTTACAAATTCCACACATTTTACAGATTTCCTAATCTCTTGAAAAAAGCAAAACCCAAGGAAAGGCGGGTTCAAAGGTTCAATAACCTCATCAAGTTCTATTTTCCTCCCACTCAATTCTTTCTAGAGAAACTCTCTCTCAAGAAATGTTCCATTCTTAGTGACAAACACTATGCCTTCGGATCTGAGATAGAAGGTATACCCAACTGTCTCTTTTGGGTATCTTACGAAGAGACATTTCTCCGCTTTGGGTTCCAGCTTCTCAGGATGAAGCTTTTTGACATAAGCTTCACATCCCCAAACTTTAAGAAACGACAACTTTGGCTTGTTGCCAAACCATAGTTCATATGGCATCGTCACAACATACCCTACAAGAACAAGTTAGACATAATCTAATTGTTGTTGCATGTTTTACGTAGCTGCTACGGGTATCTAGGAAGAAAATTCTTACCTACGCAAAACCACAACGGTGATACACAAATTGCTTTCAACCTTCTCAAGGACCGCCATTGTCGAATCCGATCCAACTAAAGTAGGAGAGATAAACACCCGCTAGCCATCTTTCTGCAACACAGTCACATGGCAGTCGATGGAACCGGTCTCTCGTAAGCGTACGGTAAGGTTGGTCCGGGCCGCTTCATCCCACACTACCGCTGAATCAAGAAAATACCAAGGGAGGAAGCAATATGAGCATTAATGCCCATAAAATCCTTGGTGTTCTACTCATGATCTCATCTACACATAGACCTAGCTCATGATGCCACTGTTGGGGAACATTGCATGGGAAACAAAAAAATTCCTTACGCACACACAAGATCTATCCATGGTGATGAGCATCTACGAGAGGGAGAGTCAATCTAAATACCCTTGTAGATCGCTAAGCGGGAAGTATTAAGTAGCACGGTTGATGTAGTGGAACGTCTTCGCGATCCAAAGCGCCGGGCGTCCCGCGATCCAATCACGATCCGACCCGATTAGCACCGAACGGATGGCACCTGCACGTTCAGCACACATACAACTCGATGACGATATCCACCTTCTTGATCCAACAAGAGGGAGTGGAGAGGTAGATGATTTCTTCGGCAGCACAACGGTGTGGTGGCGGTGGTGGTGAACTAATCCGACAGGGCTTCGCCGAGCTCTGCCGAACTAATCTAGAGGAGAAACGATCTAGAGGAAGAAGAGGGTGATGCGACTCCAACGTATCTATAATTTTTTATTGTTCCATGCTATTATATTATCTGTTTTGGATGTTTTATATGCATTAATATGCTATTTTATACTATTTTTGGGACTAACATATTAATCTAGAGCCTAGTGCCAGTTTATGTTTTTCCTTGTTTTTGAGTTTCACAAATAAGGAATATTAAACGGAGTCCAAACGGAATAATACCTTCGGAATGATTTTTTCTAGAAAATATGCAAGCCACGAGACTTGAGAACCAAGGCAGAGGAGCTGCCACGGGGCCACAAGCCCGCTTGCCGCGGGCAGGGGGGCACCCGCGTCGGGCAGGCTTGTCGGCCCCTGGCACCACCCCTAACCCTAATCTTCGGCCTATAAATACCCAAATATTCCATCATTATTAGAACGAGCCACGAAAACACTTTTCCGCCGCCGGAAGCCTCCGTTCCCGAGAGATCCAATCTTGGAGCCTTTTCCGGTAATCTGTCGAAGGGGGATTCGATCACGGAGGGCATCTACATCAACTCCATGCCCTTCCGATGATGCGTGAGTATTTCACCATAGACCTACGGATCCATAGCTAATATTTAGATGGATTCTTCTCTCTCTTTGCTTCTCAATACCATGTTCTTCATGATCTGCATGGAGATCTATCTAATGTAATACTCTTTTGCGGTGTGTTTATCGAGATCCGATGAATTGTGGGTTTATGTTCAGATTATCCATGAATATTATTTGAGTCTTTCCTGAATTCTTATATGCATGATTTCGTATCTTTGCAAGTCTCTTTGAGTTATTGGTTTGGTTTGGCCAACTAGATTGGTAATTCTTGCAATAGGAGAAGTGCTTAGTTTTGGGTTCAATCTTGCGGTGTCCTCACCAAGTTACAAAGTAGGGGTAGAGGGGCACGTATTATATTGTTGACATCAAGGGTAAAAAGATGGGGTTTTCATCATATTGCTTGAGTTTATCCCTCTACATCATGTCATCTTACTTAATGCGTTACTCTGTTCTTCATGAACTTAATACTCTAGATGCAGGAAGGAATCGGTCGATGTGTGGAGTAATAGCAGTAGATGAAGAATCGTTTTGGTCTACTTGTCACGGACATGATGCCTATATGCATAATCATTGCCTTGGATATGTTCATAATTATTCGCTTTTCTATCAATTGCTCGACAGTAATTTGTTCACCCACCGTAATACTTGCCATCATGAGAGAAGCCATCTAGTGAAACCTATAGCCCCCGGGTCTATTTTCCATATTATATTTTCAGATCTAAAACCAAAAACACCAAAAATACTTGTTTCATTGATTTTACTTTTAGTTTTACTTTCCGTTCAAGCATCCTATTATATCTATCTCTACTAGATCTCATCCTTTGCAAATAACCGTGAAGGGATTGACAACCCCTTTATAGCGTTGGGCGCAAGAGTTTGATTCCTTGTGCAGGTATATCTATTGGTGGCTCGCTTGTATCTCCTACTGGATTGATACCTTGGTTCTCAAAAACTGAGGGAAATACTTATCTACTTTGCTGCATCAAACCTTTCCTCTTCATGGGAAACCAACGCATGCTCGAGAAGTAGCAAGAAGGATTTCTGGCGCCGTTGCCGGGGAGATACATAGCAAGTCAAGAATACCAAGTAACCATCACAAACTCGTCTCTTGCATTTACATTATTTTCCATTTGCCTCTCGTTTTCCTCTCCCCCACTTCTAAAACGATTTTCAAAAAGATTTTCCTTTCGCCCTTCTTCGTTCATCTTCGTTTGCTATTTGCTCGCTTGAGTGCTTGATAGATTCCTTTGTCATGATGACTCAAGAGAATACCAAGTTGTGTGACTTTTCCCATACTAATAATTATTATTTTATTAGTACTCCGATTGCTCCCGCCACTAGTGCAGAATCTTATGAAATTAATGCCGCTTTGCTCAATCTTGTTATGAAAGAACAATTTTCCGGCCTTGCTAATGAAGATGCCACATCCCATCTAAATACTTTCGTTGAGTTGTGTGAGATGCAAAAGAAGAAAGATGTGGATAATGATATTGTTAAATTGAAGCTATTTCCGTTCTCACTATGAGATCGTGCTAAAACATGGTTTTTATCTTTGCCTAAAAATAGTATTGATTCATGGTATAAGTGTAAAGATGCTTTTATTTCCAAGTACTTTCCGCCCGCTAAGATCATCTCCCTTAGGAACGATATAATGAATTTTAAGCAACTTGATCATGAACATGTTGCACAATCTTTGGAGAGGATGAAACTTATGATTAGGAATTGCCCCACACATGGTTTGAGTTTATGGATGATTATACAAATTTTCTATGCTGGATTGAATTTTGCTTGTAGGAATCTCTTAGATTCCATTGCGGGTGGAACTTTTATGGAAATAACATTAGGAGAAGCTACTAAACTCTTAGATAATATTACGGCAAATTACTCTCAATGGCACACCGAAAGATATCCTACTAGTAAAAAAGTGCATGCTATTGAAGAAATTAATACTTTGAGTGAAAAGATGGATGAATTGATTAAATTGTGTGCTAGTAAGAGTGCTCCTATTGATCCTAATGATATGCCTTTGTATTCTTTGATTGGAAATAATAATGAATCTATGGATGTGAATTTTGTCGGTAGGAACAATTTTGGTAATAACGCTTATAGAGGTAATTTCAACGCTAGACCGTTTCCTAGTAATTCCTCTAATAATTATGGTAATTCCTAGAGAAATTCTTATGGAAATTATAATAAGATACCCTATGATTTTGAGAGTAATATTAAAGAATTCATTAGTATGCAAAAAAGGTTTCAATGCTATGATTGAAGAAAAATTGCTCAAGATTGATGATTTGGCTACGGACGTTGATAAAATTTCTCTTGAGATTGATTATTTAAAAATTAGAACTATTCCACCCAAGCATGATATTAATGAGTCTTTAAAATCTATGAGAATTTCTATTGATGAGTGTAAGGAAAGAACTGCTAGAGTTTGTGCTAAGCGTGAATGGCTTGAAAAAGTATGTTCTAGTGATAATATTGATGAAGATCTTAAAGTGATTGATGTGACTCCTATTGAATATTTGTTTTATAATATTAATCTTGATAAGAATGGTACTGGATATGAGTCAACTTTAGTTAAAAGGCGTCCCAATAATTCGGAGTTTTTAGATCTTGATGCTAAGATTGATAAAAGTGGGATTGAAGAGGTCAAAACTTTAAATAGCAATGAACCCACTCCTTTGGATTTAAAAGACTTTAATCATGGTAGATGCTATTTGATTGATTGTATTTCCTTGTTGCAATCCATGTTGAATTCTCCTCATGCTTATAATCAAAACAAGGCTTTTACTAAACATATTGTTGATGCTATGATGAAGGCTTTTGAGGAAAAACTTGAGTTGGAAGTTTCTATACCTAGAAAACTATATGATGAGTAGGAACATACTATTAAGATTAATATTAAAGATTATGAGTGCCTTGCTTTGTGTGATTTGGGTGCTAGCGTTTCCACTATTCCAAAAACTTTATGTGATGTGTTAGGTTTCCGTGAATTTGATGATTGTTCTTTAAATTTGCATCTTGCGGATTCCACTATAAAGAAACCTATGGGAAGAATTAATGATATTCTTATTGTTGCAAATAGGAATTATGTGCCCATATATTTCATTGTTCTTGATATAGATTGCAATCCTACGTGACCTATTATTCTTGGTAGACCTTTCCTTAGAACGATTGGTGCAATTATTGATATGAAGGAAGGGAATATTAGATTCCAATTTCCATTAAGGAAAGGTATGGAACACTTTCCTATAAAGAAAATAAAATTACCTTATGAATCTATCATGAGAGCTACTTATGGATTGCATACCAAAGATGACAAAACCTAGATTTGTTGTGTTTTGCCTAGCTAGGGGCGTTAAACAATAGCGCTTGTTGGGAGGCAACCCAATTTTATTTTGCTTTCAGATTTTTGCTTCTGTTTTGGTGTGTTTGGCACATTATTACTTCTTTAGTAATTGTGTTTTTGTGTTTAATTTAGAGTTTGATCCAAGTAAAACCTTTGGGTGATCTATGGTAGTTGTTGATTTGATCTTGTTGGAAAACAGAAACTTTTGCGCTTAGTCGAGGATTTTTCTGAATTTTTCAAAGAGTCAAATTGATCTAAATTATTTAAACAGGATTGATATACAAATTTCACAGGTTTTCCTAATTGTTCAGAATTTTTACAGTTCAATAAGTATTTGAAGTTTACAGATTGCTACAGACTGTTCTGTTTTTGACAGATTCTGTTTTCTTTGTGTTGTTTGCTTATTTTGATGTATCTATGGGTCGTATCGGGGGGTATGAGTCATGGACAAGTTAGAATACGGTAGGTATTACAAAAATATAAATAAATAATGGGTTCACATCAGTACCTAAAGTGGTGATTTATTTTTCTTATACTAACGGATCTCATGAGTTTTCTGTTGAGTTTTGTGTTGTGGAGTTTTCAAGTTTTGGGTGAAGATTTGATGGACTATGGAATAAAGAGTGGAAAGAGACTAAGATTGGGGATGCACATGGCACCCCAAGTAATATTTAAGTATACCAAAAAGCCTAAGCTAGGGGATGCCGAGGAAGGCATTCCCTCCTTCGTCTTCAATCCATCGGTAAATTCACTTGAGGCTATATTTTTATTCCACATGATATGTGTTTTGCTTGGAGCGTCTTGTATGATATGAGTCTTTGCTTGTTAGTTTTCCACAATCATACTTGATGCACACATCTTTTGAGAGAGACACTCTGAATTGTGAATTTGTTAGAATACTCTATATGCTTCACTTATATCTTTTGAGCTAGGCAATGTTGCTCTAGTGCTTCACTTATATCTTTTTAGAGCATGGTGGTGTTATATTTTATAGAAATTGTTGAACTCTCGTTCCTCACTTATACTATTTTGAGAGTTTCTTAAAACACTATGGTTATTTGTTTAGGTTATGAATTTAGTCCTAATATAATGGGCATCCAAGATGGATATAATAAAAACTTTCATATTAAGTGCATTAACAACTATGAGAAGTTGGATTCCTTGCATATAGTTTCGAGATAATAGGGATGGTAATATGAGAGTCATGCTGGTGAGTAGTTGTGAAATGAAGAGATACGTGTGTTAAAGCTTGTGATTCTCGTAGCATGCACGTATGGTGAACCGCTATGTAACAAAGTCGGAGCATGACTTGTCTAACGATTGTCGACCTTTGTGTGAGGGTCATGACCGCGTGATGGTTAACTCCTACCAACCTCTCCCCTAGGAGCATGCTTCTATTGATTTGTTTTATGACTAATAGACTTTTTCAATAAGTATGTGAGTTCTTTATGACTAATGTGAGTCCATGGATTATACGCACTCTCACCCTTCCATCCTTGCTAGCCTCTCTAGTACCGCGCAACTTTTGCCGGTACATCAAACCCTCCTTCCTCAAAATAGCCACCATATATTCCTCAAAACAGCCACCATACCTACCTATTATGGCATTTCCATAGCCATTCCGAGATATATTGCCATGCAACTTCCACCATGTAGTTTTTCTATGACTTGCATCATCACTTCATATTGCATATAGAGTTATATCTTGTCATAGGAATCGAGTTGTAATTTCTTTTTCTTTGAGTTATAAGTAAATAAAAGTGTGATGATTTTCAATTAATAGAGCATTGTCCCATGAGAGAAAGGATTATGGAGGCTATGACTCCCTCACAAGTTGGGACGAGTATCCGGACTTTACAAAAAATAAAAGAGGCTAGCAAAGCCCAAACAAAAAAAAGAGGCCAAAGAAGCCCACCAAAAAATGAGAGAAACACAGAAGGGACAATTCCTACTCTCTTTTTCCACACTTGTGCTTCAAAGTAGCACCATGATCTTCATGATAGAGAGTTTCCTATTTTGTCACTTTCATATAACTAGTGGATATTCATTATGCACGGACACTTAGTTTTATTTTTGAGCTTTCATACACTTATAGCTCTAAGTGCATTTGTTGCATGGCAATCCCTACTGACTCACATTGATATCTATTGATGGGCATCTCCATAGCCCGTTCATACGCCTAGTTGATGTGAGACTATCTTCTCATTTTCCCTTGCACCCCCACCATATTCTATTCCACCTATAATGTTATATCCATGGCTCACGCTCATGTATTATGTGAGAGTTGAAAAGGTTTGAGCACACCAAAAGTGTGAAACAATAGCTTGACTTGTTCGTCGGGGTTGTGCATGATTTAGATACTTTGTGTGGAGAAGATGGAGCATAGCCAGACCATATGATTTTGTAGGGATAACTTTCTAAGGCCATGTTATTTCGAAAATACATGACTACCTTGTTTGTGTGCTCGAAGTATTACTGTTTTTATGTCAATATTAGACTATTGTTTTGAATCTAACAGATCTGAATATTCATGCCACAATAAAGAATATTACATGGATAAATATGTTGGGTAGCATTCCACATCAAAAATTCTGTTTTTTATCATTTACCTACTCGAGGACGAACAGGAATTAAGCTTGGGGATGCTGATACGTCTCCAACGTATCTATAATTTTTGATTGCTCCATGCTATTATATTATCGGTTTTGGATGTTTTATATGCATTAATATGATATTTTATATTATTATTGGGACTAACCTATTAATCAAGAGCCTAGTGCCAGTTTCTGTTTTTTCCTTGTTTTTGAGTTTCGCAGGTAAGGAATATTAAACGGAGTCCAAACGGAATAAAACCTCCGGAATGATTTTTTCTGTAAAATATGGAAGCCACGAGACTTGAGAACCAAGGCAAAGGAGCTGCCACGGGGCCACAACCCCGCTTGCCGCGGCCAGGGGGCCACCCATGCCGGGCAGGCTTGTGGGCCCCTGGCACCTCCCCTAACCCTAATCTTCGGCCTATAAATACCCAAATATTCCATCATTATCAGAACGAGCCACGAAAACACTTTTCCGCCGCCAGAAGCCTCCATTCTCGAGAGATCCAATCTTGGAGCCTTTTCCGATAATCTGTCGGAGGGGGATTCGATCACGGAGGGCATCTACATCAACTCTATTGCCCCTCCGATGATGCGTGAGTAGTTCACCATAGACTTACGGGTCCATAGCTAGTAGCTAGATGGCTTCTTCTCTCTCTTTGCTTCTCAATACCATGTTCTTCATGATCTTCATGGAAATCTATCGAATGTGATACTCTTTTACGGTGTGTTTGTCGAGATCTGATGAATTGTGGGTTTATGTTAAGATTATCCATGAATATTATTTGAGTCTTTCCTGAATTCTTATATGCATGATTTCATATCTTTGCAAGTCTCTTCGAGTTATTGGTTTGGTTTGGCCAACTAGATTGGTAATTCTTGCAATAGGAGAAGTGCTTAGTTTTGGGTTCAATCTTGCGGTGTCCTCATCCAGTGACAAAGTAGGGGTAGCGAGGCACGTATTGTATTGTTGCCATCAAGGGTAAAAGGATGGGGGTTTCATCATATTGCTTGAGTTTATCCCTCTACATCATGTCATCTTACTTAATGCATTACTCTGTTCTTCATGAACTTAATACTCTATATGCAGGCAGGAGTCGGTCGATGTGTGGAGTAATAGTAGTAGATGGAGAATCGTGTCGGTCTACTTGTCACGGACGTGATGCCTATATGCATAATCATTGCCTTGGATATCTTCATAATTATTTTCTTTTCTATCAATCACTCGACAGTAATTTGTTCACCCACCGTAATACTTGCCATCATGAGAGAAGCCATCTCGTGAAACCTATGGGCCCCGGGTCTATTTTCCATATTATATTTTCAGATCTAAAAACAAAAACACCAAAAATACTTGTTGCATGGTTTTTTACTTTTAGTTTTACTTTCCGTTCAAGCATCCTATTATATCTATCTCTACTAGATCTCATCCTTGCAAATAACCGTGAAGGGATTGACAACCCCTTTATAGCGTTGGGTGCAAGAGTTTGATTCCTTGTGCAGGTATATCTATTGGTGGCTCGCTTGTATCTCCTACTGGATTGATACCTTGGTTCGCAAAAACTGAGGGAAATACTTATCTACTTTGCTGCATCAAATCGTTCCTCTTCACGGGAAACCAATGCATGCTCGAGAAGTAGCAGAGGGCAGCACGTGGAAATTAGAGTTAGGGTTGCCCTAAAAACCTCTAGTATATATAGGAGGAAGGGGATAGGAGGCAGCCCTAGCCCCTCCTCCAAGGAGGGCTTCGGCCGAGGCAAAGGGGAGGAGTCCACCTCCCATAAGGGAGGTGGACTCCTAGTAGGACTCCTCCCTACTTGGCCCCTACTCCTCCTCCTTGCGCATGGGCCCTTAGGGGCTGGTTGCTGATCCCACCAGGTGCTCGTGCACCACCTCCTAGGCCCATGTAGCCCTTGGGGTGAGTGGGCCCCTCCCGGTGGATCCCCGGAACCCTCCGTTCCAACAAGTTCTTATCACAAGCACGTATGACTATATACGGAATACATGCCTACATTATATTGATGAATTTGAGCTAGTTCTGTGTTGCCCTAGTGTGTAACTGATACATGATTGATGTCATCTAAATCATTATCCATTACCAATCCACGTGCCTATGCTTTACATATAATAAGTCTTGCTAAGGTATTATTGTTATTGTCACTATTACACCTGGTACTCAATTGCTATTGTTACTACTATTATTTGTCGTGCTACTAAACCTTTGTTGTAGAGAGATATCCCACGTGCGGTCGAATTGACAACTCAACTATCAAAGACAATACATATTCTTTGGCTCCCCATGTGTCGAATCAATAAATTATGGTGAAATACTACACGTGAAGACTGTCTTGATCCTCTATACTTGTGGGTTATCATGAGCTCGCTTCAATGCGGCATAGCTGTCGGAGTTGGTTCCTCGGGACTCGGCATCCGCATTGAAGCGGCGAGGCCTGAGAGGTCACGTACGTCTGTGCTGCCTTCCCATCCGATTAAATCGCGGTTTCAATGACGGAAGCTGCATGCTCTGGGCCGACATGAATGTGCCGCAGCAAGCAGCGAGGCGCAGGAAGGGTGTGGGGACGGGGAGGGGTATTTTGTAACTCCCACAATGACGGACAATGTCATCATGATTACTATGAAAATTGTCATTCGATAAAAATCTAAGTCAAATTCAAAATTCAAATTGCAAGTGAAATTTAAAGTTCACAAACATGGCTGCAAAATAGTCCACCATTTAGCAAATATTCCATAAAAATTATTGTTTAATGAAAACAACATCACGCTTTTGCTTATTTGGAATCTAGCATTTATAACAGTGCCAAAACAACATTTCTAAATTCTTTTCCAATTATGAAAAATTCAAACTATTTTAAATACCTCCCAAACTCTTTGTGGCAGTGCCAAATATTGCAATGGGATCAATGGGCCAAGTTCCATGTTTTTCATAACTCGTATGCTATTAAAAAGAAAGCAAAACCGAACAAATAAAAAATAAAAAGGAAATAAACTAAAAAAGAAAATAAAGAGGCCCTGGTGCACTGGGCCTGGTGCATAGTGCGGCCCGGCCGAGCACAGCGAGTCATCCCCTTCCCCCTGTTCACCGGGCGCGCCCGCCGTCTCCATCGAACTGCCTCGTCGTCCCCGCCACCGAGGCGATAAGGACGCCACCCCCTGCGGTTCCTCAGGATCCCCTCCACCTACCCCACTTGCTCGCCCTCTCCCACGCGCTCTTCCTCATCCTCTCCACCTCACCCAAATGCGTCCACCGCCGTCATCGTGTCATCTATGCCGCCACAGGCCTCCCCGCATTGCACCAGCGTGTCAGGAGGACGCGTCGGCCACGACTACATCGACTGCACCAAACCTTTCGAGTCGGGTAGCAGCTACCACACTGCCTGCATCTTCTTATCCTCTGTCAGCCACCGTTAGCTCGTCGTCGATCTGGCCAGACCCCTGCGCTCGTAAGCTCCCGCCAGCCATCGTTTGCCTCAACGTGAGCCTCCGCCCTTCTACTTACCCTTCATTTGCGCTCTGCTGCCCCGTAGCTCTCTTCACACGCCATCCCCGCCATTGGCGAACTCTCCTCTGCTGGGAAGCTTGCCACCATTGCCACCACTCACTTCCGAGCCAACGGAGCACGGTGACATGCTCAGGGCCTCGTGACGAAACCTCCCGTACCCTCCGCTAGCCCTCCCATCTCCCCCTTCACCGAGCCCGACGAAGGCCGAAATTCCATCACCGCCCCGGCTCATGTCGTCATCGATATAGTCCACCCCCGCGCAGTCTAGAACCATCGTTGGACTTGCCGCACTCCAAGCGTTCCAACGCACGTAGTCTTGCCCTTCCCCATGCCCTGTAGTTGCATCCCGATGCAGCCCTCAATGTCGCCGCCGCCTCTGCTCACCATCGACGCTGTCTCCGGTCGCTCCGGCTCTGGATAGTGCCACTATTAGCCATGACCTCATCCGCTCGTTCGAATGCACCCAGCCACGCTTCAAATAGACCACCAAAGCCAAATACCAGCGAAGCCCGAGCCTTCGCCGCCGATTTTTGTCACTGACTCCTCGCCGTCGGTGCACCCCAGCCATGTGGTCCTGCTAGTGGGTCCCCCTGTGTCGCTGACACTTGGTCCGCTGACCAGTCAATGGGTCAATGCTGACCCGATGACTCATCCCCCCTGGCCTAGTGTCAGCCTCTGCTGACTAGGTTGTTGACCCAGTCAGTAGGGCCCACTATCAACCTCTGTGTTGCTCTGTTCTGTACACTTTGTGTGTGGACATAGCATTTTAAAATTTGATTTTTGAATTTGAATTAATTCTGGAAAATTTCAGAAAATATATAAAACTTTTAAAAACATATAAAATAATCTATAAGTCAGATAAAAATAATTTATATATGAAAATTGCTTAGAAAAATATAACAAATCCTAATATGCAATCCATTCATGTGTCACATGCCTCTAACATGTTGAACATGGATCCTTCCCCTCTAATCCATCTATCCAGAAATAGCCAAACGCTGGGAAAACATTCTTAGATGTTTTCTCGCTTCGTCTGTAATGTGTAGCACCGCGTTAGGTCACCCTAGCACTGCATATTGCCATGTCATGCATCGTAATGCATCTATTTGCTTTATATTTATTGTTTCTTCCCCCTTCTCTCCTCGATAAACACCAAGACTGACGATGCTGCCGAGTACTACTACGCCTCTAACATCCAAACACTTGAAGCTGTGCTTCCACGCAAGCAAAAAAAACCTTGATCATTCTTAGATCACCCATTCCTTCTCTATCATGTTTGCATTAGAATTTGCTACTTTATTTGATTGCTCATATTCTGATGCATAGCCTGATTTTGTAGCCTACTAGTGTTACTTACTTGTCTATCCTATATGCTTAGTATAGGCTAGTTAGCGATCCATCAGTGACCCCTCACATTGTCCTTGTTGCCCCGCTTCTTCATCGATGACTCGACCAACGTGATCGACATCCCGAGCCCGACAAATCACCTCACACCCCCTTAGTTGTATGACTTTATATAGCTACTATCAAGTGTTGAGGGTGATACCTCATAACGCACTCCTGATGATAACTCTTTAGTGAAGCTAGTCAGTCATGGATTACTGAGGGTGATTCCTCCTTTACTACTCCTGATAACGATTTTGTCGTGCAACACCTTAAGTGTGAACCCTCAAAGGTCATTCCTCCGAGGTCACCTTGATGGTTACATCCAGTGGAATCCATCAAGGGTGATTCCTCGGATTCCCCTTGATGCTATGGACACATGGCTACTTTGACTTTACCCTAAAACCATATGAAAGAAGGGTCGGCCCCGAGGGGTACCCGCGAGAGAAATGCGAAGTCGGGTTGACCACAAGGGTACCCGCAAGTGATGTGGAGTCGGGTTGACCTGGAGGGTACCCGCGAGATAATTATGCATCATGACCAGGCATTCTTAGCCCTTGTCGTAAGTCTGTGAAACAGGTCGACAGGGCCACAGATCGTGGATCATTGATCGTGTTAGCGTGCTCCCAAGACACTAACGGTTTGGATATGTAATCCGAGTAGAACTCTAGCCTTTTCGCACTTAGAACCACGCGGAAATAAGTTCGGGCACTCTACGTCGTATGTCTCTTCCAAAAGCTCTTCAGACGCCACAGGTGGCACACGCCCAGGTTGTCTACCTAAGCACCTGCTTTGTAAGAGGTAGCCAGGACTGATCCCGACCATCATTGGAACATGTGGGATTGCAAAGGATGATTGGCCCATGACCCCTTTGCATTTAGGATATAGACCGGCATGATGACCTCTCTGTTGATCCTTGGTGCAACTATGACGTGTCGATCAGCCGAGGTCGGGCATGACCCAGAAAAGTGTGTTCGGCCAGAGTTAATCGAGCATGCTGGGTAAGTTTGTGCACCCCTACAGAGAATTATATCTAACCAGGTAGCCATGTCCACGGTAATGGACACTCCGAGTTGTATCCCGATCTACTACAACTAGAACTGGATACTTGCGACACTAAACTAGAATGATGGTCCTGGGATCACTTTCTCGTAGGGAGTCGCGGAAGGATCTCCAAGCATTGATACTACTTACCAAATACATATGTTATCCTAATATGTACTCTTCTAATGTTGCAAGATGCTAGTCGTCGATAGTCTAGGCCTTCCCTTCTATTCTGGCATGTTTGCAGTATAGTCCACAGATACAGCCCCTTCCCCTTGATATTGATGCATATTTAGCATAGATTTGATGTAATTCTTGCGAGTACTTTGGATGAGTACTCACAGTTGCTTTGCTCCCATTTTCCCCTTGATACAATTGCTGCGATCAGATGACGGAGCCTAGGAGCTAGCTGCTCCTACCGATGACTCTACTACCCTGACGGAGCCTCCTACTACGTGGAGGCCGCCAATGACCAAGAGTAGACAGGAGGCTACCAGGTAGGAGGCCTGCGCCTTTTCCATCTAGATGTCATTATGTTGCTCAGCCTTCTTAAGGCAAACTTGATTAATTATGCCGGTACTCATATATTGTTGCTTCTTCTGACCTATGTATTCGAGCCTTCGTGTCGTGCTTGTAATATAAAGCTTTATGCTTGAATTTGTGTCTAGAGTTGTGTTGTGATATCGCCCCATGAGTATCTAATCTTGATTGTTCGCTTTTGCGTGTATGCTTAGTGCATGATTAAGACGGGAGCATCACAAGTTGGTATGAGAGCCGACTGCCTGTAAGAAGACCCTTTCCAATTCCTTGGCCAAAGTTGAGTCTAGTCTTTGAAAAACTATTTTACTAACATTATTTTGTGGCTTACGGACCCACATCACAAATGGTTGGGACTAGGATCTTTTATTGCTCTCCTTTACTCTGGGTTCTCATCTCTCTTCTATTCGGGTTAAATAATTTACTAACTCTGACTCTAGGTTCTTATAACAACTTCCTCCTGGAGAGCCCCTCATTCTAGATGATCGCTTGATTCAGCAGAAGATTCCGAAGATACTCTTCAATGTTTTCCCGAGATCCTGCTGACCACCACCTTTACAACTCCCTACCACCAATAAGTCCCAATGGGTAACTACATACACTTGTCATTCATGCAATCATTCCCCGTTGCTCTTGTTATTACAAGATACCCCAAAACATTTTCCTGTATTCCAGGAATCCATTGTGCATGTTGCCTTGTAGCTCCATTTCCACATGAATACATTTATGAATAATTCGTCACACTTACCAGGGATCCGTTGACCCCTAGTTGTTCATGTGTTTCACAAAATACTTCGTAATGTTATTCTATCTTCCGAAAATCTTCTACAGCCTATTGCTCTTGAAATTCTTGCCTACTTACATTATGGTTAATTCCATATGTCTAGTAGTCTTCATTGACATCCCTTGTCATTTGCCACTTTGAGCCAAATGATTCAGTGTGTGCGAAGCCGCGCAATCATTAAATAACCCTTGGAAAATATCTTTCTAGATCAGACATCATTCCGGATATGAATTGGTTTATAGCCAATCAAACCATTGACCGATTGTGCCTCTAAGTCTATTCAACCTATCCATCTTTGATCATAGCGTCTTCTTCTGATCCCCCGATTTAGAAATTGCAATCCCTTTGTATCTAAGCTTTGAATAATTCAGATGTTTTCTATAATTCAATGCATTTGCATTCTTTCTTATCTTGGTTGAGTACCGATACTCACATCAGATCCTTTATGGTCTACCAAATCCTTTGTTGGATTATTCTCCTATAATGTCCATATTCAAAATTCTTGTGGGTTCTTCCCCTGATATATAATGCCTATGGTAAATTGTATCCTCTGCCTTTGTCAACCATGCTCTACTATCAAGCTTGTGTTATTTCCTCTTGAAGTTTGTGGTATATGTTCCTAAGATGCCCCGATGGGTTGAACCTAGGCTTTCCCTAATCTGTGTGAACCCAAAAGTTTTCACGAGTCAAAGTCAACTGGTTTTATGCTAGATAAAATTTCAACACTACAACTTCATCTAAAGCGAGAAGTGGATTAAAGGTTATGCATTGGAGGAGTGGGAGTCGACCTTGAACTTTGTGTTCATGCCCATGGGCACGATGTAGATCTTATCATGGTAACTTCTCATAATAATAATTATCCCCTTGTTATAAGTTCATTTTGTATCTTCGATTTGATCATTTGCAATAGTGATTCCGACCATATTGTTCTCCTTCCATTTCATTTAGCACACAAGTTAAAGAACTTATCTTGCGCGAATCAATATGCATGTCCAACTTATATTCTGATCTACCTTCGAGTTTTACCTCTGGTATCTCGAGAATATCATGGAACTACATAACTTCTTATGAGTTCTTTAGCAAGTATTATTTCTTAGCGATTCCAATTTTCCTGGGTTCCGAGTTGTTAGTCACTCGAGAACACTGATAAGCGAATCGAATTCGTGCTACAATTCAATAACTCTTAATGAACTTCCTTGCTTATGTGTATGTACTCAATCTTGCCATTCTTAGTCGATTGGCTACATCATGATCATCATCTTGCTAAACCTTGATCGTGCTACCTAGTCTTTCATCCCCAGAACGTAATTCCCATACAGGCCAAGGTTACGTCAAGCTTCTTCTTCATATCATTCCTCCTTGAACAGCAGCCTTGATTCTGAGTTCGTGTAGTATCTGTGGTTGCAATAAACTTTTGCTTCACCATTCCTTTGGCTTGATGTCGTTGTCGATCGATTACATCTTCATGAACCCTCTCGACAAATTGTGTCATAATCATCGTCAAGAATTAGACTTCTTCCAAGACACGAATCAAATTCATAACTTTTTTCTTGCTATTGACCTTATATTATGTTCTACCTTGGAGTATTAGCATCTTTATGTCAAGAATGTCATGCGTATTGTACCACCTCTCATGCATTCTTCACACAATGATGCTTCTCGCTATCATCATTCATTTCTTGGTCCCCATGTTGCTTCAACCGGAACCAACAAGTGAACTATGATGTGTGAATTCAAAACTTCTAGCGACCCAATTGCCTTGAAGTTAATGAAATAATTTCCCTTCTAGTGTGCTCGTTGTTGGATCGTCATTCTAACACTGGTCGTGCTACTTAGTTCATGTTTTCGGGTGCACTTTGCGATCAAAGTTTACTTATGGATGTTTACTTCAAGCACACTAATACGTCACCATTGTATCTATAATTTCTGATTGCCTCATGCCAATTTTCTACAACTTTCATATAATTTTGGCAACATTTTATATTATTTTGGGGACTAACTTACTTACCCAGTGCCCAGTGCTAGTTCTTATTTTTTGTGTTTTGTTTGTTTCGCAGAAATACCATATCAAACAAAGTCCAAACGTAATAATAATTTATGGAGATTGTTTCTGGAATATATATGAATTTTTCGAGTCAAAATCAACGCAACACGATGCCCGAGGGCCCCACAAGCCAATAGGGCGTGGCCCTAGGGGGCGCGCCCTGATGGCTTGTGGCCAACCCTTAAGTCTATTGAGCCTCCCCTTCTGCCACAAGAAAGATAATTTCGCTATAAAAATCCCCTCAAAATTTCAGCCCAGCCGGAGTTATGGATCTATGGATATTTATAAACGGTGAAGGTCTCAGAAAATAGTCGTGAAAACAGGAGAGAAATACAGAGAGAGATCCACTCTCGAAGGGGCTCGTGACCTCCGGGAGCCATGGCGGCCATGGACCAGAGGGGAAACCCTCCTCCCACCTAGGGAGGAGGCCAAGGAAGAAGAATAAGGAGGGGGCTCTCTCCCCCTCTCTCCCGGAGGAGCCGAAGCGCCGCAGGGGCAACCATCGTGACAGCGATCTACATCAACAACTTCACCATTGTTTCCACCAACTCGCTCCCCCTCTATGCAGCAGTGTAAAACCTCTTCTCCCCATTGTAATCTCTACTTGAACATGGTTCTTAATGTTATATATTATTATCCAATGATTTGTGGCTATCCTATGATGTTTGAGTAGATTTATTTTGCCCTATGGGTTGATTGATGATCGTGATTGGTTTGAGATGTATGTTCTATTTTGCTGTTGTCCTATGGTGCCCGCTGTGTCGAGCAAGCGTGTGGGATCCCCGTTGTAGGGTGTTGCAATATGTTTATGATTCGCTTATAGTGGGTGGCTAGAGTGACATAAGCTCTAGAGGCAATAATAAATTAGTTATTATCATATTTCCTTGTTCATGATAATCGTTTATTATCCATGCTATAATTGTATTGATCGGAGACTTAGATGCATGTGTGGATACATAGACAAAACCATGTCCCTAGTATGCCTCTAATAGACTAGCTCGTTGATCAAAGATGGTTAAGGTTTCCTAGACATTGACATGATATGTCATTTGATAACGGGATCACATCATTAGGAGAATGATGGGATGGACAAGACCCAAACTACAAACGTAGCATATGATCGTGTCAGTTTAATGCTACTGTTTTCTGCATGTCAAGTATCTGTTCCTATGACCATGAGATCATGCAACTCACTGACACCGGAGGAGTGCCTTGTGTGTATCAAACGTCGCAACGTAACTAGGTGACTGTAAAGGTACTCTACAGGTATCTCCGAGGGTGTCTGTTGGGTTGGCATGGATCAAGACTGGGATTTGTTACTCCGTGTGACGGAGAGGTATCTCAGGGCCCACTCGGTAATACAACATCACAACAAGCCTTGCAAGCAATGTGACTAAGTGTTAGTCATGGGATCTTGTATTACGTAACGAGTAAAGAGACTTGCCGGTAACGAGGTTGAACTAGGTATGGAGATACCGACGATCGAATCTCGGGCAAGTAACATACCGAAGAACAAAGGGAACATCATACGGGATTAACTGAATCCTTGACATAGAGGTTCGTCCGATAAAGATCTTCGTAGAATATGTAGGAACCAATGTGGACATCCAGGTCCCGCCATTGGTTATTGACCGTAGAGGTGTCTCGGTCATGTCTACATAGTTCTCAAACCCGCAGGGTCTGCACACTTAAGGTTTGGTGACGTTTTGGTAGTATAGAGTTATGCATGGTGGTGACCGAAGGTTGTTCGGAGTCCTGGATGAGATCCCGGATGTCACGAGGAGCTCCGGAATGGTCCGGAGTTAAAGATTCATATATAGGAAGTCCTATTTTGGTCGCCGTAAAAGTTTCGGGCTCATCGGTAGTGTACCGGGAGTGCCGGTAGTGTACCGGGAGACCTCCGGGAGGGGTATTTCGACCCAAGAGGCTTCATGGGCAGTTGGAGAGTATTAACCATCCCTTAGTGGGCTGGTGGAATAGACACAACAGGCCCATGCGGCTGGGGGAAGAGTCCCAAAGGAAAAAGGGTGGAAAAAAGGCAAAAAGGGAGAGTCCTACTCCTACTAGGAGTGGAGGAGGAGTAGGACTCCTCCCCCTTGGCTTCGGCCGACTCCAAGAGTGGCTCAGCCCTGTGCCAGCCCTCCTCCTCCTCTCCTCCTATATATACTGGTGGAATATAAGGGTTTTGGACAGAATTTATGGCCATGTGCTACCCGTTCCACCGGTGCTCCTCTAGATCGGATTTCCGCAGTGCTTAGGCGAAGCCCTGCCGGAATTGCTCCACCACCATCACCGGAGCGCCGTCACTCTGCCGGTGAACTCTTCTCCCTCTCCACTTCCTCTTTCTGGATCAAGACGGTGGAGATCGTCATCAAGTTGCACGTGTGCTGAACGCCGAGGTGCCGTCTGTTCGGCGCTAGATCGGAAGGACCGTGAACAAGATCGCGAGACGGTTCGTGATGTGTTCACGAGATGGATCATGATGAGATCGCGAGACGGATCGTGATGTGATCGCGGGACGGAGATGAGGTCGCGGGACGGATCGTGATTGGATCGCGGGACGGATCGTGATGTGATTGCGGGACGCTCAGCGATTTGGATCGCGAAGATGTTCGACTACACCAACCGCGTTTCTTAACGCTTCCCGCTTAGCAATCTACAAGGGTATGTAGATCCACTCTCCCTTTCGTAGATGCTCATCACCATGGATAGATCTTGCGTGTGCGTAGGAAATTTTTTGTTTCCCATGCAACGTTCCCCTTCAGTGGCATCATGAGCTAGGTCTATGTGTAGATGAGATCTCGAGTAGAACACAAAAGGTTTGTGGGCGTTGATGCTTAGATTGCTTCCTCCCTTGGTCAGATTTTGGTTCAGCGGTATTGTGAGATGAAGTGGCTCAAACCAACATTACTCATATGCTTACGAGAGACCGGTTCCCTCGACGCAACTTGTTGCCTAGATGGCTTGCGGGTGGCAGTTTCTCTCACTTTAGTTGGATCGGATTCGACAAAGGCGGTCCTTGAGAAGGTTGAAAAGCAACTAGTGTATCACCGTTGTGGTTTTTGCGTAGATGAGAATTGTTCTTGCTAGATACCCGTAGCAGCCACGTAAAACATGTAACAACAATTAGAGGACGTCTAACTTGTTTTTGCAGGGTATGTTGTGATGTGATATGGCCAATTACATGATGTGATGTATGTGATGTATGAGATGATCATGTGATGTATAGAATTTGACGACTTGCATGTCGATGAGTACGGGAACCGGCAGGAGCCATAGGGTTGTCTTTATATATTGTATGACCTGCGTGTCAATCATTAAGCGCTATGTAATGCTTTACTTTATCGCTAAACGGTAGCAATAGTAGTAGAAGCATGCAGGGCGTGACAACCCCGATGGCGACACGTTGATGGAGATCAAGATGATGGAGATCATGGTGTCGTGCCGGTGACGATGGAGATCATGTCGGTGCTTTCAAGATGGAGATCAAAAGCACAAGTTCATGGCCATATCATGTCACCTATGATTTGCATGTGATGTTAATCCTTTTATGCACCTTGTTTTTCTTAGGACGACGGTAGCATTATAAGGTGATCCCTCACTTAAATTTCAAGATGAATTGTGTTCTCCCCGAGTGTGCACCGTTGCGAAAGTTCATCGTGTTGAGACACCACGTGATGATCGGGTGTGATAGACTCTACGTTCACATACAACGGGTGTAAGCCAGTGTTGCACATGCGGAACACTCGGGTTAAACTTGACGAGCCTAGCATGTACAGACATGGCCTCGGAACACAAGAGACCGAAAGGTCGAACATGAGTCATATAGTAGATATGATCAACATAATAATGTTCACCATTGTAACCACCTCAACTCAGGTGATGATCGGACTTGAGTTTGTGAATTTGGATCATGTATCACTCGAATGACCGGAGGGATGTCAATTTGAGTGGGAGTTCTTAAGTAATATGATTAATTGAACTCATTATCATGAACATAGTCAGTAGTGTCTTTGCAAATTATGTTGTAGATCACTTGCTCGCGCTGTAGCTCCCTTGAATTTTATATGTTCCTAGAGAAATAGAGTTGAAAGATGATGGTAGCAATATTGCGGACTGGCTCCGTGATCTGAGGATTGTCCTCGTTGCTGCACAGAAGGCTTATGTCCTTAATGCACCGCTCGGAGCTCCAACCCCTCTAGCGTCGTTTGTAGATGTTGTGAACATCTGACAGGCACATTCTGGTGACTACTTGATAGTTTAGTGCGTCATGCATTACAGCTTAGAATTGAGGCTCCGAAATGTTTTGAATGTCACGGAACATATGAGATGTTCTAAGAGCTGAAATTAGGACCTCAGGCTCATGCCCGTGTTGCGAGATATGAGATCTCCAACAAGATTCTTTGCCTGCAAGATGAACGAGAATAGCTCAATCGTTGAGCATGTGCTCAGATTGTCTGGGTGCTACAATCGCTTGAATCGAGTGGGAGTTCATCTTCCAGATAAGATAGTGATTGATATAGTTCTCCAAGTCACCTTCACTAAGCTACTAGAACTTGGTGATGAACTATAAAATGCCAGGGATAGAATTAATAATCCCTGAGCTGTTCACGATGTTTGACACCGCGAAGGTAGAAATCAAGAAGGAGCATCAAGTGTTGATGGTTAGTATAACCACTAGTTTCGAGAAGGGCAAGGGCAAGGTGGAAAACTTCATGGATGGCAAGTCAGTTGCTGCTCCAGTGAAGCAACCCAAAGTTGAACCCAAACCCGAGACTAAGTGCTTCAATTATGAGGAGAGAGGTCGCTGAAGCGGAACAACCCTAGATACTTGGTAGATAAGAAGGCTGGCAACGTCGACAGAAGTATATTTGATATACGTGTTATTGATGTGTACCTTACTTGTACTCCTAGTAGCACCTGGGTATTGGATACTAGTTTGGTTGCTAAATGTTAGTAACTCGAAATAAAGGCTATGGAATAAACGGAGAACTAGCTAAGTGTGAGGTGACGATGTGTGTTGGAAATGTTTCCAAGGTTGATGTGATCAACATCGCACGGTCTCTCTACCTTCGAGATTAGTGACGAACCTAAATAAATGTTATTTGGTGTTTTGCGTTGAGCATGAACGTGATTAGATCATGTTCATTGCAACACGGTTATTCATTTAAGTTAGAGAATAATGGTTATTCTATTTACATGAATAATACCTTCAACGGTCATGCACCCAGTAAGAATAGTTTGTTGAAACTTGATCGTAGTAATACACATGTTCATAACATTGATGCCAAAGATATACAAAGTTAATAATAATAGTACCACATACTTGTGGCACTGCCGCTAAATGTCATATTGGTATAAAACGCATGAAGAAACTCCATGCTGATGGATTTGGGCTCATTCGATCTCGAATCGGTTGAGACATGCGAACCATGCCTCTTGGTTAAGATGACTAAGGACCCCGTTTTCTGTTTTGATGAAGTGGGCAAGTGATTTATTGGAAATGATACATGTTGATGTATGCAATCCAATGAGTCTTGTAGCGTGCGGTGGATATCATTATTTTCTTACCTTCACTGATGATTTGAGTAGATATAGTGTATATTTACCTAATGAAACACAAGTCTGAATCGTTTGAAAGGTTCAAGCAAATTCAGAGTGAAGTTTAAGATCATCGTGACAAGAAGATAAACATGTTTGCGATATGATCGTGGAGGTGAATATCTAAGTTACGAGTTTGGCATACAACTTTAGACAATGTGAAAGTTGTTTCACAACTCACGCTAGCTGGAACACCATAGAGTGATGGTGTGTCCGAACGTCATAGTCATACTCTATTGGATATGGTGCATGCTATGATGTCTCTTATCGTTTTGTTACTGTAATTTTGGGGTTATGCATTAGAGACAACTACATTCACTTTAAATAGGGCACCATCTAAATCCGTTGAGATGACACCGTGTGAACTATGGTTTGATAGAAACCTAAGCTGTCATTTCTTAATGTTTGGGGCTTTGACGCATGTGTGGAAAATGTTTTCACCTAATGAGCTTGAACCCAAAGCGGACAAATGCATCTTCATAGAATACCCTAAGAACAGTTGGGTGAACCTTGTATCTCAGATCCAAGCATAAAATGTTTGTTACTAAAACTGGGTCCTTTCTCGAGAAAGGGTTTCTCTTGAAAGAATTGAGTGGGAGGAGGATAGAACTTGATGAGGCTATTGAACCTCTGCTTCAACCAGAAAGTAGCACAACACAGAAAGATGTTTCTCTGAAGCCTACGTTAGTTGAAGAGGAAGTTAATGATGATGATCATGAAGCTTCGGATCAAGTTACTATAGACCTACGAGGAAAATAGAGCTTGATGAGGTTATTGAACCTTTACTTCAACCAGAGAGTAGCGCAGCGCAGAAAGTTGTTTCTGTGAAGCCTACGTCAGTTGAAGAAGAAGTTAATGATGATGATCATGAAGCTTCGGATCAAGTTACTATTGAACTTCGTAGGTCGACAAGGACGTGTACTACTACTAAGCGGTACAACAACCCTGTCTTGAAGGTCATGTTGTTGGACAACGATGAACCTATGAACTATGGAGAAGCGATGATGGGCCCGAAAACCAACAAATGGTTAGACGGCTGATCCATGTATGAAAACCAAGTATAGACTTTGGTGGACTTTCTCGTTGGACGGCTGGTCGTTAAAGTACAAATGGATCTTTAAAATGAAGACAGACGATGATGGTAAATGTTACCATTTGTAAATCTCGACTTGTTGCAAAGTAGTTTACGACAAGTTCAAGGAGTTGACTGCGATGAGACTTTCTCACTCCTAGCGATGCTAAAGTCTGTTGGAATTATGTTAGCAGTTGCTGCATTTTTCAATTATGAAATCTGGCAGATGGATGCCAAAACATCGTTTCCCTCCTTAAGGAAAGGTTGTATGAGATGCAACCATAATGTTTTGTCAGTCCTAAGGATGCTAAAAGGTGTGTGAGCTTCAGTGATTCTTCTATGAACTGAAGCAAGCATCTCGTAGTTGGAATATACACGTTGATGAGGTGATCAAAGTTTTTGAGTGTATACAAAGTTTACGAGAAACTTGTATTTGCAATAAAGTGAGTGTGAGCATTATAGAGTTTCTGATAAGTATATGTGGATGACATATTGCTATTCGGAAATGATGTAGAATTTTTGGAAAGCATAAATGGTTGTTTGAAAGAGTTTTTCAAAGGAAGACCTGGATAAAGCTACCTAATTGTTGAGCATCAAGATCTATAGAGATAGATCAAGATACTTGATGAGACTTTCAATGAGTACATACCTTGACAAGATTTTGAAAGAGTTCAAAATGGATCAGTTAGAGAAAGAGTTCTCGCCTAATTTGTAAGGTATAAAGTAGAGTAAGACTCAATGCCCAGTGACTGTAGAAGATAGAGAAAAGATGAGTGTCATCACCTATGCTTCAGCCATAGGCTCTATCATGTATGCAAATGTTGTGCACAAGACCCGATGTCAGCCTTGCCATAAGTATGGCCAGAAGGTTTCAAAGTGATCCTGGAATGGAGCACTGGACAATGGTCAAGATTGTCCTTAGTAACTAAAAGACTAAGGAGATGTTTCTCGATTATGGAGGTGATAAAGAGTTCGTCATAAAGAGTTACGTCGATGCAAGCTTTAACACCAATCCGGATGACTCGAAGTAGCAGTCTGGATACGTATAGTGGAGCAGCCATTTGGAATAGTACCCAGTAGAGTGTGGAAGCAGTGTTTACGGTTTGACATAGAAATTTGCAAAGTACACACGGATCTGAATGTCGCACACCCGTTGACTATAAGACCTCTCTCACATGCAAAGCATGATCGAGCCCCAGAACTCATTGGGTGTTAGATTCATAACAATGCAAATCACATGGTGATGTGAACTAGATTATTGACTCTAGTGCAAGTGGGAGACTGTTGGAAATATGCCCTAGAGGCAATAATAAATTAGTTATTATCATATTTTCTTGTTCATGATAATCGTTTATTATCCATGCTATAATTGTATTGATCGGAGACTTAGATGCATGTGTAGATACATAGACAAAACCATGTCCCTAGTATGCCTCTAATAGACTAGCTCGTTGATCAAAGATGGTTAAGGTTTCCTAGCCATTGACATGAGATGTCATTTGATAACGGGATCATATCATTAGGAGAATGATGGGATGGACAAGACCCAAACTACAAACGTAGCATATGATCGTGTCAGTTTAATGCTATTGTTTTCTGCATGTCAAGTATCTGTTCCTATGACCATGAGATCATGCAACTCACTGACACCGGAGGAGTGCCTTGTGTGTCTCAAACGTCGCAACATAACTGGGTGGCTATAAAGGTACTCTACAGGTATCTCCGAGGGTGTCTGTTGGGTTGGCATGGATCAAGACTGGGATTTGTTACTCCGTGTGACGGAGAGGTATCTGAGGGCCCACTCGGTAATACAACATCACAACAAGCCTTGCAAGCAATGTGACTAAGTGTTAGTCATGGTATCTTGTATTACGTAACGAGTAAAGAGACTTGCCAGTAACGAGGTTGAACTAGGTATGGAGATACCGACGATCGAATCTCGGGCAAGTAACATACCGAAGAACAAAGGGAACATCATACGGGATTAACTAAATCCTTGACATAGAGGTTCGACCGATAAAGATCTTCGTAGAATATGTAGGAACCAATGTGGACATCCAGGTCCCGCCATTGGTTATTTACCGTAGAGGTGGCTCGGTCATGTCTACATAGTTCTCGAACCCGCAGGGTCTGCACACTTAAGGTTTGGTGACGTTTCGGTAGTATAGAGTTATGCATGGTGGTGACCAAAGGTTGTTCAGAGTCCCGGATGAGATCCCGGACGTTACGAGGAGCTCCGGAATGGTTCGGAGGTAAAGATTCATATATAGGAAGTCCTATTTTGGTCGCCGGAAAAGTTTCGGGCTCATCGGTAGTGTACCGGGAGTGCCGGTAGTGTACCGGGAGACCTCCGGGAGGGGTATTTCGACCCAAGAGGCTTCATGGGCTGTGGGAGAGTATTAACCAGCCCTTAGTGGGCTGGTGGAATAGCCACAACAGGCCCATGCGTCTGGGGGAAGAGTCCCAAAGGAAAAAGGGTGGGAAAAAGGCAAAAAGGGAGAGTCCTACTCCTACTAGGAGTGGAGGAGGAGTAGGACTCCTCCCCCTTGGCTTCGGCCGACTCCAAGAGGGGCTCAGACATGTGCCAGCCCTCCTCCTCCTCTCCTCCTATATATACTGGTGGAATAGAAGGGTTTTGGACAGAATTTATGGCCACGTGCTACCTGTTCCACCGGTGCTCCTCTAGATCGGATTTCCGCAGTGCTTAGGCGAAGCCCTGCCGGAATTGCTCCACCCCCATCACCGGAGCGCTGTTACACTGCCGGCGAACTCTTCTCCCTCTCCACTTCCTCTTGCTGGATCAAGACGGTGGAGATCGTCATCAAGCTGCACGTGTGCTGAACGCGGAGGTGCCGTCTATTCGGCGCTAGATCGGAAGGACCGTGAACAAGATCGCGAGGCGGTTCGTGATGTGTTCACGGGACGGATCATGATGAGATCGCGGGACGGATTGTGATGAGATCGCGGGACGGATCATGATGAGTTCGCGGGACGGATCGTGATTGGATCGCGGGGCGGATCGTGATGTGATCGCGGGACGCTCGGCGATTTGGATCGCGAAGATGTTCGACTACACCAACCGCGTTTCTTAACGCTTCCCGCTTAGCGATCTACAAGGGTATGTAGATCCACTCTCCCTCTCGTAGATGCTCATCACCATGGATAGATCTTGCGTGTGCGTAGGAAATTTTTTGTTTCCCACGCAATGTTCCCCTTCATTGTTTACGTATGGGATAAAGGGGACTTGATGTGTTAATGGTATGGTTGAGTTTACCTTCATGAATTTCTAGTAGTTGCGGATGCTTGCTAGAATTATAACATAAGTGCATATGATCCAAGTACGGAAAGTATGTTAGTGTATGCCTCTCCCTCATATAAAACTGCAACAATGATACCGGTCTAGTTAGCGATTGCCTAGGGACAAATTTTTCTCTTGCGTTACACAAGAATCTTTCTACTAAATAATTTACTTTATTGTTCTTTATCTAAACAGCCCCTAACTTTTATTTAGTTGTTCTTTACTCCTTCCATCCCGAAATATCTGTTGCAACTGGTCATTTTGCAAAAACAACCTCGCCTTTTCCGTATTCAACCCGCACTCCTCGACTCGTCTGTGTCGCTCTCCTCCCTGTAACCCGCCCTCATCCATCCATCTGAAATCCCCTGTGTAGGGTCGAGAGTGGAACACTTAGAGATCTTGCTAGAGAATGAATCGTCCTTCGTTTGTCCAATGGGATTGTCGACGTCCTCGATAGACCTAGATCTTTCCTCTTTCTGCCGCTTTTGCCCATCTTTTTATTTTAGACATCCACTTCTAGGCCTTCCGCAATTTGTTGATTTGCATCAGACAATATTCTTTCTATTGTTCGTATGGTCGTTTTCAACAGTGCGTCAGCGAGCAGCTTGCCATCTAGGCAGATATCTCCATCTCTTCTCTTGATTACGCTCAAAGCAAAATAAACACCAAATCTTTGCTCATTTGTCAAGTTTGCTGCACTTCTTCTTATTGCTTCCCCTTGAGCAATTTCTTCCTCTTCATGAATAGCTTCCTCCTCATGAATTGCACCCTCCTCTTGATTTTCAGGTACTCCATCCTCCTCTTGTGGAGGATTCAAGTTCAGATCTGCCATATCCATGATGATGAATTGATCCTCCTCTTGATTTTCACGCACTCCATCCTCCTCTTGTGGAGGAGTCAAGTTCAGATCTGCCATATCCATGGCAATGAATCAATCCTTCTGTTGATTTTCAAGTACTCCATCCTCCTCTTGTGGAGGAGTCAAGTTTAGATCTGTCATATCCATGGCCATGAATCGATACTCCTCTTGGTTTTCAGGTACTCCATCATCCTCTTGTGGTGGATTCGAGTTCAGATCTAGTATATACATGGCGATTTCCTAACAAAAATTTAACATCCAGTTAAGTTAAGCAATTCAAAAAGGACATGTAAAAGGACTTGAGTAGATTACTGTAAAAGGACATGAGTAGATTACTGTAAAAGGACATGAGTAGATTCTTTTAAAAGGACATGAGTAAATTATTGTATAAGGACATGTATCAACAATCCATATTAGCAATTTCCGTTTACAATTTAAATTGTTCATGTTTCAACATTTTATTGTTGGCCACAAAAATAACTATGTGAGTGTATTGTAATCAAAGAGATTGTTCTTTATTCTTCTTGCATATCAAAGGGAACAAGAGAGAGAGATCATTCATCTTTTAGTTCATATGCATGCTATAGTATCATGATTGAGTGGCGGCAAAATCTTGTAACCCGGGAGCATAGGTTTAAATTCTTGCAGTACTTGGAGTGCGAAAGCTTGCTTAGTTAGGACTTTGGTAGTACTCCAAATTGTAGTAGTGACCATGCAGTGTAGTGTAGTGACCAGTATTGTAGTGTAGTTCCCCTCTCTTCTCAAGTTGGAGCATGTAGTGTAGTGTAGTTCCCTCTCTTCTCAAATTGGAGCATGTAGTGTAGTGTAGTGAAATTTAGACCAAATCTTTCTTTTCAAATTTGTCAAATTATGCAATGAATTTGTAGACTTTTAAGAATCTTTCACGCGCACTATCCTTGAGTCATGACACGATCTGCATGCTTAACCTATGGTATGCATGTATACCTAATCTGACATGGTGATGTGAATTCACCACTCACAAGTCGCAAAGACAATAAAAAGGGAAGAAAGATCCTTGTCAAGATTTTTTTTTCTTGTTTATACTAACTTCCATGCATTACATTAAACAAACAGTCTTGTTGCATTAGTCTAAGTTGAGTTGGAATGGCAGAATATATATGCATGATCCATGAATCCTAACATTCTCGATTTGATCATCTAGAAATAAAGTATCATAGCCAAATAATTTGTCTCGATTGATCATTTGCTCCTTCAAATAACATGTCAAAAACACAACAAAATGTACTTTCAGCAATATCACCTTAATTGTCACTTTCTTTAGGTTCTTGTTCAGTATTCTTCAGTTTCTTGCTCATGGGGTTCTTGTTTTTACGGTTCTTGTAGACGAGGAGGTCGGAGACACATCAGCGACACGCCAGAAAAACCCCAAAACGATCGCTTGACTTCATGGATTGGTTGCTTGCTATTTGAAAATCTAAGGGGTGTAATTATGAAATTGTATTCCAATTCAAAATTAGTGTCCCCTGCTATAGATATTTTGGGACGGAGGGAGTATTGTCTTGCAAAACTATCTATTACACATACTAAGTACTTCTAGTTTCTTTCCCGCAAAGTAGATTCATACTTGTTCTAGTTAAAGTAAGCGTTAGCGTGCATAGAGTTGTATCGGTGGTCGATAGAACTTGAGAGAATACTAATTCCAAATTTAGCTCCTTGTTGGGTTCGACACTCTTACTTATCGAAAAAGGCTACAAACGATCCCCTACACTTGTGGGTTATCAAGACCTTTTTCTGACGCCGTTGCCTAGGAGCAATAGCATAGCGGTTGATATTCTCGTGTGTGCTTGTTTGCTTTCTCACTAAGTAATTTTTATTTTCTATTATTAGTTGTTTTATTTTCTATTATTAGTTGTTTTATATCTTTAGTTATGGATATGGAACACGAAACACCAACAAAATTAGTGGTGCTTGCTACTCATGGAGATGGGGAACCTCCTAAAACCCTCAATGCTAGTTATGTGAAACACGTTAATTACTCCTTTGATAATCCTGAGAAATCCTCATTTAACTTTATAATGGGAAACACATTGGATCAAAGTGAGTACTTTAGGGATTATTGCTTATCTAAAAAGGGAAACAATTACGGGATCAAATTAAAATCTTGTGCTGGTTTTCTTGGGATGTATGTTTGAGATGTGATTATACTTGTTGCTCTAAGATTAAGGGTCTTCACCTTCCCTTTCAATGTGAATTTAATGATAATGAAACCTTGGCTTCTTATGCTAAAGGTATTTATGATTACTATGATGTGGAAAAAATAGAAGAATTTGTTGCTTTTAAAGGTGCTTATGAAATTGCTTCTTTGCTTGAAAAGTATGACAACGTTCCTTACAAATCTGAAAATGTTGCCATACTTAAATATTTCTATGAGAATTATGAATACAATTCTGATATTATTGAATTTATTGAGAGAATGTCCGCTGACTTGGAAGAGTCTAAAATTTTGCAGGAATCTATGGAAGAAGAAATTGTTGAAACTGTGAGCTCATTAGATGAAAAAGATGAGGAGGAGAGCAAAGAACAAAAGGAGGAAGAGCGGATTAGCTACCCGTGTCCACCTTCTAATGAGAGTAACTCTTCAACTCATACGTTGTTTAGTTTCCCTTCTGTCGTCGTTTTCTCACGACAGATGCCATGGGTAGGTTTATTGAGAGTGGTTGGGGTCGAAGGACGCCGACAGGCTCCGGGAGCAGGGATAGGCACAAGCGGTGGCAGACACACGATGTACTCAGGTTCAGGGCCCTCCGTGGGAGGTAACACCCCTAGTCCTACTCGTCTAAGTTGATGGATGGTTGAGGTTACAAGAGTGCGCCTTGAGCTGTTGTCTGGGGGTAGAAGGAGGAGCAGTCGGCTCCCCTTCCTTGGCTACGTGAGAGTGTGTGTGGAGAGTTCCTTCGTGTGCGTGTTTGTCCCTATGCACGAGGGCTCGAGGGGGGGTTATAGGCCACCCCCGGCCTACAATATCTCTAAAGTATTGGGTGGGGGACCCGGCTGGCAGCCTCTACGACTGGCCTGGGGGACCGCCCACTGAGCCGTCTTGTCGCATGTAGGGCCCGCCGGCTACACTGTCCCATCGCCCACTGGGCCCACCAGCCGGCTCCGCGATTGGCCCGCACTCACCTGCCGCGGCACGGGCCGCCTCAAGTGGTGTCGCCTTGCACCAGCCAGCCGAGGTCTCCGGTAAGGCCGACAACACTGTAGCCACGCGGGGGCAGGTAATGGAATAGGCTGAGGCATGTCGTCACTGTTACCCCGCCCGGTCGCGGTCAGCCAAAGTCAGTGGTACGACCGGCTGGACTGTAGCCATGTGCTCCCATATGTCAACGGTCATTGTGGCCACGCCAGGGTCCATCGTGGGGGTCTTGTCTTCTTGCCGTACTTGCACAAAGAGGGAAGGGACAGGAGCTTGTCCGTCCAGAAGCCAGCAGAAGAGCTGGCCTGGGGGCAACCGACCATAGGTTGGTCGGGGGTCAGACAGTCGGCTCCTTGACCAGCCGACCATGAGCCAGCCAGTAATGAGCCTGCCGGCAATGTGCGAGCCGGCCTTAAGGCAGTCGGCGGCCCACCAGCCAGTCGTGACCCAGCCGGCCACGGACCAGTCGGTGGCATGGTTATTGTTGAAACAGGGGGAGAACCCCTTAGCTTAGGCTTACCTAGGGGTAATAACCCTGTCACCTTCGCACATACCGAAGGATGAATGTTATGATGATTTCTATGATCCCTTGGATTCGTTTGAAATATCCCTTTTTGATGAACTTGATGCTTGCTATGCTTGTGGCCATGATGCCAATATGAATTATGCTTATGGAGAGGAACTTGCTATAGTTCCTTATGTTAAGCATGAAATTGTTGCTATTGCACCCACACATGATAGTCCTGTTATCTTTTTGAATTCTCCCAACTACATTATACAGGAGAAGTTTGCACTTATTGAGGATTATATTGATGGGTTGTGTTTTACCACTACACATGATGATTTTGATAGATATTATATGCATGTGCTTTCTTCTCCTACTTGCAATTATTATGAGAGAGGAACCAAATCTTCACCTCTTTATGTTACAAATACAATAAAATTGCAAGAAACCTCTTATGCTATGTATTGGCCTTTGCTTTGTGTGAAGGAATTGTTCTCTTATGACATGCCAATGTATAGAAAGATACTTAGACTTTGTTGTCACATGATATATATCACTTGTGCTCACTAATTAATTACAAATCATTGTTAATTAAAATTACCTTTGATATACCTTGGGATCCGGGTGGATCACTTGAGCACTATATGCCTAGCTTAATGGCTTTAAAGAAAGCTACCAAGGAGACACCCGAAAGTTTTAGAGAGTCATGTATTTATGTTGTCTTCTTTTAAAATAAAAAAATAAAAATAAAGTGGGCAACTTATTTGTTTTCAAAAAAATAGAAGTGAAAGTGAGAAAGATGAGAATCGTTGAAGTAGGGGCTAGCCTTGAACTTTGTTCATGCCCATGGAAACTTTGTGAATCTTCATGATAGAAACTTTTCAACCAAAATAATTACCCCCTTTTATAAATCCATTGTACTATAAAAATAATGTGCCAAGAATTACCTTTAGGTTGTTTAAATTGCTTGTTTGATATGTGTTGTGCAAAAACAAAACTTTGGCAGTAGTGTTTGATTTTTCATAATTTACTGAAATGTCAAAAGTTTCTGCATTTTTTAAACAGTACTTTTATTCAAATGTTATACCACATCCGAATGTTTCAGAATTTTTTCATTTATAGAAGTATGGTATCCATCTTCATCTTTACAGACTATTCTGTTTTTCACAGATTGTTGTTATAGTTGCTTTGCGTGCTAATGTTTAAATTCTTGTTGAGCCCCAATGACATGGGAGCCATAGAATTGTGATATCATACAATGGGTAATGTTATATTATAATTATGCAATAATTATGGCAGGACATGATGAGTTTTGATGATTATGTACAAACGTTTCTAATAAAAGTTTTGCCAAGTTCTATGTGGATGAAGTGTTCGAAGATCGAGGAGGTATTGATATGCAAAGAACAAGAAGAGGGAAGAGCTCAAGATTGGGGATGGCCAAGGCACCCCAAGTAAATATTCAAGGAGACTCAAGCATCTAAGCTTAGGGATGCCTCGGAAGGCATCCCATGTTTCTTCTTCAACAACTATCATTATGTTTTTGATTTTGTTTTGTTCACATGATATGCGTAAATTCTTGGAGTGTCGTGTGCCTTTTATTTTCTTTAAGCAATGCACCATGCTGGTTTGGGGAAGTCCATGGTTTATTTATAGAATACTATTTGCACTTCACTTATATCTTCCGAGCATGGCCTTATAAAATGCTTCATGTGCTTCACTTATATCATTTGAAGTTGGATGCATGTTTCTCTACATATAGAAAATCGTTATTTGTAGAATGCTCTTTTGCTTAACTTATTATTATTAGAGCATTTCCAGGTATTTTGTAGAAATAATTAAACTCTTGTGCCTCACTTATACATATTTAGAGAGTCAACATGAATTGGTCATTTACATGGTTAGTCAGAAAATCCTACATAAAACTTGTAGATCACTAAATATGATATGTTTGATTCCCTGTAATAGTTTTGCAACATTAAGATAGTAATATGTGGGTGCACTAGTTGATCATTCTAGATTAGTAAGAATATTGATGTTAAGGTTTGTGATTCCCGAAGCATGCATGTAAAGTCTCTATTTATGTGATGAAGATTGGAGCATAATTTATCCTTGATTGAAAACTAATAAAACTTTGCAATAAGTATATGAGTTCTTTATGACTAATGTGAATCCATGGACATACGCAATCTCACCTATTCATATTTTGCTAGCCTCTTCGGTACCATGCATTGCCCATTCTCACCTCGAGGATCGGTGCAACTTTCGCCGGTGCATCCAAAACCCGTGACATGATACGCTCTGTTGCACATAAGCCTCGTTATATATTCACCAAAACAGCCACCATACCTACCTATCATGGCATTTCCATAGCCATTCTAAGATATATCGCCATGCAACTTCCACCGTCACTTCATATGACTTGTATTTCCATTGTCATATCGCTTTGCATGATTGTAAGATAGCTAGCATGATATTTACATGGCTTGTCCATTTTTTATATCTTTTGCCATGCTAGATCATTGCACATCCTGGTACACTACCATAGGCATTCATATAGAGTCATATCATCCTATCAGTTTTCCATATTGAGTTGTAAGTAAATAAAAGTGTGATGATCATCATTATTAGAGCATTGTCCGAGTGAGGAAAAATGATGATTGAGACTATGATTCCCCCACAAGTCGGGATGAGACTCCGGGCAAAGAATGAAAAATGGGGGAGGCCAAATGAGCCCACCATAAAAAATAATGGGGGAGGCAGTAAAAAAGGCCCACCATGAAAAAAAGAAAAAAACAAGTAAATGTGAGAAAAGGAGAGAAGAGACTTTGCTACTATCCTTTACCACACTCGTGTCTCAAAGTGGCACTGTGTTTTTCTTATAGAGAGTCTCTTGTTTTGTCACTTCCATATGCTTGTGGGATTTTTTCATTATAGAACTTGGCTTGTGTATTCCTATGACACGCGTCCTCAAATGCCCGAGTTCTTCATGAGCAAGCAAGTTGGATGCACACCCACTTAGCTTCAGTTGAGCTTTCATACACTTATAGCTCTAGTGCATCTGTTGCATGACAATCCCTACTCCTCGCACTGATATCTATTGATGGGCATCTCCATAGCCCATTGATACCCCGAGTTGATGCGCGACTTTGTTCTTCACTTTTAATCCTTTTCATATCTACCACCATATTCTATTCCATCCTTATGCTATGTCGATGGTTCACGCCCATGTATTGTGTGAAGAATAAAAGTTGACGCACGTTGAAAAAGTAAGATCCAATTCCTTGGTTTGACATCGGGGTGCTGATGATTTATATTTTATATTAGGAAGACCAAGCATGATAGGCTATATGATTGTTTGCTAGTAAATGTGAGTATGGAAGTCTTTTGTCACACTACTTCCTTGAATCACTTGTATCTTAATATGCATGCCATGATTATTCATTTGTTCAGGATTATGTTAGGTAGCATTCCACATAAAAAAATATCTTTTTTTACCATTTTCCTACTCAAGGACGAGCAGGAATTAAGCTTGGGGATCCTGATACATCTCCGTTGTATCTATATTTTTTGATTTATTCATGCCAATATTCTACAAATTTCATATACTTTTGGCAACATTTTATATATTTTTTGGGACTAACTTACTTAACCAGTGCCTAGTGTCAGTTCCGTTTTTTTATGTTTTTCATTTTGCAGAAATTTACAGAGATTTGTTTTGGAATATATGTGAATTTTGAGAGTCGTAATCAAACCAAGACGATGCCTCGATGGTAAGTGGCCACCCCTTAAGTCGGTTGAGGCTCTTCTTCCGCCACAAGAAATATATTTTTGCGATAAAAATCCCCTCAAAATTTCAGCCCGATCGGAGTTGCAGATATTTGTATATTTAAGAAACGTGAAAGGCTCAGAAAATAATCGCGGAAACACAAGAGAAAGAAAGAGAGAGATCCAATCTCAAAGGGGCTCCTGCCCTCCGGGAGCCATGGCCGCCATGGACCAGAGGGGAAACCCTCCTCCCACCTAGAAAGGAGGCCAAGGAAGAATAATAAGGAGGGGTCTCTCTCCCCCTCTCTCCCGATGGCGCCGAAGCGTCGGCGGGGCAAGTATCATGACGGCGATCTGCACCAACAACTGCGCCGTTGTCACCACCAACTCTCTTCCCCTCTATGCAGAAGTGTAAAACCTCTTCTCCCCGCTATAATCTCTACTTGAACATGGTGCTTAATGCTATATATTATTATCCAATGTTGTGTGGATATCCTATGATGTTTGAGTAGATTTCTTTTGCCCTGTGGGTTGATTGATGATCGTGACTGGTTTTAGATGTATGTTTCATTTTGGTTCTGTCCTATGGTGCCCACCGTGTCACGCAAGCGTGTGGGGTCCCCGTTGTAGGGTGTTTCAATATGTTTATGATTTTCTTATAGTGGGTGGCTAGAGTGACAGAAGCTTACACCCGAGTAAGGGGATTGTTTACGTATGGTATAAAGGGGACTTGATGTGTTAATGGTATGGTTGGGTTTACCTTAATGAATTTATAGTAGTTGCGGATGCTTGCTAGAATTCCAACATAAGTGAATATGATCCAAGTACAGAAAGTATGTTAGCGTATGCCTCTCCCTCATATAAAACTGCAACAATGATACCGGTCTAGTTATCGATTGCCTAGGGACAAATTTTTCTCTTGCGTTACACAAAAACTTTTCTACTAAATAATTCACTTTATTGTTCTTTATCTAAACAGACCCTAACATTTATTTACTTTTCTTTATTATTATGCAAAACTATCTATTACACCTACTAAGTAATTCTAGTCTCTTTCCCGCAAAGTAGTTTCATACTTGTTCTAGTTAAAGTAAGAATTAGCATGCGTATAGTTGTATCGGTGGTCGATAGAACTTGCAAGAATATTAATTGTACATTTATCCCCTCGTTGGGTTCGACACTCTTACTTATCGAAAAAGGATACAAACGATCCCCTACACTTGTGGGTTATCACATACATCACTAAATCATTTGGTCCGCCCAATGATATCACCTCGTTCACATAATTATGGAAATATGTACCTTTAAGGAAATCTCGACGAATTGTTGATGAGCCCATTAGCCACATCCTCATCTTCTCTTTGGTTGATGATGAGCATGTAAGCTAATGTTGCAAACTTCTAAAAGCATTGTCATTGAGCCTAACTCATGAAGTATATGTTTGATTCAACAAGTATCTTCTCTAAGTCCGAGTGCATTGGATGCAAGTTACTACTGTGAATATGAGAAAAGTTGTTTTACTTCCTCTCGAATCGTCCCAATTCATCCATGCATGTGTGAATTATGCTATGGTTTGATAGATTTTCTACCTTCACTCCATATGTATTTTCCTAGCACACCAAGCCACTAATTGAGTTGTTCGAGGAAAAGGAGTTCATTCATAAGAGCTAATCCGGACTTACACATGGACTTTCATACCCTCGATGGTGGTTCCTAACCGCAACTCTGTTGCCTTTTAACTATAAGATTTCCATGTGGTCACGATTATCTTGGGCACTGTGCTCATGTGTGTCTTGCAATCCAGCTCATGTTTCGGAACTTGCTTCTGTTGGTGTCAAAACCGGCAGATCTCGGGTAGGGGTCCCGAGCTATGAGACTAGAATCAATGGTAATAGGAGACAAGGGAGACGATGTTTACCCAGGTTCGGGCCCTCCTATGGAGGTAATGCCCTACGTCCTGCTTGATTGTATTGATGATGTATAGGTTACAGAGTCGATCTACCTCAAGATCAAATAGCTAAAACCCTAGATTAGTTGTTCTTCCCTACAACCTAAAACCCCCTGGCTTATATAGATGCTGAGCGTATCTAGGGTTTGCACATGGTTGGTTACACGCCGAAGGGATGAACATGCCTATTCGCTACATCAAACATAGAGGACAAGTCACGATTCCCGAAGCTTCCTTCCTGGAGACAGGGCCTTTGATCAATCCAATGTTCGGCAAACGGCTCATACAGTCCGGCCCATAAGGAATAGGTCGGCCTCCTGAGGACCCCTTAATCCAGAACTCCCTCAGTAGCCACTCAACTTGCCTCCAACTTCAAGGGTCTTAGTTTTAGTTGCTTTGTATAGTCACAGTCTTTGACTTGTGAGTTCTTCTCGCCGAATTTAATTTGGCCTTCGATGACAGGTAATTTTCGATAAGAGGCACATCCGAACACCATGAATAGGTTAGCCCTGAAGGCCAAACTTCAAGGATTAAAATAGTGTCCCCAGACGACCTTTCTGGCAAAAGGTCACCGCCCACCACGACCGCTTAAACCAATTGCAAAAACTCGATTCGCGGTTCGAGGTCGTTATCAGCACGATCCATCAATGCACAGATCATGCCCTGTTTTATACGGGATATGTTTAATCATGCATGCAACGGCACGCACGTCTCGGGAAGCGGAAGGATTCACGGCGCAGCCAAGGGAGGCCAAACAGTGATAAGCCTCATAAAAGGGAAAGAAAGCCCTAAGGCATAACCACGTTCCCCATTCGACCCTCTGCTTCCCCATCCTTCCGAGATTCGATAGCGCAGATCTAGGTCTTCCACCATACCTCCTCCGAGCTAATCCATGGTGGGTTCCGGCTCCAACGGCAAGTGGGAGGCTTCCATGGTCACCGACCAAGACATCCGGGACCTTAAGACCGTCGGCTACCTCCCCGCCAACATTTTCCACCGCACGCCGGAGAAGGACCAGGTGATCCTCACTCCCAAGTCAGGCGAAAGGGTGGTCTTTATTGCCCACTTCATCCGGGGACTGAGCTTCCCGCTCGACCCCTTCGTTAGGGGGCTCATCTTCTTCTATGGCCTTGACTTCCATGACCTCCCGGTGAACTCCTTCATGCATATATTGGCCTTCATCATCGTCCGCGAGGCCTTCTTGCGACTCGAGCCACACTTTGGACTTTGGCTCAAGATATTTAATTTCAAGCTGAAGTGTGTCGCAGGCGAACACACAGACTGCGGTGGGGTTGTCATCGGCAAACTCTCCCGTGTCAGATGGCCATCCGACACCTTCATCGACACCTTCAAACTATGGTAGAAAGAGTGGTTCTACATCACAGAGCCAGGGGAGGAAGGCCAAGTTGCACCAGTCGAATTCAGATCCGGTCCTCCCACTAGATTGACCTCATGGCTCCAAAAAGGCCTCGACTAGGGGTCGGACAAGGATGTGGACAACCTACAGAAGTGCATTGCCTCCATGGTTAGAAACGATATCGCGCTAACCAACATGGTCCAGGTTATGCTCCGGCGGCGCATCCTCCCATGCCAACGCCGGGATACTCCCTTGTGGGCTCGTTGGCTCGACGATGAGCCCATGATTCATCATCTCTTCCGCACTACTCGGGAGAAGCTATGGAAAGCGCTTTTCAAGGCACAAAAGGATTGGCCAACCGAGGAGGAGGATCGGGGTCTACACGCAGATAAGCCTCCTACCGAGGTATAACATAATTTTGTCGATCGGCTTTATCTTTCCCAATGAAAAACTAAATAGCCTTTCGATCACTTTTGCAGAAATGGTTGAGCAAAGCTATGGGCATCGACTGCCCAGCGCCTCAGCCCGAAGACGTCAGGTCCAGGCTGTTGGCGGAGATGCTCATCTAGGCGCCTTACGAGGCGCCCGCGAAGAAGAAGGAGAATAAGAAACTAGGACGGGAAGGCCTTCACATCAGGGACCAGCCAGCGGTTGTGTCCGAAGAAATCCATGCCTCCTCAAATCAATATGAGCATGAGGATGAGGACGAGGGGGAGGACGATTCCCCCCTCACAAAAAAGAGGGCGGCGTCATAGGACGCGACGGAGGACGTACCTCCTCCTGCCCAGAAGAAAGCACGTCGAACGTAGGTAATCATATCCGATGACAGGTCGTACTCGGATACCAAGTCCGATCACTTCGAGAGGGTTTCACGAAGGAACCTAAGGGTCAAGCCCCCAGCTCGGAGGTAAGGATCTGAATACTCCCTCGGCTATCATCGATAGGTTTTGAGGGTTGCTAACGTGCAAGCATTTACTGATTATGCAGCCCGCCGCGTGTCCTCCCCACCGACCAAATCTAGGACGGGGAGACCTCGCCAGCCGATCTAGCGGAGAGCAGGAATGTGTCGCATCCCACTCCTCCAGGCGCCACGAAGGACACCGCGAAGGTGTCGTCCTAGCATGCTCCTATGGAGCCAGGCACCGGCGATGGGGGAGACGATATCATGGTCGAGGCTAACGCCTCGGCCATCGAAGACCGGGGGGCGAGACCCCACCCAGATACTGAGGAGACCGGGCGAGTAGATGTTCAGTCTCCTCCGAGGACCTATCCGGAGCGAAACACGCCTCTAGAGGCACCGGTTCAAACCCCGGTCGGTGATCGGGTTGTCCGATCAGCACCGGCACCACCGACTAGTGGGTGGCCGGTTATGAGGGAGGCTCTATCGAGCACCTCCATCTCCGAGGAGCACCACACCCTTATGGGTGCGGTATTGTAGAGCATTCAGTCCGTCGACAACGGACTGAAGGAGGCCTTCAAGGGTCTCCTGACGGGCTTTTAGGTTAGCCATACGACACTCTATTTGTAAGATATTAATTTCTTTGTGTTATCATTATATACATGGCAGCCCCCGAGCCCTAGGTGAGTTTGAAAAAAAACTCACCTAGGGGTCAATCATGGATCATTTTCCGAACTATATACCAAATGATATGTTTGGAACGTTCTAACCAGCCCTTAAGAAGACCGGACATAGGATCAGATTGACGCTAGTTCGGTAATTTTGAACCCATGTAACCTGATAAGTATTTGCTTTTTATAGTCTTCGTCATCGGCGGCGACGGTAAATGCTGCCGAGCTAGACGAGGTGAATCGGAAGCTCAAAAGCTCCAACGATGAGCTTGGTGCTCTTAACAAAAGATTCGACGAGGCACAAGGTAAGCCTTACTCAGTGTCCAAAAAGTTTTTTTGGCCATCCTACTATCGATGCAGTGTTCTTATTCTTGATGCTTACATAGCCTCGGCGAAGGAAATGGAGAAGCTCAAGGCCGAGCTACAAAATGCAGAACAGGAGGCTTCGGTCGAGAGGGCGGCGGTCGGACAAGCGGCTTCCACGCTGTCAGCCTTAAGAGACACCAGTGACTAGCAAGAGGCTCGGGTGGAGGAGATCCAACAGCAGCTCAAGGACGCCAGCCACAAGTTCGAGGTCCTTGAGCAGAAAGGCAAGGAGCAGGTTGCCGAACTATCCACCCTGAAAACCAATCTCCAAAAGGAGCGGGTGGATAGGAGGTTCTCCGAAGAGCAAGTTCGCCAGGCGAAGGGTATAACGGATGGTAAGTCATACTTATTGCAGTGTGTCTTTAGGGATAGCAAGTTTGAGTTGCTTACCCAGGTGTGGTGTTCCTCAGGCGCCTGCTCCGACCTCTAGAAGAGCGCAGTGGACGCGAATCAGCTCTATGCTTCGCGGGGAGAAGGAGATGAAGCTCGTCTATTCTGGGCGCAATTTGAAGCCCCCGAGCGCTCTCCTCTCCTTACTAGGCAGCTGAAGCAGCTGATGGAGCTGCATCGGATGGCGGAGCCTACCATGAAGGATATCTATATCCGGCTATGGCCCAACGAGCCATTATCAGGCAACTACTTCAGATTGGTGCAAAAGTTTGTCGACGCCTCGCCCCGGATCGATGCACGGAAGCACTCCTCCTGCATCGAAGGAGCTCGGATGGCCTTCGCAAAGGCCCAGGTGCACTAGCCGGGGATTGATCCAATGAAGATAGCCACCGCTCCTCTGCCTCCTCGAAAGGAACATCGGTGCCCGAGCTGTACTTCTTCGGAGTAATGGAGGGTGCTCGGGGGATAGAGTCACGGTGCTTGAAAGAGAACATGTATGAGTAGATTGTAATGTCTCTGAAGACATATTAACATTTTAAGTTTATAATTTATCATGTTTTCAATGTTTTGCGTTCCTTATAACTCCTATGTGGCTGTTGAAACTGAAAGCCGTCGGCTTCAGCCCCCATGTAGATACTACACGGGCTGTCTCTACCAATGCACTATGTCCCTTAGCCGAGCTATCGGAACCCGAAGGCGATGGAGTGCGGCGGACCAGTCAATCAGACCATAATGCTTTATTTCTTTCACTTAGTCGTAGGGGCATGAAAAGGACTGCGAGGGGCTGATGACTAGCCCCCGGTGTTTTGTGATGTTCGGATGAACCACAGCTAATAGGGGCATGAAAAGGACTGCGAGGGGCTGATGACTAGCCCCCGGTGTTTTATGATGTTCGGATGAACCACAGCTAAAGACAATATCACATGGTTTGCATGAAGAACAAAACCCCTTGTATAACACGGAATATCCTCTAACGAGGATTTGAGTATAACACTTTAAGCTCGGATTCACAGACCGGTTCTCACATACTATGATAGTAACTTTTCGGCTTTCTCCCCTGAGGTGCTTGACCGGACTAGCCGAAAACATAATCGCAGGGGTTCTATCTTTGCCCTTTTAGACGAATGAGCTAAACGTAAAGGGGCAAGCACATGAGCCGGGCAACCCAACTATTGACCCAAGACATAGCGTGTAACCAATGCATATAAAGCGAATTCCAAGACACCAAACGCATAATCAATTGTACGTAAGGCATTTTTTTAAACTCGAGCCCCGGGTCTATTAGTCGGTTGCATCGTCATATACCGAACAGTTTCACGAGAAGAGGGAGAAAATAAAATATGTTCCAAAAAGGGTAACGAGACAAACACGTATAGTGATGTTGTATGTTTCTTAACAATTCTTATTGCTCGGATTGCCGAAGCAACTGTTTACAAGTATTTGAAAAAAGAAATTTTACATGAGTGGTTGTACCAGGGGTCTTCGATTAGTGACCTTATGTCCTCGATGTGCCCTGTCGCTTGTCTATTCTTGCGCCTCCTGGGGAGTGGTGCACCTCGATAGGTGGTACTGTTCGGTGAACAGATCTTGCAAACAATGTCTTGAGAAGTTGCTGAAGTATGGATAATCTTTACGCCTTTAGCAGGCCCTTGATGGTACCTGCAATGTGTCCGAAGACATTTTGATGGTAGTAGTTCAGTTCAGCCGAACACTTACCCTTTTTCCCCACCGCCGCCCATGGAATTTGAAGTGCAAAGTTGTGGTTTCTTGACACGTACTTTGCTGGTCCTAGGGCTGTGCGATGGGGGGCAAGTCCCTATTTAAGGGGAGAGGAGGGTTCTGAGAGCTCAGGCTGAGACCGTGCTCGCTTCCCAACCTTGCATGCCTTTACGGCAGATGTCAGTGTTTGCCGATCATCGTTGTAATTGAATTCAGCCGCTAGGTCCAACGCATGTTCCTCAGTTTAGAGAGAGGGCTCTGTATTGCCGTTAACAGTAATGACCCCCTTGGGGCCGGGCATCTTGAGCTTGAGGTATGTACTGTGGGACGGCATTAAAGCGAGGGAACGTTGTTCGGCCGAGCAGGGCGTGATAGCCGTTGTGGAAGGGCACAATGTCGAAAATCAAGTCTACGCTTCGAAAGTTGTCAGGCAAGCCGAACACTACTTCGAGGCTTACGGAGCCCGTGCATCAGGCCTCGACACTTGGAATCACTCCTTTAAAGGTAGTGTTGCTGGGTTTGATCCTTGATGGATCTATACCCATGTTTTTCACTGTGTCTGAGTAAATCAGGTTAAGGCTACTTCCTCCGTCCATTAGGACTTTTGTGAGGTGATACCCGTCTATAATGGTGTCGAGGACGAGGGTGGCGGAACCCCCATGACGGATACTGGTCGGGTGATCACGTCAATCAAAAGTGATCTGGTATGCCGACCATGGGTTATACTTCGGGGCTACAGGCTCTACAGCGCAGACCTCTCGAAGGGCACGCTTCCTCTCCTTCTTGGGTATATGGGTGGCGTATATCATATTTACTGTTTTCACCTCTGGAGGGAATTTCTTTTGTCCGCCACCCATCAGACCCCAAGGCTCATCCTCATCCTCGCTCTGGGGGCTCTTGCCTTGGTCCTCGGGCGTGAGTTTGCCGGCCTGTTTGAACACCCAACAGTTACGGTGCATGTGGTTGGCGGGCTTCTCTTAATTGCCATGGATTTGGAAAGGCCTTCTCATGATCTTCTCCAGCGGGGTGGGTCTGTCGCGATTTACTTTAGGAGGCTTCTTCCGCTGCCCAGGTCGGGAATTGCGGAAGCCGACGTTAACGGCCGTGTCGTCGGCATCACTATTGTTATGTCGGCGCTTGTTTTTGTTGGGCTTTGGTTTCCCCTTGTCGTCCCGAACTTCGAAGGTGTCGGGATCTTCAGAATTGTGGTTGCGCCTTGCTAGCTAGTTATCTTCGCCCGCGCAAAAGCAGGTCATGAGGGATTTAAGGGCGGACATAGTCGGAGGTTTATCCTGGCCGAGCTGGCGGGCCAACCATTCATCCCGAATATTGTGCCAGAAGGAGGCTATTTCCTTGGCGTCCGGGCAGTCAACAATCTGGTTTTTCTTGGTCAAAAACCAATTCCATAATTGACGCGTAGACTCTTCGGGCTTCTGAACGATGTTGCTTAGATCGGAGGAATCCGGCGGCTGAACATAGGTGCCTTGGAAGTTAGATCGGAATGGATCCTCTAGGTCTTCCCAGCATCCAATGGAGTTTTCGGGGAGGTTATTTAACCAGTGTTGAGCTGGCCCCTTGAGTTTTAGGGGGAGATATTTGATGGCGTGGAGATCGTCTCCTCGCGCCATGTGGATGTGGAGGAGGAAGTCCTCAACCCATACAGTTGGGTCAGTTGTCCCATCGTACTACTCTATTTTCACTGGGTTAAACCCCTCTGGGAATTGATGTTGCATCACCTCGTCCGTGAAGCACAGTGGGTGGGCAGCGCCTCTTACCCGAGCTATGTCGCGCCGGCATTCGGCATCTATTCTAGCCCAGTTGTGTTCTTGGCCTCTATTGTTGCGGTCGAGACAGGGTCTGTACCCGTCCCGTCTATCGGGTGAGTACCCTCTGGATCCATAAATGGATCTCGTACGACCTGCTCTGTAGTCCAGGTCATGGCGTAGGTCGAACCTATCATCGGGCTCTGGTGGCTCCTTTCCCCGTCTTTAGGGCATCGCCGGCCTATAACATGTGTCGTCAACCGTCCCGTCTTGTCCTCGAGGAGGTCGGTCTGGCTTGTCGTATGGGGTATGTTTAGGAGATGGTGTGGTCTCATTGTCGAATTGCGGCAGCATCCCTCTGCGTGAATAGCTCTTAGGTTGGTCCGACAAACCGGTATTGTATCCTTTCTCAGCCGTGAGGACACTTGTCCATCGATCATTAAGGTTATCTTGTTTGGCTTTAAGCTGCCATTCTTTTGCTTTCAGGCTGCGGGCTGTTGCTATAAGTTGTTGCCTGAACAGTTCCTGATCTTCAAGATTATCAGGGATGTCGAAGTCATCGGCTTCTGGGATGTCCTCCTCCTCGACAGGGGGGAGGTAGTTGTCGTCCTCGAAATCGTTGTGATCAGCGGGGTCGCGCTGGTCTTCAGGCCTCTCCTGACCCTCTGGCGGGTTTTTGGGGATAGCGGGGGCACCGAGGTCTTCCAGTGTATCTCCGTCCCTGGTGCCTATGATAGCTTTCCTCCCCTTTTAGCTTTTTAACCATTTATGCGGCTTCCGGTGCCTTGATGGCGCTTCGCCTGACTTGTCGTCGTCGTTATTAGGCGTGTTCTTGCCATTAGCGGCTGGAGTGTCCATCATGTAGACGTCGTATGTGGAGGTGGCGTCCCATCGCCCAGTGTTAATGGGTGTGGGAGTGCAATCCTCATCATCCATGTATTCTGCCTCCTCGGAGGCATAGCCCAGCATGTCGGTTAAATCTTCGACTGTGGCTACCAAGTGGGTCGTGGGTGGGACAAAAAATTCGTCCTCACCCGCCCTGTGATCGATCTGAGCATGGATCGGGGTTGGATCATCGGTAATCTTCATCGACGAGATCCGATCTAGGGTCTCATTGAGTATCGAGAGCCCAATCGGGTCAACCTGCTCGGAGCTTTCTGAGTAGACCTCTGTTGCGTCCGTGCTAGGGGAGTGTTCGGCAAGAACAAGTATCTAGACGTCCTGCACTATGGCTAGATCCGGACTTAGAGTCAGGTCATTGTCGTGGAAAATCCCATGGTCATGACCAAAATAAGGATCCGAGGTTAAAGCCTCGGAATGTTCGGGCGTGGCGGGCGAGACTACGAGCCCGGTTAGCGAAAGATCGCCCCGAGAGTCCATGGAGAACTCTAAGTTCCCTAATCTGACCTCTTGATCAGGGGCGAAGCTCCCGACCTGGCCTAGATGGACGGTCAGGTCGGCATGCAGCACAATGATGCCAAAAGCGAAGATCTATCTGGGGACAAATGTGTTCATGTTGCAGACCTCTTCGTTGAAGATGACGCGAGCCATTGATTCCTTTCGTGATCACAACGGAACTCTCAATGAAAGCACCAATGTCGGTGTCAAAACCGGTAGATCTTCGATAGGGGGTCCCGAGCTGTGAGACTAGAATCAATGGTAACAGGAGAAAAGGGAGGCGATGTTTACCCAGGTTTGGGCCCTCCTATGGAGGTAATACCCTACGTCCTGCAAGATTGTATTGATGATGTATAGGTTATAGAGTCGATCTACCTCGAGATCAAATAGCTAAAATCCTAGATGAGTTGTTCTTCCCTACAACCTAAAACCCTTTGGCTTATATAGACGCTGAGGGTATCTAGGGTTTACACATGGTCGGTTACACATCGAAGGGATGAACATGCCTATTCGCTACATCAAACGTGGAGGACAAGCCACGATTACCGAAGCTTCCTTCCCGGAGACAGGTCTTTCGATCGATCCAATGTTTGGCAAACAACCCATACAGTTTGGCCCATAAGTAATAGGTCGGCCTCCCGAGGACCCCTTAATCCAGGACTCCCTCGGCTTCCATAGTTCATTTCCGAGAATCTTGCAACGTCATCTCATCAATTTGTGTTGCACCCTTGTCTTCTCAGGCATCCTGAGTCTGAGGTATCATGACACCAATCAGATCTGAATCTCGGGCAGAGATGATGTTTGGAACATTTTCCAAGAATTATAACATTGGTCTTTATGTAACACGGTAAGGTGATATCATGCCTGGCACAACTAGCAGGAGGACCTATTATTATAGTATCTTGTTCAACAAGATTAGCCATTCTTCCATTCTTCCATGAGGAAATTGTATGAATTCATTTATAAGTTGTTCCTATTGGATCCCTTGTGTATCCAAAGTCTCACCTTTACCTGATGACCATGTCAATGCTACCGCGAAGCATGTCTGTGGTACTCCGATCATCAACAAGAACATTGGAAGCACATTGCTAAATAGTTCTTGATCAATTGTCAAAACACTATTGTATGGGTAAACATCATAAATTCCTTTCCCTTTGTGTAAATGGTTACATACTTGGACTCCTGTCATGAGTATCCCCCTCTGCTTGCTCTTGGGAAGGATATACACCTAATACTCGTGTATACACATTTTCCTTTCCATTGGTCTGTCTAAATCTGATAATCACATTTTCCTTTCCATTAGTTTGTTTAACCTTTCTTGTGATCTATATGATATAAGAACTAATAAATCCCTACTTAAGTAAGAACCTCGTTATACAACTCTTTCATTAAGACCCTTTTACTATTGTTGACGACATTCTGGTAACCACCGGTGGAAGAGAACTTTGCCTATTGGCCCGCCTCATTTTAATGAGCAGGAAAATGGTTCTCTTCGTTCCCCGCCCTTGGTACCGACGTTGTGCCGACATAGCTGACAGGCTGTCCTCTGACAAACCTTATATCGTGATCACAGAAGATCTCACCGCCCTTCTTATTCATCATGGTGGTATGTATGTTGATCGCTTATATTTTGGTCATCCTAATGATTCAAAAATACTCAAGTCTCAAATACATACTCGTACAGTATGCCTTTCCTTTCTGTAGCACTTGTGACTATATAATCCAGTTGCCCATGTGATCGATTATCATTCTACTTTGAGCTTGTTATTATTTTGAATCCCTTATGAAAACTCTCTCATTACTTGCAAACTTTCATGTAAATGACTATGTGATCCCTGTATCCAAATTTACCCTTGCGTTTGGCGTCGTATGTATCCCATGAGCCACCTTCCCTCACTTGTTTTAATCCGGCGTCTGACGCAATATTTACTCTCATTGCTATGAACCCCATTAACCCCTAGGTTATGCATTAAATTATTACCTATCCATTTGGAACTTCTTATTATTCAACTCGAGAGATACCTTGTGCCTCATTCCCTGATCTAATTACCAAATATCCGTCCTTGCAGACATCCGTCCTTATAGTACCCCCCTTATCCTATTCGTAAGTACGATGGAGATCCTTAAGAAAGGATGACGACTTCATCATGATGCCCAGATGTAGAGAATTCAAGACATCAACGTAATGGATCGTCCTCTTTGATGAGAGCAACAAGAACAAGAAGATTCATTAGAACTTTGTAACCAATTCCTTTTGATCCCCTTAAATCTACCTCTTAAATATCGACACGAGATTTCTTATAGTGGAGGAGATTTGTAACACCCCCAGTGTCATCTACAATAACCTCCCACAAATGGTGCCATGTCATCATGATCACTATGCAAATTGCCATTCGATAAAAAACTAAGTCAAATTCAAAATTCAAATTGCAAGTGAAATTTAAAGTTTCACAAACAGGGTTACAAAATAGTCCACCATTTAGCAAATATTCCCTAACAATTATTGGTTAAGGAAAACAACATCACTTGTTTGCTTATTTGGACTCTAGAATTTAAAACGGTGCCAAAACAACATTTTGAAATGCTTTTCCAATTATGAAAAATTCAAACAAATTTAAATGTCTCCCAAACTCTTTGTGGCGGTGCCAAATATTGCGATGGGATTAATCGGCCAAGTTCCATATTTTTCTTAACTCGTTTTCTATGAAAAATAAAAGCAAAACATAACAAATAAAAAAATAAAATAAACTTAAAAGGAAAAGAAAGAGGCCCCGGTGCACTGGGCCTAGTGCACAATGCGGCCCGGCCCAGCACACCAAGTCATCACCTTCCCATGTTCACCTGGTGCGTCGCGCACTTGCCATCTCAGCCGGTCCGCCTCGTCGTCCCTGCCGCCGAGGCGATAAGGATGCCATGCCCTTGCGGCACCTCAGGCTCCCCTCCACCTACCCCACTTGCTTGACCTCTCCCAGGCACTCTTCCTTATCCTCTCTGCCTCACCCGAACACGGTCGCCATCGTCGTCGCGTCGTCTACGGGGCCACAGGCCTCCCTGTGTCGCACCGGCGTGTCAGGAGGATGCGCCGGCCACGACTACGTCGGCTGCACCGAACCGTTAGGGCCGGGGATCAACCACCATGCAATTTGAATCTTCTCCTCTGTCGACCACCGCGAGCTCGCCCTCGATACGGTCACACCCCTGCGCTCCTAAGCTCCCACCGGCCATCGAGTGCCTCAACATGAGCCTCCACCCCTCTCCTTCAGCTTCGTTTGTGCTTTGTCGTCCCGTGGATCGCTTCCTGCATCATCCCCGCCAATGCCGAGCTCTGCTCCGTTGTGAAGCTCACCGACGTAGCCACCGCTCGCTTTCGAGCCAGTCGAGCACAGGGACGTGATCAGGGCCTCGCGCCTAAGCCGTCCGTACCCTTCGCTCGCTTGCCCTCCCATTTCCCCCTTCGCCGAACTCGAAGAAGGCCAAAACCCGATCGCCGCCCCGGCTCATGTTGCCACTGAGGTAGTCGACCCGCGCGTCGACCAGGACAACTGTTGGACTCTCCGCACTCCAGGGGTTCGAACGCACCTAGTTGTGCCCTTCCCCTTGCCTTGTAGTTGCATCCCGACGCAGTCCCGAATGCGTCGTCGCCTATGCTCACCGTCGGTGCCGTCTCCGGCCGCTCTGGCTCTGGATAGTGCCACCATACGACGCGACATCATCCGCTCGTTTGGATGCACCCATCCGCGCTTCAAATGGACCACCACAGCCAAATCCCGGCGAAGCCTGAGCCTTCGTCGACACACCACCACCACGTGGCCCTGCCAGTAGATCCCCCTATGTCGCTGGCATTGGGTCCCGCTGGGTCCGCTCGCTACTCAACGGGTCAACGCTGACCCGATGACTCAGCCCCCGTGGCCCATTATTAGCCTCTCTCGATTGTGCTGTTGACCCAGGCAGCAAGGCCCGTTGTTAGCCTCTGTGTTGCTTTGCTATGTACACTTTGTGTGTGCATGTAGCATTTTAATCTTTCATTCTTAATTTGCATTAATTCCAAGAATTTTTAGAAAATGTTTAAAACTATGAAAGATCATATAAAATAATCTATAAGTCATATGAAAATTGCTCAGAAAAATATAATGAATCGGAATATGCAATCTATTAATTTGTCACATGCACCTAAAATTTTAAACATGGATCCTTCCCCTCCGATCCATCTGTTTAAAAATTTGCAAAACCCAGGGAAAGCATTCCCAGATGTTTTCCCGCTTTGAATGTAACGAGTAGCACTACGTTAGGTCACCCCTAGCACTATATATTACCATGTCATGCATCGTGATGCATTTGTTTGCTTTATATTTATTGTTTCTTCCCCCTCATCTCTTTGGTAAACACCGAGAGTGACGATGTTGTCGTGTATGACTACGCCTGTGACGTCCAACCACTTGCAGTAGAGCTTCCATGCAAGCAAAAAAAACTTGATCATTCCTATATCGCACATTCCTTCTCTCTCATGCTTGTGTTAGAATTTGCTACTATATTTGATTGATCATATTCTGATGCACAGCCTGATTTTGTAGCCTGCTATTGTTACTTACATGTCTATCCTATATGCTTAGTATAGGTTGGTTAGTGACCCCTCACATTGTCCTTGTTGCCCCGCTTCTTCATCGATAACTCGACCAACGTGATCGATGTCCTGAGCCCGACACATCACATCACACCCTCTTAGTTGTATGACTTTGCAGAGCTACTATCGAGTGTCGAGGGTGATACCTCATAACGCACTCTTGATGATAACTCTGTAGTGAAGCTAGTCGGTCATGGATTATTGAGGGTGATTCCTCCTTCACTACTCTCGATAACGACTTTGTCGTGCAACACCTTACGTGTGAACCCTCGAAGGTCATTCCTCCTAGGTCATCTTTATGGTTACATCGAGTGGAATCCATCGAGGGTGATCCCTTGGACTCCCCCTTGATGTTATGGACACACATCTACTTTGACTTTACCCCAGAACCATATGAAAGACGGGTTGGCCCTGAGGGGTACTCGCGAGAGAAATGTGAAGTAGGGTTGATCATGAGGGTACCCACAAGTGATGTGGAGTCGGGTTGACCTGGGGGGTACCCGCGAGATAATTACACGGCACGGCCAGACATTCTTAGCCCTTGCTGTAAGTTCGCTAGACGGGGCAACGAGACCACAAATCGTGGATCATTGATCGTATCCGCATGCTCCCAAGACACTAACGGTTTGGATATGTGATGCGAGTAGGCCACTGGCCTTTTCACACTAACCACCACGTGGGAATAAGTATGGGCACTCTACGTCGTACGTTTCTTCCGAAAGCTCTTCAGACGCAGCAGTTGAGCGGCATGCGCTCGGGTGGTCTGCGTAAGTATCTACTTGGAATAAAGAGGTAGCCAGGACTGATCCCAGCCATCCTTGCAACATGCAGGATTGCAAAGGACGAATGACCCATCACCCCTTCGCATTAGGATGTAGACCGGTGTGATGGCCTCTCTATTGAGCCTAGGTACGACTACGACGTGTCGATCAGCCGAGACCGGGCATGACCCAGAAAAGCATGTTCGGCCAGAGTTAATCGAGCGTGTTGGGTAAGTTTGTGCACCCTCGCAGGGAAGTATATCTATTCGAACAGCCGTGTCCACGATAATGGACACTCGGAGTTGTACCCCGATCTACTACAACTAGAACTTCATACTTGAGACACTAAATCGGAATAATGGCTCTGGATCGCTTTCTCGTAGGGAGTCGAGGAAGGATCTCTGGGCACTGCTACTACTTACTTATTATATATGTTATACTAATTTGTACTCTTCTAATGCCGCAAGACGGTGTGAGTTGCTAGTCTTTGATAGGCTAGGTCTTTCCTTCTATTCTGGCATTTCTACAGTATAGTCCACATATACAGCCCCTTCCCCTTGATATTGATGCATATTTAACACAGATCTGATGTAAGTCTTTGGAGTACTTCCAATGAGTACTCATAGTTGCTTTGCTCCCCTTGATACGATTGCTACGATCAGATGACGGAGCCTAGGAGCCAGCTGATTCCGCCAACGACTACTACTACCCCGTCGGAGCCTACTACTACGTGGAGGCCGCCACCAACTAGGAGTAGACATGAGGCTCCTAGACAGGAGACCTATGCCTTTTCAATCTAGATGTCGTTGTTTTGCTCAGCCTTCTTAAGGCAGACTTGTTTAATTATGTTGGTACTCATATATTGTTGCTTCCGCTAGCCTATGCATTCGAGCCTTCGTGGCCCTGCTTGTAATACAAAGCTTTATGTTTGAATTTGTGTCTAGAGTTACGTTGTGATATATATCTTCCCGTGAATCACCGATCTTAATCTCGTGCATTTGTGTGTTTGATTAGTGCACGATTAATACGGGGGCGTGAAATTTTTGGTGGACGAGAACGGTCAGGATCGGGCGAAGTAGCGGTGCAGGCTCCCGTAAACCTTTCAGTGTTTCTCTCCGGTTTAAGAAGAAATTGCATCCAGACCGTCTTGCGGATCGATACATGTTGGCATTGAATGGTTTGTGCGGTCCGAACGGTTGTTGGACGCTTGCGGGTTTGCCTTGAAGATGCCCCAAGGTCCGCTGAAGTAATTGTTCCGAATAATCATTTATACTTATTGCAGGATGTGAGATCTTTTTAAAGAATAAAAAAATTATACTTTCTTCATCCGAAAATATTTGTTCTAAAAATGAATGTATCTAGACTTATTTTAATTATATATACATTTATTTTACCTATTTCTAAGATAAATATTTCCGGATGGAGGAAATATTTCTTGAAAAAGGATAAAAGGTGAAAAACCATGCTACCCGAGAGTCCATAGAGTAATTACAGACCATGAAGCTAGGCTTAGCAAGCAACATCCGTGCTAGTATTTGTTCAAAAACAATTATGGCGGGGGCATATTCGTCAACCGGAGTAGTAGCAATGATGGCATAGATTTGTTTGGGACCAATGAGCTTTAAAAAATTCTTTCTTTTGCCACTATCCCTTTCTTTCTTTCGGGGCCTTCGGTTATTATTATTTCCTTTTGGACCTGCCGGCCCAGGCCTCGAGCCTCCCTCCTCTGGTCACAGTCACTGTGCAAAAGACTGTAAAAAGCGGGCATGGTGACTGGCGATGGTAAAAAAACAGCACAGGATTCTCTGCCCTGCAGCTCAAACGGTGACAGGGTTGCGCTGTGTTTCAAATGCAACGTCCAATCCAGGGTAACCGGCCCAATAAGTAAAAGAGCGCTCTGGCATGCATGGGGTTATTTACTTTTCTTCTTGAACAAGTGACTCTTCTATCCAGATGAGCGGACGAGGCGCAATTTCTGAAGGTTCGAGGGAGCAAATGCCACTGAAAACAATGGCGCGTAATAAAAGCAAGAACACTCGTACAACTACAAGTACCGGGGGTAGTGCTTAGAAAAAGCATATTAACCAAAGACAACTTGCTTAGAAAGGGGTGGACTGAGAATAGCAAATGTTCCTTTTGTGGGAAAGAGGAAAATAATGTTTTTCCACTGTTCTATTGCGAAAATGCTATAGAATATTACGAGTTGTGCTTTTAACATGTTTAACGTTGCTGATAACATAAATGATCTGATTAATGTCTGGTTGATCTTTTTTTAGCAAAAATGATAGAGACTTGATGATTGTTGGGGTTTCTGCTATATTTTGGATACTGGAAATTGAGAAATATAGTGGTTTTTGATAACATCAGGGTTGCCGCTCCCTGTTCTAATGCACTCGATCTTTAAAAACTTACATGATTGGAATATATTATAGATAAACCCATAAAAACAAAAGGCAATGATGGCAGGCGTAAGGCAAATTGAAAGGGTGGCAGATGTCATCTTCAAAGCATTTAAGGTTGTCCGTGTGTCAGAAGAAATGCGGGATAGCTGGATCGCCTGAAGATGAAGCTTGAAGATGGTGATACCGCTTCTTCCTTTTCAATTGTGTATGTTTTATGTTATGATATTAGTACCAGTAGTTGTGCTGGAGTTTATCTAAATAACTTAAACTGCCTGGGTGTGATCACCTCTCCAATTGTTGTTCTGGGAGGGGGGCGGGAGCCCATGCTTGTAGTGTGTGTGAACGAGGGAAGATGCCTTTTGTGTTTTTATGTTTTAGTTTTTGCTTGTACTTCGTAACAAAGACATGTGATTTTTATAAATGAAATATGAGAGGGAGATCTCTTTTATTAAAAAAAAGTTACAAGTATTGTATCAAATTTCCTTCGCAAAAGTCTGCTTCTGACGCATCCGCGGGTAGTGACCATACAAAACATAAAATTGCTACTCCACCATCAGATGGATCTAAACCGAATTCTTAAATCTATATTAGATCGTGCAACGTTGTACGTATCTACACACATATCATCGGACTACCAAAAATCGACAATGCTCTGCTAATGAAACGATGACTAGAGAAGTTCACCCACGGCCGGCCTTGCCTTTGCCCTTCCCATCGTCCTTGCGGCAGTAGTGATCAAAGACGCAGAACAGAACAAGTAGACCTGCTCACTTTTTAGAGTTGTCTGATTCGCTACCGTCCTCGTCTTTCTCCTCCTTGTCTCCGTGTGTGTGTGTGTGGTAGTGGTGGTGGTGGGGGTACTCCGGCCATGGCGACAGACTGTCCGGCTTTGGTATCTTGCCATCGCCTTGAACGCACTCCTCCGTCGCTTCCCGGCTATGCGAGCACGGAGGGATTCCTTCGACGCCACATCGAGGGCCGTCGAAGCTCCTCCGTGTCGTGAGCTGTTGTGGCCGCCTACGTCGCGAGGCTGCGACTGTAGCCTCCGCTTGAAGCAGCTCCCCCCCACACACACAAGGAGGAGAAAGATGAGGACGATAGCGGACTAGACAACTCCGGAAGTGAGCAAATCTGCCTCTTATGTTCTTCGTCTTTGCCAGGTACTGCCGCAAGGACGACGGGAAGGTCATGGAGGCGCAAATGACTTCTGTTTCGGCATCTGACCCCACGGGGATTAGGTGCCACCTAAAAGATTCTGGCGGCATGGCAGGAGTTGGTGCCAAGCGTTCGTCGTGAGAGCTGCCCGGGAGTCGCGGCGAGATCCTCCGGCCCCGAATCTGACCGCCAGTTGGCAACAATTTGTCGTCGGCTCGCGGCCATGGGCGGGTACACTCCTCCTGGGAGTGTCGAAGAGCACCATGGGTGACCATCTGCTCCTTGGGCCTGCAAGGGTTGAGCTCCCAATCCTTGGATCCTGACATGTTGAAGTCAGATCCAGACAACGCCATGGGGAGCGCTTGAGCTGATCGGAGAGGAGCTTTGTAGTGTGGGAAGGGAGGGAAGGGGAGTGGAATGCCGTTAGGATTTTTGTCCGGAGTGCGGATGGGGTCCATTTTACGTGGGTCGGGTGGGCCAGAGTGAGCCGGTTCCGACGCGACGGGCAATGTCCGGACGTCCCCATATCCGCCCTAGATTTGGGCTGTATATGAGGAGTGCGGGCCAGGCGGGGTGTTTGATCGGTCATGAGAAACCTGCTTGGGTGGCGTTTTTCGTCGGAGCATTGCCCAGGCAACCCATCCAATCCAGTTGTTCGGAGTGGGTTTGAGGACTCCAAAGATGCTCTTAGGAGTTACTAGCTCTATCTGAGTTTATTAGTCCCCTTACATTTTGGATCAAACTTTGATCATAGGTTTAATTTGCAAAACGTAAGTGATATGTCATAAAAATTATATTATTGGATTCAAATTTGATTGTTGTTTTTGGTGGTACCATTTTTTTACATATAACTCACAATTTATTGCATAAAATATATGTTTAAACTTTGGATTAAATTTTGAGGGGATTAATAAAACCGGACGGATGGGGGACACAATAAGTAGGCCAATGTAACCAAGTTCCTTGATTTATACTCCCTCTACGCGCATACTTGGCAGAAAGATGGATGTATATAAATATATTTTAGTTGTAGATACATTTATATTTTTAACAAATATTTATTTCCGAACGGAGGACTCCCTACCTTATATGTACGTAGATACAGGTGTGTCTAGACATGTTTAGTGTTAGAGACATCACAAACTTTACGTGTCTGATTATTTACGTTGGAAAACATAAGAAAAGTCTGCAACAGTTTGAACACATGAATGATCGAAATTAAGGTGGTCCACGCTGTCATCTCAGAGATTTTTTGGTGGGGTTTGTCATTTCATATTGCCATGCTGTCAAATCGTGAACTGGTATGCATCCCTAGCAAAGCCGCATCGGCTCCATCGTCTTTTTTTTTTCTTGCCGGGGACATCACGCTTTTAATGTAAGCCAAGCTAAGACAAGTCTCCCCGAAAAGCTAGAGCAGCCGAAAAGAATATGACATCATGGCAGTAATAGCCCTGTTTCAAATGGCAAGATGCTAAATAAGTCAGTAGTAGTAGTATTGTCATTTTCCAGCTCAGCTCAGAGACGAAAACGACGATTTGAAGAGAGAGTTTGTAGGAGGATTATTATTACTGTATTATTTAGTAGTAAGTCGTGAAGGCTCCGATTTTAATCGTTTGCCAGCCGATGGTCACCGCAATCTCATCGGTCTACCACGGTGGTACGTGCCCGCACTGTACCACTACGACACCAGGCGTGAGTCACACAGCGTACGTACGCGCCACCGCCCAGCGGCGCTGTAGAACATAACAAAACAGCCGTCAAAGTCCCCAACGATTTCTCGCGGTCAATACAGTACCCCCGCCTCCGCACCGCATGATTGACGACTAGCCTCAGCTCAGGTCATGGCTGGCTCAGCTCGGTGCAATAATTTTGGGAGGCCTCTACATGCGATACAGTCGACAGAAACAAATAAACTCGCATGGGCATGGGCATAGCCATTGCCAAGCGAAATACAAATACGAGCAGATAAAACCTAAACCTAGGGTGAAAAAAGGAGGCAGAGGCCGGAGAGAGGGCTTGAAGCAGACTGAAAACGACGGGGAGAGAGAGAGGGAGGGAGGAGGGGGGAGGGTACGCTTTTTAACCTTTTTTATGTTGCACGCATCCAGGGAAAATAGCAGTAGAGAGAGAAGAGAGAGAGAGGAGAGAGAGGAGACGAGGCCACACCACCACACAGCGAGGAGAGAGAGAGGGAGAGCAGCGGGGCAGCACAAGGCAGGCAGTTAAGGGCGCGCACTGCTCCTCGCGCTGCTAGCCCCCACCCCCTCTCCTCCCTGTTGTATACTCTCGCTCGCACGCCAGGCCAGGGCCAGGGCCAAGGCAGGAAGGGAAGCGAGGGAGAGAGAGCCACATCCAAACGCACGCACCAGCAGCAGAGGGAAATCCGGTCCATCCCCTGCGCGCGGCGTCCCAGATCCCGCCGGGCTGCGTGTTATGCGGCGGGGGGACTAGGTAGATGAGGGCGGCGCTGCTGGGTGCCGACCGGAGCGGGGGAGGGGGGGTGGGGCTCGGGAAGGATCTGTGCTACTGGCCGCCGGGGAAGCTGCTGGTGGAGCCGCGGTCGGTGCTCGACTGCTCGCGGAGGCTGAGCAGCCCGCCTAATTCCGCATCGACGCTGTCGTCGTCCCTCGGCGGCGGCGCGGCGGACTCCACCGGCGTGGCGGCGGTCTCGGAGGGCAGCGCCGGCGACGCCGAGGCCACCAAGTGGGCCGACGGCGGCGGGTGTGAGCTGCCGCCCATTCCTGGGGCGCTGGATGGAGGGGACGGCTGGGACGCCATGCTCGGCAGCGCCGCGGCGGCCGGCCAGGACCAGACCTTCTTGAACTGGATCATGGGGGCCGCCGGCGACCTGGAGCTGCCCGTCCCGCCGCTTCCAATGCATCAGCAGCCGCTCGTCGACAATGCGGCCTTCGGATTCTCGGCCGTCGACCCGCTCGGCTTCTCGCTCGACCACCACCTCGGCGGCGCCTCCTCTGACCTCTCGTCCTCCGGGGCCATGTCGCACACCAACACCGTCGGAGGCGGCGGTGGCGCCAGCAAGGCCTCCTCGGCCTTCGGCCTCTTCTCACCGGAGGCTGTCTCTCTCCAGCCCCCGCCGCCTCCCATGCTCTTCCACGAAGGTATCGACACAAAGCCCCCTCTCCTCGGAGCGCAGTCGCATGGCCTCTTCAACCAGTACCAGCACCAGCCGCCGCCTCCCGCCGCAACCTTCTTCATGCCCCTCTCGTCCTTCTCCGATCACAACCAGCGCTCACAACTCCACCAGCCACCGCCCAAACGCCACCACTCCGTTCCAGACGACCTCTACCTCACCCGAAGCCACCTAGGCCCGTCGGCGGCGGCGGCCTTTCCCCTGCTACATGGCTCGCTTCCGTTCCAGCTCCAGCCTTCGCCGCCACTGCTTCGCGGGGCGATGAAGACGACGGCTGCCGAGGCAGCGCAGCAGCAGCTGCTGGACGAGCTGGCTGCGGCGGCAAAGGCAGCCGAGGCCGGTAATTCCACTGGCGCGCGTGAGATATTGGCGCGGCTCAATCACCAGCTTCCCCCCCTTGGGAAGCCCTTCCTCCGGTCGGCCTCCTACCTCAGGGAGGCCCTCCTCCTCGCGCTCGCTGATGGACACCACGGCGCCTCCCGCATCACCTCACCGGTCGACGTCGCCCTCAAGCTGGCGGCCTACAAGTCCTTCTCCGACCTCTCGCCCATGCTGCAGTTCGCTAACTTCACGGCCACGCAGGCGCTTCTCGACGAAATCGCCTGCAGCGCCGCTTCCTGCATCCATGTCATTGACTTCGATCTTGGTGTAGGCGGCCAGTGGGCTTCCTTCTTGCAGGAGCTTGCTCACCGCCGTGGCACTGGCGGCGTGGCTTTGCCGTTGCTGAAGCTGACGGCCTTCGTTTCAGATGCTTCTCACCATCCACTGGAGCTTCATCTTACCCAGGATAACCTCACACAGTTTGCTGCTGATCTTGGAATCCCTTTCGAGTTCAATGCCGTCAGGCTTGATGCTTTCAGTCCGGCGGAGCTCATTTCTCCTACTGGCGATGAAATTGTAGCTGTTAGCCTCCCTGTTGGTTGCTCTGCTCGTGCACCACCGCTGGCTGTAATCCTTCGGTTGGTGAAACAGCTTGGTCCTAAGATTGTGGTCGCTATGGACTATGGAGCTGATCGTGCCGACCTCCCATTCTCACAGCACTTCCTGCATTGCTTTCAATCCTGCATGTTCCTCCTTGACTCGCTTGATGCTGCTGGAATTGATGCCGATTCTGCCTGTAAGATTGAGAAGTTTCTGATCCAACCAAGAGTTGAAGATGCGGTACTTGGGCGGCGCAAGACCGACAAAGCAATGTCATGGCGGAATGTGTTTGCTGCTGCTGGCTTCACACCTGTGCCACTCAGCAATCTCGCGGAGGCACAGGCTGACTGCCTCTTGAAGCGGGTGCAGGTCCGAGGGTTCCATGTCGAGAAACGTGGGGTTGCGCTCACTCTCTATTGGCAGCGTGGCGAGCTTGTCTCCGTATCAGCTTGGCGGTGCTGATCGTCGGTCGCCGCCGCCACCGTTTGCAGGCATCTTCAACTCCAGTAATGTTCATTTTGTCTTGCAATTAAAATGTTGCGAATGAAACTACTATCTTGGTTGTTGGACACCCCGTATTGCTTTTCATCGCAACTTATTTAGCTAGGACTAGTGGATTTAGCAACATTTGTGTCGGTAACTCTATAGTGTAATGATGTTGCTCTAGGTTCTTACCACGATGTTCAAACTCTGCTCATTTAGCATTTATCATGTCATTTCAAGGATTGCTTGTGAGTCGAGAGGATAATTTAACCAGTGGAATGGTTCTATGGTACAGTATTGATATTTGCTCATGTTGCTTTAGTTATTCCTGGTGCAGCTTACCTGTGCACTTTTTGTTGTCGAATTGAACTGTTTATTTTAGCAATGTTTAAACGAAGCTATTCTTACGTAATAGTGCCTAATAAAACTCTACGTACTAGTTGATTTCTAGGTTGCAACCGCTATGTGATCTTGGCTAACCGTCCGTCCCCGAGTCTAGTTCGGCAAAATGTACGTAAAGGTTTTACGTAGGAATAGCACTGCTCTTTAAATAGTCTTAGTGGTATTATTTGGGGTTGAACTTCTGTAGGACTAGAATATAGTATGACATAAAGCTTAGAGACAGATCTTGCCATAGTGCATTTTGCCTAGATGTTTAGAGACAAGAGAGCAGAATCTTTACAAGAAAAAGGAAAAGGAGAACTAACTGAAAAACTGAAATTTGGGACGGGGACTTGGGGGCCCATTGATGTCCATCTGATAATTCACATTAGTACCTTTTCTATATGATGGTCTGTACTTGCTATAGAGTATGGTCTGCAGAGGCACAACCACAGACATTATGGATTTTATGTCAACAATGGATTACCACCACTGGTTATCTTCAAACTGAACTTCCTCTCAGTATTTAGTCTGTTTATATAGCTAGAACTCCTTAGTCTGAACTTTTGACTAATTCTCATCATGGTTCCAAGCAAGGCAAAGGCTTGGTTCGCAAGTAGCTATGCTACTGAGAGAAGGAAGAAGAGAGGAATGTGAAGTATCCCTAGCCTCTAGGAATAGACAGTGGCACTTGATTTGCTAATGTGCCAGACACAGAGTGCAAACAAGGTGATGGGCGAAATTTGGCGCTTCACTGGCCATTCTGTTATATTTCCACAATAGACTTGGTGCCATTGGAACATGGCAAGCACAAAACAACACACGCCCATCGTAATTTCCTGAAAATGTGCTGCGATGAGGTATGTATGTATGTATGCTATGTTGGCTGGCGCCTTGGTTGGTTGGTGCTTATTTCAAGGCAAGATAGGCCTGGTTTTGAACTGGAAAAAAATGGAGGGAGACGCCTGGTTTTCTTATTATGATCTCATCGGCGTGGTGCCCTGATGATGGTGTTCATATTTTACTTGGCCAACTGGCCATGCCGATGCGATGCGTGACGTATGTTGCTGTGTACACAAGCCATCTACTGATACATCTGCTTGCAAAATCTTAAAAAGTCTCTTGAGACCGGAGCACACCTAGAAAGGTTAGGCTTGGGTCCTGTCTCGAACATTGGATCCTCTGTTTTTTGCTTAGGTTTTGTGCAGAAACTGATCTGCTCTGCTCGAAACTCAGATCGAATTCATGTGGCTTCTGATCTCCGTTTACCTTTGCCCACAGCTGCTGCAGTGCTGCGTGCGGTCAGTGTGAGCTTGCTTGTCACTCACAGTAGAGACAACTCTGCTGCTAAGGTTTTTTTTTTATCTATTAACCCCCCTCATCTACCGCTTTCATATAATGCATGCCCTACCAGCGCCATCATAGGGTGTGTCCTACTGCCTCGGATTTTTAAATGGGAGGGGCTATTTTTATGTGCGATTTTTAAAATGAAATACAAAAGTATGAGAGACCCGGACAAGGGCACTGGCTGGCCATGTAGTAGTTTATCTAGGGCTTATTTCATCTTGGCTCATCTCCCTCCCACTCCCACATGGGGGGTGTCCCCCTCCTGCCTCCTGTTCCACATTCTCGCCTTCATGATCGCCTCTGCCCCCGTGCTGGCTTCCGGCCACTTAAAAATCCTCGGCGTCTGTACTGCCTGTAGTACTAGTTTGTTGTTGCTGTCGAGGCGCGGCTTCTTTTTCACCGGAGGGCGGGAACGAACAAATCTGGCATTTGAAAGCCTCAGAACCCCACGTTGCAGGTGTGACAGTGGAGTTTTTTATTTTAAAAAAGGAGGGTTATCTCCGGGCCTTTGCATCAATACAATGCAGGTGGCTTTTTATTAAAAAAGCAAACAAATAATCTGCGTTCCGAACAAGCTCACAAGGAGCAGTAAAATAATTCATGAAAAAAGTATGTCACAACTGGTTAAAATAGGCCTATATGTCTAACCATATATTTGTTACTGAATCGCCATCCAAATTGGTTGTATATATCCTGAGCTACCGTCTCTCGCCGGGTAGACCCAGTAACCAAAGGTTCACTGGTTTTCGCAAAAGTGAGTAACGACCATGTACTGATCAACGACGAAGTCCTATACAATACCTACACAAAAGTGAGTAACGACCATGTACTGATCAACGACGAAGTCCTATACAATACCTACAAAAAATGTATGTGTTTGTCTGTTAAAAATCATGTCATTCCTGTAGTTCCATATAACCTAAAGAAGTGCACATACTCCTATACGAATATGTCTCGCGTTAATTATGTCGCCTCCATTTAGCCACGTACCAAACAATGTGTCAGTGCTATTTGGAGGTATGATATTAAAGGTTATACGGACTCTCCTTGCCCCGCCCCCCAATTGGGCTTTGCCAAATTATCCTTAGTGAGAATTACCTTCTTGTGAACAAACCACATGAAGACTTTGATTCTTAAGGGTACTTTGACCTTCCAAATATGATAGTGGAGTGGCCTTGGTTTTCCCTTTTCCCTCACGAGTAACCGATGATCTTCACATCAAGGCATTTTGTATATTTTTAGATAAGTAAACGCCAAGTACACCACGTGGATGACTCGAAACGGGGGGGGGGGGGGGATCTCAAGCACCGCCAATAGCCAACCACGACACAACCTCCCCTTCGCTGCTGCCGCCAGCATAGGCCGCGGCGCCGGCGAGCCTGGTGCTGAAGGGGCCAGGGTAATGGTTGCGGTGGCGACCCTCATGGATCGGCTGGGGCCACGTCGCGCCCCGTGGTGAACTAGGCCTCCTAGTCGAGGGAGTCTGGCACGTAGGTAGGGTCGCGCCGCTGCTCTGACGTCAGGAGGGCATGGCACCGGTGCACCTCCTCCACATGCGTCCACGACGCCCGCTGCACCACCAACACGAGGATGCGGTGCAGGGCAAGATGACAATTGTTGGGCCGGTTGACATCCGGCTACGACAATGGCTGTCGATACCGTCAATGCCAGCGTGCTTGGTGCATTGGGATGTACAACCTATCCCGTGGCTTGCCGCATGAAGGAGGCGGCAGCGACGACGGCGAAAGAGGAGGCGCGGGATGAGCTGGCGCCTGCGTGGAGCTTCCCCTTTCCCTTGCCAAAGAGAACCATGGCCTAGGGTTTCGCTGTCGCCGGCGAGGAGGTCAAGCATGGCCAGACGTGGACGGGAAATGGGAAGTGGATGAGGCCGGCTCCACCGCACGCTTGCATTAAAAAGGACGGCGACCCGTTGCTTTCATGCATTGCCAAGAGGGCGCTGATTGTGTCGCCGACAGGTGGGGCCGTGATGGACACCGAACGAACGTGCCGCCGACAGGTGGGGCCATGATGGACACCGAACGAACATGCCGCACGTCTGTCTCTCGTCCGCCAGGACGCAAATCAGACACAAATTTGGACGTGAAATACGTCCAGTCGAACGGCGAGCAGGCGGTTTTTAAGTTTGGATCGACGCGTTGAGCTGACGTTTTCGTCCGTTTAATCGCAGACGAACACGTATGAGCAATTTGGGTCGACATAACTGGTCACTGTTCATGAAGTCTGTGCATACTCAAGGGTCGGATTTAGTTGGATCCAGTTATACATGCTCTAACAAATTTCCTTACATTATCATCTTACGAGTCCTAATAAGTGTTGAACCTCATTCCTCGGTAGAGAAGTGGTCCTTTCTATCCATGGTCGAGAGACCCTAGTCCGGACGGATGCATCGTCAACTCCGCCTGCATGGACGGTTCGTTGGACGCGTATAACAGCCCAGATGAAATGGACGACAAGTGTCCTTGATTCGTATCTTTGCTCTTATCTTTGCTCTTATCCCAGGGTATACTTGGTCATATCTTGGACCGGATCGAGAAAAGTTCGATGCTAAAAACCCAGGACCGAGTCCGGCCCGGACCCAGCCGTCGGGGCTAGTTTTTGGGCCTAGGCCCGGCTCGGACCCGGCCGCCGGACCTAGTTTTTGGGCTCAAGCCCGGCCCGAACCCGAAAAAAGCCCGGCAGGTCCGGTCCGACTAGACGTAATCTTTAGTTTCATCGAGACCGAGCCTCGTCCGGTCCGATCACCGATCTCAAAATCTAGGCCCTAGCCTGATCCGTGGACAAGGTCGGGCCGGGCCGGGCTGCCCATGGCCAGGTGCATCCCAGGGATCCATCAAGTGTGTGTTTTATCCACTTTTCAATCTTTTTTTCTAAATGTATCATACAATCTTTTGTAATATCATAAGATTTTTTTATAAGGGCGTCTCCAAAGCGGATTCATAAATTTTCTCCCGCATCCGTTCACACAGAAAGGGGATTCGTCTCTAGACATAGATGCGAAAGACTGTCATCCAATGCTATTATATATATGTCTGTAAGTAAAGGACAATTTCAAATTCAAATTTAGTCCGACCCACACAACACGCTGTATCACATCAGCACCTATTCGCATGCCCGATCACAATAAAAAGAAGGCAAGTATGCGTAACTTTTACATGTCTGAATCGAGAAGAACATTAGTCCGATAGTCCGTGCAATTGTCTGCCTTGCCGGACCGACAATCCCACCGTCTACTCCCTGATCAAGGTGTTGTCGCTGCCACGTAGACCGTTTCAGCGTCCGCCTCTGCCGTGCCCTCACTCTCCTCCATTCGACCACCACAACATCTGGTTGCACACGGATTGCACGATCATTCTTGCGTCAGCATCCAAAGAGTCCACATTCAAGGTCAATATCTCGGCGTCCTCCGCATTGGCGACGATCTTCACCCTCTTTCCCTCTAGCGTGACCTTCCTCTTTTCGATCATGGTCCGCCTCTCTTCAAGTTTGAGCTTCTTGTCCGTCGCCGCCTGTTGGAAATATGCCCTAGAGGCAATAATAAAATGGTTATTATTGTATTTCCTGGTTCATGATAATTGTCTATTGTTCATGCTATAATTGTGTTAACTGGAAACCATAATACATGTGTGAATACATAGACCACAACATGTCCCTAGTGAGCCTCTAGTTGACTAGCTCGTTGATCAATGGATGGTCACGGTTTCATGACCATGGACATTGGATGTCATTGATAACGGGATCACATCATTAGGAGAATGATGTGATGGACAAGCCCAATCCTAAGCATAGCACAAGATCGTATAGTTTGTTTGCTAAAACTTTTCAATGTCAAGTATCGTTTCCTTAGACCATGAGATTGTGCAACTCCCGGATACCGTAGGAATGCTTTGGGTGTGCCAAACGTCACAACATAACTGGGTGGCTATAAAGGTGCACTACGGGTATCTTCGAAAGTGTCTGTTGGGTTGGCACGAATCGAGACTGGGATTTGTCAATCCGTGTGAGGGAGAGGTATCTCTGGGCCCACTCGGTAAGACATCATCATAATGAGCTCAATGTGACTAAGGAGTTAGTCACGGGATGATGTATTACGGAACGAGTAAAGAGACTTGTAGATAACGAGATCGAACAAGGTATAGAGATACCAACGATCGAATCTCGGGTAAGTATCATACCGATAGACAAAGGGAATTGTATACGGGATTGATTGAATTCCCGCATCGTGGTTCATCCGATGAGATCTCGTGGAGCATGTGGGAGCCAACATGGGTATCCAGATCCCGTTGTTGGTTATTGACCGGAGAGGTGTCTCGGCCATGTCTACATGTCTCCCGAACCCGTAGGGTCTACACACTTAAGGTTCGATGACGCTAGGGTTATAGGGAAATGGTATACGTGATTACCGAAAGTTGTTCGGAGTCCCGGATGAGATCCCGGACGTCACGAGGAGCTTCGGAATGGTCCGAAGGTAAAGATTGATATATAGGAAGTCCAGTTTTGGTCACCGGAAAGTTTTCGGGCTCATCGGTAGTGTACCGGGAGTGCCGGGAGGGTGCCGGAGGACCCCTGGGAGGGGTGTGACGACCAAAGGACTTCGTGGGCCCTTACAGGAGGTGTGCCAGCCCTTAGTGGTCTGGCCAAGACCTTCTAGAAAGGCCCATGCGGCTGGGATCAAGAGATAAAGGGAAAAAGGATTTAAAAGGAGGAGATCCACCTCCCTTGTGGGAGGTGGACTCTTCCCCACCTTCGGCCGAAGCTCTCCTCCTTGGAAGAGGGGCCAAGGCAGCCCTCCCTATCCCTCCTCCTATATATATGCAAGGGTTTGGATTGATTTGAGACACGACTTCTTTCTCTCTCGGTGCAGCCCTACCCTTCCTATTCCTCATTCTCCGTAGCGCTTGGCGAAGCCCTGCCGGAGTTCACGTAGCTCCACCGTCACCACGCCGGCGTGTTGCCGGAGCTCTCCCTCAACCTCTCCTTCCTCCCTGCTGGATCAAGGCGTAGGAGACGTCACCGGGCTGCACGTGTGTTGAACGCAGAGGTGCCATTGTTCCGCGCTGAGATCGGAATCCATCGCGATCTGAATCGCTGCGAGTACAACTCCACCAACCGCGTTCTTGTAACGCTTCCGCTTAGCGATCTTCAAAGGTATGAAGATGCAATCTCTCCCCTCTCGTTGTTGGTTTCTCCATGGATAGATCTTGGTGATCGTAGGAATTTTTTTGATTTACTACTACGTCTCCCAACGGTGGTATCAGAGCCAGGTTTATGCGTAGAATCTATGCACGAGTAGAACACAAGTTGTTGTGAGCGCCGATTTTGTTAATATGCTTACCACTACTAGTCTTATCTTGATTCAGCGGTATTGTGGGATGAAGCGGCCCGGACCGACTTTACACGTACGCTTACGTGAGACTGGTTCCACCGCCTGACATGCACTTGTTGCATAAGGTGGCTAGCGGGTGTCTGTCTCTCCCACCTTAGTCGGATTGGATTCGATGAAAAGGGTCCTTATGAAGGATAAATAACAATTGGCATATCACGTTGTGGTTTTGGCGTAGGTAAGAAACGTTCTTGCTAGAAACCTATAGCAGCCACGTAAAAGCTTGCAACTACAAATTAGAGGACGTCTAACTTGTTTTTGCAGCATATGCCTCGTGATGTGATATGGCCAAAGAATGTGATGTGATGCATTGTGATGTATGAGATTGATCATGTTCTTGTAATAGGTTTCACGACTTGCATGTCGATGAGTATGACAACCGGCAGGAGCCATATGAGTTGTCTTATTTTATTGTATGACCTGCGTGCCAATCATAAACGCCATGTAATCACTTTACTTTATTGCTAAACGTTAGCCATAGTAGTAGAAGTAATAGTTGGCGAGACAACTGCATGAAGACACAATGATGGAGATCATGATGATGGAGATCATGGTGTCGTGCCGGTGACAGTGATGATCATGGTGCCCCGAAGATGGAGATCGAAGGAGCAAGATGATATTGGCCATATCATGTCACTATATTGATTGCATGTGATGTTTATCATGTTTACATCTTATTTGCTTAGAACGACGGTAGTAAATAAGATGATCTCTCAATAAAATTTCAAGAAAAGTGTTCACCCTAACTGTGCACCATTGCTAAGGATCGTTGTTCCGAAGCATCACGTGATGATCGGGTATGATAGGCTCTAACGTTTGCATACAACGGTTGTAAGCCAGATTTACACACACAATACACTTAGGTTGACTTGACGAGCCTAGCATGTACAGACATGGCCTCGAAACACGGAAGACTGAAAGGTCGAACATGAGTCGTATATAAGATACGATCAACATGGAGATGTTCACCATGGATGACTAGTGCGTCTCACGTGATGATCGGACACGGGCTAGTTGACATGGATCATGTGTCACTTAGATGACTAGAGAGATGTCTATCTAAGTGGGAGTTCATTAAATAATTTGATTATGTGAACTTAATTATCATGAACTTAGTCTAAAATTATCTTTACAATCTATATTGTAGATCCGATGGCCAATGCGAATGTCACCCTCAATTTCAACGCGTTCCTAGAGAAAACCAAGCTGAAAGATGATGGAAGCAACTATGCGTACTGGATCCGTGGCTTGAGGATCATCCTCATAACTTCCAAGAAATTGTATGTCCTTGATGCACCACTAGGTGACCCACCCCTTCTCCCAACAGAGCAAGACGTTGCGAACGCTTGGCATTCTCGCTGCGATGATTACTCCCTTGTTCAGTGCGGCATGCTTTACAGTTTAGAACCGGGGCTCCAAAAGCGTTTTGAGCAACACAGAGCATATGAGATGTTCCAAGAGCTGAAACTGGTTTTCCAAGCTCATGCCTGGGTCGAGAGATATGACGTCTTCGACAAGTTCTTCAACTGTAAGATGGAGGAGAATAGTTCTGTCAGTGAGCACATCCTCAAGATGTCTGGGCTACACAACCGCTTGACTCAGCTGGGAGTTAATCTCCCGGATGACTCGGTCATTGACAGAATCCTCCAATCGTTTCCACCTAGCTACAAAAGCTTTGTGATGAACTACAACATGCAGGGGATGGAGAAGTCCATTCCTGAGTTGTACTCGATGCTGAAATCAGCGGAGGTTGAGATAAAAAAGGAGCATCAAGTGTTGATGGTGAATAAGACCACTAGTTTCAAGAAAGGCAAGGGTAAGAAGAACTTCAAGAAGGACGGCAAAGCTTTTGCCGCGCTCGGAGCAAGTTGCCGGGAAGAAGAAGAACAAAAATGGACCCAAGCCTGAGACTGGGTGTTTTTATTGCAAGGGAACCAGTCACTGGAAGCGGAACTGCCCCAAGTACTTAGCAGATAAGAAGGACGGCAACATTAAAGGTATATGTGATATACTTGTTATTGATGTGTACCTAACCAACGCTCGTAGTAGCTCCTGGGTATTTGATACCGGTGCAGTTGTTCACATTTGTAACTCCAAGCAGGAGCTACGGAATAAGCGGAGGCTGGCAAAGGACGAGGTGACGATGCGTGTCGGGAATGGTTCCAAGGTCGATGTGATCGCCGTGGGCATACTACCTCTACATCTACCTTCGGGGTTAGTGTTAAACCTTAATAATTGTTATTTAGTACCAGCTTTGAGCATGAACATTGTATCTGGATCTCGCTTGATGCGAGATGGATACTCATTTAAATCGGAGAATAATGGTTGTTCTATTTATATGAGAGAAATGTTTTATGGTCATGCCTCGCTGGTCAATGGTTTATTTTTGATGAATCTCGAACGTGATGTTACACATGTCCATAGTGTGAGTACCAAAAAGTGTAAGGTTGATAACGATAGTCCACTTACATGTGGCACTGCCGCCTTGGTCATATTGGTGTCAAACGCATGAAGAAGCTCCATACTGATGGATTTTTGGAGTCTCTTGATTCCGAATCATTTGACACGTGCGAACCATGCCTCATGGGCAAGATGACCAAGACTCCATTCTCCAGAACAATGGAGCGAGCAACTGACTTGTTGGAAATAATACATACCGATGTATGCGGTCCAATGAGTGTCGAGGCTCGTGGTGGCTATTGTTATGTTCTCACCCTCACTAATGACTTGAGTAGATATGGGTATGTCTACTTAATGAAACACAAGTCTGAAACTTTTGAAAGGTTCAAGGAATTTCAGAGTGAGGTAGAGAATCAACGTGATAGGAAAATAAAGTGCCTACGATCTGATCGTGGCGGAGAATATTTAAGTCACGAGTTTGGCACGCACCTAAGGAAATGTGGAATTGTTTCACAACTCACGCCGCCTGGCACACCTCAGCGAAATGGTGTGTCTGAACGTCGTAATCGCACTCTATTAGATATGGTACGATCTATGATGTCTCTTACCGACTTACAACTATCATTTTGGGGATATGCATTAGAGACTGCCGCATTCACTTTAAATAGGGCACCGTCAAAATCCGTTGAGACGACCCCGTATGAATTATGGTTTGGAAAGAAACCTAAGCTATCGTTTCTAAAAGTTTGGGGATGCGATGCTTATGTGAAGAAACTTCAACCTGAGAAACTCGAACCCAAAGCGGAAAAGTGCGTCTTCATTGGATATCCCAAAGAGACTATTGGGTATACCTTCTACCTACGATCCGAGGGCAAAGTCTTTGTTGCCAAGAATGGATCCTTTCTCGAGAAACAGTTTCTCTCGAAAGAAGTAAGTGGGAGGAAAATAGAACTTGATGAGGTAATCGTACCTCCACTCGAACCGGAGAGTAGCGCAACACAGGAAGTTGTTTTTGTGGAGCCTACACCGGCTGGAGAGGAAGTTAATGATGATGATCAACTTCAAATCAAGTTACTATTAAACGTCAAAGGTCCACTAGGACACGTTCCGCACCAGAGTGGTATGACAACCCTGTCTTGGAGATCATGTTGTTAGACAACGGTGAACCTTCGAACTATGAAGAAGCGATGGCAGGCCCGGATTCCAACAAATGGCTTGAGGCCATGAAATCCGAGATAGGATCCATGTATGAGAACAAAGTATGGACTTTGGTGGACTTGCCTGATGATAAGCAAGCCATTGAAAATAAATGGATCTTTAAGAAGAAGACTGACGCGGACGGTAATGTGACCATCTATAAGGCTCGGCTTGTCGCTAAGGGTTATCGACAAGTTCTAGGAGTTGACTATGATGAGACTTTCTCACACGTAGCGATGCTGAAGTCTGTACGAATCATGTTAGCAATTGCCGCATTTTATGATTTTGAGATCTGGCAAATGGACGTCAAAACGGCATTCCTTAATGGCTTCCTTAAGGAAGAACTGTATATGATGTAGCCGGAAGGTTTTGTCGATCCTAAAGATGCTAACAAAGTATGCAAGCTCTAGCGCTCCATCTATGGGCTGGTGCAAGCATCTCGGAGTTGGAACATTAGCTTTAATGAGGTGATTAAAGCGTTTGGGTTTGTACAGGTTTATGGAGAACCCTGTATTTACAATAAAGTGAGTGGGAGCTCTATAGCATTTCTTGTATTATATGTGGATGACATACTGATAATGGGAAATGATATAGAACTCTTGGAAAGTGTAAAGGCCTACTTGAATAAGTGTTTTTCGATGAAGGACCTTGGAGAAGCTGCTTACATATTAGGTATTATGATCTATAGAGATAGATCGAGACGCCTCATAGGTCTTTCACAAAGCACATACCTTGAAAAGATATTGAAGAAGTTCAATATGGATCAGTCCAAGAAGGGGTTCTTGCCTGTGTTACAGGGTGTGAGATTGAGTACGACTCAATGCCCGACCACGACAAAGGATAGAGAAGAGATGGGTTTCATCCCCTATGCTTCAGCCATAGGCTCTATTATGTACGCCATGCTGTGTACCAGACCTGATGTGAACCTTGCCATAAGTTTGGTAGGGAGGTACCAAAGTGATCCCGGAGCGGAACACTGGACATCGGTCAAGAATATCCTGAAGTACCTGAAAAGGACAAAGGACATGTTTCTCGTATATGGAGGTGCCGAAGAGCTCGTCGTAAAGGGTTACGTCGATGCTAGCTTCGACACAGATCCGGACGACTCCAAGTCGCAAACCGGATACGTGTATATTTTGAACGAAGGGGCAGTCAGCTGGTGCAGTAGCAAGCAAAGCATCATGGCGGCATCTACATGTGAAGCGGAGTACATAGCTGCTTCGGAAGCAGCAAAGGAAGGAGTCTGGATGAAGGAGTTCATCACTGACCTAGGAGTAATTCCAAGTGCGTCGGGCCCGATGACTCTATTCTGTGACAACACTGGAGCTATTGCCCTTGCAAAGGAGCCCAGGTTTCACAAGAAGACAAGACACATCAAGCGCCGCTTCAACTCCATCCGTGATTACATTCAGGAGGGAGATATAGATATTTGTAAAGTGCATACAGATCTGAATGTCGCAGATCCGTTGACTAAATCTCTCTCACGAGCAAAACATGATCAACACCAGAATGCTATGGGTGTTCGATTCATCACAATGTAACTAGATTATTGACTCTAGTGCAAGTGGGAGACTATTGGAAATATGCCCTAGAGGCAATAATAAAATGGTTATTATTGTATTTCCTGGTTCATGATAATTGTCTATTGTTCATGCTATAATTGTGTTAACTGGAAACCGTAATACATGTGTGAATACATAGACCACAACATGTCCCTAGTGAGCCTCTAGTTGGCTAGCTCATTGATCAATAGATGGTCATGGTTTCATGACCATGGACATTGGATGTCATTGATAACGGGATCACATCATTAGGAGAATGATGTGATGGACAAGACCCAATCCTAAGCATAGCACAAGATCGTGTAGTTCGTTTGCTAAAGCTTTTCAATGTCAAGTATCGTTTCCTTAGACCATGAGATTGTGCAACTCCCGGATAGCATAGGAATGCTTTGGGTGTGCCAAACGTCACAACGTAACTGGGTGGCTATAAAGGTGCACTACGGGTATCTCCGAAAGTGTCTGTTGGGTTGGCACGAATCGAGACTGGGATTTGTCACTCCATGTGACGGAGAGGTATCTCTGGGCCCACTCGGTAAGACATCATCATAATGAGCTCAATGTGACTAAGGAGTTAGTCACGGGATGATGTATTACAGAACAAGTAAAGAGACTTGCCGGTAACGAGATTGAACAAGGTATAGAGATACCAACAATCGAATCTCGGGCAAGTATCATACCGATAGACAAAGGGAATTGTATACGGGATTGATTTAATCCCCGACATCGTGGTTCATCCGATGAGATCATCGTGGAGCATGTAGGAGCCAACATGGGTATCCAGATCCCGCTGTTGGTTATTGACCGGAGAGGTGTCTCGGTCATGTCTACATGTCTCCTGAACCCGTAGGGTCTACACACTTAAGGTTCGATGACGCTAGGGTTATAGGGAAATGGTATATGCGATTACCGAAAGTTGTTTGGAGTCCTGGATGAGATCCTGGACGTCACGAGGAGCACCGGAATGGTTTGTAGGTAAAGATTGATATATAGGAAGTCCAGTTTTGGTCACCGAAAAGTTTTCGGGCTCATCGGTAGTGTACCGGGAGTGCCGGGAGGGTGCCGGAGGACCCCTGGGAGGGGTGTGACGACCAAAGGACTTTGTGGGCCCTTACAGGAGGTGTGCCAGCCCTTAGTGGGCTGGCCAAGACCTTCTAGAAAGGCCCATGCGGCTGGGATCAAGAGATAAAGGGAAAAAGGATTTAAAAGGAGGAGATCCACCTCCCTTGTGGGAGGTGGACTCTTCCCCACCTTCGGCCGAAGCTCTCCTCCTTGGAGGAGGAGCCAAGGCAGCCCTCCCTCTCCCTTCTCCTATATATATGCAAGGGTTTGGGCTGATTTGAGACACGACTTCTTTCTCTCTCGGTGCATCCCTACCCTTCCTATTCCTCGTTCTCTGTAGCGCTTGGCGAAGCCCTGCTGGAGTTCACGTAGCTCCATCGTCACCATGCCGTCATGCTGCCGGAGCTCTCCCTCAAGCTCTCCTTCCTCCTTGCTGGATCAAGGCGTAGGATACGTCACCGTGCTGCACGTGTGTTGAACGCGGAGGCGCCGTTGTTCGGCGCTGAGATCGGAATCCACCGCGATCTGAATCGCTGCGAGTATGACTCCACCAACCGCGTTCTTGTAACGCTTCCGCTTAGCGATCTTCAAAGGTATGAAGATGCAATCTCTCCCCTCTCGTTGCTGGTTTCTCCATGGATAGATCTTGGTGATCGTAGGAAATTTTTTCATTTACTACTACGTCTCCCAACACCGCCATCAACAATTTGAACCTCTCCGCCTTTTTCTCCTCATTAAGGGCCAAGCGCTTTATGCATGCCTCCTCCTTCTTTGACAAGATGTCCTCGAACCTCTCCGTCAGCTTGGCCACCACACCTTATCACTTTGCCCTCTCCTCCTCTCACTTCTTCCCCCATAAATTTTGTCTAAACTTCTTCAACGGTTCTTGGGTTAGGTCGGTAGGGCGACATGTTTCTTCCTCATTGGCTTTGGCAACGGTCTTGGTTATGAAACCGTTTCACTTTGACTGTCCAATCAACTTCAACCAACAATGCGTTTTTCTTCTCCAACTTATTGTACACCAAACAAGCACGAGAAGGCTACAAAACAATGCATAGCCGGCTAGTGAGCAGCAAAACTAATGCATGTTTGGCAAGCGAACAAAAAAACGAAGCATATCCGGCTAGTGAGCAAGAAAACAAATGCATGTCCGGCTAGTTATCAACAAAACTAAGCATATCCGGCTAATGATGAACAAAACAATTTATGCCGAGCTAGTGAGCAACACAAAATGCATGTCCTCCATTGATTAACTTACTTGCTCAGTGATTTGTGCACCGCTAGGCCACCATTCGATGAGATGCTGCAAGTGCCCACAATACTTGGACACAACACCTTGGATGGTGTACCATCGATGGTTGAGGACTTCCATTCACAATTGCGGATGACTGCGTCAAGTAGGGTGCAAAATGATTGTGTTCATGGAACCCTATGTGAATGTTGTTTCAAAAGTTTGTGCCCTTTTGCTCCATGCCATGAAGAGGATCGAGGCTAGTGGCCAACCATGCATCGCACAACAGCTCGTCCTGCCGCATGTCAAAGCTTTCTCTTCTATCCTTCTTATTCAGATCGCAAATTGTATCAGCGGGATCATCGTCGTTTCTGTACTCCCCCTCCCCCTCCCCCCTCCGTTTGCTGCTGTCCGGTGGCGCAATGTTGTTGTTGCTAGTGTCCACGCCGGTCTAGGTGTAGGACTGCTGCATGGCCGTCTGGGTGTAGGACTGGGAGTGCTGCTGCTGGTAGTTGTCAAACTACGTGGGATCTGAGTCTTACATCCGTTTGTCCTCATAGACTCCTCCTCTATCGCCTCGCTCATGGATGATGTCGAGCATCTCCCTGTCTAGATCACAGTATGCTGGCTCCCCCGCTCTAGGCATTGTAGCGAACAGCGTGCGGGCACCCATCTGCTCCCGGGACACCGTCCGCGCCCAGACGAGTTGTGACAAAAAAAATACTTGAAGAAGAGCGGCACCACATTTATGTCGACGATGTAAAGCACCTTACCGGAGGGGGTCCCGAGATGCTTAGCGGCATAGTAGTACGGAGTCTTGTAATGCCCCAGCCACGATGCCGTCTATACTATGGCGTGCCTGTCTCGTGACGTCCGTCACGACCATCGTGACCACCATGCCCAACGCCACCACCAGGCCTACCGGGGCCAACTGCTTCTTGAGGTTTCCTTCTTTGCGGCGTTCGACTTGGCATGACGAGTTTGCCGCATATCAGACTTGATATTCCGGGAGAGCGTGATGCTCGGATCCATTGGCACCTCAGGCACCTCCATCTTTGACAGGTCCTCCGACGATTCCATGCTCGGCAACGGAAGGAAGGATAAGGTGGGAGAAAAGAGCAGGAATTGGATGGAGAGCGACATGGGATGAAATAAGAGAGTGGGAGATTATGACACGGAAACAATGCTTGTTGCTATAAAAGTGCAGGCTCTGCCTTCCTTTTGAGTGGGCCAGAGGAAAAAAAGCGACATTTCGTGTGTCGGGACTCCCGTAAAACCACTCTCATTGAGTTCTGGTTTGCGGGACAAAACATGTCCGAATTGTTCAACGGACCGTTACATGTTTAGGTTGAATGACTTTTATGGTTTAGACAAATATGGACGGTTTGCGGGTCCTTGTTATGCAGAGGGCTACGCGACGAAACTACGTGAGAAGGTGCACTTGATCACTGTTGAGTATCGTGATTAGTTAGGAAATCAAAGATAGACTAGGAATTATTCTGGTTTGTCTTGTACTCCCAAGATGATCATGTACTCCTATATATATGCCCACGAGGCTCAAGCAATACAACACTTATTCCATCAATCCCTCTCTCCCTTTCAACATGGTATCTGCCGCAAGTTCCTAGACCTAGTCGCCCTCGCTGCTTCCGCACCGCGCGCCGCCCCCGGGGCGGTCGGCCTCCATGACCGCCGCCGGGGGCTACGCCGTCCTTACCTAGGGTTCATCAGTCGGACGTGTTGACCGGCTACCCTAGAGAGTCTTTTCCCGATCTCTTGATCCAGGGTTTTCTCTCTTCCGCTTATCGCATTGATCGACGTTTCTTTTTTGGTTTTCCGATCTAAAATCGGTTTGCGTCGCCCGCCGCCGCCGTCGACCCCGTGCCTCTACTCCGACATCGGCGTGACCCGGCCTCTACACCGACCTGGCGACCTCGCGCAACGCAGCGGCCCCTCACGGCTGTTGCCCACCTGTCTGCTCGCCCGTCACCCTACGCCGACCGTCACCGCCGTGCTCGGATCGGGATTCCTGCATCGCCCCAATCCGACGGCCGCGTGCCACGTGGTGGCCCATCAAAGCCGCCATTTGCGCATCGGCTCGCCCGTCGATCTACGCCGCGCCTGTACGACCACCCCGTCAACCGTCGTCGTCGGCTTCACCTCAGACTCCGCCGTCATCACACCTCCACCGAGCAGCGTCACCGACCTCGCGCGCGATCGGATTGATCACCCGCCCGCCGCCACGATCCGCCTCATCTACGCCGTGTGACCGACCTGGCCCGCCGGTTGCGCGTGCCTACGCAGGTCCCATGAAGACTGTCCTGAGTAAAGCGTGCCCCTTCACCGATCGAGCACCGTGCTGACGTTGCGTCGCCCCATTGGGCTGCAGCGCCGCTGCCCCTTGGTTCTCCCCACGGCCGCATCGACCCGCATGCTGTCGCTGCGTCGCCCTTTCGGGTCGTAGTGTCGCAGCCCGCGGTCCACCGCCGCCCCAAGGTCGTCCCCTCCCTTCCTTCCCCGTGGCTGCACCGACCCTTGCGCTGCCGCTACGTTGCCCCGTCGAGCCATAGTGAGCGTGGCATGCAGTCTCCGCCGTCGTCCGAGGCCGTCCCCGCGGTCGCACCGATCCGTGCTTCGCCGCCATGCCGCCCCTTCGGGCCGTAGCACCGCGGCCCACGGTCACCGCCGCCGCCCGAGGTCTTCCCATCGTCGCCTCGACACGCCTGCCGCCGCCGCGTTGCCCCTTCGGGCCGTAGCGCCGCGGCGCGTGGTCCACTCTTCCGTCCTCGTGCGTCGACTTCCTTGGTATGCGCCGCGCCGCCTCCCTTGGCGCGGGAACACCATTGTCCGCGCTGGTCTTCGTCACGCTGGCGGGTTCTTCGTCGCCTACTTCGAACATCGCCGCCGCGCTCCTAACCAGCCGCCGCCGCCACCGTCGCTCTTCTTCAGCGTTGCTGCAGCTCGCTCACTCGAGCCGCACCGCCAGTCGACCCCCTTCTTCTGTGTCCAGCACCAGCTCATCGCCAGCGTCGCCGTCGTCTACCCCGACCAATTCATCTACTCCGACCACCGCGGTCGACATCGCCCCCTCGCCGATTTGCCCCGCAACCGTCGTCGAGTCCTTCTCTGCTAGCCTCTTCGACATGGCGTAAAAGTTGTGTGCAGGTCCCCATCTACGCATGCCCGGTGCTGGCAACACCGTTGCATGCCTTCGTCCCCGATGTGTTCCCAGGCCTGGCAACCCTGGAGCGACGCATCGTCAACATCGTCTTCGTCCGTCTACGCATGCCTGGTGCTGGCAACACCGATGCGTGCCTTCGTCCACGATGTGTTCCCGGGCTTGGCAATCCCGGCGTGACGCGTCGTCAACTACGTCTTCTTCTCGATGCAATACTACTTCGACACCACTGCGCCCAAGACTAACTCGGCGCCTTCTTGCGTCCGCGGCTTCACGACGACTTCCTCGACACCGGCTACCCCGACTCGACATTGACCACGGCGTTCTTCGCACGACTACCTCAATTATGGCTACACCATCCTACGCTCTCGGCTACTTCGGCATCGACACAAAGGGCTACCATTTTGCTTGAGCGACCTCGTCAGTTTCTATTCCAGCCACGACTTCCGCGATGCATCGACCGTTACGGCTGTGAGGGGATAACCGTCGGCTTACCTTCGGATTCTTCTCCAGTCTCACCGTCTGCGTCTCTACCGTTGTGATTGCGGGGGGATATTGAGTATAGGAAACCAAAAATAGACTAGAAATTATTCTGGCTTGTCTTGTACTCCAAAATAAACATGTACTTCTCTCTCTCTCTCTATATATATATATACGGTCGCGTTATTCGTCACCCTAGGTGAGAAATAGTTATTCTTCACCCCCCTTAATTTTACCATCAATGCAGCATAATTTTACGTCCCGTAATTTTTGTCTCATTTCATACGTAAAAAGAGACCGTAAGAAAATTTATAATCAGTGTAAAAAATATTTTATATCAGGTAATTTATAAACATACAAAAATAATGAAAAGTATATGATAAATTTAATTTTTTGGTCTTCTGACTTATATTTTTGTTTTCTTATATGAAATTTTACGTTGTGATTTAATATAAATGTAACTTTTTATATTCCGAACGTAATTTATTTATAAATTGATCGTAAGATTATCTCGGATAAAGAATAACTTATTCTGCACCCTGGATTATGAATAGAGTTTCTCTATATATATATCCACATATATCCACTAGGCTTAAACAATACAACAATTATTCCATCAATCCCTCTCTCCTTTCCAACAATCATGAAGCTGACAGCTCGATTTCTTTATATCCGGAGTGGCGACAAGCTACACATTAGTTTACGGCGCATGCATGCATATACACGCAACGCAACTTATGCACACCCGTGCATGCCACCCTGTACACGGAAGGGTCAGGGATTAGTAAAGCTGTTGCTGTTTTTTCCTTTTCTTATTAATCCATGACCATCAGTTGTTTTCTTTCGAAGCTACACTTTGCGTTAGTTACGACGACTTGCTGCTTTCATCCAACACGCCTGGTCTCCTTTGTTTCCACGGATAGAAAAGCGTGCTAGCTCCCCTCAAACGGGTAGGTGAGGAAAATGATATTACAGCGGAATTAGACAGGGCAGCTCGATTTTGGGGGTCGAGTGTCCTAGCATAGGAGGCCTTGCTCAAATCATTTAGTGAGGCAGCCTGATCTGTTTATTAAGATTTTTTTTCATTTGGAAGATATTAGAAAAAGGCCGGTGCGTTGTAACGGAAAAAAAAAATACTACATGACTTTAACTCAATAATAATGACTCAACACCCCAATAGGTCCACGTCTTTTATCTCAACATGGCATCCCATATTTGCTGCCGCGTATCCTCATTTTCATCCTCACCGACGGTGGCCTAACTCACACAACCGCAATGAGTTTGAATGTGCTCAATCCTAAGGTCTCTCTTTCTCTCGGCATAAGATGAGAATCTCCTTTCTTTTTCCCCTATGCGAGGTTTTGCCAATGCGTGCATGGTTCTCGAAGATTTCTTTTGACTCCAATCTGGTTTTGATGAGGTGTTCATTGGCAGTTGGAGCATGTACGAAAGAAGACGGATCCTGCACTATCGATTAAGTTTGCATCCAAATAGCATTTAAAAATGGTTAACATGTAAAATAACATCGAAGTCATCGAGTTTGGAGGCATTCCAGACCCGGCGAGTGGGGCTAGGCGAACGAGTGCTCGCCTACAAGCTCAGCCAGATGTCGACGAGCTACAAATGTGCCGTGCCATGCGAGTGGCTAAGCTTCGGGACATCGAGACCACTATAGGTATGTCTATTGATACGAGCTGTTCTATTATGCATTTTTCTGAAGAAGGTATAATTTTGGTTATGAAATTCCTAGCTAATCTACTGCACCTACTTAAAATATTGGTTATGAATTTCCTTCGGTTATGATAGAACAACTCCTAGCTAATCCTTATGCAGGAGACGGAACTGAACATCTCGATATGCATCTAATACATGTGGATGAAATATATGGGTTATTTAAGCTTGCAGGTTTACCTCGAGATGAAGTTAAGAAGAAGGTTTTTCCTTTATCTTTGAAGGGAAAAACACTAACCTGGTATAGGCTATGTGATGATATTGGATCATTGAACTGGAATCGATTGAAATCAGAATTCCACCAAAAGTTTTATCCTATGCATCTAGTTCATCATGATCAGAATTATATATATAATTTTTGGCCCCATGAAGGATAAAGCATCGCTCTAGCTTGGGGGAGGCTTAAGTCATTGTTATATTCATGCCCAATTATTATTCAAATTTTTTTTTATGCTCGGCTTTCTCATAATGATCGATCCATACTCGATATTTCTTGTACTGTTTTTTTATGGAAAAGACTATTGAATTCAAGTGGGATCTGTTAGAAAAAATTGAACGCAACTCTGAAGATTGGGAACTCGACGAAGGTAATGAGTCAGGTATTAAGCTTGAGTTTGATTGTGTTAAATATTTTATGAATACCGATGCTTTTCACGAGTTTAGCACTAAATATGGACTTGACTCTGAGATAGTAGCCTCTTTTTTCGAATCATTTGCTACTCATGTTGATCTCCCTAAGGAGAAGTGGTTTAAATATCACCCCCTATTAAACAAGAAATCAAAGAACCGTTCGTAGCTAAATATGAAACTATCATTTACAATGTTGATCCAGTTGTGCCTACTGTTTATATTGAAAACCCACCTTTCCCCGTTAGGATCTCTTGGTAGCACCCAACTGTGCTATGGTTAAAGTAATATTAAAGCATCTAAGCCGTCTAAACAAATTAAAGCAGAACCTTGCTATGGTTAAAGATCTCTTGATAGACAATATTGACAGGCATGCTATTTACTTCTGTGATGAAGCTACTAGAATTGCCAAACCCGATGAAAAAGATAAACATACACCCATAGTTGGCATGCCTGTTGTCTCAGTTAAAATAGGAGATCATTGCTATCATGGTTTATGTGATGTGGGTGTTAATGTGACTGGTATTCCTTTATTTTACACCAAGAAATTATGAATGACATAGCACCTGCTAAAATAGAAGACATTGATGTTACTATTAAACTTGTTAACAGAGACACCATCACACCACTTTGGAAAATATCCAACTAATTTTCTAGTTCTTGGTTCCTCACAAGATGACTTATGTCCCATTATCTTTGGTAGACCTTTCTTAAATAGTGCTAATGCTAAGATAGATTGCAAGAGAGAAACCGCCAGTGTTAATTTTGGTGATGTGTCTCATGAATTTAACTTTTCCAAGTTTAGTAGACAACCCAGTCATAAAGAATTATCTAGTAAGGATGAAATAATTGGTCTTGCTTCTATTGTCGTTCCTCCTACTGATCCACTAGAACAATATTTGCTAGACCATGAAAATGATATGCACTTGCATGAAAGAAATGAAATAGATAAAAAATTTGTTTCGAACAACAACCTGTCCTAAAACACATTTTGCCTATTGAAACCCTAGGAGGTCCTCATCCACCCAATGGTGATCCTGTGTTTGAATTAAAACAATTTCCTGACACTTTGAAGTATGCTTATCTTGATGAGAAAAAGATATATCCTGTTACTATTAGTGCTAACCTTTCAGAGCATGAACAAGAAAGATTACTAAAAATTCTGAGGAAGCACCGGGATGCTATTGGATATACTCTTGATGATCTTAATGGCATTAGTCCCACTCTATGTTTGCACAAGATTAATACGGAACCTGATGCTAAACCCGTTGTTAATCACTAACGACGATTGAATTCGAAGATGAAAGAAGTGGTATGAACCAAAATATTAAAGCTTCTAGAAGCAGATATAATTTATCCCATAGCTGATAGTATATGGGTAAGTCCCGTTCATTGTGTCCCTAAGAAGGGATGTATTACTATTGTTCCTAATGATAAAAATGAACTTATCCCACAAAGAATTGTTACTGGCTATAGAATGGTAATTGATTTTAGAAAATTAAATAAAGCTACTAGAAAAGATCATTACCCTCTGCCTATCATTGATCAAATGCTATAAAGATTATCTAAGCACACACACTTTTGTTTTCTGGATGGATATTATGGTTTCTCTCAAATACTTGTGCCACAACCTAATCAAGACAAAACCACCTTTACTTGTACTTTTGGAACCTATGCTTATAGAAGTATGTCTTTTGGTTTATGCAATGCACCTGCCACCTTTCGAAGATGTATGAGTGCCATATTCTCTGATTTTTGTGAAAAGATTGTGGAGGTTTTCATGGATGATTTTTGCGTTTACGGAACTTCTTTTGCTGATTGCTTAAGCAACCTTGATCAAGTTTTACAGAGATGTGAACAAACTAATCTCGTCTTGAATTGGGAGAAGTGCCACTTTATGGCGAATGAAGGTATCTTGGGGCATAAAATATCTGAACGAGGTATTGAAGTGGATAAATCTAAAGTCGATGCAATTGAGAAAATGCCATGTCTTAAAGATATTAAAGGTATTTGGAGTTTCCTTGGTTATGCTGGTTTCTATAGGAGGTTTATTAAAGACTTCTCTAAAATTTCTAGGCCTTTCACTAATGTTTCACAAAAGGATATTCCATTTGTTTTGGATGATGATTGTGTAGAAGCCTTTGAAACACTAAAGAAAGCCTTAACTTCTGCACCTAGTGTTCAACCACCTGATTGGAACTTGCCTCTTGAAGTTATGTGTGATGCTAGTGATTATGCTGTTCGTGCTGCTCTAGGACAAAGAGTTGATAAGAAATTAAATGTTATCATTATACTAGCAAAATTCTAGACAACGCCCAAAGAAATTATGCTACTACTGAAAAATAATTTTTAGCAGTTGTGTTTGCTTGTGATAAATTTAGATCTTACATCATTGATTCAGAAGTTATTGTTCACACTGATCATGCTGCTATAAAATATCTTATGGAAAAGAAAGATGCTAAACCTAGACTTATTAGGTGGGTTCTCTTGCTTCAAGAATTTGATTTACATATCACTGACAGGAAAGGAGATGAGAACCTCGTAGCTGATAACTTATCTAGGTTACAAAATATTCTTGATAACCCACTACCTATTGATGATAGTTTTCCCGATGAGTAGTTAGCTGCAATAAATGTTTCTCAAAACACTCCTTGGTATGCTGATTATGCTAACTACATTGTTGCTAAATATATACCATCTAGTTTCACATACCAACAAAAGAAAAAAATCTTCTATGATTTAAGGCATTAATTTTGGGATGACCCACATCTTTATAAAGAAGGGGCAGATGGTATTATTAGACTTTGTGTACCCGAGCATGAACATGAACAAATCATACGGAAATGTCATTCCGAAGCCTATGGAGGATCATGTGGGATATACAACTGCTCACAAGGTATTGCAATCTGGTTTTATTGGCCTACCCTCTTCAAGGATGCTCGTAAGTTTGTCTTGTCTTGTGATGAATGTCAAAGAATTGGTAATGTCGGTAAGCGTCAGGAAATGCCTATGAATTATTCACTTGTTTATGAACCATCTGATGTTTGGGGTTTTGACTATATGGGACCTTTTCCTTTCTCTAATGGGTATACTCATATTTTGGTGGCTGTTGATTATGTTACTAAGTGGGTAGAAGCTATTCCAATTAGTGGTGGTGATCATAACACCTCCATTAAAATGCTTAAAGAACTTATTTTCTCGAGGTTTGGAGTCCCTAGATATTTAATGACTGATGGTGGTTCACACTTTATTCATGGTGCTCTTCGTAAAATGCTTGCTAAATATGACGTTAACCATAGAATTGCATCACCCTATCATCCTCAATCTAGTGGACAAGTTGAACTTAGAACTAGAGAAATAAAATTAATATTACAAAAAACTGTCATTAGGTCTCGGAAGAATTGGTCTAAGAAACTAGATGAGGCACTTTGGGCCTGTAGAACAACTTATAAAAATCCTATGGGTATGTCTCCATACCAAATGCTATATGGAGAAGCTTGTCATTCGCCTCTAGAGTTAGAACATAATGCATTTTGAGCAATTAAAGAACTCAACTATGACTTCAAACTTGCCGGTGAAAACAGGTTATTTGATATTAGCTCACTAGATGAATTAAGAACCCAAGCTTATGAAAATGCCAAACTATTCAAAGAAATAGTTAGAAGATGGCATGACAAAAGAATCCAAAAGCGGGAATTTAAAGTTGGAGATCATGTTCTTTTGTACAACTCTCGTTTTAGATTTTTTGCAGGAAAACTTATTTCCAAATGGGAAGGACCATATGTTATCGAAGAGGTTTATCGCTCTGGAGCTATCTGATACGTCTCCAACGTATCTACTTTTCCAAACTCTTTTGCCCTTGTTTTGGACTCTAATTTGCATGATTTGAATGGAACTAACCCGGACTGACGCTGTTTTCAACAGAATTGCCTTGGTGTTATTTTTGTGCAGAAATAAAATTCCCGGATTGACCTGAAAATTTACAGAGAATATTTTTGGAATTAATAAAAATACTGGCGAAAGAATCAACTGCAGGGGGCCCACCACCTGGCCACAAGTTTGGTCGGCGCGCCCACCCCCCTAGGGCACGCCGGGCAGGCTTGTGGGCCCCCTGCCGTTCCTCCAACCTCGTTTCCACTCCTATATATTCCTATTCGGGGAGAAAAAAAATCAAGAAGAAGAGTTCGTCGCATTTCACGATACGGAGCTGCCGCCACCTCCCGTTCTTCCTCGGGAGACCAGATCTGGAGTACGTTTTGGGCTCCGGAGAGGGGAAATCGACGCCTTCGTCATCACCAACCATCCTTCATCACCAATTCCATGATGCTCTCGACCGTTCGTGAGTAATCTCATCGTAGGCTTGCTGGACGGTGATGGGTTGGATGAGATTTATCATGTAATCGAGTTAGTTTTGTTAGGGTTTGATCCCTAGTATCCACTATGTTCTGAGATTGATGTTGCTATGACTTTGTTATGCTTAATACTTGTCACTAGGGCCCGAGTGCTATGATTTCAGATCTGAACCTATTATGTTTTCATGAATATATGTGTGTTCTGGATTCTATCTTGCAAGTTGTAGACACCTATTACGAGTTATGATCCGCATCCCCCAGGGTGACAATAACTGTGATTCTTTCCGGTGATTACCGTAGTTTGAGGAGTTCATGTATTCACTAAATGCTAATGCTTTGGTCTGGTTCTCTATTAAAAGGAGGCCTTACTATCCCTTAGTTTCCAATAGGACCCCGCTGCCACGGGAGGGTATGACAAAAGATGTCATGCAAGTTCTTTTCCATAAGCACGTATGACTATATATGGAATACATGCCTACATTACATTGATGAATTGGAGCTAGTTTTGTGTCACCCTATGTTATAACTGTTGCATGATGAATGCCATCCGACATAATTATCCATCACTGATTCATTGCCTACAAGCTTTTCATATATTGATCTTTGCTAAGTTACTTTTCCGTTGCTACTGTCACAATCACTACAATCACTACAAACTGCTACAATCACCTTGCCACAATTATCGTTACTACCATATTACTTTGCTACAGATATTAAGTCGTTCAGGTGTGGTTGAATTGACAACTCAGCTGCTAATACTCGAAAATATTCTTTGGCTCCCCTTATGTGGAATCAATAAATTTGGGTTGAATACTCTACCCTCGAAAACTATTGCGATCCCCTATACTTGTGGGTTATCAAGACCTTTTTCTGGCGCCGTTGCCGGGGAGCATAGCTTTATTCTCTAAGTCACTTGGGATATATATCTGTTGATCACTATGAGGAATCTTAAAGATCCAAAAACCAAGATCTCCCCCTCAACTATGAGGACAGGTAAGGAACTGCCACCTAGCTCTGCACTTGATTCACCTTTTGTTATGAGTAAGTTTGTGACACCACGACCTGCAGGTAATTCTGATATGTCACAAGTAATTGATGATGCTACTTCTGCTATGCATGATGCTTATGATGATACTTTTCTTGATGATACTGTGCCACTGGGTAAATTTCTTGATGAACAAATTGCTAGAGCCAATGCTAAAACCGATAATATTTTTGAATCTGATGAAATTATTGAAATTGAACACTATGATACATCTGCTAGACCTAGCTCTCCTAGATATGAATTGCCTGATATACCCGAGGGATATGTTATGGAAAGAAAGGTAGCTAGGGACTTTCTTGCTTGTGAGGATAGAGATGATCTTAAGAATGCTTCGCAAGTGGAAGGAAAAATGTTTGAATGCTAGAATGCAATATGATCCTAAGTTTGCTACTTCACCTATCTTTGTTACTGATAAGGATTATGAATTATCTGTCGATCCTGAGTCAATTACTTTGGTTGAATCTGATCCATTCCATGGTCATGAATCTGAAACTATTGTGGCACATCTTACCAAATTGAATGATATAGCCACCGTATTTACTCATGAGGAAAAAAATTGGCTATTACTATATTCTTAAGTTGTTTCCTTTCTCATTAAAGGGTGATGCTAATATATGGTTTAATTCTCTTGCTCCTGGTTGTGTGCGTAGTCCATAGGACATAATTTATTACTTCTCTGAAAAATATTTTCTTGCCCATAATAAACAAGCTGCCTTGCAGGAAATATTTAACTTTGTGCAAATTGAAGAAGAGAGTCTCCCACAAGCTTGGGGGAGGCTTCTCCAATTGCTTAATGCTTTTCCTGATCATCCTCTCAAGAAAAATGAAATACTTGATATCTTTTATAATGGACTAACCGATGCTTGTAGGGACTACCTAGATAGTTGTGCTGGTTGTGTTTTCAGGGAACGAACTATTGAACAAGCTGAATTACTATTGAATAATATATTGAGCAATGATAATGATTGGACCATTCCCGAACCACCTCTAACGCCAATTCCGAAGAAAATAGGTATTCTATTCCTTAGTCCTGAAGATATGCAGGAGGCAAATAAATCTATGAAAGAAAAGGGTATTAAAGCTGAGATGTTAAGAGTCTACCACCTATTGAAGAAATACATGGTCTTGATAACCCGACACAGGTAGTAGAGGTAAATTCTCTCCGTAGATTTGATGAAAGTGATATTCCTTATAATAAGTCTGCTAGCCAATGCTTGGATGAGTTTGATAATTTTATCGTGAAGCAAGAAAATTTCAATGCCTATGTTAGTAGACAATTGAAACATAATGCTTATATGCTTGATCGCTTGGGTGATTATCCGAGTAGAACTGTCAATGATCTTAAGCTTATTAGTAAACATGCTTCCATGATAACCACTCAAGTAGAACAAGTACTTAAGGCTTAGAATGATTTGCTTGATGAGATGAATAATAAAGACAATGATCACTCTATTAAAGTTGTGACTAGAGGAGGTAGAATGACTCAGGAACCTTCGTATCCTGAGGGCCATCCTAAGTTAATTGAGCAAGATTCTCAGAGAGTTAATACTGATGCACCTATTCGTTACAACAAGAGTAGGAAAAAGAATGATGATAGTACTTTGCATGCTGCTAGTGAACCTGTTATAGATACATTTGAGAATCCAAATGATATTTGTATTTCTAATGCTGAGACACAATCTGGTGATGAACATGAGCCTAGTGATAAACATTAACAATGATGTTCATGTTGATGCTCAATCTAGTAAGGATAATGATGTGGAGATTGAACCTGCTGATGATCTTGATAACCCACAACCTAAGAATAAAATATACGATAAAAGAGACTTCATTGCTAGGAAACATGGTAGAGAAAGGGAACCATGGGTTCAGAAACCCATGCCCTTTGCTCCCAAACCATCCAAAAATAGGATGATGAGGATTTTGAGTGCTTTGCTGAAATGCTTAGACCTGTCTTTTTACGTATGCGCTTGACTGATGTTTTGAAAATGTCTCCTTATGCTAAGTATATGAAAGATATTGTGACAAATAAAAGAAAGATACCGGAAGCTGAGATTTCCACCATGCTTGCTAATTATACTTTTAAAGGTGTAATACCTAAGAAACTAGGAGATCCCGGAGTACCTACTATACTATGCTTATTAAAGGAAATTATGTTAAAACTGCTTTATGTGATCTTGGAGCTGGTGTTAGTGTTATGCCTTTCTCTTTATACCATAGACTTGATTTGAATAAGTTGACACCTACTGAGATTTCTTTGCAAATGGATGATAAATCAACTGCTCTACCTATCGGTATTTGCGAGGATGTAGCTGTCGTAGTTGCAAATGCTACTATCTTGACGGACTTTGTTATTCTTGATATTCCCGAGGACGACAGTATGCCGATCATCCTTGGTAGACACTTTTTGAATACTGCAGGGGCTATTATTGATTGAAACAAGGGCAATGTCACTTTTCATATTAATGGTAATGAACATACGGTACACTTTCTGAAGAAACAACCTCAAGTTCATAGTATCAACTCTATTGAAAAAATTCCAATGATTATTATTGGAGACTTTGAGTTCCCTCTTCCTACTGTCAAGATGAAATATGATATACTTATTGTTGGGGAAATGCATATCCCCATTGAGGTAACTTAATGTTATTCGAAAATTCTTTGGTTTCATGTTATTCGAAAGAAGTTTGTTAATAAGACTTGATCAACCTTATTGATGGATTCCTTTTGATAAGCATGAGATGAATGAATTTAGAAAGCACAACTTCTTGTACCTAACTTTTACTTTCTCTTACCTAGATGAAATTAAGTAAAAATGCTATTATTTTCTATTTTCCGAGTTTCCCATGCAATAAAAAAGTGACCTAAAAATAAAAGTTTTTCAAATGTCCTGAAAATGGAGTATGCTTTTTTTCTGGAATATTTAATTTGTTTGGCACTTAGTATGCATTAGGGGGCTGCACTAGTGGGCCACAAACCTGTAGGGTGCACCCACCCCCCTAGGCACGCCCTGGTGGATTGTGGGTCCCACGTGCCCCCCTCCACTTATTCCAGCACCCATTCACTTCATCTTCCTCCAGAAAAAATCTCACCATTGCTCAAACCCGTGTTCTAGCTCATTTTGCTGCCATTTTTGATCTCCTTGCTCAAAGCTCCATTCACAAAACTATTTTAGGGGATTGCTCATCGGTATGCGACTCCTCCAATGGTACAATTAGTTTTTGTTCTAGTGCCTTATATTGCAGATTTTTTCTGTTATGGTGACCGTGTCTTTGAGCTTGCATGTCAAATTTGTATGGTCCCGAGTAGTTTTGGTGCATGATATAGTCTCTAGGCACTTGAGGGAGTAGTTGCTATAAGTTTTGTTCACCTTATTTTTCATTCACTAAAAGTTTCAAAAAAAATTCAGAGAAAGAAAAGATGTTGAGAATGTTACTAAGACGTTCTTCAAGCCGGGGCTCTAAGGAAGATGAAAATGAAATGAAGGAGACTGTTCTGTTTGGACAGATTGTTGTCATAGTTTTGTTATCTACTTATCCTATAGTTTCCATAGCCTATATTGATAGATATAAATTGTGGAAATGATAGTAAACAATTGATAATGTTTTAAAATTATTTTGGAACTTGTCTTGGCAGTACAGGAAGTGTGGATTTATTCTTATGTGTACTAGCCAATCTCACGAGTTCTTTTCGAGTTTTTGTGGATGAAGTTTTTGAGACGTAGGTGAAAACAGGATATGAGATGATTGAAAGAGATAAAAAAGCTCAAGCTTGGGGATGCCAAGGTACCCCAAGTAAATATTTCAAGAAGTCTCAAGCATCTAAGCTTGGGGATGCTACGCATCCCGCCTCTCTTCATCAACAATTATCGATTAGCCTATGTTGAGCCAAAAATATTATTTGTCCACATGATATGTGCTATTCTTGGAATGTCATTTTATTTTGTTCTTCTTGCTATTTAATTAAAATATTTATTGAGAGAGAGTTCTCACATAGCTACTTTATTATTTGACTACACATTGACCTTCACTTATATCTTTTGAAGAGTAGTTTTGATGTTTACTCTTGTGCTTCACTTATACCCTATGATTAAATTGTGAATAAATGAAATATAATAAATATGAAATTATCAATGTGCTTTATGCTTAGTAGTAGCTTCACATCTGGTTTAGAAAGTGAAATCTATTGAAGTTTAACAATCACAATATCGGTCACAGTATAAGGAAGAGAACTTTCACATACAAATATATTATCTTGGACGTCTTCTATGATTGTGAATACCCATTAATTATTTTAAAACTTGAGGAAATTAGTTGAAGTTGGAAAAGGAAGACAACGTAATGAGTTATGATTGTGTATATTTGCATAGAAGTTATATTGTTTTGGATACTCCAACATGTGGTGTTTGCTTAGGATCTTTTGCTAGCGAAAAATTCGTACTAAGTAGAGATACTATTTGTGCATCCAAAAACCCTTAAACCCAGTTTCTTACCATTAGTGTCCACTATATCTACCTATATGCGGTATTACCCTGCCGTTCCAAGTAAATTTGCATGTGCCACCTCTAAAATTTCAAATGAGCATCTATTTTGTGTGCTTGGACCGCTCATGGAGCGATAGGGGGGTCAATATCTTCCATGTTAAGTGGGTTATTCTCATGATGAGTGTTTATTCACTCGTCCTTGCACGAGAGGGGCGGTAATATGGATTCACAGTTCCGAAATACAAAAAATACAATCAATTAAACAAAACTTCCACATGAATGTTGTTGGTATGGATGGTTCCCGTGGATTTGGCTAGCCGTGGAGTGTGTTTGTTGGTGGAAGGGGAGTAAACCTTTAGTTTTACCACTTGGGAACCACCGCTAATGTGTTTAACATGGAAGATATTGATAACTCTTGGTCGTAACGTTGGCAGGAAGGGTGCACCTCCCAAAATTATATTTATGTCTGTTTTAAACAATGAGCTCTGGCACATATGCAAATCCCTGCTTCTCTCTGCGAAGGGACAATCTATTTAAACTTTCATTTTATTTACTTTTCATGTTGAGTCAACTTCTTATTCTAACCTACTTCTATTTGTTGGCAAGCATCATGTGGAGGGGAAAGATCCAAACATAGATATCCACTCAAATATATTTGATCATGATTCATTATTGTTGAGAATTGTCTTTATGATAAGTATGTTGGGAGGCAAAACATTAAGTCCCTATCTTTCTCTGTGTTCGATGGATGTCGTTTGTTTTAAAAATATGCTTTGAGTACTAGAAATCATAGAAGACTATGTGATGATTGAGTATGTGGAGATCTTACTTAGACTCCCTTGAGAATAAGTTGAATTGCAATTGTTTGGTGCCTATGAACATAGGTTGTTAAGTTTCAAGAAAATTTATTTTTTGAACCATAACAGGTAAATTGGTTGCTACTTTATCATGATGTGTTTTATGAGAAAGAGTTGTTGTTATGATGCAAGGAAAAGTGGTTGAAATTATCATTGATCAAACTTATGCACTATGCTAGCATTCACACTTCATAAATTATTTATTTTACATTTACCTACTTGAGCACGAGTAGGAATTAAGCTTGGGGATGCTGATACGTCTCCAACGTATCTAGAATTTATGAAGTATTCATGCCATATTCACCTATGTTTACAATTCTTTTATATGGTTTTGATGCAATTTATATGATTTATTTAGAACTAACCTGGACTGACGCTGTTTTCAGCAAAACTACCATGGTGTTGTTTTTCTGCAGAAATAAAAGTTCTCCAAATGCAATGAAACTTTTTGACGATTTTTTTGGAACAAAATAGGCACTAGAAGCTTCGTGGGAGGGCCAGAAGAGCCACAAGGTGGGCACAAACCACAACCACGTGCTAGCCCCCTCTAGCGAGGGCTGGTGTCTTGTGCTCTCCTCGTGGCCCATCTTCGCGTGAAACCGACGCTCAAAAATCATATATATTCAGGAACCACCAGAAATAACCCTAGACTCCTCGTTCCACTATCACAACTCTATGTATAAACAAAAAACCAATTTGAAGGTGTTCCAGTACCCTGCTGGAGAGGGTAGATCATCTCCGGTGGCCATCTTCATCATCCCGACGGAGGCCATGCTAAGGAGGGAGTAGTCCACCCTCGGGGTGACAGTTTGTACCAGTAGCTATGTGTTCAATCTCTCTCTCTCGTGTTCTTTAGATGGCACAATCTTGATGTATCACGGGCTTTGTTATATAGTTGGATCATATGGTGTTTTCACCCGTCTATCTTGTTGTGATGAATTGAGTTTTCCCTTTGAGATTTTGTTATTATCAGATTGAATACTTTTATGGATTTGGGAGCTCTTGATGTATTTGTTGCATGCACATACCCATAGCGACATCGGGGTATTCAATTGATTCACTTGATATATGTAATGGCATCAACTTGCGGATTCTGGTGACCTCAGGGATCTATGCATAGGGGTTGATTGCACGTTTTCATACCTTGTTCTTCGATAGAAATCTTGGGGCACTCTTTGAGGTTCTTTGTGTTGGATTGAGTATTATGAAACTGAATTTTTTTGATGCGTATCGTATAATTAACTCATGGATACCTGTGGTGATATTGGAGTATCTAGGTGACATTAGAGTTGGTTGATGTGTATCATATGGTGTTATTCTAGTACGAACTCTTAGATAGATTGATCGGAAAGGACAATGATGACCCACAAGTATAGGGGATCTATCGTACTCCTTTCGGTAAGTAAGAGTGTTGAACCCAACGAGGAGCAGAAGGAAATGACAAGCGGTTTCCAGTAAGGTATTATCTGCAAGCACTGAAATTATCGGTAACACATAGTTTTGTGATATGATAATTCGTAACGAGTAACAAGTAATGAGCGTAGCAAAGGTGCAGAAAGGTAGCCCAATCCTTTTTGTAGAAAATGATAGGCATCGACAAACTCTTATATAAAGCAAAGCACTCCCGAGGACACATGGGAATTTCTGTCAAGCTAGTTTTCATCATGCTCATTTGACACGTGTTCGTTACTTTGATAATTTCATATGTGGGTGGACCGGTACTTAGGTGCTGCCCTTACTTGGACAAACCTCCCACTTATGATTAACCCCACTCACAAGCATCTGCAACTACGAAAGAAGAATTAAGATAAATCTAACCATAGCATGAAACGTGTGGATCCAAATCATCGCCTTACGAAGCAACGCATAAACTAGGGTTTAAGCTTCTGTCACTCTAGCAACCCATCATCTACTTATTACTTCCCAATGCCTTCCCCTAGGCCCAAATAATGGTGAAGCGTTATGTAGTCGACGTTCACATAACACCACTAGAGGAGAGACAACATACATCTCATCAAAATATCGAACGAATACCGAATTCACATGATTACTTATAACAAGACTTATCCCATGTCCTTGGGAACAAACATAAATACTCACAAAACATGTTCATGTTCATAATCAGAGGAGTATTAGTTATCATAAGGGATCTGAACATATAACTTCCACCAAGTGAACCAACTAGCATCAACTACAAGGAGTAATCAACACTACTAGCAACCCACACGTACCAATCTGAGGTTTGAGACAAAGATCAGATACAAGAGATGAACTAGGGTTTGGAGAGGAGATGGTTCTGGTGAAGATGTTGATGGAGATTGACCCCCTCTTGATGAGAGGATCATTGGTGATGACGATGGCTTCGATTTCCCCCTCCAGGAGGGAAGTTTCCCCGGCAGAACAGCCCTGCCAGAGCTCTAGATTGGTTCTGTCCAAGTTCTGCCTCGAGATGGCGACGCTTCGTCCCAAAAGCTCTCTTGTGATTTTTTTCAGGTCAAAACCCTCCATATAGCAGAAGATGGGCATCGAGGGCCTGCCAGGTGGTCCACAAGCCTTCTAGGTGCGGCCAGGGGGGTGGCCGCACCTGGCAGGCTTGTCATCTCCTGGTGGCCCCCCTCTGGTATCTGTTTTGCCCAGTATTTTTTATATATTCCAAAAAATTCTTCGTAAATTTTCAGGTCTTTTGGAGTCGTGCAGAATAGGTATCTCAGATTTGCTCCTTTCCCAGTCCAGAATTGCAGCTGCCGGCATTCTCCCTCTTCATGTAAACCTTGTAAAATAAGAGAGAAAAGGCATAAGTATTGTACCATAACGTGTAATAACAACCCATAATGCAATAAATATCAATTTAAAAGCATGATGCAAAATGGACGTATCAACTCCCCCAAGCTTAGACCTCACTTTCCCTCAAGCGAAAGCCGAGATCGATAAATATGTCCACATGTTTAGAGATAGAGGTGTCGATAAAAATACAATACAAACATGAGGGCACCATGAACATCCTTAGAATAGTAATACTTATTGTATAAGATTTCTTATGCTAGAGTAACAATTCATTCACAAGATAAAGTAAGAACCAAGAACTCTATTGACAACCAAAAAACTATTATCTTAGTCATTGAAGCAATTGGCATTTTATCATAACACCGGAAAGAGTCAATATAAGAGCTTGTAAAGCAAACCAACATACTCAATCATCTTTTAGTCTTTCAGAATTGCTAACGCTCACGTGGTACCCATGAGATCAAAGCTTCAATCGTACATAGAGAAAGATAGGGGCTTATAGTTTTGCCTCCCAACTATTCACCTCAAGGGTGATGTCAACAATAATAACTCATGATCACCCACATCCAAGTGGATATATGCGTCTAGATCATTCCCCAACACATAATGCTTGCCAAGAGAGACGAAATATAGGAAGTGGTGAGGATCACCATGACTCTTGCATAAAGGTAAGTACTTAAAAATTAGAGGTAACAAATAGTCCCTTCGCAGAGGGAAGCAGAGGTTGTCATGCACTTTTTGTTTTGGGATGCACAAACTCTTTGTGTAGAGGAGCACTGCGTTGTATTGGCCGTTGTGATAGAACCCTTTATTAGTTAGTCTGTCGATTTTATTTATTACTATCACAAGTTCGTACAATGCTTATTTCCCTTACAATAAAAGATCACACATATTTAGGAGCAATTTTTATTGCTTTTTTGCACCAATGATAACTTACTTGAAGGATCTTATTCAATCCATAGGTAGGTATGGTAGACTCTCATGGCAAAACTGGGTTGAGGTGTTTGGGTGCACAAGTAGTATCTCTACTTGGTGCAGAAGTTTTGGCTAATATGAGGTGGAAGCAAGCACTACATGTTGGAGGATCTAAAACCATACAAGTTCTATCCGGAGGTAAGCAAACTTAAACCCATTATGTAGTCTTCCTTGTCCAACATCGACTTCCTAGCACGTAATATTTTAATGAGTGGTCACAATCATAAAAGATGTCCAAGATAATATATCTATATGTGAATCTCTCTTTCTTTGTCACTTCCTATTTGATTGCACCAATGATCAATTACTATGTTTGTTAACTCCCAACAAATTTCAATCGACATACTTTTTATATGTGAAGTCATCACTCCCCATAAGATCATTATGTAAACTCTTTGCTTTTATTCTATTCTTCTTTATTCATTACTCCCAAGAGCATAGTAATCTAGAAAAGCCCTCTCATCAAAACTACTTTTTATTATATAACTCTAGGACTTGCTTACATAAGGGGAGCAAAGGCTAAAACTAAAAGGGAGATCATACTAAAATTTTATTCTACTAGATCAAAACAAAATAAAAAAGGATCGAACTAAGAAAAACCAAAAAAGGAAAAAGTTGTGATCGTGATACGATACCGGGGCACCTCCCCCAAGCTTGGCACAAGCCAAGGGGAGTGCCCATACCCATGTGTCCTTCTTCGGAGGTGATGGTGTGATATTCTTGGCGATGATACCCTTCAGAATGCGATTCTCCTCTTCAAGCTTGTTATTTTGGTGCCTGAGATCCATTACTTCCTTGTGCAGTTTTCCATTGACGGTTAGAGATCCCTTCACCCATGGATGTTTCATTGTTGCGGGTAAAAAGACAACACTCTTTTTTCTAGTTTTCATAAGTAAGAAATTTAGCATTGGGAGGAATGACCGAATTCGGGATTGCTGAGCTCAGAAGTTCCTCCAACATGGCCCCAGGTTGTGGACGAGAGTTAATTTCTTGGTCTTCCTCCATGGCATCCACCCTTTTTAAGTCGGCCTCCATATCCTCCTCCGTGTTTCACCCAAAGTGGTTAGCTTCAATGTATGCCTCAGGCTCCTGTGCCGGGTGAGAAACATGACTCTCCCCGGTTGACTCTTGCAAAGACATCTTGCTCTAAATCTGTTGCAGGAACAACTCAAAACGAAAACATGAGGTATTGTCGTGATACGAAAGTGCAAACCTTCGGGAGATTATATAATGATTTTTTGCCCACCCGAAGGGGTGTACCACTAGAAAACGGAGTCCGGAGGGCGCACGCGGTGGTGACAAGCCCCCTAGGCATGACCAGGGGGTGGCCGTGCCTAGCAGGCTTGTCGCCTCCCCGTGCGTCCTTCGGACTACTTTTCATTTCCTAATTTTATAAATATTCCAAAACTGAGTAAAATTGCTATTGGGAAAGTTTTGGAGTCGGTTTACTTACCGTACCACGTACCTATTCCTTTTCGGAGTCTGAAACATCCCAGTAGGTCTCCCTCATATGCTCTTCCAGAGTTATGGTATTGATAACATTAGTTTCAACATTAATGGGAGTACCTGAGATATAATGTTTGATTCTTTGCCCGTTTACCACCTTCGGATTTGTGCCTTCGGCTTTGTTGATCTTGATGACACCGGAACGATATACTTCCTCAACAATGTAAGGCCCTTCCCATTTAGAGAGAAGTTTTCCTGCAAAAAATCTTAACTGAGAATTGTATAGAAAGACATGATCACCTACATTGAATTCACACTTTTTTATACTTTTATCATGCCATCTCTTAACTTTTTCTTTAAACAACTTGGCATTCTCATAGTCCTCGGTTCTCCATTCATCAAGTGAGCTAATATCAAATAACCTCTTCTCACCAGCAAGTTTGAAATCATAGTTGAGCTCTTTGATTGCCCAATAAGCTTTGTGCTCTAGCTCTAGAGGTAAGTGACATGCTTTACCATAAACCATTTTCTACGGAGACATACCCATATGATTCTTATAGGTAGTTCTATAAGCCCATAATGCATCGTCAAGTTTCTTAGACTAATTCTTCCTGGATCTATTAACCGTGTTTGCAAGATCAATTTAATTTCTCTATTGCTTAACTCTACTTGACCACTAGACCGAGGATGATAGGGAGATGCAATTCTATGGTTAACATCATTCTTAGAAAGCAATTTACGGAAAGCACCATGAATAAAATGTGAACCAAAATCAATCATTAAATATCCGGGGACTCCAAATCTAGGGAAAATAACTTCTTTATGCATCTTAATAGAGGTGTTAGGATCAACACTACTAGTTGGAATAACTTCTACCCTTTTAGTAACATAATTAACAACAACTAAAATATGAGTATACCCATTGGACGTTGGAAAAAGGTCCCATATAATCAAAACCCCAAACATCAAATGGTTCAATAACAAGAGCGTAATTCATATGCATTTCTTGACGTCTACTAATATTGCCAATTCTTTGACATTCATCACATGATAGGACAAACTTACGAGCATCCTTGAAGAGAGTACACCAATAAAAACCAGATTTGTAATACCTTGTGTGTGCAGTTCTATTTCCAGTGTGGTGTCCTCCGTAGGCCTCGGAATGACACTTCTGTAGGATTTGTTCCTGTTCATGCTCAGGTACACAACATCTAATAACACCATCTAATCCTTCTTTATAAAGGTGTGGGTCATCCGAGAAGTAATGTGTTAAATCATGGGAAACCTTTTTCTTTTGTTGGTATGTGAAACTAGGTGGTATAAATTTAGCAACAATGTAATTAGCATAATCAGCATACCAAGGAGCAATATGAGAAACATTTATGACCGCTAATTGTTCATCAGGAAAGCTATCATCAATAGGTAGTGGGTCATCAAGGACATTCTCTAACCTAGACAAGTTATCTTCTATGAGGTTATCAGCACCCTTTCTATCAACAATATGCAAATCAAATTCTTGTAGCAGAAGAACCCACCTAATAAGTCTAGGTTTAGCATCTTTATTTTCCATAAGATATTTAATAGCAGATGATTAGTGTGAACAGTTACTGCAGAATCAACAATATAGGGTCTAAACTTATCACAAGCGAACACAACTGCTAAAAATTCTTTTTCAGTAGTAGCATAGTTTCTTTGAGCATTGTATAGAGTTTTGCTGGCATAATGAATAACATTTAATTTCTTATCAACTCTTTGTCCTAGGACAACACCAACGACATAATCACTAGCATCACACATAATTTGAAAGGGTAGGTTCCAATCGGGTGGTTGAACAACAGGTGCAGAAATCAAGGCATTCTTAAAAATTTCAAAAGCTTCTACACAATCATCATCAAAGACGAATGGAACATAATTTTGCAAGAGATTAGTGAGAAGCCTAGAAATCTTAGAGAAGTCTTTAATAAATGTTCTATAGAAACCAGCATGACCAGGGAAACGTCTTATACCTGTGATATCCGTAGGACACGACATTTTTTCAATAGCATCAACTTTAGCCTTGTCAACTTCAATACCTCTTTCAAAAGTTCTGTGTCCCAAGATGATGCCTTCATTCACCATAAAGTGGCACTTCTCCCAATTCAAGACAAGATTAGTTTCTTCACATCTCTGCAAAACTCGATCAAGGTTGCTCAAACAATCATCAAAAGAAGTTCCGTAAATGGAAAAATCATCCATGAAAACCTCATCACTCCTTTCACAAAAATCAAAGAATATAGAAGTCATGTATCTTTGAAAGGTAGCAGGTGCATTGCATAAACAGAAAGGTATACTTCTATAAGCAAAGGTACCAAAAGGGCAGGTAAAGGTGGTCTTCTCTTGGTCCTCTTTTGACACAGCTATTTGAGAGAAACCAGAATAACCATCTAGAAAGCAAAAATGTGTGTTTTTGGATAATATTTCTAGCATTTGATCAATAAAAGCTAGAGGGCAATGATCTTTTCTAGTAGGTTTGTTTAATTTCCTAAAATCAATTACCATTCTATATCCTGTAACAATTCTCTAGGGATCAATTCATTTTTATCAGTAGGAACTACGGTAATACCTCCTTTCTTAGGGACACAATGAACATGACTAACCCATCTACTATCAGCAATATGGTAAATGATACCTTCCTCCAGAGGCTTTAATATTTCATTTCTTACCACTTCCTTCATTTTAGGATTCAACCATTGTTGGTGATCAACAACTGGTTTAGCATCTGGCTCCATTTCAATTGTATGCTGACATAGAGTGGGACTAATGCTCTTAAGATCATCAAGAGTATATCCAATAGCAGCATAGTGCTTCCTCAGAGGTTTCAATAATCTCCGTTCTTCATGCTCTGAAAGGTTAGCACTAATAATAACAAGATATATCTTCTTTTCATCTAGAAAAGCATATTTTAGAGTATCCGGTAATTGTTTAAGCTCAAACACGGGATCACCCTTGGGTGGAGGAGGATCCCCAAGTATTTTAACAGGCATGTTGTGTTTCAGAATAGGATGTTGATCAAAGAAAGTCTTATCTATTTCATTCCTTTCATTCATATGCATGTCATTTTCATGGTCTAGCAATTATTGTTCTAAAGGATCAGCAGGAGGCACAACAATAGAGGCAAGACCAATAATTTGTAGCGACCCGACTCAAAACGAGTCAAGCCTCTGTGTTTTCTGTGCCATCCCTGGATCAGTATGCTGGCACACACAGTACATCAATGTATATATCAAAGTGCAATCACATGTAAATAGCGTAAAACTGATATATACCTTAAAATAGCAGCGGATACGGTCAACGGGAGTGGAGTCCCAATAACACCAACGGCAAGTTGAGTGCGGACCGTAACCTTGAATCGTACTCTTACCCGTCGTAGAAGAGAATCTGCAACATAATACGTTGCAGCCATATAGGTCAGTACATTGAATGTACTGGCAAGATCACCATAGTAGAACAGAAGAATAAATACTACTCTATATGCAAAGGCTTTATGGCTCTGTGTCTAAGTTTTTGCGTAAAAGCTGATTTTATTTTTCCTACAACAAAAGGAATATCAGGAATTTCACTATGGAATTACCTATCATGACATGGTTCCGCCGACCAATGTATCAATACCCACAAGTATCTTAAGTTGCCCACAATTAAGTTATCAGTCCAGTGTTGAGAGTTCAGAGATAGATCCAAGTCTAGAAGCTCAAATTGTCCGTAACCGGGGACACGGCTAATCGATTAGGTTTAACTCTGCAGAGTGTTGTGTACTTTACCCACAAGATTCTTTCCCTCCTGGTAAGTCCTCGCACTGCCTGGTGTTTGAGAACAGGATGAAAGAAACATGGTCTTTCAGAGTGCTTCCCTGACTATCCGACAGTGCCCATCCCAATCCTAACGTCGACTACATCTCGTAGCACTGCCCAGCAGAGTCACAACAAAGATCAACCAAGCCAGAGCCCATAATGACTTGTGGCTACACAGGTAAGCTTCCGGGCATGAAGTATTCATCCTTCTCTTTGAGTCTGGGTGAAGCTTTCCGCAAGATGTCATGGCGCTTCTCCATGCATCCCGGCCATCCACTGGTTTCTCCAGGGATGCCCAATCAACCATCCTTCACCCAGTAGTGTGTATTGAAAACTGTCTTCTCGAGTCTTGAAGTCTTGAGGTCTTGAAGATGTAGGACTTGAAGATGTCTTCATGAAGTCATCGTTTTGACGTGGAGTCCTTCTTCACACCACTCACGAACACTCATACCAGACCCCGTCTACTTTAGCATAGCATTGCACTAACTAGCGTTCCCGGGGCTTTAGTAACAAGTGGTGGGTTCCTACCTCATGCATTCTACTCAACTACAAGAATTTCAATAACACTACGGGAGGGATATGTTGAATTATGTCACTACATGCAATAAAAACATAGGTATGAAATAGATGGTCAAGGTGAACTTGCCTGTACTGTTGATGAAGAGAAAGATCGCTCTCAGAAATAACTTGATAGACTATTCGTCACTCTCTGATGAATTCTATAATCAAGCATTACATAAATATAAGCAATCATACTGGCAATCAATTCTAACAATCACAAGGTAACACAAGAAACAAAATCAACAAGGTTGATGAAAGAAATACTTAAGACAAAGTTGAAACACAAAACTCCAACAAATTGAAAAGTAACACAAAACCCAAAACAAAGTAAAATATAATAAAAGGATTTTAGTAAATATTTTGTTAGCAAAATGAATTACTTTTGAAGAACAAGTAAAACTATGCAAACAATATTCTAAACAACACAAGTGTTTGCCTAATGAACTTAACTACAAGCACAACCATAAACTAAGAGAAAACAAATTATGAAACAACTTAGTTAACAGAAAGTAATTAAATAAAATCTTTATTATAAAACAGAATTAAGTCATCTAAAACTTTGTGAAAAGAGTTTCTATGAAACTAAATTGTTTTTATAACATATTACCTAATGAAAATAATATAGTTTTCCTATCATAATAGAACTAATCTAAATTATTTTTATTAACTAAGCATTTCTTAACATAAAGGAATTACTACAAATTTTATTTGAAAACAGAATCTAATTATATAAAACTTTAGTTAAAAGAATTTGCTTGTAATCAACTATACCTATTTGAAAAAGGTTATAGGTCCCTTTAATAAAATTTTATAAACTAAACAATTATCATTTGTTAACATCAAGTAAATTACTAAGGTTTGTAACAACAAAACTAAATGAAATTTAAAACATAATGTAAATCATATTCAGATTTTCAAAATAAAACAAAGTAAATCAATATAAATAAACTAATATGAAACTAAACAGATTCTGTTTGGTTTGAAAATACTATTTAAAATTATTATAAAAATTCTCAAACTCTACCAAATGATAGCTATGGTCACTAGTGACAAGTAGGAAAAAGAATCATTCAAAAATTCATTTTAGAACTCAAGATATTCAGAAAACAAAATTTAAATCAAATCTGTTCAAATTCAAATTTAAATGTTCAAACATGGTCAAACTTGGCATATACAGAAACTAGAATAAAATTGTGACCTAATGCAAAAAGAATCAATTTAAAATATTTAAAAACATAAAAGATATACTAAAAACAAAATCATAACTATTTCTGTTTTTTAAAACAAAACAGAAAAAGGAAAAACTAATACTAACCGACAGGCGGGCTACGTGGCATGCTCTGGTTGGTCCAGGTGTGTGCGTGCGGAGTGTTATGGGCGGTCGACCGAACTATAACGCGTACCGGTTCGGTTTTAAGTTGGATCTAATCCTACGCGTAGATCTACGATCGGACGGTCCAGGGAGAGGAGGAGCTCACAGTGGGGATGGGGTCGCCGGCGAGGGCTTCTCCGGCGAGGCCGAGATGACGTGGTTGACGTGGGCGGCGCTCTGGTGGTCCTCCGGGGACGGCGAGGGCACTAATCGATGGCGGCGAGTACGGTGAGAACGTCGGTGGCGTCAGTGAGGCTCGGGGGCGTCGGAGTCGACGGACAGGAGCTCCGGGGTGGCGGTGGTGTTTCGGGTGTCGATGGAGAAGGGGTTCTGATGGGTCTCCGGCGAGGCAGAGGGGATGGGGAGGTGCGGGCGAGCGAGGGAAGCTCGGTGATGGGCTCGGGAGAGCTCAGGGAGGGCAGGATGGAGCGGTGGCGCGGCAAAGGTGTGGCGGCCGTGGTGGACTCCGGCGAGCTATCCCGGCAAGAGAGAGGCACGGGCAGAGGGGCGAAGGGGGGGAATGGGTCGAGGGGAGGCAGGGCTCCTTATATAGGACCTCGGGGTCGAGGGGAGGGACAGGAAGGAGGAGATCCGCGGCGAGGCGAACCGGCGACGACGGCGCGTGCGAGAGGAGGAGGACGACCGCGCGGGAGAAAGGAGCGGGTGGTGGGTCCGGCTTGTCAGCGAGAGCGGGCGAGCTGTTAATGCGTCGGTTGACCGGCGCGTATTGAATTCGCGAAATAAAGCCTGTGAGCCGGCCCGTTTTAATTCTAAAACCGTTACCGTTTTCTGTTTAATGATTTTACCAGAGCATTTCAAAAACCTTTAAAGCATTCAAATCGTCTCTAAATATAGGAGTATTATATATCAAAATTAACAGAATAATAAATGCAATTTAATGAACATTTTTATTCTGGCATTTGAACACATTAAAAAAATCATTTTTCAGAAAATGCCTTAATTGGCTTTATTTAATTTTGCAAATATTTTTCAAATAACTTTTTGGGTTTGATGATTCAAAAACTTCACAAATTACCCCCTGTCTTGGAGTGTCATGTTACTCCTTTCAAATTTTTGTCAGGGGTTTGAATACTTTGAAAATTTTGGATAGGGACCAATATGTAATGGATTTTCAAAATAATCCAGAGGTTTTCAAAAGCTCTTTCAATTCCTTCTTTTAACTTCCAACTCATATTTCATATAATTTGAAGAAGTCATATTATTTTCTCTCATGAAAATCATTGAGTTGCATAAAGTTTTCTGAATTTGAAATATTTTCAAAATGGAAATTCAAATCATTTTCAAATCCCTTTTCATTTCTTTAAATGGAAGAAGTCATGTCATCTTCACTCTAGGGTTTTTTGATGAAATGAATTTGAATTCCTGGTGATCAAAATGCAGATTGAAAATTTTGGGAAAGTCATTTCATTCCCTCTCATCAAACTTTCAAATTTTTCAAAAGTTTCAAATTGCACTCACTTTCAATCATTCAAGCAAACAAACAATCATTCTATAATTATTATAACATTCCAAAATTTGGGATGTTACATAATTTCATCCTCACTAGGCAATTCTTTATCATGGGGTTGTCTATGAAATTTAGAGAAATTAAACTCATGAGACGTATCCCCAAAACTTACGGTAACTGTTTCCTTCTCACAGTCTATCCTGGCATTAACGGTATTCAAGAAGGGTATACCAAATATAATGGGACAAAAGTCATCTTGTGGGGAGCCAAGAACAAGAAAATCAGTAGGATATTTTATTTTCCCACTCAAGACTTCAACATCTCTAATAATCCCAACTGGTGATATAGTGTCTTTATTAGCAAGCTTAATTGTAACAACAATTTCCTCTAACTCAGTTGGTGCAATATCATTCATAATCTCTTTATATAAGGAAAAAGGAATTGCACTCACACTAGCACCCATATCACATAAGCCATGATAACAATGATCTCCTATTTTAACAGAAACAACACGTGTGCCAACAATGGGTCTATGTTTATCTCTAGCATCAGGTTTAGCAATTCTAGCGGCTTCATCACAAAATTGAATAACATGCCCATCAATATTATCAACCAAGAGATCCTTAACCATAGCAATACTAGGTTCAACTTCAATTTTCTCAGGGGGTGTAGGTGTTCTAGCACAGCTCTTACGAACCATAGTTGAAGCTTTAGCATGTTCCTTTATTCTAACAAGGAAAGGTGGTCTTTCAATGTAAGCAGCGGGAATAACAAGATCAACATCATAAGTAATAGTTTTCTCTTCAACTTTAATAGGTTAAACTACTTTCACTTCAATGGGAGGATGATATTTAAACCACTTCTCCTTAGGGAGATCAACAAGAGTAGCAAAAGATTCACAAAAAGAAGATACTATCTCAGAGTCAAGTCCATATTTAGTGCTAAATTCGCGGAAAGTATCGGTGTCTACGAAGGATTTAACATAATCAAACTTAAGGTTCATACTTGACTCATTACCTTAGTCGAGTTCCCAATCATCAGAGTTGCGTTTAATTCTTTCCAATAAATCCCATTTGAAGTCAATATCTTTCTTCATATAGGAGCCATCACAAGAAGTATCAATCATGGATTGATCATTACGAGAAAGTCGAGCATAAAAATTATGAATAATAATTTCTCTCGAGAGCTCATGATTGGGGAATGAATATAACAGTGACTTAAGCCTCCCCCAAGCTTGATCAATTCTTTCTCCTCACGAGGCCAAAAATTATAAATATAATTCCGATCACGATGAACTAGATGCATAGGGTAGAACTTCTATGAAATTCCGTTTTCAATCGGTTGTAGCTCCATGATCCAATATCATCACATAGCCTATATCATGTAAACGCCTTATCCTTTAAAGATAAAGGAAATACCTTCTTCTTGACGTGATCCTCGAGCAGCCCTGCAAGCTTAAATAATCCACAAACTTCATCCATGTAGATTAGATGCAAATCAGGATGTAGTCTTCCATCTCCTGCATAAGGATTAGCCAACAGTTTCTCTATCATACCCGAAGGAATTTCATAATAACTATTTTTAGTAGGTTGAGGGACAACTCTTTGTGTTTCCAGTCGAGGTGAAGATACCCCGAACAAGCCCCTCAAAGGATTACTTTCCATAGTGACAAGTGACAGTAAATTTCAGCACACCATATAAATTTTTCCTTACCAGATTCCACTTACCAAAGGCGCTTCACTCCTCGGCAACGGCGCCAGAAAAGATTCTAGATGACCCACAAGTATAGGAGATCTATCGTAGTCCTTTCGATAAGTTAGAGTGTCAAACCCAATGAGGATCAGAAGGAAATGAAAACCGGTTTATAGTAAGGTATTCTCTACAAGTACTGAAATTATCGGTAACAGATAGTTTTGTGATAAGATGATTGTTAATGAGTGACCAGTAATGAGTGTAGCGAAGGTCAAGAAAGGTATCCCAATCCTTTTTGTATCAAAGGACATGCCTGGACAAACTCTTATATAAAGCAAAGTGCTCCCGAGGACACATGGGAATTTCTGTCAAGCTAGTTTTCATCATGTTCATTTGATTCGCGTTCGTTACTTTGATAATTTGATATGTGGGTGGACCGGTGCTTGGGTGCTTCCCTTACTTGGACAAACCTCCCACTTATGATTAACCCCACTCGCAAGCATCCACAACTATGAAAGAAGAATTAACATAAATCTAACCATAACATGGAACGTGTTGATCCAAATCAGCCCCTTACGAAGCAACACATAAACTGGGGTTTAAGCTTATGTCACTCTAGCAACCCATCATCTACTTATTACTTCCCAATGCCTTCCCCTAGGCCCGAATAATGGTGAAGTTTTATGTAGTCGACGTTCACATAACACCACTAGAGGAGAGACAACATACATATCATCAAAATATCGAACAAATACCAAATTCACATGATTACTTATAACAAGACTTATCCCATGTCCTTAGGAACAAATGTAACTACTCGCAAAACATGTTCATGTTCATAATCAGAGGAGTATTAATTATCATAAAGGATCTGAACATATGATCTTCCACCGAGTAAACCAACTAGCATGAACTACAAGGAGTAATCAACAATACTAGCAACCCACTCGTACAAATCTAAGGTTTGAAACAAAGATCGGATACAAGAGATGAACTAGGTTTTGGAGAGGAGACGGTGCTGGTGAAGTTGTTGATGGAGATTGACCTACTCTCGATGAGGGGAACGTTGGTGATGACGATGGCTTTGATTCCCCCTCCGGGAGGGAAGTTTCCCCGGCAGAAGAGCCCTGCCGGAGATCTAGATTGGTTCTGTCCAAGTTCCGCCTTGAGATGGAGACACTTCATCCCGAAAGCTCTCTTCTGATTTTTTCAGGTCAAAACCCTCCATATAGCAGAAGATGGGCCTTGGGGGCCTGCCAGGTGGGCCACAAGACTGCTAGGCGCGGCTAGGGGGTGGCCGCGCCTGGCAGGCTTGTCACCCCCTGGTGGCCCCCCTTTGGTATCAGTTTTTCCCGGTATTTTTTATATATTCCAAAATAATTCTCTGTAAATTTTTAGGACTTTCGGAGTTGTGCAGGATAGGTATCTCAGATTTGCTCCTTTTCCAGTCCAAAATTCCAGCTGTCGGCATTCTCCCTCTTCATGTAAACCTTGTAAAATAAGAGAGAAAAGGTATAAGTATTGTACCATAATGTGTAATAACAGCCCATAATGCAATAACTATCAATATAAAATCATGATGCAAAATGGACGTATTAGATAACTTGGTAGTATTTTAGTACGAACTCTTGGATAGATCGATCAGAAAGGATAACTTTAAGGTGGTTTCGTACCCTACAAACAATTATTTCTTATGTTCTCCGCTAGATAAGAACTTTGGAGTGATTCTTCGTTGCACGTTGAGGGATGGTTATGTGATCCAATTATATTAGCATTGTTCAGAGATTGCACTAGCAAAAGTATGGACCCTAGGCCTTGTTTTCAAGCATTGCAATACCGTTTGAGCTCACTTTTGTTATTTGCTACCTTGCTGTTTTTTATTGTTACTACTACAAAAATCAATATCTACTATCATTAATACACTTGCATCGCCATCTCTTCGCTGAACTAGTGCACCTATACAATTTACCATTGTATTGGGTGTGTTCGGGACACAAGAGATTTCTTGTATTTGATTGCAGGGTTGTTTGAGATAGACCATCTTCATCCTACACCTCCCACGGATTGATAAACCTTAGGCAATCCACTTGAGGGAAAATTGCTACTGTCCTACAAAACTCTGCACTTGGAGGCCCAACACGAGTCTACAAGAATAAACTTGCGTAGTAGACATCAATGAGTTGCTAGAGTGATAGAAGCTTAAAACCTAGTTTATGCGCTATTTCATAAGGCGATGATTTTGATTCAAATGTTTAATGCTATGGTTAGATTTTATCTTAATACTTTTCTCATAGTTGTGGATGCTTGTGAGGGGGTTAATCATAAGTGGAGGGTTTGTTCAAGTAAGAAAAGCACCCAAGCATCGGTCCACACACATATCAAATTATCAAAGTAGCAAATGCAAATCAAACCAACATGATGAAACTGACTAGATTAAATTCGCGTGTACCCTCAAGAACGCTTGCTTATTATAAGAGACCGTTCTGGCCTGTCCTTTTCCACAAAAGGATTGGGCTATCTTGCTGCACTTTATTTACCATTACCGTTACTTGCTCGTTACCAACTAACTTGCTATCAAACTACCTGTTACCTACAATTTCAATGTTACATAAATTACCTTACTGAAAACCACTTGTCATTTCCTTCTACTCCTCGTTGGGTTCGACACTATTACTTATCGAAAGGACTACAATTGCCCCTATACTTGTGGGTCATCAAGCACCTATGAGGTTCAAGCAATGACTAAACATTATAATTAAGGGTAGAAGAGATCCATTCATGCTCACATCCAACATTAACTAGACTCAACGCATAAATATGACAATAGTGCTCTCCGGTCTAGTACTTGTAGTAAGAAGATGATGACTCAGAAACAACATAAAGGTAAAATAGAAAGGCCGTACGCAGAGGGAAGCATTGATTTGCAATGGTGCGAGAGTTCAAGGTTTTAAAACAAAATTGAAATTGTAATTTTGGGCACTGCACTTTTCCTGTCAACTTTACGACAAAGTTTTTCAGTATCTTCCGTGCTAAACTCATTATTTGCGGTTCCCATACAGAATTGTATAGTTTACTCCTATCTAACATCCGTACACAAACCATGGCTAACCGAATCCACGGGTGCCTTCCAACATATCAACTGTACCAAGGAGTTTTGTTTAATTAATTTTGATTTTGCAGGACTAGGCATCCTTTTTACCAGCATCTCTCGTGCAATGACGACGAATAAATGACATTCTTGAGAATAACTCAATTATCATGGAAGATAACGACCGCCCCGTCGCTACATGAGCGGTATGAGTGCACAAAACAGACGTTTGTTTGAATATTAGAGGTGGCACATGCAAACTTACTGGGAACGGAAGTAAATATCACATATAGGTAGGTATGGTGGACCCATGTGTAACAACTTTGGGTTTAATCATATTGGATGCACAAGTAACATTCCCTCTTAGTACAGGGGAAGGCTAGGAATAGATTAGGACGCGACCAATTAGAGAGTGAAAACTGTCATAAGCATGCATTGTGAATAATTAATATTGGACATTACCATGAGTAGGATATAAACGCTTTGAATTTAAACACCATGAAGGTGGCATTGGTTTCTAATCAACTATATGTTTGCACATGGGCCAAGTCAAGCTGCTCAAATTACTTAGAGGGAAATACCATGCTACCATACCACATCGTAACTTTTAGCCTAGCTTGGTGATCACCATGGCTGGTTTGGATAATAGTTGAAGTGATAGCTCATGGAGGAGTTTTGTGCCAGCTCCTTAGCCAAGCGAATAGCCACCACCACGTCATTGCACTCTTACACCCCGTTCTCGAGAATATAGTATCTCTACTTGTTCTAAAAATCAAAGAGAGCAAGAGGAGGCAATGTAACATGAATAGGTCTATATTTCATAAATATTAGGTCGTACTCATAACCCTTGGCACTAGTCAAAAGGAAGTCAAGACAACGCATGGCTTCAAAATCTAGATATCTATCAGGCAACATGGGGTCTTTAGATTGATACGAGACTCCTAATTCTGGCAGCTACCCGGGAGGCATAAATTCTTCCATACAAATCACCATTGCTTGAGTTAGAGTTCAGACTTTGTGCAACAATTGCACCGAGGTTATAATAGCTTTCACCAGTCACTACTGTGTGAATAAGACTCAAATGAAGAACACACAGTGTACTGCAATCTTGTTTACCTACTGCACATTTCCCATTAAACAATGCAAAGTAACGAATAGAGGGAAAATTGATAGTTTTTATCCTAGCCTGTGTCACCCCTCTATATTCTCCCGCACAAAGACTCTCGAGGAACATATTTTAATCAGTTTTTGAAGATTCTTGAAGTGAACCCCAAAATGGGAGTTTGCATGCATCACAAAATTCTTCTAGAAATAAACTATAAGACTTATCATAGAGGTTAAACAACACTCCAGAAGTATGAGGATGATATCGGAATCCATGCGTGAATGAACGAGTAAGGTTATGTTGTTGGATACACTTATCTGCCAGGAAGTCGGTGAGGCCGGTGTTGTAGATGTACTAATCCTACTACTCCTTAATGCCTGCACCTCTCATGAACTCCTTGCATGCAAAACGACATGACTTAGCATCAACCATGACTATCAAGCTTGTCCAGGGTATGACATACGCTTGATGCACCGATCCCTCGCTCTATAATTCTTCTGAAGAAAGTCTTCTCGAAGAACTCCTTCTAAAGAAACTCATCTTCCTATGAACAATTTTTTGAAATTTTTGGACCACGAAATTACATCAATAAAACTTTGCAAGATTGATAGCAACTACTCATATGGATACCTAGAGGACATATCAAGCACTCCCACTACTTGGAACTCACAGAACTAGACACGCAAGCTTATTTTCAGTAGCACCAAGTGCAACGAAATATGAAAAATATAAACCACTAAAGCAAGAAATTAATTGGAGGAATGGGAGATTCACATACTAAGGAGTAATTCCTCAAAACAGTTTCTAAAATGGAGTTCCGAGGAAAGACATCGAAAAATTTAGTTTCGGGAGGAAGAATGCACGCGCGCTAGAGAGAGAGAGAGAGAGCTAGGAAATGTTTGCAGGAGGTAAGGGATGACATGGCCGAAGAGTTAAAGTAGGGGGCCTATGGGCCCCACCACACAATAGGGTGCACCCTAGGGGTGTGAGGGGTGTGGCCACGCCGTGTTGCCTCGTGGCCCACAGGTGCCCCTTCGTGATGTGTTTTCAGCACCAAAAATTCTTAAATATTCTAGAAAAATTCATGTTTAATTTTCGTGGCATTCTGAGACTTTTTTGGGTCATTTTTTATTGCACAAAAAACACAGAAAAGAGGATAATCATGGCATTTTATTTTCTTCAACTAAAAATAACAAAGGGCAAACTAATAATACAAAGAGTTGTGCCTACTAAATTCATTGACACATGTCTTTCAAAAAGGATCCATTAATAAGGTTGATCAAGTCTTATTAATAATAGTTTCCAATTGACACGAGGCTAGAGAACTTTTGTATGACACTAAGTTACCTCAATGGGGATTTGCATTTCCACAACAATAAGATTATAGTATTTCTTCTTGGCAGTAGGTAGATGAATTTTTAATTCTGCAATAATGATCATGGCACTAGGCTTAGTGATATTAATATTACTAACCAAGATTTGCATCTTCGGAAAACGAACGGTATGTTGTTTGCCCTTGACATGAAAAGTGACCTTGCTTGTGTTGCAATCAATAACAGCCCCTGCACTATTTAAAAAGGGTCTACCAAGGATGATCGACATGTTGTCATCCTCGGGCATATCAAAAATAACAAACTCTGTCAAGATAGTAACATTTGCAACCACAACAGCAACATCTTCACAAATTCTAATATGTAAAGCAATGGATTAGTCAGCCATTTGCAAAGATATCTAAGTAGGTGTGATTTTATTTAATTAAAGTCTCTTATGAAGAGATAAAGGCGTAACACTAACACCAGCTCCTAAATTACACAAAGCAGCTTTAACATAGTTTTTTTTAATGGAGAAGGGTATTGTGGGTGTACCAGGATCTCCCAACTTCTTAGGCACTCCACCATCAAAAGAATAATTAGCAAGCATAGTAGCAACTTCAGTTTCAGGTATCTTTCTTTTGTTGGTAATAATATCCTTCATATACTTAGCATACAGAGGCATTTTCAAAATATCAGTCAATCGAGTGTGCAAAAAGACAAGCCTAAACATTTTGGCAAAGCGCGAAAAAAAGTTCCTCGACCTTACTCTTAGAAGGCTTACTAGGGAATGGCATGTGTTTTTCAACCCATGGCTCTCTTCCTTTTCCATGCTTTCTAGCAACAAAATCTTTTTTATGACAACGTTTATTTTTAGGAGGTGGGTTATCAAGATCTTCAACATGTTCCATTTCCACATCATTACCAGGTTCATTATTACTATATCGTGGAGCATCTACATGAACAACCTTATTCTTATCATTATTTTCATTATCACTAGTGAATGTTCATTACTAGATTGTATCTCAGCATCAGAAATACAAACATCATTATGATTCTCAACATTTTTTTCTATAACGGGTTCACTAGAAGCATGCAAAGTCAAATCCTTCTTCTTTTATTTTTCTTCTTAGATGGACTAGGTGCATCATCATTAATTCCCTGAGAATCATGTTCTATTCTTTTAGGATGACCTTCAGGATAAATAGGTTCCCGAGTCAATCGACCTCCTCTAGTCATTACTCTAACAACATTGTCATTCATATTATAATTTATCTCAACAAGAAAATCATTTTGTGACTTAGAAACTTGGTCTAGTTGGGTGTGAACCATATAATCATCTTTACCTAGACCATTAACATCATTAGCAATTCTTAACATTAGGTCACTCAAGCGATCTATCATCATAGCACTATGCCTTAAATGATCTTTGACATAGTTATTGAAATGCTCTTGCTTAACAATATAATTATCGAATTCACCTAGGAGTCTTAGTGTAAGGTATATCACTTTCATTAAAAGTACAGAGATAATTTACCTCTACTACCTATGCCGGGGTGTCAAGTCCATGTATTTCTTTGATAGGTGGTAATTTCTTGTCATCTTCAGCTTTAATACCTTTTTCTTTAATAGATCTTTTGGCTTCTTGCATATGTTCAGGACTAAGGAATAGAACACCTCTCCTCTTTTGAATAGGTTATGGCGGTGATTCATGAAGTGTGCAATCATCGACATTTTGCAATATATTATTTAATAGTTGTTCAGCTCGTCCAACAGTTCTTTCCCTGAAAACACAACCAACACAACTATCTATGAAATCCATAGAACCATCGATTAGTCCATTATAAAAGATGTTAAGTATTTAATTTTTTCTTAAGAGGATGATAAGTCAAAGCTCTAAGAACCTGGAGAAGCCTCCCCCAAGCTTGAGGGATTATCTCTTCTTCAATTTGCACAAAGTTAACTATCTCCTATAAGGCGGCTTGTTTCTTATGAGAAGGAAAATGTTTTTTGGAGAAGTAATAAAGCATATCCTAGGGACTATGCACAACTAGGAGCAAGAGAAAGGAGCCATTATTTAGCCTCAAATTTTAGAGAGAAAGGAAAAAAATCTTAAGGATATAATAGTAACGCATCTTTTCCTCATTACAAACAAAGCAGCAACATCATTCAATTTAGTGAGATGTCCGACAATAGTTTTAATTTCATAACCATGGAAAGGATCATATTCCACTATAGTTATCAACTGAGAGTCTACACAGAATTCATAATCCTCATCAGTTACAAATATAGGAGAAGTAGTAGATTTAGGACCACATTTCATTTTCTCCATCATATATTTTTCTTTCAGTTTGCATAGTAGTTTCTTCAAGTCATCACTATTTTCAAAAGCAAGAAAGTCCCTAGCTACTTCCCAATCCATAACATAACCTTCATATACATAAGGCAATTCATATTTCTTGGGAGAGCGAGGTGTAGTAGGTGATGCAAAATCTTTAACAGTTTCAGCATTTTCAAGTTCTGTAGCTTGAGCAATATGAGCATCTAGTAATTCATTCGCTGGCACATTTTCAATTTCATCAAGTGTAGCGGTAGTATCATTAATAATAGAAGTAGCATCCTCAAGTTCAAGCGATATATGAGAACGAGCAACATGCGGTCCTGTAAGTAGTTGATTCAAAACAATAGGTGAATCAAAAGCAGGGCTAGATGTCAGTTCTTTACCTCCTCTCGTGCGATACGGGACGATCTTAGTTTGAGTATTTTTCAGATTCTTAATAGTATCAATTGAATATCCTCAAGCTCACACAATAAATATAGCTATGCTCCCCGTAAATGGCGCCAAAAAAGGGTCTTGATAACCCACAAGTATAGGGGATTGAGACAGTCTTCACGGGTATCATTTCACCCTAATTTATTGATTCGACACATGGGGATCCAAGGAATATTTATCGGACTTGACAGTTGAGTTTTCAATTCAACCGCACCTGGAATATCTATGTGCAACAAAGGCTTTGTAGCATGTCAAATAATAGTACTAGCAGTAACTTGATAGCAGCAATAGTAACTTAGCAAGATTCAGTATATGTAAAGCGTAGGCCATGGTGCAACGTTGGAAATATATGGATGACATCAATCATGTAACAGTAACACACTAGGGCGACACAAAACTAGCTCAAATTCATCAATATAATGTAGGCATGTATTCCGTATATAGTCATACATGTTTGCAATAAGAACTTGCATAATATATTTTGTCCTACCCTCTTGTGGCAGCGGGTTCCTATTGGAAACTAAGGGATATTAATGCCTCCTGTTAATAGAGAACCGAAACAAAACATTAACACATGGTGAATACATGAACTCCTCAAACAATGGCAAGCATCAGAAAGAATCCAAATTATTGTCACCTTGGGGTATGCGGATCAAGACACGTAGTTGGTGCACACAACTTGCAAGATAGGATCCAAACCACTCTTATATTCATGAAAACGTAATAGGTTCAGACCTGGAATCATGGCACTCGGGCTCTAGTGACAAGAATTAAACATAGTAAAGTCATAGCAACATCAATCTCCGAACATAGTGGATACTAGGGATCAATTGCATCCACACCCATCACCGACCAGCAAGCCTATAGTGGAATTACTCAATCATGATGGTGAACATCATGGAATATTTGATGGAGAAGGGTTGGTGATGACGACAATGACGAATGCCCCTCTCCCGGGACCCAAACAGACTCCAAATCAGCCCTCTCGAAGAATAATAGGAGGTGGTGGCGAATCCAGCTCGTCGATCATGATGAAAAATTCTGTCTGATTTTTCTCTCCGAATATGTGAATTTATAGGACTAGAGATAGGGTCTAGGGAGCCTCGTGGGACCCACCACACAACAATGCATGACCGAGGGAGTGGTCGCGCCCTATTGCCTCATGGGCCACATGCAACCCCCTATGGTGAATTTTTGCTTCATAATTTGTTATAAATCCGAAAAAGATACAAAAAGTTTCATCCAATTCCGAGAACTTCTATTTTTGCAAAAAATAACACCAAGGTAGTTCTGCTGAAAACAACGTCACTTTGGATAGTTTCATTCAATTCATGCAAATTAGAGCCCAAAACAAGACCAAAAGTATTTGTAAAAGTAGATACGTTGGAGACGTATCAACCACTGACATCACCGACTATGAGGTGGTGAAGAAATTGTTGGGATCGCTTGATTCCTCATTTGACACACTGATAACCCACAAGTATAGGGGATCAGTTGTAGCCTCTTTCGATAAGTAAGAGTGTCAAACCCAATGAGGAGCTTAAGGTAGAACAAATACTCCCTCAAGTTCTATCGACCACCGATACAACTATACGCACGCTTAACATTCGCTTTACCTAGGACAAGTATGAAACTTGAAGTACTTTGTAGGTGTGATAGGATAGGTTTGCAAGATAATAAAGAGCATGAAAATAAAAACTAGGGACTGCTAAGATAAAGAAACAACTAAGTTAGTTTAACGAGTGTTGAAAAGTGGTGGTAGGAGTTGCGAAATTGTCCCTAGGCAATTGATAACTAGACCGGTAATCATTATTGCAATTTTATATGAGGGAGAGGCAAAAGCTAACATACTTTCTCTACTTGGATCAAATGCACTTATGATTGGAACTCTAGCAATCATCCGCAACTACTAAAGATCATTAAGGTAAGACCCAACCATATCATTATAAGGTATCAAGTCCTCTTTACTCCTATATGCAACAACCCACCTACTCGGGTTTATACTTCTGTCACTCAACCAACCCACCATAGGCAAATCATGAACACATTGCAACACCCTACAGCGAGGATCCCTCATGCTTGCATAACATGGAGAGCACCATAGGAAAACACCAATAATAAAACATGAAACTCAAACCAATCATGATCATCAATCAACCAATAGGATAAAATAGATCTACTTAGACATCATAGGATGGCAACACATCATTGGATAATAATATGAAGCATAAAGCACCATGTTCAAGTAGAGGGTACAGCGGGTTGCGGGAGAGTGGACCGCTGTAGATAGATGGGGGAAGGTGATGGAGGTGTTGGTGAAGATGACAGAGTTGTTGGAGTAGATCGCCGTCACGATGATGGCCCGACGGCGTTCCGATGCCACCGGGAGAGAAGGGGGAGATACCCCCTCCTTCTTCTTATTTCGTGACCTTCCCCTAGATGGTAGAAGGATTTACAATCTGGTCCATGGCCTCCATGTCGGCGGATGGGCGAGAGCCCCTGCGAGACTGGATCTCTCACTCTGTTTCCTTCTGTTTCTGCGTTCCCCAATTCCGGCGTTTCACCGTTTCTTAAATTTCTAGAGATCCATAACTCCGATCGGGCTGAAATTTTGAGGGGATCTTTATCCAAAAAATAGCTTTCTTGCTGCCAAAGGATAGCTCCAACCGACCTAAGGGGTGGCCACAAGCCCTCAGGGCGTGCCCTCCTGGCTTGTGGGCCCCTCGGGCACCGCCTTCTGTTGATTCCACTTCCCAAAATTCACATATATTCAAAAACAAATCTCTGTAAGTTTTTATCCCGTTTGGGATTCGTTTGATATGGATTTTCTACGAAACAAAAAACATGCAACAAACAAAAACTAGCACTAGGCACTGGATCAATATGTTAGTCCCAAAAATAATATTAAAAGTTGCCAAAAGTATATGAAAGTTGTAGAATATTGGCATGAAACAATCAAAAATTGTAGATATGATGGAGACGTATCACACACTGCCTTGATGATTCAAGAGCGTGGAGACTACAAGTCACTAGATCCTGCTAATATTCTTGAGAGGCTCAATACTCATGAATTCTAAAAAGCTGAGAAGAGAGACCTCTATGGGCCAAGCTATGGAAGATCTCCTGCACTGAAGGCTTAGGAAATTTCCTCATCTGAAGGCGAAGACTCTCACATCAGCCTTGGTGATCCTAAAGGACTAAGCTAGGAGCTAGCAATGCTCGTGAGTAAACTCCACAAGTTCTCCAGAAGAGGTTGGTTGGAAAAATATTCAAGAAGTGATGTGAAGAAATTAGAATCTTCATCACGTGACTACAATAAAACAACCTGCCACAAATGCAAGAAATTTGGCCACTACATTGCTGATTGTCCTATCTGAGAAAATGAACGAGAGAAGAAGAAGTACAAGGATGATAGTTCTAAGGACACAAAGAAGAAGAAGAAATCTTCAAAGTCCCCATCTCACAAGAAGAATAGTTCTAGAAAGGCATGGGCACTTATTGGCAAGGAAATGAATTCTAAAGAAGAATCTGAAGAGTATGAGGACGAGGAAGAATCTAAGGAGGAGTCAGACTCTGGAGTGGCGAGCCTAGCTCTTTCTACTGCTTTCGCCAGCAAGTCCATCTTCAACTCTGAGGAAAACGGCAATGACAACGACTTTGACGTCAGCAACGATGACTTTGCTCCCACCTATTGCTTCATGGCAAAAGGTGCCAAAGTACTCAAATATCCTTCCTCCTCTAAATCAAGGGAAAGTGAATCGGATGAAAATCTGAAACCTCGATATTCCAGACTTGCTAATATTGTCACTAAATAACAATATGCTATCGAAAGGATTCAAAAACTACTAGACAAATGCGATGACCTGTTGAATGAGGAAATGTATCGAACTCAAACTCTAACTCATGATGTTTAAAGTCTTCAGTGTAAGTATAATGACCTTAAAAGTAGTCATGAAACTCTCTTAGTTGATCATGAGAAGCTTTTCTATGAATTTCTTCAAAGAAACCAAGATCTTGAGAAGCTAAGGGTGTCTCACGATGACCTTCGAAAGGAAAATAATTCTTTGCTTGCTCAACAGACCAGTTCCACTCAGAAAGATTTTGTTCGACCTTGTTTGAAATGCATCGAATGTGAAACTGCTAATCTTCACCTAAAAGTTCAAATGCTTCTATTACTGCAAGTTCTTCAACTATTTCTGTGGTCACAAATACCTCATCATAGGAAAACACAAGTAGGGTTGAAGGAGTTGTATGTGACAGGCATGTACAAAAGTCTCAAAGGTCATCAAACCCCTTGTGGTGTGCTTAAAAAGCAGATTCTGAACAGGAAAGATGGTATTGCATTTGAGAGGAAACTCAATGTTGATGGATCCTACTCGAAACCTAAGCAGTACCCAAAAACCACATGGGTTGCAGCAAAAGGACCTCCCGCGGATCCATCCACTTTATCTAACTTTACTTGTGAATCTTCATATTCCTCTGATGAGTCATTTGACTCCAACTATAAACTGTTCCAAAATCAGAATGGTGAAGTATTTGCTAGATATGTTGGAACTAACTACAGAATGGTCATCCGATGTAGAAAATATGGGTTCCCGAAAGATGCCTTGAAAGTCTTGAGGTGAATGTTGTCATCGCACCACCCGTGAAGAACATGAACCTCAGATAAAATTCTTCATATGCACCAAAGTATTCACATGGAAAAAATTCCTCATATGGTCAAAAGTCTACTTATTCTCGTGCTAATGCTTCTATTTCGTAGGGAAAATCTAAGGGTCATCAGTATGTGCATTATTCTTCAAACCCTTATGTTCATAAGTCCTCAAAGAATTTATCTCTTATTTGTATGATTACTCTGAACGAAGTGCACTTGCTTCAATGCCACCTTTCTCGTATGGAGCTCGTGGAATGATGAACTCTTTGACACCCATCTAGATGTGGATGGTGAATAAAATGAACTAATCTCTTATGAAGGTTCGGGTCTCTAGACGAAATGAAACATCTAAAGAATTTGGTGGAGAGCTAAAAAACACATGAAAGGGCGCAAGGTAATCATGAAGAAATGAATTACACATTTCTTACATATTCATTTTACTTCATCTATTATATTGTTTGATGAAATTTTTCCTGACAAATTTGATGTTATATTCTTCACTCTAAATTATATGAGTTCATAAGTTGCACTAATTCATGTGCATGATGAACCACCTAAAGCTACCGAGTGGGTCCTCGAAAATGGATGCACCAATCATATGACTGGTGAAAAGAACTTATTGATGGACTCAACTCTTTCTCCATCTCACTTGAAGCAAATAACCTATGGTGCCAAAGGAAAAACAAGGTTTTGGGTCTAGGTAGGGTTGCAATATCAAAGGATCGACACATGGACAAAGTAATACTTGTCTAATCCCTTGGATTCAACCTCATGTATGTCTCAATGCTTTGTGATCTTGATATGGTTGTCATGTTTGGCAAATATCGATGCAAATCATAGAATCTGACATATCCAAAGTCTTTGAATGCTTTAGGAGAGGATACTTGGATATTCTTGATTTTCTAAAGGTCCCCAGCCGGCCACGCGTCTACTTGCAAAAGCTTGAGAAGGCTGGCTATGGCACTGACGACTTGGACACGCTCGCATGAGGAACTTACAGACAGTCGTGAAGAAGAAGCACATCATTGGCATCAAGGGTGTCAAATTCCTCAAGGATCATCTCTATGGGGCTTGTGAGTCTGGAAAGATCACTAGATACAAGCATCCCTCAAAGACTATCAATACTGCCACACGTCCCTTTGAATTTCTTCACATGGACCTCTTTGGCCTCACTCATTATGCAACACTGAGCAATGCCGTATGATTCTATGGCTTTGTCATTGTTGATAATTTCTCTCGTTACACTTGGTTCCGTATCATCATGTACAAAACTGAAGTGCGGTAAGTCTTTAGACAATTTTCTTAAAGGGCCTTGTTGAATTTCGGCATCAAGATCAAGCACATCCAGAGTGATAATGGGACTGAGTTGAAGAACACTAGTCTTGATGACTATCTTGATGAAATTGGGATGACTCATGAGCTATCTGCTCCATACAATCCTCAGTAGAATGGGGTCATGAAGCGCAAGAACATGAATCTTGTTGAGATGGCTTGCACTATGCTTGAAGAATACAAGACACCTCGTCGCTTCTGGCCTGAGGCTATTGATACTACATGCCAGATCATCAATCGAGTATATCTTCACAGATTCCTCAAGAAGACTTCATATGAACTCCTCACTGATAAGAAACCCAATGTGAGTTATTCCAAAGTCTTCGGTGCTATATGCTAGATTAGAGGTCCTCGTCACAGTTCTAAATTTGCACCGAAAGCAATTGAGAGTTTTATGCTTGGTTACGGAAAGGTGTGTGATGTCTACTATGCAACTTTATTCCTGTAGATTCTGTTGGACCTCCAAGCGCAGAGTTTTGTAGGACAGTAGAAATATTCCCTCAAGTGGATGACCTAAGATTTATCGATCTGTGGGAAGTGTAGGATCAAGATGGTCTCTCTCAAACAACCCTGCAATCGAATACAAGAAATCTCTTGTGTCCCCAACACACCCAATACGATGGCAAATTGTATAGGTGCACTAGTTCGGCGAAGAGATGGTGATACAAGTGAAATATGGATGGTAGATGTAGGTTTTTGTAATCTGAAAATATAAGAAACAACAAGGTAGCATGTGTAAAACAGCAATAAGAACGGTATCTAAATGCTTGGAAATAAGGCCTAGGGTACATATTTTCACTTGTGCAATCTCTCAACAATGCTAACATAGTTGAATCATATGATCATCCCTCAACGCGCAACAAAGAATCACTCCAAAGTTCCTACCTAGCGGAGAACAATAAGATGAAATTGGTGTAGGTAGTAGAACCACCTCAAAGTTATTATTTCTGATCGATCCTTTGAGCTATTCCTATAAGTGCCACAAATAGTCCTAGAGTTCATAATAAAATAACACCAATGATACATATCAATCCACCCTAATGTCACCTACATACTCCAATGTCACCTCAAGTATCCATGGGTAAATTATGCGACATGCATCAAACAGTCTCAGATCTATCATCTTCAATGCAACATGAAGAACTTCAAGGAGCACCCCAAGATTTCTATCAGAGAACATAGTATGAAAACATGCAATCAAACCATATGCATGGATCCCCAAGGTCACCGGAATCCGCAAGTTGATGCCAGAACATATATCGAGTGAATCACTTGAATACCTCAATGTCATGATGGGTATCCGCATGCAAGACATACATCAAGTGCTCTCAAGCCAAAATAATCGATCCAACATAATGAGATCTTAAAGGGACAGATTCAATTCATCACAAAAGGTAGCACGGGAACAACACCATACAATCCAACTATATTAACAAAGCTCGTGATATATCAAGATCGTGACATCTCAAGAACACGAGAGAAAGAGAATGAACAGATAGCTATTGTTACATACCCTCAACCTCGAGGGTGAACTACTCCCTCCTCATCATTGCCTCCGTCAGGATGATGAAGATGGCCACCGGAGATGATTTCCCTACTCCGACAGGGTACTGGAAAGGCTCCATATAGGTTTTTTGTTGATAAAGAGAGTTGTGGCAGTGGAGCGGAGAGTCTCTTTATTTCTGGGGTTTCTTAGAATTGTAGGATTTTTCAGTGTTGAATCACACGCAACGAAGCCATGTGGGCCCCACAAGCCATCAGGAGGCACCCGGTTGGCTTTTGGCCCATAGGTAGATCCCATCCGGTGGTTCTTCGCTCCAAAAAATCATAAAAAAGTTTCGGACGATTATGAGAATTTTCATTTTTCGCACAAAAAACAACAACGCGATATTTCTACTAAAAATAGCATTAGTCTAGGTTAGTTCTAAATAAATCATATAAAGTGCATCAAACCATATAGAAGTATTGTAAACATAGGTAAACGTGGCATGAATACTTCATAAATTATCGATACGTTGGAGACGTATCAGCATCCCCAAGCTTAATTACTACTCATCCTCGAGTAGGTAAATGATAAAAGAAATAATTTATGAAGTGTGAATGCTAGCATAGTATATAAGTTTTATCAAATATAATTTGAGCCACTTTTCTATGATTATAACCAAAAATTATTTCTCATAAAGCTTGTCTTGATCAAGTAGCAAGTTATTCACATGTTAAAGTATAAGCCATAAACTTTCTTGAAAAATAGCAAACTATGTTTTAAGTCATCAAACAATTACAATTCATCTTATTTCCATGAAGGGTTTATGTAGGAGCTTTGGTTTAGCAAATTCCACATACTCAACTGTCATTTAGTATTCCATGATTGCACACAGTCAAAGCATATTTTTAGAACAAATAGTTTCAGTCAAACACATAGGAAGATATGGGCTTAATGTTTCACCTCCTAACTTATTTATCTCAGGGATCATTCAACAAATAATGAATCATGATCACCTATATTCAACTTGATATATGTATCTGGATCTTTCCCAACCACATGATGCTTGGCAACTAAAGAATTAATAGATTGGAATAACAAGTTGACTCAACATGAAAACTAAGAGACCAAGGACTTGCAGAGGTGCCAGAGCTCATTATTTTTAAGCAGAGATGAATATGTAATTTTGAGTGGTATACTTTTCCTGACAACATCACAATAGAATTTTCAATATCTTCCATGCTAATCACATTATTGGCGGTTCCCAAACAGAATTTAAATTTTATCTTGAGAATCACGCACTTAGCATGGAAGATAATGACCGCCCCGTCGCTCCATGAGCAATACGAGCACACAAAATGGATGTTTATTTGAATGTTTAGAGGTGGCACATGCAAATTTACTTGGAATGGCAGTGAAATACCATATATAGGTAGGAATGGTGGACTCTCATGGAAGAAACTTGGCTCAAGGATTTGGATGCACAAGCAGTATTTCTACTTAGTACAAAGTTTTGGCTAGCAAGAGGTTCTAAACAAGCATCACATTTTAGAGGATCCATGACAATATAACTGCTACGTGAATATAAACAAACATAACCATTGCGTTGTCTTCCTTGTCCAACATCAACTACTTGATGAAGTTTGACAATAATTAATGGGGGTTCACAATCATAGAAGATGTCCAAGATAGTTTATTTATATGTGAAACCTCTCTTCCTTCAATATTCATTCATGAATTATTTAAATGACCAATGCTATGTTTGCTAACTTCCAACAAATTTTACCGCTTATACTCCTAGTATGTGAAGTTACTACTCCCCATGGGACAAGAATATGAAGCAAGTATAATTTCAGATTTATGACATTCAATTCATTCAAAGTTTACTCTGAGGAAACAAGTGAAGCACAAGAGTAAATTTTGAACTACTCTCAAAAGATATAAGTGAAGATCAACAAGTAGTCAAATAATAAAGTAGATATGTGGGGACTCTCTCTCTATCAATAAAGATTTTTAGACCTGAGTATTTTATTCAAACAACAAACTAAACAAAAATACCACTCCAAGAATAGCACGCATCATGTGAATGAATAAAAATTTAGGATCAACATAGGCTAACCGATAGTTGACAAAGAGAGGTGGGATGTGTAGCATCCCCAAGCTTAGATGCTTGAGACTTCTCGAAATACTTACTTGGGGAGACTTGGCCATCACCAAGCTTGAGATATTGTATCTCGTTCAATCCTCTCATATCCCGGTTTCACCTAGGTTTCAAAAACTTCATCCACAGAAAACTTGGAAAGAACTCGTGAGATAGGTTAGTACACATAAGAGTAAATAAACACTTCATGTTCTACCAACGAAAGTTACACAATAATTTCCAAACATTAGCTATTGTATACTATCATTTCCACAATTTATATCACTAAATATAAGCTATGAAAACTCTAGAATAAGTAGATAACAAAACTATGATAGCAATCTGTCCAAACAGAACAGTTTGTAGCAATTAATTTACAAAGTGCAATTTTGAATCTCCAAACATTTTGAAAATTAGGACATGATAAAAATTATATGGAAATACTATGTAAAATTTCAAAAACTTTCCACGTTCTAATAAAATATGAAAATTCAAGCACTACAGCAAAAGTTTTTGTTTTTATACAACACACATCACACATGCAATTCAAGCATTCTAAAGGCGATTCTTGGAACTTTTTATTAAAAAAAGATTATAAATAATATCTAACAGATAAAAAATAATTAAATGACGCTCCAAGCAAAACGCATATCATGCGACGAATAAAAATATATCTCGAAGTAAGATATATCGATAATGTTGGAGACGAAAGAGGGGATGCCTTCCGGGGCATCCCCAAGCTTAGATGCTTGAGTCTTCCTTGGATTTCACCTTGAGCGTGCATTGGGCATTCCAAAGCTTAGGTCCTTGCTGCTCCTTATTCACCTCATATGGGTATCTCACCCAAAACTTGAAAACTTCAATCACACAAAACTTAATGGAACTTTGTGAGATGGATTAGTATAATAAAGATAGATCATTCACTTAGGTACTGTCAAGACAAGATTAATAATTGTTATAACATAATACCTACTGTATTACAACATTCCCATAATTTATATCACTCAATATAAGCTATAGAAACATTTAAAACAAACAAATTATGCATGCAAAAAACATAATCTGCCAGAAACATGTGAGTCTATGGATATCTCAATGATCACCATACTTACCTGACTCTAAAAATTCTAAAACATTAGGAAAACGCTGAGAATTTTCATAGAAAGAATGTGTAGAAATTTCAGAATTTTTTGACGCTCCAGTTAAATCTGAGAAATTCTGCACTAGACGTATTGGTTTCTATTTTTGCAGAGAATCAAACTCACAAGTTTCCACACTATCCCAAAGGCTTTACTTGGCAATTTATTGAAACAAAAGAAACAAACATGATTAATACAACAAGTTAATCATGTGAATAAATAAAAACAGAAAGTAAACGTGTTTGGTTGTCTCCCAACAAGCGCTTTTGTTTAATGCCTTTTAATGATGATTTCAATGATGCTAACATAAAAGTAAAGAATTGGAACACAATGGGATCATCATGAAGCATATGACAAGCACATTTAACTCTAACCCACTTCCTATGCATAGGGATTTTGTGAGCAAATAATTTATGGTAGCAAGAATCAACTATCATAGGAAGGCATAACAAGCATATCTTCAAAAGTTTGAACACATAGAGAGGAAACTTGATATTATTGCAATTCCTACAAGCATAAGTTCGTCCCTCATAATAGTTTTAAGTAGCATCATGAAGGAATTCAAAAATATAACTATCAGATAAAGCATTATCTTCATAATCCACAAGCATAGAAAATTTATTACTCTAACATCCCAAAATTTCATTTTGGAATGTTATGAAATATAGCTATGCATCATGATCACTTTGTTTGAATGTACTAAATTTGTTTAAGTGCTTCTTTTGAAATTCTGAAAGACCATTTCTATTCTTCCCATGTATTTGTTTCACCTATTTGAAAACCTATGGTATTTTCAAAGAAAGAGGGGAGTAACATGACACTCCACAGCAGGGGCATCTTGGTGAAATATTTGAACAATAAAACCAGGGGGTTATTTGAAAATTTCTCTCAAAAGGATTTAAAATCAATTAGGCATTTTGTGAAAATAAATTTTAAATTGATATTCAATATGGTAGAGAAAAATGTTCATTAAATAGAATTAATTCTCCTGATCATTTTTATATATGTATTTCTTATGTTTGGAAATGTTTTCAATGCATTAAAAGAGTTTTTATTGCTTTGGAAATAGAAAAGGAAAGTATTTAAACCGAACCGGGCCGACCCACGGTCTTTAATTCCCGAAACTACTCCGGGTCGGCCACCGACACGCTAACCACGCCCCCACCTTCACTGATGCGCGGGACCCACCGTCCGACCGCGGCGTTAGCGCGGTCATCCCCTTCCCCACGCCCGACCACCATCGCCGGAGATCCCTCTCCGCGGATCTTGCCCCTCGTGCCCTCCCCGACCACCGCACCGCCCCTATATAAAGCCCCGCCTCTCCTCTCTTCGTTCCACACCCGAAAACCCCCTTTCCCTCGCCGGAGCGCTGCCCCAGACCTCACCGGAGTTTCGTACCCAACCGGACGTCCCCGAGCTCGTGCCCGTCGCCACACTCACCGCTAGCCCCCTCCGACGCCACCAATCGACGCCGGAGACTCGCCGCCACCGTTTGAAGCCTTCGGACGCCGCCCCCGACCACCAGACCGTCGTCCCCGAGCATCTCCGACCACCGGCCGCCGTTGACCTCGCCAGAGACCCCGACCCCCTCTCTGTAAGCATCCACCTCCACCCGTAGCCGTCGCATCCGTAGTCAACGCGCGAGATTAGATCTATTTATTAAATGAACCGGTACGCGTTAGTTGTCGGTCGTCCGCTCGTTAGCTCTCACGCGCACGCCCTCGCGGCCAATCACAGCCTGCCACGTAGACCCTGTCCGATCGATAGGAAGTTTTTCTTTTTCTTTTCTGTTTTAGAAAACAGAATGTATTCTGTTTTTGTTTTTATCATATCTTTTAAAATATTTGGTGTTTTTATTTTATTCTTTTTGCATTAGTTCACCAATTTGATGTAGTTTATGTTTGTATGCTTATATTTCAAATTTGAACTTTAAATTTTCAATCTAATCAAATTTATTTAAATTACTAAAATCTATACAGCTAGAGTTTAAAAATATATTTTAGTGAATCTTTTTGCCACTGTTTTGTATTAGTTAGACCTATCATTCTACATAGTTTGAGAATTTTTAGGATGAATTTGGTCACTCTTTTTAACAAAAACAGAATCTGTTTAGTTCTTAATAGATTTTAATTAAATTGATTTTTATTTAATTTGAACCTGAATCAGTTTAACTTTTGTTTTTAGATTTCAGTACGTTCTGTTGATTCAACATTAGGTGTATTCTTTCTGTTAATAAAGTAAGTTTTTCAAATTGTTTTGTGCTCTAGTTTGAATAGGTACATCTTGTTTTCACCATTTATATTGTTTAGAAAGAGGTTTTGTAGTAATTCTTTTAGCATAATACTTTTATAATGAAATACTTTCTGTTTTCAAATAAAATTTTGTATTTTACTTTTCTGTTATCTAAATGCCTAGTTGTTCCAAACAAAATTTTGACTTGTTATGTCCTAGTAGAGATTTTGACACCAAATTTTTTTATAGTCTTATACTTTAAGTGATTCTTCTTTTGATTGTGCTTTTGTTTGTTGAAGCATTTGTTTACCTTGCTGTTGAATGAATTGTATTGTGTTTATGCTTATGGTGTGCTCTTGTTTGATTCGTTAGATCATTCGGAGTGCGAAGCTTGTTATCTAGAGTCACTTGATTAAGAGGATCGTCAGCAAGGAAAGTCACTTTGACCATGTATACCTATGTTTTATTGCATTAGTTCTTCCATCTCCCCAATTGCATGCAAAGTAGGTAAATTGGAAACTTGGTTACTTGTTGTAGTATCATGTGGTAGGTACCCCTCAACCCTTTAACACCTTTGCCCCGGGAAACGTTGACTTACATTTTTGCTATGCTATTAGTAGACGGGGTTGGTTGTGTGATTCATGAGAGTTGTGAGTTAATAATTTCAAGACCTACATGATGATCAAGTCTTCAAGACTCCGAGTTTTCAACATACCTCTGGGTGGATGATGGTTGAACGACGCCCTGGAGAAACCAATGGTTAGCCTAGATAATGCTGGAGAAGTGCCAGTATTCATGCGGAAAGGTCCACCCAGGCACAAAGAGATGGATGGATGCTCCAAGACCCAAGGCTTACTTGCACAGCCACAAGCCATTATGGGCTCTGGCTTGGTTGGATATCGTGGTGACCCTGGACAGGCAGTGCTACGAGATATAGAAGAACGGTAGGAAAGGATGGGCACCGACAGAGTCTCGGGGAAACCCTTTAGAAGACCATGTTTTGGTCATCCGTTTCTCAAACACCATGAAGTGCGAGAAATCCAACGGAGGCGATCAAATCTTGTGGGAAACGTGTGCAAAACTCTGCAGAGTAGCCAAACCTAATCGATTAGCCGTGTCCACGGTCATGGATAGTTTGAGCCAAAGGAACTGAAACTATCTGGAACTCTCAACACAATAAATTACATTGATGTGGGTATTTTAATGCCAACTTGGGTATGAGAATTGGTTGGTGGAACCATCTCATTAATCAACCAACCTCGTAGCACTTATGCTTTTCCCTCTCTTGTTGTAGGAAAAATTTGGCTTTATGCAAAAACTTACTACCCCCACCTACCATATAAGCATATAGAATAGATGATTACTTTACCCACTCTCTTGTGACTGTGCCGGCATATTCAGTATGCTAACCTATACGGCTGCAATGTATCATGTTGCAGAGTACTTTTCCGACCAGGAGTGAGGATACGCTCTACGCTCGGTGAGATGCCCTTGGAGTCAGATGGACTCAACTACCTATGGAGCTTCCGCAAGATTCTGGTTTAGTTTATCTCACGATTTGGCCTTTAGTCACTTTATTGTAATCCTTATTGTAATAAAGGACTCGATATGAGATTTTGATTAATTAATGTTGTGTGATTTCCCTTTGATATATACATTGATGTACCATGTGTGTACCAGCATGATCTTGGGATGGTACAGAAACACCAGAGATTCGACCTTTCAGGTCGGGTCGCTACAGAAATGGTATCAGAGCACATGCTGACCGTAGGACGTAACCTTTAGGATTGGAAAAGCCTTAGGATTTAATTCTCTTTTGTCTTTAAAATTCTTATACTCTCATCTACTCGTTTTTGACTTCCCTCCGGTTTATTTCAAAATTTATAGATAGCCACCTTCATCCCAGTTTTGATCACGGAGTTTTGTTAGCCTAACGCGACGATGCCCTTTGGCAAGGAGCTGATGAGGATCGTCAGGGACGTAAGGATTGCTTTGCCGAGCATCACCAGGACTCCTATCATGTCTTTTCCACAAGACGGACGCTACAGGATCGAGGTGCACATCCCCGAGAAGACCTTTGGAAATCGTAAGGAACCCATCGACTTCAAGTTTGTGCCACCCAGCTGGATACTTAGGAGAGACATGGCAATTCATCGTGCCCTTGGACGTATTCAGGAGGAATACAGAGGTGGAACCATTTTATCAGGACTCAGCGTGGTTTGTCGCAGGGATGCCAATGGAAATATCATAACCACTCCCACTGAAGACACCACCATTTCCTATATCCAGACTTTGGAAACGCACATCAGGACCTTGGAGCTTCGGGTACGTGCCGACATGAAGACAATCAAGAGGCTGATGAACCGCGAGATTGACCTCGAAGCTGACCTACGGGAAGCCAAGTACGAGCATGAGTATGAAGTGAAGGATTTCTTAGAGAGGATCGATAAGCTGAACACTCGCATTGCAACTCTGGAGGAACAGATGGACATGGGTGAAAATCTTCATCCAGAAAGAGACATGGCTCCCTTGATCAGCAACGATGATGACTACAAGGAGAGCACCACCGGAGGAGGCCACTTCACCATGTACTTTTGAGGAGAACTTTAGTTATGCCCCCATGTATCTTCATTTTTGTCGTTAAAGCGTAGGTCGATGCTCAGTTTGATTTGGAGATTTGTATCTCGATGTTTGAAACTTGAGTTGAATAAATGAATGAGTGTTTGGTGTGATATGTTTGTTGCATTGCATATGGGTAGTGAATTTCCTTTTAGGTCATCGTTCTATTCTAATTCTCACCCCTCTAAAAACAGCAAGATGCCTCCGCGGCGTGAGCTTGACTTCACTTTCCCGCCAGAACTCACACAGCTTCTCCAGCAGCAGAACGCCCTGATGCAACTTTTGATTCAGAACCAGACCAACAATCGCAACAACCACCCTCCACCTCAAGGCGACAACCTCACCCGTTTTCTGAGACTGAATCCCCCAACTTTCTCCAGCAGCACTCAGCCCATTGTGGCAGATGATTGGCTTCGCAAGATGGAGAGGGAACTCACCACCGCAGGATGCACTGAGGCTGAAAAAGTGCGCTTTGCCGGCCATCAACTAGAGGGACCAGCAGCTTCATGGTGGGAGAACTACACCACCACGTACCCCATTGCTGGTGTGACTTGGGAGCAGTTCAAGCAAGCTTTCCGCACCGCTCATGTCTCAGCTGGAGCCATGAGTCTGAAGAAGCGTGAGTTTCACAACTTACGCCAGGGGAACCGTTTCGTGGCCCAGTATGTGGACGATTTCAGCACGTTGGCTTGTTATGCACCAGGAGATGTGACCGATGATGCAGCCAAACAAGAGAAGTTCTTGGAAGGACTCAACGATGGGTTGAGCGTGCAGCTGATGGTGGCTACTTTCAGCAACTACCAGGAGCTGGTAGACAAGGCCCTCATCTTGGAGGGGAAACAACAGCAAATCGAGAACCGCAAGAGGAAGTATGCAGAGGGGAAGTCTACCTTTGGAGCTCATCAGAAGCCCCGCTACTCCCCGTACTCAGGAAATACCGGATCAGGGATCGGTAAGTACGGAGGACACACTCATCCCGTGCACAACCATGGAGGCCATAACCATGGAGGAAATGGAAATAATCGTCCCAACAATGGCAGCTTCAAGAATGGTAATGGAAGTGGGAATGGCAATCAACACCGTCCCGCTCCAGCTACGAAGGATCTAAACCATATCACCTGTTTCAAGTGTCAGAAGACAGGGCACTATGCCACTGAATGCCCATAGAACAAGCAAGGAAATGGAAACGGCAACAACAACGGCAACTCTGCAGCTAAGAAGCCAAATCCTTTTCCTCGTGCTCAGGTGAACCACCCTGATGTGGAACAAGTCTATGATCAGCCCAAGGCTGTGGTTGGTAAGTTTTTATTGCATTCACGTCCAGTTATGGTACTTTTTGATTCTGGTGCAACTCATTCATTCATATCAAGGGTAGTTGTGGAAAAGTATGGTTTACCCACCAGAACCCTTAGTCAGCCCATTAAGGTCAATTCCCCAGGAGGTATGATGATGGTAGGGATAGGATGCCACGCCTTGAAACTCCACATAGGAAACCATGTTTTTCCTACCGACCTCATCATCTTAGAATCCTAGGGATTGGATGTAATCCTAGGCATGGATTGGATGACCAAGTATGAAGGAAACCTTGATTTCCCCAGCAAGTCTATTTCACTCACCACTCCAGAGAACAAGAGGATTAAGTATGTATCCCGATGCACACAGATGAGTGCTCGATTAAACTCCCTCACAGGAGTTGTTCAGGAGGAAGTGCCGGTTGTACAAGACTTTCCAGATGTATTCCCGGAGGAATTACCACGCATGCCGCCAGATAGGGAGATTGAGTTTCTGATAGAGCTACTACCAGGAACCGCCCCAATTTCCAAGAGACCCTATCGGATGCCCGCAAATGATTTAGTAGAAATCAAGAAGCAGACTAAGGAGCTATTGGACAAGGGATATATTCGCCCAAGTTCATCACCTTGGGGAGCCCCAGTTCTTTTGGTGGAAAAGAAAGATAAAACCTTGAGGATGGTGGTCAATTATCGAGCATTGAACGAGGTGACTATCAATAATAAGTACCCTCTGCCAATGATTAATGACCTGTTTGATCAGCTAGTAGGCGCCAAAGTATTCTCCAAGATCGATCTTCGATCAGGGTATCACGAACTGAAGATTCGTGAACAGGATATACCCAAAACAGCCTTCACCACAAGGTATGGTTTATATCATTAGCATAATCATCAATAGCATGAATGGCACCAATAGTGTAACAATTATCATCATAATTTTCCAAGTTGGTGCCAAAAAGATTTCCAATATTATAAGGCGTATCATTATCTTCCCAGTCATCCTCATCACAACGAGTAGTAGGCATTACAAAATAATCGTCAAGTGTATCATCGTCCACACTACTTTTGTATTCTTTCTCAACGATTATAGGACAACATTATCTTGGAGAGATACCTTTTTACCTACGATTTTCCTTGTTTTCTTCTTCCTCAGCACCTTAGGTGTGGGTTTAATTAATTTATCCGAGCTTATTATTGATGAGATGGGAAGATCCTCGTCCCAACCTGATTTATTATGAGAAACAACAAGAGGGTCTTGGGAGACATTTACCCTTTCATTATTGTTCCTTTTATATTCTATTGCTTTCTCATTATTTATATAGTTGGCAATATAAGCATTCTCATTGCAATTCACTATGCAAAACATATAGATCTCTTGTAGATTAGGAAATAGTTCGCTCATGATAATGCATGCATTGGAAATTAAGATGACCAACCCTATTGGAAAGTTCAAAAGTAATGGGATGAAGTGAGCATAATCTTGTGGCAAATTCATCTATCACTTTAAGCCACCAATAAGTTTAATATTGCTTATGCTTCTTACAAAATCTATCATCCCTATATGGCATGTCTTTGCAAATTTTATTCGCTCCACAAAAATTGACATGCTTATAGGAAATCTTTTTATCATGACTAGTGCAATCATCATTAGCATCATGGATATTCAGAGAATTCATTCTAACAATATTGCTATCATGCTCACCATTCAAGGAATTCTCATTAAAAAAATCATAAATTCTTCCTCTACCAATTGAGCACAATTTTCCGAACCATCATTTTCACGAAAGACATTAAAAAGACGAAATAATTGATGAATCTAAACTCCATTTTTTGTAGTTTTCTTTTATAAAACCATACTAGTGAAAAACAAGAAACTAAAAGATTTAATTTCAAGATCTAAAGGTATACCCTCAAGCACTCACCTCCTCGGCAACGGTGCTAGAAAGAACTTGATGTCAACTACGCCACTTTATTCTTGTAGACTCTCTTGAACCTCCAAGCGCAGAGTTTTGTAGGAGAGTAGCAATTTTCCCTCAAGTGGATGACCTGAGGTTTATCAATCTATGGGAGGTGTAGGATGAAGATAGTCTCTCTCAAACAATCCTGCCATCAAATACAAGAAATCTCTTGTGTCCCCAGCACACCCAATACAATGGAAAATTGTATAGGTGCCCTAGTTTGGCGAAAAGATGGTGATACAAGTGCAATATGGAAAGAATCAATCCAACATAACAAGATCTTAAAGGGAAATATTCAATTCATCACAACAAGGTAGCAGGGGTAGAACACCATATGATCCAACTATATTAACAAAGCCTGTGATATATCAAGATCGTGATATCTCAAGAACACGAGAGAGAGAGAGAGAGAGAGAGAGAGAGAGAGAGAGAGAGAGAGATTGAACACATAGCTACCGGTACGTACCCTCAGCCAGGAGGGTGAACCACCCCCTCCTCGTCATGGCCTCCATCGGGATGATGAAGATGGCCACCGGAGATGATTTCCCCTCTCCAGGTGGGTATTGGAAAGGCTCTAGAATGATTTTTTGTTGATACAGAGAGTTGCAGCAGCGGAGCGAAGAGTCTGTCTTTATTTCTAGGGTTTCTCGGATGTATAGGATTTTTAGCGTTTGAATCACGCGCAATAGACCCACGTGGGCCCCATAAGCCATCAGGGCGTGGCTTAGGGGGGCGCCTTGTTCGCTTGTGCTCCACATGTAGCTCCCCTCCGTTGGTTCTTCGCTCCAACATTGCTTATTTCCTCCAGAAAAATAAAAAAAATCGGGTGATTCCAAGAATTTTCATTTTCTAAACAAAAATAACACCATGGTAATTCTGCTGAAAACAGTGTTAGTCCGGGTTAGTTCTAAATAAATCATATAAAGTGCATCAAAACCATATAAAGGTATTGTAAACATAGGTAAACATGGCATGAATACTTCATAAATCATTAATATGTTGGATACATATCAGACTCGCACACCTATAGAGTCTTCCACACCTATCACAACAACATTGTTGAAACTATAGATGTGCGGTTCAATGAAACTAACAACTCGCAAAGAGAATACCTACCTCCTATGCTAGATGTAATGCATCTAGAGAATCCATTAGGTTCAAGGCCACTGATGATGTTATACCTATTGAAGAACCTCAACAAGCTGAAGAAGTTATACCGAATAATGAAGACATTCATGGTGGTCCACCTAAGGATATTAGTTGTGAAGAAAATGCTTAGCCCCAACAAAGTCGGCAACCTGCTCATCGTAGAGTGTAAAATGAAGTGTAGACTAACAAAATCCTCGACGATATCAATGCACGAGGTCCTCTCGCTCACTCAAAAGCTTCACATTTGTCTAAGATTTGTGGGCACTTTTCTTTTGTCTCTATCACAAAGCCCACCAAAGATGATGAAGCATTTATGGATCCTGAGTGGATACAAGCTATGCAAGAGGAATTGCATCTATTCAAGCTCAACGATGTGTGGGAACTTGTCAAGCGGCCAGCTCCTTGCAAGCACAACATCGTAGGAACCCAAGTGGATCTACCAAAATAAGCTAGACAAAAATTGGCCAAGTGGTCTGGAATAAGGCCCGTCTTGTAGCTCAGGGATACACACATGTTGACAGGATTGACTTTGATGAAACTTTTGCACCTGTTGCTAGACTTGAAGTTATTCAAATTTTACTTGCTTATGCTAACCATCACAATATCATCTTATATCAAATGGATGTGAAAAGAGCATTCCTCAATGGTAAGGTTGAGGAAGAATTATATGTTGCTTAACCCCGGGTTTTGAAGATCCTAAGCATCCTAACAAAGTATTCAGACTCAATAAGGCTCTCTATGGCCTCAAGCAAGCCCCTCGGGAGTTGTATGACACTCTGAAGGAATTCCTCATGAAGAAAGGCTTCAAACCCGGTTCACTTGACCAACCTATCTTCACAAAATCTTATGATGATGAATTATTCGTATATATGGCAAATATATGTGGATGATATTATTTTCGGCTGCAGTAGCAAATGTTATAGGGACGAATTTGACTACATCATGAGTGAAGAATATCAAATGTCAATGATGGGGGAGTTGAAATTCTTCTTAGGCCTTCAAATTCATCAACAATGCAATGGCAGTGTCATCTCTCAACAGGAATACCTCAAGGATGTCCTAAAAAATTCAGCAGGCAAGACTACAAAAGCGAAAAAATTCTGATGCCTACAATTGGCCACCTCCGCCCTGAAGAAAATGGTAAAGACTTTGATTAGAAGATATATCACTCCATGATTGGATCTTTATTGTACCTTTGTGCATCTAGGCCATATATTATGCTTAGTGTTTGTATGTGTGCCTGATTCCAAGCAACACGGAAGGGATCACATCATAAGGTTGTGAAGCATATTCGTTGATATCTAGCTCACACACCAACGCTAGGACTATGGTACCCCAAGGGCTCTGATTTTGATCTTATTGGATATTCTGACCTTGACTATGCTGGTGATCGCGTCGATCTCAAGTCAAAATCATGCACATGCCATTTCCTTGGAGGATCACTGGTATATTGGTCCTCGAAGAAGCAGAACTGTGTGCAACCATCTATTGTTGAAGCTGAGTACATTGTTGTTGGTTCCTCTTGCACCCAGTTGCTTTGGATGAAGCAAACCCTCAAGGACTACATTATCAAGGTGAAGAATGTGCCTCACTACTGCGACAATGAGAGTGCTATCAAGATAACTCACAACCCAGTTCAACACTTGAAGACAAAGCACATTCAGATTCGTCACCATTTTCTTCACGATCATGTGTTCAAGGGCGACATCATCATCGACCACGTGAAGAGTGAAGAACAACTCACTGATATCTTCACTAAGGCCTTGGATGAGACGAAATTTTGCAAGTTGCGATGTGAGCTAAATATCTTAAAATCTTTGAATGTTCTATGAAACGACACACATCCTTACACTTATACAAAATTGATGACTTAGATGTGCAACACGCAAAGTAATGTTTTTCTTCAATCAATGAAGACTAACCCTCTAAGTGTGAATAAATAAATGAAGAAATTGATTCTCATAACCCTACAACAATTGTACGCGGTGTCTGAAATCATCATTTTAATACGGTGGGTCACGCCACCAACCATAGTTGAAATTCTTCAAATTTGAGGTTTTCGTCATTTTGCAAATTCTTTAATTTTTTAAATTCCTCAAGAATTTCAAATTCTTCAAACTATGCAACTGATGTTCTTCATTGACTATATACATATATATTTGAGTTTTCAATGTCCTCAACTGCATTCACTTATTGCTAATTCTTCAAGTCGATTTTCATCTAAGTGAATGTGATCGGACCCGTCCCCCATCCATGCTAAACTCAACCAAGCCTGTTCACAAATTCTTCATATGCGTTCTACTTTGAAACTCGTTCAAAGTCTTCACTAAGTCCTTGTGAGCTGAAGAATTTGTGAACGGAAACTTTAAAATATTCACTTTCAAATTTCGGTGCTTTCCGCTCAAACCGTTCCGATACCCATGACTGGATAACCCACTATCCTCCACTATCTCAACTACATAGTACATGGGTGACACATGTCGTGTCCAGACCAAGGTCAGGGGCAATCTAGTCCAAAATCTTCGGACTAGTCAGTTTTCACTTCGCCTATAAATAACCCTTCCCTTCTACCTAGCTCGAGTTACTCCTTACTTCCCTCTCTCTTGAGCTCAGACCTAGCGTCGCCGCTAACTTCATCGTCACCGGAGATGAAAAGCTTCACCGCCTTGACCTACCCATCGTCGTACTCACGCCGACCGCAGAAATCTTCACTTTGCCGCTGTCGTAGCTGTCTTCCGTCGCCAATTTAGGGTCCGGGAGATCTGGACGGCCGAACTCCTTAGTTTTCACCTCTTTGTTCGTCGTGTTCTTCATCAAGGTAATTAAAATCTAATTTTACTGCCCTACTTTGATCTTCATGATTTTCACAAAATACTCAAAAGGTGTTTATTCTTCAAGAATCATCTTCTTAAACACGTCATATGTTTCATTCCCTTGATATGTTTCTCTAAGTTATGATTCTCTTCAAGATTCCTCAATTTTGTGGATCCTCAAATCTCCACAACTCTGGAACCTAAGACAAGTACACTTAGTGAAATTCCTCAAGCCATCTATGGTCAAAATCCTCAACTTAATATATTTTGAATTTTTTCCGAGAACGCATATGACCTCTTCAAATTCTTTGCACCTATACTTGTTCATAGGTACAAAATGTCTGCTGCTGAATCACTAGGTTCTAATCAATTTAACTCATTTGCAGCGTTTCTTGAAGAAAAAATGCATACATCTTTAGAATCTTCAAAAGTTCAAAGTCATCAAGTGAAGAATATGGCAGATGGCAAAAGACCTCAGAAGGGTGGAAAGAAGGCTGAACAAAACACTGCATTTGAAATCCTTGAGGATATATATGCTGGGCACTACACTCCTGATGAAGCTATTCATGGTAAGGAAACAAAAGAAAAGAGGAAAATCAGAATTCAGAGGATTGAAAGGAGGTGGGTGAAGGAATGGAGAGAATACCGGCATGTCACTGTTGGAAATATACCCTAGAGGCAATAATAAATTAGTTATTATCATATTTCCCTGTTCATGATAGTCGTTTACTATCCGTGCTATAATTGTATTGATCGGAAACTCAGATACATGTGTGGATACATAGACAACACGATGTCCCTAGTACGCCTCTAATAGACTAGCTCGTTAATCAAAGATGGTTAAGTTTTCCTAGCCATGGACATGAGATGTCATTTGATAATGGGATCACGTCATTAGGAGAATGATGTGTTGGACAAGACCCAAACTATAAACATAGCATATGATCGTGTCAGTTTATTGCTACAGTTTTCTGCATGTCAAATATGTGTTCCCATGACCATGAGATCAGGCAACTCACTGACACCGGAGGAGTACCTTGTGTGTATCAAACGTCGTAGCGTAACTGGGTGACTACATAGGTGCTCTATAGTTATCTCCGAGGGTGTCTATTGGGTTGGCATGGATCAAGACTAGGATTTGTTACTCCGTGTGATGGAGAGGTATCTCAGGGCCCACTCGGTAATACAACATCACTATTAGCCAGGGGATCTTGTATTACGAAACGATTAAAGAGACTTGCCGGTAACAAGATTGAACTAGATATGGAGATACTGACGATCAAATCTCGAGCAAGTAACATACTGAAGAACAAAGGGAACAACATACGGGATTAACTGAATCCTTGACATAGAGGATCAATTGATAAAGATCCTCGTAGAATATGTAGGAACCAATATTGGCATCTAGGTCCCGCTATTGGTTATTGACCGTAGAGGTGTCTCGATCATGTCTACATAGTTCTCGAACCCGCATGGTCTGCACACTTAAGGTTCGGTGATGTTTCGGTAGTATAGAGTTATGTATGATGGTGACCGAAGGTTGTTCGGAGTCCTGGATGAGATCCCGAACATCACGAGGAGCTCCAAAATGGTCCGGAGATAAAGATTGATATATAGGAAGTCCTGTTTTGGTCACCGGAAAAGTTTCGGGCTCATCGGTAGTGTACCGGGAGTGCCGGGAGGGTGCCGGGGGACCATCGGGAGGGGTGTATCGACCCAAACGACCTCATGGGCTGTGGGTGGAGTCGAACCAGCCCCTGGTGGTCTAGACCAAGCCCCCACTATGTCCTATGCGGCTAGGGGTGAGAAAACCCAAAAGGTGGTGAGGTGGAAAGAGTTTCCAAGTGGAAAGGAGGAATTCTACTCCTAATAGGATTGGAGTAGGACTCCTCCACCTCCAGTTTTGACCAAACCTTGAGGGTTTGAGGTTGCCTCCTCCCCTCCCTCCCTCCTATATATACTAGAGGATTTAGATGGGAAAGCTAACCCTAATGGCCACGTGCTACCTCTCCTCTAGATGGTAGTTTCTCCTCTAGATTGGTTTCAGCGGTGCTTAGGCAAACCCTACTGGAATAGCTCCACCACCATCGTCGCAAGACCATCGTGCTGTTAGAGAACTCTTTTGCTTCTCTGCTCCCTCTTGTTGGATCAAGAAGGCGGAGATCGTCATCAAGTTGTACGTGTGCTGAACGCGGAGGTGTCGTCCGTTCGGCACTAGATCGGAAGGACCGTGATCAAGATCACGAGACAATTCATGATTAGATAGAGGGATGGATCGTGATGGAATTGCGGGACAGATCATGATTGGATTGCAAGATGGGTCGTGATTGGATCGCGGGACACTTGGCGATTTGGATCGCGAAGACGTTCGACTACATCAACCGCGTTTGTTAACGCTTCCGCTTAGCGATCTACAAGGGTATGTAGGTCCACTCTCCCTCTCGTGGATGCTCATCACCATGGATAGATCTTGCATGTGCGTAGGAATTTTTTTTTCCCATGCAACGTTCCCCAACAGTGGTATCAGAGCCAGGTCTATGTGTAGATGAGATCTTGAGTAGCTCTATTGTATATGGTGCAAACTATAATGTCTCTTATCGTTTTTCCACTATCGTTTTGGGTTATGCATTAGAGACAACTACATTCACTTTAAACAGGGCACCATCTAAATCCGTTGAGATGACACCGTGTGAATTATGCTTTGATAGAAACCTAAGCTGTCATTTCTTAATGTTTGGGGCTACGACGCTTATGTGAAAAAGGTTTTCACCTAATGAGCTCGAACCCAAAGCGGCTAAATGCATCTTCATAGAATACCCTAAGAGCAGTTGGGTAAACCTTCTATCTGGGATCCAAGCATAAAGTGTTGGTTGCTAAAACGGGTCCTTTCTCGACAAAGAGTTTCTATCGAAAGAATTGAGTGGGAGGAAGATAGAACTTGATGAGGTTGTTGAACCTTTGATTCAACCATAGAGTAGCGCAGCGCAGGAAGATGTTTTTGTGAAGCCTATGTTAGTTGAAGAGGAAGTTAATGATGATGATCATGAAGCTTCGAATCAAGTTACTATTGAACCTCGTAGGTCGACAAGGACGTGTACTTCTCCTGAGTGGTACGACAACCCTGTCTTAGAGGTCATGTTGTTGGACAACGATGAACCTACGAGCTATGGAGAAGCGATGATGGGCATGGATTCCAACAAATGGTTAGAGGCTGTGAAATCCGAGAAAGGATCCATGTATGAAAAGCAAGTATGGACTTTGGTAGACTTGCTCGTTGAACGGCAGGTCGTTGAGTACAAACGGACCTTTAAGATGAAGACATACGCTGATGGTGAATGTCACCATTTATAAAGCTTGACTTGTCGCAAAAGAGTTTTCACCAAGTCCAAGGAGTTGACTGTGGTGAGACTTTCTCACATGTAGCGATGCTAAAGTCTGTTGGAATTATGTTAGCAGTTGCTGCATTTTTCAATTGTGAAATCTTGTAGATGGATGTCAAAACATCGTTTCCTTCCTCGAGGAAAGGTTGTATGAGATACAACCAGAAGGTTTTGTCAGTCCTAAGGATGCTAAAAGGTGTGCAAGCTCCAGTGATCCTTCTATGGACTGGAGCAAGCATCTCGGAGTTGGAATATACACTTTGATGAGGTGATCAAAGTTTTTGAGTCTATACAAAGTTTATGAGAAACTTGTATTTACAATAAAGTGAGTGGGAGAACTATAGAGTTTATGATAAGCATATGTGGATGACATATTGTTGATCAGAAATGATGTAGAATTTCTCGAAAGCATAAAGGGTTGTTTGAAAAGAGTTTTTTAGGAAGACCTGGATAAAGCTACTTAATTGTTGGGCATCGAGATCTATAGAGATAGATGAAGACGCCTGATGAAAATTTCAATGAGTACATATCTTGACAAGATTTTGAAAGAGTTCAAAATGGATCAGTCAAAGAAAGAGTTCTCGCCTGATTTGTAGGGTGTGAAGTTGACTGAGACTCAAAGCTCGACCACGACAGAAGAAAGAGAAAGGACGAACGTCGTCCCCTATGCCTTAGCCATAGGCTCTGTATAGTATGCCAAGTTGTGTACCGCACCTGTGTGTGCCTTGCCATGCGTCTGTCAAAGGGTACAAATGTGATCCAGGAGTGGATCACTGGACAACGGTCAGGATTATCCTTAGTAACTAGAGGACTAAGGAAATATTTCTCGATTATGGAGGTGGTAAAGAGTTCATCGTAAAGGGTTACGTTGATGCAAGCTTTAACACCAATACGGATGACTCTGGGTAGGAATCCGGATACGTATAGTGGAGCAGCCATTTGGACTAGCTCCAAGTGTAGTGTGGTAGTAGTGTCTACAGTATGACATAGAGATTTGCAAAGTACACACGAATCTTAATGTCGCAGACCCGTTAACTCAAACCTCTTTTACATGCAAAACATGATCGAACCCCAGAACTCATTGGGTGGGAGATTCATAACAAATCACATAGCGATGTGAGCTAGATTATTGACTCTAGTGCAAGTGGGAGACTATTGGAAATATGCCCTGGAGGCAATACTAAATTAGTTATCATCATATTTCCTTGTTCATGATAATTATTTTTTATCCGTGCTATAATTGTATTGATCGAAAACTCAGATACATGTGTGGATACATAGACAACACGATGTCCCTAGTATGCCTCTAATAGACTAGCTCGTTGATAAAAGATGGTTAAGGTTTCCTAGCCATGGACAAGAGATGTCATTTGATAATGGGATCACGTCACTAGGAGAATGATGTGATGGACAAGACCCAAACTATAAACGTAGCATATGATCGTGTCAGTTTATTGCTACAGTTTTCTGCATGTCAAGTATGTGTTCCCATGACCATGAGATCAGGCAACTCACTGACACCGGAGGAGTACCTTGTGTGTATCAAACGTCGTAGCGTAACTGGGTGACTACATAGGTGCTCTATAGTTATCTCCGAGGGTGTCTATTGGGTTGGCATGGATCAAGACTAGGATTTGTTGCTCCGTGTGATGGAGAGGTATCTCAGGGCCCACTCGGTAATACAACATCACTATTAGCCAGGGGATCTTGTATTACGAAACGATTAAAGAGACTTGCCGGTAACAAGATTGAACTAGATATGGAGATACTGACGATCAAATCTCGAGCAAGTAACATACTGAAGAACAAAGGGAACAACATACGGGATTAACTGAATCCTTGACATAGAGGTTCAAATGATAAAGATCCTCGTAGAATATGTAGGAACCAATATTGGCATCTAGGTCCCGCTATTGGTTATTGACCGTAGAGGTGTCTCGGTCATGTCTACATAGTTCTCGAACCCGCATGGTCTGCACACTTAAGGTTCGGTGATGTTTCGGTAGTATAGAGTTATGTATGATGGTGACCGAAGGTTGTTCGGAGTCCTGGATGAGATCCCGAACATCACGAGGAGCTCCAAAATGGTCCGGAGATAAAGATTGATATATAGAAAGTCCTGTTTTGGTCACCGGAAAAGTTTCGGGCTCATCGGTAGTGTATCGGGAGTGCCGGGAGGGTGCCGGGGGACCATCGGGAGGGGTGTATCGACCCAAACGACCTCATGGGCTGTGGGTGGAGTCGAACCAGCCCCTGGTGGTCTAGACCAAGCCCCCACTATGTCCTATGCGGCTAGGGGTGAGAAAACCCAAAAGGTGGTGAGGTGGAAAGAGTTTCCAAGTGGAAAGGAGGAATTCTACTCCTAATAGGATTGGAGTAGGACTCCTCCACCTCCAGTTTTGACCAAACCTTGAGGGTTTGAGGTTGCCTCCTCCCCTCCCTCCCTCCTATATAAAGTATCTGTTCCTATGACCAGGAGATCTTGCAACTCACTGACACCGGAGGAGTACCTTGTGTTTATCAAACATCACAACGTAACTGGGTGACTATAAAGGTGCTCTATAGGTATCTCCGAGGGTGTCTATTGGGTTGGTATGGATCAAGACTGGGATTTGTTACTCCGTGTGATGGAGAGGTATCTCAGGGCCCACTCGGTAATACAACATCACTATAAGCCTTGCAAGCAATGTGAATAAAGAGTTAGCCACGGGATCTTGTATTACGGAGCGAGGAAAGAGACTTGCCGGTAATGATATTGAACTAGGTATGGAGATACCAACGATCAAATCTCGAGCAAGTAACATACCGAAGAACAAAGGGAACAACATACGGGATTAACTGAATCCTTGACATAGAGGTTCAACCAATAAAGATCTTCGTAGAATATGGAGGAACCAATATGGGCATCCATGTCCCGCTATTGGTTATTGACCATAGAGGTGTCTCGGTCATGTCTACATAGTTCTCGAACCCGCATGGTCTACACACTTAAGGTTTGGTGACGTTTCGGTAGTATAGAGTTATGTATGGTGGTGACCGAAGGTTTTTTGGAGTCCCAGATGAGATCCCGGACGTCATGAGGAGCTTTGGAATTGTTCGGAGGTAAAGATTGTTATATAGGAAGTCCTGTTTTGGTCACTGGAAAAGTTTCGGGCTCATCGGTAGTGTATCGGGAGTGCCGGGAGGGTGCCGGGGGACCATCGGGAGGGGTGTATCGACCCAAAGGACCTCATGGGCTGTGGGAGGATTCAAACCCGCCCCTGGTGGTTTGGACTAAGCCCCCAATAAGGCCTATGCGGCTAGGGGTGGGAAAACCCCAAAAGGTGGTGAGGTGGAAAGAGTTTCCAAGTGGAAAGCAATTTCGACCAAACCTTGAGGGTTTTAGGCTGCCTCCTCCCCTCTCTCTCTCCTATATATACTAGAGTATTTAGAGGGGAAAGCTAACCCTAATAGCCACATGCTACCTCTCCTCTAGATCGTAGTTTCTCCTCTAGATTGGTTTCAGTGGTGCTTAGGCGAAGGCCTGCTGGAATAGCTCCACCACCATCGCTGCAACGCCATCGCGCTGCTGGAGAACTCTTCTACTTCTCCGCGTCCTCTTGCTAGATGAAGAAGGTGGAGATCATCATCGAGCTGTCTGTGTGCTGAACGCGGAGGTGCCGTCCGTTTGACACTAGATTGGAAGGACCGTGATCAAGATCGCGAGACGATTCGTGATTGGATCGCGGGACGGATCATGACGGAATCGCGGGACGGATCGTGACTGGATCGCGAGACAGATCATGATGGGATCGCGGGATGCTCGGCGATTTGGATCGCGAAGACGTTCGACTACATTAACCGCGTTTTTTAACGCTTCCCGCTTAGCTATCTACAAGGGTATGTAGATCCACTCTCCCTCTCGTAGATGCTCATCACCATGGATATATCTTGCATGTGCATAGGAATTTTTTTGTTTCCCATGCAACATTCCCCAACAGTCAGCCCCAAATACATGAAAAAGTTCGCCCTCAAATCTCCTTGCAGAAGGGCTCCTTCGGCTACTGATCAAAAGGTGGATCCCACTAGTTTTGCTCGTGGTGAGGACTTTCCTGTCAAATGGGCTAAATATCAGAAAAAGCTTCAAAGGATTTCCAAAGCAGCAGTGAATAAATTCAATGAAGACTCTGCTGATGCAGTTGCTTCCTTTGCTGCTGCCTCTGCCTCTGCAATCATTGTGCCGAAGAAGTCAAAATCAAAGGCAAAGTCCTCAACCCCAATGCCCTCACGGCCAAGTTCTTCTGCTTTAAAGTCTTCAAAGAAAAATCCTCAAGCAACTTCCTCAAAGGCTACCACAATGCCTTCTGTAGCTGCACAATCCTTAGCCACAGCCACAAAGTCTTGAACTCCAGTGCATCTTGCAACATGTCAGAGGACTACTAATTTTTCAATTGCTTCAGGGGCTTAAACAAGTTCATCAGCCCAAGCACATTCCTCAACAAGTCCTTCTCTGCTAAAGATGAAATCCACGGACGGATGAGGTACTCGCCCAAGTCCTCATCTTAAGAAAGTTGTGTTCCAAGTACCTTGAAATTTTTTTGATGATGAAGCTGATGATGAGGAACTTGAGGAAATCATCAGAAACAAGCAAGAGAGAGTGGCTCAAGCAAAGTTTCGGTGTCAAAACCAGTGGACTCGGGTAGGGGGTCCCGAACTGTGAGACTAAGATCGACGGTAACAAGAGAGAAAGGGGACACGAGTTTACCCAGGTTCGGGCCCTCCTATGGAGGTAATACCCTACGTCCTGCTTTATTGTATTGATGGTGTAAGGGGTTACAAAGTTGATCTACCTCGAGATCATATAGCTAACCCTAGATGAGTTGTCCTCTCTATACCCCCGACACCTCCGACTTATATAGACGTTGGGGGTGCACTAGGTTTACACATGGTCGGTTACATGCTGAGGAGATAAACATGCCTAACTACATCTAATAACTTGGAGAATACGTCATGGGTCCTCGAAGCTTCCATCTGGCGTAGGTGGTCTTCGATCATCCGGTGTCTGCCTTGTGGCCCATACAGTCCGGCCCATAACAATAAGTCGGCTATCCGAGGACCCCCTAATCCAGGACTCCCTCAGTAACCCCAGACTAGCCTTCAAACCGATTTATATCCGGTCGATCTCCTCCCGTCGTCGGCTTCGGCTTGTGAGGCGAGTCCCTCATCCTTCTTAGTTCGGCAACCGACCAGTTTTCGGTAAGATCTCAAGCGTCACGGGCACATGTTTATTATAAAAACTGCATGTGTTCCTCGACTTTCGCGCGTTGTGAGGAGGCGAGTGGTCAGTGATTTTCACAATCTTGCCCTTCCACAACAAGGACACCAACCCATTTAATCAAACAAAATCGTGGCGTAGACCACATTCTCTCCCTCCTCATCGAAAGAAGCTCCAGGCAAACCATGGACAACGTCCCTAGATCCTCTGCACGTCCCTATGGCTCATGCCCAGGGGATTGGACCAGCTATTCTGTTACGACGAGCGTTTCCCCAATCCTAACAAGGGGGGGGGCACGTGTGCTTCATCCCCTTCCTCCTCTGGGGCCTTGGGTTTCCAATCCATCCATTCCTGAGGGGGTTATTGGAGTTCTACGGGATCCAACTCCATCATCTCACTCTAGGGCCAGTCTTACACATCTCAGGCTTTGTTGCCCTGTGCAAGATGTTGGGTGCGAAGCAAATTTTGATTTGTGGAGGAAATACTTCTGTCTCATCCCTCGAACTCGGGACAAGACAATTTTAGAGGTCGGCGGGGTCAACGGGGTATCCGGCAGGCACACTGAGGAAATCCGAAGAATGGACCTCGGAGTGGTTCTATATTGAAGATGTGCCCTTGTTCGAGCCAACCAGGACATGCCTTCCCGAATACTCCGATGTCCTCCCAAAGAAGAGATACAACTGGCGACCAAAGAGCTCATCCCAGGAGGAAAGCGCCGAAGTGTGAGGCCTAACTACACAAGTCGGATGCTTGTCCACCACCATCTGACCATGATCGACATCATGGCCACTGCCATCTCTCAGTGTGTGCAACCCCTTCAACAAACGGTACACCCCCTATGGCAATACAACGGGAAAAGCGATGCCACGCACTCGCGAAAGCAAGGTCCCGCCAACCCGACAACGTTGGCCGCCACACTTGCCGACCTATACAAAGGAGAGCAAGAAGACTTCATTCAGCGGTCAACCAAGGAAGGGTATTCGGCCTACAATCCCATCGAACGGGTAAGCCTTTCTCTTTTAATCATGAAACAGTTTGGGGTTTCCATTCTGTACTCTATTTGACCGAGGCCTGGTGTGAACAGGAATGGAGGAGTTTCATCGAGAGAGTCAACTGTCCGGCTCCTCAGCCCGAGAACCATTAACGTGACGACGATCCGGGTTTCAACGAGGACCCGGATCTTCTCCTTGACTTCAAAAATAGAGTCTATTTCTAGGACAGCATCGTCCAGACCCCGATGGGTATCATAATTGATTACCCCAGGTCATTATCTATCCCTGCCGTAGAGAAGAAGAAAAACTCCTCCCACAAGGGGCTAGCTACCAAGAGCGCCCCGGACATGCCAGTCCCGACCCCCAAGCGCCGCCGATCCGCGCACCATATGCCGACAGCCGAAGCTGCGGCAGAATCAGAGGCCAACCAGGACCCTGCGAAGGAGCCGTATATGGAGACGAATCCACCTGATCGCTCAACCCGAAGGTACATTGTTCGGTTATCCGCTTATCGTTGTAGTCATTAGAGACTCATAGAAGCTCATTTCATTGAAATACCTCAAAGAAACACCCAATCCTCTCCTACCGAAGGGGTTACCCAGGTGTCCGGAGACGCCTGAAGCTCTCGGGCCACGACCCATGCGGCTTCTGCTATAGAAGCCCCCATGGCCAATCCGACGCCCGCCGAATCTGGTGATGGAGTATCTGTCACCAAATTGGAGGTAGAGAGTGCCATGCATCATCGGCACCGATGGGAGGCCATGCGGCACCCAATTTTCTCCAACCAGGAGTTTGGCGTCCTACGCTCGGCGGATGCATACCTTGGCGCCGCTCGAGCTGGATTTAGCGAAGCTATGAAGTTGATAACAACCAGCATACACGTAAGTGATCGAATTTTATGGAATCCAAATATTTCTGTAGGCCTAGTTGCCCCCGAGCCTTAATTTGTTTTAGAAAAAACGAATTAAGGATCTCCACACTATTTGACTGCTAACGGATGCCTCAAAGCAATAGTCCGAGCAATTGGCCAAGGAACTCGAGGAGAGCCGCACGGAAGTACAACACGTGAAGGATGAACTAGCACAAGTGAAGAGCTTCACACGAGAGGCCCATGGTGAGTATGCATTTATTGCTAATCTTTTTATATCATCGTGCCTCACATATGGATTCCGTGTAGAAGCCGAATTAATAGGTCATGTGGAAAGGCAGATGGAAGAAGCCCGGGATTCTCAGAGGTATGCGGAGTCCCAGCAGTAGTCTGGCTGCCTTATTATACAATAACAGGCCGGAAAAATAAAGAGTTTAAAGATTCCATATTCCCAAGCTCAAGAAGAGAATTGAAAGCTTCAGAGGGGCATATTCGGTAAGTAAGATTCCGCTATCAGGAAATATTTCTGATGTAGGGAATGATAATAACCGCGATGTTATCTCATGTTTAGGCCTCCTGTCCGGGCATCCTGAAGAGGATGTCGAATCATACCAAGGGGACCTGGTGAAGGAGCTGACCTCTCTCCATAAGCGCGTGCAAAAAGCAATGAAAGGGATGGTGAAGGCACTACCGCCCACCGAACAGCCACCTGAAGGGCTAGCTGCACTTGTGGATCGATTTAAGGGGGCTCGAAATAGGTTCGAGCTATGGAAGACTTCGGCCTGCCGCGAGGGAGCACGGGAGGCGTGCGCAATGGTCAAGACCCTTATCACCGGACTTAACCCCGAGCATATGGCGCGGGTGGGTCCCATGGGATCGGATGGAAAAGAAGTGCCACTCCACTTGGTATATGACCAGGTGATGCTAATCGCCCGACTTTCGCAAGCAGACTGCCCCCTTAACACAATAACTGATAATCTCGATGAGCAGCCACACATGTAATTTATATGTACATGTGTATAAACAATCCATGTTGTAAACTTTCTCTTAACCGACCATCAGCTTCTCCCCCCCCCCCCCGTGCGAAGAGATCGGGAGTGTTCCTCCTTATTATTCCCTCGCAAAAGAGCAAACTGTATTTAGGGAACCAGGCTATCCAGCCATGTGGTGTGAACGGACAGAAAGCACATAGAAAGATATGTTATATTATGACGTAGCGTAAGAAACATATTCTGATGAAAATAGTACCTCTATCGATACCTTTTGTCGGGGCTCTACGAAGAGCATAGATAGAAGTCTGCATACTTGCAGTATGCGGCTAAGTGTCCTTTGGGAAGAAAAGACCGAAACAACGGTAATAGCGACCAGAGTCGTATAAGGTGTTTCCGTCATAGCCAACCAATTGTCTACGTAAGATAGTTAGCTTTCGGCTTCACCCGTCTGAGGTACATGTCCAGATGACCCAGCCGTAACAATCGTAGAGGTGCTCCGTTTACTCTCTAGCCGAACAATCAGCAAAGTAGAGAGTAATCACAGGAGCGAGGCAACCCAGCTTGGCAAAGTCTTAGTTCGAATTGATGCATATGATGGCTAGAACATGGCAAAAAAAACATGCGCGCCCGGTAAGTATGAGAAAATAAAAGTTTGGGTATTAAAAGAAGCCCCCACGTGTTATGTTCGGATTTAACACTTTATGGTGTATGTCGATTATCTGTAGTACAAGATTGGTTCAGCCGGCCACAGGGTAAGGAAAGACATTGTCCCTATCGAACACCAAAGTGGGAAGGGAAAAGGCAAAAAAAGGAAAAAAAATAACAAAAAGGAAAAAATGTGGGGGAGTTTAGACGACACTGGTTTATCCGTAGAAGCGCCGAAGACGAGCTGCGTTCCATGGGTTCGGTTCAAGGCGGTTATCGGATGGACTCTGCAAATGATAGGCCCCTCCCGCGAGCACTTCGTCGATAATGAAATGACCCTCCCATTTGGGATTGAGTTTGTGCTTTTGTTTCTCCAGGAGCTGTAGGACGAGTTCTCCTGCATTGTATGCTTTTGCCCTGACCTCCCTACTTTGGTACCGCCGAGCTTGCTGTTGATAAAGAGTGGATCGAGCCAGAGCTATGTCTCGCTCCCCCTCCAAGGCGTCTAAATCGTCCTACCAATCCAACTCGGCCTCCTTTTCCTCGTACACGCACACTCTTGGTGCGTCATGGATAATATCGCAGGGGAGAACTGCCTCTGCCCCATAGACCATAAAAACGGTGTGTAACCCGTTGATATGTTCGAGGTGGTACGCAGGCCCCATAGAACGGAGTCAAGTTCCTCCACCCAATGATAGTCGGACTCGTGAAGAGATCGGACCAAACGTGACTTGATGCCGCTCATAATGAGACCATTTGCTCGCTCGACCTGTCCATTGGTTGCGGGTGATAAACCGACGCATAATCAAGCTTTAGGCCCAGTTTTGCGCACCAGTCCTTGACCTCTTGGGCCGTGAAGTTGGATCCATTATCCGTTATTATACTATGCGGGACACCGTAACGGTGTACTACACTAGATATAAAGTCAATCACTGGTCCAGATTTAGCCGATTTAACATGCGTTGCTTCTATCCATTTGGTGAACTTGTCAACCATGACCAGTAGGTATTTATTTTGCTTAGTTCCCCTTTAAGGGGTCCGACCATGTCTAGCCCCTAGACTGCAAAAGGTCAGGTGATCGGAATAGTTCAAAGAGCTATTAGGGGCATGTGACATTGATTTGCAAAGAGTTGACACCCAACGCAATGTTGGAAAAGTAACTGGGCGTTCGTCCAAGTTGTAGGCCAAAAGAAGCCGGCTCAGAAGGCCTTGCTGACAAGGAACCTTGCCGCGGCGTGATGCCCACCCATGCGTGCATGGATTTCGGCGAGGACCTCCCGTCCTTCTTCCTCGTATATACACCTCTATAATACTCTGGTGGTGCTTTTCTTGTATAACTCACCCTCATGTACTTTGTAGGCCTTGGATTGCTGAACTATGCACCGTGCCTCAATTTGATCGTCGGGGAGTACCTTTTGAAGAAGGTAAGCGAGGAAAGGCTCCGTCCATGGCGCAATTACTGCCATTACGTCATGAGTCGATGGCGTCTCATTCATCGTGGAGCCGCCGATAATGCCATCATCTGGCTCATTTATAGGGGGAACAACTTCGTCCGCCGTATTCAGACCCGCGCCATTGTCGTCGTCCTGCCACACTACGGGGGCTTGAAGAGCTGCTCCGGGAAGGTGTTCCTCGGGACAGGATCGCGCTGGGCTCCCATACGGTCCAATATATCGGCGGCTTGGTTGTGGTCTCAAGCAACATGGTGGAATTCCAACCCCTCGAACCGAGCAGATATCTTGAGGATGGCATTTCTATATGACGCCATCTTCGGATTTTTGGCGTCGAACTCGCTGTTAATTTGGGATATGGCCAAGTTTGAGTCTCCCCGCACCTGTAGCCGTCGTATGCCCATTGATACCACCATCTGAAGACCATGAAGAAGAGCTTCATATTCGGCGGCATTGTTGGAGTTGCATACATGATTTGCAACACGTATCACACGTTGTCGCCTGTGGGGGATGTGAGGATAACTCCAGCCCCCAGACCAGCCAAGGTCTTGGAGCCATCAAAGTACATTGTCCATTGGTAGTATGCACTATACTCCTTAAGGAGCTCGGCCTCTATCCATTCAGCCAGGAAGTCCACCAGTACCTGAGATTTAATGGCATGGTGTGGCTTGTAGGTTATTTCAAAGGGAAGGAGCTCAATGGCCCATTTTTCTATGCGGACAGTGGAATCCCTGTTGTTTATTATATCATTCAGGGGGACTTCGGATGCGACCGTTACGCACACTCCTGAAAGTAGTGTCTGAGTTTCCTCGATGTCGTGAATACTGTATAGGCTATTTTCTGATAATGTGGGTATCTGGACTTGCACTGCGTTAGCACGTCTGACACATAATATACCGGTTTTTGAGTCCGGAATTTATGCCGCCCCTCATCTCATTCAACGACGAGCACCGCACTGACGACTTTATTGGTGGCTGATATGTATAAGAACATGGGCTCACCGGCGCCTGGTGCCATGAGTATGGGGTTGGTTGCTAGTAGTTTTTTGCTTTCTTCTAATGCAACCACTTCCTCATCATTCCGTTCGAAATTGTTGGTCCATTTCAGTAGCTTATAGAGCGGCAAAGCCTTTTCTCCAATGCGGGAGATAAAGCGGCTTAACACCGCTATGCACTCGGCTAGCCTCTGGACATGCTTCAGCTCTGTGGGGATTGAAAGTTCTGATAGAGCACGTATTTTAGCTGGACTTGCCTCTATTCCTCTATGGGAGACGATGAATCCAAGCAGCTTACCAGAGGGAACTCCGAATACACATTTTCCCGGATTGAGCCATATATCATATTCGCGTAGATTAGTGAAAGTTTGACGTAAGTCGTCGATCAATTGGTCGACGTGTTTGGTTTTGATTACCATATCAGCCACTTATGCCTCGACTTTCTTACCGACCTGTGTCATGAGCCAGGTTTGGATCATGCGCTGGTATGTGGCCCCGATGTTTTTTAGCCCGAAGGGCATCATGTTGAAGCAAAATGGCCCGTATGGGGTGATTAATGCAGTAGTCGCTTGATCGGATTCCTTCATTTTAATTTGATGGTATCCGGAGTAAGTGTTGAGGAAACACAACAAATCGTGTTCAGTTGTGGCATCAATGATCTGTTCTATGTGTGGTAAGGGGAAAGGGTCCTTGGGGCATGCTTTGTTGAGGTCTTTGAAATAGACACACATCCGCCAGGACTTGTCTTTCTTAGGTACCATCACCAGGTTTGCTAGCCACTCGGGGTGTTTAATATCCTAAATAAATCTGGCCTCGAGCAAGTAGGCTAATTCTTCACCCATGGCTTGCCGTTTGGGCTCGGAGAAGCGGCGCAGAGTCTGTTTCATGGGCTTAAATCCTGGAATAATGTTTAAGCTGTGTTCAGCGAGCCGACGTGGGATTCCAGGCATATCAGAAGCATGCCAAGCGAAAATGTCCCAATTTTCGTCGAGGAAATTCCGCAATGCTTTGTCCATGAGGGGATCAAGCTAGGATCCGATAGACACTGTCTTATTGGGGTCCGTTGGATGCACCTAAAATTTAACGATTTCCTCTACGGGTTTAAAGGACGTGGCCTTGGGCCTTTTGCTAAGGATCACGTCGTCCCTATTAACTGTCGACCGTAGAGCAGTCAACTCTTTGGTGATGACAGTTTCCGCTATGCCTCGAGGGCGAGCGCTGTTGTTTTGTTTTCGGCCCGAAGGGCTATGTTCGGGTCACTGGCGATCGTGATCACTCCATTTGGTCCTGGCATTTCGAGTTTCATGTACCCGTAATGGGGTATAGCCTGGAACTTTCTAAAGGCATCATGCCCCAATAGGGCGTGATAACCACTTGGGAAGGGGACGATGTGGAAAAGAAGTTCTTCGGATCGGTAGTTTTTGGGCGTGCCGAACACATTGTCCAGGATGATACATCCGGAACAACATGCCTCTTTCCCTGGGATAATTCTTCGGAAGGTTGTCTTGCTATGTTTGATGTGGGATCGGTCGAACTGCATTTTTTCCAAAGTGACCTCTTATATGAGGTTGAGACCACTACCGCCGTCCATTAGCACTTTATGTAGCCTGTATCAATCAATGATGGGATTCAAGACTAGAGCGGCCGGTGAATGATTGGGAAGGATGGGTGGCTGGTCGGTGTCCCCAAAAGTAATCGGTACGTCTGCCCATGGGCTAGTATCTGCCACGTGGTAGACTTACTCGTGCTCCCTAAGAGCTCTTTTATGCCTGCTCCTCAAGGGGAAGATCTCATAGACCGTCAGGACTTCGACATTAAATCAGGGCAGCAAAGGAGAGCGCTTGTTCGACGAAGATGTTTTGAGGACGGCCTTGCCACTTTTTCGACTTGCTTGACGACCTAGCAAGCTCGAAGGCTACGTGTTGGGTTCGTGTTTAACAACACGGAATGAATGGGGCAAGGTTTATCCAAAAGTCCGTCGAGGACGGTGCCGGTCCTAGAAAGGGACTTTTTCTTTTTTCGACAGGTTAATACCTGGCTGGCCGATTTGGAGGTATCCTCTTTTTCCGAGATCCTCTAGGGTGTTCGGAGAAAATTGTCTCTGAGAACAACCGCTCGGACTGCCAAAAACTCTCCATGGCACAGTACTTCTGTACCAATTCGGATAACCCCGAAAAGATTCTTATGCATGGGCGGGCCAGGGCATTAAGAATCCCTTCATCATGGCAATTGAGAATGAAAATTGCCATTACATCTTGGTCACTAAGAACTTTTACTCTGCTCCTAGCGAGTAGGAGTCTTGCCCAAAAGTGGTGGACTGATTCTCCTTATAGTTTCCTGATATCCTGAAAGTCCGAAGACATGGGTTTTGGTGCGATACTTGGATGATCGTCTTGGGCGGTGGGTGGGAAAAAATTTGGTTCCCTGTCGCAACGAGTGTTCGGAACTATAGTCTCCAAATCGTGCGAAGGATTCCAGACCAGTAACGGTCCGGCTTTAGAGCGATTCGCCGCCTCTAATTCACCATTAGGGTCTTGGAGATCGCGGACTGAAGTATAGACGGTTTCTAATTCCGGCTGACGGGCAGAATCCGCAGCCGAACACTTGATGGTAGCGATGAGGTGGGTGACCGGAGGGACATGGATCTCCCTATTGTCAGGTTTAATCCCGAGCCGATCATAGATCGGAACCTGATCATTTGTTATACACATAGCTTCAATCCGATCGAACAACTCGTTTAAGAACGAGGGGATGGCAGGGTGCGTGTCACTGATACGAGTTGATTCGTCAAGTGGTGTGACGATTTCAGAGTTATGCCGAAGCAGATCTATGTTCCGTTCCACCATGGGACCTGATGTCTTGGACATCTAAGCATCCGGAATTACAGGTTTTTCTCCGAAGGTTGAGGGTTCCATTGGAACGAGGGTTCCCCATGAATCAGCCACGAACTCTAGGGTTCCGAACTTGATACTCTAATTAGGGGGAAACCTTCCAGTCTGGCCATGACGACCGATCTGGCTGGCATGCGACAAGACGTCATTGCCGATGAGACTCTGATCGGGGGCAAAAGTCCCCTCGATGCAGATTTCACTATTTGTGACGAGGTGAGCCATCGATCCCTTCGGCGCTCACAGAGGAACTCTCGATGAAAGCACCAATGTCGGTGTCAAAACCGGCGGATCTCGGGTAGGGGGTCCCGAACTGTGAGACTAAGATTGACGGTAATAGGAGACAATGGGGACACGAGTTTACCCAAGTTTAGGCCCTCCTATGGAGGTAATACCCTACATCTTGCTTGATTGTATTGATGGTGTAATGGGTTACATAGTTGATCTACCTCGAGATCGTATATCTAACCCTAGATGAGCTGTCCTCTCTATGCCCCCAACACCTCTGGCTTATATAGACATCGGGGATGCCCTAGGTTTACACATGGTGGGTTACATGCCAAAGAGATAAACATGCCTAACTATCGCTAATAACTTGGATAATACGTCATGGCTCCTCGAAGCTTCCATCTGGCATAGGTGGTCTTCGATCATCCAGTGTCTGCTTTGCAGCCCAAACAGTCCGGCCCATAACAATAGGTAGGCTATCCGAGGACACACTAATCCAGGACTCCCTCACAAAGGGCACTCAAATTACTCTCTTGTTGGACCCAAAGACTTTGCTGAACTTGATTGATATCTGGCACAAGGATCCCAACACTCCACTTGTTGATTTGAAACTCCCTCCTCATCTAGATCATGTCCTCAATGCTTTCATCACTGAAGAAAAGTAGAAGTATGAGAAAGCTCGTCAAACCCAAAAGGCTCGGTACAAGAAGGAGCACTTCATCAAGAACAACGTTCTTATGCTTTCTCCAGAATAGCTGGTCTCTGTGCAAAAGGTGATCAAAGGCCTCAGTGAGGAATTTGATCGCTACCATGCTGATTAGCAAGGAGCCAAGGTCCGTTTTGTCAAAGTGGCCGACACAGCCATCAAGGACCACAACAGGAGGGTTGCAGCTCGACCGCAACCACAAATTCCTCACGATGGAACTTCTGCTTGGCTTGTTGAAGAAGCTGCAAGCACAGCTGAAGAAATTCAGGCTGTTGAAGAACCTGCCACGGCAACCTCCATTGTTGCGCCTGAAGAAATTGCCAGGCCAGCTAAAGCGTGTGTTGTGCGTGAAGAAATTGAGTCAACTAGGGCGACTGCATCAGTCGTGCCTGAAGAAACTGCTCCAACTTCACCCCCTGCTCAAACTGCAAAGTCTTCATTGGTGAAGAATATAAACCTTCCTTCTGCATCAGAAGTTAAGAAAACAAAGACAATGGAGAAGAAGGCTGCAAACAAAACAAAAGCATCAACATCTGATTTCTCAGCTGTGAAGAAGTTGAAGACTATGCCAAGTTCTTCAATTGAGCCCATTGATGCTACTCCATTCTCATTCGTGCCTGCCTATGAAATTGTTCCATTTGGTGTTGACTATGTCATCCCAAATGAACAAGATGAAGAAAATCATTCTGCTGCTTCCTCCTTCAACCACTCAGGTATCATCGCCCCAGCCTCAGTTAACTGCTGAAGAGGCTGGCATTGAAGAAATTGAAGAGGATTTGGACATTGGAAATACCACTCTACTAATTAATGATGAATATTGGGAAACACCACACCCCAATTCACCAATGACCACTCCCCTCACCCAAATTCCTTAGTCACCTACTCAGAGTGAGAAAATTCAAATAGGATCTGAAGGTTTGGCCACACCTCTAGCATCTATTCCTGAAGAATTTCCAGCTACATCAGCTGAAGAAGTTCATGCCCAGACAACGCCTGAGGAAATTGTTGCTCAGAATCCTCAGTCTGAAAAAGTTCCTGCCATGCCAAAGGAGATTGTGGGCTGCTTCAAGCCAAATCTTTAGCTGAAGTCGAAATTGCCATTCAAAGGCACAAAGCGCCGCAAATTCATCACGGCAAATTTCTTCGATGAACACATATTCTTCATAGGGCCAAATCCATATGCCTCAGCAAGGGACGGATGCACAAGATTCTGGACCCCTTCGCAGATCAATTTCTATGCTTCAGTTCTATTAGACAAAGAGAAAGTCTTCGAGCATAGGAAAATTCCTCATGTGGATGTGGAGTCCATTCCATGCTTCACTCATGTGCTCGCAATTCTTCATGATGCTGGAATTCTTCTTTTCCGTGTTGACATATGCGATTGCAATCAAGAGCTAATTCTTCAATTCTATGCCACCTTGCACATCTCAGGTAATGCTTCTAATGTCAATTCCTGGATTCTAGACTGGATGACTAGAACTACTAACTACACTGCTCCAGCCACTGAATTTCTTCGGGCTGTGCAAATAGCTATCCCTTCAGAAGGAGCGTGTTGCATCTATGATGAACCTGAACTACCCAACCACATGATGCAAGTGCTAATGAAGCCATTGGCTCCAGACAAACCTTCAAGGACCTCCTTCCTAGTGAAGGATTTGCTCTATGTGCCCAGGAACATCTATTGGATCTTGATCAAACCCTCAGTCCAATCAAGGGCCACAACTCTGAAGAAGAAGTTGTGGGTGTCATGAAGAATCCGTTGTTCAACATCATCCATGGGATTCCCATCAATTATCACGATTTCTTCATGAGGACTTTGGCCAATATAGCTATGTCATCTTTTGAGTTGAAGCCTTATGCTCCCTGGATCATGAAATTCATCGGATCAAGGTCCTCAATTCCCTTCAAGGCCGACTTTTTGAATCACTTCTACTTTCTGCCTCCAATTAAAGTCCTCAAGAACACATTTTCCCTAGTTGAGGGAAAAGGCAAAGTTGTTGTTAATGAAGGCACTCGTCCATTGAATGGTCAATTTCACAAAGTTGTATCCTATTCTACCTATGATGACTCTTCTACCCCAGATTCTACTACAAAAGCCTCATCTCAAAATCCTCAAGCTGCTGCCCATCGCGTAATGACTGATCGAAAACTTTTACTAAGTCTTCATCAGAAGGTTGATTGCAATCACAAGTGGGTCAAGTGTCAATTTGGTTCACTTCTTCGGGACATGACAGTCACGCACAATTCTCTGAGGAAGAACCACTATTATCTTCATGCGGTCTTCGACCGCACATGGGCCATTCTTTCTCACCTCAAGACTCCTGAAGAACTCAAGGAGATGGAATTTCAGCACAACTTTGATTGGTCTTACCCACCAAATAAGAAGTGGAAGAAGGTTCAAGTTCCTCAGCTGGTTACAAGCTCATATTCTTCATCACGCGAGATGGATGAAGCTAAGGAATCTGACGACACTGCTACGGGCCCTGCATCGACAAACCACCCTAACAACGCTGGTGCTCCTCCACCACCTTCAAGATGAATTTATTCAGGGGCGTTATTCCTCATTTTTCGTCCCTTTTCGTCTTTGATGACAAAGGGAGAGAATATTTGAGTTAGTCTTCAAGCGGGTCTCTATATATGGGCAGTTTTTGTTTAAGTTACAACTCTCGCTCTTGTGAAGCTTTTGTTGGTTGAGTGGTAAACTTAAGTCCGATGGTGGTCTGACGCTTGTGAACTGCTTTCCGCATGACTATTTCCTCAAAATACTTTAATGCATGCATGCTGAATTTTGTCAGACACCATTTTCATCATGCATTTCAAATTCCTCGTGATATATGGGTCTATGAATTACAAGATATAGGGGGAGTTCTCCATGTTTTTAACCTGCCATGTGAATTTGCAGTCCAAAGCAAATTCTTGAAATATGCACATCTTCATGGGTATTTCTTCTATATCTTGCAATCAAATTCCTTAGAGAGAACTGACATTTGTCATTTGAGAGCAACCGATCCTTCGAGGACTTTGAGAGAAAATCATCAGTGAGGAAAAACCCCAAAATCAAACCACCAAACCCAAAGTGATTGAGCATCACTGAAGAGATTGTTCATGTGTGGAACCAACACTTTTTACCTTTGAAGACTGTGTATCTTCCAGACGATTAGCGTGTCATGGTCTAGAGCATCCAGCAGTAAATTGTGGATCTCCGGGTGACCAGTTTGTGAGGGTTTTGGAAGTCTACCTTGAAGACTTACCACGAGTGTCGGGAGAGAACTGTGTGACCTTAGCTCAAGGAGAATACGGTAAGTATTGTGTGTCCTAGGACTGGGTGTCCTCTGGTTTAAGTACCAGGCCACTCCAAACCAGACGTATGACTGTCACAGCAGTTGGAACTGGGTTATCACACCATTGTCTTCATCGAGCTACTTTGTTCCATTTCCTAACCCTTTCTATTTCCTCGTATATGTGTTGATGAAATTGATCGTTATTGTTTTAAGAATTTGCATGAAGACTTTCTCAATTTCCTCATCTCAAATTCTTCAGTCAGCTCATTCTTCACGTGCTTATCGTTTATCACGCTTCTCATAATCTGTGCATGCTATATTTTATCATGATGACTATGTTGTTGCTCTGTTTCTCATGCTCCCTCTGCTAGTAGTTCATCACAAGTCAAATTCGTCAAGTTGAAATTCCTCAGTGATGAATTTGCAAAAATCGCCTATTCACCCCCCTCTAGTCGCTATAACGCACTTTCAGTTTCTGTTCCGGATTCAGGATCACTTCTACTCTTCCTATGAATCATCCTAAAGGCTTTACTTGGCACAAACACTAAATAATTCGTAAAAACACAATCATAACAGTGGCATAATTGTGTCAACACACGTGGCCAGGTCGGGGCCACTGCCAGGGTCACCGGCAGTTGGGCCCCACTAGTCAGTGGCTCGTCAAAGCCCAGTCAGCAGTTGATAGGTGGGTCCCCATGTCAGCTACCTAATTAACTAATTGGATTAATTATAAAAATTACTTTAACCGTAATCTATCACCGACATGTGGCCCCCACTGCTAATTTAATCTCTGTTTAGTTTCAATTAAAATGAATTAACCCTAAGTCTATGACATGTGGAACCCACATGTCAGGTTTGACTCTCGTCACCCAGAGTTGACTGCTAATGCAGTGATGATGTCATGCTGACATCATAAAGCATTTTTTGAATTAATAATAATCTGTTAGATTCTAGAAATCAATAAAAACTTTAGAAAATCATATCTTTTAAACCGTAGCTCACATGAAATTAATTTATATATGGAAGTTGGTCAAAAAAATCCCACGAATCGAAATCTCTTCTAATGTTGCAAGATTCTGAAGATGCTAGTCTTCGATAGGCCTAGGCCTTCCCCCTATTCTTGCTTTCTGCAGTCAGCCCAGATATAACCCCACCCCTTGAAAATGATGCATACTTAGCATAGCTCTAATGTCAGTCTTGTGACTACTTTGGATGAGTACTCACCGTTGCTTTGCTTTCTTTTTTCTGCTCGATACGAATCTGCATTCAGACGACGGAGCCCAGGAGATGGAGTACATCGAAGACGACTACTACACCACCGTAGGAGCCTACTACTACGTGGAGGCGGCCCTCGCCAGCAGTAGGATAGGAGGTTCCAAGGCAGGAGGCCTTGCCTCTTTCGATCCATTGTTTATGTTTGTGCTCGCCTTCTTAAGGCAAAACTTGTTTAACTTATGTCTGTACTCAGATATTATTTGCTTCCATTGACTCGTGTTTGTCGAGCTTTGTATTTGAGCCCTTGAGGCCCTTGGCTTGTAATATGAAGCTGTATAACTTAAATTTGTGTCTAGAGTTGTGTTGTGATATAGATTAGTGAGTCTTTGATCTTGATCGTACGCATTACGTGTATGTTTAGCGTACGTTCGAAATTGGGGGTGTCACAAGTTGGTATCAGAGCCGACTGCCTGTAGGTAGCCCCCTTTCCAACTCCTTGGCCGAAGTTGAGTCTAGTACTTGAATAACTTTTACTAACATTGTTGTGTGGCTTACGGGCCCACATCTCAATCGAGTGGTATTAGGATCTTTTATTCCTCGTCTATACTCTGGGTTCTGACCTCTCTCCTCTTTCAGGTTAAAGATTTTGATAACTCTAACATTAGGTTCTCGTGATCGCATCCACCAGAGATTTGTTTCGTCGACAACTGTTTCTTTTGAAGTTATAATGCACACACTGTCGTTTGACATCTTAAATCTCCTTGTTACAGATGCATCCCGGTAGGCAGATTGTTCTCCTGACCTTCGCGCATGATACGACTAGGTTCTCGGCCATTCTGGTCGACCTCTTGAAGAAGCTGGGATATCGCTGGTACCATGAGTACACTATTTACGAGGACTACTTCGACTTCAACCAGGAACAATATGAGGCTGTGATGGTTATCTGGGATCCACAGGACCTCTCCATCACTGAGCTACACACCTTCCATGGCATCAGAGTGACTGTCGAGATGGCCGTACAGGATGCTGCTTATGCTGCTATTGTTCGACTTCGTGCAGCGAACTCTTGTTTGGAGGAGACGGCATACAAATACATTCCATATGTTCCTGCTGGAGTTGATACTGCCACCGACGCTGAGGTCTTGACCCCTTTCGCAGGGCATCGCAATGACCGATCCTACACTGCTATCTGCACCACCACCCCTACGTGAGTCGTCATTATGACCCACAGGTTCTGGTTCAGTACACTGATGCATTGGATCGCACTGTCAGGGCTCTTAACGTCGAGATGTACGCCACCCGTGATCATCTTTATCGGGCTTTGGGGCATTTGTTTCCAGCATTGACCGCGGGGATACATCCGGAGAACATCCTTTACCCACCTTGGACTGTGTTGACCTGATGTTGGAGGTCATGTTCCAGCACGTGGACCTGCGCTCCCGCTTAATATGCAGCGTATACATCAGAGCTTGCATGGGATGCAGAACCCCTCCACCAGGTTCAGCATTCAGGGGCATCTGCAGTTCCGTGGGTTCTTTCATTGTCTCCGACGTTTATGTAGCTTTTCGCTATGTCCGTTGTTGTATCCCTCTACCGCGTGCCTACGTGTTGCCTAGTTGTTTAGGCTAATTTCATGCCGAACCTATCGTCTAGGTTGTAACAGACTTATGGTTTGTAATAGACCTATGTATGGATCTGTATGTTGAATTCGAACTACTATGTCATATCTATTGCACTTCCTTCATTGAGCAATTTACTTCATAAATAACTCATTGTCTTTGCAATACCCAATGCTAAAATACCACTATTTATTGTTTCGATAGAATGGTTAAGCCAGCTGGTCGTGGTCGTGGTGCGACTAACCACCCACCGCCACCTGAATACATGGCTGGTATGATGCAGCGTTTGAACTGAATCGCCAGTTTATGCAAGGGCTTATGGACCAGTTCCCAAGACCGAACATGAATCAACAGCCAGCCCCAACGACTCTGCAAGACTTCATGCGCCTCAACCCTACGATCTACCGCAGCTCAACTCAACTGCTTGACGTAGATGACTGGCTCTGTGACATCACTTATGAGCTGGAATCTTCAGGCGTCCCAGTGGCTAGCCATGTCACCTTTGCCTCGTACTTTCTGAAGGGTCTCGCTGCTCAATGGTGGGACAGTCACAGGCGCTCACAACCTGTTGTGACAATCATCACCTGGCCGGAATTCCAAGCTGCATTCCGTGCTCGCCATATTCCTCGAGGAATGATGGACAAGAAGAAGCGTGAATTTCGCAGTCTCGTCCAGGGTAACAAGACTGTGGATGCTTATCAGTGGGAATTTCTGGACTTATCATGCTATGCTGAAGAAGATGTTGCGACTGATGCTCGTAGGAAGGAGAAGTTTCATGAAGGCCTCCACCCTGATATCAAACTAGCACTCCTTGTTCAAGACTTCGACAACTTCGCCACATTGGTGAACAAGTCCATTATGGTGGAAACAGGTCTGCAGGACTACAAGGACAGAAACAAGCGCAACTGTTACGTGGGCTCATCTGCTCAGAAGCGCAAGATCTGGATTCCCCACATGTACCATGCACATGCTCTTGCTCCGAGGCCGTCCTATGCTGCACCGCGTCTGCCTCCACCTCCACCTAGGTAGCCGAGACTCTCAGCTCTGCCACCACGAGCTATTGTTCCCCCTTCTCGACCTAAGGATGGGTTATGCTTCAAGTGTGGTCGTCCAGGACACCGTGCCAGAGACTGCACGCAGAATCAGAATCAACTTGCACTGCCTTCCAACCAACCCCGCAACAACAATGACAGGCCTGCTCAGGGACATGTTCAAGTTAACAATGTTGATCTAAATGAAGCTCAAGACCAGCCTGCTACTATGATGGGTACCCTTCTCGTCAACTCAGTACCAGCTTTTGTATTGTCTGATAAAGGAACATTGCATTCTTTTATGTCTGAAGATTTTGCATCCATGCATGGCATTAATTACGGGGAGATGAATGTTTCAATAGTGGTAAACACCCCCGCTGGCCAATGTCAAACCTCCATGGTTAGTCACGACGTCCCAATCGAAATAGAAGGGCAGGAATTCCATGATTCCCCCATTATATTTAAGTCCTCCAAGATCGACCTTATTTTGGGAATGGATTGGTTGAAAGCACAAACTGCTTCTATCGTTTGTGCCACCAAAACTGTCCACTTCTTGCATCCTTCTAGTGAGATAGTCAGCTACCATGCTCATCTTGTTTGGGATACTGATGCCCGGCTATATGCCATGAATGCATTAAATGAGTCACCTCTTGAGGGGATTGAAAACATTCCAGTTGTCCGATATTTCCAAGATGTTTTTCTGGAAGAACTTTTAGGGATTCCCCTTGCTAGAGCTGTCGAGTTTGTCATCGACTTGGTACCTGGTACCACTCCTATAGCCAAGCGTCCGTATAATATGCCACCACATGAACTCCTTGAACTTAAGCAAGAAATTGATAATTCGCTATGGCTGGGTTTCATTCGTCCAAGTTCCTCTGCTTGGGGAGCATCTTCTCTCTTTGTTAAGAAGAAGGATGGGACAAACCGTCTGTTCCAGGATTATCGACCAATCAACCAAGCTACAATTCAAAACAAATATCCACTTCCTCGGATCAATGATTTGTATGATCAACTTGCTGGTGCCCCAATTTTATCTAAGCTCGACTTGAGGTTGGACTACCATCAGATCCCGGTTCTAAGCCATACGATATTGCACACTGAACTATTGAGTAATCTCCAGTACGTGCCTCCCAAGCGTTCTTAACGTCTTCGGAGGTCATGTCTTCTGGTTGGTCACCAAGCGGTGCATCAAGTTCATACGATTTCTGGGAAGCCGTGAGGATAATCCTCAGATTACAGGCCCAGTCAACAAAGTTACTTCCATCATCTTTCAACTTAGCTTTCTCTAGGAATGCATTAAAATTCAGGGGTGCTACTGCGCAAGCCATTGATCTACAACATAAATATGCAAAGTTTACTTAGACTATTGTTCAAGATAATGAGTTTAGTTAATCAAATTACTAAAGCTCCCACTCAAATTGACATCCCTCAGGTCATCTGAGTGTCACATGATCCAAATCCACCAACTTAAGTCCGATCATCACGTGAGTTGAGGTGGCTTCAATGGTGAACATCTCATGTTGATCATATCTACTATATGACTCATGTTAGACCTTTCGGTCTCTTGTGTTCCAAGGCCATGTCTGTACATGCTAGGCTCGTCAAGTTTAACCCGAGTGTTCTGCGTGTTCAACACTGGCTTGCAACCGTTGTATGTGAACGTAGAGTCTATCACACCCGATCATCACGTGGTGTCTTGACACGACGAACTTTCGCAACGGTGCACACTCGGGGAGAACACAATTCATCTTGAAATTTAAGTGAGGGATCACCTTATAAAGCTACCGTCGTCCTAGGCAAAACAAGGTGCATAAAAGGATTAACATCACATGCAATTTATAAGTGACATGATATCGCCAAGAACTTGTGCTTTTGATCTCCATCTAGAAAGCACTACCATGATCTCCATCGTCACCGGCATGACACCAGGATCTTCATCATCTTGATCTCCATCAACGTGTCGCCATCGGGGTTGTCGCGCCTAACATGCTTCTACTACTATTTCTACCGTTTAGCGATAAATTAAAGCATTACATAGCGCTTAATGATTGACACGCAGGTCATACAATAATTAAAGACAACCCTATGGCTCCTGCAGGTTGCCGTACTCATCAACATGCAAGTCGTGATAATCTATACATCACATGATCATCTCATACATCACATATATCACATCATGTAATTGGCCATATCACATCACAACATACCCTGCAAAAACAAGTTAAACGTCCTCTAATTGTTGTTGCATGTTTTACGTGGCTGGTACGGGTATTTAGCAAGAACAGTTCTCATCTACGCAAAAACCACAACGGTGATACACTAGTTGCTTTTCAACCTTCTCAAGGACCGCCTTTGTCGAATCCGATCCAACTAAAGTGAGAGAAACTGGCACTCGCAAGCCATCTATGCAACAAGTTGCAGTCGAGGGAACCGGTCTCTCGTAAGCGTACGAGTAATGTTGGTCCGGGCCGCTTCATCTCACAATACCGCTGAACCAAAATTCAACCAAAGGAGGAAGCAATCTAAGCATCAACACCCACAAACCTTTTGTGTTCTACTCGAGATCTCATCTATACATAGACCTAGCTCTGATACCACTGTTGGGGAACATTGCATGGGAAACGAAAAATTTCCTACGCACACGCAGATATATCCATGCCGATGAGCATCTACGAGAGGGAGAGTGGATCGACATACCCTTGTAGATCGCTAAGCGGGAAGCGTTAAGAAACGCGGTTGGTGTAGTCAAACGTCTTCGCGATCCAAATCGCCGTGTGTCCCGCAATCCAATCACGATCCGTCCCGCGAACTTGATCACGATCCGTCCCGCAAACTTGATCACGATCCTTCCGATCTAGCGCCGAACGGACGGCACCTCCGCGTTCAGCACACGTACAGCTTGATGACGATCTCCGCCGTCTTGATCTAGCAAGAAGGAGCAGAGAGGAAGAAGAGTTCTCCGGCAGCGTGACGGCACTCCGGCGATGGTGGTGGAGCTATTTTGGCAGGGCTTCGCCTAAGTACTGCAGAAATCCAATCTAGAGGAGGAACTATGAAATAGAGGGTAGGGTTGCACGTGGCTGAAAATCTTGTGCAAAAACTCTAAAACCCTCTAGTATATATTGGACGAGAGGAGGAGAGGAGGCAGCCTTGGCTTCCAAGCCAAGGCTGGTTTGGCCGAACCAGGAGGGAGGAGTCCACCTCCTCCACTCCTAGTAGGATTAGGACTCCTTCCTTATTTTGCCTTTTTTGCCTTTTTCCACCTTTTTCCTTTTGGGTTTTTCTTCCCAGTCGCATGGGCCTTGTGTAGAACTTCCACCAGCCCAATAAGGGCTGGCATTCACTCTCCCACAGCCCATGAAGCCTCCTGGGTCGAAATACCCCTCCCGGTGGTCTCCCGGTACACTACGATGAGCCCGAAACTTTTCCGGCGACCAAAACAGGACTTCCCATATATGAATCTTTACCTCCGGACCATTCTGGAGCTCCTCATGATGTCCCGGATCTCATCCGGGACTCCGAACAACCTTCGGTCACCACTATACATAACTCTATACTACCGAAACGTCACCAAACCTTAAGTGTGCAGACCCTGCGGGTTCGAGAACTATGTAGACATGACCGAGACACCTCTACGGTCAATAACCAATAGCGGGACCTGGATTCCCATATTGGTTCCTACATATTCTATGAAGATCTTTATCGGTCAAACCTCCATGTCAAGGATTTAGTTAATCCCGTATAATGTTCCCTTTGTTCTTCGGTATGTTACTTGCCCGAGATTCGATCGTCGGTATCTCCATACCTAGTTCAACCTCGTTATCGGCAAGTCTCTTTACTCGTTTCGTAATACAAGATCCCGCAAATAACACTTAGCCACATTGCTTGCAAAGCTTATTGTGATGTTGTATTACCGAGTGGGCCCTGAGATACCTCTCCGTCACACGGAGTAACAAATCCCAGTCTTGATCCATGCTAACTCAACAGACACCCTCGGAGATACCTGTAGAGCACCTTTATAGTCACCCAGTTATGTTGCGAAGTTTGATACACACAAGGCACTCCTCTGATGTTCGTGAGTTGTATGATCTCATGGTCATAGGAACACACACTTGACATGTAAAAAACAATAGCAATAAATTGACACGATCATATGCTACGTTTGTAGTTTGGGTCTTGTCCATCACATCATTCTCCTAATGATGTGATCCTGTTATCAAATGACATCACATGTCAATGGCTAGGAAACCTTAACCATCTTTGATTAACGAGCTAGTTCACTAGAGGCATACTAGGGACAGAGTGTTGTCTATTAACCCACACATGTAATGTGTTTCCAATCAATACAATTATAGCATGGATAATAAACGATTATCATGAACAAGGAAATATATAATAATAAACACTTTATTTATTGCCTCTAGGGCATATTTCCAATAGTGTGCTACAGTGCTTGCTCCTCTGGATACTCGTAAGGACTTTGTCATTTATTGTGACGCTTCCCGTCAGGGAATAGGCTGTGTCCTAATGCAAGAGCATAGAGTGGTTGCTTATGCATCTCGTCAATTGCGCCCTCATGAAGAGAACTACCCAGTTCATGACCTTGAATTTGCTGCAGTAATACATGCACTAAAGGAGTGGCGTCAATACCTTGTTGGTAATCGATGCAAAATCTACACCAATCACGAAAGTCTGAATTACTTGTTTACTCAGCCATATTTGAATCTCCGTCAACAGGGATGGATGGAGTGCATAGCAGATTACAACGTGGGAATTTCTTATACATCTGCCAATGCTAATGTAATGGTTGATGCCTTGAACCGCAAGTCTTACTGCAACCACCTTCAGGTTCACAAGGTTCATCCCCTTCTCCAAGAAGAATTCCGCAAGCTGAACCTCCATATTGTTCCTCAGGGTTATCTCGTTCCCCCTCCTGAAGAGTTCCGCAAGATGAACCTTCGTGTTGTTAACCAGGGTTCTTTGAGTAACCTGGTTGTTGAACCAGATCTCGTGGGCGGTATCAAAATAATTCAGGGCTATGATGACAAAGTCGAAAGGATTAAATACTATCTGTCGGAAGGCAAACCCTCATGTTTCACCGTTGCTGATGATGGTGATGTGTACTTCAAGGGACGCTTATTCGTTCCAACGAAAAGGGAAAAACCTGAATATGACTAATACAATACTAAAAGAATCTCATGATACTCCATTGTCTATTCATCCAGGTAGTACCAAGATGTACCGAGACATCCGCCAAAGGTTCTGGTGGTCAAATATGAAACAAGACATTGCCCGCTATGTTTCAGAATGCGACATTTGCCGTCATATCAAAGGAGAACATCAGAAGCCTGCCAGAACTCTGTAACCTATTTCTATTCCTGAATGGAAATGGGATCATGTTGGAATGGAATTCGTCACTGGGTTTCCCAGGTCGCAAAAAGGTAATGATGCTATTCTTGTCGTCATTGACCGACTGACCAAAGTCACACATTTTATGGCTGTCAAGGAAACTATTACTGCTAGTCAGCTAGCATATCTTTACATGTCTAGAGTTGTTTCCTTCCATGGTATTGCATTGGTGATTAGTTCAAATCGTGGCAGTTTATTCGCTTCAAGATTCTGGACAAGTTTCCAGGAAGGTATGGGAACTCATTTGTCCTTTAGCATCGCTTTTCACCCTCAATCCCAGGGACAAGCTGAAAGAGTCAATCAGATTCTTGAAGACATGCTTCACGCTTGTGTCATTTCTTTTGGTAAGAAACGGGAGGAATCTCTCCCGTATGCTGAGTTCTCCTACAACAATAGCTATCAAGCTAGTCTGAAGATGGCTCCTTTTGAAGTATTATATGGACGTAAGTGTCGGACTCCTCTGAATTGGTCAGAAACTAGGGAATGTACACTTATCGGTCCGGATATTATCCAACATGTCGAAGATCAAGTACGCATTATTCATGCAAATCTAAAGGCTGCTCAGTCTCGTCAGAAGAGTCAATATGACCATCATCACAAAGATAAGGTCTATCAACCTGGCGAAAAGGCTTATCTTCGAGTCTCGCCAATGAGAGGTGCACACCATTTTGGGGTCAAGGGCAAGCTGGCTCCTCGTTATATTGGTCCTTTCAGTCTTCTCGAATGGCATGGAAAAGTGCCATATCAACTAGAACTACCGCCAAACCTTTCTCAGGTTCACGATGTGTTCCATGTGTCACAGCTTCATTGTTGTTTCAAGGATCCTATCCGAGTAGTGGATCATGATATGCTTGAACTGCAACAAGACCTTTCTTACAAAGAACAACCAGTCCGCATTCTTGATGAAACTGAACGTCGGACTCGTTAGAAGGTTACCAAGTTCTTCAAAGTGCAATGGGCAAATCATTCTGAAGATGAGGCCACATGGGAACGCGAAGATCATCTTCGTGCCGAATACCCTGGGCTCTTTCCATCTACTTCGTAATTCTCGGGTTGAGAATTATTATTAGTAGGGGAGAATTGTGACACCCTGGATTTCTGCTACAGTGAATACTGTAATTAAGCTACAGTGATGGCCAGGATTATGCTAATGCTTTTACTAATCCATGTGTGATCACTCTTAAATGAAAGCTCAATTCAAATTCCACTTCAAAAGCCCATGGGAATGCAAACAGATTACAAAAATGCTCAAATTGGATGTGGCCCTCCCTAATATGGCAACTTATTTGATGGGCCCCGCTGCACAATTTTGCTATGGTGAAAATGGCCTAAAATAAATAAAACAGAAACTAAAATTAGAAAACACAAAAGAAAAGGGAGAAGAAATAGAAAACTCACGTGTGCACTCGGCCCATTGCTACAGGTCGGCCCAGCCCGCTCCCCCGTCATCTCCATGCTCTGTAGCGACCAGAGTGGTTGCTACAGAGCAGCGACCCCGCTCGTCGCCGACGCACTACGTCACCCCCGGCGCCGTGGATGATAAGAACGGACCCACGGCCTCCCTCTCACCCCCCGAACCCTAGATCGCCCTCCTCTCGTCCCTATCCAGTTCCCCGAGCTCGGGCTCGAGCTCACCCGAGCGAAACCATGGCCGTGTCATGGTAGAACCGTGGCCACCACCACTCCCGCGCCCTGCCGACACGTCCACGAGCCCCGTCGTGACCACCCTTCCTCCTCGACCATCGAACCAAGCCCCAAGAGCCCTGCGTCGTAGCCATCGAATCTTCTTCCTCCTCGAGCGCCCGAAGCTCGCGGTCGTCGATTCGCTCCACCGCGCCTCCCCGAGCCCACTTGAGCAGAGCTGCAGGTCCCGGTGAGCTCCTGCTTCTGTTCCCCCGCATAGATGAGCTTGCCTGCGCCTCCTAGCTAGATCTCCACCGTGCCCAAGCTCCTGTTGCCACCGGCAAGCTTCTGGCCGTCGCGACCGACGTTGTCACGCTCGTCTGAGCTCACCATCGAGCTCCTGGTGCTTCCAGGAGCACGACACACCCACGCACGTGCCTCGTCATGCCCCGTAGCCCCCTGGACGCTAGAAGCCCGAACCCGCCACCGCAAGAGCTCGATGTCGGCATCTCTCCGGTGATCATTTGGTCCAACCGCCGCCGCCATTTGACTCCATGCAATGCGTAGGGCCCCGTAGCACCTTTGGTTTGCTCGAAAATGCGTCGGGTAGCTAGATGCCATTGCTGCCCGAAAGCTCCTCCGCCACTGACGACGAAGCGCTCGCTATGGCATGACATTTCTCGAACCGATACCTGGAATAGATCGGCGTCGTCGCTAGCGTTCAAACGCCACCGACTGCGCTCAATTTGACGCCCTGTGTGCAGAACCCGAGCCCCGCCACCGTTTCGGGTGCTCATGGGAGTTACACTGGTGGTCGGTCGGCGCCGTCGCCCACGTGGCCAGGTCGGGGCCACTGCCAGGGTCACCGGTAGCTGGGCCCCGCAGTCCCCGTTGACCCGTTGACCGGGTCAACTGCTGATTGGGCTTTGACCACCCACTGACTAGTGGGGCCCATCACCCCTGTATGTATGACAGGTGGGTAACCTTGTCAGTTGCCTAATTAAGTAATTGGATTAATTAGAAAATTTAGTTTAACTATAATCTGTCACTCACATGTGGCTCCCACTTCTAATTTAATCTGTGTTTAGTTTCAGTTAAAACGAATTAACCCTGAGTCTATGACATGTGCCCCCCACATGTCAGGTTTGACTCTGCTCAGCCAGAGTTGACTGCTGATGCAGTGATGATGTCATGCTGGCATCATAAAGCATTTTTCGAATTAATAATAATCTGTTAAATTCCAAAAATTAATAAAAACTTTAGAAAATCATATTTTTTAAACCGTAGCTCAGATGAAAATAATTTATATATGAAAGTTGATCAGAAAAATCCCACGAATCCAAATGGGCCAACCATTCATGTGTCACATGCTCCTAGCATGATGAACATGGAACTTTCCCCTCCAATTCGGTAGAATCCGCAGACCCGGGAAATATCGTCAGATATTCTCCCGCTCCGTCTACGACGTGTAGTATTGCGTTAGTGCATACCTAGCTCTGCATATTGCCATGTCATGCATCGTGGTGCACCTATTTGCTTTATATTTATTGTTTCTTCCCCCCTCTTCTCTCTGGTAGACCCCGAGACTAACGCTGCTGCCGGGTGCGACTACGCCCCTGACGACCAGCCTTTTGCAGCAGAGCAGCAAGGCAAGCACCCCCCCCCTCTTGAGCATTCTGATATCACCTATTCTTTCCTCCCTCATGCTAGCATTAGATTTTTCTTCTGTATATGTAAGAATAGGAACACCATTAATTCTTCCCAAAGGCTTTTTAATAGTAGAATCCGCCAAGTGCAAATTAATAGAGCATTCTTCAATGTTGGTAAGACCAAGCACATCACATGAAGATTTCGGAATCATGGAAACACTAGCACCCAAATCACATAAAGCAAAGCATTTATAATTTTTAATCTTGACCTTAATGGTAGGTTCCCACTCATCATGCAATTTTCTAGGAATAGAAATCTCCAACTCCAACTTTTCTTCAAAAGATTTCATCATGGAATTAACAATATGTTTGGTAAAAGCTTTATTTTTATCATAACCATGGGGTGAATTCAACATGGATTGCAGCAAAGAAACACACTCAATCAAGGAGCAACTATCATATTTAAAATCTTCGCAATCCAAGATTGTGGGCACATCACTAGTTAAAGTTTTGACCTCTTCAAACCCCACTTTTATCAAAATTTTCATAAAGATATTCACCCTACAAATTATAGGGACGCCTTCTAGCTAAAGTTAATTCTGCTGAAGTCCCATAATTATCAATTTTAATATTACTAAACAAGTAATCAATAGAATAAAGATCAATCACTTTAAGATCTTCATCATTCTTAGAGCAGAAATCGCTAAAAGATGATATTTCTAAGATTTCTCTTTTAGCGCTAAGCGTAGCGGTTCTTTTATTACCCTCATCCATAGAGACATAGAAATCTTTAATAGATTCATCAATCTTAAGCACAAAATCTTTCAACATGATAGTTTCAACATCATGAGAAATTCTATCAATGCTTCTAGACATGTCATCAATCTTATTCAACTTTCCTCATGTCGTCGTATCGAAAGCCTTTTGCGCATTGATAAATTCTATAATATTACTCTCAGGATCATAGGTGTTCCTATTATTATTATTATTGTAATAAGAATTACCATAGGAATTACCATAATTATTAGAGGAATTTCTAGGAAAAGGCCTAGGATTAAAATCACCTCTATAAGCATTGTTATTGAAATTGTTGCGCGAGACAAAATTCACATCTACGGATTCATTATTTTGCTCAATGAAAGTATACAAAGGTACATCATTAAGATCAATAGGAGCATTTTTACTAGCAACCAATTTCATCAAAGCATAAACTTTATCACTCAAAGTACTAATTTCCTCTACCGAATTAAATTTTTTACTAGTAGGTGCTCTTTCGGTATGCCATTGAGAATAATTAGCCATGATATTATCTAGCAATTTAGTAGCATCATCCAAAGTAATCTACATAAAAGTACCACCCGCGGCGGAATCTAAAACATTTTTAGAGACAAAATTCAATCATGCATAAAAAATGTATGATCATCGAAAGATTTAAACCATGTGCAGGCCAATTTCTTATCAGCAACTTCATTCTTTCCCAATATTGGGAAACATGTTCATGCTCAAGTTGCTTAAAATTAATTATTTGCATCCTAAGGGAAATAATTTTTGCGGGCGGAAAATACTTAGTGATAAAAGTATCCTTGCACTTATTCCAAGAATCAATACTATTGCGAGCCAAAGAGGAAAACCAAATTTTTGCATGATCCCGCAAGGAAAAAGGAAATCGTTTCAACTTCAAAATATCATTGTCCACATCTTTTTTCTTTTGCATATCACACAATTCAACGAACGTGTTAAGATGGGACGCGACATTCTCATTAGGATTACCGGAAAATTGCTCTTTCATAACAAGATTCAACAAAGCAGCATTAATATCACAAGACTCCGCACTAGTGGCGGGAGGAGCAATAGGCGTACTACTAAAATCATTATTATTAGTATTGAAAAAATCACATAACTTGGTATTCTATTGAGTCATCGTGACTATGCAAACCAGATTTCAAACAAGGAAGAGATCCGGGAAGAAAAAGGGCAAACTAAAAAAGGGCGAATAACAAAGCAAATTTGTGAAGTCGGGGAGAGGAAAACGAGAGGGAAATGGAAAATAATGTAATTGCAAGGATATGATATTTGTGATGAGAAACCTGGTAGATGAGATTGCTTCCTCCCCAGCAAGGGCGCCAGAAATTCCTTTGACGTGGCTTGAGACTGCGTCGGTATTTCCCCAAAGAGAAGGGATGCTGCAGCACATCGACGGTAAGTATTTTCCTTAGTTATGAACCCAAGGTATCAATCTGTAGAGCATGATCACGCACCCACGTAAACGGCACCTGCACACAGACAACAAATACTTGCAACCTGACGCGAAAGAGAGGTTGTCACGCTCTCGACGGTAATAATATAGATTATGTAATGATAGATTGGGGAGATAGATCTCGCAAGAACATGAAATAAAAAGAGTAATTATGCAGCAATATATTTTTTGGTTTTTGGTTTTGTAGATCTGAAAACAAAGCTGGCAAAAACGTAGATCAGAAAGCAATGAGATGAAAAAGTAGACCCGGGGGGCGTAGGGTTCACTAGTGACTTCTCTAATGAGTATAGCACACGATGGGTGAACAAATTACTGTTGGACAATTGATAGAAAACTGAATAGTCATGACGATATGCAAGGCAACGATCATTACATAGGCATCACGTCCAAGATAAGTAGACTGACTCCTGCGTGCATCTACCACTATTAGTCCACACATCAACCACTATCCAGCATGCATCTAGTGTATTAAGTTCATGGAAAACAGAATAATGCAATAAGAATGATGACATGCTGTAGACAACATCTATTCATGTAGAAATAGACCCTGTCTTGTTATCCTTAATAGCAACAATACATGTCTGTCTTGCTGCCCCTCCTGTCATTGGAAAAGAACATCGCAAGATCGAACCCATCACAAAGCACCTCTTCCCATGGCAAGAAAAATCGATCTAGTTAGCCTAACTAAACCAAAGGTTCGAAGAAGAAATACGAGGCTATAAGAAATCAAAGAAGACTCAAATAATATTCATGGATAGAAATTGATACCGAACTCAAAATTCATCGGATCCCAACAAACACACCACAAAAGTTTACAACAGATAGATCTCCAAGAAACCATTGTATTGAGAATCATAAGATAGAGAGAGAGAGGAAGCCATCTAGCTACTGCCTACAGACCCGTAGGTCTATGGTGGACTACTCACGCATCCTCGGAGAGGCACCTATGATGAAGATGAACCCCTCCGTGATGGTATCTAGATTGGATCTCAAGGTTCTGGAACTTGCGGCAGCTGGAATTGTGTTTCATCAACTCCCCTAGGTTTTTTGGATTTTCTTGGAATTTATAGGCACGATAGTCGGTTGAGGGGGTGCTCGAGGGCCTCAGCACCCACCAGGTCATGCCAGGGGCCTCTGGCGCACCCTTGTGGGTGTTGGCCACCCTAGGCCCCCTCTTCTGATGTTCTTTGGCCCATCTTCTTTCTTCAGGTTCGTAAAAAATCCACAAAATTCCCACAGCGTTTTGTCTCCGTTTGGTACTAATTTTCTGCGGAGTAAAAAACAAGCAAAAATAGCAACTCGCACTTTGGCACTATGTCAATAGGTTAGTCCCAAAAATGTTATAAAGGTGTAATAAAATGATTGTAAAACATCCAAGAATTGTAATATAACAACATGGAACAAGCAACAATTATAGATACGTTGGAGAAGTATCACGCACCAGCCCACAAGGGGTTGGGCTCCACGCCAATCCCCAGCCCACTTGGCTAGGAGGGGGCCACATGGACCGAAAGCACTAACAGGACTAAACAGAAACTGGCGCAGGATTACAATTTCGTGCGTTGGGCGGGGAATAGAGGGACGCTCACCCTAGGCCTCATGGGTCAGTCGATGGAGATGCTGGCTGGGCGTGGCGACTTAGTGCAGGCTGGGGCTCGAGGTTGAGAAGGAGCTGGGCCGAGGAAGGCGCGTGGCCTAGGCGGGCTTTGCGACCCACGACAATGGTTGGCTCGGGTAAGGAGGTCGTGCTGAGTCGGGGTGTGCATGGCCCACAACGTTGGCGCTGGGGCATCGTCTCACGCGTGTGTGTGCTCGAAGGGAAACCATGGTGGCGGCGGGGCTGGAGCTATTGGCGATGGAGATCACCGGATTTGGCCGATGGATGGCGAGGATGGCCGAATCTGGTGGAGGGGGACCCATTCCCGACGGCGTTTAGGGGTTTTGCAGCTCCGGGTCACCGACCATGGTGTCCCTGGACATGGGGATAGAGAGAGGTTATGGGTAAGAGGGAGAGAACAAAAGAGGAAGGGAGGAGGGAAGATAAGGGCGGCAAGGCGACATGGTGACCTGGGAGGTCCGGCGGCGAGGTCTCGCACTCTGGTGGCCGACGGCACGGGGAAGAAGCATAACAGCGCAAGGGCTGATGCGAAGGCAGTTCAGGGGCACGCTGTTCGGGTTCGTGGCGGTGCCAGCTAGGCCCGGGAGGGCCTGATCCGGGCCTATGCTCGAGGTGTGAGGTGGAGCTGGTTGAGATGGCAGGGATATCAAGATGGGGCTCCAGGGTTTCCAGATCTAGACAACTAGGGCATCTATATATAGCATACTAGCTAGGGTTTGAGGATTTTAGATTGTTTTTGGTTCCTCCGATAGCGGTCGGTCGGCTCCGGTTGTGGGGTTAGTCTTGGTGGGACTAGGTGGGCTATGGATAGGTGTTGGTCTAAGATGAGAGGGAAGTTTGCGGCCCATGACAGGTTTTAGAAATATCAAAATGTTTGCCATTTGACCGACTATAGTGTCGTTATAGGTTTACCCGTTGGGGAACCAAACAGACTCCAAATGCGATGAAATTTGACAAACGGTCTACCTACAATATATTAAGACCGCACACCAACTTTCAACCCATTCCAAGAAAGTCTTTATCCAACCTAAAAAAAATTAGTGATGCCGCAGGCGCGTGTCAGTGTGTTTGGTCTCAAAACGGTCAATGACAAGAACGGGAAGAACCGAAAAATACGAATGGATGGAGGTTTTGAAAAATGATGGCAATGGAGTGCCGATTGTATCCAGTTGATGTGAATGATGTGATGATGAATGGGACAAACAAATAAGACATGGCGAAACTCTGAAGAACTAGAAGGCATCTAGAGCGTCGGTCTCGGGCTGTTACATCTGTGATTGGAATGAGGATCAATTCTTCATTTCTATGCCACTTTGCATATTTCTTGGAGCCTCATGACATCAACATATGGATTCTTGACTGGATGACTGATTACACTCACTTCAAAGTTCCAGCCACTGAATTGCTTCGAGCTCTTCCGATTGCTCCACCTGGGATGATGCTAAACGTATATATGAAGAATCTGAGCTCCCAAATTACATGATGCAAGTGCTGATGAAGCCATTGGCTGTTGGTCAAGCTCCATGAAAAACCGTCCTAGTGAAGGATCCGCTGTATGTGCCAAGGACTATGTACACAACTCTAAATAAGAAGATATTGTTGGGATTATGAAGAAGCCGATATTTTATATTATCCATGGGATCCCTATCAACATACATGATTTCTTCATGAGTACTTTGGCCAGTGTTGCACTATCACCATTTGACTTGAAGCCTTATGCCCCTTGGCTTATGAGATTCATAAGGACAAGGCTGACTTTCAATTCTACATCAGGCTCACTTTCAGAACCACTTCGACTTTCTGCCTCTAGTTGAAGTCATCAAAAAGACTATTTCCCCAGTTCTTGGGAAATGCAAAGTTGTTGTTGATGAAGGCATTCATCTATTGGATGGTCAATTTAGTCGTGATGCCTCGTACTCCACCAATGATGACACTGCCTCCCAAGATTGGACTGCAAAGACCTCAGATCAAAATCCTCAAGGTTCTGGCTCTCATGTGATGACTGATCTTCTCATAAGTCTTCATCACAAAGTCAATCAAAATCACAAGTGGGTAAAGCATCAGTTTGCTTCAATTCTTCAAACATGACTGTGATGCAAAACACAATGAGGAAAAAACAATATTATGTTCATGAAATCTTCGACCACACCTGGGACATTCTATCCCATCTCAACTCATATGAAGAACTTGCTGAAATGGAGTTCCAACAGAAGTTTGACTGCTCTTGGCCTCCACCAAAGAAGTTCAGAAAGCTTCAAGTTCCTCAGCTTGTTACAAACTCATATTCTTCATCGCGCAAGACAAATGAAGCTAAGGACCTTGATGACACTGTTGAGGGCCCTACTCGAACAAACGACCCCAACAACAACCCTAACGCTCCTCCACCACCTCCAAGATGACATTCTTCAGGGGCGTTAGTCCTCACTTTTTGTCCCTTTTGGTCATTTGATGACAAAGGGGGAGAAAATTGGGTTAATCTTCAAGCGGGTCTTCTATATGAGACGTTTTTGTTTAGGTTACAACTATCAATCTTCAAAGGTGTTTATTTGTTAAGTTGTTAACTTAAGTCTGATGGTGGTCTGACTCTTTTGACCTTCTTTCTGCATGCTTATTCCTCAAGTTCATTAATGCATGCATCCTGAATTTCGTCAAACACCATTTTACATCATGCATTTCCAATTATTCATATTATATGTTAAATGCGTGCTTGGATTACAATATATAGGGGGAGATCTCCAAGATTTCATTCTGCCATGTGCATTTGCAGTCCAAAGCAAATTCCTCAAATATGCACATCTTCACGGGGAGTTCCTCTATATCTTGCAATCAAATTCCTCAAACTCTGTACTTACACTTCATATGTTTATCCCTTTTAAAAACCTAACCTATTTATCATCAATCACCAAAAACAGGGAGATTGTAAGTGCACCTAGTACCCCTTAGTGATTTTGGTGCATTGAAGACTTATAGGTTAAGATATTAACGTGTTTGTGAGTGTACACAGGTTCTATAAGTCCTTGAGGAGTTCGGTATAACCGATGGATGTCGACCCCTAAAATGTATGTCTTCAGCTAAAAATTTTTACGCTCTTCTTGAAGACTTTGAAAATCAAAAAATTGGTGTGACCTTGAAGATATTGACGAGAGGACTATATGACTCTTGAAGACTTTGTTTTCTTAGTTTCTTTTCCTTTCTTTTTAGTCATAGGAAACACCGTGTTGTTAAAGGGGGTCGAGGTAAAACTAAGGAAAATTTCCAAGTGATGTTCATCTCAAAAGCTACACCTACCCAATCCTTCGAGTGAAGTCTTTGGAAATCTCTTGCAGTTCAGTCAAATTCTTCAGTGAGAGAGATGATGTTCTTCCAGTCTTTGGGAAAATTGGTCAGACTAAGGAGTTGGGATTTTGCCAGTGTGAAAATCCTACTGTGAGGAATATGGTAGCCCTGAGGAATTTGGGAGTTCAAATTTCCGACCGTTGTTGTGCCTTGCGCCAGCTGTCTGAAACATCTTATCCTGATAACGGTCATGTCATTAGGGGCATTTATGTCTTATCATGTCGGGTTGCACCCTGGCTATAAATAGCCACCCCCACAACCACTCTCCAGTTAGCCTCTTCGAGAGAGATTGACAAGTTTCATTTAGAGCAACCCATCCTCTAACTACTTTGAGGGGAAATCATTAGTGGTGAAAAACCCAAATACCCAACACCTAAAATCCAAAGTGATTGGGCATCACTAAAGAGATTGTCCTGTGTGGAACTGATGCTTTTTACATTTGAAGATTGTGTATCTTCCAGACGGTTAGGCGTCATGGTCTAGTGCATACAAGCGAAAGTTATGGATCGTCGGGTGACCAAGTTTGTGAAGGTTTGGAAGTCTACCTTGAAGGCTTACCATGAGTGATTGGGCCGAGTTTGTGTGACTCTAGCTCAAGGATAATACGATAAGGACTCTATGTCCTGGGGCTACGTGTCGTTTGGTTTAAATACCAAGCCGCTCCAAGCGAGACGTACGATTTTCACAACAGTTGGAACTGGTAGTCCAAATCATTGTCTTCACCGAGCAACTGATTCTATTTCCTCAACTCATTCATTTCATCGCATAATTATTGATGAAATTGATCGTTACTATTAGAAGACTTTGACTGAAGACTTCCTTAATTTCCTTAACCCAAATTCTTCAGTCACCTTGTCTTTCACTTGCTTATCCTAATTACTCGCTCCTTGTGCTTTGTGTATGTTTCATTTCACCATGATGATTTTGGTACTGCCATGTTATGCTTGCACTTGAGTACTTTATTCGCTCCCTATATTTCGTCACTTAGGAAATTCTTCAGGTATTAATTCCTCAATGACAAATTTGTAAAAATCGCCTATTAACCTTCTCTCTAGTCGATATAACACACTTTCATCAACATATCACCATCGTCTAATGTATTAAGTTTAATATATCTAGGAACACTATGTACTTTCTTCTCTCTAGCACCAATATCCTCCCTTTTAGTAAATATTTCTTGACATGTACTCCTAGCATTTTTAAAGAAAATATGTTTACCATGACATGCGAAGTAGAGCTTATTTGCTAATATATAATATAGTACCTATACAATAGTTTAACATCTCATATTAACATGTATAGTTATAGAGCAAGCGATTGTAGTGCACCTTATGGGAGCGATTCAAATTATGCAACTTTATTAGTATCACCATCATGTGAAATACCAATACCATCAAGTAGACGACATTCTATTATACACCAATTTGTGTTTATATCATATTTGATCTACAAAGTATATCTTGTGCCTTAATTATTATCTTCCACAAATTACCAATACAGTTTTGAATAAAATCTATCATTGTCGTGGAAGTTAGCAATTGACCCCATCTAGGAATTTCAATATTGCTTACAAGTCAACAAAATTGGTAGAAAGCCATCAATATTTCATTTACGTGATTGAAACCATTTGAAGATAGTACGATGAAGCTTATTTCAGTAAAATCCGGAAGACAACCATTGTGGAGGGGTCTTTGCATCAGGGTTCCATGTTCGACACAAATAGTGGGTCTAGTAGTGGTATGACAATGCCATAGAGTTGTATTTCATCAAGGGGAGTAAAAAATGATTTGGATTAGAGGCAAAAGATCACATGACTACTAATTCGAGAGAAATATTTTGAAGGAATTACATGTGTTTTTTAGTTTTTTTTCATGCTTTGATCTTTGTAGTCTTTGTTCAGAAATATGTTTTTATGCCATTAATAGTTGTTTCAAACTAAATAATAGAAATTCAAGATATTGCTCGCGCAAAAAATCACTTATCATAAATAGAGGGGCAGTATTTTCTATCATAGCTTGCCACAGAACTAGTTAAGGTTTTCGACGGTGTAGAAGTTCCTAAAAATTATGAAAAAAAATATTGAAGCACCACTCCTATAATATAACATGATCCAACGATGCGATTGAAAAAATATAACTTTGTGTCCTGGACAAAAATAACAAGTAGGTATGTATATATTTTATGTCAGCGCAAGTTGAAATTCTTGTTTTTTTGGCCGAGGACACATAAATGCATATTTTCATAATCCCATCGTTGGATCATCTTGTTACATTAGAAAGATGACACACTATTTATTTCATATTTGTTGATAACTTTTAAACCATTGCACAACGAACCTAAACAAGTTATGTGACAAGCTATGGTAGACACAGTTTTGCCTATATATATATGAAATAAATAGTGTGTACCCTGGGTGAGGAATAGTTATTATTCACCTCCCCTCTATTTTAACATTCATGTACCGTAATTTTATGTTGTGTAAATTTTGCGTTGTTTCATATGTAAAAGGAGACCATAAGAAAACATAAAATCACCATAAAAATATTTCATGTCACGTAAATTTACAAACATAAAAACATAGTGTAAAATATACATAAAATGCAAATTTTCTGGTCTCATCACGTGTATTTTTGTTTTCTTATATCAAATTTTATGTAGTGATCAATATATATGTAACTATTTGTATTCCAAATGTAATTTAATTATGAAACGCTCATAAGATTACCTCGGGTGAAGAATAACTTATTGTGCATCCTGGATGATGAATAGCCTTTCTATATATATATATATATATATATATATATATATATATATATATATATAAAGAACCTTGGAGAGCATTAAAAAATTACCAACGCCTACATAAAACCAATGAGAACTAATAATTTGTGTTTAAAGAAAAAATATTACAATGCAACATGATAAAAATGCTAAAAAAATATGGGAATTTAGTTTCCACATCACGACTCATCACATAAAATTATATTATTATAGCACGTATAATTGGAAGGAAAGTCATAAATACATAATACACACACATACACAAAATTAAAAAATGCTTACCTTTTTTCGCAAAATTATTATATTTGTACATTGAAGTCATATGTTTGTAAATTCCATCATATTTAGGCCCAATTTTTTAGGTAAATCAAATAATATGTTATATGTTGTTATTGTTAAACTTTATAAAACTCTAGCATGTCGGGTCAGTTTGCTAGTTGTCTAAGGTCAACTCCAATGCACGATCCCAAATGAACATTCGTTTATTCCGAATTTTGTTTGTTTGGGTAGGGCAATGAGGCTTCGTCCGAGCGCCTTTGTGGTTGTGATGGTTGGACGCCCAACGTGCGGATGTGTAAAAGTCCGGGACCGACGCTTCAGAAGATTCCTCTTTTGTTTTCGTTCTCGTCATGTGATTTGTTTGGTTGTCGCATTCATGATTGCATCATTCACATCATCTACATAGCATCGTCACTCGTTTTCGAAAACTTGCATTCGTTTGTAGTTGTCGGTTCTCTCCGTTCTTGTCGTTGACCGTTTCGAGACCAACCACACATGCACGTGCCCGCTGCATTGAAAAATATTGTTTTTAAAGTGCGTATGAAATATTCTTGGATTAAGTCGAAAGTTTCGGTGTTGTTTTATTGTCGGTAGACCGCCTTGCGTCGCAATCAGAGATCGAATGATACCCGAACGGTCAACCGTAATAGTGCGGTCATCGGTTTATTTGCGGGCGTTTTCGGTGTTTTAAACTTTGTCATGGGCCACAACTCTTTCCCTCATCCCCTCCTAGCCAACTACACAGCCCACTAGCCCAACCTAGCCCCTCCCTCCGTTCGTGGTCATCGGATCATGATCGGAAGGATGAGATCCAATCCAGCCTAGTCCATACCCTATATAACCACCCCATGGAGAGAGCCCCCTCACTCTCTAGGGTTCCTCCATGTAAAAATTGCATCCACTGCCCTAGAAAACTCCACCTTCTAGCTCCACCTCCCTCTACCCCCAAAATCCCACCTCCATAGCCAATTTCAGCCCTCACATCTGAGATTTGGGGCTGAAAATCGCCCAAAACCCCCACCTACCGGACATGTCCGGCGACCACAGAGCAGCCCCGCATTCCATGGCGCCTGCACGAAGCTCCTCACAGGAGGCCTCGCCGGCCTCCTCGCCAGCGCCCCCGTCGGAGCTCCACCACCAGCAAGTCGTCGTCCCACCGTCGCTGCACCACGCCCAACCACCGCCACCGCGAGCCCATGTTGCCTCCTACGCCCTAAGCCGCCATGGGCGCCGCCCCAAAGCTCCCCCACCACCATAGCTTCGCCGCCAGACACTTCCGTCGCTGGATCCAGGGGCCCCGGCCCGGATCTGCCCATCCCCGTGCCCGCCACTAGCTGTCACGTCTCGCCGGGCGGTCGTGGCCTTGGTCAGCACCGTCGTCCTCCCTACTCGCGCGAGAGCACACGAGGACATGCGCCCGTTGACCGTCGTCGTGTGGGCCTCCGTTGTGCCGCCTGGGCCGGCCCAGCTGGCTCCGCCGGCCTCCCAAGGCCCAGCCAGCGCTCCACCGACCGGGACCAACCCATGGGTGAGCACCCCGCCGCCCTGCTATCTTTCGCCTGTGGGCGTCATTTTGCATGTTCCGCCCATATCCAGTTTGGGCCTGTCCGATTCGGCCCGATTCGGGTTTTTTTCAGTCTCGCGAATTGACTAATTAATCCAGGATAATAAAATTGCAGAAAAGTCCTCCATCTTCATGCATTTAATATCTCACAAACCGTGCATCGTTTGTAACAACTTTATATATGAAAAGTGACTAGAATTTCGTGTAGATTCACAATAACCAACTTTCACACATGTTTATAATATTTATCTTGCTGTTTTCATTAATTTTACTGAATTCCATGCTAAAATGATTTATTTAATAACTTTTAAACCATAGCTCCAATTAAAATGTTTTATATATGTAACTTGTCTAGAAAAATGTGTAGAATCTCATGCCACACTTCATTTTCATGTTTAACAAATAGAAAACATGTTTAGCACAGATATGGACCAAATTCATATTATTCATATGAGGTTGCTTCGGAAATACTATATGTTGTTTTTGTCCTCATTTAAAATGCCTAGGTGATATAGTTTGCTTATTTTTCACCTCTTGCCATGCTAAACAACATTAACCGCTTTTATCATAACATGGAGTTATTATTTTGTGATATGTATGTTGTCCCTCTCCATTTAAAATTGCTTAGTTCCATCTTCGCCTTATGCCATGACCAGCCATGTTAAACAACATTTAATATTGATGAGTACCTAAACAAGAGTGAACTAAATAATTCGAACGTGGAGTTCGTCAATATGCAACTCGTTGCATATTAAACTTCACTTAATATGTAGTAGTTGTTTGTTGAGCTTGCCATGCCATGTGTTGCATATTAAACCGGACTTGCATCATATTTGTTTGCGCATCATGTCATGCATATATTGTGGTGTACCTTGTGTTGATTGTTGTTTCCGGATTGCTTCCTCTTGATAGATTTCCGAAAGCATTTGGAGTGTGAGGATTTGCTCGACTATATTGGCCCGTCTTCTTCATGGACTCGTTCTTCTTCCAAGTGAGATCTCAGGCAAGATGACACATTTACTTGGATACCACTACTATCATTGCTATGCTAGTTGTCCAGCTTTTATCATTATGTCTCTCTACCCACCACTTGTTTGTCAAGCCTCCCAACATTGCCATGAAAAGCCTCTAACCCCTCCACATCCCAGCAAGCCATTGTTTGGCTATGTGACCGCTTGCTCAGCCCTTCTTATAGTGTCTCTAGCTGCAGCTGCAATTGCTTGCATGTGACAACATGGACATTCTTTTGTTATCACAATATTATTGCTATTTAAGTTAATGCACATATATACTTGGTAAAAGGTGGAAGGCTTGGCCTTTTACTCGGTGTTTTGTTCCACTTTTGCCGCCCCTAGTTACTTGTGAACCGGTGTTATGTTCCATAATTGAGCGCTCCTAACATGCTCGGGGTTGTTATGGGGACCCCCTTGATTTTTGTTTTGGGATAAAACTTGTCTGGCAAGGCCCAACATTGGTACTGCATTTGGCTAATAACTAATAAAATTGCATAGGACCCGCCGGCACCCGCGGATCATTAATCAACAACCCGAGCCAGTGCTCCTCATGAGTGTTGGTACAAACTGAGCGATATCCGGCGCCCCCTGGTCACCCGGGGTTTCAGCCAACCCGACTTCTAGCTCATCTGGCCGTACCCTAAGAACGAGATACGCGGCTCCTATCGAGTTTAATTGATACGCTGGGCGGCCTTGCTGGATTTGTTTTACCTGTCTCGAATGTCTTGCATGAGAAACTCTGATCTTCTTTGGGCTATCTCGATGTGTCAGATTTCCGGAATTGCCTAGAATGATCATGAGATCCGTGGTTGAGGTTATTCCCGCGGAGTGTGGTTAACTTGTGATGGGCGAGTTGGAGCATCCTTGCAGGGTTAAATCCTTCGAAAAGTCGTGCCTGCGGTTATGTGGCAAACTTGGTAACTTTCTTTTACACCCGGTCATAGCAAACTTGAAGTAAACTCTAATAAAATACACCAATTGTGTGCGTAACCGTGACTGTCTCTTCGAGAGAGAACACGGTGGGGTTATATTTGATGTAAGTAGGTGTTCAGGATCACTTAGTGATCATTGCTAGATCACGTCTGTTACGCGTAGACCACCATACTTTACTTTCTTTCTTTCTTCGTCTGTTGTGCTGCAGCCTCACCACTTAACCATACCTCGCCCATTAAGCTTTAATAGTCTTGATACCCTTGGAAATGAGATCGTTGAGTCCCTATGGCACACAAATTACTACAACAACAATTGTAGGTACAGGTAATGCGATGAATTGACGTGAGCGCGATGCTTGTTTGTTTGGAGTTCTTCATCATCATCAATCTAGGATGGGTTCCAGGCGGCAGCCTGGGATAGCTAGGATGGATGTCATTTTATCGTTTGCTTTCGTCCGTAGTCAGACCCTGCTCTTCTATATGATGTTTGATATGTTGATGTATTGATGTGATATTGATGTAGCTTGTGGCGAGTGTAAGACAATTCCATATACTCATCTCTTCTGTACATGTACTTGTAATGATATCCATTCTTGCAACACGACGAGATGCACTTCTATCCCCGTCGAGATCCTCATGCCGAAATAAGGATAGGATCGCATCTTGGGCATGACAAGTTGGTATCAGAGCCTGTACCGACCTAGAAGGCCCCTTGATTGATCGAACTTGGCCGAGACGAGTCTAGAGAAAAACTATTTTGAGTCTAGTTATATCGGAGAGTATGATTCTTTTTACTCCTCTTCTATGCTCTGGTGAGGAATTACGACTTAGGAATTTTTTTACTACTCCTCTTCTCGCTCAAAATTTTTTAGGATCACGCGGGTATTTTGGAAACTATATGATGCCGATGTGATGGAGTTCTGTCTTGGTGCCTCCTGTCTGACTTGATTTCTTCCGGGGAGTTGAGCTCCAAGGGATTCTTGGCACATCGTTATCGTTCAGCTTCCTTAGTATCTCAGGACGGAGGATGTTCGAAAGTGCTTTCATACTTCTCGTGGCAAGATAAGATCGGAGTCACCCAGTACTGGGGAGGCATCCGGGGTACTGCCATGTTTGGTATCGTTGTGTTTTCAAGGGTCCGAGATAGATGGAGTTCCGAAGCCTCTGGTTATGTGTTGAAGGATGGATACAGTTGGGGTGTAGGGCTTGTTAGTTGTGTGAGATAATTTCCTCCTTGTATCCCCAACTCCCGATTGCATAACCAAGAAACTTTCGGGAGTTCTTAGGTGGAATTCAAGTAGTTACCTAGGTTATATTCCAACAAATCATGATGTGAGGTTGGGGTTCGACATCTAGTGGATTCGTTTGTTCACGGTCTTTCTTACAGAGGACAGTCTCGATTTATGCTTCGTCAAGCCTTGTAGTTCGCTACGCCTAGGGAGCATATTCGAGCATTATTTCAATATGACAATCCAATGTACGATCGAGCCCGTGTGAACCTTACCATGATAATATCAAGCGGAATCTCTGCTATGCATTTGTTTTGGCTTGTTTCATAAGCCTCATCCTTTGTTTTGTTTTGAATATGGTAATCCAAGTTGCTTCGATGTCAAGTGGTGATTTCATATCTTTCCTAATTGATCTCATATGTCTATGGGATTGATAATTCTTTTACCAATCAAGTTATCATATCAATTCTTTTCATCCGGTGTGCTCTCTTCAAGTGAATTCAATCCTTTCAATAATTGCAAGATCAATCCTCATGTTTCTTTTCGGAGTTCTTTTCATCCGTCCTAAGTTGTCATTGTTTTTCCCCACCCTCCCACCCTTTTTCTTCATCAATTAATTCTCATCCAAATGCCTTTCTTTTCATGAAATGCTTCCGCTATCTTTCTTCTGTATCGTATCCGGTGATTCGTTGTGAAGATGCTCAGTGCTCAAGTTTATCACTTTTTAGTATTCATCTTTGTTTTCTTTTTCGGTGGATTCAATTCAAGTTCTTGGTGTTCTTCATATCGTTTTCATTCTCTAATTGCTCTCCCATGTTGGAATTCTTATCTAAGCCTCTCTTGCTTACTCATATCTCTATTCTTCCGAAGTGCTGAAGATATCTCAGAAGATTCATGTTTTCTTTCGATCCTTCCAAATTATTTCGAGGGTCTCACCTCATCAAGTTCTTAATTTGTACTGGTGCAAGCTCTCTTTCTAAGCAATTGTTTCAATGGTGGTTTCCTTTCAGTGGGCCCATAACCCACAGGTTTCCCCCCAGGATCTTACCTGGCTCTTTTAATCTTTCCGGAGATCTCAAGTTCTTTTCAATATGACAAAAGAATGAATCCCACTAGTCATATTTCTTCTCCAAGATCGCTTCTAAATCATTTTCATTATTGGCTCAACCTTTCTTTATTCATTATTTGGGAGTGTATCAGTAATTCATGGTGTTGCTTCTCCTCATCATTCTCAGCATTGAAGACCGAAGGAGAGTTTTTCCTAAATCCTTGTTCGTTCTTCCAAAAATTCATGGTTTCAGGTTGTTGCTATCATCTCAAATTGTTTTGATCATGAGTTATTCCTCCCATATCTATCCGGTGCATTTCATATTTGTTTTCATTTCTCAATCCTCCCGAAGGCCATCATATCAGAAGACTTCTTAGTTCTCAGCTTTCAGCTTTCGTTCTCAAATTCTTCTCAATTCTTGTCCCTTCGTTCGTATCTCAACTATTCCGATGCCTTGTGAAGTTTTCCATTAGGTGGATCGTGATCTCTTCATTCTCATGTATCTCCATTCCTTGTTGGCATCCTCATTCGTTTCAATATGTACCAGTGTTTCGTTGAAGACTTCTTCAAGATTGTGATATCTCTCTTCGATTTTTTCAAGAAGAATAAGTTGTGTGCTAAATCTGTTGCTTGTCATCAATTAACTGGGTGAAGGATAGGCATAACATAATTTTTATTCTTGTTTCATCAAGTGATTTCAATCCTTCTTCCGGAGTTGTTCATGATATCTAATTCTTGATTCTAAGTGGTTCTTCTTTTCTTTTTCGGAGTTCAACTTGCTCAAATTTCTCTTTTCAAAGCTTCATCTATATCATAGCAAGGCCCCAATCTTGTTCTTTTTCAACCTTCAATTCTTTTCTATCGTCCTCTTATTTCTGGAGGTTCCTCATGGTGGTTCGTCAAGGAGTTAATTCTCTCTCGAAGTATTCATCAAGATTCTTGTTGGAGGTGCTCAAGTGTTCTTTATCTTGGATGTCTAAGTTCAATTCCTCCTCCATTGTCTTTTGAGATGGTGTTATTAAATTCTTGATTATGAGGAGTCTCGAAGGAAATTTGTCAAGAATAAGATAAGTAAACCCATCTTGTATTCTCGGAGTTATCTTGGGTTGGATTTCACCTAAAGCATTTCCTAAGGATTGTTGCTATCATGGTGTCATAAATGATCCAAATTTTCTCCTCCTCTTGGTGAAAGAAGTTTTGCATATCTTGTTGCTCTCAAGCAATCAATTGTTTCTGTTGTGGCAGGTTGTCACCTCATAATTTTGAGATGTTTTTCATAAGCCCATAACAACATATTATTTTCTTTGTTGATTCTCCATCAACTACGTTCAACCATGCTTTTCAAATTCAATGGTGGTAGAAGTTGTCATTTTCTTCTCCGTTCTCGTCTCTCCAAAGATCTAGCTTCTTTTCTGTTGTTCCGGAGGCATTGTATTGTTGCTCTTTTAAACTCACATCTAGTTTCATTAAGATCATGTTCTTTATTTGCTTATTCATTTTACCGAAGTGTTGTGTTCTATGTTCAAGTTCTTTTCCTTCTTATCAAATTTTGCCTCTATCCTACCGAAGTGCTGCCGAAATTTCTTGTGAATTCTTGCTTGTTCCTCATGTCATTCTTCATCTCTTCCAAATCCTTCAAGTTCATGTGGGTTCACCCATTTATCAGAGAAGAAACCAAGTTTACCTCTTGCTCTTTTCCTTCCCCTTCTCATTCTAGATCTCGGGACGAGATCCTCGTGTAGTGGAGGAGAGTTGTAACATCCCGAGACCGACGCTCCAGAAGATTCCCCTTTTGTTTCTGTTCTCGTCATGCAATTCATTTGGTTGTTGCATTCATCATTGCATCATTCGCATCATCTGCATAGCATCATCACTCGTTTTTGAAAACTTGCATTCGTTCATAGTTGTCAGTTCTCTCTGTTCTTGCCGTTGCCCGTTTCGAGACCAACCACACATGCACGCGTCTGCGGCATCGATAAAATATTGTTTTTAAAGTGTGTATGAAATATTCTCGGATTGAGTCAAAAGTTGGTGTGCCATGTTGTTTTATTGTCGGTAGACCGCCTGCCAAATTTCGTCACAATCAGAGTTTGTTTGATACCAGAACGGTCAACCATAGTAGTGTGGTCATTGGTTTATTTGCGGTCGTTTTCAATGTTTCAAACTTTGTCACGGGCCACAACTCTTTCCCTCATCCCCTCCTAGCCCAACTACACAGCCCAATAGCCCAACCTAGCCCCTCCCTCCGTTCGTGGTCATCGGATCACGATCGGACGGATGAGGTCCAACCCACCCTAGTTCATACCCTATATAACCACCCCATGGAGAGAGCCCCCCTCACTCTCTAGGGTTTCCCCCATGTAAAAATTGCTGCCACCCCACTAGAAACCTCCACTTTCTAGCTCCACCTCCCTCTCTCCTGAAATCCCACCTCCATAGCCAACTTCAGCCCTGAGATGTGAGATCTGGGGCTGAAAATCGCCCAAAAACCACACCTGCCGGACATGTCCGTGGTCAAAATCGGACATGTTCCGCGACCACACAGCAGCCCCACATTCCATGGCTCCTGCCCGAAGCTCCTCACCGGAGGCCTCCCCGGCCTCCTCGCTAGCGCCCCCGTCGGAGCTCCACCACCAGCAAGCCGCCGCCCCACCGTCGCTCCACCACGCCCAACCACCACCACCGCGAGACCACGTTGCCTCCCGCGCCCCAAGACGCCATGGGCGCCGCCCCGAAGCTCCCTCACCGCCGTAGCTTGGCCGCCGGCCACCTCCGTCGCCCAATCCGGGGGCCTGGCCCGGATCTACCCGTCCCCGTGCCCGCCGCCAGCCATCACGTCTCGCCGGGCGGCCGTGGCCTTGGTCAGCGACGCCGTCCTCCCTAGTCATGCGAGCGCAGACGGGGACGAGCGCCCGTTGACCGTCGCCGTGTGGGCCTCCGCTGCGCCGCCTGGACCGGCCCAGCTCGCTCCGTCGGCCTCCCAAGGCCCAGCCAGCGCTCCACCGACCGGGCCCAGCCCATGGGTGAGCACCCCGCCGCCCTCCTATCTTTCGCCTGTGGGCGTCACTTTGCATGTTCCACCCATATCCAATTTGGGCATGTCCAGAGTTAGCCCGATTTGTTTTTTTTTCAGTCTGGCGAATTTACTAATTAATCCAGGATAATAAAATTGCAGAAAAGTCCTCCATCTTCATGCATTTAATATCTCACAAACCGTGCATCGTTTGTAAAAACTTTATATATGAAAAGTGACTAGAATTTCGTGTAGATTCATAATAACTGAATTTCACACATATTTAAAATACTTATCTTGATGTTTTCATTAATTTGAGTGAATGCCATGCTAAAATGATTTATTCAATAACTTTTAAACCATATCTCCGATTAAAATGTTTTATATATGTAACTTGTCTAGAAAAATGTGTAGAATCTCAAGCCACACTTTATTTTCATGTTTAACAAATATAAAACATGTTTAGTACAGATCTGGACCAAATTCATAATTTGCATATGAGGTTGCTTCGGAAATATTATATGTTGTTTCCGTCCTCATTTAAAATGCCTAGGTGATATAGTTTGCTTATGCTTCACCTCTTGCCATGCTAAACAACATTAACCACTTTTATCATAATATGGAGAGTTATTATTTTATGATATGTATGTTGTCCCTCTCCGTTTAAAATTGCTTAATTCCATCTTCGCCTTATGCCATGACCACCCATGTTAAACAACATTTAATATTGATGAGTACCTAAACAGGAGTGAACTAAATAATTCGAACGTGGAATTCGTCAATATACAACTCGTTGCATATTGAACTTCACTTAATATGTAGTAGTTGTTTGTTATGCTTGCCATTCCATGCCATGCGTTGCATATTAAACTGGACATACATCATATTTCTTTGCGCATCATGTCATGCATATATTGTGGTGTACCGTGTGTTGATTGTTGTTTCCGGATTGCTTCTTCTCGATACAGTAGCAAAAGCGTTCGGAGTGTGAGGATTCGTTCTTCCAAGCGGGATCTTAGGCAAGATGACACATTTCCCTGGATACCGCTACTATCATTGCTATGCTAGTTGTCCCGCTTTAATCGTTATGTCTCGCTACGTACCACTTGTTTGTCAAGCCTCCCAACATTGCCATGAAAAGCCTCTAACCCCTCCACATCCCAGCAAGCCATTGTTTGGCTATGTGACCGCTTGCTCAACCCTTCTAATAGCATCTCTAGCTGCAGGTGCAATCGCTTCCATGTGACAACATGGACATTCTTTTGTTATCACAATATTATTGCTATTTAAGTTAATGCACATATATACTTGGTAAAAGGTGGAAGGCTTGCCCTTTGCTCGGTGTTTTGTTCCATTTTTGCCGCCCCTAGTTACTTGTGAACCGGTGTTATGTTCCATAATTGAACGCTCCTAACATGCGCGGGGTTGTTATGGGGACCCCCTTGATTTTTGTTTTGGGATAAAACTTGTCTGGCAAGGCCCAACATTGGTATTACATTTGCCTAATAACTAATAAAATTGCATAGGGACCCGTCGGCACCCGCAGATCATTAATCAACAATCCGGGCCAGTGCTCCTCATGAGTGTTGGGCCAAACTGAGCGATGTTCGGCGCCCCCTGGTCACCCGGGGTTTCAGCCAACCCGACGTCTAGCTCATTCGGTCATACCCTGAGAACGAGATACGCGGCTCCTATCGGGTTTAGTCGGTATGCTGGGCGGCATTGCTGGATTTTTTTACCTTTCTTGAATGTCTTGCGTGACGAACTCTGGTCTTCTTTGGGCTATCTCGAGGTGTCGAATTTCCTTTGGAATTGCCTAGGATGATCACGAGATCCGTGGTCGAGGTTATTCCCGCGGCGTGTGGTTAATTTGTGATGGACGAGTTGGAGCACCCCTGCAGGGTTAAATCTTTCGGAAAGCCGTGCCCGCGGTTGTGTGGCAAACTTGGAAACTTTGTTTTACACCCGGTCATAGCAAACTTGAAGTAAACTCTAATAAAATACACCAACTGCGTGCATAACCGTGATTGTCTCTTCTCGTGGGTCCTTATCTGAGAAAGAACACGGTGGGGTTATGTTTGACGTAAGTATCTATTTAGGATCACTTAGTGCTCATTGCTAGTTCACGTCCGTTACGTGTAGACCACCATACTTTACTTTCTGTCTGTTGGGGGACGTCGCATGGGAAACAAAAAATTTCCTACGCACACGCAAACCTATCCATGGTGATGAGCATCTACGAGAGGGAGAGTGGATCTACGTACCCTTGTAGATCGCTAAGCGGGAAGCGTTAAGAAACGCGGTTGGTGTAGTCGAACATCTTCGCGATTCAAATCGCCGAGCGTCCCGCGATCTCATCACGATCCGTCCCGCGATCCAATCACGATCCGTCCCGTGAACTCATCACGATCCGTCCCGCGATCTCATCACGATCCGTCTCACGATCTGTCCTGCGAACTCATCACGATCCGTTCCGCGATCTCATCACGAACCGTCTCGCGATCTCGATCACGGTCCTTCCGATCTAGCGCCGAACGGACGGCACCTCCGCGTTCAGCACACGTGCAGCTTGATGACGATCTCCACCGTCTTGATCCAGCAAGAGGAGATGGAGAGGAGAGAGAGTTCACCGGCAGCGTGACGGCGCTCCGGTGATGGTGGTGGAGTGATTCCAGCAGGGCTTCGCCTAAGCGCTGCGGAAAACCGATCTAGAGGAGAAACTGTGCACCGGTGAAACGGGTGGCACGTGGCCGGAAATTCTGTCCAAAAACCACCCAATCCACAAGTATATATAGGAGGAGAGGAGAGGCAGCCAAGGCCTTTGGGTCGGCCGAAATAGGAGGTGGGAGCAATCCTACTTCACCTCCAATCCTAGTTGGAGTAGGATTGCCTCCTATTGGCCTATTTTCCACTTTTTGCTTTAGGACTTTCTCTCCTGCGCCATGGGCCTTTGTGGCTGTTTTCCCAGCCCACTAAGGGCTGGTTATTATTCTCCCACGGCCCATGGACCTCTTGGGGTCGAAATACCCCTCCCGGAGGTCCTCCGGTACACTACCGGCACTCCCGGTACAATATCGATACTCCCGGTACACTACCGATGAGCCCGAAACTTTTCCGGAAACCAAACTGGGACTTCCTATATATGAATCTTTACCTCCGGACCATTCCGGAGATCCTCATGACGTCCGGGATCTCATCCGGGACTCCGAACAACCTTCGGTCACCACCATACATAACTCTACACTACCGAAACGTCACCGAACCTTAAGTGTGCAGACCCTGCGGGTTCGAGAACTATGTAGACATGACCGAGACACCTCTACGGTTAATAACCAATGGCGGGACCTGGACGTCCACATTGGTTCCTACATATTCTACGAAGATCTTTATCGGTCGAACCTCTATGTCAAGGATTCAGTTAATCCCGTATATCGTTCCCTTTGTTCTTCGGTATGTTACTTGCCCGAGATTCGATCGTCGGTATCTCAATACCTAGTTCAACCTCGTTACCGGCAAGTCTCTTTACTCGTTCCGTAATACAAGATCACACAACTAACAATTAGTCACATTGATTGCAAGGTTTATTGTGATGTTGCATTACCGAGTGGGCCCCGAGATACCTCTCCGTTACACGGAGTAACAAATCCCAGTCTCGATCCATGCCAACTCAACAGACACCATCGGAGATACCTGTAGAGCACCTTTATAGTCACCCAGTTACGTTGCGACGTTTGATACACACAAGGCACTCCTCCGATATCCGTGAGTTGCATGATCTCATGGTCATAGGAACATATACTTGACATGCAGAAAACAGTAGCAATAAACTGACACGATCATATGCTATGTTTGTAGTTTGGGTCTTATCCATCACATCATTCTCCTAATGATGTGATCCCGTTATCAAATGACATCTCATGTCCATGGCTAGGAAACCTTAACCATCCTTTGATCAACGAGCTAGTCCATTAGAGGCATACTAGGGACATGGTTTTGTCTATGTATCCACACATGCATTTAAGTCTCCGATCAATACAATTATAGCATGGATAATAAACGATTATCATGAACAAGGAAATATGATAATAACTAATTTATTATTGCCTCTAGGGCATATTTCCAACAGTCTCCCACTTGCACTAGATTCAATAATCTAGTTCACATCACCATGTGATTCGCATTGTTATGAATCTAACACCCAATGAGTTTTGGGGCTCGATCATGCTTTGCATGTGAGAGAGGTCTTATAGTCAACGGGTCTGCGATATTCAGATCCGTGTGTACTTTGCATATCTCTATGTCAAACCGTAAACACTGCTACCACACTCCACTTGGTACTATTTCCAAATGGCTGCTCCACTATACGTATCCAGATTGCTACTACTAGTCATCCGGATAGGTGTTAAAGCTTGCATCGACGTAACTCTTTACGACGAACTCTTTATCACCTCCATAATCAAGAAACATTTCCTTAGTCCTCTGGTTACTAAGGATAATTCCGACCGCTGTCCAGTGATCCACTCCTGGACCACTCTTGTACCCCTTGACAGACTCATGGCAAGGCACACATAGGTGCGGTACACAGCATGGCATAATATAGAGCCTATGGCTAAGGCATAGGGGACGACGTTCGTCCTTTCTCTTTCTTCTGCCATTGTCGAGCTTTGAGTCTCACTCAACTTCACACCTTACAAATCAGATGAGAACTATTTCTCTGGCTGATCCATTTTGAACTCTTTCAAAATCTTGTGAAGGTATGCACTCATTGAAAGTCTCATCAAGCATCTTGATCTATCTCTATAGATTTTGATGCTCAACAATTAGGTAGCTTTATCCAGGTCTTCCTTTGAAAATCACTTTCCAAATAACTGTTTTATGCTTTCCAGAAACTCTACATTATTTCTGAACAACAATATGTCATCCACATATACTTATCAGAAATTCTATAGTGCTCCCACTCACTTTATTGCAAATACAAGTTTCTCATAAACTTTGAATAAACATCAAAACTTTGATCACCTCATCAAAGCGTATATTCCGACTCCGAGATGCTTGCTTCAGTCCATGGAAGGATCACCGAAGCTTGCACACCTTTTAGCATCCTTAGGCCTGACAAAACCTTCTGATTGTATCACATACAACCTTTCCTCAAGTAAACCATTAAGGAAACGATGTTTTGACATCCATCTACCAGATTTCATAATTGAAAACACAGCAACTGCTAACATAATTCCAACAGACTTTTAGCATCGCTATGAGTGAGAAAGTCTCATCGTAGTCAACTCCTTGAACTTGTCACAAACATCTTTGCAACAAGTCGAGCTTTACAAATAGTGACATTCACCATCAGTGTCTGTCTTCATTTTAAAGATCCATTTGTACTCGACGACCTGCCGTCCAACGAGCAAGTCTACCAAAGTCTACACTTGGTTTGAATACATGGATCCTATCTCGAATTTCATGGCCTCCAACCATTTGTCGGAATCCGGGCCCATCATCGCTTCTCCATAGCTCGTAGGTTCATCGTTGTCCAACAACATGACCTCCAAGACAGAGTTGTTGTACCGCTCAGGAGCAGTACACATCCTTGTCGACCTACGAAGTTCGATAGTAACTTGATCCTGAAGCTTCATGATCATCATCATTAACTTCCTCTTCAACTAACGTAGGCTTCACAGAAACATCTTTCTGCGCTGCGCTACTCTCTGGTTGAACAAAGGTTTAACAACCTCATCAAGTTCTATCTTCCTCCCACTCAATTCTTTCGAGAGAAACTTTTTCTCGAGAAAGGACCCAGTTCTAGCAACAAACACTTTGCACTCGGATCTGAGATAGAAGGCATACCCATCTGTTCTTAGGGTATTCTATGAAGATACATTTGTCCGCTTTGGGTTCTAACTTATTATGTGAAAACATTTTCCACACAAGCATCGCAGCCCCAAATATTAAGAAATGACAGCTTAGATTTCTATCAAACCATAATTCACACGGTGTCATCTCAACGGATTTAGATGGTGCCCTATTTAAAGTGAATGTAGTTGTCTCTAATGCATAACCCCAAAATTATAGTAGTAAAACGACAAGAGACATCATATTACGCACCATGTCCAATAGAGCATAACTATGATGTTCGGACACACCATCACACTATGGTGTTCCAGGTGGCGTTTAGTTGTGAAACAACTTTCACATTGTCTTAAGTTGTATGCCAAACTCGTGACTCAGATATTCACCTCCACGATCATATCGCAGTCATTTTTATCTTCTTGTCACGATGATCTTTAAACTTCACTCTGAATTTGCTTGAACCTTTCAAACGATTCAGACTTGTGTTTCATTAAGTAAATATACACTATATCTACTCAAATCATTAGTGAAGGTAAGAAAATAACGATATCCACTGCACGCTACAAGACTCGATAGATTGCATACATCAACATGTATCATTTCCAATGAATCACTTGCCCGCTCCATCCAACGGGGTCCTTTAGTCATCTTGCCCAAGAGGCATGGTTCGCATGTCTCAACCGATTCGAAATCGAATGAGTCCAAATATCCATCAGCATGGAGTTTCTACATGCGCTTTATACCAATATGACATTTAGCGGCAGTGCCACAAGTATGTGGTACTATCATTATTAACTTTGTGTCTTTTGACATCAATGTTATGAACATGTGTAATACTACGATCAAGATTTCAACAAACCATTCTCACTGGGTGCATGACCATTGAAGGTATTATTCATGTAAACAAAATAACCATTATTCTCTAACTAAAATGAATAACAGTATTGCAATAAACATGATCTAATCATGTTCATGCTCAACGCAAAACACCAAATAACATTTATTTAGGTTCGTCACTAATCCTGAAGGTAGAGAGAGCATGCGATGTTGATCACATCAACCTTGGAAACACTTCCAACACATATCGTCACCTCACCCTTAGCTAGTTCTCCGTTTATTCCGTAGCTTTTATTTCGAGTTACTAACATTTAGCAACCGAACCGGTATCCAACACCCAGGTGCTACTAGGAGTACTAGCAAGGTACACATCAATAACTCGTATATCAAATATACTTCTGTCGATGTTGCCAGCCTTCTTATCTACCAAGTATCTAGGGTTGTTCCGGTTCAGCGACCTCTCACCTCATAATAGAAGCACTTAGTCTCGGGTTTGAGTTCAATTTTTGGTTGCTTCACTGGAGCAGTAACGGACTTGCTATCCATGAAGTTTCCCTCCTTGCTCTTGCCCTTTTCGAAACTAGTGGTTTGATTAACCATCAACACTTGACGCTCCTTCTTGATTTCTACCTTCGCGGTGTCAAACATCGCGAACAGCTCAGGGATCAATACTTCTATCCCTGGTGTATTATAGTTCATCACTAAGTTCTAGTAGCTTTAGTGACAGTGACTTGGAGAACTATATCAATCACTATCTTATCTGGAAGATCAACTCCCACTTGATTCAAGCGATTGTAGTACCCAGACAATCTGAGTACATGCTCAACGATTGAGCTATTCTCCTTCATCTTACAAGCAAATAATCTTGTTGGAGATCTCATATCTCGCAACAAAGGCACGAGCCTGAGATCACAATCTCTGCTCCTAGAACATCTCATATGTTCCGTGATGTTTCAAAACGTTTCCGAGCCTCAATTCTAAGCCGTAATACATGGCGCACTAAACTATCAAGTAGTCATCGAAACGTGCCTGTCAGATGTTCACAACATCTATAGACGACGCTAGAGGGGGTGGCGCACCGAGCGGTGCATTAAGGACATAAGCCTTCTGTGCAGCAATGAGGACAATCCTCAGATCACGGACCCAGTCCGCAATATTGCTACCAACATCTTTCAACTCTATTTCTCTAGGAACATATAAAAATACAAGGGAGCTACAGCGCGAGCTAGTAATCTACAACATAATTTGCAAAGACACTTTGACTATGTTCATGATAATGAGTTCAATTAATCATATTACTTAAGAACTCCCACTCAAATTGACATCCCTCCGATCATTTGAGTGATACATGATCCAAATTCACCAACTCAAGTCCGATCATCACGTGAGTTGAGGTGGCTGCAATGGTGAACATCATCATGTTGATCATATCTACTATATGACTCATGTTCGACCTTTCGGTCTCTTGTGTTTCGAGGCCATGTCTGTACATGCTAGGCTCGTCAAGTTTAACCCGAGTGTTCTGCGCGTGCAAATCTGGCTTGCACCCGTTGTATATGAACGTAGAGTCTATCACACCCGATCATCACGTGGTGTCTCAACACGACGAACTTTCGCAACGGTGCACACTCGGGGAGAACACAATTTATCTTGAAATTAAGTGAGGGATCACCTTATAATGCTACCGTCGTCCTAAGCAAAACAAGGTGCATAAAAGGATTAACATCACATGCAAATCATAAGTGACATGATATGGCCATGATCTTGTGCTTTTGATCTCCATCATGAAAGCACCGGCATGATCTCCATCGTCACCGGCATGACCCCGTGATCTCCATCATCTTGATCTCCATCAATGTGTCGCCATCGGGGTTGTCACGCCCTACATGCTTCTACTACTATTGCTACCGTAGCGATAAAGTAAAGCATTACATAGCGCGTAATGATTGACACGCGGGTCATACAATAATTAAAGACAACCCTATGGCTCCTGCCGGTTGCCGTATTCAACGACATGCAAGTCATGAAATTCTGTACATCACATGATCATCTCATACATCACATATATCTCATCATGTAATTGGCCATATCACATCACAACATACCCTGCAAAAACAAGTTAGACGTCCTCTAATTGTTGTTGCATGTTTTACGTGGCTGCTACGGGTATCTAGCAAGAACGATTCTCACCTACGCATTAACCACAATGGTGATACATAGATTGCTTTTCAACCTTCTCAAGGACCGCCTTTGTCGGATCCGATCCAACTAAAGTGAGAGAAACTGTCACCCGCAAGCCATCTAAGCAACAAGTTGCGTCAAGGGAACCGGTCTCTCGTAAGCGTACGAGTAATGTTGGTCCGGGCCGCTTCATCTCACAATCCCGCTGAACCAAAATACGACCAAGGGAGGAAGCAATCTAAGCATCAACGCCCACAAACCTTTTGTGTTCTACTCGAGATCTCATCGAACCATCAACCTAGCTCATGATGCCACTGTTGGGGAACGTCGCATGGGAAACAAAAATTTTCCTACGCACACGCAAACCTATCCATGGTGATGAGCATCTACGAGAGGGAGAGTGGATCTACGTACCCTTGTAGATCGCTAAGCGGGAAGCGTTAAGAAACGCGGTTGGTGTAGTCGAACATCTTCGCGATCCAAATCGCCGAGCGTCCCGCGATCTCATCACGATCCGTCCCGCGATCCAATCACGATCCGTCCCGTGAACTCATCACGATCCGTCCCGCGATCTCATCATGATCCGTCTCACGATCTTGATCACGATCTTGATCACGATCTGTCCCGCGAACTCATCACGATCCGTTCCGCGATCTCATCCCGAACCGTCTCGCGATCTCGATCACGGTCCTTCGGATCTAGCGCCGAACGGACGGCACCTCCGCGTTCAGCACACGTGCAGCTTGATGACGATCTCCACCGTCTTGATCCAGCAAGATGAGATGGAGAGGAGAGAGAGTTCACCGGCAGCGTGACGGCGCTCCGGTGATGGTGGTGGAGTGATTCCAGCAGGGCTTCGCCTAAGCGCTGCGGAAAACTGATCTAGAGGAGAAACTGTGCACCGGTGAAACGGGTAGCACGTGGCCGGAAATTCTGTCCAAAAACCACCCAATCCACTAGTATATATAGGAGGAGAGGAGAGGAGAGGCAGCCAAGGCCTTTGGGTCGGCCGAAATAGGAGGTGGGAGCAATCCTACTTCACCTCCAATCCTAGTTGGAGTAGGATTGCCTCCTATTGGCTGATTTTCCACTTTTTGCTTTAGGACTTTCTCTCCTGCGCCATGGGCCTTTGTGGCTGTTTTCCCAGCCCACTAAGGGCTGGTTATTATTCTCCCACAGCCCATGGACCTCTTGGGGTCGAAGTACCCCTCCCGGAGGTCCTTCGGTACACTACCGGCACTCCCGGTACAATACCGATACTCCCGGTACACTACCGATGAGCCCGAAACTTTTCCGGAAACCAAACTGGGACTTCCTATATATGAATCTTTACCTCCGGACCATTCCGGAGCTCCTCGTGACGTCCGGGATCTCATCCGGGACTCCGAACAACCTTCGGTCACCACCATACATAACTCTACACTACCGAAACGTCACCGAACTTTAAGTGTGCAGACCCCGCGGGTTCGAGAACTATGTAGACATGACCGAGACACCTCTACGGTCAATAACCAGTGGCGGGACCTGGACGTCCACATTGGTTCCTACATATTCCACGAAGATCTTTATCGGTCGAACCTCTATGTCAAGGATTCAGTTAATCCCGTATATCGTTCCCTTTGTTCTTCGGTATGTTACTTGCCCGAGATTCGATCGTCGGTATCTCCATACCTAGTTCAACCTCGTTACCGGCAAGTCTCTTTACTCGTTCCGTAATACAAGATCACACAACTAACAATTAGTCACATTGCTTGCAAGGCTTATTGTGATGTTGCATTACCGAGTGGGCCCCGAGATACCTCTCCGTTACACGGAGTAACAAATCCCAGTCTCGATCCATGCCAACTCAACAGACACCATCGGAGATACCTGTAGAGCACCTTTATAGTCACCCAGTTACGTTGCGACGTTTGATACACACAAGGCACTCCTCCGATATCCGTGAGTTGCATGATCTCATGGTCATAGGAACGTATACTTGACATGCAGAAAACAGTAGCAATAAACTGACACGATCATATGCTATGTTTGTAGTTTGGGTCTTATCCATCACATCATTCTCCTAATGATGTGATCCCGTTATCAAATGACATCTCATGTCCATGGCTAGGAAACCTTAACCATCCTTTGATCAACGAGCTAGTCCATTAGAGCCATACTAGGGACATGGTTTTGTCTATGTATCCACACATGCATTTAAGTCTCCGATCAATACAATTATAGCATGGATAATAAACGATTATCATGAACAAGCAAATATGATAATAACTAATTTATTATTGCCTCTAGGGCATATTTCCAACACTGTCTTCGTAAGGTAGTCACTCCAATAAATGATTAGTCGCTTGTTGCAGCCTCATCACTTGACCATACCTCACCCATTAAGCTTTAATAGTCTTGATACCCTTGGAAATGAGTTTGCTGAGTCCCTGTGGCTCACAGATTACTACAACAACAGTTGCAGGTATCGGTAATGCGATGAATTGACGTGAGCGCGATGCTTGTTTGTTTGGAGTTCTTCTTCTTTATCAATCTAGGATGGGTTCCATGCAGCAGCCTGGGATAGTAAGGATGGATGTCATTTTATCGTTTGCTTTCGTTCGTAGTCGGACCCTGCTCATCTGTATGATGTTTGATATGTTGATGTATTGATGTGATATTGATGTAGCTTGTGGCGAGTGTAAGCCAATTCCATATACTCATCTCATTTGTACATGTACTTGTAATGATATCCATTCTTGCAACACGACAAGATGCGCTTATATCCCTGTCGAGGCCCTTGTGCCGAAATAAGGATAGGATTGCATCTTGAGCGTGACAGGAAGCTTCTGGTCCACCACAACCGGCTGTTGCCATCATGTATACAATTATTGTTGACATTGAAACACATTTTTACATTTTGATACATTCATTCGTCAATTCTTCACTGCAAGAGCAAGGTCAAAGAAAACAAGAACCATAATTAGATATTTTAAAATATATTCAACTTTCATAACCGCTCCCACTAGTTGGACTAATATCTTTTCTATGTCTTCATTGTTGATCTGCGGATTCTTGAGCTTGTCCAATTCTTTCTCCTTTGATTCTAAAAAAGTAGATGTTGCTTCCCCTTTAGCCTCTTCTATAGTCTCAGCTCTAGCTTCAATTCTAGCAATGAGTGCACGAGCATCTAGAAAAATCCTTGCTATCACTAGATCGATGTATTATTCTTGCCAATACCAAAACTTGCATTCATCCTACGCACGAATTTGAGCAAAGAAGCTACCGAAATTGCGTTGAATCCGAAAGCACAAACGAGTCAAAAGAAACACATACCACATCTTTTTTTTTACACTTGAAGAACACCCATTCGGGATGCTACGGCGTCGTAGAGATGTCGCGCATGACCTGTCGCACACAGACATCTCACTTTATGAGCGGCAATGGTAAGCCAACGAGCCGCTAGGCTAGCGTTGAGCGAGGGCGATGGGCGGACATGACTTGGTCGACAATCCGACGACGGGATAGATCTGAGCAGCTAGACGTTGAGTCAACACCCGCGTGCGACGCTGAGGGTTGTCGGGGTTGTGTGGTCCGATACCCGGCCAAACTACAGCAAGGCGCAGTCGCTGGCGGGCGGATGCGACAATTTCGACCGACAGGATGCACCAAATCATGTCCCCGCAGATCTGTCAGTTGGCCATCCTCATCGGGGCTAGGGAGGCACACTCGGTGGTTGATGTTGGGGTTTGGGGGGCTGAAGAATGAGGCGGACAGAAAAAATGGGCGACGAAGACTATGAGAAGGGTTTGTGCTCGAGGGGCGGTGGGCACGCGTATGTGTGGGGAAGGAGGGATGTGTCCTCGACGAACGAGCCACGGGAGGACATGGGCATGCCTCTCGCTCGCCTGCGCGTGTCCGTTGTGACGCAAGCACGGTCTAAATTTGGACTAAGTTTATCCCTTCACTTCCGTGCATTGAGTCATGTTTGTATTCGTTTAGTCAGACGGACGCAGTCGGGTGGTGCGTTGGAGTTGATCTAAAAGTTGATATGAGTAGTGCAGTCGCTTTGGAACAATTCCGGAAGAGTTTGCAGTTTGCACGGACTCCAAACATGTGGCACACTCCAAGACACGGCCTCGTGATGCGCCAGCCGAACCGAGAGGTGCGAGGCGAGCCTGCCACCCTCCCGTCTTGCTAGGGAGAGCAGGGCCACTTGCAAGTTTGGTGAGCCTTGCAAGGTGGGCGCCGGGCCGGGGGTCCACCCCTACTCATCACGTTCTCTGCCAGTCCAAACCCGCCCACATATGGCGTGGGAGGGGACTATTGTACGACGAGACCGATCGGCGCGCTCGAAGCACACAAGCCAAGCCATACGCGACACGTCTACACTTGGCGAGGTGTGCGTGCACCCAGCAACCCGCCGTGCCCGTGCACACAACACCGACCGCCATGATTTGATTTGATCCCTCCGATCCGTTCTCTCTCCTCTCATGCGATTCTGGGCCTGCCCTGCGCTGAAACCTGTTGGATTGGATGGAACGGGCAGCAGCGCCCAGCAGTAACAAACAGCCGCGGTGATGATGGCCACGCACCGGCACGGGGTTGGCAGCCCTAGCGGCCAAAATTCTGGCCGCCGCTGCACGCGAACGACACGGAACAAAAGGAAGATCGCGGCGAGCACGGGAGTGAATTGCAATGAAATTTCTTTCTTCCTCGCGAGCGTGGGCGTTGCTCTCCGTCTCCGTGTGCTCCATGCTCCGTGCGGGGGACCCCGGGGGCTGCTGGCATTTGGCAAAAGAGGCCGCCGTTGCTTTCTTTCCCTCTGCCTTTGGATGGACGTTCCAAAAGATGGCGCGATCAAATCTTGTGGGGGAAAAGCGGGGGAGCGGGAGACGGTTGCATCAACTCACACGACGTGAGGCGATTTGACCATCATTTCCACGAGGCCCACCTCTTCTCCTTTCAGTCCGGACGCGGCTTCGAAATAATCTCATCAAACCAAAACGTGTAGCGTTGCTGTTTCAAAAGGACACTGTGCTTTCCCTGGATTTTGAGCAACGTACGTAGCAGTAGTAGAAGCCTCCAAACCAGGGCAAGGCCACGGAAAAGAGCGCGAGATCGTCTCCTTTCGTCTGGACGAGATCTTGCGTCACGCACAAATGTTTCAGGTCAAAGCAGCTGCCATTAGCCTCTTCTTGCTCGGCCGTGCAAAGACAGGGCCTTGCACAGTGGCGGCCCGTGTAGTGTAGCTCATTAATGCGCATGTCAGGTGGTGGAAAGAGGCGGCCAAATCGCATCGACGGCGACGCATGGTCGCAACGCAAATAGACATCGGCCGCGAGCTCATAAATGACCACCTGTGCTGTACTACGGCCAACTCCACCACCAGTGCTCACGTTTACCACGGAACAGAAGCCTCACGGTAAACGGCATGATTTTCTGGAGCTGTTTACTGTCACCGGACGTACTGTGGGTGCGCTAGCATGGCATATCATCTCAAAGACCTGTGGTGGCTACTGGTGATTGATCTTGTTGGCTGGTACGTGCAGCATGTGCGCGGTGCATGTACTGTATACTGTGCTGGTGTTGGAGCAGAAATGTTACTCACAGCTGTAGAATGAGGAGGAGGGCGCCAAAACTCTGTACGAACTGTATCCGAGTCTTGCCAACGGTGGTGTGTACAGCCATACAGGTCCATTCGTCCGTACGTACTGTTAGCCATTGATTTGTGGCCTAGACGCCTAGTGCACGTGACATGTTGGAATTTATATGCGAGCTTGATTTATCCCCGGAGCAAGGGACCGGAGGACGCCGATCTTTTAGATCAACTCGGGCCGATCGATCAAATGGACGCATGTTTGTTCATTTTTATTCGTTCGGATGATGTATTTGTTTTTTTTTTGTTTGGATTGATCGTGTGTCTAACGCGTGGATTCAAATTTTGTCCTCGCAACCAGCTGACATCATTGGCATTGGCACGATATTTTTTATTTCATCAAAGACATTTTGATGCATACATTTTTTTATCAAATCTTCGCTACGAGTATAAGACCAAAGAAACCAAAAACCATAATTAGACATATTAAAAGATATCCAACTTTCAAAACTGCTCTTACTAGTTGGACTAATATCTTCTCTATGTCTTCACTGTTGATCTACGGGTTCTTAAGCTTCACAGTGTCTTTCTTCTTCGATTCTAAGAAAGTAGACGTTGCTTCTCATTCGGTCTCTTCTTTAGTCTCATCATTAGATTCAATTCTAGCCAGAAGTGCACGAACATCTAGCAAATTCCGTGCGGTTAATAGATCGATGTATTCTTCTTCCAACACCAAAACTTGCATCCCTCCGACACACAAATTTGAGCAAATAAGCTACCGAAATTGTATTGAATCAAAGAGCAAAAGGCCGAACAAAAATCACGTACCCCATCTTTTCTGTACTTAAGAACACTCAATCAAGATGTCCCGACGTAGTAGAAACGCGACGAACGACATGAGCGGGTAGTCGTCGCATTTTTATGAGAGGCAATGGTGAGCCAGCAAGCCTCAGGGCCAACGCCGAGCCAGGGCGAGTGCCGACCGTGGCTTTGTCGGTGAACTGGCGACGGGACAGATCCGAGCGGCTAGAGGCGGATTGAGCACCTTCATGCGACACCGAGGCATTGCCCAAGCTGAGTGGACCGGTACCCGACCAATCCATGGCAAGCGCAATCGTCGGTGACCGGATTCTGTAAATCCCGCTGGCAAGATGCACCAATTGTCGTCACAGATCTACCACTAGGCCTCCCGCAACGGGACGAACGAGGCACCCCACCAGTGGATGTGCTGCTGGGTGGAGGAGGGAGAGACTGGAGAGCAAGGTGGCCGGGGAAAATGGGCACCAACCTAGGGTTTGTGCACTTGCGGGCGGCAAGTGGGGGAAGGGGATAAAAAAGGGGAGACTCTACCATCGACGACTGGGCTAGGGGAAGGAGTACGCAGGCGAGGCGCGTGTCTGCTTCATGTCCATGCCGACGCAAACGCGGCCTAAATTTGGGCTCCAAATCGGACGCACGGAGAACATAAAGCGGACGTGTGTCTGTTTGGGTCGGCGCGTTGGGTCATTTTTGTGTCTGGGTGACCCAAACGGACATGGTCGGACGATTTGGGTCGGCCCGTTGGAGTTGCTCTGATAGGCCGCTGATGGCACCGCCAAGGAGGCAGCTGGGAAGGTGGCCAATGACGGGCGGTTAACGGGTGCATCCCTCGGCGAGAAACTGTTAGGCCCAAACTAGATGGTCCCTAGGTACAATCACATTCAGAAAAAACAAGAACATAGAGGAAATTGGGAAATTAGCTTAGGGTTTTGGCATCAATATAGGTGCATACTGGAGCCAACCGGGTCACATCGGCTAGGGTTTGACCCTATTACAACCCCAAATGCTTCTGCTAGTCTCTAATCCTCGCTTTATAGCCATTACAGAAACATAAAAGTAAAAAACTGGAAGGTAAACCGAGCAGGTGAGGTTGTCGGGCGATCAAAAAGGACCGACGATGCTAAGGTAGCCGTCCAATTTAACATTAGTGCGTCCCAGCAGCTTCGTGGGTGTGAAGAAGTAGGTCGGAGCAAGCACAGTTGAATGGATATAAGACGATGGATTTTGGATCCTTGAACGAAGTAGTATCTAGGAGATAATTTAAGAAAGGTATTGGTGTCTATATCTTCAGTTAGGGGCCTCACAATCCCCCAGAGTGAGACCAGACTTTCCCTCAAGGATGGAATGTTGGGAATACCTTCTGGATGAACCTCGAGTTCTCCCACATACCTTGATCGGGTGGTAGATTCTTCCATTTGATGATCCAACACACAATTGAGATGTCAATGTTACCTTGCTTGCGTGGTACTAGTTTCCCGTCTAGGAGTAGTTCTGGCTCCAACATAACTTACCTGTCTGGGTTTAAGAGAGGCACATGTAGGTTAGGAACAACAATTGACCCCAAATGTTTGTTCAACTAGTTGACATAAAACTATCATGAAGTGACAGTAAACAAGTAAGAGCAGTCTGTAAGCCGCTTGTCCCACTTTCCTGAGCATCTTATGGTCCATAATATTTGGATTGGAGCTTTAAGTAGTTGTGAATGCTCAAAGATGTTTGCATGTAGGGTAGTATCTTGAGGTATATCATGTCACCAACTTCAAAGGATCTTTCCGACCTTTCATTTTAACAAAGAATTTCATCATATCTTGAGCCTTTAGTTATATTTCCTTAATAATAACAACAGTTTCTTCAAGGGAACGTGTGAAGTGTTATTCCGAGCTCTATTCAGGGTACAAAGCAACTTCTTCAATCGTAGCTGGTTTATGCCATAGACAACCTGAAATGCTATCATTTTCAAGGCAGTGTTGAAATAGGTGTTGTACCACCAGTTAAAAAGAGATAGCCAATAATACCACTTCTTAGGTTTGTTGAAAGCCATGCATCTCAAGTAATTTTCAAGGCATGGATTTACTCTTTTTGGTTGACCATCAGTTTGAAGATGAAATGAGGTGCTCAACTGCAATTTAATTCACAATCTCTTGAAAAGGCCCCACAAAGCATTGCTTGTGAATATTATGTGCCTACCAGTGAAAATTACACAACGGAGTCCATGTATTTTAAATATGTTGTCAACAAATGAAGTCGCAACTGATTTGACAGAGATGGGGTATTTCATAGGAACAAGTGATTGTACTTTGTGAATCTGTCCACTACGACAAGAATTTAATCTTTGTAGTTTGACAAACAACAAAGTGAGCAAGGGTTGTAGCATGCCAGGATATTTGCAATGCTCTAGTTTACTAACTTGCACTACTACAGGATGCTGCTAACGCGACACTGCAATCAGAGACCCTTCGATGAAACTGTGTGAGATGCATGAATTGCAAACGTAATAGTTCATCCTCCGTCGCCAATGACGAAAACCGTGCGCGATGAAGGAACAAGCAAATACGGTTGAAAAAAATGTTGCGTGTGTGATGCATTGCATATAGTTTGTTCTTATGAACTGTTTGTGATTATGGAAGATAACAGAACCGTTTAAGAAACTATATATGTGTGCATAGTGCAGCATACAGTTCACTCAGACAAACTTTTTGCGTTGATCCAGCAGAATACAAAACGAGTTAGGCTAAGAAGGTGTGTGTGATACCCGGCAAACAGTTCATTCATCAAAATTGTGTGTGAAGACCAATAATAACCCAAACGGTTCATCCTAACAACTGTTTGTCTTGTGGATACCCGACAAACAATTCATTCATTACACATGTGTGGGAAGACCAATAATAACCCAAACGATTCATCCTCACTACCTGTGTGTGTTGTGGGCGCAGTATTGCTGCTAATAATTGTATGAGATGTGATTTGCTATATTTGCACAACTTCTATATGCTCTATCTACAGAACACCAACATTATTGTTGCATAACTAACTTGAACATACAGTTCCATAAGTGACTACACAACACATGCAAATTCCTAAGTATAAATTTACAAGAAGTAGACGATCGCCAAATCATACTGTTCTTCTGACAACGTTGCTGACACTGTTGCTCTGCTTGTGGCTATCCCTCGCCATCTGTAGGAAGGAGGCACTTCCTCATGTCAATGATCCTCTTGTACATCTCATAGCTGGTGCACGCGTCCTTGGCCGTGTACTTGATGTATTCTTCATCCAGTTCATCCACCCAGGCCGCGTGCCAGGCAGTTTTATCCTTGCGACACTCATCCTTCATGTCTTTGTAGTAGGGGTCGATGATGGCCGCGGCGAGGTCAACTAGGTAGTTGTTCTGGTTCTTCTTATCGCCCCTCGGGTCTGTACTGACCTTGGATGTTGACAAGCTTCTGACAGGACAAGCCCGAAGTCTTGAGCACCTTTAGATCGTTGGTGGTGTCCACCGTTGTGAACCTGTAGTCGGGGCTGTTGACAAACCTGGCAAAACGCTCGCAACGCCTTGTGGCCAGGCAGTAGTGGTAGATGAGCACGTGATGGCGCACGCACAAATGGGCGATGAAAACCTTCTGATCATGCCCGGCACGACCGCCGGTATAGTCGACGTCGAAGCCGACTACTTTGTACTTGTCATCCTCAGCAAGAAGCTGCTCCAACATGTTGATGGAGTTCACCACCACGATCGAGTCATTGGTGTACACCACCGAGAGGTCCCGTTTTCCTGCTGTGTGTGTCCAATTTGACAATAGTGGCGAACTGCCTCTCGGCACCGACAACCGCGATTGGATCCGCACGGGAAGGTTGAAGCTATGAAGAGATGTGCATCCTCTCCATATTATTTGTCGTCGTGGGTGTGCTTCTTGGGTTGTGTGGCGCGATCGGAATGTGGAAGAGACGAAGGTAAATGGCCGCATCAACCGCATGGCAGCTTTTGTAGCGCTTAACTACATTGTGGCACCGGAAGAGGCGCAACCGCTAGCATATGGCTCCCCGAACGTGCCTGATCGTTCGCACGTGGACGCCAACAGAGCGTCTGGGCGCGCATGGATGCGAGCTCAGCGTGAAGAGGCTGCCTCAACCGCCTCATGTGTACATTCATTCACGGCGGTGCATACAGAACGACTGTTTGCATTGTAATAAAACGCAAATGGTTGTTTATTATTAACTGTCTGCATAATTATCATTTCTCCCACCTCCGTCCGCTCTTGTCACCATGTTGTCGCACGAGGATTCCAATGCACGCTTCGGGAGCGTGCAAGTTTCCCGCCCGGCGTCCCGAAATGCCCATTTCCGTGAGCTTCGGGAGCGCACATCGCTTCTTTTCGGCTTCCCGTTCGCTCGAAATCGCGCAGGAACGTGCGCAAGCTTCCCATTCCCGTGCATGAACACGCACAAGCTTCCCGTTCCCGTGCATGAATGCGCGCAAGCTTCCCACCCAGCTTGCCTTGGCCGCCTGCTTTATGAACCCTCACGGCCAGCCTCTCCACCTCGCATTCATCCCCTCCTGCCCGTAGCTTCCCAAGTTTGCTTCTCCCCTAATCGCCAATGGCACCTCTCCGTCGTCGTTGCTCTTGTTGGGTAACGTTGCATGGGAAACAAAAAATTTCCTACAGACACGCAAGATCTATCCATGGTGATGAGCATCTATGAGAGGGAGAGTGGATCTACATAACCTTGTAGATCACTAAGCGGGAAGCGTTAAGAAACACGGTTGGTGTAGTCGAACATCTTCGCGATCCAAATCGCCGAGTGTCCCGTGATCACATCACGATCCGTCCCGCGATGCAATCACGATCCGTCCCGTGAACTCACCACGATCCGTCTCGCGATCTCATCATGATCCGTCCTGCGATCTCATCACGATCCGTCCCATGAACTCATCACGATCTGTCCCGCGATCTCATCATGAACCGTCTCGCAATCTTGATCACGGTCCTTCCGATCTAGCGCCGAACGGACGACACCTCCGCGTTCAGCACCCTTGCATCTTGATGATGATCTCCACTGTCTTGATCCAGCAAGAGGAAGTGGAGTGGAAGAAGAGTTCATCGGCAGCGTGACGGCACTCCGGCGATGGTGGTGGAGCAATTCCGGCAGGGCTTCGCCTAAGCACTGCGGAAATCCGATCTAGAGGAGCACCGGTGGAACGGGTAGCACGTGGCCGTATAAAAACTAGTGCAAAACACCCAATACCACCAGTATATATAGGAGGGAGGGAGGAGGAGGGCTGGCGCAAGGCCAAGGCCCCATAGGAATCGGCCGAATCCATTAGGATTCGTCCCTTTTTTTCCTTTTTCCACCTTTTCCTATTGGGTTTTCTTCTCTAGCCACATGGGCCTTGTGTGGGAGTTTCCACCATCCCACTAAGGGCTGATATTCACTCTCTCACAGCCCATGAAGCCTCTTGGGTCGAAATACCCCTCCCGGAGGTCTCCCGGTACACTATCGGCACTCCCGGTACACTACCGATGAGCCCGAAACTTTTCTGGCGACCAAAATAGGACTTCCTATATATGAATCTTTATGTCCAGACCATTCCGGAGCTCCTCGTGATGTCCGGGATCTCATCCGGGACTCCGAACAACCTTCGGTCACCATCATACATAACTCTATACTACCAAAACATCACCAAACCTTAAGTGTGCAGACCCTACGGGTTCTAGAACTATGTAGACATGACCGAGACACCTCTACGGTCAATAACCAATAGCGGGTCCTGGATGACCATATTGGTTCCTACATATTCTACGAAGATCTTTATCGGTCGAACCTCTATGTCAAGGATTCAGTTAATCCCGCATGATGTTCCCTTTGTTCTTCGGTATGTTACTTGCCCGAGATTCGATCGTCGGTATCTCCATACCTAGTTCAACCTCGTCATCGGCAAGTCTCTTTAATCGTTCCGTAATACAAGATCTCGTGTCTAACACTTAGTCACATTGCTTGCAAGGCTTATTGTGATGTTGTATTACCGAGTGGGCCCTGAGATACCTCTCCGTCACACGGAGTAACAAATTCCAGTCTTGATCCATGCCAACTCAACAGACACCCTCGAAGATACCTGTAGAGCACCTTTATAGTCACCCAGTTATGTTGCGACGTTTGATACACACAAGGCACTCCTCCGGTATCCGTGAGTTGCATGATCTCATCGTCATAGGAACATATACTTGAGCATGCAGAAAACAGTAGCAATAAACTAACACGGTCATATGCTACGTTTGTAGTTTGGGTCTTGTCCATCACACCATTCTCCTAATGATGTGACCCCGTTTATCAAATGACATCTCATGTCCATGGCTAGGAAACCTTAACCATCTTTGATCAACGAGCTAGTCTATTAGAGGCATACTAGGGACATGGTTCTGTCTATGTATCAACACATGCATCTAAGTCTCCGATCAATACAATTATAGCATGGATAATAAACGATTATCATGAACAAGGAAATATGATAATAACTAATTTATTATTGCCTCTAGGGCATATTTCCAACAGTCTCCCACTTGCACTAGAGTCAATAATCTAGTTCACATCACCTTGTGATTCGCATTGTTATGAATCTAACACCCAATGAGTTCTGGGGCTCGATCATGCTTTGCATGTTAGAGAGGTCTTATAGTCAACGGGTCTGTGACATTCAGATCCGTGTGTACTTTGCAAATCTCTATGTCAAACTGTAAACACTGCTACCACAATCCACTTGGTACTATTCCAAATGGCTGCTCCACTATACGTATCTGGATTGCTACCACGAGTCATTCGGATTGGTGTTAAAGCTTGCATCGACGTAACTCTTTACGACGAACTCTTTATCACCTCCATAATCGAGAAACATCTCCTTAGTATTTTAGTTACTAAGGATAATCTTGACCGCCGTCCAATGATCCACTCCTGGATCACTCTTGTACCCCTTGACAGACTCATGGCAAGGCACACACAGGTGCGGTACACAGCATGGCATACTATACAGAGCCTATGGCTAAGGCATAGGGGACGACATTCGTCCTTTCTCTTTCTTCTGTCGTGGTCGAGCTTTGAGTCTCACTCAACTTCACACCTTACAAAGCAGGCGAGAACACTTCTCTCTGACTAATCCATTTTGAACTCTTTCAAAATCTTGTCAAGGTATGTACTCATTGAAAGTCTTATCAAACATCTTGATCTATCTTTATAGATCTTGATGCTCAACAATTAGGTAGCTTTATTCAGGTCTTCCTTTGAAAATCACTTTTAAAACAACCGTTTATGCTTTCCAGAAATTCCACATCATTTCCGATCAACAATATGTCAACCACATATGCTTATCAGAAACTCTATAGTGCTCCCACTCACTTTATCATAAATACAAGTTTCTCATAAACTTTGTATAGACTCAAAAACTTTGATCACCACATCAAAGTGTATATTCCAACTCCGAGATGCTTGCTTCAGTCCATATAAGGATCACTGAAGCTTGCACACCTTTTAGCATCCTTAGGACTGACAAAACCTTCTGGTTGTATCACATACAACCTTTCCTCAAGTAAACCGTTAAGGAAACGATGTTTTGATATCCATCTACCAGATTTCATAATTGAAAAATGCAGCAATTGCTAACATAATTCCAACAGACTTTAGCATCGCTATGAGTGAGAAAGTCTCACCGCATTCAACTCCTTGAACTTGTTGTAAACTTCTTTGCAACAAGTCGAGCTTTACAAATGGTGACATTTACCATGAGTGTCTGTCTTTATTTTAAACATCCATTTGTACTCAACGACCTGCGGTCCAACGAGCAAGTCTACCAAAGTCTATACTTGGTTTTCATACATGGATCCTTTCTCGGATTTCATGGCCTCTAACCATTTGTCAGAATCCGGGCCCATCATTGCTTCTCCATAGCTCGTAGGTTCATCGTTGTCCAACAACATGACCTCCAAGACAGGGTTGTTGTACCGCTCAGGAGCAGTACACATCCTTGTTGACCTACGAGGTTTGATAGTAACTTGATCCGAAGCTTCATGATCATCATCATTAACTTCCTCTTCAACTAACGTAGGCTTCACAGAAACAAATTCCTACGCTGCGCTACTTTCTGGTTGAACAAAGGTTCAACAACCTCATCAAGTTCTATCTTCCTCCCACTCAATTCTTTCAAGAGAAACTCTTTCTCGAGAAAGGACCAAGTTTTAGCAACAAACACTTTATGCTTGGATCTGAGATAGAAGGTTTACCCAACTGTCTTTAGGGTATTCTATGAAGATGCATTTGTCCGCTTTGGGTTCAAGCTCATTAGGTGAAAACCTTTTTCACATAAGTGTTGCAGCCCCAAACATTAAGAAATGACAGTTTAGGTTTCTATCAAACCATAATTCACACGGTGTCATCTCAACAGATTTAGATGGTGGCCTGTCTAAAGTGAATGTAGTTGTCTCTAATGCATAACCCCAAAATTATAGTAACAAAATGATAAGAGACATCATAGCATGCACCATATCCAATAGAGCATGACTATGAAGTTCGGACACACCATCACACTATGGTGTTCCAGGTGGCGTGAGTTGTGAAACAATTTTCAGATTGTCTAAAGTTATATGCCAAACTCGCAACTCAGATATTCATCTCGACGATCATATTGTAGACATTTTTTATCTTCTTTTCATGATGATCTTTAAACTTCACTCTGAATTTGCTTGAACCTTTCAAATGATTCAGACTTGTGTTTCATTAAGCAAATATACATTATATCTACTCAAATCACCAGTGAAGGTAAGAGAATAACAATATCCACCGCACACTATAAGACTCACTGGATTGCATACATCATCATGTATCATTTCCAATAAGTCACTTGCCCGCTCCATCAAAAAAGAAAACGAGGTCCTTAGTCGTCTTGACCAAGAGGCATGGTTCGCATGTCTCAACCGATTTGAAATCGAATGAGTCCAAAGATCCATCAGCATGGAGTTTCTTCATCCGCTTTATACCAATATGACATTTAGCGGCAGTGCCACAAGTATGTGGTACTATCATTATTAACTTTGTATCTTTTTGGCATCAATGTTATGAACATGTGTATTACTGCGATCAAGTTTCAACAAACCATTCTTACTAGGTGCTTGACCATTGAAGGTATTATTCACGTAAATAGAATAACCATTATTCTCTAACTTAAATGAATAACCGTATTGCAATGAACATGATCTAATCACGTTCATGCTCAACGCAAAAACACCAAATAACATTTATTCAGGTTTGTCACTAATCCCGAAGGTAGAGAGAGCGTGCAATGTTGATCACATCAACCTTGGAAACATTTTCAACACACATCGTCCCCTCACCCTTAGATAGTTCTCCGTTTATCCCGTAGCTTTTATTCCGAGTTACTAACATTTAGCAACCGAACCGGTATCCAATACCCAGGTCCTACTAGGAGTACTAGCAAGGTACACATCAATAACACGTATATCAAATATACTTTTGTTGACGTTGCCAGCCTTCTTATCTACCAAGTATCTAGGGTTGTTCCGCTTCAGCGATCGCTCTCCTCATAATCAAAGCAATTAGTCTCGGGTTTGGGTTCAACTTTGGGTTGCTTCACCGGAGCAGCAACTGACTGCTATCCATGAAGTTTCCCTCCTTGCCCTTTCCCTTCTCGAAACTAGTGGTTTTACTAACCATCAACACTTGATGCTCCTTCTTGATTTCTACCTTCGCGGTGCCAAACATCGCGAACAGCTCAGGGATCATTATTTCTATCCCTGGCGTTTATAGTTCATCACCAAGTTCTAGTAGCTTAGTGATAGCGACTTGGAGAACAATATCAATCACTATCTTATCTAGAAGATCAACTCCCACTCGATTCAAGCGATTGTAGCACCCAGACAATCTGAGCACATGCTCAACGATTGAGCTATTCTCCTTCATCTTACAGGCAAAGAATCTTGTTGGAGATCTCATATCTCGCAACACGGGCACGAGCCTAAGATCCTAATTTCAGCTCTTAGAACATCTCATATGTTCCATGACGTTCAAAACATTTCGGAGCCTCAATTCTAAGCTGTAATGGATGATGCACTAAACTATCAAGTAGTTATCAGAACATGCCTGTCAGATGTTCACAACATCTATAAACAACGCTAGAGGGGTTGGCGCACCGAGCGGTGCATTAAGGACATAAGCCTTTTGTGCAGCAATGAGGACAATCCTCAGATCACGGAGCCAGTCCGCAATACTGCTACCATCAACTTTCAACTCTATTTCTCTAGGAACATATAAAAATTCAAGGGAGCTATAGCGTGAGCTAGTAATCTACAACATAATTTTGCAAAGACACTACTGACTATGTTCATCATAATGAGTTCAATTAATCATATTACTTAAGAACTCCCACTCAAATTGACATCCCTCCGGTCATCCGAGTGATACATGATCCAAATTCACCAACTCAAGTCTGATCATCACGTGAGTTGAGGTGGTTACAATGGTGAACATCATCATGTTGATCAGATCTACTATATGACTCATGTTCGACCTTTCGGTCTCTTGTGTTCCGAGGACATGTCTGTACATGCTAGGATCGTCAAGTTTAACCCGAGTGTTCTGCATGTGCAACACTGGCTTGCACCCGTTGTATGTGAACGTAGAGTCTATCACACCCGATCATCACGTGGTGTCTCAACACAACGAACATTCGCAACGGTGCACACTCGGGGAGAACACAATTTTATCTTGAAATTTAAGTGAGGGATCACCTTATAATGCTACCGTCGTACTAAGCAAAATAAGGTTCATAAAAGGATTAACATCACATGCAATTCATAAGTGACATGATATGGCCATGAACTTGTGCTCTAGATCTCCATCTTGAAAGCACCGGCATGATCTCCATCGTCACTGGCACGACACCATGATCTCCATCATCTTGATCTCCATCAACTTGTCGCCATTGGGGTTGTCACGCCCTGCATGCTTTTACTACTATTGCTATCGTTTAGCGATAAAGTAAAGCATTATAGAGCGCTTAATGATTGACATGCAGGTCATACAATAATTAAAGACAACCCTATGGCTTCTGCCGGTTGCCGTACTCATCGACATGCAAGTCGTCAAATTCTATACATCACATGATCATCTCATACATCACATATATCACATCATGTAATTGGCCATATCACATCACAACATACCCTGCAAAAACAAGTTAGACGTCCTCTAATTGTTGTTGCATGTTTTACGTGGCTGCTACGGGTTTCTAGCAAGAACGATTCTCACCTACGCATAAACCACAACGGTGATACATAATTTGCTTTTCAACCTTCTCAAGGGCCGCCTTTGTGATCCAACTAAAGTGAGAGAAACTGCCACCCGCAAGCCATCTAGGCAACAAGTTCCATCGAGGGAACCGGTCTCTCATAAGCGTACGAGTAATGTTGGTCCGGGCCGCTTCATCTCACAATACCGCTGAACCAAAATCCGACCAAGGGAGGAAGCAATCTAAGCATCAACGCCCACAAACCTTCTGTGTTCTACTCGAGATCTCATCAACACATAGACCTAGCTCATGATGCCACTGTTGGGTAACGTTGCATGGGAAACATAAATTTTCCTACGCACACGCAAGATCTATCCATCGTGATGAGCATCTACGAGAGGGAGAGTGGATCTACATACCCTTGTATATCGCTAAGCGGGAAGCGTTAAGAAACGCGGTTGGTGTAGTCGAACATCTTCGCGATCCAAATCACCGAGTGTCCCGCGATCACATCACGATCCGTTCCGCGATCCAATCATGATCCGTCCCGCGAACTCATCACGATCCGTCCCGCGATCTCATTGCGATCCATCCCGCGATCTTATCATGATCTGTCTCGTGAACTCATCACGATCCGTCCCGCGATCTCTGTTGGGGAACGTCGCATGGGAAACAAAAAATTTCCTACGCACACGCAATCCTATCCATGGTGATGAGAATCTACGAGAGGGAGAGTGGATCTACGTACCCTTGTAGATCGCTAAGCGGGAAGCGTTAAGAAACGCGGTTGGTGTAGTCGAACATCTTCGCGATCCAAATCGCCGAGCGTCCCGCGATCTCATCACGATCCGTCCCGCGATCCAATCACGATCCGTCCCGTGAACTCATCACGATCCGTCCCGCGATCTCATCACGATCCGTCTCACGATCTTGATCACGATCTATCCCGCGAACTCATCACGATCCGTTCCGCGATCTCATCACGAACCGTCTCGCGATCTCGATCACGGTCCTTCCGATCTAGCGCCGAACGGACGACACCTCCGCGTTCAGCACACGTGCAGCTTGATGACGATCTCCACCGTCTTGATCTAGCAAGAGGAGGTGGAGAGGAGAGAGAGTTCACCGGCAGCGTGACGGCGCTCCGGTGATGGTGGTGGAGTGATTCCGGCAGGGCTTCGCCTAAGCGCTGCGGAAAACCGATCTAGAGGAGAAACTGTGCACCGGTGAAACGGGTAGCACGTGGCCGGAAATTTTGTCCAAAAACCACACAATCCACTAGTATATATAGGAGGAGAGGAGAGGAGAGGCAGACAAGGCCTTTGGGTCGGCCGAAATAGGAGGTGGGAGCAATCCTACTTCACCTCCAATCCTAGTTGGAGTAGGATTGCCTCCTATTGGCTGATTTTCCACTTTTTGCTTTAGGACTTTCTCTCCTGCGCCATGGGCCTTTGTGGCTGTTTTCCCAGCCCACTAAGGGATGGTTATTATTCTCCCACAGCCCATGGACCTCTTGGGGTCGAAATACCCCTCCCGGAGGTCCTCCGGTACACTACCGGCACTCCCGGTACAATACCGATACTCCCGGTACACTACCGATGAGCCCGAAACTTTTTCGGAAACCAAACTGGGACTTCCTATATATGAATCTTTACCTCCGGACCATTCCGGAACTACTCGTGACGTCCGGGATCTCATACGGGACTCCGAACAACCTTCGGTCACCACCATACATAACTCTACACTACCGAAACGTCACCGAACCTTAAGTGTGCAGACCCTGCGGGTTCGAGAACTATGTAGACATGACCGAGACACCTCTACGGTCAATAACCAATGGCGGGACCTGGACGTCCACATTGGTTCCTACATATTCTACGAAGATCTTTATCGGTCGAACCTCTATGTCAAGGATTCAGTTAATCCCGTATATCGTTCCCTTTGTTCTTCGGTATGTTACTTGCCCGAGATTCGATCGTCGGTATCTCCATACCTAGTTCAACCTCGTTACCGGCAAGTCTCTTTACTCGTTCCGTAATACAAGATCCCGCAACTAACAATTAGTCACATTGCTTGCAAGGCTTATTGTGATGTTGCATTACCGAGTGGGCCCCGAGATACCTCTCCGTTACACGGAGTAACAAATCCCAGTCTCGATCCATGCCAACTCAACAGAAACCATCGGAGATACCTGTAGAGCACCTTTATAGTCACCCAGTTACGTTGTGACGTTTGATACACACAAGGCACTCCTCCGATATCCGTGAGTTGCATGATCTCATGGTCATAGGAACATATACTTGACATGCAGAAAACAGTAGCAATAAACTGACACGATCATATGCTATGTTTGTAGTTTGGGTCTTATCCATCACATCATTCTCCTAATGATGTGATCCCGTTATCAAATGACATCTCATGTCCATGGCTAGGAAACCTTAACCATCCTTTGATCAACGAGCTAGTCCATTAGAGGCATACTAGGGACATGGTTTTGTCTATGTATCCACACATGCATTTAAGTCTCCGATCAATACAATTATAGCATGGATAATAAACGATTATCATGAACAAGGAAATATGATAATAACTAATTTATTATTGCCTCTAGGGCATATTTCCAACAGTCTCCCACTTGCACTAGAGTCAATAATCTAGTTCACATCACCATGTGATTCGCATTGTTATGAATCCAACACCCAATGAGTTTTGGGGCTCGATCATGCTTTGCATGTGAGAGAGGTCTTATAGTCAACGAGTCTGCGATATTCAGATCTGTGTGTACTTTGCAAATCTCTATGTCAAACCGTAAACACTGCTACCACACTCCACTTGGTACTATTTCCAAATGGCTGCTCCACTATACGTATCCAGGTTGCTACTACCAGTCATCCGGATAGGTGTTAAAGCTTGCATCGACGTAACTCTTTACGACGAACTCTTTATCACCTCCACAATCAAGAAACATTTCCTTAGTCCTCTGGTTACTAAGGATAATTCCGACCGCTGTCCAGTGATCCACTCCTGGACCACTCTTGTACCCCTTGACAGACTCATGGCAAGGCACACATAGGTGCGGTACACAGCATGGCATAATATAGAGCCTATGGCTAAGGCATAGGGGACGACGTTCGTCCTTTCTCTTTCTTCTGCCGTTGTCGAGCTTTGAGTCTTACTCAACTTCACACCTTACAAATCAGACGAGAACTATTTCTCTGGCTGATCCATTTTGAAGTCTTTCAAAATCTTGTGAAGGTATGCACTCATTGAAAGTCTCATCAAGCATCTTGATCTCTCTCTATAGATTTTGATGCTCAACAATTAGGTAGCTTTATCCAGTTCTTCCTTTGAAAATCACTTTCCAAATAACCGTTTTATGCTTTCCAGAAACTCTACATTATTTCTGAACAACAATATGTCATCCACATATACTTATCAGAAATTCTATAGTGCTCCCACTCACTTTATTGCAAATACAAGTTTCTCATAAACTTTGTATAAACATCAAAACTTTGATCACCTCATCAAAGCGTATATTCCAACTCCGAGATGCTTGCTTCAGTCCATGGAAGGATCACCGAAGCTTGCACACCTTTTAGCATCCTTAGGCCTCACAAAACCTTCTGGTTGTATCACATACAACCTTTCCTCAAGTAAACCATTAAGGAAACGATGTTTTGACATCCATCTGCCAGATTTCGTAATTGAAAACACAGCAACTGCTAACATAATTCCAACAGACTTTTAGCATCGCTACGAGTGAGAAAGTCTCATCGTAGTCAACTCCTTGAACTTGTCACAAACATCTTTGCAACAAGTCGAGCTTTACAAATAGTGACATTCACCATCAGTGTCTGTCTTTATTTTAAAGATCCATTTGTACTCAACGACCTGCCGTCCAACGAGCAAGTCTACCAAAATCTACACTTGGTTTTAATACATGGATCCTATCTCGGATTTCATGGCCTCCAACCATTTGTCGGAATCCGGGCCCATCATCGCTTCTCCATAGCTCGTAGGTTCATCGTTGTCCAACAACATGACCTCCAAGACAGAGTTGTCGTACCGCTCAGGAGCAGTACACATCCTTGTCGACCTACGAAGTTCGATAGTAACTTGATCCTGAAGCTTCATGATCATCATCATTAACTTCCGCTTCAACTAACGTAGGCTTCACAGAAACATCTTTCTGCGCTGCGCTACTCTCTGGTTGAACAAAGGTTTAACAACCTCATCAAGTTCTATCTTCCTCCCACTCAATTCTTTCGAGAGAAACTTTTTCTCGAGAAAGGACCCATTTCTAGCAACAAACACTTTGCACTCGGATCTGAGATAGAAGGCATACCCATCTGTTCTTAGGGTATTCTATGAAGATACATTTGTCCGCTTTGGGTTCTAGCTTATTATGTGAAAACATTTTCCACACAAGCATCACAGCCCCAGACATTAAGAAATGACAGCTTAGGTTTCTATCAAACCATAATTCACACGGTGTCATCTCAACGGATTTAGATGGTGCCCTATTTAAAGTGAATGTAGTTGTCTCTAATGCATAACCCCAAAATTATAGTAGTAAAACGACAAGAGACATCATATTACGCACCATGTCCAATAGAGCATAACTATGATGTTCGGACACACCATCACACTATCGTGTTCCAGGTGGCGTTTAGTTGTGAAACAACTTTCACATTGTCTTAAGTTGTATGCCAAACTCGTGACTCAGATATTCACCTCCACGATCATATCGCAGTCATTTTTATCTTCTTGTCACGATGATCTTTAAACTTCACTCTGAATTTGCTTGAACCTTTCAAACGATTCAGACTTGTGTTTCATTAAGTAAATATACACTATATCTACTCAAATCATCAGTGAAGGTAAGAAAATAACGATATCCACTGCACGCTACAAGACTCACTAGATTGCATACATCAACATGTATCATTTCCAATGAATCACTTGCCCGCTCCATCCAACGGGGTCCTACAGTCATCTTGCCCAAGAGGCATGGTTCGCATGTCTCAACCGATTCGAAATCGAATGAGTCCAAATATCCATCAGCATGGAGTTTCTACATGCGCTTTATACCAATATGACATTTAGCGGCAGTGCCACAAGTATGTGGTACTATCATTATTAACTTTGTGTCTTTTGACATCAATGTTATGAACATGTGTAATACTACGATCAAGATTTCAACAAACCATTCTCACTGGGTGCATGACCATTGAAGGTATTATTCATGTAAACATAATAACCATTATTCTCTAACTTAAATGAATAACAGTATTGCAATAAACATGATCTAATCATGTTCATGCTCAACGCAAAACACCAAATAACATTTATTTAGGTTCGTCACTAATCCTGAAGGTAGAGAGAGCGTGCGATGTTGATCACGTCAACCTTGGAAACACTTCCAACACATATCGTCACCTCACCCTTAGCTAGTTCTCCGTTTATTCCGTAGCTTTTATTTCGAGTTACTAACATTTAGCAACCAAACTGGTATCCAATACCCAGGTGCTACTAGGAGTACTAGCAAGGTACACATCAATAACTCGTATATCAAATATACTTCTGTCGATGTTGCCAGCCTTCTTATCTACCAAGTATCTAGGGTTGTTCCGCTTCAGCGACCTCTCACCTCATAATAGAAGCACTTAGTCTCGGGTTTGAGTTCAACTTTGGGTTGCTTCACTGGAGCAACAACTAACTTGCTATCCATGAAGTTTCCCTCCTTGATCTTGCCCTTTTCAAAACTAGTAGTTTGATTAACCATCAACACTTGACGCTCCTTCTTGATTTCTACCTTCGTGGTGTCAAACATCGCGAACAGCTCAGGGATCAATACTTCTATCCCTGGTGTATTGTAGTTCATCACTAAGTTCTAGTAGCTTTAGTGACAGTGACTTGGAGAACTATATCAATCACTATCTTATCTGGAAGATCAACTCCCACTTGATTCAAGCGATTGTAGTACCCAGACAATCTGAGTACATGCTCAACGATTGAGCTATTCTCCTTCATCTTACAGGCAAAGAATCTTGTTGGAGATCTCATATCTCGCAACACAGGCACGAGCCTGAGATCACAATCTCTGCTCCTAGAACATCTCATATGTTCCGTGACGTTCAAAACGTTTCCGAGCCTCAATTCTAAGCCGTAATGCATGACGCACTAAACTATCAAGTAGTCATCGAAACGTGCCTGTCAGATGTTCACAACATCTATAGATGACGCTAGAGGGGGTGGCGCACCGAGCGGTGCATTAAGGACATAAGCCTTCTGTGCAGCAATGAGGACAATCCTCAGATCACGGACCTAGTCCGCAATATTGCTACCAACATCTTTCAACTCTATTTCTCTAGGAACATATAAAAATACAAGGGAGCTACAACGCGAGCTAGTAATCTACAACATAATTTGCAAAGACACTTTGACTATGTTCATGATAATGAGTTCAATTAATCATATTACTTAAGAACTCCCACTCAAATTGACATTCCTCCGATCATTCGAGTGATACATGATCCAAATTCACCAACTCAAGTCCGATCATCACGTGAGTTGAGGTGGCTGCAATGGTGAACATCATTATGTTGATCATATCTACTATATGACTCATGTTCGACCTTTCGGTCTCTCGTGTTCCGAGGCCATGTCTGTACATGCTAGGCTCATCAAGTTTAACCCGAGTGTTCTGCGCGTGCAAATCTGGCTTGCACCCGTTGTATGTGAACGTAGAGTCTATCACACCCGATCATCACGTGGTGTCTCAACACGACGAACTTTCGCAACGGTGCACACTCGGGGAGAACACAGTTCATCTTGAAATTCAAGTGAGGGATCACCTTATAATGCTACCGCCGTACTAAGCAAAACAAGGTGCATAAAAGGATTAACATCTCATGCAATTCATAAGTGACATGATATGGCCATGAACTTGTGTTTAAGATCTCCATCTTCGAAACACCGGCATGATCTCCATCGTCACCGGCACAACACCATGATCTCCATCATCTTGATCTCCATCAATGTGTTGCCATTGGGGTTGTCACGCCCTGCATGCTTCTACTACTATTGCTGCCGTAGCGATAAAGTAAAGCATTACATAGCGCTTAATGATTGACACGCAAGTCATACAATAATTAAAGACAACCCTATGGCTCCTGCCGGTTGCCGTACTCATCGACATGCAAGTCGTGATAATCTATACATCACATGATCATCTCATACATCACATATATCTCATCATGTAATTGGCCATATCACATCACAACATACCCTGCAAAAACAAGTTAGACGTCCTCTAATTGTTGTTGCATATTTTACGTGGCTGCTATGGGTATCTAGCAAGAATGATTCTCACCTACGCATAAACCACAACGGTGATACACTAGTTTGCTTTTCAACCTTCTCAAGGACCGCCTTTGTCGAATCCGATCCAACTAAAGTGAGAGAAACTGTCACCCGCAAGCCATCTAGGCAACAAGTTGCGTCGAGGGAACCAGTCTCTTGTAAGCGTACGAGTAATGTTGGTCCGGGCCGCTTCATCTCACAATCCCGCTGAACCAAAATACGACCAAGGGAGGAAGCAATGTAAGCATCAACGCCCACAAACCTTTTGTGTTCTACTCGAGATCTCATCGAACCATCAACCTAGCTCATGATGCCACTGTTGGGGAACGTCGCATGGGAAACAAAAATTTTCCTACGCACATGCAATCCTATCCATGGTGATGAGCATGTATGAGAGGGAGAGTTGATCTACGTACCCTTGTAGATCGCTAAGCGGGAAGCGTTAAGAAACGCGGTTGGTGTAGTCGAACATCTTCGCGATCCAAATCGCCGAGCGTCCCGCGATCTCATCACGATCCGTCCCGCGATCCAATCACGATCCGTCCCGTGAACTCATCACGATCCGTCCCGCGATCTCATCACGATCCGTCTCACGATCTTGATCACGATCTGTCCCGCGAACTCATCACGATCCGTTCCGCGATCTCATCACGAACCGTCTCGCGATCTCGATCACGGTCCTTCCGATCTAGCGCCGAACGGACGGCACCTCCGCGTTCAGCACACGTGCAGCTTGATGACGATCTCCACCGTCTTGATCCAGCAAGAGGAGGTGGAGAGGAGAGAGAGTTAACCGGCAGCGTGACGGCGCTCCGGTGATGGTGGTGGAGTGATTCCGGCAGGGCTTCGCCTAAGCGCTGCGGAAAACTGATCTAGAGGAGAAACTGTGCACCGGTGAAACGGGTAGCACGTGGCCGGAAATTCTGTCCAAAAACCACCCAATCCACTAGTATATATAGGAGGAGAGGAGAGGAGAGGCAGCCAAGGCCTTTGGGTCGGCCGAAATAGGAGGTGGGAGCAATCCTACTTCACCTCCAATCCTAGTTGGAGTAGGATTGCCTCCTATTGGCTGATTTTCCACTTTTTGCTTTAGGACTTTCTCTCCTGCGCCATGGGCCTTTGTGGCTGTTTTCCCAGCCCACTAAGGGCTGGTTATTATTCTCCCACAGCCCATGGACCTCTTGGGGTCGAAATACCCCTCCCGGAGGTCCTCCGGTACACTACCGGCACTCCCGGTACAATACCGATACTCCCGGTACACTACCGATGAGCCCGAAACTTTTTTGGAAACCAAACTGGGACTTCCTATATATGAATCTTTACCTCCGGACCATTCCGGAGCTCCTCGTGACGTCCGGGATCTCATCCGGGACTCCGAACAACCTTCGGTCACCACCATACATAACTCTACACTACCGAAACGTCACCGAACCTTAAGTGTGCAGACCCTGCGGGTTCGAGAACTATGTAGACATGACCGAGACACCTCTACGGTCAATAACCAATGGCGGGACCTGGACGTCCACATTGGTTCCTACATATTCTACGAAGATCTTTATCGGTCGAACCTCTATGTCAAGGATTCAGTTAATCCCGTATATCGTTCCCTTTGTTCTTCGGTATGTTACTTGCCCGAGATTCGATCGTCGGTATCTCCATACCTAGTTCAACCTCGTTACCGGCAAGTCTCTTTACTCGTTCCGTAATACAAGATCCCGCAACTAACAATTAGTCACATTGCTTGCAAGGCTTATTGTGATGTTGCATTACCGAGTGGGCCCCGAGATACCTCTCCGTTACACGGAGTAACAAATCCCAGTCTCGATCCATGCCAACTCAACAGACACCATCGGAGATACCTGTAGAGCACCTTTATAGTCACCCAGTTACGTTGCGACGTTTGATGCACACAAGGCACTCCTCCGATATCCATGAGTTGCATGATCTCATGGTCATAGGAACATATACTTGACATGCAGAAAACAGTAGCAATAAACTAACACGATCATATGCTATGTTTGTAGTTTGGGTCTTATCCATCACATCATTCTCCTAATGATGTGATCCCGTTATCAAATGACATCTCATGTCCATGGCTAGGAAACCTTAACCATCCTTTGATCAACGAGCTAGTCCATTAGAGGCATACTAGGGACATGGTTTTGTCTATGTATCCACACATGCATTTAAGTCTCCGATCAATACAATTATAGCATGGATAATAAACGATTATCAGAACATGGAAATATGATAATAACTAATTTATTATTGCCTCTAGGGAATATTTCCAACAATCTCATCATGAACCGTCTCGCGATCTTGATCACGGTCCTTCCGATCTAGCGCCAAACGGACGACACCTCCACGTTCAGCACACGTGCAGCTTGATGACAATCTCCACCGTCTTGATCCAACAAGAGGAAGTGGAGAGGAAGAAGAGTTCACCGGAAGCGTGACGGCACTCTAGCGATGGTGGTGGAGCAATTTTGGCAGGGCTTCGCCTAAGCACTGTGGAAATCCGATCTAGAGGAGCACCGGTGGAACGGGTAGCACGTGGCCATAAAAAAACTAGTGCAAAACACCCAATACCACCAGTATATATAGGAGGGAGGGAGGAGGAGGGCTGGCGCAAGTCCAAGTCCCCATAGGAGTCAGCCGAATCCACTAGGATTGGAGGACTCTCCTCCAATCCTAGTAGGACTAGGATTCGTCCCTTTTTTTTCCTTTTTCCACCTTTTCCTATTGGGTTTTCTTCTCCAGACACATGGGCCTTGTGTGGGAGTTTCCACCAGCCCACTAAGGGCTGATATTCACTCTCCCACAGCCCATGAAGCCTCTTGGGTCGAAATACCCCTCCCGGATGTCTCCCGGTACACTATCGGCACTCCCGGTACACTACCGATGAGCCCGAAACTTTTCCGGCGACCAAAATAGGACTTCCTATATATGAATCTTTACCTCCGGACCATTCCGGAGCTCCTCGTGACGTCCCAGATCTCATCCGGGACTCCGAACAACCTTCGGTCACCACCATACATGACTCTATACTACCAAAACGTCGCCAAACCTTAAGTGTGCAGACCCTGCGGGTTCGAGAACTATGTAGACATGACCGAGACACCTCTACGGTCAATAACCAATAGCGGGCCCTAGATGACCATATTGGTTCCTATATATTCTACGAAGATCTTTATCGGTCGAACCTCTATGTCAAGGATTCAGTTAATCCCGTATGATGTTCCCTTTGTTCTTCGGTATGTTACTTGCCCGAGATTCGATCGTCGGTATCTCCATACCTAGTTCAACATCGTTATCGGCAAGTCTCTTTAATCGTTCCGTAATACAAGATCTCGTGGCTAACACTTAGTCACATTGCTTGCAAGGCTTATTGTGATGTTGTATTACCGAGTGGGCCCTGAGATACCTCTCCGTCACACGGAGTAACAAATTCCAGTCTTGATCCATGCCAACTCAACAGACACCCTCGGAGATACCTGTAGAGAACCTTTATAGTCACCCAGGTACGTTGCGACGTTTGATACACACAAGGCACTCCTCCGGTATCCGTGAGTTGCATGATCTCATGGTCATAGGAACATATACTTGACATGCAGAAAAAAGTAGCAATAAACTGACACGATCATATGCTACGTTTGTAGTTTGGGTCTTATCCATCACACCATTCTCCTAATGATGTGACCCCGTTTATCAAATGACATCGCATGTCCATGGCTAGGAAACCTTAACCATCTTTGATCAACGAGCTAGTCTATTAGAGGCATACTAGGGACATGGTTCTGTCTATGTATCCACACATGCATCTAAGTCTCCGATCAATAAAATTATAGCATGGATAATAAACGATTATCATGAACAAGGAAATATGATAATAACCAATTTATTATTGCCTCTAGGGCATATTTCCAACAGCTCCCCCACTCCGCCAGCGGGCAGCTCTAGCTAGGAGGCTGCACCATGTCGACGGCGTAGTTACCGGGAGCGTGTAGTGCGTGTGGCGTCCTTGTTGGTTGTGTGCACGGTACCCACCACACGCTCCTCCACATTTGCCCGAAGGCAGCTGCTGCCGATGACCGCCGTCGCCCCCACCCCATTGCCGGCCGCCGTTTTTGCCAGCCCATCAGCTGCCTCCTTGGCCGCCAGCACACCAGCGTCCGCCTTGGAAGACACCCCATGGTCAACCACCGGGGCCATCACCTGCTCTGCCACTACGGCCTGAAGGTGGGAGGAGGAGGCCGCCGCCGAAGCACAGCCGCTCGGCTTTTGCGTTAGTGGCCTAGCATGCTACATCAACTTCCTACATGAGGAGGAGGAGCGCTAGGTCGAGCACGCATAGAGGCTCATCACTGCCGTGGCCAGAACAGATGCCGCAGCTTTGGCGTCGAATGAGGAGATCTACACTGAGTCCCACCGCTTCGAGAAGGCACGTCCGGAGAGGCAGAGGGCAGCAATGGTAGTCGACAAATTCGACTCCTCCGGCTCGTCGGTAGGCTTCTCCTCCTCTGCCTCTTACTGAACGTGCTCGGCAGAGGAGAAGCCTGTTGGCAATAGCACGAAGCCCCTCCAGAGTAGTATTTAGGGGTTATTTTGTTCAGTTTATCTAACTATAGATATGGTTGAACTGTACCACATACTTTAAATTAGCTTGTATATGTAGTTGAACTAGCTATTTCAGTACGTGGCTGGCAACAAATGGGGAAAAGTTTGTTTGATTCGGCTATCTATGAATGAAATCTATGTTTACTGAATTTCAGTTGCAAAATTGCACCGTAATAGTGATTTTTTCCTGCAAAATTGGACCAATCTCAGTGTTTCCAATTTGACAAATGAAAATTTACCCAATATGACAGATTCAAATCTTACCTGACTCCAACCGCCAACGCATCAATCGGTGCTTACATGGGGTGCTTAGTGTATTAAATGTCTTAGCAACTCAAGTCCACAATGCATTGTAGCTAAGGTCACTTCATTTAATGATTTAGCAACTAAACTCTTGCATGGTATGGTGAGTTTCCTTTATTAAGTGTTTTGCCAACGTTCACGCGCCTAGCATTGTTTCTTCATGTGGTCACCAAACTCATATCTCTCCTTAATTACCTCTCCTCATCAGATATTTTTTGCATACATGAAAACCTCGGCAGTTAGCAACAGTAGAAGTTGTAGAACCGGGAAGGGCACACGGGTCATCATTCACAACCGTTTGTGATGACGCAATGAAAAAATTCCTTGGCGCCAGATTTTCGCTTGGCTTAGTAGGGAAGGAAATAACTGCCCTTGGTTTGCATACGGGTATTCACTCTGAAACGTCTTTGATGACTGGCAAAGGACATGCCACCCCGATGAGCGTGCGTAGGACACGGCTCGCACGCCACCCGTGTACTGAAACACCTATCCACATGCTACCTCCTTGTCAATATAGATAGCGACACATGGCCCACATTGTTGCAAATATGCCCTAGAGGCAATAATAAATTAGTTATTATCATATTTCCTTGTTCATAATAATCGTTTATTCTCCATGCTAGAATTGTATTGATCGAAAACTCAGATACATGTGTGGATACATAGACAACACCATGTCCCTAGTATGCCTCTGATGGACTAGCTCGTTGATCAAAGATGGTTAAGGTTTCCTATCCATGGACATGAGATGTCATTTGATAACGGGATCACATCATTAGGAGAATGATGTGACGGACTAGACCCAAATTATAAACGTAGCATATGATCGTGTCAGTTTATTGCTACAGTTTTCTACAAGTCAAGTATATGTTCCTATGACCATGAGATCATGCAACTCATTGACACCGTAGGAGTACCTCGTGTGTATCAAACGTTGCAACATAATTGGGTGACTACAAAGGTGCTCTACACATATCTCCAAGGGTGTCTGTTGGGTTGGCATGGATCAAGACTGGGATTTGTTACTCCGTGTGACAGAGAGGTATCTCAGGGCCCACTCGGTAATACAACATCACAACAAGCCTTGCAAGTAATGTGATTAAAGTGTTAGCCACGGGATCTAGTATTATGTAACGAGTAAAGAGACTTGCTGGTAATGAGATTGAACTAGGTATGGAGATGCCGACGATCGAATCTCGGGCAAGTAACATACCAAAGAACAAAGGGAACAACATACGGGATGAACTGAATCCTTGACATAGAGGTTCAACCGATAAAGATCTTTGTAAAATATGTAGCAACCAATATGGGCATCCAGATCCCGCTAATGGTTATTGACTGTAGAGGTGTCTCGAGCATGTCTACATAGTTCTCGAACCCGCAGGGTCTGCACACTTAAGGTTCGGTGACGTTTCGGTAGTATAGAGCTATGTATGGTGGTGACTGGAGGTTGTTAGGAGTCCCAGATGAGATCCCGGATGTCACGAGGAGCTCCAGAATGGTCCGGAGGTAAAGATTTATATATAGGAAGTCTTTTTTTGGTCGCCGAAAATGTTTCGGGCTCATCACTAGTGTACCGGGACTGCCAGGAGGGTGTCGGGGGACCATCGGGAGGGGTATTTCGAACCAAGAGGCTACCTGGGCTGTGGGAGGAGGTATACCAGCCCTTAGTGGTCTGGCCTAAGTCCCAGAAGAGTCCCATGCGGCTGGGAGGAGAAGTCCAAAAGGAAAAAGGTGTAAAAGGAGTTTTCGAAGTGGGAGAGAAGGAGTCCTAATCCTACTAGGATTGCAGGAGGACTCTTCCTCCTCCCACTTCGGCCGATGCAAGGGATGGCCCCTTGATGTCCAAGTATCCTCCCTCCCTCCTCCTATATATAATAGAGGTTTGAGAGTTTTTTGACACAGAAAAACAGCCACATGCTACCTCTCCTGTAGATCGTAGTGTCTCCTCTGGATCTGTTTCAGCGGTGCTTAGGCGAAGCCCTGCTAGAATAGCTCCACCACCATCGCCACAACGCCGTTGCACTATTGGAGAGCTCTTCTACCTATCCGCTCCCTCTTGCTAGATCAAGAAGGCAGAGATCATCATCGAGCTATACGTGTGCTGAACGCGGAGGTGTCGTCCGTTTGGCGCTAGATCGGAAGGATCGTGATCAAGATCGCGAGATAGATCATGATGGGATCGCGAGACAGAATGTAATCGGATCACGAGATGGATCGTGATAGGATCATGGGACACTCGGCGATTTGGATCGCGAAGATGTTCTACATCAACAGTGTTTCTTAACGCTTCCCGCTTAGCGATCTACAAGGGTATGTAGATCCACTCTTGTGTGTGCATATGAAATTTTTTGTTTCCCATCGAACGTTCTCCAACAGTGGCATCATGAGCTAGGTCTATGTGTAGATGAGATCTCGAGTAGAATACAAAGGAGTTTGTGGGCGTTGATGCTTAGATTGCTTCCTCCCTTGGTCGTGTTTTGGTTCAGCGGTATTATGGGATGAAGCGGCCCGGACCAACCTTACTCGTACGTTTACGAGAGACCGGTTCCATCGAGTGACGTGTAACTTTGTTGCACAAACATGGCTAGCGGGTGTCTATTTATCCTACTTTAGTTGGATCAGATTCGACAAAGGCGGTCCTTCAGAAGGTTGAAAAGCAACTTATGTATCACCGTTGTGGTTTTTGCGTAGGTGAGAATTGTTCTTGCTAGATACCCGTAGCAGCCACGTAAAACTTGCAACAACAATTAGAGGACGTCTAACTTGTTTTTGCAGGGTATGTTGTAATGTGGTATGGCCAATTACATGATGAGATATATGTGATGTATGAGATTATCATGTGTTGTATAGAATATCATGACTTGCATGTCGATGAGTACGGCAACCGGCAGGAGCCATAAGATTTTCTTTAATTATTGTATGACCTGCATGTCAGTCATTAAGCGCTATGTGATGCTTTACTTTATTCCTAAGCGGTAGCAATAGTAGTATGAGCATGGTGGGCGCGATAACCCTGCTGGCGACACAATGATGTAGATCATGATGATGGAGATCATGGTGTTATGCCGGTGACGATGCAGATCATGCCGGTGCTTTCAAGATGGAGATCAAAAGCACAAGTTTATGGCCATATCATGTCACTTATGATTTGCATGTGATGTTAATCCTTTTATGCACCTTGTTTTGCTTAGGACGACGCTAGCATTATAAGGTGATCCATCACTTGAATTTCAAGGTGAATTGTGTTCTCCCTGAGTGTGCACTGTTGCGAAAGTTCGTCATGTCGAGACACCATGTGATGATCGGGTGTGATAGACTCTACTTTCACATACAACGGATGCAAGCCACTGTTGCACGTGTAGAACACTCGTGTTAAACTTGACGAGCCTAGCATGTACAGACATGGCCTCAGAACACAAGAGACCGAAAGGTCGAACATGAGTCATATAATAGATATGATCAACATGATGATGTTCACCATTGAAACCACCTCAACTCACGTGATGATCGGACTTGAGTAGGTGAATTTGGATCATGTATCACTCGAATGACCGGAGGGATGTCAATTTGAGTCGGAGTTCTTAAGTAATATGATTAATTGAACTCATTATCATGAACATAGTAAGTAGTGTCTTTGCAAATTATGTTGTAGATTACTAGCTCATGTTGTAGCTCCCTTGAATTTTATATGTTCCTAAAGAAATAGAGTTGAAAGATGTTGGTAGCAATATTGCGGACTGGGTCCATGATCTGAGGATTGTCCTCATTGCTGCACAGAAGGCTTATGTCCTTAATGCACCACTCGGTGCGGCACCTCCTCTAGCGTCGTCTGTAGATATTGTGAACATCTGACAGGCACGTTCCGATGACTAATTGATAGTTCAGTGCATCATGCATTACGACTTAAATGGAGGCTCCAAAACGTTTTGGACTTCATGGAACATATGAGATGTTCTAGGAGCTGAAATTGGGATCTCAGGCTCGTGCCCATGTTGTGAGATATGAGATCTCCAACAAGATTCTTTGCCTGCAAGATGAAGGAGAATAGCTCAATAGTTGAGCATGTGCTCAGATTGTCTGGGTACTACAATCGCTTGAATCGAGTGGGCGTTAATGTTCTAGATAAGATATTGATTGATATGGTTCTCGAAGTCACCGTCACTAAGCTACTAGAGCTTCGTTATGAACTATAAAATGCCAGGGATGGAAGAAATGATCCCTGAGCTGTTCGCGATGTTTGACACCACAAAGGTAGATATCAAGACGGAGCATCAAGTGTTGATGGTTAGCAAATCACTAGTTTCGAGAAGGGCAAGGGCAAGGAGGGAAACTTCACGGATGGCAAGTCAATTGCTGCTCCGGTGAAGCAACCCAAAGTTGAACCCAAACCCAAGACTAAGTGCTTCTATTATGAGGAGAGCGGTCGTTGAAGTGGAACAACCCTAGATACTTGGTAGATAAGAAGGCTGGCAACGTCGACAGAAGTATATTTTGATATACGTGTTATTGATGTGTACCTTGCTAGTACTCCTAGTAGCACCTAGGTATATGATACATGTTCGATTGCTAAATGTTAGTAACTCGAAATAGAAGCTACGGAATAAACGAAGACTAGCTAAGTGTGAGGTGACGATGTGTGTTGGAAATGTTTCCAAGGTTGATGTGATCAACATCGCACGCTCTCTGTGCCTTCGGGATTAGTGACGAACCTGAATAAATGTTATTTGGTGTTTGTGTTAAGCATGAACATGATTAGATCGTGTTTATTGCAATATGATATTCATTTAAGTTAGAGAATAATGGATATTCTGTTTACATGAATAATACCTTCAATGGTCATGCACCCAATGAGAATGATTTGTTGAATCTTGATCGTAGTAATACACATGTTCATAACATTGATGCCAAAAGATACAAAGTTAATAATGATAGTACCGCATACTTGTGGCACTGCCGCTAAATGTCATATTGGTCTAAAGCGCATGAAGAAACTCCATGTTGATGGATCTTTGGACTCATTCGGTTTCGAATCGGTTGAGACATGCGAACCATGCCTCTTGGGCAAGATGACTAAGGACCCCGTTTTCCGGTTTGATGGAGCGGACAAGTGACTTATTGGAAATGATACATGTTGATGTGTGCAATCCAATGAGTGTTGTAGCGTGCAGTGGATATCATTATTTTCTTAACTTCATTGATTATTTGAGTAGATACAGTGTATATTTACTTAATAAAACACAAGTTTGAATCATCTAAAAAGTTCAAGCAGAATCAGAGTGAAGTTTGAGATCATCATGACGAGAAGATAAAATGTCTACGATATGATCATGGAGGTGAATATGTGAGTTACGAGTTTGATATACAACTTAAGACAATGTGAAAGTTGTTTCACAACTCACTCCACTTGGAACACCATAGTGTGATGGTGTGTCCGAACGTCGTAGTCGTGCTCTATTGGATATGGTGCGAATTATGATGTCACTTATCGTTTTGCCACTATCATTTTGGGGTTATGCATTAGAGACAACTACATTCACTTTAAATAGGACACCATCTAAATCCATTGAGCTGACACCATATGGTTTGGCAGAAACCTAAGCTGACATTTCTTAGAGTTTGGGAATGCGACACTTATGTCTGATAAGCTCGAACCCAAAGCAAAAAAATGCATCATCATAGAATACCCTAAGAACAGTTGGGTATACCTTCTATCTCAGATCCGAGTACAAAGTGTTTGTCACTAAAACTGGGTCCTTTCTCGAGAAAGAGTTTCTCTCGAAAGAATTGAGTGGGAGGAAGATACAACTTGATGAAGTTGTTGAACCTTTGTTTCAACTAGAGAGTAGCGCAGCGCAGAAAGATGTTTCTATGGAGCCTACGTTAGTTGAAGAGGAAGTTAATGATGATGATCATGAAACTTCGGATCAAGTTACTATCAAACCTCGTAGGTCGACAAGGATGCATACTGCTCCTGAGTGGTACGACAACCCTGTCTTAGAGGTCATATTGTTGGACAAACGATGAACCTACGAGCCATGGAGAAGCGATGATGGGCCCGGATTCTGACAAATGGTTAGAGGCCATGAAATCCGAGAAAGCACCCATGATGAAAACCAAGTATAGACTTTGGTAGACTTGCTCGTTGGACGGTAGGTCGTTGAGTACAAATGGACCTTTAAGATGAAGACAGACGCTGATGGTAAATGTCACCATTTATAAAGCTCGACTTGTCGCAAAGAAGTTTCCGCCAAGTTCAAGGAGTTGACTACGATGAGACTTTCTCACTCGTAGTGATGCTAAAGTCTGTTGGAATTATGTTAGCAGTTGCTGCAGTTTTTAATTATGAAATCTGGCAGATGGATGTCAAAACCTCGTTTTCTACCTTGAGGAAAGGTTGTATGAGATACAACCAGAAGGTTTTGTCAGTCCTAAGGATGCTAAAAGGTGTGCAAGATTCAGTGATCCTTCTATGGACTGAAGCAAGCATCTCGGAGTTGGAATATACGCTTTGATGAGGTGATCAAAGTTTTTGAGTCTATACAAAGTTTATGAGAAACTTGTATTTACAATAAAGTGAGTGGGAGCACCATAGAGTTTCTGATAAGCATATGCGGATGACATAATTGTTTATCAGAAATTATGTAGAATTTCTGGAAAGCATAAAGGGTTGTTTGAAAAGAGTTTTTCAAAGAAAAACCTCGATAAAGCTACTTAATTGTTGGGCATCAAGATCTATAGAGATAGATCAAGACGTTTGATAAGACTTTCAATGAGTACATACCTTGACAAGATTTTCAAAGAATTCAAAATGGATTAGTCAAAGAAAGAGTTCTTGCCTGATTTTTAAGGTGTGAAGTTGAGTGAGACTCAAAGATCGGCCATGGCAGAAGAAAGAGAAAGGACGAATGTCGTCTCCTCTGCCTTAGCCATAGGCTTTATATAGTATGCCATGTTGTGTACCGCACCTGTGTGTGCCTTGCCATAAGTCTGTCAAGGGGTACAAGAGTAATCCAGGAGTGGATTACTGGACAACGGTCAAAATTATCCTTCGTAACCAGAGGACTAAGGAGATGTTTCTTGATTATGGAGGTGATAAAGAGTTCGTCGTAAAGAGTTACGTCGATGCAAGCTTTAACACCAATCCGGATGACTCTTAGTAGCAATACGGATACGTATAGTGGAGTAGCCATTTGGAATAGCTCCATGTGGAGCGTGGTAGCAGTGTTTACAGTATGACATAGAGATTTGCAAAGTACACACGGATCGGAATGTATCAAACCCGTTGACTAAAACCTCTTTCACATGCAAAGCATGCTCGAACCCCAGAACTCATTGGGTGTGAGATTCATAGCAAATCACATGGCGATGTAAGCTAGATTATTGACTCTAGTTCAAGTGGGAGATTATTGGAAATATGCCCTAGAGGCAATAATAAATTAGTTAGTGCTAGAATTGTCTTGATCGGAAACTAAAATACATGTGTGGATACATAGACAACACCATGTCCTTAGTATGCCTCTGATGGACTAGCTCGTTGATCAAAGATGGTTAAGGTTTCCAAGCCATGGTATGATATGTCATTTGATAACGGGATCACATCATTAGGAGAATGATGTGATGGACAATACCCAAACTATAAACATAGCATATGATCGTGTCAGTTTATTGCTATAGTTTTCTTCATGTCAAGTATCTGTTCCTATGACCATGAGATCATGCAACTCACTGACACTGGAGGAGTATCTTGTGTGTATCAAACGTCACAATGTAACAGGGTGACTATAAAGGTGCTCTACACGTATCTCCGAGGGTGTCTGTTGGGTTGGCATGGATCAAGACTGGGATTTGTTACTCCGTGTGACGGAGAGGTATCTCAGGGCCCACTCGGTAATACAACATCACAACAAGCCTTGCAAGTAATGTGACTAAAGTTTTAGCCACGGGATCTTGTATTACGTAACGAGTAAACAGACTTGTCGGTAACAAGATTGAATGAACTAGGTAGGAGATGCCGCTGATCGAATCTCGGGCAAAGTAACACACCGAAGAACAAAGGGAACAACATACGGGATTAACTTAATCCTTGACATAGAGGTTCAACCGATAAAGATCTTCATAGAATATGTAGGAACCAATATGGGCATCTAGGTCCCACTATTGGTTATTGACCATAGAGGTGTCTCGGTCATGTCTACATAGTTGTCGAACCCATAGGGTCTGCACACTTAAGGTTTGGTAACGTTTCGGTAGTATAGAGTTATATATGGTGGTGACCAAAGGTTGTTTGAAGTCCTGGATGAGATCCAGGACATCACGAGGATCTCCGAAATGGTCCGGAGGTAAAGATTGATATATAGGATGTCCCGTTTTTGTCGCCAGAAAGGTTTCGGGCTCATCGGTAGTGTATCGGGAGTGCCGGGAGGGTGCCGAGGGACCATCGGGAGGGGTATTTCGACCCAAGACGCTACATGGGCTGTGGGAGGAGGTATACCAGCCCTTAGTGGTCTGGCCTAAGTCCCACAAGAGGCCCATGCAGCTGGGAGGAGAAGTCCAAAAGGAAAAAGGTGGAAAAGGAGTTTTCCAAGTGGGAGAGAAGGAGTCCTAATCCTACTAGGATTGGAGGAGGACTCCTCCTCCTCCTCTTCGGCCGATGCAAGGGATGGCCCCTTGAGGGCCAAGTCTCCTCCCTCCATCCTCCTATATATACTAGAGGTTTGAGGGTTTTTTGACACACAAAAACAGCCACGTGCTACCTCTCCTCTAGATCGGTTTCAGTGGTGCTTAGACGAAGCCGTGCTGGAATAGCTCCACCAACATCGCCGCAATGTCGTCACGCTGCTAGAGAACTGTTCTACCTCTCTGCTCCCTCTTGCTGGATCAAGAAGGCGGAGATCATCAACGAGCTGTATGTGTGCTGAACGCGGAGGTGCCGTTCGTTAGGCGTTAGATCGGAAGGACCGTGATCAAGATCGCGAGACGTATCATGATGGGACCGCGGGACGGATCGTGATCGGATCGCGAGATGGATCGTGATGGGATCACGGGACGCTCGGCGATTTGGATTGCGAAGACATTCGACTACATCAAACACGTTTCTTAACGCTTCCCGCTTAGCGATCTACAAGGGTATGTAGATCCACTCTCCGTCTCGTAGATGCTCATCACCATGGATAGATCTTGTGTATGCGTAGGTAAATTTTTGTTTCCCATGCAATGTTCCCCAACACACATGTAAAGTCCATAGAACATCCACGAATTATAAATAATACGCCTGTTTGCGATGGTGTCGTGATAGTTGTTTGTCCCAAAATGCCTTTGTTGGCCATTAATAATGCTTACTCTTTCTCTCAAAGTGGACACTAAACATAGCAAAAAATATTTGTGCTTAATATGATGAGGCCCTTCCCAACATAGACATTGTGATTATAGTTTAAATTTGAATTATGTACATTAAATGCACATAAAACTTAATTAATGTATAAAAAAGCCATACAAACCGTTAATAATTTAATATGTTTGCAGTACACATCTGTGCTTTATGTTGTATCTAGGGAAAAAAATCAAGGAGAGAAGAGACATCGAATGTCATTTTTCACCCGTAGATGTGGCATATATATATATATATATATGTGTGTGTGTGTGTGTGTGTGTGTGTGTGTGTGTGTGTGTTCCCTATCGGAACACTCAATGTATCTTATTGTTGTATGAGAACCTCATGTTTGTAAGAGGCTTCTTACAAAACATGGACAACTTGGTATTTTTTTTACCACGACATATGTGTGCCTTCACATGACACCATCCCATGTTTCATGAATTTCTGATAGGGTTTTGGATTTACGAGAATTTGGAAACCAAGTTTCTTGATATTTGTGGTTGAGCCAACATGCTTAGATGTTTGAAATTCATTCTCATTTCTTTCATGTGACCTAACACATACATCCAAGGACACATATACGATTTTTAACCCATTTTTCCGCCCCGGACCTTGTGATTGTAGATCAAATTTGAATTGTGCACATTAAAGAATGCATCAAAAACTCAATTAATGTATTTAAAAGCCAGATGATCCCTTATTTAATCATATTTCGCACTTCACACATACATATGTCTATATTGTTTATGTAAAGAAAATCAAGGAGAAAAGAGGCATCACATGTATTTTTGCCCGCATATGTGGCATGCATATATAATGTTCCCTATCGAAACCACAAAGCTTCTTGTGAGGAGCTCCGATTTGTAAGGGGGTTGTGCAAGAACATGTACAATTTGGATAGATTTTTTACCACGACATGTGTGTGCCCTTGTCACAACACCATGCCAAGTTTCATGAATTTCTGACGAGTTCTGGATTTACAGGAATTTGAAAACCAAGCATCTCAATGGTTCCGGCCGAACAAACAGTCAATGAGATGTTAGAAATCAATTCCCATTTCTTGTGTGGGACCTAATTAAACATGTATCCGTGGAAAGGCATATTTTTTCAACCTATTTTTCATGTGTTGGACCTTGTGCTTGTAGTTCTAATTTGAATTATGCACATTAAACGACTAGAAAACTCAATTAATTGTTAAACGGGTCTCACGGACCATGGAAAAATTCACACTTTAGCATGACTCTCAGAAATTTGCTTTGTGGGTGTGACTCTAGAAATAAATGCAGGCCACAAGAGACAACAAATGTTGTTTCACACATAAAATGTGATCTTTCCCTATCGGAACACACTACTTTCTTGTGAGAACCTTCGGTTTGTAAGAGGCTTTGTGCCGAAACTTGTCCATAATTGGGCAATTTTTATTCCCACAACACACACAATAGGGCAATTCATGGCACCATGCCCAAATTTCATGAATTTCTACCGAGGTTTGCATTTACATGAATTTAAAATTTAAGTTTCCAGATGTTTGTGATCGAGCCTCGTGTCATAGAAACATTCATGTTACTCTATGGAGACTCTAGAAATAAATTGAAGGCGAGAAGCGACATGAGATGTTGTTTCGCACAAGAAATATGAACTGTCCCTACCAGAACCAAATGACTTCTTGTGAGAATCTTCGGTTTGTAAGAGGTTTGTGCCAAAACTTGTCCCGAACTAGGCATTGTTTTTATCACAACAGACATGTGCCATGACATCACACCAATGAAAGTTTCATGAATTTCTCATGATATTTGGAATTACTGGAATTTGAAAACATGGCTTATCAAAGTCTATGGCCGAGCCAAAATACCGTGGGGTTTGGAATTCGTTTAATTTCCATTTCTAACATGGGACCAAAACATGTATCGAGTGACAAATAGTTGATTTTCAACCCATTCAGGTGCCCTCTAGTATGCACTTAATAAAGTGTAGTTCAAATTTGAACTATGCACATGAAATGTCCAAAAAACTCTTTAAATGTTTTAAAGGGCCTAAACATCCCTGGATTATTCCATATTTAACACATAGTTTGATAGTTGCAAGCTCACTGCAGATAAATGTTATTGCCATCCAAACACCTTCAATTGCCAATGTAACTTAAGTTTTAGTCTCAAAGCAATTTGAAAATCAAATACATCACAAATAGCTCTTTATCATGAAACGTGTGTGTGATGTGGTATGAAAATATCTTGGGCCAATCCTCATATATGGATTAGGCTGAAAGCTTCAGTCCATAATCAGCGCGTCAACCACACAGTCATAGTTGTTCTCCAAGACCACTGTACTGTTGAAGCGTCGCCGGAGAAAGATGGGGACGTGGATCAGCATCGTGAGGGCAACTTCGGTGACCCACTCCGGGCCAAGCGTGGCTACATCATCCATGAACGCACTCACAACATCCTTGAGCGCGGCCGCACTCTCTGACAGGGCAGATTTGGCCGCCGAAAGGGCAACTGCTGCATGTGAGATGGCGGGAGCAACATCTGCGACTGGGGTAGAAAATGGCGAGAATGGCACAACAACTGTCTGTTCCTCAGCGGCCGCCATAGCCCAGCTCATGTCGGTGACCACAAATAGAAGCAGCCTTCTCTGACAACGGTCGGCAACCTACGCCCGAAGAGTTGGAGATCGCCGAGAGCGCTTGGGCAGCCGTCCGTTAGTCGGCAACCTCTCTTGCAAAGATGGAGGCCGTCAATGCCTGGACCGCGGTCAGCCACGTCAAACTCGTGGCGGCCTTTTCCAAAGAGATGGAGGACACGAAGGGCGAGATGCTTGCAGAGTATGTGACGATGGATGCTATGGAGCCCCTTTTGCTGGAGGTCGTCGAGCACGAGCTGGTCATGGAGGATGCGGCGGAGATTGGCGAGCGTCGGGCGGAACATTAGTCGTTGTTTAGAGCGCTGGTCTTTTTTTCGTGTAATGTTTTGGTCAACCAACTCTGTTTAATTGCTCGATTAAGTAAGTGCGGGTTGTGGTGTAGGCTCTTTTGCGTAGTACCCAAATTAGCAATTGATGTTAAATTACGCGGAGACGTGGATGACCACTGTAACCAGGGAAATTCGGACCAAAAATTTGCCGCCATATCCCCATTCCATCTTCCAATTGAAAATGAAATTGAAGTTCATTACACACATTTTTTTGGAATGAACCGTGTGCAATGTAGTACCCAATCTTACCTCCGAAGCTTGGAGACAAACATTTGCACGTGCAAGTTCATCACACACGTGGTATATCACATGCTTCGTTTGGGATGTGTTGATCTCGAGAACTATTGTGAAAAATTTGCACGTTCAAGTTCATCACACACGATGTATAAACTAGGCTTCGTTTGTGATGTTTTGATATCGCACATGGTTCCGAATAAGGGACTGTGTCCGATGGTGCTTTCCGCGCAAGTTTTTCGCTGACCCGAATGAAAATTTTGGGCTATCGCAATATCTACCTCCTTCCCCCCCCCGGTACCAATCAAAAGCCACATTTCCCCCTTTTCGTCTACCTTTCCTAGTTCAAACCTTCATTGCTTACTTGCAGCGCTGCCTCCTCGCCGGCGACGCTCCTTCCTGGTGCTCGGCCTCGTCCATCTAGTCAAGTAATCCACACCCAATACCCCCTCACCCCTCCTCCTCCATCCACATGGCCCGACCGCTAGCATGACACCTTCCACCCAAATCACCACCCCATCCTACAAAAAATAGTTGTTGATAGCCATGGTGCACGCAGTATAGCCAGGATCTGAAAGAGCATTTGGTTGCGGAGAAGCAAATCGCAGATGCACATGCAGATGAGGCAGCTATGGCTTCCATGCGTGTCGACGCCCCAAATCATGGAGGAGCACCTCACCGTCGAGGCCACCGTCGACGCCTCACGCACTCACGCCTCCATGTGATTGGCTACTATAAACGACAGCTCGTGGTCTTTGCTAGACGGCACCGCCGGTGCGTTCGACGAAGACTATATTGTGTTTTCTCAGCGTGCCCGTGCTTACCTCAACTCCAGAGCTGGCATGTTGTTGTCGGGGCAGGATCAAGCCACTCACCACTACAAGGGGTGCACCCATGGTGTGGAGGCCTCTCCCTCTTCCAAGTTGACGGAGCCCATCATCATCGATATCTCCGACAATGAGGAATAGCTTGTTTTTCTTAGCTTTATCACTTAGGACCTATATATGTTCACCTAGATATTCTGGTTAAGCACGTTTCGTTTAGCTGTTGCATGTGCCGCTACTGCCTTTCATTTAGAAATCCTAGTGAAATGTCCAATGTAATGCTACCGCAACCTGACCTTCTAGTATGTCCTATTGCGTAATATGGTGCTTAGTTAACTGCTTCGTTCATTTGTTGTGGTGATCATTTAACTATTTAATTCAATTCTGAAATGTAATGTACGATTGTTGTTGGTACAATTTTGTATTGTTATGCATGTGACGAATAAATCGAATTCAGATGTACTAAATACATGTGCAACATAGAGAACTGCCACATTTTCTAGTTCTTAGCACGCATGGATTAGATAACTGGATTTTCAATGTGGCTCGAACTAATCTGTTGGATCCTCAATGTGTTTATTTTCCGTTAACATATTTCGGTGATAGTATGCCAAAATATCACTTGTAACCTGATCAATATTTGTCTTAAATATGTTGTAGGGCGAAACAATGAGGGACACTGAAGTTTACCATCGAGGTTTGCACATCCATGGTCGTTGGGCTAATAGCACATTATTTTGCAATTGCAGAAACCATTGTAATATGAATGTTTTTATTAATATTTTTTTCTTGCACATGTAGGTCCTGCTATAAGAGTTTTAAACCCACATTTCGACCCTTTTTGCATGTGGGGAAATGAGGTGTCCTTGAATATCAGTCAAATCAAGAAACTCAGAAAGATCGTTAAGGTAAAGAAACTAGCTATGAAAAATAACAAGATGTTTGTCTGCACAATGAAAAAGACATCAGTCAAACATAGGATGGTACCATCTCTTTCACCTTGTCCTTTTCCCTTTGCGCCATTTCAAAGTTTAGAAAGATATTTATGCGTATGTTTGTTTTCAGTCCTGGTCAAGGCAGTTCATCGATGATTACGTCTCAAACCACCTGTATGATCAAGAGGCGATGAAGGTATTCATAAAACACTCACGGTATAATCTTGAAGTTTTCCTAAGAGGACGAAGGATGGGCGGGCAATCATCCACGGGCACTGGCCTAAAGTCGCCAAGACATTCAACATCATTGAAGGCTCAGTATTCCCCTTCTTCTTTAACAATTTTCTAGATGAGATTCATCTGTCTATTTACCGTCTATGATGATACTTAATTTCCAAAGGTTTTAGATGTTCCATTTGAAACTTTGTCTTGTTGTGCAATTGGGTAGCTAGGCAGTATATGCCTATATGAGGTTGTACCCTGATGTAATTCAATTATGAAATCCTGGTTGCTGTACTACGAATAAGAAATATATTCTATGGTTGATATAAAATGTTAATTTTGATTACGAAATGGATTATCAATAATTGATCAATTAGGCTGATTATTGGGGTTCCCATTGCAGACGGTTTCTAAGACAAAACCATGGGCGATGACATGAACAAACCCACACAGTTTCTAGAAAGTTGGCGTGTTGGATCGTTGAGCAATCACACACGAATTCTGGTCGACAACTGTGTGCGTTAGGACACCCAATCACTAACATTTTCACATAGCTAGTGTGTGTGATGGGTAGCCCAATGCCAAACAGTTTCTTCTAGACACCGTGAGTGATGTTTTGAGTAACGCAAACGACAAAATTATAACTATCGTGTGTGATGACCACACCTATCACCCTTGGGATTCCTTGTGTGGGATGCTAAGTCATCTCACACATCTTCCCCGATATGTCTGTTTGTGATGGTCCTTCCAATTGCAGACGATATATTTTTTTTCCATCATGTGCGACCAGGTGCAGGCATCGCCGACGGGTTTTGCTTGTCGTGTGGGATAGCCCCCCTATCGCCCACACATGCAAGGCGACAGTTTAAGACCGTTTGTATAGCAAGCGGGTGCACTACTGTTGGCAAACATGACACTGTTGTATAAATTCTTGCACACACTTTTTGATTCTAGGCCAATAGAAAAGAAGTTTAACAAAGGGGCCAAAATAATGTTCATAAGTAGTTGGAATGTGGTAGGGGCACTAATAAGACCAAAGGGCATCACCAGGTACTCATAATGACCCCATGTGTGTCACAGATGCAATTTTTTGAATATGTGCTTCAGACATTCTGATCTAGTGGTACCCACTTGTGAGGTCTACTTTGGAGAAGATTGCGGGGCCAAAAAATTCATCAATGGCATTTTAAATTACAGGAAACTACTTGTTTTTTATAGTTTGGGAATTTAGTTTCTTAAATGTCCTGAGTTGCACTCTAGTTCCATCTAGAAGTTTAACTTCGATGGCCATGTCTTGATAATCTATAATAACTAGGGTAACTTGACAAAGTTAGTCAACACCTAAAATCATGTCATGCCCCTGTAATTTAAGTAGTTTGAAGTTAGAGTGTAACTTATATCCTTGAATAGTGTAAACTCCTTTGCGATTTTGCCAGTACACAAATAACTCCCATTTTCTACTGTTACTTTCCATTTCTTAGTAGGTTGAAGAGTACATTTTGCCTTCTCAATTAACATAGGGTCAATAAAAGTAGAAGTACTTCCACTATCAGTTAGGGCATTAGTAATGCAGTCATTGATTTTCACTCTGATAGTGAAGGTGTTAGTTTGCATACTTCAACCCATCAGAGCAAGTGTGGGATTGTGTAAGGGCTGGTCAGTCATTTTAGCTGCAATATCATCTAATCCACCTCTATCCACTTGTATTTCTCGCCGCCGAGCACCCCTATCCATGACTCTGGCAATAGATCCACAACCGCTCTACCGCATGTGGCATGGAATGTGGAGGGTTGGGCGCTTCGCAGGAGGTGACGACGAGGAGTGCAAGCATGTGGGATCGAGAAGAGGCATCTAGAGGGGAGGGGTGAATAGACATTTAACAAGGCAAATGAGCAATTTTTAGTTCACTTGAAGTTTAGGCAGATTTTGCACAAGTTAAGTTGCATCTAATGATTCCTACACATGCATATCTAGAGATTAAGCAGCGAAATTTAAAGAGCATGCATTTGCAAGAAACATTAAAGAATTGTAGAGTAGAAAGATCAAACACAATGAAGACTCAAATATTTTTCCAGTGGTTCTGATAAGTGGTGCTATCGTACGTCCACTTTGATGAAGGATTCAACCACGAAGGGTAATGGTTGCGTGAGTCCACGAAGGGCTCCACCCATGAAGGGTCCACAAAGAAGCAACCTTACCTATTCCACCATGGCTTACATCCATGAAGTACTAGCCTCACCTAGGGTAGATCTTCACGAAGTAGGTGACCTCCTTGCCCTTACAAACTTCTTGGTTCAACTCCACACGATCCAGAGGCTCTCATACTTGTGATCTGTGTTGGGTTTTCCATGAAGAGGAACGGGTTATCGCAGCACAATGTGGGTAAGTATTTCCCTTAGTTATTAAACCAAGGTTTATCGAACCAATAGGAATACCAATCCTCAACTGTCTTCAGCGGCTGCACACAAAAGAACAAACAACTTGCACCCAACGTCAGCAAGAGGGTTGTCAATCCACTTGATCTTGTTATTTGCAAGCAAGTGAGTTGTGTAGATAATTGTAGATAATTGTAGATAATTGTAAATTGCAAAATAAAATAAAAGGTAAAGAAGAACATGGTAATGATAGCATCTGTAAATATATGAGTGAATAGACCCGGGGCCCATAGTGTTCTCTAGTGGCATGTCTCATAGAAATAACATATGGTGGGTAAATAAATTACTGTTGGGCAGTTTCTAGAAAAGCGGATAGTTATGTGATATTCACGACAATGATCATATGTATATAGGCATCACGTCCATTAGCAAATAGACCGACTCCTGCCTGCACCTATTACTATTACTCCACTCATCGATCGCTATCCATCACGCATCTAGAGTATTAAGCAAAACAAAGTAATGCTTGGAGAACGATGACATGATGTAGACAAAGTAAACTCAATCAATATGAATAAACCCCATTGTTATATCCTTAGTAGAAACAACACAAAGACACAACTTGTCCTCTTCTGTCACTAGGATATAGAAACTCGCCAGGTTGAACCTACTACAACACACCACTCTCACCGAAGAAATATCAATCTAGTTGGCCAAACTATCTCAATAGATTAGAGAGCATTACGAAGCTATAATGATCATGAAAATAAGAATCTTACTATTGAGGTTTGACTCAAATAATTTTCATAAATAATCTGAACATAAACTCACAATTCATCGGATCCCAAAAAATGCACCATACAAAGGGATTACATCGGATAGATCAAGACAAAGATGGGATGAACATTGTATTGAAGATCAAGATCAAGAGATTTCCATCTAGGTACTACGTACGGACCCGTAGGTCTGTGGTGAACTACTCACACATCATTATGAGGGAAGCAAGGTTGATGAAGAGGCCCTCCGTGATCGATCCCCCTCTGATAGGTTGCCGAAACGGAGCTCTAGATGGGCTCCCATCGGAACAGAGACTTGCGGCGGCATAAAATGTGTTTCGGGACCTCCTCTAGTGTTTTTCGGTTAGATGAGAATCTATAAGCCGGAGAATGATGTTGGGAGGGCCGCCAGGGGCCACAAGCCATCATGGCGTGCTTGTGGGGCCCTGGTGCGGCTCCCGGCCATATTTCGAAGCTTCTAGGTCTTGTTTTGTCCAAAAACTCGTCAAAAAGTTTCGTGGCAATTGGGATTCATTTGATATAGTGAAACTGCCAAGTTAAAAACACGCAAAAATCCAGAACTGGCACTAGGCATCGGGTCAATACGTTAATGCTCAAAAATATTATAAATCGGTAAAGAATGACCAAAAAAGTATCCTAGGATGATAGTATATCAGCATGGAACAATAAAAAAATTATAGATACATTGGAGACGTATCAGGCTCCCAAGCGACACCTAACCAATTTAGGAGACACCACTCTCCAAAAGGTAATAGACGGTGTATAGATGATTAGATCCTTGCCCTTGTTCTTCAAAATATAGTATCCTCAACTCTCAATCTCTCTCTCATAGGATTTGGCTTGGTGGAAGAAGGTGATTGGATGGAAAGAAACTTGGGGACGCTAGACATCAAGATTCATATGGTTGGAGTGGAAGATCTTGATCTCAACAGATGAGTAGGTGGTTCTCTCTCAGAAAATGAATGGTGAAAGTGTTGGATTGTTCTAAGTGCTCTCTCTATGAGTGAGTGGGGGTGGAGGGGTATAAATAGCCTTCTCCATAAATCCAACCATTACAACAATATTTCCCAACTCGATGGAACCGAAGTAAAAACTTGGTTACACCAACTAGCGCAAAAGGTTGCAACTTTTGGATTCTCGGTGAGACCGATAGGAACAACTCGGTTAGACCGATTTGGGTGCCCTAGGGTACATAAAAAACTCAGTGGCACCGAAATGAAAAACTCAGCAATTCCTAAGTGTAACACTTTGATTATAGAGAGTTGGCAACCACTTTTTGGCTATACCTAGATGCTAAGGTTTTGGCTATGGGTTTTGTCTTGGCAAACTCGGTGGGACCAATATGGAAAACTTGGTGGCACTGATTTTGGCATTTTGGTTTTGGAAAGAATATTTTTGTGAGAGTTTGGTTGAGGCTTTTGGTGTCTCTAAGCACTTGAGGAACCACATAGTATTGGATTTTCCTATGGACTCAATTGTGATTTCTCACATAAAATAAAATGTAGAGTCTTGTGGCTTAAAGCTCTTGGAAATAACATTCATTTCCATCTTGGGGATCCTTCTCACAATTCCTATCCATTCCTCTCTTAGGACTTCATATAAAATAAAATAAATAAACTGTTAGTCCAAGAGACAATGTATTTATTTATTTATTACCAAAACCTCCAAGGGAGCATATGTGCTTTCAGTCTCCCCCTTTTTGCCAATTGATGACATCATACAATCAAAGATTTGATGCTCCACAAGTATAGGGGATCAATCATAGTCCTTTCAGTAAGTAAGAGTGTCGAACCCAACAAGGAGCAGAAGGAAATGATAAGTGGTTTTCAGAAGGTAATTTCTGCAAGCACTGAAATTATAAGTAGCAAGTAGTTTGATAGCAAGGTAATTTGTAACAAGCAAGTAAACGTAATGGTAAATAAGGTACAACAAGGTAGCCCAATATTTTTGTGTCAAAGGACATGCCAAAACTATCTCTTATGATAAGCAAACTGTTGTTGAGGGTACACGGGAATTTCATCTAGTCACTTTCATCATGTTGGTTTGATTCGTATTCGCTACTTTGATAATTTGATATGTGGTTGGACCAGTGTTAAGGTGTTGTTATTACTTGAACTAACAACCTACTTATGATTAACCCCGTCTCAAGCATCCGCAACTATGAGAAAAGTATTAAGACAAAGTCTAACCATAGCATTAAACATGTGGACCCAAATCAGCCCTTTACGATGTAGCGCATAAACTAGGGTTTAAGCTTCTGTCACTCTAGCTACCCATAATCTAATAACTACTCCACAATGCATTCCCTTAGGCACAAGGATGGTGAAGTGTCATGCAGGTGACGTTCACATGCCACCACTAAGGGAATCACAACATACATATCATCAAAATATCGAACACATATCAAATTCACATGATTACTTGTAATATGACTTCTCCCGTGACCTCAAGAACAAAGGTAACTACTCACAAATAATACTCATGCGCAAGATCAGAGGGGTATTGAATAGCATAATGGATCTGAACATATAATATTCCACCAAATAAACCTTATAGTAATCAACTACACAAGGTAATCAACACTACTAGTCACCCACGGGTACCAATCTAAGGTTCTAGTACAAAGATTGAACACAAGAGATGAACTAGGGTTTGAGAGGAGATGGTGCTATTGAAGATGTTGATGAGTAATGGCCTCCCCAAGATGAGAGGGTTGTTGGTGATGACATGACTTCGATTTTCCCCTCCGGGAGGGAAGTTCCCCCGGCGAAATCGCTCCGCTGGAGGGCAAAAGTGCTCCTGCCCAAGTTCCGCCTCGAGACGATGACGTTCCGTCCCGAAAGTCCTATCCTAATTTTTTCTAGGTTCAACCAAAATTTATACCAGAAGTTGGGCTCCGGAGGTGGGCCAGGGTGAGCACCACCTACCAGGGCGCGCCTAGGGGGGCCTGGAGCGCCCTGGTGTATGTTCCTCACCAGGTGACTCCCCCTCCGGTAGTTTTCTGGTCCGGTATTTTTCATTTGTTCCATCAAAATTCTTCGTAAAGTTTCAGCTCCATTGGGGATGTGCAGAATAGGTATAAGTGATATGCTTTTTCAGGTCCCGAATTCCAGCTGTCGGTATTCTCCCTCTTTGTGTAAACCTTGCAAATTATGAGAGAAAAGGCATTATAATTACTCCCCACAACATTATTATGCATAAAAAAATTATAAATAATAGTAGGAAAACATGATGCAAAATGGACATATCAACTCCCCGAAGCTTAGACCTCGCTTGTCCTCAAGCGAAAGCCGACATCGAAGAACATGTCCACATGATTTGAGAGAGAGGTGTCGGTAAAAACAAAATACGGACATGGTAGCATCATGCTTATTATCATAACAACAACAAACTTTAATATATAAATCAACTTTTATTTCATAACAACATCATATAAATTCTTATGAGCAAGTAACAGTTCAGCATAGCGTGGAGGTATAAAGCATAAACCCTATTGGAAACCAACAAACTATGTTCTCAGACAATTTTGCAACTACAATTCATCATACTTTCATGAAGGGTCACATGTAGGATCCTTTTGGCAAGTCCACATACTCAACCATCATTTAGTCTTCTATGATTGCTAACACTCCAGCATACCCATGAGAAAAATGTTTCAACCGGACACATAGAAAGACATGGGCTTATAGTTTTGCCTCCCAACATATTCACCTCAAGGGTGATGTCAGCAATAATAACTCATGCTCACTCATATCCAACTGGATATATGTGCCTAGATATTTCCTCACCACATGATGCTTGGAAAAGGAGAAAAATAAAAAGGAATAGGGAAGAATACTTTGACTCTTGCATAAAAGTAAATACTTAAAAGTAAAAGATAGGCCCTTCGCAGAGGGAAGCAGAGGTTGTCATGCGCTTTTTAGTTTGTATGCCAAATCCCTTAGTGCAAAAGAACGTCATGTTGTATTGAACCATGTGATAGAAACCTTTATCATGTAGTCTGTTGCTTTTATTACTTTGCCATCACAAGTTCGTGCAACGCTCAATTTTCTCTTACACTAATTGATCCAACACTTTTAGAAGCAATTTTTATTGCCATTGTGCACCGATGACAACTTACTTGAATGACCTTATTCAATCCATAGGTAGGTATGGTGGGCTCTCAAACATCAGTTTGGGTTTGGGGTTTTTGGATGCACAAGTAGTATCTCTACTTAGTGCGGAGTTTTTGGCTAGCAAAGATATTGAGCAAGCACCACATTTTAAAGCATCTATGACAATATAACTTCTATGTGAGTATGAACAAACATAAGTCATTACATTGTCTTCCTTGTCCAACGTCAACAATTTCGGCACATAATATTTAATGGGGGATCACAATCATAAAAGATGTCCATGATAGAGTATTTGCATGCGAATCTTCTCTTCCCTAATTAATTCATTCATGAATTGCATCATTGACTAATACTATGTTTGTCAATCCCCGATAAATTTTACCACTTACACTTTTCTTTATCTGATGCCATTACTCACCATATGATTAGCATACGATATTTTTCATTTATTTTCTTTTATTACGATTGCAATAAGAAATGAAAGAGGCAAAATCTCAAACTAAACTTTCTTATATAACTCTCACTCGATTACATAGATAGATCATGAAACTAGCACTCGAAAATAGATCATACTAAACTTTTATTCAACTAAATCATGAAAAATCTAAGGATAGAAATAAAAAGCAAAAGTAAAAGGTGATGGTGATTCGATACCAGGGCACCTCCCCCAAGCTTGGCTCAAGCCAAGGGGAGTGCCCATACCCGTGAACTCAAGTCTCCTTTGGTGGTGGTGATGGTGAAGGAGGTGGTGATGATGGGGCAGTAGGTTTGTCCGCCGGCTTCCAGGGCAAGGGCTCACCATCAAAAGTTGATGCACGAGTCCTTAGAGTATTGCAACTGGCAGCTAAACTCATACTTTTAAATCTAGCTTCATATTCAAAAACTTGATTTTGGACATCATAAATATGACTATGCAAAAAGTTGATTTGCTCATTGAAGGTGAAGGCGATATCTTTCATGGACTGGCCATTCACCATGTGATCACGGGTGAATTCCATGATTATGGAGTGATTGGCACTAAGTCCAGCTCCACCATCCCATTGCACTTGAAAATGTCTTGTTCCATTGCTTCTAGCCTGGCCTCCACGCTTCCCGTCTTCTTGGGACCTTGAACATCCCGGATGTGGAGAACCCCCTCATGTATCTCAATGGTTTGAGGGTGCTTCATCACCTCCGCAAAGTACGGATTGATAACCTTCTTGAACAACTTGTCCTTGGGAGAGCTTGGTGAAGCCATGGAGATTTAGATCTGACAAGAACACAACACGAAACAAGAATAGAGGAAAATCTCGTGATGCGGTGGTAAAAACAATTGGGGGTATATTTAGGGAAATTTTTATTCTTGGAAATCAAGCAAATGGAAGGAAAACGGAGTCGGGAAGGTTCCCGAGGTGGGCAGCAACCACCAGGGCGCGCCAGGGAGGGTAGTCACGCCCTGGTGTATCGTGCTCACCTCGGTTGCCTTCCGGTTTATTTCTTATTTTCCAAAATTTTGAAATATTCCAAAACTGATAAAAAATTGTAGATTTTTTGGAGTCCGTTTACTTACCGTATCACGTACCTCTTATTTGTCATGATTCTGGAGTGTTCCGAAGGGTTTCTCTTATGTGTTCCTCCGGTGTCATTGTTTGGATAACATTGCTTTGAACATTAATAGGCGTACCTGAGATATAGTGTTTAATTCTTTGTCCATTGACCACCTTCGGGTTAGTACCTTCGACATTATTAATCTTGATAGCTCAAGAGCGATAAACTTCTTCGATAACATATGGTCCTTCCCATTTGGAGAAAAGTTTTCCTCCAAAAAATCTGAAATGAGAATTTTACAAAAGAACATAGTCTCCAACTTTGAATTCACGCTTTTGGATTCTTTTGTCATGCCATCTTTTAATTTTTTTCTTTAAATGGATTGGCATTTTCATAAGCTTGGGTTATGCATTCATCTAATGAGCTAATATCAAATAACCTCTTTTCACTGGCAAGTTTGAAGTCATAATTGAGTTCTTTATTTCCCAAAATGCTTTATGTTCTAACTCTAGAGGCAAATGACAAGCTTTCCCATACACCATTTTGTATGCAGACATACCCATAGGATTTTTATAAGTTGTTCTATAGGCCCAAAGTACATCACCTAATTTCTTAGACCACTTCTTTTGAGACCCGTTGAGATTTTTTTGTAATATCAATTTTATTTCTCTATTGCTAAGTTCAACTTGACCACTAGATTGAGGATGATAGGGTGATGCAATTTTATGGTTAACATCATATTTAGCAAGCATTTTATGCAAAGCACCATGAATAAAATGTGAACCACCATCATTCATTAGATATCTAGGGACTCCAAACCGCCGGAAAATAACTTCTTTAAGAATTTTAATGGAACTGGTATGATCAACACTACAAGTTGGAATAGCTTCTACCCATTTAGTTACATAATCAACAACAACCAAAATATGAGAATACACATTAGAGGAAGGAAAAGGTACCATATAATAAAAAAACAAACATCAAATGGTTCAGCAACAAGTGAATAATTCATAGGCATCCCCTGACACTTACCGTATTACCAAATATTTGACATTCATCACAAGATAATACAAACTTACGGGCATCCTTGAAAAGAGTAGGCCACTAAAAACATATTGTAATACCTTATGAGCAATTATATCTCCCGCATGATGTCCCCCATTAGCTTCGGAATGACATTTCCGTAGGATTTGTTCCTGTTCATTCTCAGGTACACAATGTCTACCATCTACTCCTTCTTTATAAAGATGTGGGTCATCCCAAAAGTAATGTCTTAAATCATAGAAGAACTTTTTCTTTTGTTGGTATGTGAAGCTAGGTGGTATATATTAAGAAACTATGCAATTAGCATAATCAGCATACCAAGGAGTGTTTTGAGAGACACTTATTGCAGCTAATTGTTCATCAGGAAAACTATCATCAATAGGTAGTGGGTCATCAAGAATATTTTCTAACCTAGTACCTAGACAAGTTATCATCTACGGGGTTCTCAACTCCTTTCCTATCAGTGATATCTAGATTAAATTCTTGAAGCACGAGAACCCACCCAATGAGTCTAGGTTTAGCATCTTTCTTTTCCATAAGGCATTTAATAGAAGCACGATTGGTGTGAACAATAACTTTGGAATCAACAATGTAAGATCTAGATTTATCACAAGCAAACACAACTGCTGAAAATTCTTTGTCAGTAGTGGCATAATAACATTTAATTTCTTAGCGACTCTTTCTCCTAGAATAGCACCAACAGCATAATCACTAGCATCACACATAATTTCAAAAGGCAAGTTCCAATCAGGTGGTTGAACAATAGATGAAGTGGCTTCTCTCATGACTATAGCACATGGTGGGTGAACAAATTATTGTTGGGCAATTGATAGAATATCAAATAATCATGATGATATCCAGGCAATAATCATTATATAGGCATCACATCCAAGATAAGTAGACCAAAACGATTCTGCATCTACTTCTATTACTCCACACATCGACCACTATCCAACATGCATCTAGTGTATTATGTTCATGGAAAAACAGAGTAACACAATAAGAACGGTGATATGATGTAGACAAGATCTATTCATCTAGGAATAGACCCCATCTTGTTATCCTTAATGCCAACGGTACATGCGTGCCTTCCTGCCCTTTCTCTCACTAGGAAAGAACAACGCAAGATCGAACCCATCACAAAGCACCTCTTCCCGTGGCAAGAAAAATCGATCTAGTTGGCCTAACTAAACCGAAGATTCAAAGAAGAAATATGAGGCTATAAGTAATCATGCAAATGAGAGATCAAACAAGACTCAAATCATATTCATGGATAGAAACTAATCATGAACTCAAAATTCATCGGATCCCAACAAACACACCACCAAAGCCATTACATCAAATAGATATCCAAGAGACCATTGTATTGAGAATCAAAAGAGAGAGAGAGAGGAAGCCATCTAGCTACTGTCTACGGACCCGTAGGTCTATGGTGGACTACTCACGCATCATCGTAGAGGCACCTATGATTAAGATGAACACATCCTTGATGGTATTAGATTGAATCTCGGGGTTCTGGAACTTGCGGCGGTTGGAATTGTGTTTCGTCGACTCCCCTAGGGTTTTCTGATTTCCCGAGAATTTATTGGCTCGATGGTCGGTTGGGGGAGTCCCGAGGTGCCCACCCTCTACCAGGTTGCGCCAGGGGCCTCTGGCATGCCTTGGTGGAGGATGTCCACCCTGGGCCCCTCTTATGGTGATCTTTGGCCCATCTTGGCTCTTCTGGTCCATAAAAATTCTCCAAAAATCCCTGCAGCGTTTGGCCTCCATTTGGTACTGGTTTTCTGTGAACTAAAAAAACAAGCAAAAACAACAACTGACACCTTGGCACTATGTCAATAGGTTAGTCCCAAAAAATGATATAAAGTTGCTATAAAATGATTGCAAAACATCCAAGATTGATAATATAACAACATGGAACAAGCAAATTCTATAGATACATTGGAGATGTATCAGGTTTCACTTGGCACTTAGCATATGGAGTAGCTACTGCCTAAGGACCCGTAGGTGTATGGTGGACTACTCACGCATCATCGAAGAGGCACCTATGAGGAAGATGATTCCCTCTGTGATGGTGTTAGATTGTATCTCAAGGTTCTGGAACTTGGGGCGGCTGCAATTGTGTTTCGTCAACTCCCCTAGGGTTTTCTGAATACTTGAGAATTTATGGAGTTGATATTCGGTGGAGGGGGTTCCCGAGGTGGGCACCACCTACTAGGCCGCACCAGGGGCCTCTAGCGTGCCCTGGTGAATGTTCTCCACCTCGGCCTTCTTCTCCGGCACTTCTCTGGCCCATTGGGTGTCTTCTGGCCCAAAAAAATCTCCAAAAAGTATCACGGTGTTTGGGCTTCGTTTGGTATTGATTTTCTGCGAAGTAAAAAACAAGAAAAAAAGAACAACTAGCACTTGGCACTATGTCAATAGGTTAGTCCCAAAAAGTGATATGAGGTTGCTATAAAATGAATATAAAACATCCAAGATGGATAATATAACAGCATGGAACAATCAAGAATTACAGATACGGTGGAGACGTATTAGCATCCCCAAGCTTAATTCCTACTCGTCCTCGAGTAGGTAAATGATAAATACAGAATTTTTGATGTGGAATGCTACCTAACATGTTCATCACATATTGTTTTCTTTGTAGCATGGACATTTGGACTTTTAGATGGTTCAAAGCAATAGTCTAGTTTTGACATGAAAACTATAATACCCAAGCATATCAAAAAGCAACCATGTCTTTCAAAATATCAACACTAAAGCAAGTTATCCCTAGCCCATCATGCTCAATCATTGATCCATTCATGAAACACACTCAACTATTAGCTACACCCAATGCTCAAGTACGATCATAGTGCCCCCTAGTTCCTGCTTTATAAGAGAAGAGGGAGACTCAAAATAAAAGTAAAAATTGCATAAAGTAAATAGATAGGCCCTTCGTAGAGGGAAGTAGGTATTTGTAGAGGTGCCAGATCTCAAGGTTTAAATCGACAGAGAAAAATATTTTGGGTGGCATGCCTTTCCTCTCATTGGAAACGACCGAGAGATTTCAATATCTTTCCATGCTAATACATCATAAGCGGTTCCCAAACAGAAAATAAAGTTTATTCCTTTTTCCACCACACTTTCACTTTCCATGGCTAGTCGAATCCATGGTTGCCTTCCATACCAACACTCTCCAAGGAATTTATTATTTTACAACATAAAGTAAATTTATTTTCTTTTCTTTTCAGGACTGGGTATCCCTATTACCGCCGTACTCTCGTGAAATGACAATTGAATAAAGACTCATCTTGAGAACAACACATCTAGCATGGAAAAAATATCAGACAGCCCCTACCGTTTGATGGGTGGTACGAGCACACAAAAAGGAAATTTTATTTTGAAAATTAGAGATGGCACATACACGTTTTCTTGGAACGACATGGAAATACCGTATATAGGTAGGTATGGTGGACTCGTATGGCAAAACTGGGTTTAAGGATTTTGGATGCACAAGTAGTATTTCTACTTTGTATAAGTGAAGGCTAGCAAATAGATTGAGAAGCATCCAACAAAGAAATGAAAAATCAAATAAGCGAGCATTAAGCATAACAAACACTGAATAATGCACCATAAATAGGATGTAATTTCATTGCACAACTATTGACTTTCGTGCTTTCATAGGGAATCACAAACCTTAACATCAGTATTCTTACTAAGCATAATTGCTCACTAACATAGCTCACATATTACTATCGTCATGTCTCAAAACTATTAAAAAGAATCAAGTTTCATTTGTCCAATGATCTTCATGAAAGTTTTTATTATATCTCTCTTGAATATATATCCCTTTGTGACAAGCTCAAATAGATTTAAGTGAAGATCATGAACATAAAAGTTACATCTCTCAAAATAATATAAGTGAAGCATGAGAGAATTTCTTCAAAATTTACTAACTCCCAAAATAATCTAATTGAAGCATGAGAGCATTTCTTCAAACATGTAAAAGCACACCGTGCTCAAAAAGATATAAGTGAAGCACTAGAGCAATTCCATAGCTCAATAGATTTAAGTGAAGCATATAGAGCAATTCTAACAAATCATAGCATAATTTTGGCTCTCTCAAAGAGGTGTGTGCAGAAAGGATAAAAAGCAAAACAAACAAAGATACAAGATGCTCCAAGCAAAACTCATGATATGTGATGAATAGAAATATAGCTCCAAGTAAAATACCGATGGTTGTTAGAAGAAAGAGGGGATGCCACTTGGGGCATCCCCAAGATTAGTTGCTTGTTACTCTTTGGATATTATCTCGGGGTGTTGTAGCATCCCCAAGCTCAGGCTCTTCTTACTACTTATTCCTTCTTCCATCGTGATCTCACACAAAACTTGAAAACTTCAATCACACAAAACTTAACAAAATTCTCGTGAGATTCGTTAGTACAATAAAGCAAATTACCACTCTAAGTACTGTTGTAAACTGATTCACATTTTATTATTGCATTATATCTATTGTATTCTAACATTACCATGACTTATGCCCCCCTATACAAGCCATAGATTCATGAAAACAAGCACACAATGCAAAGAAAAGAGAATTTGTTTCAGACAAATCAGTCTATAGTAATCTGTACTCTAACAATACTTCTGTGACTCAAACAATTCTAAACAACGTAAATAATATGTATATCAATACCGTGTTCAAATTTCACCTCAATATCATGCTCCAGTAAAAAAATGAAAATTTGAACACTAGAGGCAAAGTTTCTGTTTCAGATTCAGCATTGTTTACACTCATCTCATGAATCATCCTAAAGGCTTTACTTGGCAAACACACACACACACTAATTAAAACATAAAAAACACAATCATAAAATAAGCATAATTGTGAAAACACTAAAAATTGAAAGGAAAAGATAAGATAATTTTTATTCATTGGGTTGCCTCCCAACAAGCGTTATCGTTTTACGTCCCTAGCTAGGCATAACACACTTGTCATCTTTAATTTTTACTCCATAGAAGTCCCTCATGATTGATTCATATAGTGGCTTAATTCTTGTTCTAGGGAAGTATTCCTTACCCTTTCTAAGTGGGAATTCAAATTTAATGTTGCCTTCTTTCATATCAATCGCAACGCCTATAGTGCGTAAAAATGGTCTACCAAGTATGATGGGACAAGATGGATTGCAATCAATATGGAGAACAATAAAATAAATGGGAAGATAGTTCCTATTTGCAAGAATAAGAACATCATTAAATCCTCCCAAAGGATTTTTAATAGTAGAATCCGCTAAATGCCAATTAAGAGAACATTCTTCAATATTGGTAAGACCAAGCACATCACATAGAGATTTTGGAATTGTGGAAACACTAGCAACCAAATCACATAAAGCAAGGCATTCATAATTTTAATCTTGACTTTAATGGTAGGTTCCCACTCATCATGCAATTTTCTAGGAATTGAAATCTCTAATTCCAACTTTTCTTCTAAAGATTCCATCATGGCATCAACAATATGTTTAGTGAAAGCTGTATTTTGTTCATAAGCATGTGGTGAATTTATCATGGATTTCAGCAAAGAAATACAATCAACCAAGGAGTAAACTCATAATTAAAGTATCTGTAATAAAAATAGTGGGCACATCACTAGTTAAAGTTTTGACCTCTCCAAACCCACTTTTATCAAAAATGTCATCAATATTTTCACCCTCCAAATTATTGGGACGCCCTCTAGCTAAAGTTGACTCTTCTTCAGTCCCTTTATCATCAATTTTAGCATTACTAAACAAGGAATCAATAGAGCAAACACCAATCATTTTAAGATCTTCACCATTTTTATCCTCTAGAGAAATAGGTTTAGCGGCCATTTGGTTCACTAAAGTGGCTTGTGCATCAGATATTTTTCCTAGCAGATTTTCAGCATGAGCATACTTAGTTTGGAGATTAGAAACTTCTCTACTAATATCATCAAGTTGTTTTGTTATGGCCTCTAGTGCGATAGAGTGTTCTTTAAGCTCCTCGATGAAATACTTATTATGCTCAAATTGTGTAGTCATATATTCCTTGGTACTCTTCTCAATCTCAAGCAAAATACTGGGCTAAGGAACTTTATAATACTTTCACTGGGGGATCATGACTATACAAACAAGATTGCAAGAAAACAAGAGATCTAGCGAGAAAAAGCAAACGAAAAAGAGGGCGAATAAAACAGCAAATTTGTGAAGTGGAGGAGAGGAAAACAAGAGGCAAATGGCAACTAATGCAAAATGCAAGGAGATGATATTTGTGATTAGGAACCTAATAGGTGTTGATGACATCTCCCCGGTGCCAGAGATTGGCCCGCAAAGAGATTGCTTCCTCCCCAGCAGCGGCGCTAGGAATTCTGTTGACGTGGCTTGAGACTGGGTCGGTATTTCCCCAAAGAGGAAGGGATGATGCAGCACAATAATGGTAAGTATTTCCCTCGGGTAAGAAACCAAGGTATCAATCCGTATAGGAAGATCAAGCCACTATGTAAACAACACATGTACACAAACAACAAATACTTGCAACCCGACGCGTAAGAGAGGTTGTCAAGCTCTAAACAATGATAAGATAGATTAGATTGTAATAGGTATGGCAAATAGATCTCGCAAGAACACAAAATAAAAGAAGTAAATAAAAAGTGAAGCAAGGTATTTTTTGGATTAATAGATCTGAAAACAAAACGGCAAAATAGTAGATTGGAAAGCAATATGTTGGAAAAGTAGATCCGAGGGCAGTATGTTTCACTAGTGGCTTCTCTAATGAGTATAACACACGATGGGTGAACAAATTACTGTTGGCCAATTGATAGAAGATCAAATAATCATGAAGATATCTAGGCAATGATCATTATATATGCATCACTTCCAAGATAAGTAGATCGACATGATTCTGCATCTACTTCTATTACTCCACACACCGACCGCTATCCAGCATGCATCTAGTGTATTAAGTTCATGGAAAACGGAGTACTACAATAATAACCGTGACATAATGTAGACAAGATCAATTCATGTAGGAATAGACCCCATCTTGTTATCCTTAATGGCAACGATACATGCATGCCTTGCTGCCCCTTCTGTCACTGGGAAAGAACACCGCAAGATCGAACCCATCACAAAGCACCTCTTCCCAAACAAGAAAAATCGATCTAGTTGGCCTAACTAAACCAAAGATTCGAAGAATAAATACGATCCTATAAGTAATCATGCAAATAAAAGATCAAAGAAGACTCAAATCATATTCATGGATAGAAACTGATCATGAACTCAAAATTCATCGGATCCCAACAAACGCACCGCCAAAGTCATTACATCAAATACATCTCCAAGAGACCATTGTATTGAGAATAAAAAGACAGAGAGAGAGAGAGAGGAAGTCGTCTAGCTACTGTTTACGGACCCGTAGGTCTATGGTAGACTACTCACGCATCATCAGAGAGGAACCTATGAGGAAGATGAACACCTCCATGATGGTGTTAGATTGGATCTCGAGGTTCTGGAACATCGGTTGCTGGAATTGTGTTTTGTCAGATCCCCTAAGGCTTTTCGAATATTTGAGAATTTAAAGAGCTGATAGTCGGTGAAGGGGGTTCCCAAGGTGGGCACCACCCACCAGTCCGCGCCAGGGGCCTCTGGTGCCCGAGTGGGTGTTCCCTACCTTGGACTTCTTCTCTGGCACTTCTTTGGCCCATCGGGTGTCATCTGGCCCCAAAAAATTCTCCAAAAAGATTCACGATGTTTGGGCTTCGTTTGATAGTGATTTTCTGCGAAGTAAAAAACACCAAAAACCAGCAACTGGCACTTGGTAATATGTCAATAGGTTAGTCCCAAAAAATGAGATAAAGTTGCTATAAAATGAATATAAAACATCCAAGATTGATAATATAACAGCATGGAACAATCAAAAATTATAGATACGTTGGAGATGTATCAAGGTGCAAAAGCAAAATTGTTACTACAAAGTTGGTTATTTAATGAGAAGGTTCCACCAACCAAATATCATACCCAAGTTAACAATAATACCCACATGATTAATAATATTTGTGTTGAGAGTTCCATATAGTTTCAGTTCCTTTGGCTCAAGTTGTCCATAACCGTGGACACGACTAATCGATTGGGTTTGGTATTCTGTAGAGTTTTGCACACGTTCCCCACAAGATTTGATCGCCTCCATTGAAGTCCTTGCACTTCAGGGTGTTTGAGAACCGGATGATCAAAACATGATCTTCCAAAGGGTTCCTCTGAGCAACTATTGGTGCCCATCCAATCCTACCATTCTTCTACATCTCGTAGCACCGTCCGTCTAGAGTCGCCATGATATCCAACCAAGCAAGAGCCCATATGGCTTGTGGCTATGCAGGTAAGCCTCGAGTCTGGAAGTATCCATCCATCTCTTTGTGCCTGGGTGGACCTTTCTACCTGAACACTGGCGCTTCTCCAACATCACCTAGGCTACCACTGGTTTCTCCAGGGTGCCGTTCAACACACATTCACCCAGAGGTATATTGCATCATGAGGTCTTGAAAAATTCTTGAAGTCTTGAGGTCTTGATCATAAATAAATTTCTCACAACTCTAATGATAAACACTCAACCAAACCCGTCTACTAAAAAGCGTAGTAAAATAAAATAATGTTCTCGGGGCCAAAGTAACAAGGGTGTATGGGTGCCTACCATGTGGTACTACTCAAGAACCAAGTTTACAAGTACCTACTTTGCATGCAATGGTGGAGGAGGTTGAACTAATACAATAAAAACCATAGGTAAAAACATGATCCATGTGAACTTGCCTGGTGAGGTTGATGAAGATAATATCGCTCTTAGAAAATAACTTGACGGAACTATTCATCACTCTCCGATGAAAATCTATATAAATTAAACATTGCACTCATAAGCAAAAACTCCTAGCAATAAATACTATCAATCAAGAAAAGGCAACACAAAAACTAAACACAATATGGTTGTGATGAAGGAAATACTTAAGACAAAAGTTAAAACAACAAAACTTCATCAAAACAACCAAGGGTAGTTTTCCCTACAAATAACCTACTTTCAGTAGTAACAAAACAACAACAAAGTAAAAAACTAACAAAAGTATTTTAGTAAATATTTTACTAACAAAAAGAATTACTTTTGAAGAACAACGAAGAGCTATGAAAACAACACCCTAAACAATATAAGTTTTCTAGCTCATAGAACATAACAACAAAGAAAACACTAAGATAATAAAATAAGGGGAAATAAAAATATAAATCACTAAATTAACAGAAAATAGTTTTCTCACAAAACTTTCTAACAAAAAGAACTAATTGAAAAGCTTTTATTAAAATCTTCCTATGACCTAAACATTATTAACCTAGAATTAAACCACCAACAATTTCAACTATAGTACAAAGTGGTCCTCGTCTAAACTAAAGTTAACTCAAAATAAAACTTATAAAGCAATTTATAGAAAGAAATTTCAAATAGGAAATCAAACTAGTAATGATATCAAGTTGCAAGTTATTATTGAACTAGAATTGATTTCATGAAATCAAATAATAATAAATAAAATAAAATAATCTTTGTTGAAATATTTATGCTAACTAAAAAAATAAAGCGAAACTTGGAAACAAATACAAAAGAAAAAAAATTAAAAACAATTAACACAAAAGAAATAAAAATAAACCTAAAAGAACTAAAACAGATTCTGTTTTTTTTAAAACCTTAATTTAAAATATTCCAAAATTCTCAAATTCTACCTATTATAAATAAGGTTGCTAGTGACTAGTAGGAAAAAAACTCAAAACCTATTTTTAAACTAGAGATATTCACAAAACAAGATTTGGATCAAATCAGTTTGAATTCAAATTCAAAATTTTCAAACATGGTCAAACTTTATATCTACGGAAACTAGACACAATTTCTCACACAATGCAAAAACAATAAAATAAAAACAATTAAAAACATGAAAGATTTAAAGAAAACAAAACACTAATTCTGTAAAAGAAACTAAAATAGAAAAAGAAAGATTCCTAACGAACGGACAGGGGCTACGTGGCGTGTTCTGATTGGCCGGGGCATGTGTGTGCGCTAATACTACGAGCGGTGGTCGATTCGTAAAGGAAAACACTTCATGTTTTAAATGTTATAATCTAGATCGTTAGATCCAAATCCTACGGTGTTGGGGGGTGCTTACTGCGGGTGGCGGTGGTGGTGGTCTCCGGCGAGAGCGGTGTCGCCGGCGTGCGGGCTGCGCTCCTGGAGGGAGGGTCCTTCGGCGACTCGTTTTGTTAGAGGTGAGCTCCGGTCGATGAAGTCGAGGGCTGCGAAGACGTGGGTGGCGACGGCGACAGCTAGGGTGGTCAGGACAGTGCGGCGTGTCGGCAATGGCGGGTGGCGGCTCGGGTAGCTCCCGCAAGCGATTGCGAGGACAGGAGGGCGTTGGAGAGAGGGGTTTTAGGGGGAGTAGGTGCGGGAGGCCCTCGGATATTTATAGGGGGCTTCGGCGTTGAGAAAAAGGAAGGGAAGGATCAGATCAAATCGAGTCCGATGAGGTTCACCGGAGAAGGAAGGAAGGTGTCGACCGGGCCAGGATTCAATTGGGGAGTGGGACCCAACAGTCAGAGAGACAGAGAGAGAGAGAGAGAGAGAGAGGGGCGACGCGTCTGTGGCCGATCCGCTCTGGATTCGGGGTCGGGAGGGGATCGTGGGCCTGATTCGCTGGTGGGCCGCCTCGGAGTTTCCTAATAAAAGAAAAGGCTGTCCTTTTTTATAATAAAATAGAAAACTAAACAAAGAAAAGGATATAAATATAACTTAGAATATAGGAGTATTATATATCAAAATTTTCAGAAAACAAGCTCTACAACATGAACATATTTTCAAGCTCAAATAGTGCATCCAAAATTTCTCAAAAGTCAAACAGTGCTACTGTCTTAAATAAAAAGAAAAGAAAACATTTTGAAAATACCTAAATGGTTTCAAATTAATTTCGCTCAATTTTTATATTGAAGGGAATCATTTTACCCTATTTGCCATATATTTTATTTTTGGAGAAAATAAATTTTGAAAACCACTTCAAGAATGGCTTTGAATCCTATTATGAAATATTTTTCCGAGTTCTATAAATTCAAATATAATTCAAACTTGTCCCTCATTTGGAGTTTCATGTTTCTCTTCTCAAGATTTTGAATTTGGGGCAAGGGGATATGAATTCATTCGAACTTTGAAATATAAATATAACCCGTTATGGAATGATTTCCAAATGGAAAAATTTCAGTGGTTTCCAAATCCAAAACTTCAAATCGTTTATTTTGAAGAAGTCATGTCATCTTCTCTCACTGATTTGAATTGGATGAATTTGAATTCAAAACAAAAGGGGAAATTCATTTTATTCCCTCTCATTCAAAAGTTTTTCAAATTTTCAAATTTTCACTCATATTCAATCATTCAATCAAACAAACAATCATTAAAATTATTAATATAACATTCCAACATTTGGGATGTTACAAACCTACCACACTTAAAATGAATCTCGTCCTCGAGTTTCGAAGGGGCTAGAAAGAAAAGGTTAGGGTTTGGGGGGTCTTCTAACTAATCCATTAACCTGAAAGTGTGGGAACTACCACACTTCAAATGAGAGTTAGTGGTCCCTTAAAATCATGACAATCCTCTGGGGTCCTTGCCAATATTTGCCTCTTCACATTCTCCACAGTAACTCCTTGTTGCTCCTCCGTTATAGTCTTAACGTTTCCTTCAAAATCTAATGTTTGCTTGGTCAATACAAAGTTCTTCCGTTACTAGGTCTTCTTAACTGACAAGTCTCGTGATCATTCTAAACAACTTATCGATCATCTCATGGTGGTATATCACTAGTGGTTATCCTACAGTGAAATGGGTCTTAGCTTCATACTCACCGAAAAATTTCCGACGTTTGGCAGCGGCTGGCATGTACAAGGGGTCTTCATCATACCATTCTAAGGCTTAAACAAAAGCTTCAAAGAACGTCATCTCTGTACTATGGGTAAGTCACTCAGATTTACCATTCCGAATAGCAAGAGAATGGTAAGAGTAAGTCTTCATGGTGGCCAAGCCATGTCGCACTGAAATCATTACCTTGTATAAGGTTTAGTGAATCACGTATTCTAACACTTGGGCTTCCTCACAAGCGTTGCAGAAATTTCTCTTATCAATGAACGAAGTTCGGATAAATCCATTGATTCTGCAGGGTGAACAAACGATCTATCATTTTCTTCACAACTCTCAGGTTTACGTATGCTCCTAAGAAAAATGTATGTTGACCGGTCATAGTTTCTTCCGAGTTCCTTCCTTGATTCTGCAAGTAACACTACAACCCAAACTTGACGGGGTTGTTCCTGTCGCCGCCAACGCAACTACGCCGCTGGTGCTCAAGATGGGAGGGTGGGTCAGATTTTAGACTAGGGAAGTGTTCCCTAGAAACCACTACTCGGCCGCTTCCAACACCCAAACTGTCTACCACAACTGGAGTTGGGCTGCCACCAGAGATCTAGGCGAATGAAGGAATTTTACCAGGAAAACCCCAACTTACTATGCTACCGAGATCTGAACGCCCCCAACAACCATTGGCTCAGATACGATTGTTAGGCCCGAACTAAATAATCAGCTGGCTACTCTCACATTCAGACAAACAACAAGAAAAACACAAAAATTGTTGAATTTATTATGGTTTTAGTACCAATAGACAGACATACAAGAGCCAACTAGGTCATGACAGCTAGGATTTAACCCTATTACAATGCGATATGCTTCTACTAGTTTCTAATTGTTGGCTTTATAGACATTACATGAACAGAAATTTAAACTGAAAGGTAAACATAGCAGGTGAGGTTGTTGGGCGATCAACAACGACCAATGATGCGACGATAGCCGTCCGATTGAAGATCAATGCCTCCCAACAGCCCCCATGGGCGCAAAGCGATAAGTTGGATCTATCACTATTGGATGGAGATTGGATGATGGAGTTAAAATACTTGGACAAAGCAGTAACTAGGAGGCAACTGAAGAAAAGTACTAGTGTCTATATCTTCAGTTAGGGGCCTGACAGAAACACTGCTAGCTTGGACGTCTCCTCTCGGCTTTTGATATGCAAGCTAGGAGATGATGTTGTGTGGCGGTCATGCGACAAGCCGCCATGGGAATCCAAAGGCACGAGCATGGCATTAATGGTTGGGTGCCCATCCCGGTGGTGAGTGGGAGGACGCGCAGTTTCAAAAATCGATCGTCGCATGAAGAGGAAGACACTGAAACATTCCTCCCATGCATGTTGTCGGTTGGGTATGAAGTGAGCTCAGTAGTGAATGTCTCCAGCCTCTTTATATCGGGCTACGAGGTTGCTTACTACATCCGTATGGCGATTCTACTAGAGTGGCATTTTGATTCAAAGTCATCGTATTGATGATTACTATGATGATCAAGGCCAAATGACGATTGCGCTACCGTTGCTCTTACATACCCCTCTTTTCATTTACTGAGCGTATGAGATTTTTCTAAAGTCAAATTTTATAAAGTTTGACCATATTTTTTTTTAAATTATCATCATCTACAATATTAAACACATAGAATATGATAATGTATTCCATGCTGGATCTTTTGGGATGTAAATGGCAAATAAACGATGTCCGGAAGTTCCGTTTAGTTAGTCTTATCTAGCTCGATATTTTATTTTCCTCAAAAATAAATAAATTATTGAACTGTTAGATCACAATTAGGTTCAAACGGGACATGCTTTACATCCCTAGTGGATCTAATGATGTTGATTTGTATCATGAATGTTAATATTTTGTTGTATAAACCTGAACAAAATTTGAAGAGTTTGACTTCATATACAAACATAATACTCGGAATAGAAAGAACGGAGGAAGTATATACGAGGAGGGTCGAGACAGGGCTAAGTCTACACAAAACTTTGGTAGAGGAGGATTTAGGATGTCATATGCTTTCAGAGGAGCAGGACGTTTAGTAGCCTAAAGGAGCATGGTTACGACAGATTGGCAATGATGAGGGCCGGTTATACCTGCCTGAAACGCATGTGTTTGGCCACCTGCTGGAAAGCATGCAAGTGCATGCCCCTGCGCTGCTGTCTGGTCCAAACTGGTGGAGTGCAAAAGCGAAGGCAGCGTAACCTGCAATGACCATAACCCACCCTAATAAGCCTAACAAAAGTTCACATGGGACGGCACACCCTGGCGATCTAACTTCGGCCTGACATTACAGTACCACATGTCCCTCCCTGCGCCTTGACTCGCCACCAACACGCCAAAATTAAAGCTTCTTTGGTGATACTATTTCGACAACATTACCCTACTGTAGTAGCGCTAGCAATTACTACTTCATACCATGTTAGGCCATGAGATCCCACTTGATTATGTCTGACAAATAAAGTTAATCTACAGCCACAACCAAAGGTCCACACACTAGTTTTAATAGTAACAATTGGTTGACGATGACTCACAAATCAAAGATCACGTTAGTTTCTGGTGTTAAAAATGTTCTTATATTATGAGACGAAAGGAATAAGAGCAATTTCAATGGGGCGACCTAAACGGACGGCGATTTCGTTCGCTTTTTGTCCGTTCGGGTCGGCCGCCCGTCCGGCGTCCGTCTTCTTTAGATTTGGGTCGGCATCGCGTCCAACACGCCGACCCATATGTGTCGGCATGGCCGGCTGGCCGTCCAATGTTACATTGATTTGCATTCAAATATATTGTCAAATAACATAGTTTACCGAATAAAATAGTTTTACAAGCCGGATACAAATAAAAATGTTTCACATAGTTCTACAAACGAATAAAAAAAGATACATCTATTGGTTACCAACATGAGCCCACATATGCTCAACTAAATCATTTTGCAGTTGTACGTGAGTTTTCTAAGCACGCATGTCTTCATGAAATTGAGTGAACTGTTCAAACGTTGTCGCTACTCCATGCTCAGGCATAACATTCTCACCCTGAAACTGAAAGCCTTGATCGTACAAACGTTCCGGGCGCTCGTCTTCTACGATCATATTGTGCATGATCACACAAGCAGTCATCATCTCCCACATTTTTGCGTGCTCCAGGTATTAGCAGGATATTGAACGATGCCCCATCGAGATTGCAAAACATCAAAGGCACGCTCGACATCCTTCCTAGCACTCTCTTGCTCTTGGACAAATCTTTTTCTCTTCTCTCCGACAGGGTTGGGTATTGTCTTGACAATAGTGGTCCACTGAGGATAGATACCGTCACCCAGGTAGTATCCTTTGTCGTAATTGTGTCCGTTGACAGTAAAGTTCATCGGTGGGCTGTTGCCTTCGGCAAGCCTAGCAAACACCGACGAGCACTGAAGCACGTTGATATCATTGTGTGATCCATTCATGCCAAAGAAAGAGTGCCAGATCCAGAGATCTTGAGACGCCACGGCCTATAGTATGACAGTCAAGCCCTGACATGTCCCTTATACTGCCCTTGCCAAGCGGAAGGCTAGTTCTTCCACTCCTAGTGCATGCAGTCTATGCTGCCAAGCATCCCTGGGAAGCCCCTTCTGGCATTCATCACCAACAAACAGGTTGTATCTTCAGCTTTCGGCCCTCTCAAGTACTCAGGGCCAAACACAGCAATAACAGCCTTGCATAATTTATACAGGGACTCTAGGCATGTAGACTCGCTCATACGGACGTACTTGTCAATGAGATCACTGGGCACTCCGTATGCAAGCATTCGGATGGCGGCAGTGCATTTCTGATAAGAGGAGAAACCAATCTTGCCGACGGCATCCTCTTTGCACTCGAAATAGTCATCATAGCCGACCACTCTCTCTCTAATACGGTTGAAAACATGCCTACTCATACGGAAACGGCGACGGAATTTTTGATGTTTGAACAACGGGTTTGTTGTATCAAAGTAGTCCTTCTAGAGAAGGAAATGTCCACTCTCTCGGTTGTGATTCAACGTCGGAAGGTGGCCCGAAATGGAGCCACAGAACAACGGCCGCTGGCTGTTTAGGTGGTGATGGACCAACACGGCAGCCAATATCTCCTCCTCGTCATCGGACGACGAATCGTCGGAGTCGCAAAGAAAATTGTGGAAGAAGAACTCGTCGGCGGAGTTCATTTCGTACCTTGGCAAACTGTCGAACAGCTTGCAGGCGTCGAAGAAGGAGACGGCCGGTGAGGGGACTCGCGACGCGCACGGACCAGCTAGCTGGCCTGCCGACGTCCGACGAGTGGGCCGTCGTCCGACGAGCGTGTCGGTCGGGTCTAGCCGGGACGGCGAGGCGGCTTCTTGGTCGCGGGCGGCTATGCGGTGGGGGGAGCGGCGGTGGGAAGCAGTTTGCTCCCCGACGACAAAACGGCGATGGCGGGCGACGGGGGAGTGGACAGCGTTGCTGGGCGGATGTGGAGACGGCGGCAGTTGATAGAGTCGTCGGCAAAAATGGGCGGACGTGGAGGCGACGGCGGCGACGAAGGAGGCGGACGAAGGTTGCTGTTGGCTGGGGGGGAGGAGAGCCCAATGTGCCACCGACCAGCGGGCCCGGGAAGGGGAGAGGGCGAGCGCGCTCGCGTCCGTCTCGTGTCCGCGCCGACGCAAATCCGGCCCAAAAATAGGTCGGAAATGGGTCGCCCGCGGACGAAAAGCGGACACGCGTTCGTTTGCATCAGCGCGTTGAGCCGCCTTTTATGTCCGCGTCAATCTAAACGGACGACGGCGAACGAAATGGATCGTTCCATTAAAGTTGCTTTTAACTTGATCAAGACTCTGCACGCGCACCGTCGATCGACAGCAAGGCGTACAGATGGAAGCAAAACAATGGAAGCAAAACAAATGAGATCACAAAAGATCTTCCTCAGATACGCATGCAGAGTAGAGTTGCGATGAGATGGAAAGCTGGAAGCCGCCGAGGTCCGGATCATGGGGAAGAGAAAGAAGAAGAATACAATACAGAGTGCAGTGATGAGAAAAGAGCTTCCTTGTCCTTATCAACCAAGGCTGCAAGCTTTTGCTCTCGTCTCATCATCCCAAGTAGTGGAAAAGAGGCCCGATCGATCGGCCGGGAGTGTGCGCTCGGGGCCAAGCGGAAAAGGTCGAACCGGATGCCGTCGCCCGTCGCCCGCGCGCCCTGCTGCGTCTTTGATGGGAAAAGGCCATCGATTCGCACTCTGTATTGCACCCTTCGTATGGGCAGTCTTGGCCCCGCGCCGGGCCTCCACTACGCTGCAAAGCGATGGCTGTAATAATACCTACGTAAGGCCTTTTCCTATGGCGAAAAGGAGAGGAGAGATTAGGTGCAAGTGGAGAGGTAAGGACATGTGTATATGCAACGTCATGCGCGGCTGGGCGGTTTGGCTTTAAAACTCAAAACCCAATGTTGATGTGATGGGTCCCACTTACTTACCACGTCTCCATAAAAAATAAAAATGATAAATATATAGTCTTGTGGTTGGAGCGTCTCGAACACAGACATGACCGATCGCAAAATCTTGATCCAGTCGCACCACTTATACCGGTCTTATATGACCGGGCTGATCGACAATATTTAGACAATATCTAGACGATATGAAGCAATGGCGGAGCTAGACAAGATGTGTAGGAGGGGCGAGTTAGCAAATATGATTGTTTGAGGGAGGAGGAGGGGGAGGTATCTAAACTAAACAGCCCCCCAAAAATTTCTTCAGGTTTTGTAGTAAGGCTGGGGACCCATGGCCCCTGTCGGCCCCAACTAAGCTCCGCCGTTAATATGAAGAGGTATGGACGGGTTTGGACACGTTCATCATGACAGACTGACGTGAAGGACCCATGCAGACATCCGTCGAAACCTAATGGTCCGGTGAGAACACCGGTCCGCACGCCGCCTGATGGGCCAGATCCGGCTATTTAAGACGGACGGCGACCCCCAACGCTAGCCAAAGTCACCCCCCCACACACCCCAACGTGTCGCCACTCCAAATCCGCTCGTAGCTTGAGCTCACTATCCGTCTGTAGCCAAGGTCTGACAACGAAACAACACTTGTGCAATGCTCACTCTGTACAGTCAGTTAGGGCTTCTTGAGGAGATCCGAGCCCGGTGCCAAGCTCGGTTGTGGATTGCAGCCGACCTGCCTCCCAACTCGTCAAAGCAAGAGGAGGAGGACACGGAGTAGCGGGCATTGAACGTGGCCTTGGAGCATGCGAAAGAGGAGGAAGGTAAGGCAGACCTGAAGCCTTCAGCTGCCAGATTCGACATGACGGACGCCCAGGACGAGTTTAAGGTCCCCAAACGGTGGAGGTGACGGAGCAACGACATACTCGACTCGATTCGCTCGGAGGCGGAGATGGAGCCAAACAATCGTTACCTTCGCGGGGCATGGGCGAAGGTGACGCACACTTCGTGGACATGGATTTCGACAAGGAGCCGAAGCTGCGGGAGACATCCATCCAGCAGAGGCATGTTCGCTGGACACTATTGACATGGAGATTGCCTACATCTCCTTAGAAGTCGGCTAAGTTTATCTACGTACTAGTACCACGTAGTTTTTGTGTTGAATTTATATTATGTATTTAAGATATGATATTTGAGGCACTTGAATAATCGGATGAAAAATAAAAAGTAACCAGGCCCTCTCTGTAAACACGTCCGTAGACATATGAAAGATGAGATTTGCTACTTGTAGATGCTTTGTGGCCGGGTAAAGTCGGCCTTGCTGATGCCAATGCCATTAACCACGAGCGAGCCTCTATCCGTACGTCTTGATCAATCACGATCGGTGGGAAAGGGGGAGCTTGCGCGAGAGGGGGAGGGAGGAAGAGAAGTGGCAATGTAAAAAGGCGGTGCTTTAGGAGAAGTACATGGGCGGGCACACATGTAGAAAAGATGACCAAATATGGCCGGTCGTACGTGTATAATTGGCTAATCTGTTTGGTACCCATGGTCCATGGACCGTTGGAGCGCGTAGGGCAAACGCTTCCCCTCCTTTTGGCACGAGATTTTTTACGTGCTGCCGTCCCCAAAGAACGAAACGCGCTCATCATCATGCTCGTCGAAAAGCCGTGCCTCGAGAGCGACGGAGGGGGGCCAATTATATGTATTTGTGCTTCTGCAATTGTGCAGGAAGAAGACGCCTCTGCGCGTGATCTCGTCACCTGTCTGTCACTCGTTCCGTGTGGTCCTCTTCAGGCCGATCTTTCAGCGTCCCTTTGGACACCGGACTAGCATTGCTTGTAGCCAAATACTAGAAGCAAACAGAAAGACTAGTAGAGTACTAGTTGTAAAACCCCTAGGCTCAACGAGTTGCGGGTGCCGTCCGTCTGGACCAGAAAACGCCCTGGCTTTCGGCGGCCAAATCTCACCCCATGCATCGGTGCAGATAAGAAGTGTGTGAGGTTTTCGAGCTTCCACAGAAACTCAGTCACAAGAAGGTCCCCTTCCATCTTTTGTGAAAAATAAGTTAGCAGCAGCTAGGTCTGCAATGTCGCCGCGAAAACTCGTACGTAGCTTTCACGACCCACGCGCCGTTCCACGGAAATTGTTACGGCACAAAGCCACCAAACAAAAAGCGAGGGTGGGAGGGAGGCAGAACCAAAGACCGGCACGCGAGTGCTCGTCCCTGTCGTCGCCCGTCCCCGTCACGTTTTTTCCCATCCCTTTGTTAACGCTCGGGGTCAACCAGTTGCCAAATGCCAATGCCGATCGGTCGACGTACGTACGTTTGGTCCCTGCTCTTCTTCGCCAAGCAAAAAAGCCACTTACCTATAGGCTATACCACGTAAACTGGACGACCTTCCCGTTCGCTGCGTGTGGGGTGGATGGATGGATGGATAGGTCGACCGATTCGATCGTGCCTCGCCGCGCATCGTTTTCGACCGCACGGTCGATCCATGTCTATCTATCCATCTGCGTGCATGCGATGATGATCGACGTATACATCTCTCTCCCTCGCTAGCTAGCTTTTTCGGTGTGCGGTATAGTTGGGCTCGATCGGGATAAGGCCGGCCAGCCGGGCGGCGATGTGTTGGGTCATATCCTCCGTAAACAACCTCTTCTTCTTCACCACTAGTTTTATCACGGTGTGTGTGTATGTGGGTGAAAGTGAGAAGCGAGAGAGACTGAGAAGTGACATGCATGGAGCCTAGCTAACTTTGGCTCGGCTGCGTCTGTCGACCACGCAAAGGAAGGAGCTGTCGATGGCGCGCGCGGGGGATCACTTATGCATGCGCCAACAAAGGAGAGATTATGCATGCATGCATGCATGCCGCCGGGCACGCGTGCGTACGTTCATCTCGTGGTTGCGGATCGACGTACGCATATGCTCCGCCTAGAATGTACTGCCGCCACCTTTCATTATTTCATAATATATAGAGTATTTATGAGGATCTCCAGAATGTACCGCTTCCTAGCTTAGCCAGGGGGAGGAGCATGCATGCATGCACTTTGTAAAGCGCATGCATGAACAGCCTGGGCTACATACATATGATGCATGATACAGGGACTATATTCTTGCTCCGTCAGTGCGAAGGCTGTTCGTTACTTCGTACCAAGTACGTATCCAACCTTTTCATCACATTTACTGTATTTAACTCGCTGCGAGATATTAACTGTACTTTTACTGTCAAGTCTCGATTTCTTCTTTTTCAGAGCGGATGAGCGTTAGGTAGCCAAAGAAGGTGTGCGGGAAAGGCCTCTATGGTTGGTGAGTCGGACTTGAATTTTCGGTCCTCAACAGATTAATTGGATTTAGATGCTACAGTGTCCGAAATGGGAGTAGGAAGCCTTTGATGTTTTTTTTTTCTCGAGGGAACCCTTTGATGTTTTTGGTAAACAGGGGAAAGTCCTAATCCACGCTTACAACGCCGGTTGCCGGCGCTCGCACGCGCGATCATGGACCGGCCTATGTAGAAGATCGCTTCACATCTCGCAAGTCCCCCCTCCCTCTCCATTGATTGACTTGGGAAAAAAGAAGAATAAAAAAGTGAAATAAATGTGAATTCAGTAATCTTCATGGATTTCAGAAAAAGTTTACCAATTTTCGAAAAAATAATAATCGAAAAAGGTAAGCACATTTGAGAAACGGTTCACAAATATTCACAAATGTTCATCCATTTTAGAAAAATTCATCCATTTGAAAAGAAGTTCATTATTTTTTGTTCAAATAATCATCGATCTTGACAAAAAGTTTCTTCCAATTTGAATATTTTTTTCCATTTCATAAAAGTTCATTAATTTGAAAAAAAATCATCAAAATTCAAAGAAATTTTATGGAAAAAAAGCATCCAATTTATGAAATGTTATCCGATTTGAAAATAGTATATTGATTTTGAAAAAGAGTTCATCAAACTTCAAATAATTCGTCCATTTGGAAATAAAATCAAAACAATAGTACAAAACTAAAGGAAAAGCAAAAAATGAACATAGATTAACGAAAAACAGATAAAGAAAATAACCCACCTAAAAACGGTACAGGAAAAAGCCTTGGCGAGAAAAGAAATAAAACCGGCTAGAAGCTTTACAAAACTGGTGCTTCCGCAAACTGGGGATAGTATAAATATAAAATGGAAAGTTATTATAAAGAAGTGATTCGATGTCCCAGCTGTTAGGTCATTTCTCTCTGCATGTAGAGATCATGAATTCCAAACCCTAGCACGCACAATTTTTTGGTTTTAAAACAAAGAACACAACCTTTTGGTTTAAACAGAACAAAGTAATGGGCCGGCTAGCTAGGAGAGGGTGTGTGCGCCCATCTGTATAAACAACTAAAACGGACGCCTGAAGCGCCAAGTAGGGAATGTCGTACCTCTCTCTCAAAAAAGTAGGAAATGTCGTAAACACGTTGGACGGAATAACACGTATACCCACTTTTGGCGAATTTATATCCAAACGTTAGGGCCAAGCTAGCGTGGTCAGCTCGTTTGTATTTACAAAATTTCAATATTGTTCGAATGTTTTAAAACATCCCTGTGTTTTTTAAAAAGGTTTCGATTTTTTTTAAAAAGCTCATTTTGTTCGAAAAATGTTCAAAATTCAGAAAAACTTTCCCATTTTCCAAGGGATTTTATTACACTCCCGGTTTTATGTGATGTACTCTTATCAGGGAAAATGAATAAATAAATAAAGTGCTTAAAATGGGACTTGAACCATGGTCTTCTAGGTAACTACTAAGCCAAATAACCAATTAAGCAAATTGTTCTTGTTGTCGACTTTACATAAACATGGGTATTTGGACCCTTCTTCTTTTTGCCATACTAGCAAAAATGTTAAATTTTAGGCTTCATAACTTTGGCATAAGCATCATGATAATATGACCTGACCATCATGGTAACTTCAACATAAGCACCTTGGTAACAAATAACATGATAAAGGTTGGCAAATATATCATTAGAAGGCTCATAACTAGAACATGAGAAGCATGGTAACTTTTGCATGATAAGGTTGATAAGTTAAACATTAGCAACCTGGTAACAAATAGCATGGAAAGGTGGATAAATATATCATTAGAAAGCTGGTAATTGGAGTGTGAGCAACATGTTAAGTTTAGCCTAACCAACGTGATAACTTTACAGAAAAGTTGTTGGGATATATTTTAACGAAAAATGTTAAAAACATACACCGATAACTTATGTGCAAAAATAATGGTATTTTTACGCACCGCATAGCTAATAACTTACGCTCAAACACCATGGTAAATTTTCACGGAAAATTTACCATGGTGTTTGACCGTAAGTTATTAGCTATGCGGTGCGTAAAAATACCATTCTTTTCGCACATAAGTTATCGGTGGAAGTTTTCAAGCTTGGCGCATATAGTCTTCCAAAAGTAGCTAATGAACTTGACGTCACGGTCCGAGACAATAGTCTTGGGAACTCCATGTAGTCGTAAGATGTACCTACAAAAGAAATTTGCAACATGTGAAGCATCGTCAATCTTATGACATGTTATGAAATGAACCATTTTGAAAAAATGATCAACAACTACAAAAATGGAATCATGGCCATTTTTAGTTCATGGCAAACCAAGAAGAAAATCCAGACTAATGTCTTCCCAAGGTTGGAAAGGTATAGGAAGAGACATGTAAAGACCATGGGATTGAGCTTTTGACTTAGCTTTGCGACATGTAGAGCCTCGGTTGGTGAAGCGTACAACATCATTAAACATATTTGGCCAAAAATACTTGTTGGATAGAGTGGCATATGTCTTGTCATGTCCAAAGTGAGCCATGGGTCCTCCACCAAGAGCCTCTTGCGTAAGCAACAAACAAGCAGAAGACTTGGGTATACAAAGTTTGTTAGCACGCATAAAATATCCATCTTTCAGGTAGTAGTTTTCCCAACAAGGTTTCACTTGGAAATTAGCATATGGAGTAGCAAAGGAAACATCATGCTCATACAAATCTTTGATATGCTCAAAACCAATCACATTCTATTCAAGATGAGTAACCAACATGCAGTTGCGGGAAAAAGCAGCCGCAACAACATTTTCTTTACCCTTGATGTATTTGATGACATAAGGAAAAGACTCAATGAATTTACTCCATTTAGCATGTCATTTGTTCAACTTAGTTTGACCCTTAAGATATTTGAGAGTTTCATGATCGGTACGAATGACAAACTCATGAGGACGGAGATAATGCTCCCAAACATGTAACACTCTTATCAAAGCAGACAATTCTTTGTCATATATGGGATAATTAAGTTGACGCCAGAAATATTCTCACTAAAATACACAATTGGCGCTTCTCTTGCATTAGCATGCCACCTATTCCATTACCACTAGCATCACAATGCACTTCAAATGTTTTTTCAAAATTTGGTAAGACTGACAATGGTGCATGAGTAAACAAGTTTTTAATCTCAAGGAATGCGGTGTCTTGCTTGGTCCCCAAATAAAGGGTGCATTCTTCTTTCTCAAAGCATGTAGATGAGATGCAATCGTGCTAAAATCCTTAACAAAGCGATTGTAGAAGCCGGCTAGTCCAAGGAAACTACGCACTTGTTGCAAATTTGTAGGTGTATGCCAAGTTTTAATTGCATCAATTTTAGTTTCGTCAACTTGAACACCCTTAGAAGATACCACAAATCCTAGGAAAGCAACCTTGTCAACACCAAAAGTGCATTTTTTGCATGTTTGCATAAAGTTTTTCATTCCTACGAACTTGCAATACTTCCATAACATGTTTAGCATGCTCCTCTAAAGATTCACTAAAAACAAGAATATCATCAAAATATACCACAACACTATATCCAATGAGATGACGTAAGACATAATGCATGACACACATAAATGTACCAAGTGCTTGAGATGGACCCATTGGCATAACCAACCATTCATATAGACCACATTTAGTCTTGAAAGCCTTTTTCCACTCATTGCCCTCTTGCATGTGTATTTGGTAGTAACCACTCTTTAAATCAATTTTAGAGAATATAGTGGCACCACTAAGTTCATCAAGCATGTCATCAAGGCGAGGAATAGAATGTTGATATCGATCGGTTATATCATTGATAGGGCAGCAATCCGAATACATGCGTATACTACCATCTTTGTTAGGTATTAGTATCACCGAAACTGCACAAGGACTTAAACTCTCACGTACATGTCCTTTATCTAGGAGTTTTTGGACTTGCCTTTGTATCTACTTATTCTCTTTGGATTGACGCGGTAGGTTTCCTTGTTAGGAAGATGTGCTCTAGGTATGAGGTCGATGCCGTGTTCCATCTCTCGTTTTGGTGGTAGTCCCGGAGGTAGATCATCAGGAAAAACATCTTAGAATTCCTGCAACAAACAGGTCAAAACAAGAGGAAGATGTTGTGAAGCATTAGTCCTTGTGATCTCATCTTTGCACACAAACACAAAGTGAAGTACACTTGATGGTCTCTCACTCACATCCCTCAAGTCTCTTTTGTTGGCTAAAAGAACTAGATCTTTCTTGTCCCTGATTGTGGAGTCGCAAAAATTTGGCTTGTGGATCTCACTCTCTTTTAAGTGCTTCTCTCTCACACTTTTATCTTCACAGTGGAATGAAGCTTGCTTGTCGGCGATCACTTGACTTGGAGTCATTGGTCGAATCATGCATTGCTTGCCCTTCATCTTGAAGCTATAATGTTTGGTTCGACTGTTGTGGATGACGCCACGGTCGAATTGCCAAGGTCTCCCAATGAGTACATGGCAAATGGACATGGGAACCACATCACACTCCAAGGTGTATTCATAATCGCGTATCGTGAAGGATACTTGCATGGTGTGGTCAACTTGCAGGGTGTCGGGATCACTAAGCCAATGGACCTTGTAGGGGCAAGGATGCTTCTTCTTGACCAATTGTATCTTGCAAAAAAGGTCCTCAGTTGCCAAATTGTGGCAACTTCCGCTGTCGATGATGACCTTGACGGTTTTTCCTTGGATGCCCGTTTTTGTGTGGAAGATGTGGCAATGTTGGTCCTGATCTTCTTGTTGTTGAATAGTCAACACCTTGGAAACAACAAGAGTGGGGATCGAATCATTGTCACAAAAGATTTGCGAATCTTCATCTTCATTAACTTGTCGATGCATGGCCACATTATCCAATGCTTCCATCTCTTCATCACTCATAGAGTCATAGGTGCCATTGCCTTGAAGGATCATGGTGCATCTTGTTGGACACTCGGAAGTCTTGTGTCCTCGGCCTTGACACGTGAAACACTTGATGGAGCTTGTTTTAGCGGTAGCATCCAGTGTTGGTGTAGAGGATAAAGCTCTTGGCTTGTAGTTACTTGTAGGCGGGTGACTTGACGAAGTCGTCTTGTCCTTGTAACTTGACTTGTCGCCGGTAGTATTTGGAGGTTTCGTAGTTGAAGGCGTTGTGGTCGGAGAAGCTTGCACACTTAAGAGTAGGTCTTGGAAGAGAACTTGGAGTACTTGTAGTCATCTTGCACTTGACGTTCTGCCTTGGTCGCTTGATGCACTGGCTCGAGTAAGTCGGAGTATGGATGGAAGTCCATGATTTTCTTGACTTGGTAGTTGAGGCCATTCAAGAAACGCACCATTGTTTGCTCATCATATTCCTTGACATTGGCTAGGATCATAGCAATTTCCATCTCTTGATAGTATTCTTATACCGACTTCGTGCCTTGCTTGAGTAGTTGTATCTTCCTGAAGGGATCACGATTGTAGTGGGTCGAGACGAAACAAGATCTCATGAGGTCCTTCATTTGGGCCCAAGTGATGATAGGAGGTTCACCTCTTTATCTTGTTTGCTCAATCACTCGTTCCCACCAAATGAGAACGTAGTCTTGAAATTCAAGGGAAGCCATGGTGATCTTCTTCTCTTCCTCAAAGTTGTGCAAACGGAATATCTTGTTAACCTTGAGTGCCCATGAGAGATAGTCTTCGAGATCATTGCTTCCGGAGAACTTAGGCATCGTGAACTTGAGCTTGCCTAAGCATGTTTCTTCATTGTGGTTGTTTTATAGATGCCCTTGTCGTGGATGATGTGCATCATTGTTGTTGTCGAGTTGACGTTGATGTTTCCTTGGGGCTTCATTATCAGTGGGCTCGACGTGATGTGCTTGAGGCTGTTGATGAGGTCCTCGCACATGGTTCCTTCTTTCTTGTTTCTCCTCTTGGCGAGCGGCTTCTTCTTGGCGTTCACGATGTAGGGCTTCTTGTTCTTCGCGCGCTTGGCAGTTGTGTTCTTCCAAGGCGCATGTAGCTTCATGTAGAACACGTTGTGCTTCAATTGCTTGTTTGTGGCGACGATGTTGTTCTTCTTCACGGCATTGTCGTTCTTGTTCTTGTCATGTTGATGATGTCGTGCGTGCTCATGTAGGCGATCTTGCAATCCATTGCCATGGAATGGGTTCACCAAAACTTGATGTTGGCAATCTTGTGGTGAACTTGGACTGGAGCAGTCATCTTGATGATGAGAACGTGCTCGAGGTGGACTTGCTCTGGAAGAGTAGCACAATGATGACGACTTGATTGGCACCGCCTTGACAAAGTAGATGTTGAAGGAGCATTGTTGACCCTCAAAGAACGGAACTCCTCCATTTGACTAGATAACCTGGTGTCGAGGTCGTCACGCGTGCGCACCTTGTATTCGCGTAAGTCGGTGGCGATTTGCTCGATGTGTTCGTTCAAGACATCTTGTGCTTGAGTTATGGCTTTGTGTGCGGCGAAGAAGTGCAACATGGTGACATAGTCATTTGCGTCGTCGTCATGCTCCTCGAATGTCGGGTTTGATATGGTAGTCCTATCCATAGCACTCAAGTAGATATAAGTGGAAGAATGAGAAGACAAAACCAATTACCATTCCAAAAGTTGACAATAGACCATGATCACGCAATTTGCAATTATGGAAATAGTAGAATTGGTACCAGGAATCTTCCTTCTCACACATACACAAATCAGGCTTATGGAGCAGCTTGGTTAGGATAGTGGCACAAAATTCAAGCAACTCGAAAGATAAGATTCAATAATGTTGAAAGATGTTCCAAATTTGCAAGTAAGACAATGTAGATCAATAGCAATGAGTATACACAGAAACACACACACGTATAGATAAGTGGAGTCATGCAACAAAGAAATGAGCACAAAATGTGGAATCCACAGACAAAGCTCGTGTTGCACAACACTAGAAAGATGCTAGTGATACGTATCCAACATATCTATAATTTATGAAGTATTCATGCCATGTTTACAATAATTCTATATGATTTTGGTATGATTTTATTAGAACTAACCCGGACTGACGCTGTTTTCAGCAGAACTACCATGGTGTTGTTTTTGTGCAGAAATAAAAGTTCTCGGAATGGACTGAAAATTTATGGAGAATATTTTTGGAAAATATAAAAAATACTAGAGCAAAGACTTGGGCAAGGAAGTGGACGAGGAGGTCACAAGCCTGCTAGGCGCGACCACCCCCTAGCCGCGCCTAGCAAGCTTGTGGGCCCCTCGAGCACCTCATTGACGTGATTCCAACGCCAAAAAGTCCTATAAATCCATAAACCTCCAAAAAGAAACCTAGATCGGGAGTTCCACCGCCGCACACCTCCAGAGCCACGAAAAACCAATCTTGGCCCTCTACGGCACCCTGCCGGAGGGGGTCACCATCATCGGAGGCCATCTTCATCGTCCCGGAGGGGCCATCAACACCATGGAGGCCAAGGACTAGAGGGATAACCTCTCCCCATAGAGGGGGAGGACATCGAGGAGGAAGCACAAGGGGGAGACCCTCTTCCCCTCTCTCCCAGTGGTGCCAGAGTGCCACCGGGGGAACCATCGCCACGGTGATCGTCTTCATCAACATTACCTTCTTCATCACCATCCTCATCTCCTTTTAGCTGTCCACTCTCCCGCACCCCGTTGTAATCCCCTACTTGAACATGGTGCTTTATGCTACATATTATGATCCAATGATGTGTTTCCATCCTATTATGTTTTGAGTAGATTTCTTTTGTCCTTTGGCTTGATTGATGATCTAGATTGGTTTGAGTTGTATGTTTATTTTGGTGCTGTCCTATGGTGCCTTCCGTGCCGCGTACACGTGAAGGATTCCTACTGTAGGGTGTTGCAATACGTTCATGATTCGCTTATAGTGGGTTACTTGAGTGACAGAAGCATAAACCCGAGTAAGGGGGTTGTTGCGTATGGGATAAAGGCGACTTGATGCCGGGGAACAATATCGTGGGGTTGATATTCTCGTGTATGCTTGTTTGCTTTCTTCACTAAATACATTTTGTTTTCCCTTTTAACTTTCTGTAGTTGTGGGTGAAACAAAGAAAAAAATTAAATAATGAAAAATACAAAAAGAGTTACTTGCTCTTTTGCCTAAGAAGTTTTTCAAAAAAGAGAAGTGATTGGAAGGTTGTGCATTGGAGAAGTGAGGGTCGACCTTGAACACTTGTGTACATGCTCATGGAAATAATGTAGAATTTTTCATGGAAGCTTCTGAAGAATAGTTATCACCTTGTATATATCCATTGTATTATAAAAATAATGTGCCAAAATTTACTTTTAGGATGATTAGATTGCTTGTTTGGTGTGTGTAGTGCAAAAACAGAAACTTTGGCTGTGCGTGAATTTACATTTTTACTGGAACGTTAAAAGTTTCTTAAATTTTTACACAATACTGCTATGCATTTTTTAATTTGTCCTAAATTTTAATAAGTTTTTGAGTTACAGAAGTATACGAAGTTTCCACATTACTACAGACTGTCCTGTTTTTGACAAATTCTGTTTTCTATGCATTGTTCTCTTATTTTGATGAATCTATGGCTTGTACCGGGGGGTATGAACCATGGTGAAGTTGTAATACAGTATATATAATGCTAATATGAATTTGGAATGAGCTCACAATAGTATTTAAAGTAGTAATTTGCTTTATTATACTAATGGATCTCACGAGGGTTTTGTTAAGTTTTGTGTGAATGAAGTGTTCAAAGATCGAGGAGGTATCGGTATAAGAAGATTATGGAGAGACAAGAGTTCAAGCTTGGGGATGCCCAAGGCACCCCAAGTAAATATTTCAAGGAGACTCAAGCACCTAAGCTTGGGGATACCCCGGAAGGCATCCCATCTTTATTCTTCAACAATTATCGGTACACCTCAGTTTTTGTTTTGTTCACATGTTATGTGTCTTTAATGTTTGTCTTTTACTTTATGACCCCTTCTTGTATGAGATAGTCCTTTATGGATTTGTAGAATGCTCTTTGTGCTTCACTTAAATCTTTTGAGTATGGCTTTGTAGAATGCTCTTTGTGCTTCACTTAAACCTTCTGAGTATGCCTTTATAGAATGCTTCGTATGCTTCACTTATATATTTTGAGCTTGGATATAGGTTAATATATATTAATTATAGAATTCTCTATGAACTTCACTTATAAATTTTAGAGTATGAATAAAATGATCATCGGAATTTCGCTTGGAAGAGTATCATTGAAATATCATGCCTAGCTAAAAAGGCATTAAAGACAAGCGCTTGTTGGGAGATAACCCAACACTTTTACTTTCTGTTTTTATGTCTTCACATGATTAAGCTATTGTAGTAATCATGTTTTGTGCCTTTTATTTGAATAAAGTGTCAAGTAAAGCCTTTGGGATAATGTGGATACTTGCTTGTTTGATTCTGTGCAAAAATAGAAAGTTTTGTTTCCAGTATTTGAATTGTCTGATTTTACTGGCAAGTCAAAAAATATTAATTTTTTACAAAACATTGCTATGAAAATTCTGTGACATTTCATAATGTTTCAAAATTTGTAGAGTCAGGTAAGTATGGTGATCATTCAGATCTTTACAGAGTGTTCTATTTTTGATAGATTCTGTTTTGCATGCATAGTTTTCTTGTTTCAAGTGTTCCTATAGCTTATATTGAGAAATATAAATTTTGGGATACAGTAGGTATCATGTGGGAATAATTATTAATCTTTCCTTGATAGTACCTATGTGAATGATCTATCTTTATTACACTAACCCTTCTCACAAAGTTCCGTTAAGTTTTGTGTGATAGAAGTTTTCAAGTTTTGGGTGAGACACCGATATGAGAAGAATAAGGGGTGACAAGAACCTAAGATTGGGGATGCCCAAGGCACCCCAAGGTAATATTCAAGGAATACTCAAGCGTCTAAGCTTGGGGATGCGCCGGAAGGCATCCCCTCTTTCGTCTTCAACACTATCGGTATATCTTACTTGGAGCTATATTTTTATTCTTCACATAATATGATTTTTGCTTGGAGCGTCATTTTATTTGTTTTTATCTGTTAGGTGTTATTTATCATCTTGTTTTTTAATAAAAAGTTCCAAGAATTTCCTTTAGGTTGCTTGAATTGCATGTTTGATGAGTGCTGTGTAAAAACAGAAACTTCTTCTGTAGTGTTTGAATTTTCATATTTTAATGGAACGCGGATAGTTTCTGAAATTTATACACAGTGTTTTAATATAAATTACTTAGCATGTCCTAAATTTTCAAATTTTTTGAGTTATAGAGGTACATTGTTATAATAAATTGGTACAGACTGTTCTGTTTGGACAGATTGTTGTCATAGTTTTGTTATCTACTTGTCCTATAGTTTCCATAGCCTATATTGGTAGATATAAATTGTGGAAATGATAGTATACAGTACCTAATGTTTCAAAATTATTGTGCAACTTGTCATGGCAGTACGTAAAGAGTTGATTTATTATTATGTGTACTAACCTATCTCACGAGTTCTTTTCGAGTTTTGTGTGGATGAAGATTTTGAGAATAGGTGAAACCGGGATATGAGAGGATTGAACAAGATACAAAATCTCAAGCTTGGGGATTACCAAGGCAACCCAAGTAAATATTTCAAGAAGTCTCAAGCATCTAAGCTTGGGGATGCTACGCATCCCACCTCTTTTCGTCAACTATCGGTTAGCCTATGTTGAGCCTAATTTCTTATTCGTTTACATGATGTGTGCTATTCTTGGAGTGCTATTTTTGTTTTGCTTGTTGTTTAGATAAAATACTCAGATCTTAAAATATTTATTGAGAGATAGAGAGAGAGAGAGATAAAGTCCTCACATAGCTACTTAATTGTTTGACTACTCATTGATCTTCACTTATATGTTTTGGAGTAGTTTTGTCATTTACTCTCGTGCTTCACTTATATTCTATGAGTAAATGGTTGAATGAATTGAATATCATCAATCTGAAATTATATATGTTTTATATGCTTATTCCATGGGGAGTAATGGATTCACATATAATAAGTATAGGTGGTAAAATTTACTGAAAGTTAACAAACACCGCATTGGTCACTTGAACCATTTATGAAAGAATATTGAAGGACGAGAGATTTAACATATAAATGTACTATCTTGGACATCTTCTGTGATTGTGAATACCCATCAATTATTTTCAAACTTGAGCAAATTAGTTGAAGTTGGACAAGGAAGACAACATAATGAGTTATGCTTGGGTATATTTGTATAAAAGTTATATTGTTATGGATCCTCCAACATGTGGTGCTTGCTTCCACCTCATATTAGCCAAAACTTCCGCACCAAGTAGAAATACTACTTGTGCATGCAAACACCCTTAAACCCAAAGTTGTTCCATTTAAGTCCACCATACCTACGTATATGCGGTATTTACCTGCCGTTCCAAGTAAATTTGCATGTGCCAAACTCTAAACCTTCAAATAATATTATGTTTTGTATGCCCGAATCGCTCATATAATGACTAGGGGCTGTCAATATCTTCCATGCTAGGTGGGTTATTCTCACGATATGTGTTGATTCACTATCATTCACAAGAAAGTGGCTGGTAATAGGGATTCCCAGTCGCAAAATCAAAGAAAAAAATTAAAATAATTAAACAAAACTCCCCCAGGAATGTTGTTGGTATGGATAGTACCCGTGGATTCATCTCGCCGTGGAGTGTGATTGATTGGTGGAGCGGGAGTAAAAACTTTACCATTCTGCTTGGGAACCGCCTATAATGTATCTAGCATGGAAGATACCGAGATCTCTCAGTTGTTATAGTGACAATGAAAGCATACAGTCCAAAATTATTATTATTCATCTCTATTTTAAATGCTCGTGCTCTGGCACCTCTGCAAATCAATGCTTCCATCTACGAAGGGCCTATATTTTACTTTCTAGTACTTACCTTTATGCAAGAGTCATGGTGATCTTCACCACTTCCTATATTTTGCCTTTTTCTCTTGGCAAGCGTCATGTGTTGGGGAAAGATCCATGCATATATGGCCATTCAAATATATTTGATCATGTATTATTGTTGACAATTATCTATATGATAAATAAGTTGGGAGGTGAAACATTAAGCTCCTATCTTTCTCTATGTTTGATGGATGATATTTGTTCTAAAAATATGCTTTGAGTGCTAGCAATCATGGAAGACTATATGATAGTTGAGTATGTGGAATTTGCTAAATCAAAGCTCTTACATACACCCTTCTTGAAAATAAGATGAATTGGAATTGTTTGGTGATTGAAAGCATAGTTTGTTAGTCTATACTTTAACATGTAGATAGCTTGTTATTTCATCATGAGAAGTTTTATGAGATGAGCTACTATTTATGATATATAATGATGCTATAAAAAGTGTTGGAACTATCATTGATAAAATTTATGCACTATGCTAGCATTCACACTTCATAAATTATTTCTTTTATCATTTACCTACTCGAGGACGAGTAGGAATTAAGCTTGGGGATGCTGATACGTCTCCGAGGTATCTATAATTATGAAGTATTCATGCCATGTTTACAATAATTCTATATGATTTTGGTATGATTTTATTAGAACTACCCTGGACTGATGTTGTTTTCAGCAGAACTACCGTTGTGTTGTTTTTGCGCAGAAATAAAAGTTCTCGGAATGGGCTAAAAATTTACGGAGAATATTTTTGGAAAATATAAAAAATACTGGAGCGAAGAGCTGGGCCATGAAGTGGACGAGGAGGTCACAAGCTTGCTAGGCGCGACCACCCCCGTGGTCACCCCTAGCAAGATTGTGGGCCCTCGAGCACCTCCTTGACGTGATTCCAACACCGAAAATTCCTATAAATCCAGAAACCTCCGAAAAGAAACCTAGATCCAGAGTTCCGCCACCGCACACCTCTAGAGCCATGAAAAACCAATCTTGGCCCTCTCCGACACCCTGCCGGAGGGGGTCACCATCACCGTAGGCCATCTTCATTGTCCTGGAGGGGCCATCAACACCATGGAGGCCAAGGACCAGAGAGATAACCTCTCCCCACAGAGGGGGGGAAGGCCATGGAGGAGGAAGCATAAGGGGGAGACCCTCTCCCCCTCTCTCCCGGTGGTAACAGAGTGCCACCGGGGGACCATCGCCGCGGTGATCGTCTTCATCAACATTACCTTGTTGATCAGCATCCTCATATATTTTTAGCAGTCCACTCTCCCGCACCCCGCTGTAATCCCCTACTTGAACATGATGCTTTATGCTACATATTATGATCCAATGATGTGTTGCCATCCTATTATGTTTTGAGTAGCTAGATGGAAGCAAATGTTCAGTGTACGTAGAGTCGTATCGGTGGTAGATAGGACTTGAAAGAATATTGATCTTACCTTTAGCTCCTTGTGGGTTTGACACTCCATACTTATATCTTCCACCTTTGGAAATTGTTATGATGATTCCTTGCACTTGGGGATTATCAGCTAGCATGATTGCTTAAATGGGCGTGATACGAACTTGTGCACAACCTATAAGAAACAAAATGTGTCGTCTTCCTATTCCCGACTTTGCTATGTATGTATGAGGCACGTGTAACTCATTCAAGTTATCTAAGATGATCAAGTATGATATGCTATTTGGCAATGCTATTCTCTTTTGCACTTGCTTAAAAGCTTTGCTTCTCTTTCTTTTGTAAATGATATTTTTATGGTCACAATGCGGGACATGCACACCAAGATAGCAATTATGTACGCGGGTAATATTTGTAACACAAGAGATGATAATAAGATATATGCACACAATTGAAGCTATGTAGAGTATGTATCACTAAGTGCACAAGTAGCATAGCCCGACAATACTCACCGGATGGTCTCGATAGGCAAGTATCACAAATAGGTTCGGGGTAACAATGTAATGCCAAGGGTATAAACGAGAGTGTCGTCGTGGTTACCGTCCTTGCATACAGTGATGTGTCAACAAAGAGTTGGTCGGCGATGAACCGGGGCGATGATGAGTAGCGATGTCGACGTGGAACCACTCCTAAGTAGCCAAAACACCTTAGGAAGTGGCAAGCTCGTGACTCAAGATCTCAAATGCAAGGGTTGCGAAATAAATGGTGGTGGTTGCGGAAGAACAATGATGGAAAACTGGAGGACGAAGTGCTAATTGTCCGGGACAAAAGGGCTAGGTGCCTGGCAGGCCAGATGTCCGGGGTCGGGCCGGATGTCCGGGCCTTCTGATCTGATCTCGAAATCTCTAAGAACTTAAGGATCAACACAAAAACATTTCAGCAAAATTTGGGCAATTTGGCGGTGGAAAATGATGGTAATGATGGGGAAAGCTAGATCTATCTGTCCAAAATGAAATCCACAGATCAAAATCAACAAAATCTCCTCAAATCCAACGAATCCAAGAAATTTTGGTATGGCTATTTTTGTGGGAATTTTTGAAATTAGGCCAAATCAAAACAAAAATTGGCTAGAAAGTGGAGGGAGAGACTCCAAGGTGTGAATGAACGTGGCTCATGATACTAAGATGATATGGGGCAAACCCGGTGAGGTCGATCTTTTCGTACTTGGAGGGGAAACGGGGAGAAATCAAAAGAAAACTCAAGAAAGATCCCAAACCACACATCCACTAGATCCATAAAAGCATATGAGATACATGATCCAGAGTTAATGGAAGGATACACGTAATGGAGAGTCTTCCCACTCCGAAGGAGGGGCCTGGACATCCCTTGGGATCTTCGATAAAAAGGGCCCTTGGCATCCTTAGGATCTTCTCACGTAGAGGTGTCAAATTTAAGGGAGAAGGATATGGAAGGAGCAATGCTCAACTAACTATGGGCCAACACATTGCTGACCCAAAAAAGAGGAGGGTCCTTTATCTAGTGCTAGGCAAATGGAGCGGAACAGGAGGGGTTACATGGCCTTTGGGCCGCGTCTGCCCGCATAGGGGCCGGATGTCCGAGCCGAAGGCCAGATGTCCGGGGCTTCCTGGGGGTGCTCGATGTCCGGGCTGTGGAGGCCCGATGTCCAGGGCTTGGCGTCTAGTTTCACTCGGTTTGTGTGCGGACACGCCGGATTTCCGGGGAGGAGGGAGGATGTTCGAGTAGCTGGATGTCCGGGGCTCAAGGGCATGGTTTCCTGTGTGGTTCTTGTCCTAGGGTGCCAGATTTCTGGGGTGGTGGCCGGATTTCTGGCCGGATAGATGTCCGGGCCGCAAGGCCGGATGTTCGGTGCCTATATCTTCTTCAGCTTGGCCTTGGAGCTGGTGTTACCTCCACGGGCCGGATGTCCAGGGTGTGGGCCAGATTTTCGGGGCCCGGGAGGTGTCATGGCATTCCTTTGGTGCTCTTTCTCATCCATCCTTGTGCCCATCTTTGTAGTATATTTTCCTTCACTCTAAGCATCTTTGAGATCGTCTTCATGGTACTTATGTATGCAAAGGCCCTCCGCTTGAGGTAGCATCCAAGTTCCATGAGTATCACAAGGGAATTCACTAAGGAGAGATGTCACCTCAAATTCAATGGCACGTGCGCGGGATCTCGTTATGGGACCACTTGGAGCTCAAGGTGTTTATGATGGGCCCATGGGGATGACCATGGGATGCTCCGCATCAGGAAGCCCCTACTTCACATCAAGGTGAACCACAAAATGACTTGGATGAATCCACAAGTGGTACACATCAAGATGAAGGAAATGAGGAAGTGCAACTAGGAGATCCACCTCAATCTCCCTCTCCACCACCTCAAGGAAACAAGGGCTTCAACAACAACAAATAATAAGTTGATGATGAGGAGGAAGCTCCACCATCCACAACTCAAAAGCTATCTCGAGTACGAGAAAGAGTGGACAAAAACCATCCCATTAAACAAATACTTGGTGACATCGAATCGGGAGAATCACTTGCTCTAAAACTCGTTTGGCTAACTTTTGTGAGCATTACTCACTTGTCTCTAGTATTGGGACCATGAAGGTGGAAGAAGCTTTCAAAGACCCGGATTGGGTAAATGTCATGCATGAAGAACTACACAACTTCGAGAGTAATGAAGTTTAGACGCTAGTGGAGAAGCTCAAGGATGAGAAAAACATCATCGGAACCAAATGGGTGTTTCATAACAAGCAAGATGAAGATGGAAAAGTAGTATGCAACAAGGCTTGCCATGTAGCTCAAGGCTACACTCAAGTCGAAGGTACGGACAATGGAGAGACATATGCCCTTGTTGCTAGACCTGAATCCATTCACATTCTTCTTGCTTATCTTAATCACCATGATATCACTCTTTAGCAAATGGACATTAAAAGTGGCTTTTTAAATGGTGAAATTGAGGAGGAAGTCTATGTTAAACAACCTGTCGGATATTTCAATCCAAAGAAGCCTAATCATGTTTATAAACTTTAGAGAGCTCTGTATGGTCTTAAACATGATACAAATGCTTGACGAAGTTTCTTATAGAAAAGGGTTTTGAAATTGGTAACATTGATGCAACCTTCTTCACTAAAAGTTTTAATGGTGAATTATTTGCATGCCAAATTTATATGGATGATATCATACCCAGATCTACTAACCCTCATTTTTGTGAGAAATTTGGAAGGTTGATGTCTGAGAAATATGAGATGTCTATGATGTGTGAGCTGAATTTTTCTTCTTGGTTTGCAAATCAATCAAATGAGAGATGGTATATTTGTACCTCAGACCAAGTAAAGCAAGTTCCTTTTCGAAAAGTTCAACATGCAAGAATGCAAAGGTATGAAAAAACCCATGCCTACTAGTGGACATGTTGACGTCACTCAGGAGGACAAATTAGTTGATCAAAAGGTTTATCGATCATTGATTGGTTCATTGTTATATCTATGTGCCTTGTCCCAATATCCTACTAAGTGGTGCGTGTGTGCCTGATATCAAGCAGCACCTAAAGAGTTTCATCTTAAGGCCGTGAAAGGAACTGTGAGATACTTGATACACACACACACACACCAAACTTTTGCATTTTTTATCCCAAAGGATCTTCTTTTGACCATGTGGGCTATTCTGACTCAAACTATGCCGGAAATAAGTTTGATATAAAATCCACTTCGGGTACTTGTCAATTTCTTGGGACATCTCTTGTATCTTTGTCTTCCAAGAAGCAAAACTCGTTATCTCTATCTATTGTTGTTGGGACTATAACTCCACGGTGTAACCCGCCCTACTAGGACGGGTTAAATATAATAAATGGCCTTAGGACCAAGCAGAGGATGGGACAGATCATGAAGACGAAGACAAGCAAGGCGGTAGCTGACGAGAGTCGCCGGATGGCCCAACACTTGAAGACGGCGGCTCAAGGCCCATGAAGCAGCCCACGCCGGCTGAGTTTCGCTAAGCACAAGACGTGTAGAAACATTGTGGGTTACGGGTAGTGTGATGAACCGAGTTCTATTGTAAACCCTAGGGCTTGACCTTTATATAAAGGCGGGTCCCTGGGGCCGAAAGACTCAAGTTACAACCTCTCGATAGATCTATCCATCGAATATACACAAAGCAGGACATAGGCTATTACCTCCATAGGAGGGGCCGAACCTGGGTAAACCCGACTCTCTCTCTCTCTCATTCAACCCCTTCGAGTCACCACCTAGTAGCGATGGCCTCACACCTAAGTCCTATTATGAGGACATCTGCAGGGTTGACAAAACCATGAAAGTTGGCGCCCACCATGGGGCCCTCGCCTGGTGGAGTTGAGTTCTCGAAGGGATCCCTTCTAGGGTTCGGGAGTTATGCGGTCGGTTGTATGACCAAAAGCCACCGCGGCAAGATTTACATCGACGACTCCGGCTGGGCCCCCGAAACCGACTCAATCTAGTATGGTTACCGGGTCCCGTTTGGCAAGATCCAAGTCGTCATCGGCAAGATCGGTGCAACAGTGCCCGAGTCAGACATCTGCACCAACATCATAGAGCTGGCTCGGTGTGCCCGATCCAACCAGTACCAGGGCAGTCAAGATCACCATGTGATCAGATCCACCTCGCGAGTGGGTTCGCTGGATGGGCCGGTCGCAGAAGGGGCGGTCGTCGTTGCCTTCGATGCGGAGCGTGGGGTCTCGCTCGGAGTAGAGATACACAGGGAATGTCATGATATGGCAAGTACGGAGGCTCAAGTTTCATTCGCACCTGGAGCTCTTGGCGACTCTGAAGCACATGGTGAGTCAAGGATGGAGCTCCAAAAGCAAGATGGCCAAGGTACTTTTTAGAAAATCTGAGGCAGCTAAGTTGGGGTCAGTACCACGTCTTCACCACCAACACCTATAAGCGTGACCGCAAGGTCAAGAGTAGGGTGGTTAACATGGCAGAGCCGACAGTGCCTAGATACCTCAACTGGTCTGAACACCCAATCACCTAGAGTAGGGAAGACTCCCCCTCAGGTTGACAACCCTGGCGAGTAAGCATTGGTGGTGGCGCCTCAGGTCGGCAACTATACTTTGACCAAGGTCCTTATGGACGGGGGCACCACATCAATATCTTGTATTACGAGAGTTTCCCCGGATGAACCTGTCTAAAAGCTCTTTGCTTCCTTATATCTAGTATGGTTTTTCATGGGGTCGTCCCTAGAAAATCGGCTTACCCGATCGGGCGGATCAAACTCAACGTTGCTTTTGGTAATGAATATGACTACAGGTGCGAGGCTTTGATGTTTGAGGTGGCCAATATAAAAAGCCCATATCACGCCCGCTTTGGATGGTCGGCTTATGCTAGTTTTATTGCCTGGTCATGTTACGTCTATCTCAAGATTAAAAATGCCCAGACGATATGGCACTATCATCATTGATGGAAGCCGGAGGATAGCTCAGGAATGTGAGGAAGGGGACGCAGCCTATGTCGAGTTTGCTTGCGCGACCGCAGAATTAAAGTTTTACACCGCCAATGTCGACCCGGCTGATATGAGCCCCCTCAAGAAGCCCAACACCGAATCAAAACCTCCGCTCATGTTCAAGCCTTCCGAAGACACCAAGCTGGTAGACTTCACGCCAGGCGACTCATCGAAGCAATTCACTATTGGGACCGATTTGGATCCTGCATAGGAAATCACGCTCATCAAGTTCATCCGTGAGAACCGGGACATCTTTGCATGGAAGCCGTCTGACATGCCTGGAGTCCCGAGAGAACTTGCTAAGCACCGCCTTAACGTAGATCCTAAGATGAAACCAGTGCGCCAATACCTTCGTCGTTTTAATGAGGAGATGCATAAGGCCATTGGAGAGGAAGTGGCACAGCTCCTAGCTGTCGATTTCATAGTGGAAGTTTTTCATCCTGAGTGGATGGCTATCCCGGTGCTTGTGTTAAATAAAAATGGCACTTGGCGCATGTGTGTCGACTACACCGATATCAACAAGGCTTGTCCCAAGGATCCTTTCTCCCTTGCACGTATCGATCAGATCATCGATTCTATGGCGCATTGTGAATGATTATGCTTCTTGGATGCATATTCCGGCTATCAACAAATCAAGGTGGCACTTGAGTACCAAGAAAACACGGGCTTCATCACCCCCTTCGGAGCTTTCTTTTATGTATCCATGCCTTTTGGGCTCAAGAGTGCGGGGCGACTTATCGATGATGTGTTCAGAACTGCCTAAGTTCACAGATCGAGCGCAACGTTCATGCTTATGTTGATGACATCGTGGTCAAATCCGAGAAGAAAGAAACACTTTTAGATGACATCAAGGAAACCTTTGACAATCTTCGCGTATACCAGATGAAACTCAACCTGGCAAAGTGTGTCTTTGGTGTTGCTACAGGCAAGTTACTAGGCTTCCTGGTCTTGAGTGCGGCATCGAGGCCAACCCGTACAAGATCAAAGCGCTTACGTCGTTGTCTGAGCCGGCCATTCTGAACCACCTCTAGCGACTCGCCGGATGCATTGCGGCCTTAAGCCGGTTTATAAGCCACTTGGGAGAAAAGGCGATCCCTTTCTACCAGTTGTTGAAAAAATCAGGCGACTTCGAGTGGACGGACGAAGCTGGCAAGGCTTTTGAGGCCCTCAAGCGACATCTCGTCAACCCACCCGTCTTGGCTGCTCCCAAGAAGAAAGAACGTATGCTCATATACATCGCTGCCAACTCCAAGGTGGTAGGCGTAGCGATTGTGGTTGAGTGGAAAGAGGAAGGAAAGGAATCTCTAGTTCAGTACCCGGTCTATTTCGTCAGCGAAGTCTTAGCCCTGTCCAAACAGTGATATCCACATTGGCAGAAGCTGGGTTTTGGGATCTTCATGGCGAGCCGGAAACTGAAGCATTACTTGCACGAGCATCCAATCACTGTGGTCAGTTCGACACCCCTCGTCATACAAAACTGGGAGGCCACGGTTAGGATTGCCAAGTGGGCTATCGAGCTTGGCGACCACCATCTGAAATACATGCCCCGAGTTGCTATCAAGTCACATGCGCTGATAGATTTCATCAATGATTGGAAAGAAATACAGATTCCAGAAGATAGGCCAAATACCACGTACTAGACCATACACTTTGACGGATCAAGGCAGCTGGAAGGCTCAGGGGGTGGGGTCGTGTTATCTTACCCAAAAGGTGACACATTTTGTTATGTCTTACGGCTCATGTTTCCGTCCACTAACAATGCAGCCGAGTACGAGGCCCTGTTACATGGGCTTCCGATAGCCAAATAAATGAACCTTAGCTGGGTCAGATGTCTGGGCGACTCAGATTTGGTGGCACATCAAGTTTTAGGGACTTGGGATTCTAATGACCCCCTGATGGCGGCTTATCGACGAGCGGTCTCTAATGTGACGGGTCATTTTCAAGGTTATAATGATCATATAGATCGCCGGCTCAACGAGGCGGCTGATGCTTTATGTAGACTAGGCTCATAGAGAAAGCCGGTACCACCTAATGTTTTCATGGATGTCCTTCACAATCCATCAGTCAAGTTACCATCGGAGGAGGATATAGCTATCCCTGACCTGGAGGCACACCTGGTGGAAGCTCTACACGTCACCCCTGATTGTACTGTGCCATATTTGGCTTATTTGACCTGAGGGGAGCTCCCAGAAGAGGAAGTTGACGCTCGTCAAATCATCCGACGATCGAAGTCCATGACAATCATTAAAGGCGAGTTACATCAATAGATCAACACTGGCATGTTTCAACGATGTGTTTCACCCGAGGAAGGCCAAGAAATTCTTAACGAAATTCATTCTGGCGATTGCGAACATCATGTCGGCTCACGGTCACTGGTCTCCAAAGCTTTCCGACATGGATTTTACTGGGTGACAGCTCATCCCGACGCTGATGAAATTGTGCGCAAGTGTGATGGGTGCCAAAAGTTTGGCCGGAAGGCTCATGTACCGGCTCAGGAATTACGTATGATTCCAATTACTTGGTTGTTCGCAGTTTGGGGATTGGATATGGTTGGCCCGTTCAAGCGTCTTCTGATAAAAGACCCACTTGTTAGTGGTAGTTGATAAGTTCACCAAGTGGGTTGAGGCGGAACTGATGAGCAATTGCGATGCGGAGACGAGAGTCAAATTCTTAAAAAATTTGATTTTTTGGTTTGGATACCCTCACAGCATCATTACTGATCATGGTACCAATTTGTCCAAGGGAGCAATGGAACAATTTTGCCAACAAGAACACATCCGTCTTGATTTAGCAGTGGTAGCACATCCGCAGTCCAATGGGCAAGCTGAAAGAGCCAAGCAGGAGATTTTGAGCGGAATCAAGCCCCGGCTCATGGTACCTCTTGAGCGAACGCTGGGTTGTTTGGGTTGAAGAACTCCCTTCAGTGCTTTGGAGTATTCGAACAACACCAAATAGATCCACATGATACACCCCTTTCTTCTTCGTTTATGGAGTCGAGACGGTCCTCCTGAGCGATATTCATCATGGCTCGCCTCGGGTGACTACCTATGTCGAGGTGGATAATGAGCAAGCGTGCCAAGACTCCCTAGATGCCTTGGAAGAAGAGCGTGACTTAGCAACAGCCAGATCTACGATATACCAGCAAGACCTGCATCACTATCATGCCGTAGAGTCCGAAACCGTACGTTTCAAGAAGGCGACTTAGTTCTTCATCTGATTCAAGATCAAATAGGGATGCACAAACTCTCCTCGCCTTGGGAAGGTCCTTTGGTCATCAGCCAAAAATTCAACAATGGTTCGTACTACCTGGTCAACTTACGAGAGGGTTCATATACTTCTGAAGAAGAAACAACCCGGCCGTGGAATGTCGCACTCCCGCGGCCTTATTACACCTAGGAGCCACCGGCTCACTTTTTGCAATTCCCCCCTGCAAAATTATGTACTTACTTCTTTATATTCAAAAAATAATAAATTCGGCATCCCTGAAACTCGGGGCCTCTGTCGTTTCAGCCTATAAATTAAGCATGAGTCTTTATTGTTTGAAACATAGGTCACTTGGGGGCTTCCAACTCATCAAGTTTAGCTTCCTCACCCTCTTGACCCGGCAAAAAGCACCATCAAAGTATGGTTAAACCTGAATGTATGTTTGATGCAACTCCAACAAGATGACCCCATGTACTCTTAAAAGGCTAATCCTTTTTGGACCCTGAACTTTTAAGGTTAAAACATTGGCTTGAGTCATGTGAGGGCCGACATACAAAAAGCCAGGATAAACCATGGGTTATTATACCCGCTTCATGGAAGCAAGACTTGAGCCTCGAAAGCCAGTCTCCATATTTTTGAGTCTCACTGAGCCGACTTAATTTAAAAATATTTGTATGTATCTACTCATGCTTTTTAGGTACATTATTACCTGTACTACCAGCTTATATTTGGATGGTCAGGTTACGCAACTGAGTTCTTATCATGACCAGTCTCCAAAATTTTCCGTTTTCAATAAAAGCAATTGACTTCAGTTTTGAAAGGCTGAGCTATATTGCCGGCTTACTCTAGATTTTCTTTCTAGACAAAGTTTGTCGGTCATTAAGCAAGGAAGATATGGGAAGGAGCAATAAAAGAGTGCCATGAGCACGTTAAACAGAAGCTTGTTAGGTCAGAAGTTTGGCATTGGCAGAGGACGCCAACATGCTTGATGGAACGACAAAGCATAATCGAAGTTATGGAGAACACTACTTCTATCACAAGGTCATAAATGCAGGCCACATAATCCATCACAAAGTTTTCTCGCACCAGGCAGGCTTGCTTGGAAGGGGTGATTCAATCTAGCTTCTAAGGTACCTTCAAGCTTTACCATCAGCTGCCTCTAAGTCTAACCCTATCGGCTCGTCATCATCCACCTGCCATCCTTTCTGTTGCCAACGAATTGAGAGAAAGGATTTAAAATTTGCGGTCCCTTCGACAAGAGTTGATGCGTCAATGTTAGGAGCAAAGGTTGTCTTACGGCGAGGCGACATTAGATCAAACGACTCATCCTGAGGTGTCAACACGCTTATTATCAACAATATACGTTGGATGATGATTTGAAAGGTCTATCTCCTCAACTATCAAAGACGACAATGGCCGGGTCTCTGAAAGGCACTTTGCGTAATCTTCACGGGTGAATGCTGACCCATCGGTTTTAAACTCTGGGAAGTTGTCTTCTATAAGTTCCACATCCAATTCTGGCAGATACGCCTTAGCCCGAGCAAGTGCCATGTTCGCTCCAGCTCGAGCCACCGATTTCCGAGTTTCAATCACCCATTGTGCACGGTAGAAAGTTGCTTCAACATGTCTTTGATGCTTCTTGGTGGATGCTTCAGGTTTTTCACAACCATAATGTAATATACAGAGCATGTGAACAGCTGCTCTACATATGTGAAAATAGCCCTCAACTTTACAATTGGCAGCTCTACAAGGTTGTGGTTCTTTGGCCCTCCACGCAAAAGAAAACATGATAAGCCCCCACAAGGTTCATAAGCCGACCCACTGACAAAGGAGAGACGAAAAACATACCAAAGATTGCTGCCACCATCTCATTGATCTGTTTCAAGAGAGTAGCATATTTTTCCTTCATAGGGCCAAATATTTTCTCGGCTTTTTCCGAACATTTTGTCAGGATGGCATTTCCACCTCGAACAGTTTTATGGACTATTCCAGACGTTTATTTGCCCGACGTGCAGAATCTTCAAAGTGAGCCGCCATGGATTCGGCCTTAGCCTTCAATCTTGTCTCTTCTTTCAGCCGTTTCTGCAGTCTCACAGCAACAGACTCAGCGTCTTTGCAATATCCCTGATGGACGAATAACAAGCATCACCAAATTTTTACAAGTCCCAAGAATATTGCAAGCAAAATCCTGGACACTTGGGGGCTAATGTATATCCGTTTTCTTTAAACTACGATATGGAGAAGACCCGACTCATCTCAATAAGATGTGTCGGCCCTTTGGGGCTATAGGTCGAACTTCTTCAATCTTATAAGACCCGACTCATCTCAAGAAGATGAGTCGGCCCTTTGGGGCTATAGGTCGAACTTCTTCAATCTTATAAGACCCGACTCATCTCAAGAAGATGAGTCGGCCCTTGGGGGCTACAGGTCGAACTTCAATCTTAAAAGACCCAACTCATCTCAAGTACATGAATCGGACCTTGGGGGCCATAGGTCGAACTTTTTCAATCTTAAAAGACCCGACTCATGTCAAGCAGATGAGTCGGCCCTTGGGGGCTACACAGTTACTACATGCTTTAGCTATTTTATAAAGCCAGCTTATTATAATAAGCCGGCCTTTGGAAGCTAATGATAGTAAACAAGATAATGTTAAAGTGAGAAGATTACCTCATATTTTTCCTTCATAGCATTTGTCATGCTCTTTTCAATTTCCGGCTCTCAGACAGCCGGGTCAAGTATTCTTGATATAGATCACAACACCTAGTATGGATAATTCCAGGAATTCCAGTTTGGCTTTTCCCTTATCCAAAATCACTGGTTCATCCTTGCCCGCGATTTTAGCTAAGGAGGTGGAAGCAGCAGGCTCTTGCAAATTTTCTTTAACAAACACAATGTCTGGAACGTTGTGGTCAGATGACGCCATAAGTTCATCTTCACAAGCTGACTTAGAAGGAAGACAGATAACTCAACTTCAGGGGGTTATCGATAAAATTCGGCTCATCTATTCTAGGCATCTCAGTAGCAGCTTCCGGCTCTATTCTTGCATAAAGCTCCTTTTCAACAAAAGAGTCAACCATTGGAGTCATTTTCAAAAGAATTGGTGTCTCTTGGTTTGTTGTCCTGGAGGATGACCCACCTGCTCATTTGGACATAAGAGCTTTGGCTCTGGATTACCAGTACAACAAATATTATTATAAGTTGCAATCAAAGCAATGAAAGATGTGAGATAAACTTTGCAAAAATAAAGGCTTACCCGCAATTGACATTGAAAGGGGGTAGCTAAGACGCGCTTGAGTCACCTGATGATGAAGGAGAATCCTGATAAAGGAAGTTTGAAGGTCTAAGAGGTTGTTTAAACAAGCCGGCTCTAGGACAAGAATCAGTTGGACTATGGGGGCACCTCAAGGCGTGGTTTGCGAGCTGGTGGCGCATGAGACAAACTAAGATCTTCATCATCCCGAGACTTGCGTTTAGACGAGCCGACAAATTGTGTCTTCTTCAAAGGAAAATCAAGAGCTAAATGAGCTTCGGGGCATGATACTTTAACCTTCCGAACGGTTTGTCTTGGCCTCCGAGGAACAAGTGTTTCCGAAGGAGTGGGGGAAATTGGAGTTACCTTACTTTTGCCAGTTTGGCTAAATTCCGAGTCGTCCTGGTAAGAAGGCGCGTTAGCAAGCGCGTTAAACAGACGGTTGAGAGAGTCAAGTTCTACCTCAGAGTCAGCTTCTGAAGACGACACAGAGACTGGAGTGCTCTTTCTACCCGAAGAGGGAATAGGGACTTGAGGTACGACTTTCCAGAAATCAGAATCCGCTTGAAAATACATGGGGTACATAATAAACTAGAAGGCGAGTTACAAATAAACACCGGCGAAAGACAATGAAAATTGATTAGTACCTGAGGTGGCTGGTTGCGAAGATAGAATGGACCCAGCCCGATGACACCGCATAGTTCTTTGGAGTCAGAGAAAAATCTCCTTGTTTCCTTGGTAAGAGCATTGTTAGTAAGGTTTTCACGAGAGAACCGCTAAGGATCATTTGAGGCGCCCGAATAGTCACACATCAAGCCATCCCTCAAATTGACAGGTTGAATCCGCCATTTTAACTAACAGCGGATCAGATCTATTCCGGTTAGGCCATGTGCGCCAGGTCCCTTAATTTTGCATGAAAAGGTGCTAAGGGAGCTCTCCTTTATCAGTTGGCTAGCCCAGAAATTCTTCCTTACCACTAAGTCTGTCCCACCTAAAACCCTGCAAAGGATTTTCCCCTTTAGGTGAAGTATCTCTACAGTAGAACCAGGTTTTGTTCCACCCTTTTGGGTGACTCGCCAGCTTGGATTCTGGGAAGGTGCTTTTCTTCCTTTTCTTGATGGAAACACTACCAAGCTTGCATGAGGCATCGTTCTTTGTTTCCGTTTGGCGGTTAAAATAAAAGAACTCTCTAAACAGAGTCACGAGCGGCTCAACTTGAAGGTATACTTCACACAACACTTGAAATTGACAAAATATTCGTCATGGAATATGGACTAATATACTGGGGCCTGAGTTTGAAGAAGTGTAAGATATCCCTAAAGAATTTTGAGCCGGGAGGGCGGAAGCCCCTACGCAAATGATCAGTAAAAACCACAACCTCTCCCGACTATGGTTGTGGGAGTGGCTCTTCTTCGGGAGCTCGCCATTTTATAACCTTTCGAGCCGGCAGGAAGCCTTGGTCCACAAGATTCTCTAGGGTAAGCTTGGACTCCTTAGATTTTCCCCAGCCACAAACTTTTGAGGTCCTTGGAGCCATGGCGGATTACGTAGCAACTACAAGAGTAACATGAGGAATAAGCTGGAGCGGAATATAAGCCGCCTATACTGAAGGTATTGTTATAAGTCGCGGAAATTTAAGAAGGCCAAAGTGATGTCTCCATCACTTAGCAAAAATGTTGGGTCACAAACAGGTTTCTAGGGATATTTCTCTCCAGACGGATCTAATTAGATGAAGAAAATAGCAAGATATGTGTTCTAGCTAATGGAATGACCAAAACTACTTCGTTCCAAAGGATAACCTCAGGTGGCTCATTTTTGATCTACTTCAAAGAGGAGATTGTTCTAATAATACACCGGAATAAATGGATAATGAGTGGATCTAGTAACGAAGTTTCAGATGGATGCTATGAAAATAGTAAGAACACCGGAAACGCCGAAGACTTAAATGGCGGAGATTCATACCATATGGCATCGGAGTTGAGACAAAGATGATTGAAGTCACTTCGGCGGTTGAGATAAGGCTCGATGACACGCTAGAGATGGAGTCGAAAAGACCTCGGAATTACTTTGGAAGCTCTAACGGTGTTCGGTCAATGGAGAAGCAGGAGGAGCAAGATGATGAGGAAACTTACCGTGGAGCCCAGTGGGGTTTATTTATAAGGGGAGGAAAGTGAAACGATGCTGAGAAAAACAAAGCGACTATGGTAAATTTGTGGCTACAAGTGCGCCTCGATTGTCGCGCCCACCTAGATTTGGCGCAGTTTTCAAAGGGATATGTTATGGTTACTTTGAAGAACAATGGTCAGCAAGATGACGTCACAGTAAATAAGAATCTAGAGGAACGACAAGTCAGAAAATATTATAAGCCGGCATTATGAAATCCATGGGAACACACAAGCCCAATGGTGAGCCGCCATAGGAGGAAAAGGTAAATTGACATGAACGGATTCAAATCAATATGGGGCCTAATGTTGGGGATATAACTACATGGTGTAACCCGCCCTACTAGACCGGGTTAAATATAATAAACGGCCTTAGGACCGAGCACAGGATGGGCCGGATCATGAATACGAAGACAAGCATGGCAGTAGCTGATGAGAGTCGCCGTACATCCCAACACTTGAAGACGGCGTCTCAAGGCCCATTAAGGTGTCCATGCCGGCTGAGTTTCCCTAAGACACAAGACGTGTAGAAACATTATAGTTTACAGGCCGCGTGATGACCCGGAATCTATAGTAAACCCTAGGGCTTGACCTGTATATAAAGGCGGGTCCCTGGGGCCGAAAGACTCAAGTTACAACCTCTCAGTAGCTAGGTTGGCGATCTGCACCCTTGTAATCGAGATGTATCCATCAAATATACACAAAGCAGGACATATGCTATTACCTCCATAGGAGGGGCCGAACCTTGGTAAACCCGACTCTCTCTCTCATTCAACCATTTCGAGTCACCACCTAGCAGCAATGGCCTCACACCTAAGTCATGTTGGAAGGACATCTCTTGGGTTGACAAAACCACGACAATCGCCGAAGCAGAAGACATTACCGCCAGATCATGTTATGTGCAATTACTATGGATGACCTAAACTATTAAGGACTATGGAATACGTGTGAAACATGTTCCATTGTTTTGTGACAATGAGATTGCTATCAAGATTGGACACAATCTTGTGCAATATTCTCGAACTAAGCATATTCAAGTTCGTCACCATTTCATTCGTGATCATGTTGCCAAAGGGGTTATCAATGTCAAACATGTTCGTACCAACAAGCAAGTGACGGATATGTTCACAAAACTGCTTGATGAGAAATTGTTTTGTCACTTGAGGAGTGAGTTGAACATCATAGATGCTCCATACTTGTTCTAGAGACTCACTCGGATGCATACAAGGGCATGAGCTTAATGACCACTCCTTCATATTAATAACATGATACTATCTCATTTCTTGGAAAACTATGCTCCCTTGTATTGAATCTGACATTTGGTAGGTACTTGGATGAATTTCACTCCACAAGATTGCTATCAACCCAAATCTTAAGCAATCTTGTCTTGGCCAAGTATCAACAATTATCTATGGTGATGAAGGAAAAGGACAACAAAAACTATATCATTGACAACACTTGACTTAAAACTTCACTCTTGTCATTTTGGATATGTACATGTCATTCCTTGCATGACTAACCCATGTAGGAGGACCTACTTCAAAGAAAGAAGGATAACTCCAAACTCCAACTCTTGAGCATCCACAACCAGTCCACCTATGACGGTGTCCTGAACTAGGGGGTTCTAGCCTAGTCAGCCCATGCTCCTTGATTGGGCTGATGGCCCTCATTCTTCTCAAGATGGACTCTGGAAGTTGTATATGACTGCATCCGCCGAAGGTTTGAAGTATACTCCAGGACTTCTCCTACCGCCTCTATGCCAAATACCGACCTTTGTAACCCTAGATACCCTACTTGGCATGTATATAAGCCGTAGGGTTTAGCTCGTAGAAGGGACATCAACACAACATCATTCACCTTGCCTTAGAGTTAGAACACATCTGCCGATCTTGAGGTAGATCAACTATGTACTCGATACTTCTCCATCAATATAAACAAGAGCAGGATGTAGGGTATTACCTCTATCAAGAGGGCCCGAACCTGGGTAAAGACCTTCTCCTTTATTCCTGTTACCATCTGTCCGAGATCCACAGCTCGGGAACACCTACCCCGAGGTCTGTCGGTTTTCACGCTGACACTGGTGCTTTCATTGAGAGATTCGCTATGAGATTGATAGAAGGATAGATGGCTCATCTACAGGTCAACTACAACAATGGGAACGAGAATGTTTACGCCCCAACCAAATTTTCGTGTATGACATCATGATTCTCTTTGCTGATTCGAGCGGCCATCTAGCATTCGTCGAGAACTACACCCCCAGAGCAGATTGCGACTTTTGGAGGCCTGGAATACACCATGGATTCCCGTGAAGAACTCATCCTGTTAAGCTGGATGCCTGGCCCGATGGAATGGTTGTCCGACACAAGAGGATCGACTCCAGAATTGGTCTCTTTCAAGGACGTCGGACTAGAAACCTTGGTGTCACCGGATAACCCCAATGTAGAGACTCCGGGCGATCTCCCCTCGAACCTCGGCCTAGACCAACTCTCGTCCCCTAAAGCTACATTGGATCCCGAGCCAACCCCGGTACATGATCTAGAAACACCCTTGGATCCCCTTCACACGGAAAACACGCCAAGCTATACATAGGGCATACTTCGAGTCAGACACGCTTCAAGTCATACACGCTTATAGCTTGGCGATGAACTCCGCAAAATTATCTCACTTGAACAAGATGCTCGATCATATCCAGAGCATGTCTACTCAGATGACAAAACTTTAGTTTACTACAAGATCGAACTTAAAGCCAACGATCGAGAAATTGACGTCCCACCCGCCACCCACCTAGTCGCAACGATCGAGGACTTAACTAATGTGGTAGACTACAATGAGGCCACAGACATGGATGAAGATGCCGACGGCCCCAAAGAACACACTTCTCCCCTGGTAAACACTGGCAAGTGGACTACAACATCCACCTATGATGTCTATATGGTGGACACCCCTAAATAACCTACAAGATGTTAGTGCAAACGCCGATGGGGCAACAATGGGGAAACCAATGGAAATAACGCCACCGTCAATGGCGACGAGGTAATGGACCGCGATGCAGATAACACTAGAGAGGACACTCAAGCCTCCCTAGTATGGAACGAAAATCCCGAAAAAAATCCCGAGGACTCGTATCCCGATGACCTCTTTGAAGGGGTCGATGACAATTACATGCTGGAGTCCGAGGAAGACGAGAGGCTCGACACCAAGGATTATATAGTCCCCGAAGACCCTTTAGAACAAGAGCGCTTCTGGTGGTGCCTCGTCGCCACCACTAGAAGCATGAAACGCAAGCGGCAACAGCTACAAGATAACGCGAATGCCCCGAATGATAAGTGGGTCGAGTTCTATCGGCCGAACAAGATCTTGAAAACCAATGTTGTAGTGCACCAAAAACATTCCCATGTAGGTGTCTGCTGTCGAAGTTCGATGAAGAACTAGCCACCTAGAGGTCGGGACATGCCAATAGGGGAAAACTTCAATATCCTACCCTCTCCCCGCTGTTATGGAAAGGACCACGTGGATTACCTATGTTGTCCCAGTGGATACCAGGGTACCACGACCCGTCTCCCGCTGGCCTGTGTGTCGATACTCGGGGCATGCCCATGCCCCTCCGAAGGAACTTACCTCGCGAGAGGCGTGTCTCGCATCCACCCCCCCCCCCCGAGCCCAAGGTTGGGACCCTCGGGGGCATTAGAGTGTGGCGATTGCCTCGCGAGGGAATCTTTCTCAGGGCTGCCTTGCGAGGCGGGCGCATGTTGCCAACGATAGGTTCTTGCACCTATATTGTGGGTGTACGACCTCACACAAGGAGACAACATGGACTGTGCTAGCCGACGCGGACAAAGAGGTTTACCCCTTTGGTGGTTAGGATGTAGCGCCAGCTGCCCCAAAAGCAAGTCCCAAAGTGTTTCCCCTTTTAGCGCAAGAAGAACAGAATGGATCTGCATTGCAGGATGGAGGTTATCACCGAGCCCACTAGCACGTCACGAACACTACTTTAGCTGGCGGAGACCACCTTTTGTCAGGATAGGATTGAGTTCCTGTCCCCCTTTGAATTGTGGCCCTGTGACCACCCTTTCAGCCGATATTTTCCCGGGAGAGGACCAAGGCACTACAAAGGGGGCAAGGACGCCTCCATGTAAGGGATCAAGCCATTTTATCTCCCCAAGATCCCGTGTACCTCGAGCACAACTCTCCCCCGGAGAGCAATCCAATACAAAGCAAGATTAGGTTATTACACTACTCGGTGGCCTAAACCTGGGTAGCTCGTTTGTCCCTGTCATGTCCGGCGAGAAGCAGGGATCCCGTCATCGATCCTCTTGCGTTCATCATTGAGTTGTAGGTAGCTAAGCCAAGCCCCCCTACTGTTCGAATCTTATTCATGGAGAAGTTCTTGGACGCAGATCCCAGACTCAGACATTTGGCGCGCCAGGTAGGGGGAGTTGTCATCTTCGCGCCTTTGACCTCGACGTCAACCTCGACATGGACGGAGCCGCCACTCGCGGGGAGCACGTGGCACCCTAGGATGGCCCCGTGAGCCGTTCGATGTCGTGTGGTCTCGTTTTGCACGATGGTAGCACAGTTGGAGACCGCTGCGCAGCGCATGCCTTGGCGCCGCCCCGCGCTTCGCCCCTGACCGGCCTTGTCAGCCGCCCCTCCCAAGCCATCTGTCGGATCCCTTGTGGCGCTGCCGTGGTTGGACATAGGAGCCACGGGACCCCTTTCGGGGGCGTTGTCGCTAGTGGGGGCTCCCAGGGGCTTCGTAGGTGGCCTGCACCCTCGGCGGGTCCCAGGACCCTCCGTCCAGCCACCACCTCAAGAGCTTCTCGCGAAGGGTGATCGCGGTCCTCCCAGACGATATCAAGCACCGATCCCCGCGGGTCTTAGCCTTCGATGAGTATCGTCAAGGCAGCCTACGAGAGGATGACCCGTTTTTTGTCGAAGGGGCCCATCGCCAGGAGGCACTCCGCCTAGCCAGGTACTAGCAGGCGTTGCATCACAATCATAGCCGCAACATACACCCCCCGCAACCTCAGGGTGGGCGACCTTGTGCAAAATGCATGGAACACCCAACATCTCCTCAAGTTCTATCTGTGACCTCACGGATACAAGTGTGATGGAATTGTACACGCTCCAGCGCTCTCTCTCTACCAGCGATGCCTAAGGCACGCAGGAGCTCCTTCCCACTCTCATGGAAGCCCCATGCTTCGCGCTGGCAGATTCTCCTGCCCACTTACATGGAAGTACCATGCTTCGTGCTAGCATAAACCCCATGCTCCACATTGGTGGATTTTGACAATGAGGTCACCTTTTAGCGGTAGCAACCTCAGGCTGACCCGTGTCCATCGCAGCAGCATTTTCTATCACATCATGAGGGCATTTTTTCGGCTGCATCAACCTCGGGTTGATTTGTGTCCGTCGTGGCAACATTTTCTGTCACCTTTTCTATTTGTAATGAACTCGTTTTCATGCATCAGTAAAACTTATATCCTCCAGAACCCCTGTGTGCTTGCAGCTAAACCAGGCCTCAGGAGGGGCGTGCACTCGCGGTCTCCCCCATGTGTGTCACGCGAGCGGGGGCTGGGCACGGAGCGCGTGCTCGAGTCAGTCCCTATAGCACTGCAAAACCGAAGCAACTGAGCTCAGGACCGTGGGCCTGCTCCCGTGTACGTCACCTCACTAGGTCCTTGGTGCTCTTATCTCCTCGCGTGACACCCATAGGCTCCCCACGAGCGTGCCCCCTACTACATTGCTCGGTGATTCTTTGGTGCAAGTAAGGAAGGGCCTCATGGGCGGCACCCCACAAGGAGGAGGCCCTTCCTGTTAAGTCTCAACACACCCCTCAGTTTCCTTCCCCCTCATTTCCCTCTCGAGGTTCCCAGACTTCCCTAGTGTGGGTCGTGTGTGCGTCTAAAGGGGGAGGAGCCTGAGTATCACACCTTAGGACCTCTTACCGTCCCCAAGAGTCGTGCACCCTCTGGCCCTGCTGAGCTCTTGCTCCAGGCAGACCAGCGACGCTGTCGTCTGCCCTGGGGGCCGGGTCCTAGCAATGTAGGGCACAAAGGTGGCGCAAAAAGTGGGAGAAGGAATCCAAAAAACACAAGGCATGCGGAAATAACGAACGCATGAAGCATAACATTGCCACACAAATTATCTGCCACGCTCCACTAGGCAACTTTGATTACATAGGAGCAGGAAGGAAATAAATTGCCCCCCGTCTAAGGTCCACCCTAGTGCCACCCTCACCTAGTAGAAGTCCTCTCTCTTGATGCTTAGGGGCTCCCGTCGCTTTTCCTCCCATCATCCTCGCTCCTAGCAGACGAGTCGGAGCCACTCTCGCCCTTACTCTCCGCACAACACTCCACGTGGCTGCTGGAGACCTCGAAGAACTTTGCAAAGAGGGTCGCGGTTTCGTCGTATCAGAACCACACCAACTGACCACGCTTCGAGTCATGAGGGCAGGCGAACGACTTCGACCCGCGCTACAGAAACATGAACCCGATGAAGGAGAACTTCACCACCACCAAAGAGGGGCCGTTGCAGCAGTCGTCCGCCCACAACAACAGGCCCGCGGGCTCGTCGCCATTCATCGCCCTCATGAAGGAGTCCAAAAGTCAGAGCTAGCTGTGAGGCCGGTGAAGTGTCCCACGATAAACTCATGGGTAAGCTCCGTCACGTGGGTTTCCGACGGAGGAGAGGAGGTGCACGCGCCGCCATGCCCCCAGCGGCCCCGGGCGCTGTGACGTCCATGGCTTCAGGTCAGTGGTGCCCCGTGTTCGTTGGGACCGCCCCCCGCCATAGCGACCAAGGAGCGCGAATGTCCCCCAGGGTTGGCCCAGGTCGCCGTGACCAAGGCGCGGCCCCAGCCCCTGCTCCTTGCTGCCGCGGGCTTCGGTAGCTCCACCTTCTTTGCTGCCTCCTTCCTCTTTCCCACCCTAGGGAGTTTCCAGTTCGGGGCCATGGCCGTGGAGGTCGCTGGTAGGCGCTCGGGGACGGAAGAACCATGAGGTCGAGAAGTTGGTTGCAAGGCGTTAGGGATAATTGTAAGTGCATCTGGTGCCCCTTAGTGATTTTGGTGTATTGAAGACTTATAGGTTAAGGAACTAATGTGTTTGTGAGTGTACACATGTGCTATAATTCGATGAGGAGTTTGATATATTTGAAGATTACCGAGCCATAAAAATGTATGTCTTCAACTGAAGACTTTGGTGAAGACTTTGCTGAAGACTTTGGTATTCTTCGAAGACTTTGAAAATGAAGAAGTTGATGTGACCTTGAAGATATGAACGAGGACCATGAAGCGTGAAGACTTTTGTTTTCATAGTTTCATTTCCTTTCTTTGAGTCATAGGAAACACCGTAGTGTTAAAGGGGGTCGAGGTAATACTAAGGAAATTTCCAACTTATGCTCGGCTCAAAATCCTCAGCCTATCCAATCCTTCGAGTGAAGCCTTTTGGAAATCTCTTATGGTTCAGTCAAGTTCTTCAGTGACAGAGACGATGTTCTTCTGGTCTCTGATGAAATTGATCTGACTGAGGAGTTAGGATTTCGCCAGTGCGAATTGCCTACAAGTGAGGAACATGATAAGCCTGAGGACTTTCATAGTGCTAAATTCCGACCGTTGTTGTGCTTAGCACCAGCTGTCCCCAATTATCTTATCCACATAACGGTCATATCATTGGGGGCATTTATGTCTTATCATGCCAGGTTGCACCCTGGCTATAAATAGCCAACCCCCACAACCACTAGTTGGTTCGATGCTCCGAGAGAGAACTGACACTTGTCATTTGAGAGCAACCCATCCTCCAAGGACTTTGAGAGAACATCATCAGTGAGGAAAAACTCAAATCCAAACCACCAAACCCAAAGTGATTAAGCATCACTAAAGATATTGTTCCTATGTGGAACCCACGCTTGTTACCTTTGAAGACTTTGTATCTTGAAGACGGTTAGGCATCATGGTCTAGTGCATCCTACCATCAATTGGGGATCACAGAGTGACCTTGGTCTAGAGCATCCAGCAGTCAATTGTGGATCGCCGGGTGACCAGTTTGTGAGGGTTTTGGAAGTCTACCCTGAAGACTTACCACAAGTGTTGGGCGAGGACTTTCTGACCTTATCTCAAGGAAAATACGGTAAGGACTATGTGTCCTGTGACTGAGTGTCCTCTGGTTTAAATACCAGGCTGCTCCAAACCAGACGTATAACTGTCACAACAGTTGGAACTGGGTCATCAAACCATTGTCTTCATCGAGCTACCTGGTTCTATTTCCTCAACCCTTCCATTTCCTCGTATACTTGTTGATGAAATTGATCATTACTGTTTGAAGAATTTGACTGAAGACTTTCTCAATTTCCTCACCTCAAATTCTTCAAGTTACCTTGTTCCTCACCTGCTTATCCTGCATCACGCTACTTGTAATCTGTTCATGTTTTATTTCATCATGATGACTATGCTATTGCTATGTTTCTCATGCACTTGAGTACTTATTCCGCTGCTAGTTATTCATCACATTTCAAATTCCTCAAGTTGAAATTCCTAAAGTGATGAGTTTGTAAAAATCATCTATTCACCCCCCTCTAGTCGATATAACACACTTTCAATTGGTATGAGAGCAAGGTACTCCCCTATTTTCTGTGATTTTGGTTTAACCGCCTGGAGTTCTAGTTATGTCGACTGCAGGTATGATCAAGGTTTCCGCAGGCTGTCCTACCTTCGATGAGACACATTACCCCTACTGGAAGAACAAGATGCACATGCATCTTGAAGCTATTGACCATGATCTATGGTACGTTGTCGAAAATGGTGTTCCCTCTGTTACTCCCACGATCAATGCTGCTGATGTGAAGAGATTCAAGCAACTCGTTTCTCAAGCGAAGAATATCATCTATGGCCATCTAAGCAAAGGTCAGTATGGTAGAGTGAGTGCTTTGGAGTCTGCTAAGCTTATCTGGGATAGGCTGTCCAAAGTCAATGAAGGTGTTTCCACTCAACGCAATTCTCGTGTTGATGTTCTTCGCAATCTCTTCAACCACTTCAAGAGACTCGACAATGAGAATGTTTAGCAAACTTTTGATCGGCTCACTGATATCTCCAATGAGCTTCAAGCACTGGGTGCTACTAACATCACCGACCATGAGGTGGTGAAGAAACTGCTAAGATCTCTTGATTCCTCATTCGATACTCTGGCTTTGATGATTCAAGAGCGTGGAGACTAGAAGTCACTTAATCCTACTGATATTCTTGAGAGACTCAATACTCATGAATTCCAACAAGCTGAGAAGAGAGACCTCTATGGGCTAAGCTATGGAAGATCTCGTGCTCTGAAGGCAAAATCAATTTACTCATCCAAAGACGAAGATTCGGATGGTAGCCTTGGTGATCCTGAAGAACTGAGTCAGGAGCTGGCAATGCTCATGAGGAAATTTCAGAAGTTCTCAAGGAGGGGTGGATTTGGAAAGTCATAAAAAAGTGGCTTCAGGAAATCAGATTCCTCAGGTGATTACAAGAAGATAACTTGTCACAAATGCAAGAAATCTGGTCACTTTATCTCTGACTGTCCTCTCTGGGAAAAAGAATCAAAGAAGAAGAAGAATTACAAGGATGACAGTTCGAATGACTCGAAGAAAAATAAGAAATATTCAAAGTCCTCATCTACAAAGTCCTCATCTTCAATGTCCTCAATGCACAAGAAGAATGGTTCCAGAAAGGATCGGGCTTTCATTGGCAAGGAAATGGACTCAGAAGAAGAATATGAAGAATATGAAGAAGAGGAAGAATCTGAGGTGGAGTCTGAATCTCGTGTCGCTAGCCTTGCTCTCGCTACTACTTTCATCAGCAAGTCCATCTTCAACAATGAAGAAAATGACTACTCCAATGACTCTGACGTCAGCAATGATGATTATGCTCCCACCTATTGCTTCATGGCTAAAGGTCCCAAGGTACATAAGCATCACTCCTCCTATGAATCAAGTGATGGTGAATCTGATGAATATGTGAAACCTAGCTATGCCAAACCTGCTAATATTGCCACTAGGAAACAAACTGCACTTGAAAAGCTTCAGAAAATGCTAGACAAAAGCGATGATCTGTTGAATGAGGAAGTGGATCAAACTCAAACTCTATCTGATGATCTAAAAAGTCTTCAGACAAAGTATGATAACCTTCAGAGTAATCATAATGCTCTCTTAGCCGATCATGAGAAGCTTTCTTATGAATTACTTCAAAGAAAGCAAGATCTTGAGAAACTAGGAGTGTATTATGAGGATCTCCAAAGGGAAAACGATTCCTTACTGGCTCAACAGATCAGTACCGCTCAGGAAGAGTTTGTTCCACCTTGTTTGAAATGCATCGAACGTGAAACTGCTAATTCTTCACCTGAATGTTCAAATGCTTCTATTGCTGCAAATTCTTCAACTATTCCCGTGGTCACAAATTCCTCATCTAAGGATACCACAAGTATCAATGACGAAAATGCAAGGTTGAAGGAATTGTATGTGATAGGCAGGTACAAAAGTCTCAAAGGGCATCAAACCCTTTGCGATGTCCTCAAAAAGTAGATTCTAAACAGGAACCCTAGGAAAGAGGGTGTTACATTTGAGAGGATACTAAATGCTGATGGATCCTACTGGACACCCGAGCAGTACCCCAAAACCTCATGGGTTTCTGCAAAAGGACCTCCTGTAGATCCATCCACTTTATCTAGCTTTACTTGTGAAACTTCATACTCCTCTGATGAGTCACTTGTTTCCAACTACAAATTCTTGAAAATCAGAAAGGTAAAGTATTTGCTAGATTTGTTGGAACTAACTGCAGGAATGGTTCACCTATGAAGAAAATATGGGTTCCCAAGAGCTGCTTACAAAATCTTGAAGTGAATTTTCTCACGAAACCACTCATGAAGAACAGTAACCCTAGATCAAATTCCTCATATGGACCAAAGTCTTCACTTGGACCAAATTCCTCAAATGGTCAAAAGTATCATTCTAATGCTAGTGCATCTGTTTCACAGGGAAAGTCTAAGAGTTCTGAATATGTGCATTATTCTTCAAATCATTATGTTCATAAGTTCTCGAAGAATTTCTCTGCTTATTCATATGAGTACTCTAACCCTCGTCCTGTGAAATGAAGTGAACTAGCTTCAATGCCTCCCTTCTCATATGGTGCTCGCAGAATGATGAACTCTTTGCCACCCCTCCAGAGGTGGGTGGTGAAGAAATTGAACTAATTTCTTATGCAGGGTCAGGTCTCCAAATGAACTTGAAAGTCTGATGAATTTGCTGGAGACCCAAGGAAATGCTTGAAAGGACGCAAGCTAATCATGCAAAAATCAAAATCCTCATTTCTCACGTCCTCACACTGCTTTGCTTACTATTTCGTGTGATGAAATTCTGTTTGATGGAATTGATGTCATATTCTTCACTCTGAAGCATATAGGTTCGTAAGTTGTACTAATTCATCTACAGGATGAAACTCCAAAAGCTAGTGAGTGGGTTCTCGATAGTGGATGCACCAATCACATGACCGGTGACAAGAATCTGCTGATGAATTTTCCACTTGCTCCATCTCATGTGAAGCATATCACCTATGCTGACAGAGGAAAAAGCAAGATATTGGGTCTAGGTAAGGTTGCAATCTCAAAGGACCGACACATGGATAAGGTGATGCTTGTCGAATCCCTCGATTTCAACCTCATGTCTGTCTCAATGCTTTGTGATCTTGATATGATTGTCATCTTTGGAAAATATCGTTGTTTTGTCATCATGGAATCTAACAAATCCAAAGTCTTTGAAGGATTTAGGAGAGGGGACTTGTATATTGTTGATTTCTCTACAGGTCCTCAGCCTGCCACGTGCCTACTTACAAAGTCCTCAGAAGGCTGGCTATGGCATCGATGACTTGGACACGCTGGTATGAGTAACTTGCACACACTCGTGAAGAAAAAGCACATTATTGGCATTGAAGGTGTCAAATTCCTCAAGGACCACCTATGTGGTGCATGTGAGTCTGGGAAGATGGCCAGATCCAAACATCCCTCGAAGACAATCATGACCACGACTCAACCCTTTGAATTGCTTCACATGGACCTCTTTGGCCCCACTCATTATTCCACACTAACAAATTCTTCAAGTTTGTATGGATTTGTCATTGTTGATGATTACTCTCGTTACACTTGGGTGCATATTATTTTGTACAAGTCTAAAGTGTAGAATGTCTTCAGACGATTTGCTTCAAGGGCCTCCACGAACTTCGGCGTCAAGATCAATCATATCAGGAGTCATAATGGGACTGAGTTCAAGAACACAAATCTTGATGAACTTGGTATTACTCATGAGCTATCTGCCCCATATACTCCTCAGCAGAACGACACCATGGAGCGCAAGAACAAGACTCTTGTTGAGATGGCTCACACCATGCTTAATGAATACAAGACTCCTCGTCGCTTCTGGCCCGAGGCAGTTGATACAGCTTGCCACATCATCAACATGGTATATCTCCACAAATTCTTCAAGAAGACCTCATATGATCTTATGACTGACAAGAAACCCAATGTAAGTTATCTCAAAGTCTTTGGTGTAAAATGCTGGGTTAGAGATCCTCACCATAGTTCTAAATTTGCACCGAAAGCACATGAAGGTTTTATGCTTGATTATGGAAAGGACTCGCACACCTACAGAGTCTTCAGTACCTACCACCAAAAGGTTGTTGAGACTATAGATGTGCGGTTCAAAACCAACAGCTCGCAAAGAGAGCACCTACCTCATGTGCTAGATGAAATGGAATCCATTAAGCTCAAGGCTACTCAATATGTCGTACCCACTAAAGAATCTCAACCTACTGATGAAGTCATTCCAACTAATGAAGACTTCCATGTTGATACACCTGAAGAAAATGGTGTTGAAGAAAATCCTCAGCCACGTCAACCTGATCATCCAAGAGTTGTAAATGAAGTCAAGATTGACAAAATCATCGACGACATCAATGCACCAGGTCCCCTCACTCGCTCAAGAGCTTCAATACTAACTTTTGTGGGCACATTGATATTGTCTCTATCATAGAGCCCACCAAAGCTGATGAAGCATTCAAGGATCCTGAGTGGATTCAAGCTATGCAAGAGGAATTGCATCAGTTCAAGCTCAACAACGTGTGGGAACTTGTCAAGCGGCCAGATCCTCGCAAGCACAACATCATAGGTACCAAGTGGATCTACCGCAACAAGCAAGATGAAAATTTCCTTGTGGTAAGGAATAAGGCTCGTCTTGTAGCTCGGGGCTACACACAGGTTGAAGGAATTGACTTTGATGAAACTTTTGCACCTGTTGCCAGACTTGAAGCTATTCGCATATTGCTTGCTTATGCTAACCATCATGATATCATCTTATATCAAATGGATGTGAAAAGTGCATTCTTCAATGGTAAGCTTGAGGAAGAAGTATATGATGCTCAACCACCAGGTTTTGAAGACCCTAAGCATCCTAACAAAGTCTTTAGACTCAACAAGGCCCTCTATGGCCTCAAGCAGGCCCCTCGGGCGTGGTATGACACTGAAGGAATTCCTCATGAAGAAAGGCTTCAAACCCGGTTCACTCGACACAACTCTTTTCACAAAATCCTATGACAATGAACTGTTCATATGCCAAATATATGTAGACAATATTATCTTTGGTTGTACTGACAAACGTTACAGTGATGAATTTGCCTATATGATGAGTGAGTAATATCAAATGTCTATGATGGGACAGTTGAAATTCTTCTTAGGTCTTCAAATTCATCAGCAAAACAATGGCATATTCATCTCTCAAGATAAATACCTCAAGGATGTTCTGAGGAAATTCGACATGTAAGATTGCAAAGGTGTCAAAACTCCAATGCCTTCAAAAGGCCACCTCTACACTGACGAAAATGGTAAAGATTTGATCAGAAGGTATATTGCTCCATGATTGGCTCTTTATTGTATCTATGTGCATCTATGCCTAATATTATGCTGAGTGTTTGCATGTGTGCCTGATTCCAAGCAACAACAAAGGAATCACACCATAAGGCTGTGAAACACATTCTTCGATACTTAGCTCACACACCAACGCTTGGATTATGGTATCCCAAGGGCTTAAATCTTCACCTCGTTGGATACTCTGATGCTGAGTATGCTGGAGATCGTGTGGATCGCAAGTCAACCTCAGGCACATGTCATTTCCTTTGACGATCTATTGCTGAAGCAGAACTGCGTGTCACTATCTACTGCTGAAGCTGAGTACATTGTTGCTGGTTCATGTTGCGCTCAGTTGCTGTGGGTGAAACAAACCCTCAAGGACTATGGCATCAAGGTGAAGAATGTGCCTCTCTACTGCGACAACGAGAGCGCTATCAAGATTCCTTACAACCCAGTTCAGCATTCCAAGACCAACCACATCCAGATACATCATCACTTTCTTTGAGATCATGTACTCAAGGGCGACATCTCCATCGACCACATCCCCACTAAAGAACAACTGGCCGACATCTTCACAAAGCCCTTGTATGAAAAGATATTTAGCAAGTTGCGGTGTGAGCTAAATATGTTAGAATCTTCGAATGTTCTTTAAAAAAGACACACATCGTAACACTTATGCAAAATTGATGACTTAGATGTGCAACACACGAAGTAACGTTTTTCTTCAACCAGTGAAGAATAACCCTCTAAGTGTGAAGAAATCAATGAAGAATTCGATTCTCATAACCCTACGACAATCGTACGTGGTATCTGAAATCATCATTCTTATACGATGGTCACGCCACCAACCATAGCTAAAATTCTTCAAAGTTGAGTTTTTCGTCATTTTGCAAATTCTTCAATTTTTCAAATTCCTCAAGTTTGCAAATTCCTCAACTTTTCAAATTCTTCAAACTATGAAACTCATGTTCTTCATTGACTATATATATATATAAATATATATATATATATATATATGAGTTTTCAGTGTCCTCAACAGCATCCACTTATTGCTAATTCTTCAAGTTGATTTTCATCTAAGTGAATCTGATCAGACCCTTTCCCCCTCTATGCTAAACCCAACCCAGTTTGTTCACAAATTCTTCATATGCGTTGTACTTTGAAACTCATTTAAAGTCTTCACTGTGTCCGTGACAGCTGAAGAATTTGCGAACGGAAACTTTAAAATTTTCACTAGCTAAATTTTCGGTGCTTCCCGTTCAAACCGTTCCGATTCCCATGACTGGATAATCCACGATCCCCCACTATCGCCACTACTCACAACGTGGGTGACACATGTCGCGTGGAGCGCAAGGGTCAAGGGCAATCTAGTCCAAAATCTTTGGACAAATTGGTTTTCACCTCCGCTATAAATACCCCTTCCCTTTCACTATGCTCGGTTACTCCTCACTCCTACTCTCTCCCCAGGTCAAACCAAGCACCGCCGCTAAAATAATCGCCGCTGGTGTGGAAGAGCTTCACTGCCTCAACCTCGTCGTTGCTGTACTCGCATCGGCCGCGGAAATCTTCACTCCGCCGTCACTGTAGCTGTCTCCCTCTGCAAAGCTAGGGCGTGGGAGATCTGGATGGACGAACTTCCCCGATTTCATCTCACTGTTCGTCGTGTTCTTCATTAGGGTAAATAAAATCTGATTTTACTGCCCTTGTTTGATATTGAAGTTTTCCTCGATTTCCTCAAAGGTGTTTATTCTTCAAGAATCATATTCCAAAGCACCTTATATGTTCATACTCTTGATGTCTTTCCTAAGTTATGATTTTCTTCAAGATTCCTCAATTGTGTGGATCCACAAAATTTGCACAACTCTGGAACCTAAGACAAGAACACTTAGTGAAATTCCTCAATACATCTATGGTCAAAATTCCTCAACTTGATGTATTTTGAAAATTTCTCAGAACACATATGACCTCTTCAAATTCCTCGCACCTATACCCTGTTCACAGGTACAAAATGTCTGCTGAGGAATCACTAGGTTCTCATCAACTTAACTCATTTGTAGCGTTCCTTGAACATAATTTGCACACTTGCTGAGAATCCTCAAAAGTTCAGAATCCTCAGCCAAAGAAAATGGCTGGTGGGAAGACGCCATGGAAAGGTGGAAAGAAACTTGAAGTACAAACTGCTTTTGTTATACCCGATGAATTGTATGAGGAATAATGCACTCCAGATGAAGAAACTCATGGCAAGGAAACAACAAAGCAGCAAAAGATTCGCATTCAACAAATTGAGAGGAGATGGGCACAAGAGTGGAAATAATATCGCTATGTCACTCCCAAGTACATGAAGAAACTCGCTGTTAAACGTCCGTGCATTAGGCCACCCTTGGCTCCAAACCAAATTGTTGATCCCACTAGTCTCAAAACTGGTGATGACTTTCCTCAAGAATGGGAAAGAAAACAAGCCAAGCTGGCAAAGAAGGCAAAAGAGGCTGTGAAGAAATTCAATGAAGACTCTACTGTCACTGCCTCTGTCGGAGCCTCTCCTAGTGCTCCGAAGAAATCTATTGTGAAGACGTCTGCCGTGAGGACAATGTCCTCAACTTCAAAATCATCACTGCGGACTCCTTAAGCAAAGTCTTCAAAGGCCTCAGCAATGCCTTCAGTAGCTGCACAATCATCAGTTGCTGCCACAAAGTCCTCAACCCCTGTGCACCTGGCAACATGTCAAAGGACCGAGGGCTTCTCAATTGCTTCAGGGGTCTCCGCAAGTTCTTCAGCCCAAGCACATTCCTCAACCAGTGCTTCTTTGATGAAAATGAAAGCTATTGTTGGACGAGGCACTTGACCAAGTCCTCAACCAAATAAGGTGGTGTTCAAAATGCCATCAGATTCTTCAGATGATGATGAGGAATTGGAGGTCATCATCAGAAACAAGCAAGAATGAGTGGCTCAAGCAAAGGGCACTCAAATTCCTCTCTGGCTAGATCCTAAGATGGTGCTCAACTTCATTGACATCTGGCACAAGGATCCCAACACACCAATTGATGATTTGAAGCTGCCTCATGGTCCAGATCATGTCCTCCCTGCCTTCATAGCTAAAGAAAAGTGGAAGTATGAGAAGGCCAGACAGACCAACAAAGCTTAGTACAAGGAGCATTTCTTGAAGAAAAATGTTTTGAAGCTTTCACCTAAGGAACTTCTAAAAATGCAATCTGAGATCAAAGACCTCAGTGACAACTTCGACAGATACTATGCTGATTGGCAAGGTGCCAAAGTTCGTTTCATCAATGTGGTTGATAAAGCCATCAAGGACCATAAGTCAAGGGTTGCAGCTTGATCGCAACTTCAAATTACTTAGGCTGAAGAATCTTCTCAGCTTGCTGAAGAAAATGCAAGTGCAACTGAAGAAATTCAGACTGCTGAAGAACTTGCCAGGGCAACCTCCACTGTTGTGCCTGAACAACCTGCGAGGACAGCTGAAACTTTTGATGTGCCTAATGAAATTGAGACTACAAGGGAGACTCATCAGTCGTGCCTGAACAAAATGCTCCTCCTTCACCCTCTGCAGAAACTGCAAAATCCTCAAGGGTGAAGAACAACAACCTTCCTTCTGCATCAGAAGCGAAGAAAACTAAGGTTGCGGAGAAGAAGGAACTGAAGAGAAAATCATCTACTTCAGATTCCTCAGCAGTGAATAAACTGAAGACACTGCCAAGTTCTTCAACAAAACCGATTGATACAACTCCTATCAGCTCCATGCCAACCTTTGAAATTGTACCATTTGGTGTTGACTATGTCATCCCAAATGATGATAAAAAATAAAAGAATCAGTCTGTTGCTACCTCAGAGCACATTGATGAAGAAATTGAAGTGTAAGCAAAAGCTTCAACCCCACAGGTATCATCGCCCCAGCCTCAGTTGACTACTGAAGAGGTCGGTGTTGAAGAAATTGATGAGGTGGACATTGGAAACACAACTCCTGTTATCAATGATGAATATTGGGCTGCTACACACCCAAATTCCCCAATGACCACTCCTTTGTCACAAATTCCTCAGTCTCCAGCCCAGACTGAAGAAATTCATACAAGATCTGATGACTTGGCTGCAACTGCCACTAAAGATATTCCAGCTGCATCAGCTGAGGAAATTGTTGCTCTTACTACCACTGAGGAAACTGCTTTGCAAATTCCTCAGTCTGAAGAAGTTCCTCCTATGACTAAGGAGATTTTGGGCTGCTTCAAGCCAAACCTTCAGCCGAAGCCGAAGATGCCATTCAAAGGCTCAAAGCGCCCCAAATTCATCAAGACGAATTTTTTAATGAGCAGATCTTCTACTCAGGGCCAAATTCATATGACTCTACAAGAGCTGGTCGCACTAGATTCTGGACACCCACACGGATGAACTATTATGCATCAGTGTTGTTTGACAAGAATAATGTCTTCGAGCATCATCAAATTCCTCATGTGGATATGGAAATGATCCCTTCTTTCACACCAGTACTCGCAGTTCTTCACGATGCAGGAATTCTTCCGTTCTGTGTGGATATCTGTGATTGGAATAAAGAGCTAATTCTTCAATTTTATGCCACCTTGCACATCACAGGTGATGCTTCTGACATCAACACTTGGGTCTTGGACTGGATCTACACACTACACTACACCAACCTCTGAACTGCTTCGATGATTCATAGTTCCAATTCCTTTAGAAGGAGCCCGATGCCTATTTGATGAACCTGCTCTGCCCAACCATATGATGCAAGTGCTGATGAAGCCTTTGGCTCCTAGAAAACCTCAAAGGACCACCTTCCTTGTGAAGGATTTTCTCTATGTGCCCATGACGGTTTATTGCATTCTCACCAACACCCTTTGTCCTCACAAGGGCCACAAACTCTGAAGAAGAAGTTGAGGGAGTCATGAAGAACATGCTATTCAACATCATGCATGGGATTCCCATCAACTACCACGATTTCTTCATGAGGACTTTGGCGAATGCAGCTTCATCCCCATTTGAATTGAAGCCTTATGCTCCCTGGATCATGAAATTCATCAGATCAAGGTCTTCAGTTCCCTTCAAGGCTGACTTTCAGAACCACTTTGGATTTCTACCTCCCATTGAAGTCCTCAAACACACATTTGCCTTAGTTGAAGGAAAAGGCAAAGATGTAATTGATGAAGGTACTTGTCCATTGGATGGTCAGTTTCACAAAGATGCATCTTACTCCACCAATGATGACACTGCTACCCAGGACTCTACTGCAAAAGCCTCAGTGCAAAAGCCTCGAGAGTCTGCCCCTCATGTGATGACTGATCGTGAACTGCTTATAAGTCTTCATTAGAAGGTTGACCACAACCACAAATGGGTCAAGCGTCAGTTTGGTTCAATTCTTCGAGACATGACTCTCATGCACAAGGCTGGTAGGAAGAACCAATACTACCTCCATGAAGTCTTCAACCGCACTTGGGCCATTTTGTCTCACCTCAAGACTCCTCAAGAATTGAAGGAGATGAATCTTGTGGAGAACCTTGAATGGGCTCATCCTCCTCAGAAGAAATGCAAGAAAGTTCAAGTTCCTCGGCTGGTGACAAGCTCATATTCTTCATTGCGCGAAGCTGGTGAAGCTGATGACATTGACGACACTGCGGTGGCCCCTGCATCAGCAAACGACCCCGAAAATGTTGGCGCTCCTCCATCACCTTCAAGATGAAATTCTTCAAGGGGCGTTAGTCCTCAGTTTTCGTCCCTTTTGGTCTTCGACGACAATGGGGGGATTTGAGTTAGTCTTCAAGCGGGTCTCTATATAAGGGCTACTTTTGTTTAAGTTACAACTCTCCCTCTTCTGAAGCTTTTGTTGGTTGAGTTGTAAACTTAAGTCCGATGGTGGTCTGACTCTTTTGAACTGCTTTCCTCATGCTTATTTCCTCAAGTACCTTAATGCACGCATGCTGAATTTCGTCAGACACCATTTTCATCATGCATTTCAAATTCTTCATATCATCTGTTAAGCGTGTATGAATTACAATATATAGGGGGAGTTCTCCATGTTTTTAACTTGCCATGTGCATTTGCAGTCCAAAGCAAATTCCTCAAATATGCACATCTTCAGGGGGAGTTCTTCTACATCTTGCAATCAAATTCCTCAAACTCAGTACTTACACTCCATATTTTTATTCCCGTTGAAAACTTAACCTATTTGTCATCAATCACCAAAAAGGGGGAGATTGTAAGTGCATCTAGTGCCCCTTAGTGATTTTGGTGTATTGAAGACTTATAGGTTAAGGAACTAAGGTGCTTGTGAGTGTACATAGGTTCTATAAGTCGATGAGAAGTTTGATATATTCAGAGATTACCGACCCCTAAAAATGTATGTCTTCAACTGAAGACTTTGGTGAAGACTTTGCTGAACACTTTGGTATTCCCTGAAGACTTTGAAAATGAAGAAGTTGGTGTGACCTTGAAGATATGAACAAGGACTATGAAGCGTGAAGACTTTTGTTTTCGTTGTTTCATTTCCTTTCTTTGAGTCATAGGAAACACCGTACTGTTAAAGGGGGCCGAGGTAATACTAAGGAAAATTTTCAAGTGATGCTCAACTCAAAATACATAACCTATCCAATACTTCGAATGAAACCTTTTGGAAACCTATTACGGTTCAGTCAAGTTCTTCAGTGATAGAGACGATGTTCTTCTGGTCTCTGATGAAATTGATCGGACTGAGGAGTTAGGATTTCTCCAATGCGAATTGCCTACAAGTGAGGAACATGATAAGCCTGAGGACTTTCATAGTTCTAAATTCTGACCGTTGTTGTGCTTAGCGCCATCTATCCCCAATCATTTTATCCACATAACGGTCATATCATTGGGGGCACTTATGTCTTATCATGTTAGGTTGCACCCTGGCAATAAATAGCCACCCCCAAAAACCACTAGTTGGTTGGCTGCTCTGAGAGAGAACTGACACTTGTCATTTGAGAGCAACCCATCCTCCGAGGACTTTGAGAGAAAATCATCAGTGAGGAAAAACCCAAATCCAAACCACCAAATCCAAAGTGATTGAACATCACTGAAGAGATTGTTCCTGTGTGGAACCGATGCTTGTTACTTTTGAAGACTGTGTATCTTCCAAACGGTTAGGCGTCATGGTCTAGTGCATCCTGTAGTCAATTGGGGATCATAGAGTGACCTTGGTATAGAGCATCCAACATTCAATTGTGGATCGCCGGGTGATCGGTTTGTGAGGGTTTTGGAAGTCTACCATGAAGACTTACCACGAGTGTTGGGCAAGGACTTTGTGACCTTAGCTTAAGGAGAATACGGTAAGGACTGTGTGTCCTGGGACTGTCTGTCCCCTGGTTTAAATACCAGACCGCTCCAAACCAGACATACAACTGTCACAACAGTTGGAACTGGGTCATCAAACCATTTTCTTCATCGAGCTACCTGGTTCTATTTCCTGAACCCTTCCATTTCCTCGTATACTTGTTGATGAAATTGATCGTTACTGTTTGAAGAATTTGATTGAAGACTTTCTCAATTTCCTCACCTCAAATTCTTCAAGTTACCTTGTTTCTTATCCTGTATCATGCTACTTGTAATCTGTGCATGTTTTATTTCATCATGATGACTATGATGTTGCTATGTTTCTCATGCACTTGAGTACTTATTCCACATCTAGTTATTCCTCACATTTCAAATTCCTCAAGTTGAAATTCCTCAAGTGAAGAATTTGTAGAAATCATCTATTCACCCTCCCTCTAGTCAATATAACGCACTTTCAATAATGATGCCCCTGTGACTCGTGCGGGCCGGCTTTATAACCCTAGCAACGGTTACCGAGGCGACACGAGGAGTAGAGGCGTCGTGTTTGCATAGACTGGCACGCATCACCCCTGGGCCAGGCTGTCCGAGGCCCCCACGTCGCTTCTCCCGTGATTGACGGAGCACGAGCGTCGCGGCCCCGGGAGCTACTATCGGCCCAGTGGATACCAGGGTACCACGAACCGTCTCCCGCTGGCCAAAGTGTTGATACTCAGGGCAGGCCCAAGGAGGCGAGCATGCCCATACCACTCCGTAGGAACTTACCTCGCGAGGGGCGTGTCTCGTAGGGCACCCTCGATCCCAAGGTTGGGCCCCTTGGGGGCATTAGAGTGTGGCGATTGCCTCACGAGGGAATCTTCCTCAAGGCTGCCTCGCGAGGCGGGGCGCATGGTGCCAAAAGTGGTGTCCCATGCCTGTCACGTGGGTGTACGTCCTCGGAGAAGGAGACATCGGGGGCCGTTCCAGCCGGCACGGATAAGAAGGTTTTCCCTTTTGGTGGTTAGGATACAGCGTCGGGTGTCCCGCAAAAGCAAGTCCCAAAGCGTTTCCCCTTTAGTGCAAGGAGATCAGGACTGATCGACATTGCAGGACAGAGGTTAACACCGAGCTGACTGACATGTCACGAAGACTACTTTAGCTAGCGGAGACCACCTTTTGTCAGGGTAGGATTGAGTTCCTGCCCCCCTTTGAATTGCGGCCTTGTGGACACCCTTTCCGTCAATATTTTCCAGGGAGAGGAACAAGTCACTACAAAGGGGCAGGGACGCCTCCATGTAAGGGATCAAGCCATTTTCTCTACACAAGACCTCATGTACCTCGAGCATAGCTCTCGACCATAGAGCAATGCAACACAAAGCAGGAGTAGGGTATTACACTATTCGGTGGCCTGAACCTGGGTAGCTTATTTGTCCCAGTCATGTTGGGCAACCAACAGTGAGCCCGTCGTTGATCCTCTTACATTCGCCATCGAGTTGTAGTTAGCAAAGTTAAGCCCCCCCAGTGTTCGAATCTTATTCACGAAGAAGTTCTTGGACGCATATCCCAGGTTCCGACAACCTAGACCCTCACGACTTTCGACGTCACATTGAGGCAGAGCGCCCCATCGGTCCATCTATGGCTCAAGAGGAAGCGCCACCACCATGGCCAGACCACCTGGGTTGTCAACCCGGGGGTGGAGGGGTGATCCTCCCTACTACAGGTGATTGGCTGCTTAGACCAATTGAGATATCTAGGAACCGCCGGCTCAACCATGATCCTGAGATGCCCTATATGTGAAGACCTGATCCTGAAAATCCATGAGATGAGCCACCATGTGACCCGCCAGGACCAAATTGACCCGGATGCCCCCCCATCATTGCCTCCTTGAGGATTCTGGAAAGCCTGGTTACGGAACTCCTGCATGATATAACAATTTTCCCATGATTGGGTAGCTGGCTTATCATGGGTACCATGCTTGGGATAAGGCGTCTTTAGTGCTTCCTCATAGTTACGTGGCTTATTCCCATTGTAAGCTCCACTAGAGTGATTGTTTCGACGCTGGTTCTTGAAACCAGTATTGGTGTTAGCAACAAACTCTGACCCGCCATCGAGGAACTTGCGCTTTCCACCATTGCCCTGGCTATTATTATTATGCACTGGGGCTTTCTACTACTGACCCTTACTGTCGGGGATATACCCCGTGGTATGACCCGCCCTAGCGACTCACAGGAGACCCGGCCGAAGACATGACATTCTTATTAAAGACCCGACCGAAGATATGACATTCTTATTAAAGACCCGGCAGGCGAGTTACAGGATGACCAAGGCCCAAGACCCGGCTGGCAGGCCAGCGCCAGGCGGCTCACGGGACAAAGACCCGGTGGGTGAGCCGGCGCTGGGCGGCTCACAAGAGAAGACCCACAAGAGAAGGCCCGATGAGAAAAGGATTCCATTAAAGGAAATAAGACCCGGAGTAGGATTCGTGAGAGACGAGTCCTAATCCTACTCCTAGTAGGACCCTATTTGTAAGCCTACCCTCTCCTCTTATATAAGGAGGGGTAGAGCACCCCTAGAGGGACAGATTGAGAAGGGACACAAGTCCACAAGTTTAGACAACACAAGTTTAGAGATAGAGAGATTAGAGGCTCTCATGATTAGAGGTAGCGATTGCACCCTTGTAACCGAGAGATCTTCATCATCATCAATATCAAACAAGCAGGATGTAGGCTTTTACCTCGACTTGAGGGGCCAAACCTGGGTAAAACTCCGTGTCTTCTCGATTCCGACCAACCCCTTCAAGCTGCCACGTAGTTGTGTCTCGCCCCGAACCTAAGTCCGTTGATCCGGACATCTGCCGTGACAAAACCACGACAGTTGGCGCCCACCGTGGGGCTGCACATGATGGTTTTGTGTTCTTGGAGGGATCTCTCCTCAGGAATCGAGACGCTCATTATGAGCCGGATGAGAAGAGCCGGTTCGAAAGAATCTACCGGTCTCAGCCGCCCCGCCTCAACAGATTTGCTCTACCGGTCTCTGCCCCAGCCGTGCTTGGGCGGCCAGTCGTTGCCGTCAACCGTTCCCACAGTCGCCGGTAAGGTCTGCCAGTTTGCTGAGCCGCCTCCGCCGCAACCGCTGGCCGGCTTTACCACACACCTTCCCCGCCTCATCCATTGAGCCGCCCCCGCGTTGCCTTTGTCGGCCCCGTTTTTCGCTAGACCTCACGATCGCTCACCAGCCCCTGCGGCCGGCTTTGCTCCTCGTCTCGCGTGCGACATCACCGGGGCGATGCCGCGTCTTACGCGCACCATCATCGGGCCTCACACTCTGTCGAGCTGCGCTAGCCATCGCCGCGTTCGGCTCTCCCGCTTCTGGCCAAACCGGCCATGCCCTCTCGCCACCTCCGCAGACTGCGCCGCCGTGGGCTCCTCTCGCCTCCTCATCACTCCGCTATGGCCGGTTCTCACCACAGAGCCGCCGGCCTCCTGACCTGGCAGCCGCAGCTGCGCCGTGCCACACCGCGAGCTGCCGCTCCGCCGATTCCACTTTCGCAAGCCGCCGTGGAGCCAGCCTCGCCCGCTCACTGCTTGAGCCGCCGGTCGGCGAGCCGCCTTGCGTCGTCGAGTCGCCGAATCGCCCTCGCCGGCTCTGCCTTTGCCGAGCCGCCCTTGGTTCCACCACCGACTCACCCGTGTGTGGAGGCGGCACATCCAACGCCGTCGAGCCGCCCGACCATTCGGTCCGTCCGACCGCTCCGAAACGCCCCGTCTTGCCTCGCCCTCCACCTCCATCGCTTCAAGCTGCCGGAGAGTTCACTGACACAGGGGCCATCTGTCATCCTAAATCAGGTGTATTTGCCCTTTGTTGTTTTCAATACATATTAAATTGTTAAAATAACAATTACTTTGTTTTCTTGCAATATTTTTATGCAGGAAATATATTTGCGTGGCATTATACCGCGGAGTAGAGCGCATTCGGGTTCATCCTTGTTGCGTTGATGAATGGACGCTCGTGAGTCGCTGCACCTGTGGCCCGGTCTACATCAACACACCGGTACAGCGCGTGCTCACCTGCCAGTATGAGCTGCCTAATAAGTACGGCAAGCTGCCGGAACCGCAGTATGGTCTTCACCAATAAACGCCACGGTTGTCTCTCGCAACTTCACCGGCTTACAACGCTGTGACCGTCTCTCTCCACTGCGCCGGTTTACAATGCCGTGGCCGACTCTCGCCACCCGCGCCGGTTCTCAATACTATGGCCGTCTCTCATCTGTCTGCACCGGCTTACAACGACCGCGGATGAACCAACCGTTCGTGCCGGTTTATAACACCCGTGGCCGACTCATCCATCGGCACCGACTTACAATACCGCGTCCGTCTTTCACAACAGAACCGGCTGACAACGCCACAGCTGATTTCTATGTCTACATCAACATATCGGTGCAGTGCTCGCTTGTACGAGCCGCCCAATGGATGCATGCAAGACACCACCCACAATTTGATCTACATCAATATATGGGTGCAGTGCTCATCAATATAAGCTGCTGCCACTACAGTTTGGTTCACTTCAAGTAAAACATCCGGAACGAACCATCAACCGGATCATTGAAACAATTCATACGGGACCATTTATCACCCGCCACGGCCAACCTCAACTTTCGATGAAGATTCTCAAGCCGCCTCTTCGAGTCAACTTGAGACTCGGGGGCTACAGACATGGCAAGACACATTTGGTCATTTTCAATGAGAAGCCCGGATCTTTTGCCAAGAGGAAATTTCTGGCTCAACAAGTTTAAGTCAAAGTGGTTTGTGACCCGCCGAAAGCTCTTACCAGTCAATCTCGCTTTAGAGACCCTGAGCTGGTTCACAAAGTTGATGGCCAATCTCGCCTTAGAGACCCTGAACTGATGTTACTCTTACCAGTCAATCTCGCTTTAGAGACCCTGAGCCGGTTCACAAAGTTGACGGACAATCTCGCTTTAGAGACCCTGAACTGCTGTAAGTTACACACTTAAGCTCTTATCAGTCAATCTCGCTTTAGAGACCCTGAGCCGGCTCACATAGTTGACGGCCAATCTCGCTTTAGAGACCCTGAACTGGTATGATGCATAGTTTGAGTACATTAAGCGCTGTTGCTGATGGAGGCTTCTTACCTTTGGTATAGCTTAAAAAATTCCCCTAAGGCAACAGCGTGTACATCAAATTCCAGTTGCTTATCAACTGCGGCCATCGAAGGGGGCTTCTTACCGACGGGTATCGCTTATCTCACCCTAATGGTCGGCTTTATGCCACTTCTGGTTACTTATTAACCGTGGTTGTCGAAGGGGGCTTCTTACCAACGGGTTCACTTATATCACCCTAACAACCGGCATTTACGCCAAAAATAGTTGTGGAAGGAGGCTTCTTGCCCTTGGGTATAGCTTACATAAACCCTTCACGCAGCCGGCTAGTACAATTACTAGTCGCGGCTGTCGAATGGATGCTTCTTGCCATAAGGTATAGCTTACATAATACCATCGGCAGCCGTCCCTATGCAACATTGGCTGATTGGAGGAGGCTTCTTGCCTTCGGGTATAGCTTACATCACCCTCCAACAGCAGGCTTTTTGAGCTGCGGTTGTCAGTAGAGGCTTCTTACCTTTGGTATAGCTTACATAAACCTATTGATAACCGGTGTTGGAATACAATGGATAAGTATTTGCTGTTAAAAGGAGGCTTCTTACCATCATGGTACATCTTACATCACCCTTCATGTAGCCGGTTGTAGGCCGCTTCGAGTTCATCAACAGTCGCCGTTGTCAATAGAGGCTTCCTACTGTCAGGTATAGCTTACATATATCCCAAGACAACCGGCCCTTAAAAGAAATTATTTGCAAGGGCGACTCATGTTACCCTGAAAAGTTGCTGGCTTTAGGCCGCTTCCGGCTCTTCATTAGCCGCGGTTGTCAATGGAGGCTTCTTACATTGGAGTACAACTCGTATTACCCTACGACAACCGGTCATCAACAGAGCTTATAAGACTCGGAGTCATGCTACTCCGGTTGATATATCAGAGGAGGATTATTCAATGGGGGCTTCCCACCTCCAGATTAACATGCCGGCTTATCAAACCAAATCATAGCAAGATTATGAGAAAGGAGCAATGTTATGAAAGGTTTTATTTCTTAATATGAGCCGCCATTAAATATTTGGCAAAAGCAAATGGATCTTTTAATAGCCAACATGGCTGGATCTTCATGGTTATCGTAACCAGTGTTAAAATGACTGGGGTTTTTTAAGCCAGCTCGAAGAAATTTATTATTTTTCAAGAGTCACCCTATCAGATATAATGCCGTGTCATCTAATTGACCGGCTCTCGGATTTCTTCAATTGTGCTCTGTAGTAATCTACAACACTCATGGATTTCTCAAACTTATATTTGCCGGGTTGCACGCAGCCACGAGCAGGAATTTCATATCAAAGACAAAGGAGTTATTCCAGGATATTCATTCCATGTTATATTACAACCATGGTCAAAGGTTCATTCAACAAATTATGATGAGTCATATTATTTTCACATAGTCCCGAGTCGCCGCAGGCCGACGACCCGGCACTTGGGGGCTACACTATTCAAAGTCCAGTTTATATCAATTATGCAAGTCCCATGTTGCTGCAAGCATGCACCATGGCACTTGGGGGCTAATGCAAGCCGACTTTCAAAATTATTACATTATCAAGCAAGACCCTATTATCTCAAAGAGATGACCCGGTCCTTCTATATTTTCTCAAGAATATGAGTCGGCCTTTCCATATTTTTATAAGTCCCAGCCCAGTAAATTCTTACTGACCCGACACTTGGGGGCTACACCGCTCAGATCAAAATTTTCTAAAGTCCCAAGTCGTCGCAGGCGTGCGACCCGACACTTGGGGGCTACAGTATTCAGCTGATCCAACAGATTAAGAGATTCAAATTGAAGACCCGACACATCACACTCTGATGAGCTGGCCCTTGGGGGCTACACCCGCCGAAGCTTTCTGATGAGCCGGCCCTTGGGGGCTACACCCGCCGAAGATTCATAAGGTATAAGACAATTATAAGTCCCAGGTTGCTGCAGGCAGGACAACCCGACACTTGGGGGCTACACAGTCCAAAATGTTATTTGCAAAGCACCAAGTTATCATGGATAATCTTGGAGCTTGGGGGCTACAGGTAATATGGACATATCAAAACTTTTGAGGACAGTTTTCAAGATGTTAATTATGGAGTTGAGCTGCTAGACCCGGTATTATCAAAAGATCATAACCCGCCAGATTTTATAAGCCGCCTTGTTTTATAATAATGGAAGTCCGGCTTTACATCAGATGGATTTTCATCCCAATATTTTTATCAAATCAGTTGGACTCTACTTATTTGACCCGGAGTCACCAACAATAATGACCCGGCATCACCAATAATTATGACCCGGCGGAGATAACCCGCCAAGTGTGTTGGAAGCCGACTCAATGGCATATGAGTATTCTATTCTCAATATTTTTCAAAGGACATTGACAAGCAAGATGATTATCAAGACGATTTATTCATATGTAGAAAACACCCGGATTTCTGAGGGGTTATTTTATAAGCCGGCCGAGGCAAGCGAGCCGCTTAACATATTTGCTATTCCTATTCAGGAGGTTACCATGAATAAAATCAAGCTAACCTGGGGGCTAATGTCGGGGATATACCCCGCGGTATGACCCGCCCTGGCGACTCACAGGAGACCCGGCCGAAGACATGACATTCTTATTAAAGACCCGGGCGAAGATATGACATTCTTATTAAAGACCCGGCAGGCGAGTTACAGGATGACCAAGGCCCAAGACCCGGCTGGCAGGCCAGCGCCAGGCGGCTCACGGGACAAAGACCCGGTGGGTGAGCCGGCGCTGGGCGGCTCACAAGAGAAGACCCACAAGAGAAGGCCCGAAGAGAGAAGGATTCCATTAAAGGAAATAAGACCCGAAGTAGGATTCGTGAGAGACGAGTCCTAATCCTACTCCTAGTAGGACCCTATTTGTAAGCCTACCCTCCCCTCTTATATAAGGAGGGGTAGAGCACCCCTAGAGGGACAGATTGAGAAGGGACACAAGTCCACAAGTTTAGACAACACAAGTTTAGAGATAGAGAGATTAGAGCCTCTCATGATTAGAGGTAGCGATTGCACCCTTGTAACCGAGAGATCTTCATCATCATCAATATCAGACAAGCAGGATGTAGGCTTTTACCTCGACTTGAGGGGCCGAACCTGGGTAAAACTCCGTGTCTTCCCGATTCCGACCAACCCCTTCAAGCCGCCATGTAGTTGCGTCTCGCCCCGAACCTAAGTCCGTTGACCCGGACATCTGCCGTGACAAAACCATGACACTTACCATCGTCGTTTTTCTTTCCTTTTCGAGACTTGTCATGATCTGAATTAGGATCCTTCGTTCCATAAGAGTCGGCATGGCTGGTCAGTGCATCCATGAGATTGCCCATATCGGGGCACTTATGCTTAAGCCACCCTAACTTGAGCCGTCGCAAGAGATAGTTCTTCTCCAGAATTAGAACAGCTTGAGCCGCCACAATATTATCTGAGGAGTGGATGATGTCTACTATGTAACCTTCTTCTTGTAGAATCGTATTGGGCCTCCAAGCGTAGAGTTTTGTAGGACAGTACAAAATTTCCCTCAAGTGGATGACCTAAAGTTTATCAATCCGTGGGAGGCGTAGGATGAAGATGGTCTCTCTCGAACAAACCTACAACCAAATAACAAAGAGTCTCTTGTGTCCCCAACACACCCAATACAATGGTAAATTGTATAGGTGCACTAGTTCGGCGAAGAGATGGTGATACAAATGCAATATGGATGGTAGATATAGGTTTTTGTAATCTGAAACTATAAAACAGCAAGGTAACTAACGATAAAAGTGAGCACATATGGTATTGCAATGCTTGAAAGCAAGGCCTAGGCTTCATACTTTCACTAGTGCAAGTTCTCTCAACAATACTAACATAGTTGAATCATATGTAAATACCTCTCGTGCGGCAAAGAGTTGACTCCAAAGTCACAAATAGCGGAGAACTAACGAAGAAATTATTGTAGGTTACGAAACCACCTCAAAGTTATCTTTTCTGATCGATCTTATGATCTATCCCTATAAGTGTCACGAACAGCCTTAGAGTTCGTACTAAGATAACACCTTAAGATACACATCAACAAAACCCCTAATGTTAGCTAGATACTTCAATGTCACCACAAGTACCCGTGGGTTTGATTATACGATATGCATCACATAATTTCAGTTTCATCATATTCAATCCAACACAAAGAACTTCAAAGAGTGCCCTAAAGTTTCTACCGAAAAGTCAAGACAAAAACGTGTGCCAACCCCTATGCATAGATTCCCAAGGTCACGGAACCCACAAGTTGATCACCATAACATACATCAAGTGGATCAATAGAACATCCCATTGTCACCACGAATATTTCATCGCAAGACATACATCAAGTGTTCTCAAATCCTTAAAGACACAATCCAATAAGAAAACTTCAAAAGGAAAACTCAATTCATCACAAGAATATAGAGAGGGAAAAACTCCATATGATTCATCTATATTAATAAAGCTCGCGGTACATCAAGATCGTTCCATCTCAAGAACACGAGAGAGAGAGAGAGATCCAACACATAGCTACTGGTACATACCCTCAGCCCCAAGGGTGAAATACTCCCTCCTCGTCATGGAGACCATCGGGATGATGAAGATGGCCTCCGGTGATGGTTTCCCCCTCCGGCAGGGTGCCGGAACGGGCTCCCGATTGGTTTTTCATGGCTCTAGAGGCCTGCGGCAGCGGAACACCCGATCTAGGTTTATTTTCAGAGGTTTCTATATTTATAGGAATTTTTTGGCGTTGATCTCACGTCAAGGGGTGCCACGAGGCAGTGACAAGCCTGCTAGGCGCTACCAGGGGGTGGTCGCGCCTGTCAGGCTTGTGACCTCCTCGTGGCTCTTCTGGCCCAACTGCAATGCTTCGGGGGTCTCTTTTGGTCCCAAAAAATCATACTAAATATTCAGCCCATTCCGAGAACTTTTATTTCTGCACAAAAAATGACACCATGGTAGTTCTACTGAAAATAGCGTGAGTCCGGGTTAGTTCTAATAAAATCATACCAAAATCATATAGAATTATAGTAAACATGGCATGAATAGTTCATAAATTATAGATATGTTGGAGATGTATCAGCATCCCCAAGCTTAATTCCTGCTTGTCCTCGAGTAGTAAATGATAAAAGAAATAATTTATGAAGTGTGAATGCTAGCATAGTACATAAATTTGATCAATGATAGTTCCAAACACTTTTTCTAGCATCATTATATATCATAAACAGTAGCTCATCTCATAAAACTTCTCCTGATGAAATAACAAGCTATCCATATGTTAAAGTATAGACTAACAAACTATGCTTTCAATCACCAAACAATTGCAACTCATCTTATTTCCAGGAAGGGTCTATGTAAGAGCTTTGATTTAGAAAATTCCACATACTCAACTATCATATAGTCTTCCACGATTGCTAGCACTCAAAGCATATTTTTAGAACAAATAGCATCCATCGAACACAAAGAAAGATAGGGGCTTAATGTTTCGCCTCCCAACTTATTTATCATATAGATAATGGTCAACAATAATAATTCATGATCAAATATATTTGAATGTCCGTATATGCTTGGATCTTTCCCCAACGCATGACGCTTACAAAAAATAGAAATATAGGAAGTGGTGAAGATCACCATGACTCTTGCATAAAGGTAAGTACTAAGAAGTAAAAGATAGGCCCTTCACAGAGGGAAGCATTGATTTGTAGAGGTGCCAGAGCTCGAGCTTTTAAAACAAAGATGAATAATAATTGTGGGCGGTATGCTTTTTGTCACCATAACAACAGAGAGATCTCGGTATCTTCCATGATAGATACATTATAGGTGATTCCCAAACAGAATGGTAAAGTTTTTACTCCCCCTCCACCAATCAATCACACTCCACGGCGAGCCGAATCTACGGGTACCGTCCATACCAACAACATTCCTGGGGGAGTTTTGTTTAATTATTTGCATTTTTTTATTTCGGGACTGGGAATCCCTATTACCAGCCACTTTCTCGTGAATGGTAGTGAATCGACACATATCGTGAGAACAACCCACCTAGCATGGAAGAAACTGACAGCCCCTAGTTACTATATGAGTGATTCGGGCATACAAAACAAAATATTTATTTGAAGGTTTATAGTTTGGCACATGAAAATTTACTTGGAACGGCAGGTAAATACCGCATATAGGTAGGTATGGTGGACTCATATGGAACAACTTTGGGTTTAAGGGTGTTTGGATGCACAAGTAATATTTCTATTTGGTGCAGAAGTTTTGGCTAATATGAGGTGGAAGCAAGCACCACACGTTGGAGGATCCATGACAATATAACTTCTATACAAATATACACAAACATAACTCATTACGATGTCTTACTTGTCCAACTTCAACTAATTTGCTCAAGTTCGAAAATAATTAATGGGTAGTCACAATCATAGAAGATGACCAAGATAGTATATTTATATGTGAAATCTCTCTTCTTTCAATATTCTTTCATGAATAGTTCAAGTTACCAATGCGGTGTTTTCTAACTTTCAATAAATTTTACCACCTATACTTCTTATATGTGAAGTCATTACTCCCCATGGTATAAGCATATAAAACATATATAATTTCAAATTTATTATATATAATTAATTCAACCATTTACTCATAGGGTATAAGTGAAGCATGAGAATAAATGATAAAACTACTCCAAAACATATAAGTGAAGATCAATGAGAAGTCAAACAATTAAGTAGCTACGTGAGGACTTTATCTCTCTCAATAAAGATTTTTAAGATCTGATTATTTTATTTAAACATCAAGAAAAACAAAAATATCACTCCAAGAATAGCACATATCATGTGGACAAGTAAAAATTTAGGCTCAACATAGGCTAACCGATAATTGTCGAAGAGAGGTGGGATGCGTAGCATCCCCAAGATTAGATGCATGAGACTTCTTGAAATATTTACTTGGGGTGCCTTGGGCATCCCCAAGATCGATCTTTTGTATCTCTTTCAATCCTCTCATATCATGGTTTCACCTATTCTCAAAAACTTCATCCACAAAAAACTCGAAAAGAACTCATGAGATAGGTTAGTACACATAATAATAAATCAACTCTTTATGTACTTCCAATACAAGTTTCACAATAATTTTAAAACATTAGGTATTGTATACTATCATTTTCACAATTTATATTTACCAATATAGGCTATGGAAACTATAGGATAAGTAGATATCAAAACTATGACAGCAATATGTCCAAACAGAACAGTCTGTAGAAATTTATGAAAATAGTGTAGTTATGTAACTCACAAAATTCTGAAAATTTAGGAAATGATATAAAGTTTATATTAAAACACTTTGTAAAAATTTCAGAAATTTTCAAATTTCCAGTAAAATATGAAAATTCAAACACTCCAGCAGAAGTTTTTGTTTTTACTCAGCAAACATGAAACATGCAATTCAAGCATCCTAAAGGTAATTCTTGGAACTTTTATTGAAAAAAGTTATAAATAACACCTAACCGATAACAACAAAATAAAATTACGCTCCAAGACAAACACATAATATGTGACGAATAAAAATATAGCTCCAAGTAAGATATACCGATAGTGTTGAAGAGGAAAGAGGGGATGCCTTCCGGGGCATCCCCAAGCTTAGACGCTTGAATATTCCTTGAATATTACCTTGATGGTGACTTGGGAATACCCAATATTAGGTTCTTTTCACTCCTTATTCTCCTCATATCAGTGTCTTACCTAAAACTTGAAAAGTTCAATCACACAAAACTTAACGGAGCTTTGTGAGAAGGGTTAGTGTAATAAAGACAGATCATTCACTTAGGTACTATCAAGACAAGATTAATAATTATTCCCACATGAAACCCACTGTATTTCATCATTACCATAATTTATATTATGCAATATAAGCAATAGGAACACTTGAAATGAGCATACTATGCATGGAAAACAGAATCTGTCAAAAACAGAAAAGTCTGTAAAGATCTGAATGATCACCATACTTCCCTGACTCTAAACATTCTAAAAAATTAGGAAAACTCAGTAAATTTGCATAATAATGTTTTTTTAAAATTTCAGAATTTTTTACGCTCCAGCGAAATCAGATAATTCATATACTGGACGCAAAACTTTCTGTTTTTGGACAGAATCAAACAAGAAAGTATCCACACTATCCCAAAGGCTTTACTTGGGACTTTATTGAAATAAAAGACACAAAACATGATTAGTACAGTAGCTTAATCATGTGAACACACAAAAACATAAAGTAAAAGTTTTGGGTTATCTCCTAACAAGCGCTTTTCTTTAATGCCTTTTAGCTAGGCATGCTGATTTCAATGATCCTCGTATAGGAATAATAATTGAAACATGAAAAAGAGTATCATGAATCTCATGACAAGCACATTTAAGTCTAACCCACTTCCTATGCATAGGGATTTTGTGAGAGAACAATTTATGGGAACAAGAATCATCTAGCATAGGAAGGCAAAACAAGTGCAACTTCAAAACTTTGAACACATAGAGAGGAAACTTGATATTGTTGCAATTCCTACAAGCATATGTTCCTCCCTCATAATAATTTTCAGTAGCATCATGAAGTAATTACACAATATAACCAGCACATAAATCATTATTTTCATGATCTACAAGCATAGAAAATTTGTCACTCTCCACATAAGCAAACTTCTTCTCATTCATAGTAGTGGGAGCAAACTCAACAAAATAACTATCATGTGACACTTGATTGAAATAACCACAATGAATATTAAAATCATGATGAAAAGTTTCATGGTTACTATCACTCTTTACAGCATACATGTCATCATCATAATCATCATATATAGGAGGCATGCCATAATCATAATAATTTTTCTCAGCAAAACTTGGGGGACTAAAGATATCATCTTCATCAAACATAGCATCCCCAAGCTTGTGGATTTGCATATCATTAGCATCATGAATATTCAGATAATTCATACTAACAACATTGCAATCATGCTCATCACTCAAATATTTAGTGCCACATTTTAATAACTTCTTCTTCTAACACTTGAGCATAAATTTCCTTTCCATCATTTTCACGAAAGACATTAAAAAGATGAAGCATATGAGGCAACCTCAATACAATTTTTTGTAGTTTTCTTCTATAAAACCAAACTAGTGAAAAACAAGAAACTAAAAGATTTTATTGCAATATCTAAATACATACCTTGAAGCACTCACCTGCCCGACAACGGCGCCAAAAAAGAGCTTGA